>CM065472.1:25929611-27257111 GCA_032872505.1 Leptopilina syphax | reverse complement strand
TGCTAACCGGTGAGAGCATTTTGCTCACCGGTGAAAGCATTTTGCTCACCGGTATTGACATTTTGCTCACCGCCTTTCGTCACAGTGAGGAAATCGGCCATTTTGGATAGCTGTGAACGATTAGCAAACGAGGATTTTGCATGTATGTATAAAGAAAAATAATCTTGTCTATTGATAATTTTAATTAAAATTATGAAAATAATTGAATTCTTGTGAAGAATTTTATTTAAAAATAATATTCAAAAGAATTTAATAAATCTTAAGAATTTTGCTAATTATGAAAATAATTGAATTCTTAAAAAGAATTTTTTTACAGTTTCTAGAAATAATTAAATTTTTTTGACGAATTTGAATAAAATTTTTTAGAATAATTACATTCTTTAAGGATTTTGATCAAAATTGTATTAAAAATAATTGAAATTCTGCAATGAGTTTTACTATTTATGAAAATAATTGAATATATTTTTCGAATAATTTAAATAAAATTCTTTAAAAGAATTTAATTATTTTTAAATTTATTTACATACACTTTATTTGAATCAGTGACAGATATTTTACTATCAAATTAATTATTTTTAACTAATTAAAATTTAGAGAACAGTATAAAGATGTATAAAAAATGAAATAAAAAGCGGTTTTTAAACACAAATTGAAATACTAGAACTTTTTCTAATTTGGTGAAAAAATTTCTGGTTCGGCATAAAATTCATTACATAAAATTCCCGGTTAGTAGGCACCCTGGTATTTTCATATTTAAAAACTAACTTCAAAATGAAAAACTTTACCATTGCTTCTATTTTCTCCGGGCTTTTTGAAACTTCGTTTTCAAATGCAAGAAAAACTTCTGGATCCTCAATTGGTAAGGTAATTTGTAATATCTTAACTTTCTCATTAATATCAGTTAAAATTGGCGCATTCATATGTTTCCCGATACCATTTTCAATATCAGATAATTTTTTGTTCACCTTCTTTACCAACTTTTTTTCAAATTTTCGAGCAGTCGAAACTAAAGAATCTTGCATGGCTTCAATTAAATCGAAAACATTCATGTCCACATGGAGATCTTTAACTGTATTTCGAGAAATGAGATTATTTGAAGTTTGGTTTTCGCCCAACCCTGGCGCCTGTTGGGATACAATGCCATTATCATTGAGGATGTCTTCAGTGTCATTTCTTTCCGTCAGATCATTCACCTCTGCCCCGAAACCATTTTCATCAATGCTCATATTTTCGACAGAATTCTGTATTTCTACAATTAAATGTACTATTATTTTAAATTTCACAATTAAAAAAAATTTAATTAGGGGAGACTGGGGCGAAAAGTTAAACTGACAAAACCGTTAAAATTCATTATCTTTCGAACGGAAATAGTTAAAGCATTGCAATTTTAATTATAGAAGGGTGATATCACCTTAAATAAATGTCCAGAGTTATGTGACATTCTGCTAATTTTTGTGGTGTCCATATTAAAATTTTTTTTTCACCCTACTTTTGAAAATTTTTTCGAAAAAGAAAATATCAACTTTTAACTATATTTTTTGCATTTATCCTCACCGCGATTTTTTTAATTCATTATTTGGGTCCCCTGAAGAGATACCTAAAGGTATTTGCTAAATATCTTTAGTAAGATTTTTTATATTTGTTGTTAAAGCCAAAAGCGCACCCTGGGGCGAAAAGTTAAATGTATTTTTACATGTAGTTTTAAAAAATTTTTTTTTATTTTTCGTTTTTTTGGGTTTATTTGTTTAAAAATTATTTATTTAACATTGAGCAAGTACTCTGTCAAAAAACAAGACCGTTCACATGAAATAAACCAAAAATTTTTTTTTTTTTTTGAAATTTTAATTTTTTAACTTTACAACTATTCTAAAGCTTTTGTCAAATAAACAAAGATCTTTTATTTACTAAATTACTTGTTTACGTATACTTTAACTTATCTACTACTTATCACCTATCAGAAAATAGTTTTAGTAGGCTAAAAATAGAATTTAACTTTTCGCCCCAGCCATTAAACTTTTCGCCCCAACATGGGGCGAAAAGTTAAAAAAAACAAAATTTTCAAAAAAGGATAAAACATATATTTTATGCGAAAATATCAGGAACTTTTTTATTGAAAGTTGTAGAGGACAAGTTGCCCTACAATATTGATATACAAATATTTGCATCTAAGCGGATTATATTGCCAAAAAAAATCATTTATGCAAAATTTAACTTTTCGCCCCAGTTTCCCCTATATATTCACTTATTACAACAAATATTTAAAAAAACTTAACTTACAAAATTTTTTAAATAAAATGAACGAGTTTAAAATTATGTATTAAAAAAAATGTTTCAAAATAAAATTTTATCCAGTCTTATTCTTACTAATTTAATTTGGTTGCAATCCATAGTGATAAATTAAAATTAATTCCTAGAACATATTTTCAAAAGTATATTTCAAAGCTATATTTTTTAAATAGATCATTTAAATAAAATAATTATTCGTATTGAAAAAGTCAAAATAAAGAAAATTATGTTAAAATAATTTTAATGTTAAATTTAAAAACTTTAAAAATCGAGACAAGATTTAAAATCTGTTATAAGTAAATTACCTTCATTCTGAGAAACAGATAACAATTCTTCACCACTCTGTGACATTGTAATAATCAATGGGGTTTAATCTGAAACTTGAATTTATACGCTATGTCCGCTATATTTTTTTACACTGCAGCCTAAAAAATAGTAATTATTTTTTAATTATATAAAAATTTTGATAAATAAAAAACAGAAAAATTAACCTAAAAATGATTTAGATTTTAATTTGCTGGTGAGGTTTAGAGTGATATACATTAAACTTGATAAAAAATCTACAAACTGAGCTACAAATTGAGCATTTATAATCGACTTTCTAATAAAAAATAATAAAAATATATAACTGTTTAATTTTTTAATTGTGTATTTCAAGTCTTTTTTTTTAAATCTTAAAAAAGAGAAATATATAGTAAAACCCTATTTTAAAAACAATAATTTGAACAGTTTGTTAATAATAAAAACAATAATTATGTTTGCACGTGGAATTATATTTTTATAACCTCAAAATAAACAATGTTTCGCGCAAAAAGTGACACCAATTAAAACCTTTTTTGAACAAATTTTAAGAATGATAAAATAATTATACTAATATGAAAATAGTAACGAATATAATGATTATTTAAAAATGAACTTACTTTCTTCAAAGCAGCTTTAAGATAATTTGAGATAATTCTAGAAAAATTCTAAAGAACAAGCACTGAGAAAGATAGAGCATGATAATCTAGAGTTTCGATAATCTACCAATAATTTGCGTAGAAAAGTGCGCTAAATTTAAAAGACTAATATTATCCAATCAAATTACAGTATTTCTTTTAAACGGGGTTGAAATATTTTCGACAGGAAAGAGGATATTTCTGGAAATCCCGCCTATGCCGTTTCAGTCAGCTGACTTTGTTTCAATTTCAACTGCCAAGCGAAGCGATTTGTGATTCGATCGATTCGATTAATAAAGTTTTTACCAATAAAAAAGTGTTTTCACAAATTTTCTGATCATCAGGACATTAGGTATAAACTAGAAATATTTAAGTTAATTTTTTGGAATTTGAAGTCCTGAGAATAATTTTGAGAAAAATGTTATTGCTTGTTTATGTTCAACATCAAAACATAACATTTTTAATACTAAAAAATTTATTTTTAATACTAAAAAAATAATAATAATAATAAATAAATTCATTTTTTATCTAATTTTTGGTAAATATTTGATTTTTAAAGAACTTATTTTAGCATTCTTCTAGAATATGGAAAAGTCCGACAGTAAACAGTTTACTCACGCTATAGTGAACTTTATTCGTGAAGAAGACGAATATCAAAATGTTGATTTAATTCCAATCAATTGGATAAATGAAAATCAAAATACGTGTTCTTATCCAAAAAAAGTCAATATAAAAATTTAAAGAAATGGGTTAAGGAATGCACGGCCGTACAAAATACGTGGTTACATTCACTGGAAATCCAAATAATCAAAAAGAGCAGTAAGCATAGACGTTAATATTATTTTATTATTATTAATTTTTATAAATTAGGTTTTATATTACAACTCAACTCATTTTCAATTTAAACACGTTTAAAAAATGTTTCAACCTTATAGCGTCATATGAAAAAGGTCTTAAAAGATTAGAAAAGTATTTACATACTCTTGACTGTGAGGAGACAACAGCCGCAGAAGACGGAAATCCTGATTTTGGAGAAACTACGTTTGAGAAGGAACCCGAATCTAACATTTTGAACCAAAATAAAACAAAACCTCGAGAAGGTAAATTTTATGATTTATTTATTTTAATTTATAAACGGTTTTATATATGCACAAAATTGTAAGAAAATTCTAAATATTTTTTAAACAATTATAATAATATTTAATTAATTTATCAGGTCAAATCTTTAATTTGAAAAGTCTTAATTAAATTTCTAAAAAATATTTCGATCAATTATTCTTTTCAAACAATAATTATAAATAACTAGATGTATAACAAATACATAATAAAAAATTAATATTTAGTTTTAACATAGAGTTATTAGAATAGAGTGCGCGAGTTATACCTTTTACCGTGAGAGGCATTCTTAGGCGCATAGAAAGAGACAAAAGCATGAAAGTAGACCCCTTTTCTTACCTTGTTTATTGGCGCATGTGCAAGAATGAAAGTTTTTGGTTAGGTTTTTGTCTAAAAAGATCGCATGAAAAATTGTTTTAAATATTATAAATGTTTTATTTTAATTTTAAATTTATTTTAAATTATTTATTTGTCATGTAAATAAAAGAAAAATATAATTGCAAGCAAGCAACAGTTGTTTCGATGCATCAGCTGTTTCACTATCGCGCATGCGTTATTAGAGAAAGAAAAGAAAGGGGTCTTCTTTTCGTATGGCTGTCTCCGTCTATGCGCCTAAGAAACATTTTGGTCGCTTGCGCACTCTATTCTAATAACTCTATGAGTTTTAATATAATGTAATGTCACTTTTTTCTACCTTAATCTATTGTTTTGTTGTTAGTTGATTAAAAGCTCATTTAATGTAAAATTCAAATAATTTAAATTATTTTTTAATATTAAATTAAATTTGTCTAATAAAATTTATCATCTATTTTCAAAAAAAAAAAAATTTTTTCTACTGGACTTTGAAATAGGTGCCTAATCTCTGTAATTGTAAATTAAGGTTACTAAAAGAAATTTTTATAAATATATTATTGATATTATTATTATGTCAATTATTTTTAGATTTTTGTAAGAAATCAACGAATTCCGAAAAGAAGAATAAATTTACCGAAGACGATTCAGGTATAATACTAATTATTATATATAATGATTTAAAACTTATGAATTTATACGATTATAAATTTCTAATAATATATATTTTTACATAATAAAAAGTTATTAAATTTTTTTAACTGCAGTACCTATGAGTGAGTTATTAATTATAAAAATCCTGAGATAAATATAAATATTTTTCAGATTTGAAGGATCTCAAGGATGCGTTGATACAACTCCATTTACAGTTAAAGGGTCAACTAACAGAAACCTACTACAGCATTGATTATGACATAATGAGAAAGTTGGAGCTATTTGAAAATAAAATTCTATTAAACATTGGTCGTCCTTTAGGAAAAGGGTTAATTGAAGATTTGAAAAAGCTAAAAATTAATTTGCCAATATCCGAAATGCAAGATTTCGACAAGTTTGATGAATCCTTGTCATCCGACGCAGAGAAAGAAGTAGCTTTAGTAAGACGAATTTTTTACATTATTACTATATAAAAAATAAATAAATTTAATATAGTGTCATGTTTTTTTTCTTGAATTTTAAAATTTCGTAAATGTTTGTTTTAATCATCATTTATCATTTCTTTTTTAACAGAAATCTATTATGATGTCATACGGCAGAACAAAAAAAGAAATTCCAGAAATTATAAGAGTAATTCTGCCGGAAATTCTTGAACCCTTACTTCAAATTCAATTTTCAAGCGAAGGACTAAAAAAAGGAAATGCGGAAGTTAAAAAGAGTTTTAATGCAACTCATACATTTAAATGTATGAAGCAGGGATCACAGTGCCTATTATCATGAAAAAAGGTGAAAAGGTACAATTTTAAAGTATTTTTTTTCAAATATCTAAATATATAATTATAAATTTTATAAATTTGTAAAATATATATAATCAAAATTTACTCCAAATATATTTATTTCAGGGTTGCCACAAAACATAGATTTTAAAATTCCATGACTTTTCCAGGTTTTCCAGATCATTTCTTTAAAAATTCCAGACCCAAAAGTGAAATCGTTTTGATAAATTTTTTTCTAATTACGACAAAAAGTTTAAAAATCTCCAAGTAAATTATAAATAACATAAGTTATTATTTTTTAATTTTATGAATAATTGAAATTAAGATTAAACTTTGCTAGATTATTTGTGACACACTCCAAAGAAAAGTCCTATGAAAACCTTAGAAGCAAATCGTTGTTTGTGTTATTTTTAACTTAATTAAAAGTAAAAAATTAAAAGTTATTGTTTAATTTTGTAAAACCAAATTTAATTTTAATTTATTATGTTAGTTGTAATGAAGATTTTAATATCAGTTTTTTATATTGAGAGTTAATCCCCTTTGTGTAATTTCATTCAAAAAATTACAACCATAACCTACAATCTTTTGCTTCTAAAGTATCTTTCTTCAGAGCGCATCACACTTACATAGTTTAAAGTAAACGAAAAAAATATAGATAAAAATAATAAGAATTTAAAAATTTATTTTTGTTCAGAATTTTTCACAATTAAACGAGTATTTTAATCATTTTAATAACATTTTGAGTTTCTACAGGGTGTCCGCTGAAAATATGAAATAAAATTCCCGTACATTTCCCACATTTTTTACAAAATTCCCGTACATAAAATATAAGGGTTTATACAATATTGTATATAAAAGGTAAAGTATTAAGAAAAAGTAATAGAATTTTAAATGTTTATTTTTTTATTATTTAAATAACATTTAATCAGTATTAATATTTTTATAGTACATACTGGGGTCACAAAGTTTCAGTACATTTGGACTGATTACATTTGAATGCTCGCTTCACTTCAAATTCAAATATTTTAGTAAAAATGGGTGTAACAGATATCAAACCAATTTGAGATATAACAGATATAACCAATTTAATCATGTCAAAATTAAAATATAATTAATTAAAGTTAAATAAATAATATTTTTAAGCTTTGACAGTTGTACAATATGAAGTATTAATTATATTCTTTAATTCTAGACCAAAATTATTCACAAATATTAACTATTTTCTTCAAATTCTATAAAAATAAATTTTCTTGCTCTAAATTTTTCGCAGAATATAAATTGCAAATTTGTCGATTCTATTCATTCATTTGTTTTATTAATTAACCACACTTTTGAAAAATATAGAACCTCTTGATTGTAGGGAATTTAAGATAATTATTTATTATTAATTGTTATAATGTTACAAATTTTAACTGTGTTATTGTTACTTATTTCATTTCTATGTAACATCCTTCTTGTTTTCAGGGTGTCTAGTAATTTAGAAATATAAAATTCCCGGTTTTTTCCCGGTATGTAAATAATTTTCCCGGATAATTGAAAACTAAAATTTTACAGTAAATTTAATCGTAATATTTGTAAAACTTATAATAAGAATTGTATTGTGATTTACTTGACGGTAATTTCATGTTTAAAATCAAAAACAGGTGTCGCATCACTGTAAAAATTTGGCACAAGCTTCCCAGTGGGCAAAAAACCATCATTGTTTTAAAAACGTTCCAAAAATGTTTTTAGAACGTTTCATGTCTGCCAAATAACGTCCCAATAACGTTATATGTTTCTAAAACGTTTTAAAAGCAATGGAACGTTTTTGGAACATTATTTGGCAGACATGAAACGTTCTAAAAACATTTTTGGAACGTTTTTAAAACAATGATGGTTTTTTGCCCACTGGATTGTCACATCGAAAATCATTTCCCATATAAGTTAGGTCTTAATTGGACAATAATAAAACATTGTCTAATATACGAAGAGAATCAATATACAATTCGAAATTGAAAAAAAATTAAGTTAAGCGTTGAAAAAATGTAACTATTTTTTCCAACAACATAATAAAGTACTTCATAAAAAAATTCCCGGATTTAAAAGAAAATTCCCGGGGGTTTCCCGGGAAAAAAAAATTCCCGGGGTTTTCCCGGTTTCCCGGTTCGCTAGACACCCTGGTTTTACAATAAATAAGAGATAAATGTTTTTCAAAAATGTGGTTAATTGATAAAACAAGTGAACGGAAAAGGCGAATTTGCAATTTATATACTGTGAAAAATTTAGAGCAAGAGAAGTTATTTTTACAGAATTTGAAAAAAATACTTAATATTTGTGAATGATTTTGGTCTAGAATTAAAAATGGAATTTATACTTCATATTGTACAACTGTCAAAGCTTAAAAATATTATTTATTTAACTTTAATTAATTATATTTTAATTTTGACATGATTAAATTGGTTATATCTGTTATATCTCAAATTGGTTTGATATCTGTTACACCCATTTTTACTAAAATATTTGAATTTGAAGTGAAGTGAGCATTCAAATGTGATCAGTCCAAATGTACTGAAACTTTGTGACCCCAGTATATATTTTTTAAATTCAAACAACGAAATATAAAATTATTTTAAATAAATATCAAACAAAATTATTTTTTTAAGTCTTTTTTTTACTTTGAAATTCTACTTCAAGCAATTATATTGTGGACTCAACCTCAATTATAAACTTTTAGGTGCTTGCACATTTCCAAATTTTTTCATTATTACGACCATTTTAAGTAAAAAATCCCGTTGAACAAAATAATTCCCGTACATTTCCCGCACATTTCCCGTACAAAAAAAATTCCCGTACATTTCCCGCTTTTCCCTGTATCTAAAATGCATTGAAAAATATTAATTTTAAAATTATGCAAAGGAAAATATTGACCAGAAGAAACTAAACTTTAGAAACGATTTAGATTTTAACTGTAAGCACTAAATTTAAAATCAAAAAGATATTGTACAATAACAACTTAAAACTTGAGATTTTGAATATTCAAATAGAAAAGATTGAATTTTCAGAATGAGAATTTATAAAATTCCCTGACAATTCAAGGTTTTCCAGGTCTGTGGCAACCCTGTATTTCTTTGATGACGATCTCTTTAGCATGATTTTTTACTGCTTCTTTTAAAGCATTTTGCATTGATTCTGAATTTTTGGCAAAAAATGTAAAATTACATCGTCTAACGGGGGAAAAAGTGACCACACGTCCAACCGATTAATTAATGCTTTATTTTAATGCTTATTAAATAAGGGTTAATTTTATGTAAGAAAAAAGATATTCAAACGCAGAAAAATAATTATGAAATAAAAAATAATTTTTAAACCTTACTGTGATAACTTAAAATAGGTAAAAAAGGTAACAAATAATCAAAATAGGTACAAAAGGTACCAAATTTCAAAATAGGTACAAAAAGGTAAATAGGTAACACTCTGTGTTACTCTCTTACCCTTCATTGAAGGGTAAGAATGTTTTTAATTATCAAATTATAATTTGAATTAATTTTAAAAAGTTTTTTAAAATTTTTTCGAAATATTACAAAAAATTATTAATTATATTTAAAAAACATTTATAATGTATAATTTCTTTTCAATTTTAGATGTTATCAAACATTTATTAGGTGAAACAGAAGCGTCAGAAAAAGTAGTACGCCAGAAAACAGGAATATGGTTAAAAGGAGCTAAGGATAGAAATGGAGGCCGAAAGGCGAGATATATGAAAAACGTCACATAATGTATCAAATTTTTGTAAAAAATTTCACAGCTTCAAACTTAATTTCTTCATGAAAATTTTAATAATTATTTTTAAAATCATTCATTTTCAAATTTAACATTTTTAAGCATGTAACAATGTTATAATATAAAATTTTGCTGTAACTGACATTAAAATACATTTTGTTTTAATTTCCGCCATGCCTACGGTTTTCGGAGACTTTTCAGTAGAATGCAGACTTAAAATTTTAAAAATTCCAATTTCTTTTGAATTAATTGGTTTTCTGAAAGCTTTGCTAACGTTAGAAACATAAAAGCCTTCCATGAAGAAATCTTTCAAAATTAATGTATCAGTTTCACAAATTATTTTCGAAACTTGAAAAAATTGTCCATTATTTAATTGAACAAGATTATCAGGATAAGCAATACCAATTTTAAAATTTTTTATTTGAATTTCAGAGTAGAAATTCGAAGTGGTCATCTTCTTCTCTGGTTTGCTTATCTCTGGATAACGGAACATAGTTGCAGCGTCTGCTTCTTTAATTTCGGACATTCGTCTGAAAACTTGTGACACCATTTTTACTCCCGATCGCACTAACGGCTTAATTTTTCCCAAATAATTTTCGAATGGGAAAGCAGAGTACAGCGACAAAGGACCATCCATAGTTTTTACATCTACGGCTAAATGCTGCAGATTGTGGATATTCATAACTTGCGATGTTTTGCCGTAAAATTTAGGCATTTCCGTAACAAATTCGCATAAAAATTCGTTTGCTTCATCTACTCGATTTATTAAATCTTGACTATAAAGGATTCTGCACGCACAATGCAATTTAAGGAAGTGGCAATATTGATCAGGAGATAAAAGTTTTCGAAAAAT
The DNA here is from genome assembly GCA_032872505.1 of Leptopilina syphax. NCBI lineage: Eukaryota > Metazoa > Arthropoda > Insecta > Hymenoptera > Figitidae > Leptopilina > Leptopilina syphax. The sequence goes on along the minus strand of CM065472.1, from coordinate 27,246,378 downwards.
AATAGGTCCTGCGTATAACAAAATAAATCGAAACTGAGTTGCCTTCCAATTTGGTAGTTCGTCTAAAGGAAAATTATTTCTTTGAAATTCTAATGGTACAGAAGACGATATTTCTTTTAAGCGTTTGGAAAGAAGATTTCGCAGATTAAGTTTAAGTTTAAATTTACTACTTGGTGTAGTTAATAATTCCATAATCAGTTTCATTGCTCCCTCGCATAAAAGATGCATAGTATCGAGCACTTCAGAAAACTTCTAGCCGGTGTATCGCAAACCAAACACTTTAATTCAAAATCAATTTTTTTACCTTCAATATCGACTCCATTAACAATTTTGTCATTCACATCATCCACAAAATCATTTAAAAAATCGTTGATACTGTCAGGTTTTGATTTTCCACCATATAGACCTACCATAAAAGGTGTACAATAATAGTCTTCATGAACTATCTGCATTAAAATCGGCATTAATTGTAAGTTTGATTTGTTGAATAAAGAAAGGCCGTCGATATTAACAATAACCTTTATTTTATCCTCATTATAATGAGATTTCTTTATTCTTGACTCCAATCCTTGTTTTATACCGAAATATATATATTCTCCGAATGATCCTTTTTTAGATAACATCTCTCTGACAATACCGTTTGTTCTTTTAGTTTTTAGCAGCGTTTCAGCTGTCTTCGGAAGTTCATCGTGACCTTCGGAGCGTAATATGTCTAGGAGTTCGTTGACAATAGTGTGTGGAAGAAATTTAATATTTTTTGTTGCCCAAAAAACAAGTTTCTGTCGCAAATTTAATTGCTCTTGTACGATTCTGTTATTTGAGATATTATTGCTTTCTTTGATATCTTCGGCAGTATCACTTTCATATTCCGATGATGATATCAAACTTATCGAATCATATTTTTCTGAAATAATATGCTTAACTCCTATTTCATTTTGATCCGAGCATCTGTAATTAAAAAAATAAAATAACGCTTTAAATTTTAAAAATATTGTTACAAATATTTCCAAAATTTTATAAATTCCAAGCAATTTAATTCAGTCACAGTAAACAAATATTTTCGTAAATTAAAAAAATTTAATTTCAGTTTTAAATTACTTATTTAATAATACTATAAAAATATAATATTATTTGTGACTCTCAGAAAATATTTTTTTCAAACAACCTAACATAACCTCTAATTTACCTTATCAAGGAAGTATCAATTTTACATAATAGTAATTTACTTTAGAATAATATAAATTAAAATTATACATACATTAAATCCAAATCGTAAGGAATCATAGATGGATGAAATTGATTAATCTCAGGAGAATTAACGTCGGAAATAAATTCTTCATTACTGTCATCACTATAGTCTTTATAAAGCTTCCTTTTATTTAAATATCACCACTTTTTTAACCTCTCATAACCACTAGATGAATTGGCATAATTCATGTTTAATCACACTATCAATACAAAATCCATATATTAAAAAATTTTTGATTTTAAGCAACTGCAGTATATGATATAACGTAATTCTTAAACAAAATTATGAAAAGAAAAAAAATTACATGTTGGCCCCCTATGTTGACATTCGATGAACTGGAAATTTATCAATCTTTCGGGCTCCCATGATAAAAAGTTCAACCAAGAAAATTTAAGTTATTTAAACCACGTACGCTTGAGTTTTACCAACCGTCGGACCAACCGTGGCACAGAGTTTGGCCAACCGAGAAAGTTTGAGTAATTTATACTGCTTTTCACAGAGTTTTGCCAACCGTCGGGCCAACCGTGGCCCAGAGTTCGGCCGACCAAGAAAGTTTAAGTCATTTAAACTGCGTTTGACAAAGTTTTGCCAACCGTCGGGCCAACCGTGGCCCAAAGTTCAACCAACCTAGAAAGTTTAAGTCATTTAAACTGCTTTTCACAGAGTTTTGCCAACTGTCGGGCCAACTGTGGCCCAGAGTTCGGCCAACCTAGAAAGTTATGTCATTTAAACTGCGTTTCACAAAGTTTTGCCAACCGTCGGGCCAACCGTGGTCCAGAGTTCGGCCAACCAAGAAAAATCAAGTCAATCAAACTGCATTTGACAAAGTTTTGCCAACCGTCAGGCCAACCGTGGCCCAGAGTTCGGCCGACCAAGAAAGTTTAAGTCATTTAAACTGCTTTTCACAGAGTTTTGCCAACCGTCGGGCCAACCGTGGCCCAGAGTTTGGCCAACCTAAATTTGTAAGTCCTATGACATACGTTCCCCATAATTGTGCCAACCTTTGTCGCCAAAGTTGTCCCGACGGTTGGTTAAACTCTGCACGTAATGGTTGGCTTGCAAAGTCGGGCCAACTGTGGGCACTAGTATTTGCCAAAGTTGGGCAAACTTTGACAACCAAAACTTTGCATGCCAAAGTTAGGCCAACCGTGGGCCAACCTTCAAACTCTGGCGGCCAACCTAAATTCGCACCTGGGTATAACTTACTTCAAGGAATCTAAATTTTATTAAAAGCCGAGTAATATTTAAAATGTTCCGAGTAATTAATACTCTGAGCGAAGCAACTTTTATTACGAACCAGAGCAATTATTACTATTTGGTAAAGATTTTTACTCGAAAAAGTAGTAATCCGCACACGGAGAAAATTTGTTCCTTGTATTTTACCGAATTTTAATTAAATAAATACCTCCTTGATTAGTACGTTTCAGGAATAGTTCGGTAAAACTTTCTTGACTTGCATAAAGTGTTAGTTTTCAGGAATAGTTCGGTAAAACTTCCTTGACTTGACTAAAGTCAAATGAAAGACTTACCCACTGATAGTTGATTTTTTCAACTTATTTAAAATTATTTAATAATCATTTCATTATTAATTAAATTAAAATTCAATTTATTAATTATTATTTTAAACACTTATTAATTGTCAAATATGTAATAAATGGTTTTAAATCATACAAAAAGAAAATATAAAACTGCAATAACATACTTATTTTTAAGCTAGAAGAAATTAAGTAAACAATTATACATAAGTAAGTAAGCAAAGAAGTTAGCAAATAAGTAGGTAAGGAAGTAAGCAAGGAGGAAATAACTTGCTTGCTTACTAGCTTACTTCCTTATTTGCATACTTACTTGCTTATTTCCTTATTGCTTACTTTCTTACTTACTTATTTGCTTACTTGCTTATTTTCTTCCTCCTTACTTACTTCCCTATTTGCTTACTTGCTTACTTTCTTATATTATTTCATTCTTCCTTACTTGTTCTTTTCCTTCTTGCTTTCTTACTTATTTGTTTACTTTGCTTACTTTTTACCTACTTTGCTTACTTTCGTATTTCCTTCTTGCTTACTTACGTCCTTATTTGCTTACTTACTTGCTTATTTCCTATTTGCTTTTGAATACCTCACAATTATTATTTAATATTTCAGAAAGATTAATTTGCCATTAATAAATTAAATAATTTCAAACTTGCACTGTTATTCAAAATATGTATATTCTTTAATTTTAACACACAAATTTGAGAATAATAAGGATTTTGATAAATTATTGTTTTTTTATTTATTTGTTTATACACCTGTCTTCAGCCTTACATACTTGGCTATACAAGTGTTTTTACATTTTCGTAAATTTCTCTTACAAATTTTTCCCTAACAAACTTAATACTAAATTTTGCGCCTACAGAGCGACTTGAAAATTAGGAGTAGGGGAGACTAAGCGCGGTTGTTACAGTGCGCAGTTGTTACAAATGGAATATCTCTAAAACAGTGAATTATAGAGATGGGGTTCCAAAGGGAAAAATGTTTAGTTTTTATGTACAAACTTACTGCAATATGTTTAAAAATTGTATGCAAGCTTTACAAGTAAAAAAATAGGCACATTGGTTTTTAGAGGCCAAAAGTAAATATTTCTCTGCTTGATATTCTTTAAATAACTAATAGACCTTTATACTTAACAAAGTAAATTTTTTAATATCAATTCTGTGAGAATTAAGCTTTAAAAAACTGCCTTCGTTGTCCACATTTAGTGTATACTTTTTAAATAAAGTATAAGTTTTTGTAAAAAATGTACCTGTTGGGCAGTTGTTACGATTTTGTGAAGTGTAGTTGTTACAAGTGATGATGAGAAAGAATATTTTTCCCATAATTCAGCAGATTCGTTAGAAATGTAAAATATTTGTCAGAAATGTTATCACACTCATTTCACAGGTTTACAAATTAAAAACTTTTTTTTGCCAATAGAACGAAACATTTTTTTTCGAATAGTAGGTATTTTTTAAGTAAGAAAATCATAGTTTTAATTTTTTTCCCTCGTGCAGTTTTTCTGTAGCTTCAAATTTTGCATTTTTGAGGTGCGACGCCACTTAAACTTACCTGTAGGAAAATTAGCTTGTCAAAATATAATAAATGAGGTATCATTGGAAAGGTTATAAAATCACCTTTCGATCCATAGGTCACAAAATAAAATTCAACAAAAATTGAGAGAGTTACAGTCGATTAAAGATGAAATTTCATGACAATTTTGTTGATTTTTAGACATTTGAGTAACTTCTACTATTTTTTTTTACATCAAACAGGAAAGAATGTTTAGGTTTTAATTTTTTTATTGATAGATTATATCATTACACAAATTTTGAGCCTTTGTGGGCCTCGATTGGATTAAAAATGACAATTCTATACTAAATTTAGTGAACGAAACTACATTCTTCATTTTTAGTATCCCTTAAACATTTGCAGCAAAAATCCAAGTAATTAAATTTAGTTTAGCGCTAAAGTTACTAAAATCACTAATCAAGAGTTTCTGAAGTCGTAGATTTCAAATGCAATGTTAGTTTTGCAAATATCAAAATGGCGGATGCAATATGGCGGACAAGTTTTTAAAAATTTATAATATTCGTCTTAAATTCGTTACTCGGGGGTTTTCGGGGTCGCTGATTACGAATCCTATATCAGATTTCAAAAATTCAAAATAGCGGATCCAATAGGTGCGAATTCAATGAATTTTAAAAAACTCGTTCACCATATGAATTCATCATTTTTAATTTTCGAAATCTGACATCGGATTCGTAATCAGCGACCCCAAAAACCCCCGAGTAACGAATTCAAGACGAATATTATCAATTTTTAAAAACTTGTCCGCCATATTGCATCCGCCATTTTGAAATTTGCAAAACTAACATTGCATTCGAAATCTACGACTTTAGAAACTCTTGATTAGTGATTTTAGTAACTTTAGCGCTTTACTAAATTTAATTACTTCAATTTTTGCTGCAAATGTTTAAGGGATACTAAAAATGAAGAATGTAGTTTCGTTCACTAAATTTAGTGTAGAATTGTCATTTTTAATTCAATCGAGGCCCACAAGGGCTCAAAATTTGTGTAATGATATAGTCTATCAATAAAAAAATTAAAACCTAAACATTCTTTCCTGTTTGATGTAGAAAAAAATAGTAGAAGTTACTAAAATGTCTAAAAATCAACAAAATTGTCATGAAATTTCATCTTTAATCGACTGTAACTCTCTCAATTTTTGTTGAATTTTATTTTGTGACCTATGGATCGAAAGGTGATTTAATAACCTTTCCAATGATACCTTATTTATTCTATTTTGACAAGCTAATTTTCCTACAGGTAAGTTTAAGTGGCGTCGCACCTCGAAAATGCAAAATTTGAAGCTACAGAAAAACTGCACGAGGGAAAAAAATTGAAACTATGATTTTCTTACTTAAAAAATACCTACTATTCGAAAAAAAATGTTTCGTTCGATTGACAATTTCACTGTAAACCAGTGTTTTTTATATAAAATCTCATGTTTTTTCTAAATTCGACTTCAAAATCATTCAAAATTAATGAAAAAAAACATTTTAAGTTACTTTCATATCGAAATAGTATTAGTGCTGCCGTCTATAAGAAACTGTCACTTCTACCCGGTAAGAAGCGTAGAATAGAAAAGAATTCAATTTCTAGAAAATATGCTTGAAAACGAGAAATTTAAATTATTCTGAATACGCGAATTTACCTCAGAGTTCTATTCCACAGGAACCATCAAAATTTTAAAAAAATCAATTCTTCTCTATTGCTCTTGTCAATCGGGAGATAGAAAAGAATTCAAATTTTCTATTTTTCCTAATGCGCAAAGTTTTATGGTATTGCAAGTTCTTGAAAAAATATGAAGTTCTATTCTTGTGAATTGACTGCTAACGATTCTAGGTAGTCAATTCAAAAGAATAGAATGTTCGACGAGTAAATCTGAAATGTTTATTATTCTCAATTGACTGCATCGAATTTCAGAAGCGCATTAAAAGGAATAGAACTTTTGACAAACAATTTGAAAAAGCCTAATTTTTCTAATTGTCTGTAAGAGCTCCTTTAGTTATTGTCTTAAAATAAAACGCAGTGACAGTTATGTTTCGCGTCATGTGAATTTCATTGTAATTTCAGTGCTAAATAGCTAAACTATTAAAATTAAATATTAAAACTAGTGAAAATATGGTTAAAAGACGCAAAGTGCTTACGATAAAATATAAAATGCTCTTATTGAAAGAAATTTTCAAGTGTTAAATGTTTGAGTCAAGTTTTAAAACCTAACCTCACTTTCTAGTGGAATCTTGAGTGGCAGTGAGTTAATTCAGAGGAATAGAAATTTCTACTGATTTGCTGTACTTTCTCATTCCTTTGAATGCGCGTTTCATATTTTTGTGAAGTCAATTCAGAATAATAGACTTTTCTGAAATTTTGGTCGTTTCCGTGGAATAGAGCTCCGAGGTAAATTCGCCTATTAAGAAGAATACAACTTTTGAATTCTTCGCTTCTTACCGGGAATATTACTTTGAGCTACATAACCCCTATAAAATGTCAAAACAAATGGACTAAACAAGTGTTTACTTTTGTTGTTTGATTTGTTTTATTTTAATTGTTTAAACATCAGTTAAAGTCTGATATGTTTTATTTTAATTGTTTAAACAATTGTTACTTTCGTTCTAAGTAGTTTTTAAGTGTATTTCCTCATAGAGGAAAATTATTTTACATCTAACTTACCTCAATTACCAAATAAAACTCAAATTACTTAATATACATTATTGGGAACTATATAACTAATAATTATGTACTTAAATTAAACTATATCATTTCAATATTATCATCTTTGTACCAAAAATTACGAATAATTAATAAAAATGGTTATAAAAAATTATTTGTCTTCAATTTAGAAACGTTGCAGAGGATTCTTGGTATTGTAACAACCGTCATTCACTTTGGGCAGTTGTTACAATTTACACGCTGTGACTAAAATGCTTCTAGTTATTTAAATAATAGATATAGAGCTAAATCAATTATTGCCTTTTAAAGCTAGATAATATACCTTTGATTTAATAGTTTGACCAAACAAATTGAAGTTAAACTCTAATCACAGTAACTGTTTTTATCAAAATTGTAACAACCGCGCTTAGTCTCCCCTACTCGCATTTGCCTGGACCACCCGTCTAATGGGTTTTCTCGCCAGTGGAGAGGGAAACTGTAGAAAACCTCTCCTGAGTACAACCAGTTTATCGACAGTCGAGTTCTAATGGTGTGTACCGGACAATAAACGACGGTGCACATCATTATACCTCGACTCAGCTCAGATTGTCTCACGTGCCGGAAAAATACCAAGCCAAGTGGGCGCGAACCAAGGGTACTTACCCTTGGTCCTTAAACGACCGCTAAGCGAGGCATCTATCCGACTAAGCTAATCTGTCGGTTGATAAATTATTGTTTTATTCCATTAAATTCAAATTTTAACATTTTTCTTTATAACAATAAAAACCTAATTTAAAAATATTTTATAAATTAACCTTAATTATAGTTAGAACTAATTCATTAATATAGATAATTTTTAATTTTTTACAACGATAGTTTATTAATATTGATTTGAATTTATTACTCGGTGATAGTTTATTAATTTGAATCTTTCTCACAAGCGGTGAAATAAAATTGAGATTAATATATAAGAACAGTTGAAACTTTCTGAAGCAATAATATAAAGCGTGCGATGTATGTATTAGTGTATGCGTTTAGAATGTATTGTAGGCAGGTGTATCAATTAGTATTTGTTCGTAAACAATTGTAGGTGATTTAGGTAGTGATTGAAGTAGGTAAATTGAGATTTACGGCAGTATTAATATAGATCTACTAAAGTAACATTATTTTTTATTTTTGTTCTACAAGTTTTACCGAACTATTCAATAAATTGCAACTCGTCAGGTTTACCGAATACTTTATCTTACGTTTTACCGAACTATAAGTGAAGCGCTAATACATGTATCGTAAGGTTTATGCTTTTTACATTATTTTTCAATGCAATTTTTTTTAGTCTAGTTCTTGAAAAATTACTGTTTCGACAGTTCATCTCAGTTTTACCGAACTAAATTCAGTAAAATTTCAGGAATAAATTTTCCCCGTGTACTCACACAATGACGCGCCTCACACCGATTCATACTTACAATTAACAACTTAATCCCTAGTAGAAAAATTTGGTGGCGCTAGCATGGTGCCACTCTTGCGTTCCATTGCGCTGTAGTGGCGCTGAGAGCATTTGAAACACTTTTGTAGTCTAGCGCCTTTCTCGCAAACTACTCGCAGTGCTAGAATGAACATAACCTCACCTGCCAAAACTTTATTTGGTGAATTAAAAAATGATTCCTATGTCATTTCTTTTGCCGAATATAATTAAAAAAATCGTGTACATATAAAAAACATTTACTAATTATCTGCCTACAATGAAGTTTTAACGTATTTGAAGAGTTAATACACGTTTCGTTTAAAGTTATGGTAAGATTTTAATTCGGAAAACGGCAACCTTTTCTTAATCCCAAGCCTAATCAAAATTTTGATCATTATTTGCTGTATAATTATAGATCGTCCAACATCCTTCCGGCAGGACGAAAAAGACTCAGGTGAGTCCCTCCGAAATCACTAAAGAAAACTAACATGGATTCAGATAAATAATGATATATATCATTGGAAAGGTAACGAAACAAGCTTTCAGTGCATATAAATATCGAGCTTGTAAGTTCAAAACTAAGGGCTGGGTAGTTTGAAGAAGTTACATGTTCCAAAAATTCACATAATTTTTAGTCACAGAATGACGAAGCCCAGTCCTGCCGGCAGGACGCTTTTCGCTTTATTTAAGAGACTGCCTAGCCCAGGTTTATAAATTTAAAGACTCGATATTTACATCATTTGAAAGCTTGTTTTATTACCTTTCCAACGATATATTTAGTTTTATATTTATCTGCTTCCATATTAATTTTATAGAGCAATTTCGAAGGGACTCGCGCCTGACTCTATACTCAAATATACTGAAAAATATTAAAAATGAATTTTTTTTAATTAAAAAATTAGGTTTCATTCTTTGTACGTTTCTGAAGAGAAAGAGACTTGTCCGGTCAAGAAATATTGATTTTTGTGGATTTTACATTAAATTTACGAAAAAATGTTTTTTTCACTGTTTAGAAACATAGCAAATTGAAGGCTTTGAAAAATGGTTTAATATTATTATTTTAAAAAGTCAAAAATATGGATTTTTTCGTCTTTTCGTCTACTTTAATCCCAAGGAGTGCCAGAAAACAAAAGTTGAATTCCCTTTATTTAAAAGCCTTTTTTTCGGAACGTCCTTCCGGCAGGATGGACGCTTGGACGATTTATCAATAAAATTGTTTTTCAAATATGTAAATTTTAAGAATAAATTATTATTAAATTTCTATTAAAAATTATTTATTTCTTTAAGGTAACAGCCCAGTAAAAAAAGAAGTATTGAGTGAAGCGTTTAGGAATTGAGTGAAGCTCTGAGCCAATACGGATTCGAGTAAAATCCGTATTGGGACGTTTGACTCAATCTTTTTTTCATCCGCCGAATACGGTCTTATTTTAGCATTAAAATTAAAATCACATGAGCAGAGTTCACATTATAAATTGAAAGCACAATTGTCCTGGAATGTAAAAATGCCGATTTAGATAAGAAACTGTGAATATTTTTTATTTTTTGTTAAAAATTGGTAAAAGCAAAGTTTGACAAGCGCGACTGAATTTACTATGTGAATAAATGAAGTGGTAAGTTTAAATGGACGAAATGGACTAAAAGAAATCTACTTTTACTGACAGAAAGTTCCTAGTGAATTGTGGTAAATTCAACAAAACAATGAAATTTCATTGTTTTCTAGGAACTTTCTGTCGGTAACAGAAGATTTCTTTTAGTCCATTTAAACTTGCCACTTCATTTATTCACAAGGTAAAATCAGTCGCGCTTGTCAAAATTTGCTTTTACCAATTTTTAACAAAAAATAAAAAATATTCACAGTTTCTTATCTAAATCGGCATTTTTACATTCCAGGACAATTGTGCTTTCAATTTATAATGTGTACTCTGCTCATGTGATTTTAATTTTAATGCTAAAATAAGACCGTATTCGGCGGATGAAAAAAAGATTGAGTCAAACGTCCCAATACGGTTTTTACTCGAATCCGTATTGGCTCAGAGCTTCACTCAATTCCTAAACGCTCCACTCAATACTTCTTTTTTTACTGGGAGTGTCAAAAATAGTTACACATGTTAAACACTGAAATTAAAATTTTTGAAATCAACCAATTTCTTTTATAATAATAATAAAAATTGCAAAAATTAAGTTCCTATTTAAAATCAGTAAATCTTTTCTGTCAGGTGAATTAAAAATAAAGAAAAAATAAATCCAGTTTGAGGTTATGTTTTCTAATTCAAATGGAGAAAAATTAATAATATATTTGATCCATCAAAAAGTATTTATTGTTACTCTTGGTGATAAATCGTTAGATTAATTACTTAAGGAGGATGGTGACTGTCTTTTCGGGGCAGGCGGCGAGAAGGGAATTCACATGCTTTTATATGGGATTAAAACTGCAAATACCAACTGTTTTAATATATATGTTATAAGTGAAATATGCAATACTTAATATATTAGACATAAAAAATAGTATTTTTTAATAATTCCAATTCATTATTCTTAAAAAATATTTTAAAAAATAATTATTTAATTACGTAAAAAAATTTTGTGAAAAAAATTTTATGAGCATGGAGATCGTGACAACAGCGCATTCCATCAGGGTGCCCACCAGTCAGGGAAAGTCAGGGAATGTCAAAGGAAGTTAGGGAAAGTCAGGGAATTTTAAAAATAGCAGAAAGTCAGGGAAAATTCAGGGAATTTAAAAAAATGTACATATATTTGACGTGCTCCGAAGAAAACATAACCTCATTTTTTTGCTTCTTAAAGGCCGAAGCATAACTGCTCCACGAACGTCGTTCGCGAATGGAAAGCATGGGTTAGAAAAGGACAGAGATATATCTGTGTCCTTTTCTATGTTATGCATCTCGTACGCGAACAAATTTTAAGAATCCGAACAATGAGAATCTGACCTGAGAGTTGACCGTTGCCACCGATGTCACTAGCTGTATAATGGACCGAAATTCAAATAAATAGTAATATAATTATTTTTCTAATTATTATTGTTCTTGGTTATTATTTAATAATATTTTATAGAATAAATAAAAAATATGTTAAAAAAATTATTTATTATATATTATTTAGTATTTAATTTACATTTTCCGACATGAATTTTTGCACAATTTTCATTATAATAAATAAAATATATGCGAAGGTCAACTCGCAGGTTAGTTTACAATTTTTGCATTGAAATTGGACAAAAAACGCTATGCAGAACTAGCCGCCGCAACACTCTCTTTTACGTTCGTTTGACACCACCCTTGGTTACATGTGATACTGACTTTATACTAGTTCCTACCGCACCCTGATATAATTAACCTTATATTATCTTAACCTTTAAGTCCAACGCACAATAGATTCGCGAAAGTCGTTCGCGAACGAGACGCATGAGATAGACAAGGACACAAATATATCTCTGTCCTTTTCTAACTCATGCTTTGCGTTCGCGAACGACTTTCGCGAACCTATTGTGCTTAGGCCTTTACACTGTCATGATTATTACTTGTTTACCATACATGTTTTATGTCAATACAGTTTTATTCATTTTGTCATGAAAAAATAACAAAAAATGGTAAAGGAAACAAAATTCAATGATGCTTGGCTTAGTCCAACGTTAAATCCAGAGTGGAGTTCGTGGATTCAGAAAGTTGAAAATAATCCACATCAAGCAAAGTGTTTAATCTGTGTTAAAGTTATTGAACTTAGCAATATAGGAAAGCGTGCTATAATAAGTCACGAAAATTGTCGCAGTCATACTCAAGCACTATCAGCAAAAAAAAGTTCATCTATAAAATCATTTTTAAGTCCCAAAACATTTACAAGTGAAAAAATACCTTCTCCTGATACAGCATTGGCTCTTCCTGATCTTCCTGAAAGTGCTCCACAAAATCTCTCTGTCTATAATAGTGATGACGTTACGAAAGCTGAAATTTTGTGGGCTTTACATTGTGTAAAGACTAAACAGTCTTTCAGAGCCCAAGAAGGAATTTCAAAACTCTTCGCTGAAATGTTTAAAGACAGTAAAGTTGCATTAAACACTCAATTAAGCAGAACGAAAATGGAATATTTAATAACTTTCGGTCTTGCGCCACTTTTTGAAAGAATTCTTAAAGAAGAACTTAATGACGTCGATTTTTTTGTAGCTTGCTTCGATGAAAGTATGAATAGAATTGAAAAAAAAGAGCAATTAGATATAGCTATACGCTTTTGGGATAAAGGTAAATCAGAAGTGGTCACAAGATATTGGACATCAATATTCTTAGGTCACACTACAGCTGATAAACTTGTAGAGGCTTTTGCATCATCTTTTGACCCAGTAATTTTGCGTAAACTCGTTCAAGTATCAAGGGATGGCCCAACAGTCAATTGGAGTTTTATAGACAAACTAGAAGATAGACTTCAAGAAAGTGATGATGACCCTAAATTACTTGAAGGTGGATCTTGCGGTTTGCATACAACTCATCGAGCTTTTAAAGTTGGCGCAACTGCTACGAACTGGAATTTAAACGTGTACCTGAAAAATCTTCATGGCTTATTTAAAAAGTCTCCAGCCAAGCGGGAAGATTTCGTAAATATTACTGGCAGCAATAGGTTTCCAGAAAAATTTTGTGATTGTCGTTGGCTTGAAAATTCAAGTAAGTTTATTATTGCATTGATTGATAATCTATTTATACATGTTTTAATTTATAATCTTTATTTTTAGAGTGTTCCGAGCGTGCTATTGAAATTCACACGAATCTTCAAAAGTATTTTAAGGCGATTGAAGTTCAGAAGCAATTAAGCAAGTCATTTTTTGGGAAGTATGTAGAAACGGCTCTAAATGATCCTTTTTTATTAGCAAAGCTTAATTTTTTTAACGCAGTTTCAATGAAGTTTGAGCCATTTCTTACCAAATTTCAAAGTTCTAAACCAATGTTTCCATTTCTTCTCTATGAATTGGAAAAGATGTTAAGAAATCTGTTAAGCTCCTTCGTAAAAGAAGATGTTCTCAAAAAAGCTAATTCTTCTTATAAACTTAGTAACATCGATTTCAAAACTGAAAACCTCAAAACTGCCAAGCACGTCGATTTAGGAATAGCAACTGAGCTTGCTCTTTCTAAAATAAATGAAAAGGAATTAGACATATTGCATTTTCGAAACGATTGCAGACGTTTTTTGCTTGAAGCATCACTAAAATTGATTGAGAAGATTCCTCTTAAATACAAAATCGTTCAAGGAGCGGAATGTCTAATGCCTTCGAGATTATTATATAAGCCAGAAAAAAGCAGATCTGGAATGAAAACGTGTCTTACAATGCTTTTGGATAAAAAACACATTTCAAAACATCAAGCTGAAAAAGCCCATCAACAATTTGATTATTTTTTAACGCAGGCTAAAGAATATAAAACTGAATTGAAGAATTTTAAGTTTCCTAATGACAGACTTGATAATTGTTTAGCGAAGGTAATGGATAAGAAAGACTTTCAAGATTTATGGCATTGTGTTAAACTTATTTTAATTTTATCTCACGGTAATGCATTTGTGGAAAGTGGATTTTCGGTTAATAAAGAAATGCTTGTTGAAAATATGCATCAAGAGACACTTGTGGGACTGAGAAGAGTTTGGGATGAAATTTCTCATCACGGTGGAAATATTATGAAAATCGACATAAATAAAAACATGCTAAGCTATGCAAGAAGCTCAAATTTTCGATACAAAGAAGCTTTACAACAGAAACAAGATAAAATAGCCGCTGAAAAAAATGACAACAATTGAAAAGAAAGATAAAATTAAAAAAAAAGAAGAGATCGACAAATTGAAAAATTCAAAGCGACTGTTGGAAAAAGAAATCGAAAGTATCAACTCGCAAATAGTTAAAAAAATGAAAAAATGAGAAATATATAGTTTACATTTTAATACTTAATGTATAATATTTAAATTATAATAGAAATACTGTTTTAATTTCATAAAAATTATACTTCATTGTATTTATTGAATCTTTTTTTACCTTATTTTATTTACTCATCGCTATCTGACGGTTTTAAAAAGTCAGGGAAAATTTTTTTTTTGGTCAGGGAAAGTCAGGGAAAAGTCAGGGAATTTTGTAACGAAGATATGGTGGGCACCCTGTCCATATGCATGCTAGAAACAGTGTTGGTAACACTGAATAAGATTTCATTCGTATATGATTACATTGCGACGTTGACACGTTTCTGTGTATTATGTTAGAGAGGTTAGAAAATCTGTAATTTTACGTCAGTTTTAATGTTATTTTTAAAAATCAGGACAGTTGGTTTACTCAATTATTTTTTTACATTATTCCAAAAGTATTAAACTTTAAAAGAGTATGATTTTTAAAAAAAGTTTACCTTTTTTACACAAGTTATTATCAAAATAGTGCACTTCACATAACACTCCCCATAAGAGCCCATATATAAAAACATGCAATTTCAACAATTAAATTCTCAAAAACGGGACAGTAAAATTTTTTAAAAAAAATTGTTCTATAATTTAGACATTCTTAATAACGAGTTTTTCCAAATTTCAAAAAATTCTTAACATTTTTATTTGAGTCACCATCCTCCTTAAAATATATTTAAAAATTTTTTTGGAGGTTGAATAAAACATTCATATACTAAAAATTCTATTATAAATAAGTGTATAAATTAACGAATGAACAAGAAATTTATAATGCAGTATTAATTTATGTTTAAACTTAATACAATTACAAATATATATAAATACTTACAATCCTTTAATATATATTGTTTTTAAATGCGACAATATTCTACAAGCAAAAATTTCCTTTTACTTTAAAAATAAAAACAAACACCTTTGACACTTTATGCAACAGAAATTTAAGGTTATGTTGCATTCTAGCGGAAAGTGCTCGCGCCATGCAAGGCTCTAGAAGACGTCGGCGAGATAAACTACCATGCAAATTCCAGTGGTGGCGCTAGCATATATATCTAGGCTTCCATTAAATTTTTCTACCTGGGATATTTCGGAAAATCATTATCATCGGATGATAATATTAGGGGAGAGTCTCCAGTTGTGAGACGGGTTTTATTTTTGACCCGTAAATTGTAAACGGGTAAACAAAATTGTAAATAAAATACACTGTTCGAAAGGTAACATAAATACGCAACTTTTATTAAAAGAAAGTATAGTGTTTCGATGAACTCAAAAAACTTAACGATACATTTTCCGAGCACATCGCTTTTTTCAACAAAAAAAATGTCTCCAGTTATGAGACACTCATTAAAAATTGCTAAAATTTAATAAGTTATGTTTAGTAGAAATAATTAAATATATTAATGATATATATTATTATATACTAAATAATAATATTTATTCGCCAAAATATGACTATCAAATAAACACAATTTAATAGCTTCAACAAGAGCATTAAAATTGATTTCTTCTGAATCAATTGACTTTTTTTCACTTGACATGCCCAAAAATACTAGAAAAAAAATCAAAACAACATTTCACTAGTACCCGGGTAGCAAAATCCAAGTCGCTACCAACCCAGTAAAAAAACTAATTCAAACGGATTGAAATGAATTAAGATTTTTGGTAGAGAAAGCGCGATTCATTCAAGCTCTTTGTATATTCGATTGAATTTGATTCAATTTGCCTGAAATTGTGCAAACGAATTCGCATTCGAAAGAAATGACCAAGGCATGCATTGAATTCGTGCTGACGAATTAAAAAAAATTAAAGGCCCCAAAACTTGTCCATTGAATTAGTATGAATAGAAGGTTTAGAAGTTCAACACAGTTTGACGAATTCAGGAAAATTGCAACATAGCTCCAATTCGTATTTGTCACAAAGCGGGATTCACTGAAACTCTTTGTGAATTCTTTTTAATTTATTTTAATTAGTTTTTGTTTACTGGGAAAGTACAGATCGGATGCAGACCTGTTATTCTAGATCTGGAACGGATCTGGAATTTTACATGGTCCAAAGCCAAAGCAGACTTGGTAACCAATTAAACAGCTCTATCTATATGCAGGTACCAAAAGTACTAAACCAATTGCACAAATAATAAAAAGTCGGTAAGGTCAAACCGATTGAGCCCTTGAACAGGTAGGAAAACAAGGATAGCGACGTACAGAAGTATATTAAGAGAAAATCGAAATTTTGATACTTTATTATTCGACACATATTATATTTTTGTTATTCTAATATTTACCTTAATAACTGCCCAACGGGAAGTTGCCAATGGTAAGGATTGATTCAATAATGGGCCATGCTTGGTGCCCAATGGTTTTTTCTTGGCAAAACAATTGGCAACCATCATTGGACCACCAATGGTTTAAACTTGGGATGATCACGCTACTGCCAATGATCGGTAGCCAAGCATCGGGCCAATATTAGTTGCCAAGGAATTGCCAAGGAACCAAAGGTTTTGAAAATTGATTTTTTTAAATTATTAATTAAAATTTATTTTTCAAAAATTTATTTTAAAAAAATATTTTTTTTAAAAATATATATTTTTAAATTAATAGAACGTATTAATTTAATTTTTCACCTCTAGTAAAACAAAGATGAAAGACTGATAAAAATTCCCTCACCGTATCTCACAGTGGAGGAATAACTGTGAATGTCTTTGCGAGAGAGGAGCAGGTTCTTATAGAGCCAGTGAAACAGGCATGGAGTAAAGACTTAAGGAGACCAATCTTATATGCATGTACTTCACTGAAAGGCGCAACATTTTGTCGGAAGTACATCAGTAGTACGTGTACATCCTGTAGATGGCAAACGATCGCATATATAGTCGCTTGATTAAGTCCTAACCGTCCTAACCTTATTTTTGCTGTATTTTGAAATTAAAAATAATTTCAAATAATACATAGGTAATATAAAATTATGACAATGAATTTTATTTTCATAAATAATAACATTCTTCGAAAACATTCAATTATTTTTAATACAATTTTTATAAAACTTCACTAAAGGATTCAATTTTAAAAAAACAAAGAAATTCTTCAAAAAATTTAATTATTTATAAAAGTTATAATAAAATTGATTAAAAGAGTTTAATGTTCTATCAATAATTTTAGTAAAGTTTTAATAGGCACGTGGCCACTGAATAACATGACCTTTATAGTAAAATTAATTATTACTATAATTTGAGGTTATTAACATAACCTCAAACTAAAAAGTGATCTAACAATTATGACAAATAGTAGCTCATTCTGTTCTTTAAAACATTCTTTACAATTACATTTGTTTAATTTTGTTTAAAATATTTTGTTCAATAGTTAAGCAAATAAAATAAAAAAAATTTTTTTAAATAACTTTTGAACAAAATATTTTAAACAAAATTCAACGAGTGGAAATGTAGAGAATGTTTCAAAGAGTAGAATGAGCTATTATTTATCAAAATTGGTTACTCACCCTTAAAGAAAAAACACATAATGTTTAACAATTATGATTTTACATCAAATTTTGGTCCAACCTAATTTTTCCTGATAATTGTACAACTGGATCTTTCATAATTTGGTGAAATCATTTTATTTATGGTTTTATTTGCTGTTAAAAATCACTTTTTAGTTTGAGGTTATGTCAAGCGATTGGCACTCCTGGATCAAAAAAATCTGTAAAAAGCACATTTTTTCACAAAAAAGTCGCACAATCCGAGCCCTGTAATATAAACTTTGTATTGTTATCTTAATATTATTATATTTATATTTATAATTTGAATATATAGTATATACATGAATTAGTAAACTTATAGAAATCCATGTTCAGTTTAAAACTTCAGCTATCTATGCGATCGTTGCGCGCTATACGAGAAGATTCAGAACCATGAACTTCCGACATAAAATGGTTGATTTCATACACACTACATTGGTCTCCTTAAGTCTATACTCCCTGGAAACAGGTCACAAGCGAGAAGAAATCGCTAGCATGCACTCTGGCGGCGCTTGTCGGAACTGTTTTCTGGCGCGCATGCATATCCTGACATTATCGACACAGCGCTTGGCAACCAACGTTGCGCCACTTCCGACAAGCGCCGCCAGAGTGCATGCTAGTGATTTCTTCTCGCTTGTGACCTGTTTCACTGGCTCTATATAAGTACCTGCTCCTCTCTCGCAAAGACATTCACAGTTATCCCTCCACTGTAAGATATAAAGTGAGGGAATTTATCAGTCTTTCATCTTTGTTTTACCAGAGGTGACAAATTAAATTAATATGTTCTATTAATTTAAAAAAATATATATTTTTGAAAAATATATTTTAATTAATAATTAAAAAAAATAAATTTTCAAATCTTTGGTTTTTTGTTGGCTGCCAATAAAAAATCAAGCTTTTGAAAATCGATTTTGTTTCCTTGGCAATTCCTTGGCAACTAATATTGGCCCGATGCTTGGCTACCGATCATTGACAGTAGCGTGATCATCCCAAGTTTAAACCATTGGTGGTCCAATGATGGTTGCCAATTGTTTTGCCAAGAAAAAACCATTGGGTACCAAGCATGGCTTATTATTAAACCAATCGTTAACATTGGCAACTTCCCGTTGGGTTCAGGTATTTTAAGATGGCGATGGGCGTTTTTTGCAAATTTTCATTTCCGATGCCAATAGAGCTGTCAAAAGTCAAATGGTCCGAAAATTTCAAAATACTTTTATGAATTAAAAGCAAAAAACGAGGTAAATTAATCTGTAACTGATTGCAGAAGTAAAATGTCAGTCATTTATTGTTAGTTAACCCACTCTCTAAATCTGAATATGTGAAAATTTACATA
The DNA here is from genome assembly GCA_032872505.1 of Leptopilina syphax. Classification (NCBI taxonomy): domain Eukaryota; kingdom Metazoa; phylum Arthropoda; class Insecta; order Hymenoptera; family Figitidae; genus Leptopilina; species Leptopilina syphax. Next base: position 27,227,173 of record CM065472.1, on the reverse strand, counting down.
TTTGTAAGTTATAAGTCGCTCTCTTGTTCAATTAGTGCATATACACTTATAATAAGTAAAATTTCACTTAGAATAAGTGAAAAATTCACTTATTTATAAGTGTATATGCACTTATTGATCGAGAAGACGACTTATAACGTACAATAAGTGAAATTTTACATATTCGAATTTAGAGAGCAGTGTTTTTTAACTGATTCAAGGTTAGAGAGCACAATTAAAATATAATTGTTCTTGACGTTTCACGAACATTTATATTTTATGTTTTGTGACCCTTATAATGCAAAGCATTTCCTTCTGCATGCTTTTTAAAATTAGTTTATTAAACAGTTGGTTACTTAATGTATCTATTGGACTGAATTCAGATTTATAATTGTTTAACCTAATATTAGAAAATATTTACTCGGAAACAAATCCCTGTATTTACAATAAATTCTATAATTATTATTCTACACAAGTAATTTATGCTTACAAAATAATAACATTCTATTGTACAGCAACATGATTTTTAAGAAAAAATGAATTTTTATTAAAAGTGCAAATTTTTTGTCTATAATTGGTTTTAATTCTATAAATTTAAGTAAAACATATACTTTATATATACCAATCGATCCACCTTGGTGTAATGAATAAGATTTTAGAAATAAATGAGTAAGATTTTCTTACACAGCAACATAATTTTGCGGAAAGAACTCATTTTTTTGATAAAAATGCGATTTTTTCAGCTTTAATTGTGATTAACTCTATAAATTCTCATACAATTTATACTTCTTATATACCAATCGATTCGTCTTGATGCAAAGAATAAGATTTTATTATATATTAACTTCTATAAACAACTTAAAAAAATTTTTTTGAAGAAAAAAATTTTTTAGAAAAAAGTCAAAAAAAAAATTTTTTTTGAGAATTTTTTAAAGTCTGTCAATCCATTTCGAGATATTTTTATGATAAATATACCTGGTAAATTTTAGCCAAATTCGTTAAAACCTCTTCGAGTTATCGTGTTCACAAAAATCGGGATCCACACACACACACACACGCACACACACACACATACACACATACATACATCCGGACAATTGTTCAGGGTCTTATATAACATAGTCCCATATAGAAGAAAATTTGTTAAAAGGATTTTTAAAAATTTTGTAAATTAAACGACTACAAAGCTTCCTCATGAGGAAGCAAAAAAGATGTCGGACAATTGAAGAAGCGCTAAAAGCATAATATTTGAAAATTACACGTGCGTCGTCAATGTCATGCATAATAAATTCGTCAGATTATTAAATATAAATTATATACAATGAACAAAGGTGGGCACCGTTAACCTAAAAATTAACGTCGTTAATCGTTAATTCGTTAAGTGAAAAAGTTAACTTCGTTAATAGTTAATCCGTTTACGAACAAGAAAATTAACGGAAGTTAACGTTAACCGTTAAAGTTAACATAAATTAAAAAAAATTGGTAATTGCATTCTAATGTACAAAAAAACAAATGTTCTTTTTCATTAATTTTTATTTTTTTACATCAAAGCTAAGAGAGACATGTTTCCTTTCCTAAACAACTAAAGTTTCGACAAAATATTTTTATTGTGATATCCTGATAAAAATAAAATCAGGAATAATAAGAAAACGTCAGAAAATTTGATGTTTTGTGACTACTTTGACGTTTTCTGAAGCTTTTAATTAATTCTGACTAAAGAGTTTTTTATGCTCCTGTTGAATCCTGATTATTTCCCATTGAATTCATCTTTTTTATTTTAAGCCCCCACCGAAATATAGTGGGTAAATGTAAAGTACCGTTAAAACTTCAAATTTGTGCGTATTCCTTTTTTCACAATAGAATCGTGGGTTTTTTTGTTATGAGCTTCGGGGGTCTCCAACCTGATTTTTATTGCTCAAAAGTTTTGCAATTTTAACATTCAAGTGAAATGAATATAAATTCAGAATCTAAAAATCTCCACGATTACAAATATCCGAGCAAATATCTAAAATTTATTATAAAAAACATTTTTTAAGGAAACTGTAACGTATTTCGAAAACCGTAATTGATAAATAAAAAAGAATATCATTTTTGAATTTAAGTTCTAAAGGATATAGGGAAATTTCTACACGGGATATTGTATAAATAATAAGAACATAACGTTAAAATTCTAAGTCGATGAAAAACAAGTATAATGTTTAAATAAATATAAACGTAAACAAATAAAAAGATTTCCCTTCAATTTTATGACGGTCAGTTGACCTTTTTCCAGGTAAAAGAGGGTGTCGACTTTGTATAAAAAACATGACTACTTTTGAATTTTTCTGATTAAACATGACTTAAGTCTGATGTTCTGTGGCTGAAATCATAACAAAAGCAGTTTAAAATCATCAGAGATTCTGACTAAATTTCTGTCGCTTTGTGACTTTATTTTTAGTAGGGTAATTAAAAATTTTAAAAAAAAAGAAATTTAACGGACCTTAGTTAACGAAAGAGAAATCTAACGGAAGTTAACATGTCCGTTAACTGTTTTTAAAATTAACTTAAAAGTTAAATCGTTAACAAAAAAATTAACGGAGTTAATTAACGATTAACGGATTAACGCTTTTCTGCCCACCTTTGACAATGAATTGACCAAACCAAAAAGAACAACAGATTCCCTGGAAAGAATTAGGGTTTGAACGTCAAAAAATAGAAAAAGGAAAGGCTATTTTGAAATGCTTGTTTTGAAAATATGAATTATTATTTTATAATTCATGATTCTTTAAATGTTTAAAAGCGCATGATGAAGATGATTTTGACAGGTTTATGACGGGACAGTATATTGTATAGGTTATGTTTACGAATTCTATTTGTACCACTTGTACAAAAATTTAGATAAATAAGTAATACGTAATAAATAAATAACTCAATCATAATTTCTATATTCAAAATACATTTATTTATATAACAACATATAATCTTCATTCAAATTTACCTGTAGGTTCTTAACCTCTCTTCGGATGTATTAGAGAAGGTTTGTTTGCATCCTTGATAAAAATCCACACTTTTCCCCCTTTTCCCATTTTCCTTTTGTGATATAAATGATAGTTCATTCTAAAAGTTTTAACGCGGCCTTGCACCTCTAAACATTTTTTAAATGCAATTTGTTGGGACACATAATCAAGAAATAGTCAACGGCAATCATGTCAACAATTCAGCCATTTTGAAAAAGTAAATTACGTATAAAACTGAGCACGTAAATTACTGACGTAATATACTGTAAAAAACTATGTAATTTACGTTAGGTAAATTACGTACGCAACCCTGGTCAAGCGGTTAAAACGTTCGAAAACGGTTGTAATCAGTAATCGGTAATCAAACTTCTGCGCAAGCGCTCGGCAAGTTGACTGTTCAGGATAATAAATTTGATTATCTAGATATACTAAACGGGAATATATAATATTTCAGGAAGATAATATTTCTAACTATACAGATAATAAATTTGATTATATATTTTTTAACTATCTACTTTTAGTTATCCATTTTTGTCCGTGTATATAATATATTTTATAGAAATTTAAGAATAATAAAATTTTGTCTGAGAATTTTTAAATAATTAAGGAGTAATTAGAGTAAGAAAATTTATGAGATCAATCTAAATCAAATTAAACCGAAAACTAAATTAAAAATGAGCAACAAGTTCAATAATAACAAAAAAAACCTATTATAGAAATTATTTTTGACTTTAGTATATGAAAGAGCAACTCGAAAAATGTTTTTATTAATATTTTTTTCCTTTGGAAAATATGAAAGTGATTTACACGAAAATTTGTAAAATTCTAAATACTTTTAAAACCATAATATAAAACAATATACTTTAGCAAAAATCCAAACAGTTTCTACTCGATCAAACAAAAATTTGCGTTAACCCTTGGTAAGTTGAAATGGCCTGTTATAACTCGCCTAGATGCGAAAAACTGTGCTTCGGTTCGAATAATTATTTTTTATTTTAAATTTCGAGACTGACACAAAAAAGCAAAACCATTTCAAGAAACTATAGGATATCCAACACCCAATGGGAAGTAAACGATTGGTTCAATAATGGGCCATGCTTGGCGAACTCCGTTCCATTATTGGAACATTAATGGCAACCATCATTGGACCACCAATGGTTTAAACTTGGGATGATCACGCTACTGCCAATGATCGGTAGCCAAGCATCGGGCCAATATTAGTTGCCAAGGAATTTTCAAAAGCTTGATTTTTTATTGGCAGCTAACAAAAAACCAAGGTTTTGAAAATTGATTTTTTTTAATTATTAATTAAAATTTATTTTGAAAAAATATATTTTTCAAAAATTTATTTTAAAAAAATATTTTTTTTTAAAATAGATATTTTTTTAAATTAATAGAACGTATTAATTTAATTTTTCACCTCTAGTAAAACAAAGATGAAAGACTGATAAAAATTCCCTCACCGTATCTCACAGTGGAGGGATAACTGTGAATGTCTTTGCGAGAGAGGAGCAGGTACTTATAGAGCCAGTGAAACAGGTCACAAGCGAGAAGAAATCACTAGCATGTACTCTGGCGGCGCTTGTCGGTACTGTTTTCTGGCACGCATGCATATCCTGACATTATCGACACAGCGCTTGGCAACCAACGTTGCGCCACTTCCGACAAGCGCCGCCAGAGTGCATGCTAGTGATTTCTTCTCGCTTGTGACCTTTTTCACTGGCTCTATAAGTACCTGCTCCTCTCTCGCAAAGACATTCACAGTTATCCCTCCACTGTGAGATACGGTGAGGGAATTTTTATCAGTCTTTCATCTTTGTTTTACTAGAGGTGAAAAATTAAATTAATACGTTCTATTAATTTAAAAAAATATATATTTTTAAAAAAAATATATATTTTTAAAAAAAATATTTTTTTAAAATAAATTTTTGAAAAATATATTTTTTCAAAATAAATTTTAATTAATAATTTAAAAAAATCAATTTTCAAAACCTTGGTTTTTTGTTGGCTGCCAATAAAAAATCAAGCTTTTGAAAATCGATTTTGGTTCCTTGGCAATTCCTTGGCAACTAATATTGGCCCGATGCTTGGCAGTAGCGTGATCATCCCAAGTTTAAACCATTGGTGGTCCAATAATGGTTGCCAATTGTTTTGCCAAGAAAAAACCATTGGGCACCAAGCATGGCCCATTATTAAATCAATCCTTACCATTGGCAACTTCCCGTTGGGCAGTTATTAAGGTAAATATTAGAATAACAAAAATATAATATGTGTCGAATAATAAAGTATCAAAATTTCGACTAGTGATGCCAACAGTTATTAAGGGAAATATTAGAATAACAAAAATATAATATGTGTCGAATAATAAAGTATCAAAATTTCGACTAGTGATGCCGCGAGAGTTCTCTCGTCCATGCAAAAAGTCGAGACGAGAATTTACGTGTAATCGTCTCGTCTCGCGGCATCACTAATTTTATTTCGACCGAAAAATTACTTTAAACAATTTTTTTGCACATATTAAATACATCTCAAAAACTTTTCTCAGGTGGTCAAGTAAATTTGCATCAAATAGTGAATCAAAAATGTAAAAAATTCACGCTTTTCAAAATTTTTAAAAGGTCATAGCTTTCGAGAACCGGTTTTGTTACAACTCACCTCGGTCTCCCCTAAATAATTTTATACAAAACTAGAATTGCACATTTTAATATATAAATCTTTGGAGTATAGTATTATATAATCTTAATGACTTTGACGTCAGGCTACGATCGCTGCGCAATAGTGACGTCATCACACACACACACACACACACACACACACAGGTCTATAGAAGTAGTGGTACGGATTACTACTTTTTCAAGTAAAAAGTTCGCTCTGCAATAGTAAAAGTTGTTTCTTGTAGAAGTAATTTTTATTTTCCGAGTACTATAATTATTAGAATTTTTACGAGTAATATTTACAATATATCGAATGTAAAAAGTAATACAAAATTTAATAAAATTTACAATGACGATGTAAAAATTAAAATTCTTAAAGCAATTTTTAAAAGTGACTAATGTAGTAATTACTATTAGTAATTTTTACTACCAGAAATAGTAATATTCACTTCATGCGAAGTACATTTTACAATGAAAAGTAATTTTTAATATAATAGTAGAATTATTACTATTCCATAGGAACTTTTACTACAAATTCAGCACCATTTTTTTCCGTGTAACAAGCTGTACAGTAACTGGGGTTCAATTACTGCGACTTTGTAAAAATTCATTTTAAAATATTATTAAAATATTACAGAATTAACCCAACCTGAAGTCACTAAATTTTTTGTCTGACTTCAAACTTAAATATATATTTTAATAAACATACTATTTTCACTTCGGAAAACATTTTTTTTTATGTATTAGAGTGTCCTCTACCCGAATATGATGTAAAAAAATTGTAAGATTTTCTAAAGATTTTTTATTAAAAATTCTTAAATTTAAGTGTCAAAAAAAATTTTTAACAGCTAATATTTCCATAAATTGTGCACTTGATTATTACACTTACAAAATATATGTCGACTTTTTGAATATAAACTTTTGATTTTTCAAAATGGAGCATAAAAACTCAAAAATTTATGATTTATAATAATTTTCCAAATTTCAATATGGTGAATAGCCTGGCCATTTTTGTAAAATTATTTAATATCAATGAGTGCCGGGCTGAAAAAGTTTCCCTTTCATCTAACAAAACAAATACAAAAATAATAAAGTGAATGTGTGAATAATTAATGGACCCAAAACTGATTGAATGTGAAAAAAGAGATTTTATTGCATTTTTGCAGCAATTTTTAATGTTTCTTTAAAGAAAATAGTTCTTTTTTTTTTTTTTTTTTAATGACTTCAGGATTAGCCAACTGTCAGAACACACACTCTTATATACCAACTTGTTTTTGCGTTTCTACAGAACGACTTTGAGGTTAGGAGTACTCGCATTTGCCTGGACCACCCGTCAATGGGTTTTCTCGCCAGTGGAGAGGGAAACTGTAGAAAACCTCTCCGAGTACAACCGGTTTATCGACAGTCGAATTCTAATGGTGTGTACCGGACAATAATCGACGGTGCACATCATTATACTTCGACGTCAAACCTCCCGCTCAGATTATCTCACGTGCCGGAAAAATCCCAGGCTAATGAGCGCGAACCAAGTACCCAGGGAGTATAGACTTAAGGAGACCAATGTAGTGTGTATGAAATCAACCATTTTATGTCGGAAGTTCATGGTTCTGAATCTTCTCGTATAGCGCGCAACGATCGCATAGATAGCTGAAGTTTTAAACTGAACATGGATTTCTATAAGTTTACTAATTCATGTATATACTATATATTCAAATTATAAATATAAATATAATAATATTAAGATAACAATACAAAGTTTATATTACAGGGCTCGGATTGTGCGACTTTTTTGTGAAAAAATGTGCTTTTTACAGATTTTTTTGATCCAGGAGTGCCGATCGCTTGACATAACCTCAAACTAAAAAGTGATTTTTAACAGCAAATAAAACCATAAATAAAATGATTTCACCAAATTATGAAAGATCCAGTTGTACAATTATCAGGAAAAATTAGGTTGGACCAAAATTTGATGTAAAATCATAATTGTTAAACCCCTGCTGGAAGTAAATAGATAGAAACCTTTTCTCTTTTAATCCCTTTCTATTGCTAATATAGAAAGAGATATGAATAATGTATAACTTTTAATCTCTTACCTATACTTCTTTATGCCTTTCTATTCCTACCTTTATCAACTTGTTCGCTATTTCTTTTAATCACCTTTTTTGAATAACTTTTAATAGCCATTTTAAACCCTTCTATCTCTTTTTATACACAATCTTATTACAACTTGTTGTTATCCCTTTCAATCACCTTTTCTCTATTACTTTTAAAATCCTGTCTATTTCCTTGTATCTCTTTCAATGTTAGACCTTATAGACACTATTCTTTATACCTATTAATAACCTATTCTCAATACCTTTTAATAACCTGTCTATAAACTTCTATCTCTTTTTATGACAGAAGTTCTCGATACTCTTCTTTCTCCACATTTATAACCTTTTCTTAATAACTATTGATATCCTATTTATACCCTTCCATCGCTTTTTATGTAGGATCTTATTAACACTTATTTATTACCATTATTCCTATTATTGAGATAGAAAAAGATAGAAATGCGAGACTGCAAAACTATAAACCTTTCTTATTCCTTTTTATCATTCTTCTTTTCCGAATGTTATTCTTTTAATCTTCTTTCAATCCCATATTCTATCTCCTATTACTTTATTTAGAAGAGATAGGGATAGTTAAGAATATGGGGATTTGAGGAGATATAATAAGATTATCTCTTCTAATCTACTATAGTATATCCCTTTCTATATACATACTCATAAACTTATACGCGCATGCGTCGATCTTCCCAGCTGTTATGTGTCATGGCGTCGGGTCAGTAGATCCGTAGATCAGAAAGCGTGTGTTATGCACTGTGCGATTGTACGTTTTTGTTTGAGTTTATAACTTCCATATTTTTATAGTTTATTGTAAATATATTTAACCAATAAATGTTTATCAGTAATAGACAACCAAAATTAGTTTTAAACTCACAAAGCATCGAAACTTTTCTAAAAATGTATTAAAGATTTACTTGCAAATTTTTTATAGTTAATCGTAATGAATTAAAACAACACGATTAAGAAACTCAATTAACAACAATAGAGAAAATTTTTAATTGAAATTAATCGATTTCTTCTATAAGGGGTATCTCCTTTTTTACTTTCCTTTGGATTAGAAAGGATGTGAAAATGGATAGAGGAAGACAGAAATGTATGAATAGAAAGAGATTGAAAAGTTCTATCTTCTTTAATTCACCACTTTGCATCCCCAATTTTTTATCTCTTTCTATATATTTTTTTCTATATATTTCTATATCTAAAACTGTATATAAAGAGATAAGAAGGGATAAAAAGATATATAAATATAAAGTTATAGAAAGAGATAAAAAAATTGTATCTCTTTTAAGTATCCATTTTGCATCTCCAAACTATTATATTTTCTAATCTTTTTTTATCCCCTTTTTTTAATCTCTTTGTATCTCTTTACTTCCAGCAGGGACATTATGTGTTTTTTCTTTAAGGGTGAGTAACCAATTTTGATAAATAATAGCTCATTCTACTCTTTGAAACATTCTCTACATTTCCACTCGTTGAATTTTGTTTAAAATATTTTGTTCAAAAGTTATTTAAAAAAATTTTTTTTATTTTATTTGCTTAACTATTGAACAAAATATTTTAAACAAAATTAAACAAATGTAATTGTAAAGAATGTTTTAAAGAACAGAATGAGCTACTATTTGTCATAATTGTTAGATCACTTTTTAGTTTGAGGTTATGTTAATAACCTCAAATTATAGTAATAATTAATTTTACTATAAAGGTCATGTTATTCAGTGGCCACGTGCCTATTAAAACTTTACTAAAATTATTGATAGAACATTAAACTCTTTTAATCAATTTTATTATAACTTTTATAAATAATTAAATTTTTTGAAGAATTTCTTTGTTTTTTTTAAATTGAATCCTTTAGTGAAGTTTTATAAAAATTGTATTAAAAATAATTGAATGTTTTCGAAGAATGTTATTATTTATGAAAATAAAATTCATTGTCATAATTTTATATTACCTATGTATTATTTGAAATTATTTTTAATTTCAAAATACAGCAAAAATAAGGTTAGGACGGTTAGGACTTAATCAAGCGACTATATATGCGATCGTTTGCCATCTACAGGATGTACACGTACTACTGATGTACTTCCGACAAAATGTTGCGCCTTTCAGTGAAGTACATGCATATAAGATTGGTCTCCTTAAGTCTATACTCCATGCAAGTACCCTTGGTCCGCCCACCGAGCCAGGCATTTATCCGACCGAGCTAATCTGTCGGTAAAATAGTTCTTTTCTGTATAGCTATACCAAAAATATAATATAATATAATATATATATATATATATATATTTATATATATATATTTATATATGTGACGCGACACGAGAAAAGGGACCTATCGTTAAAAAAATCGATTTTGAGATTATGGTGCTATTCGGCAGATTATTCTTTGCTCTTTCACAGGGCCGGATTTGCTGTAGGGCAAAAAGGGCAAGTGCCCTGGGGCCCCCGGTCGTCAGGGGCCCCCAATTTTTAAGAGGTCTTCTTGTCACAAGAAGTGTATATGTGTAAATGCTCTATCAGGGTGTCTAACGGTCAGGGAAAAGTCATGGAAAAGTCAGGGAATGTCAGAGAATTTCATTGAAAGTCAGGGAAATTTCTAAAAAATTTTTGTGAATAAAAAATTTTTTTAACCTAACAAAACTTAGAAGATTTTTATCACCGTTTTTTTCTATCATTAGATATTAATTTATTGTTAAATATGTCAGTTACTATATTTTTTCTCAAGAAAGCAAAAATAAAATTAGTAAAAGGTCAGGGAAAAAGTCAGGGAAAAGTCAGGGAATTTTTTTCTCAATCCTTGTTAGACACCCTGTCTATAATAGTAAATCAGTTTCTATATGTAATATAAATTGTAATTGATTTGCAGTTCGACAATTTTTGAAAATTGTCCGATTTCAAACAATTACAATTCAAGCTGCATGCGAAATGACGGTTTGCGCAGCTATCGTTGGCTATTTTATCAATTGAAAGCGAATTATTAAAAACAGTGGATACCAACAAAATAATTGAAGAGTTTCTTTCTAAAAAATCAAGAAAGTGTCGTTAATATGTGAAAAATGTTTGCACAACATTGTTGATAACCATAACAAATTATTTAATTGAATAATTTGTAATAGTCTCAAAATAAATATACACAGTAAAAAGAAAGTCTTAATTTAAGGCATAAAGAGTACCTTAATTTAAGATGCAACATTTTTAAGGCAGCCTGTGTTTAATTTCAAATCATATTTTTTGGCTGAAATTCAAGAGCAAGCATGCTGGTTTTCAGCACATTGAATGTGCTGAATTTAAGACAATCTTATTGAAAACTCAGCAGTTATATACTTACGATAAAATAGTTTGAAAACCTAGCATTATTTTCACTTAATATATATTATACTCATAATTGTTTCTTATTATTTCAATATTTGACACTTTCAGGTTATGTATTTTGTTTTTTATCGTCGCAGCGCTCGGAATATATTTGATACTTTCAGTCCTTTTAGGTTACATATTTCGATTTTGATTGTCAGCGCTCGGAATATGTGTGGTCAGTTTCGAAATTACTTTCTATTACGATTTTAGTCGATAAAAACGTCATTATAACTTATTTTTATCGGTAACGTTAAAAAATAACCTAAAAGTAAATAGTGATTCAATATTTTTCAACATTTTTTAACAGGAAATGAATGATTTTTATTATTTTTCCATAATCTGTCATATTATGGATAATTATAGATAATCAATATTGTGTATTCAAATAATATAAAATATAAGTAGTACTATTTACTCATATAATTTTTTTTATTTAATGATAAAATTTTTATTTTGCTTGTTATGTACTGTCGGTAAAAAAATTCAATATTTAGACGTTTCTGAAACTGACCACATGAGGACTAGTGTATATTTTAAAAACAATGTAAAAACCTAACCTGAAGCTGTCAATTTGTTTGACGTTTAAAAATGTGATTAATATTGGAAAAAAATCAAGAATATTAACTATTATATGCAGTGATCATTTAGAAATTCACTACAGTACTGACAATTGTAAGTTCAGAATGCCTGTTCTTATTTTCACGCAAGCGCAGCTGAAATTAAGACTTCCATTATTTTCACGACTTGTTTAATTTCAGACAGCGCTTAAAGTAAGATTTACTTTTTACTGTGTATCTATTTTTGTTTTTACGTTTTCAAATATATATTGTGTTAAATTTGATTGATTTTGCTCCCGGGTAAGAGGGCCCCAGGGCCCTAGTGCCCTAGGGCCTCTGACACCCTAAATCCGGCCCTGCTCTTTCACGTGAAAAAATCAAAAGTTGAAAAACTTAAATAGTGTTAATAATATAAAGCTCGAAAGTTAAGCATGTACGCGTAAATACACGGGTTTTCTGCGCATGGCGTCGCTTTAAACGCTCTCCCTGTAAAAATCTCTTTTGCGGCGATAGGTCCCTTTTCTCGTGTCGCGTCTATATATATACACTGAGAGAAGTTAAGCGCAGATGCTGAATAGAGCACAGTACATATGTTGAACCTAACTTTTGAGCAACATCGGTTCCACTTTGGAATAGATTCTGCGTTTTTGGTGGACAAATTCTGTACTAAAACGTTTGTCCTCCAAGAAAAGACAGAGTCCGTACTTTTTTTGGCGCTGCTGATGTTCGATTTAAATACAGCATTTGCACAACTTCAAAGTACAGTATCTGTCCCTCATTATGTGCCGCTGCTGTACGTCAAAGTACAGATGCTGCGCTTAACTTCTCTCAGTATATATATATATATATGTTACCGGCAAAACCCGAAGTCCATGAAGTCCCGATTTGCCTATGATTTTAGGAAATACCCGAATTTCCTAGAGATTCATAGGCCAAACCCGAATTGCCTAGGCAAACCCCGATTTCCCTAGGCAATTCGGGTTTTGCCAAGGCCGTTTTAGGCAAATTGAAAATCAAACTAAATTGAATTAAATTAAATTAAATTTATTGCAAAAAATATTACTATAACGCAATTGATCATAAGAAAATAGTCTTAGTTGAAATAATTTCTTTTTCAATTTACCAAATGGCTTGTATTGAGTCATGCATTGATGTAAACAAATAGTAAACGAACTGTTCTTCATAGATCACTATTAATTAGTGTCTCTTCTGACTTTAAATTGTACATACCATTCGAAATGAGTAACGAAAATTTTATTCAAAAATGGAAAAGCGATTTTTATGCGGCGGTTAATAAATCTGCAAATTATAAAATAATTGTGCAAGAGAAATATGATGAGATTTTAAAGGATGTGAAAAGTGGAAAATTAAATGGAGTAAAAAGTAGCCTTAAGTACAGAAGGTTGAAAAGATATGACATTTTAGAAGTTGCGGGAGTTACAAAATTGATTTAAAAAAAAATTAACCGCCGCATAAAAATCGCTTTTCCATTTTTAAATAAAATTTTCGTTACTCATTTCGAATGGTAAGTACAATTTAAAGTCAGAAGAGACACTAATTAATAGTGAGCTATGAAGAACAGTTCGTTTACTATTTGTTTACATCAATGCATGACTCAATACAAGCCATTTGGTAAATTGAAAAAGAAATTATTTCAACTAAGACTATTTTCTTATGATCAATTGCGTCATAGTAATATTTTTGCAATAAATTTAATTTAATTCAATTTACACTCTAAATCTGAATCAGTGAAAATTTCACTGATTTCAATTCAGTGGCCCAGTTTTCTTTAATTCATCAGTGGGATTTCACTGAGAATTAGTAAAAACCACTGATTGTCAGTGAAATTCCACTGATTCATCAAAGAAAACTGGGCCACTGAATTGAAATCAGTGAAATTTTCACTGATTCAGATTTGGAGTGTAGTTTGATTTTCAATTTGCCTAAAACGGCCTTGGCAAAACCCGAATTGCCTAGGGAAATCGGGTTTTGCCTAGGCAATTCGGGTTTGGCCTATAAATCTCTAGGAAATTCGGGTATTTCCTAAAATCATAGGCAAACCCCGAATTGCCTAGGCAATTTTTTAATTCAAAAATTGTTAAAGATACATCATTTTGAATTTTAATATTAATTTTTTAAAAATTTGAATATCTCGGAATATTGTTTGAAGATTTTTATAAAATTTACACATTTTTCAGGTAAAAATTTGTAATTTGAAATAAAAATAAAGTTAATAAAAAAATTAATTTTTAAATAAAAAATTTTAGGTATATCTCCGGCTGCTACTCTTAAAAAAATTGATTTTCAATAGATTTTCTTCAAATTTTGAGATAATGTTTCTTTGTAAATATTTAAATGTGGCAAATATTTCAAAACTCTTTGCCATGTCAAAAAACGAGATATTGTGGTTGACATTTTTTATTTTTAACATAATCGCATGTAAAAGTTAAAGTTTGAACTTCAATATCTCAAAATTTATCATCGCAAAGGGTTTTTAAATTTTTACCACATTTAAAGGGCACCCGAAGAGATATTTTCTTAAAATTTAAAGAAATTCTATGGAAAAACAATTTTTTCAAGAGTAGCAGCCGGAGGATTCCAATTTTTTTTAGCATCGACAAAGATTTTCTATGGTAAAAAGCACAGAAAATTACTGTAGAGCCTTAAAAATTTCCAAAATTGATGAAGAAATTGTCGTTTATCATCAATTTTTCAAAAATTTAGAAACTGTTTGTACCACACTACCACAGGCCGACAGTATTTACAAGAATCAAAGAATAATTTTCCAAAGGTTTCAACGTGATAATTTCGAATCCAGCGTCATAGTAGACCCTGCACGTCAGGTTTTCGAGGTATTTTAACTTAAAAGTGCGAAAGACCAGTTTTTTAACATCAAAAAATAATTGTTATGCCAAAAGTTCAATATTTCATCTAAAGACGTTACTTTTCTCTTTAAAAATACATTTTTTAAAATTTAAATTATTTTCATTTGCCTCTGAGTAATCGTTCATTCTGTTTACTGAGTTTGGCAAATTCTTTGAAAACTAAGTAAAAACAAACAAACCTTTGATAATAATGAAGAAGAATATTACTACAAACCAGGATATAAATTTCAAATACTTCTGTGTATTTTCGGTACAACTGAATGCGTATATAATGTCAGATTTACCAAATCGTCTGCTACCCAATGGGAAATGCCAGTGTAGTGCCGATGTTCACCACTGGCTTAGTACTCAGACGATTGTTCGGCGTAGTCTAGCCGAGCCTCGACAATTAGTGCTGGCGCAGTACAGAATTTTTGTTTCGTTAAAGCTTGGACAAGCCACGGCGACAAGTGCTGGCTGAGTATAGAAAAATTGTTCACAACGCTCTTTGCCAACATTGCTTTTTTGACATAAACTTGAAAAAAATTATAAAAAAAGTTTATTAATGTTTATAAATATAAATTTATTGAAAAAAATGAATATTTTACTTTTGAGTTGTTCATTTTTTATTCTTATTAAATTTAATAATAACAATTTAACACAATTGTCTAATTTTGTAAATAATAAATTATTTAAACAAATTAAAATTATAAACAAAATTTAAACTTTAATCTCAATAATAATTTGGTTCCTATTAAAATACTATTATACTTCTTACTATGAATAAAAAATTATTAAAAAATTACCACGTAATTTAAGAATTACGTAAAATGTTAAATGCAAATAAGTAAAGTAATTTAATTTAATTATTAAAAATTTAGTTTAATTTATTTTATTTCAATTTATTATTTCTAACGTATCCCTATTTTTTTCTCATCTTTGACTCAATAATTGTATGTCTGAATGATACTGAGATATTAATACTTTACTGTACACATGTGTCGTTAGCATAGTGGTTAGAGCGTTAGTCTGTTAGTCCGTAGGTCGTAGGTTCGATTCCCCTCGTCAGCAATTAAAATATTTATCAATAAGTTTATTAGACTTGCAAAATATTAAAGTTTCTCTTTACTTTTTTAAATATTTTTTGATCATTAATTACAATTAATTTATCTATAAATTACAACATCATTTTAGCCCGTATTTGCTCCCAAGTCACTTATCCCACTTTTGCTCCCAATTATGACTTTTACTATCAACCCCTCATTTCGAAGTATTACGTTTTTACGCGTGCAACAAAATCAGAACAAGTGACAGCTAAATGCGTCTCATTATGCACGCACCGCGTTACTCGCATGTCCTGTGCCCGAAGTGCGACCAAGTTTGAAAATGTCCATCATATTGGAGCCGTCATTTTGAATTTTGAAAAACTAATACCAGATTCATATTCAGAGACCCGGAAAACTTCCGAGCAAGCATTTTCAAACCAGATTTCTGAAATAATTGTACATCGAACAATAAATTTAAAATTTTCATAAATTTTTGAGTTTTTAATTTTTGCAGTTTTGAATGTAAAATTAAAGTTTACATTTAAAAGGTCGACATATATTTTGAAGTGTAACAACTGAGTGCACGATTTATGGAAATATTAGCTGTCAAAAAATTTTTGTTGACATTTAAATTTAACCCTAGACAATATCTACAACATAGCTGGCTCATACGTAGAAGTACAACTGGTGTGGTCAACCACCTCAAAATTGTTTTGTTGCTAGAATGTTCATGTTTAATGCAAAATAACCTTATTGTATGTCATTTTCTTCATTTTTTTATAAAGCAGATAGCGTTTTTGGTTTTTTAATTGCATTAAAAATATGGCCAAAAAATTAGAAAAACCAAAACAAAATACTAGCCTTCCAGGGCCAGAGCCGTAAATTGAATTTTCTTTAAGGTGAAAATGATATTGTCGATTTTGTCATACGAGTATAGTAAGGACGTATAGCTGAAACAGCTATACTGTATTTCTGTTCTGCAAATACAGTATTGGTATTCTTCACATACATATTACTGCCTCTCACATACATATGGCTGTTCTACACTGCGTATAGCTGAAACAGCAATACTGTATGGCTGTCCCATATCCACCAATATAATATGTGAGAATTGGCCATATTTATGGCAGTATCATAAATATATTTTTTTCAGTGTATGCAAAAAAATTATTGTTAAAAATTTTTCATTAATTTTTATTAAAAAATATTTAAGTTAGAAGTCAGACAAAAAATTCAGTGCATTCAGGCGCTTATAGGTATTACCTATAAAACAATTTTTTAAGGATTGTTTACTGTAATAAAATTTTAAAAAATCAAGTTGCATTCCGACAGTTAATAATAGTAATAATTATAAGTCATAGAATTATTAATTATTATTAAATAATTAATTATGGAATACTTATTATTATCGGTTCGAAATTTTAACATTGCAAAGAAGTTATCGACTTTACCGATCAAAGTGACATCTATCAAATACCAGTTAAAACTTATAAACAATTTTATACTTATAATTTTTCGATTCAGTGAATCTGAAATAGGTAATAATAATACGAACAATATTAATAATAATAAATTTTATTAATTTTATTGTTAATAAAAAATATTAATAACTGAAATAATAATAATTATCTTAATGATAATAATTATTATTGTAAATATTAATTAGTACATTTAATTAGGGTAGGGTGGGGCATTATACTATTCCCGGGGCGAAACTATTCTAGAGTCCTGGAAAGAAAATTATTCATCTGATTAAAGTCCTTTTTACACTGTATACTTGTCATGTGAAATAAACATTGTACGCCACATTTGAGCTTCTGGTTCCATCTATCATAGGATTTAGGTTACTTGTTTTGACTCATTTAGTCTGCCATTGTAAATAGTGATAAACGGTCGGAAAAATTATCGGGTAAGTATTTTCTAAATAAAATTTAGTGCTGAACACGAATATCATAATGGATTTTTGATATTCTATTGTTCAAAAATTTTACAAGTGCTTTTTTCAAAAAATGTGCGGTTAAGGCGAAACTATTCGCCTACTGATGACAGCGAAAACTACGAAACAATGTATTTTTTGTGTGCTTGTTTTTAGGTTAGAATGATAAGAAATTGGAAGAGAAAAACTCCTTCAATTAACAAATTAATTTTTATATTTTTTTAGTATTATATCATTAATAGCTGCTGGAATAGTTTCGCCCATCGTTTTTTTCGACATAAAAAAAGGGTTTCGTAAAATCGCTGTAGTTTGGAACAGAATCGGGTTACAGTAAAATAATACATGGCAAAATTGTAGCTAAAAAGTCAAGTGTTCAAACGGTCCTAAGTATTTTTTTTTATTTTTTTAAATACTTTTTTAGACTCAAAAATCCAAACAGGAATAGTAATGCCCCACCCTACCTTACTTTAATAAGAATATAATTATTATAATAAATATTATAAATAAATTAATTATGTATTTCTATTCAAAAAGGATTTTGACTGTAATGTCTCTGTAATTGGTGCATTTACCCAGCGCCAGCGTAAAATCTTTAAAATTAATGTAAAAAAAATTAAAAATTGCAATTCATAAAATGAGGATTAAAAAGATAGAAAACGCTTTTACCTTCAGTTGGTAATTGTTACCAAATATATGTATGTACTTTACAAAAGTGTACAAGAAACCAAAGGGTTACGAGAATTTCCATAAATTTACTGACATAATATTTAAAAATTTTAACATTATAAAAAATTTGTTTCCTTTAGTAATAATAGATTTAACAAATTAATACAATTTCTTAATGGAGTCGATCTGTGGATATTAGCAGCCATTAATATGGGGACCCGTAAAAATTTTTGTTCTTGAGCCCGGTTTGTCTCGGAAATATAAAGGACTCGAAATAATTTATAATAAAATAGAAAAATTCATTTGAGATAAAATATCTCATGGTACATTATAACAGTTTTCTCTGATTTATAAATTTTAAATACTTGTTTTATTGAGATAATAAAAAAATTACCGTTTCCACTGAGTCACCCCTACTAAAAAATAATGACAAAACATCAGAAAAATAATCAGAATTTCTGGTGTTTTTGAGCAGTTTTTCTTACAATTGCAGCTCAAAAACATCAAAAAGAAATAGAACCCTTTAAAATACTGCCAAGAATCATGAAAACTTTTATGACTGCCACCAAATTTTTTTATAGCATAGCAAAAAATCTTTTTTGGGGACGTATTTTTGTTCCTTTATGTAAAAAGGTCGTCACGCCTTTTATAACTTAGGTATAAAATCGAAAAAACCATTATGCCTTTTTTAATGTTTAAAATCATTTTTGTTTATTTCAACATCATATATAATGTTTATAAACTCAGATTATTTTGAAAACTGTTTTACGTATACCTTATACTCTCTTGGCTTAAAATTCAAAAATGATATCAGTTTTTACTAGGGCTTGCAATCCCACACTAACGTCAATCCCGCGAGACTAGAATGCGGGATAACTCTCAATCCTGCGGGATCCCGCAAAATTTGATGTTATTAGCTATATTCTAATTTTTTAATAATTATTAGATAAAATTTTATTTAAACGTTTTATTTATTCAATTGAATACATTGTTACAATGACTTAGAACCAATTTCAAATCTAAATTTTTATTTAAAAAATTTTTTAAATTATTGAAATCCTATTTCTGAAGAAATTCTTACATAAGTTTGGCTATGTCTATAAATAAATTTTTTATTATTACGAATCTAACATTAGTTTTCCAAAATTCAGAATGGCGTATCCAATATGGCGGACAACGAAATAAAAAATTGATAAGTATTCAGTTTCAAGCCATTATAATTAATTTTTTATTTTGTCGTCCGCCATATTGGATCCGCCATTTTGAATTTTGGAAAAATAATGTCATTTTCGTAATCAGCGACCTCGAAAACCCCCGAGTAACCGGTTTCAGGAACATTTAAGAAGTTTTTAATCACCTTTTTTAAGTTGCGCATATATGCGTCATGAACACTTTTGACCAGTTTAGTTTTGCGCATATATGCGTCAGCGACAGTCAACGGGTTAAGAAACAAAGAGTATCGATGGTTTTATCTGCTAAACTACTTCTAAGTTTATTACAGAGATATCCTGCGGCAGAAAATGCTTGTTTAGATTCCACAATAGTTGGTGTAATAGTCATCAACCCTTTGAAGCATACATTTTTCTAGTCAAGGAATTTAAAAACCAAGTACACTTTAGGGGGTTTTCAGGTACACTGATTAAGAATCTGAAGTCGGATTTTTCATATTTTCAAAATTCAAAATAACGAATCCAATGTGGCGGACGACTTTTTCAAAAATTGATCAAATTCACTTGAAACTTGTTACTCGGGGTTTTTTCGGGTCGCTGATTACCAATATGAAGTCAGATTTTCAAAATTCAAAAATGGAGGATCTAATATGGCGGACTTATTTTTTCAAATTAATCAAACTCACTTAAAACTTTTTACTCGGGAGTTTTTGGGGTCGCTGATTACAAATCTGAAGTCAGATTTTTAAAATTCACAAAGGCGGATATTTTTTAAAATAATGATGGAATTCGATTTAAACGTGTTATTCAGGGTTTTTTTTGTGTTTTTCGTTAATGACGAATATGAAGTCAGACTTTCAAAATAAGAAATTTATTAATATATAAATACATATAATATAAAATACATATTGGGCATTCTCTGTAAAACGGACATTCCCTGACTTTTTCCTGACCAAAAAAATTCCTTGACTTTTCCCTGACTGTTAGAAATCCCGCGGGATTCCGCTCATTTTTTACAAGTATAAGTATGTTGGATTCAATAAATAGTGTGGGATCCCGCTCTGAGGGATTGCGAGCTCTAGTTTTTACATATCAGTTATAGTTCACGAGATAGCTTATAATGTCTTCAAAATGAAGGTTTTGAGAATAAATTTTAGATATTTGGAATCGTAAAATACCATAGATTCTAAATTTTTATGTTACAAAGTTGAATTAGTTAAAATGCAGAATTTTTAAGTTATAAAATTCTTGTTTTAAAATCATCTCAATAGACTCGAAAATCTATTGTTAAAGAAAGGTGCGTAGAGAATTAATTGGTCATTGTGACTGAGTTGAGACGAGCGACCGAAAAAGGCATTGTTCTGAAGGTTTATGATTTTTTAAACAAAAATTTTATGACTTGAAATTTGTTTAATTTAACTAATTGAAGTTTATAATTTAAAAATTCAAAATCTGTGATATTTCATGATTCCAAATATCTAAAATTTATTCTAAGAAACTTTATTTTGAAGAAATTAAAAGATACGCTTCAAGTATGGTCAGCCTGGTTTGTGAAGTGAAGTGAGAAACTGACAGAGTTCTCACAAAACATCAAATCCATACTAAAAATTCTGTCAGAAATAATCAGAAAAATGACAAATCATCAGAGTCAAGAAGAAGCATCAGAAAATCTGACGAATAATCAGAACTCTGATGTTTTGTCATGATTCCTCATTAATTTTTTAGTAGGGACAGGTGAATATAAATAAATTTTAACGTCTTTTCAACTACACTTAGAAACGAAGTACGTTTATATTTAGTCGTAACGAACCTGCTGCACTCGTCGTTAATAAACCGAAACTTCTCGCGAAAACAAAACTGTTTTACCACTCGTAGAGAACCTTTTTACTACTATATTCAAAGTCGATAAGAAACTTCCAGAAATTTCACGTTATAGATTTTCACTATTATTGTTTTAATATGTGACAATTTAAAATCTCTTCTTTAAAAAAAAAATTAATTCCCAAACAATTTTACGCAGTATTACTCACTTTTCTGAAGCAAACACCTGGAAAAGAAAATTTCAAATTTAGAAAATGAAACGTGATTATGGGAAATTCCCTCTTATTGTGGTTATAAAAAATTGGTAGTGTTTTTAAAAATATTTTCTTTACATCGAACTTACCCTGTACTCTTCCGTATATCTCAAAATCAACAGTCACAAGTTTTGACATTCCGAGATTCTCTGTTATTACTAATTTCAATGACATTAACAAAACAATTCCAATGCTGTAAATTAAAAGTCTCACTGTTCTTGAATTTAGCATAAAAAATAGGAAATTATCTTTCAATTGTTTTCAATAACACACAACACAATTAAACAAAAGTAGCAGACGATTTTTCGCTGATACGTGCGGAGTTACGTTACTTACGCGCAAGCGTAAGATGCGCGATTTGATTCGACGTTCAACATAGTAAACATAACCCTTTTTTGCATTCCTACTAATCATATATTTACATCATGTTTAGTAATAATTTAAACAACATAAACTTAATTTAATTATGTAATAATTTCAACATGAATAATAACGATATATATAATTTGATAATATATCATAATATATTGCAATGATGTTGTCAAAACCACGATCGTCTTTCTTTCTGTAAATTAATTTTTCCATTAAAAAAGAAATTTTCTCCTTATGGGACAAAGTATTTATTATTTTAAAGGATATATTTTTCTTTCTTTTTTTTTATTTAAATAAAAGGAGTATTTTTTGGTGGAAATGTTTAATCAAAAAAATGTCTGAAGCGGCTGCGCGGAGGTTAATCGCGCAACTCCCCTAGTCTCTCAGATCTCACACACGGGGTCGGCCATGTTTTATTTTCTTTCTGTCAAGTCAAATCAGTCTGCGTGTTGGAGTCGGCGCAACGTGTTTGTGCGGTTTTCTGTTATATCTGTGCTCTTAGCTTGTGTCAAAATAAAAAGTGAAAAAATAGTAGCAGCAGCAGCACTATATCGCATTGCCACAGCAGAACCCAAGTGTATAAGACAAGTGAGTCTTCCCTCATCATAACAGTCTTGAATCACATGCAATGCGCGCTGGACGTGTGTCTCTTTTTTCTTATCGGTGCGCGATAAAATAAATTCAAGGTTCTTTTTTGCGTTTAAATATTTTTGTCAAAACTTGTGCAACAAAACGAAAAAGAGTGAGAGGCTCACTTTTATTTGTGTTGTTCCATATTAACGAATTCTCTTTTTTTTCTCTCATTGCAATCGATCGTTAAATATATATATATATATATATATATATATGACCTGTCAAAAGCCGTGTGTGGGACGCGCGATGCGTCATAAAAACGTGCGGAACAATATAAACGAGACTTGACGCGAGATAAGAAACAATAATTTTTCGTTTTCGATCATTTTACAAGAAAGTTAATAATAAGGTGATTCATATATTTTATAAAGTGCGTTTAGTATCATCGCGATGAGATATTAAACGTAGTGGATTTGAATTCCGTTATAATTCCTTTAGTAAATTTTGTTAATTTTTAAACAAATTTTCATCATTCTCCTTTTTCTATAATTTTTCTTTTTTTTCGAATATCTATTTTATCTATTTTTTCTTCCATTTTCCTCTTTTTCGAGTATTGAATATTTTTTCTTTTCTTACACTACCGGTCAAAATTGAGAGACCACCTATTTTCAGGCGAATGAAAAACGTTTTAAAACATAATGTTGATTGAAACTAAAATTTGTTTCTATTCATTTTTTTATAGATAAAATTTTGAAAAGAACAAGATATTTCAGAAGTCGTTTGGCTAATAATTCATTTATAGATATTTTTAAAAAATCGTCATTTTTAATGTTTTACACAAATTTGAATAACTTCTAAAATAATGAACGCTTTTTAATGATCTTAGGCTTATTTTAAAGGTCATTTGTTACACTATAAGAATTACTTCTAGCCATTAACGTGTAATTTTTTTCTTAGAAAATGCAGGCCGTCAAACTTGGACCAAAAAAATTCAAAAAATTTGGAACAATTTTTCTGTACTAAAAAACTGCCATCTCATAGAAAATAGAAATGCGCATCTTTTTTTCCTTTGAAATTTCTTTGAATAATTAATATTTTTATATGATAATGGAAAAAATGTGATTAATTTTCATTGTCAAATTTCATTGAATTTTAAAATATAAATCGTCGTATCTCCGACAAAAATGAATGAATTCTTTTGATTTTTAATATACAAATGCATTTGGACCTATAGAAGACGACAATATCACGAAAATGTTAAAAGCAATTAATTGTTTATTGATTTTTAATTGTTAATACTGACCGGTCAAAAATAATTTTTTTTTATCTTTGGCTGCAAAAAGTATGCGGGGAACTTTAAAATTCAAACAACTTCCAGTGAGACATTTGTTTATTACGATGTGAAGAAGTTTTCTGTAAAATTGCAGGAAGATTAGTTTTATATTTACAGAAATACAATAGTTTTAAGAAAAATGCTCTCGCCGCCAACGATCCCTACTGCACAGATTTTAAGGTTAGTTGAGAGGGAAAAGAGACATTATGGAGAAAATGCTATTAAAGTCTAGAAACAATAGAGAGAGAATAACTATTAAAAAAGTGGCACAATTTGATGTAATTCGTCATTTTTGAGTGAAAGAGAATAATTACTTTGGAATATATATAAACATAGTGGTTTTGAGAAAGAAAATTTTTATCACAATTGTTTTTTTTTTGAAATTAGAAGAATAGTGACTATTATTTTTTATTTTAGATATGTTGATGATATACTATTTATAATATTGGTAAATTTTGCCAAAAGACAAAGAAATTGACAAAACATCAGGTTTTTGAGATATTCTAACCTAAAAGTGTAGAAAATGTTGGTTAGACATTTTTTGCAATTTTTTTAAATCATTAAAAATTTAGCCATTTTATTAGATCCACAATTTCGATTTTTAAAAATTCTGATATTAGGTTCGTAATCAGTGACCCCAAAAACTCTGGGCGCTGAAAAGAGTGTCTGACCATGGGTTAATCAGACCAGTGACGATCGAACCACGCGTTGGTCCAGACTGGACGAGCTATTCAGGGCTAATGAGCAGTGCTAATATTTAAAATTTTAGGTTCGATTTCAATATTTCAGTTTTTTAATTTTAAATAATTTACCCAAATTTACTCGGTTCTCACGTTTATTCAATGTAATGTGAAAATATGAATTATTGATAATAAAAGAAATATTATTGTTATTCATATATAGGGTCATTTGGGGTAAATGTAAACAAGGGGTAAATGCAAACAGTAGATGTTTCAGCTAAATTTACAAATTTAAAAATAAGTACGACGTCAATATTTTTACCTCAGCTCACCTACAAGATGTTCTGAGTATTGGCAATATTTTATTTTGACAATTGGCAATGCCATAGTGTAAGTTATTTTTTAATGCAAAAAAAGATTGAAAATCAAAATTTTACTGTTTCAGTATTTTGTCTCGCATTTGCATAAAAATAAATTAAAAAATCAAACAAAAATATGTAATTCTTCCTTATTAATGCCCTAACAAAAATTGACTTTGATTTTTGATTTTCGTCAATTTAGTTAATAGATAATTAATCACAATTTCATTAATTTGGCAATGTAAAATTACATAGAAAAGGAAATTAGGTCCTCTTTAAAAAAAAAATTGATAAAAAAAAAAAATTTTTTTTTGAAAATTTGATTAATTTTTAAAAATTTTTTTTAGGTTCATCAGCCATTTTGAAAATTTAAAATTTGACTTCAAATTGGTATTCAGCGACCTCAAAAACCCCCGAGTAGCCAGATTCAAGCAAATTTGATCAATTTTAAAAAATATTATTTTTAGGTTTATCTGCCATATTGGATACACCTTTTTGAAATTTAAAAATTCGATTTTAGATTCTTATTCAGCAACCTTAAAAAACTTCTTTTTACCAAGTTGAATGAAAATCTATTAAAGTTTATTCGAGTTATTCAAGTTTTTACATTACTAATTTTGTAATGGTTAATTGTTTATTTTATATGATAAATTATCAGTCAACTGGTTGATTTACTACACATCTACGAAGAATTTTTTTTCAGTTTTTCCATCCCTTAAAACAGTAGTATACTTGATATAACTTGTTTCTTAAACCTCGCTTAACTACAGTGGTGTTTACATTTACCCCGAATTTTAGAAAAATTTGAAAATCTCGGGGTAAATGTAAACAGTCAGTTTTAGGCGATTCAGGTGCATCAATAATTTTATCGTACCTCATAAAATTTTTCTAGGAAACACTAGCAACAAGTTCATGCAAAAGAAATCCGTCCGTTTTACCTTTTAACAAAAAAAACTAATGTTTTTCGTGAAAAATGCATATTCCGTTTACATTTACCCCAATTGACCCTATGTGTGTATATGTATTTAATGACAATAACTTATTATTATAATAATTATATTATTTTAAAATAAATAATATACTGCATTAGCAGTAAATATCATTTAAAATAGTAATATTGAAAGATAATTTTAATAAAAAAACAACCCGTGTAGAAAAATTTCGGGGCAGTCTGGAGTCCAGAGATTGCCCCAACTAGACGCATCTGGACGATCTAATCTGGATGGTCTAACTGTGTGCTATATGGAATTTTTCTGAACAGTCTAATTTAGACCTTCTAACTGTATGCTACATGGGATTTTTCTGGACAGTCTAATTTAGACTTTCTAACTGTATGCTATATGGGATTTTTCTGGACGGTCTAATTTAGACTGTCTAATTGTATGCTGTATGGGACTTCATTGGCATCACTAGAATTCAAAATTTTTAAAGTACAAATCAAAGTACAATCAAGACTTTAGTGCCCGATTTGTCGGTCTTCTTTGAATTTATACATAGATTGTCACTTCAAAATTCAATAGAATAATTTAGTATCTAGAGAATCGTTCAAAAATAAATATTGTAGGTTTATGTGAATTATTATAAATAAAATTTTCAATGAGTTTAATTAAAAATTCTAAAGATCTTAGATTTTTGAAAAATGCCTAATAATTCAAATTCTCCTGAAATTAGATAAATTTTTTAACATATTGTATTTGATTAATTATTAAAAATAATTTATCTGTAGAAGAATTTTAGTTAAAAACACTATTAACAATTGAGTGTTAGAGAAGTTACAGATTATTGTAGAAATTTAATTATTTTCAAAAGTAACAAAATTCTACACAGAAATTCAATTATGTTCAAAAATTTGTTTAAATTCTTATCAAAATTTCAATTATCTTTATAAATAATAAAATCGTTCTCTGAAATTCAATTATTTTCCAAATTTTTAACAAGATTCTTGGCAAAATAAAATGTAAGCAAAAATTTAAGAGACGCATGCTTATTCCCGAAATCTTTTTTGACCAAATAGTTATTTAATATAAAACTACTTAACTTAAAATTCACATAATATGCACATTATTTGACATAAATTTCATTGCACACAAAAACCATTTAACATAAATATCATTTGTCATAGAATTCATTAAACAGAAATATTATGTTACTTAAAACTCAGATAACTTAATTCCCATTTGACATAAAAATCATTTAACATAAATTTATTTTGACATAAAATTCATTTAATGTAAATTTTATTTGTTATAAAATTCATTTGACATCAATTTCATTTGGTATAAATGTCATTCAACGTAATTCTCATTTGACATAAATATCATTAAACATAAAATTAGCTTGACATAAATTTCATTTGACGTGAATATCATTTAACATAATTATTATTTAACGTAAAATTAAATTTATGTAAATTTCATTTAGCATAAATTCCATTTAACATAATATTCCATGTCAAATGATCTTTACGTAAAATAAAATCTATGACAACTGAATTTTATGTCAAATGAGAATTATGTGTAATGAGTTATCCGTCAAATGAAATGTGTATCAAGTGAACTTTATGTCAAATGAAAATTATGTTAAATGGGATTTATACCAAATGAAATTTATGTCAAGTAAATTTTATGCCAAATGAGAATTATGTTAAATGGAATTTATGCTAAATGAAATTTACATAAATTTAATTTTACGTTAAATAATAATTATGTTAAATGATATTCACATCAAATGAAATTTATGTCAAGCTAATTTTATGTCTAATGATATTTATGTCAAATGAGAATTACGTTAAATGACATTTATGCCAAATGAAATTGATGTCAAATGAATTTTATAACAAATAAAATTTACGTTAAATGAATTTTATGTCAAAAGAAATTTATGTTAAATGATTTTTATGTCAATAGAAATTTATGTTACATAATTTTTATGTCAAATGGGAATTAAGTTATCTGAGTTTTATGTAACATAATATTTCTGTTTAATGAATTCTATGACAAATGATATTTATGTTAAATGGTTTTTGTGTGCAATGAAATTTATGTCAAATAATGTGCATATTATGTGAATTTTAAGTTAAGTAGTTTTATATTAAATAACTATTTGGTCAAAAAAGATTTCGGGAATAAGCATGCGTCTCTAAAAAACCTTTCACAAAAATTCAATAAGGATTTACAAATTTTTTATAAGTTTCTTCTCAATAATTCAATTATTTTTATAAATAATAAGATTCTCAACATTTTTTTATTATTCAAAATTTCTTAGTTAATCTCAGAATTTCTTAATTATTTTTAATACAATTTTAATCGAATTCTTCGAAAAGTGTATAATTGAGGCTCCGGATCTTAAAAGGGCACACGCGCGAGCACACGTCAAATAAGTTGGCCCCTGGAGATAAAATTTTGAAGTTGTTCAAAATGAATTTTAAATTATTGTTTCTTGTACAGAATTTCAAGGCGAAACTTTTTTTCTAATAGAAATTTTTTATATAATTTCTCGTTTTCACGTAAATTGAAAAAAACGTGATGTTTTGAGTTAAGAAATTTTAATGAATTTTTGACTTCAACTCGTGACTACTTCGTTAAATATTAATATTTTTCCACGAAATTTACACAGAATATTCTTCAAACTATTCCAAGAGTGAAACAATATTTGGAAATTTTAAAAAAAATTGTATGTCAAGGTAAATAATTATTTAAATAATTTTGTCGGAAAAATGATTCTCCTATTTTCAATTGAAAAAGTTGAGTGACGAATTTTCGTTTCCGGAAAACTTTCAGCGACAAAAATGTTCATTAATATGTTAGAAAGTTTTTTGGAAAATATCTCGCCATTTGATAATAAATTAAAGACAATAGAGCAATTTTAACATCGTCGCGCTCTGCTGTAAAATTGCGGCGTGGCGGCGCACGTGTAGCATGGCCGCCATTACAAGACCAATGCATATAGTTAGACATTGTTTACGTTTACAGCAGAGCGCGACAATGTTAAAATTGCTCTATTAACTTTAATTTATTATCAAATGGCGAGATATTTTCCAAAAAACTTCCTAACATATTAATGAACATTTTTGTCGCTGAAAGTTTTCCGAAAACGAAAATTCGTCACTCAACTTTTTCAATTGAAAATAGGAGAATCATTTTTCCGACAAAATTATTTAAATAATTATTTAACTTTGACATACAATTTTTTTTAAATTTCCAAATATTGTTTCACTCTTGGAATAGTTTGAAGAATATTGTGTGTAAATTTCGTGGAAAAATATTAATATTTAACGAAGAAGTCACGAGTTGAAGTCAAAAATTATTTAAAATTTCTTAACTTAAAAAATCACGTTTTTTTCAATTTACGTGAAAACGAGAAATTATATAAAAAATTTTTATTAAAAAAAAAGTTTCGCCTTGAAATTCTGTACAAGAAACAATAATTTAAAATTCATTTTGAACAACTTCAAAATTTTATCTCCAGGGGCCAAATTATTTTCCGTGTGTTCGCGCGTGTGCCCTTTTAAGATCCGGAGCCTCAATTATACTTAAGAATTCTATTGAAATTCGCCATAAGAATTCAATTATTTAAAAAAATTTTTGATAAAACTGAAAGTAATTCATTAAAAAATGGTTAATGATTATAATTGTAGTAAGAATTATTTATTTAAATATTCATATATAATAAATAAAATAATTCCGGATTATTATGCGTAATAATTTTAGTCATAGTTTTCACTTCGTCCTTATAATCAACAGAATATATGACACTGGCATTGATATAGTAAATTAGGAGAGTTCACACCCAGACTTCAGTGGCCGTGCGGTTTAAATGCTTCGAGTCGGGTCGTCAAGGGTGGGGGCGTGAGTTCGATCCCATACACGGAAAAAAAAGTACGTGAATCCTTCCTTGAAAGTGCTTGACTTTTGGATAGGACACAAAATACAAGGCTGTTCTATATACTTTTTATTAGAAAATATAAGAAAGTCCTAGAATTATTCTAGTACTAGTATGGGCAACAGTGTTTTTTAAATTTTAACGAAAAGTCATTTGTTCAGTTTTATAAAGTACGTGAAAGATTAGTTGACTGCGCTTGAAAATTCTGTAGAGCATGCGCAGTGTGCGTTGCGCGCTTCTACCCAAGGTAAATGCCAGCTGATCGTCTGTTTCCGTTTGTGTTAATTTCAGATGTGAATATACTATTATTTTATGAAAAACAAATAGTGTTAATATATATTTGTCTTCAAGAATTGACTTTCAAAAAAATATTTTTTGTTTTGTGTTTCTCACAAAACAGAATGTTATATAAGTCTCAGTTTTCAGTGAAATAGCATGTCTCAGAAGTCGTGAAAAATTTCACCATGTGGTATATAAGAACAATTCGATACGTACTTTTAAGTGTTAAGTGTGTGTTAATATTTAGGTTATACGCGAATATATGTGTGTGTTATAGGTTAGTTCATAAGTGTTGATGAACGTCGAAAAGTGATACAATAATTGTTCTTTGTTTGTGTGATTAATTATCTAAATATGTGAATGAATGAGTGAATTTCAGAAAAACTCTGTGAACAAGTAGAAATTATTTTTTTTATTTTACAATTTTTTTGAAAGTCAATGAAATTCTCAAGCAAGGTACTAGAAATTTTCATTGACTGCTTTTGAAACTCTCATGCAAAAGTACTAGACTGTTTTTAGTATTTTGTGTCGTATCCAAAAGTCAAGTACCGATTTGTTTTTTTATATATTGAGAGTTCCATGAGTTCTGATCAGAGTTCTGTTAGCCCCCGATAGTGTTCGACAAAAAACCTTAATAACAATTTTTTCAAAACCCAAAAACTACTGAACTACAAGACTTTGAATTTTCAAAAAAAATTTGTTTTTTTATATATTAAGAGTTCCATGAGTTCTGATCAGAGTTCTGTTAGCCCCCGATAGTGTTCGACAAAAAACCTTAATAACAATTTTTTCAAAACCCAAAAACTACTAAACTACAAGACTTTGAATTTTCAAAAAAAATTTGATCTTTTATATTTTGAGAGTTCCATGAGTTCTGATCAGAGTTCTGTTAGGCCCCGATAGTGTTCGACAAAAAACCTTAATAACAATTTTTTCAAAACCCAAAAACTACTGAACTACAAGACATTAAAGTTTCAAAAAATTTTTTTTTTTATATATTAAGAGTTCCATGAGTTCTGATTAGAGTTCTGTTAGCCCCCGATAGTGTTCGACAAAAAACCTTAATAACAATTTTTTCAAAACCCAAAAACTACTGAACTACAATACATTAAAGTTTCAAAAAAAATTTGTTTTTTTATATATTGAGAGTTCCATGAGTTCTGATCAGAGTTCTGTTAGCCCCCGATAGTGTTCGACAAAAAACCTTAATAACAATTTTTTCAAAACCCAAAAACTACTAAACTACAAGACTTTGAATTTTCAAAAAAAATTTGATCTTTTATATTTTGAGAGTTCCATGAGTTCTGATCAGAGTTCTGTTAGCCCCTGATAGTGTTTGACAAAAAACCTTAATTACAACTTTTTTAAAACTCAAAAACTACTGAACTACGAGACTTTGAATTTTCAAAAAAAATTTGATCTTTTATATTTTGAGAGTTCCATGAGTTCTGATCAGAGTTCTGTTAGCCCCCGATAGTGTTCGACAAAAAACCTTAATAACAATTTTTTCAAAACTCAAAAACTACTGAACTACAAGACTTTGAAATTTCAAAAAAAATTTGATCTTTTATATTTTGAGAGTTCCATGAGTTCTGATCAGAGTTCTGTTAGCCCCCGATAGTGTTCGACAAAAAACCTTAATAATAGTGATGTACATGAGCGAGAAATATGAGAAATGAGCGATATTGAGAAAGACTTTATTCTTTTGTTTCTTTTTCTCATCTCGTCTCATCTCATAAATTACTATTCTCAAATCGTTTAATATCTCAAACATTAACCTCTTGTCAGTCAAACATTTGAATATCTAATGTCAGACTTCAAAAATTTAAAATAACGGATCGCTTATGGCAAACAACAATTTTAAATATTTACTTATTTTTTTAAATCGTTTGTGGCCCAAAAACTGTTTTTTCACCAGACAAGGAAGGGGTTAAACTATTCAAATATTATTTTTTCGTTCAACAATATTTCCAACAATAATTAATTGCGGATTTTGTTTAACCCTTAAACAGCACACTGCCGAATCCATCCTTAAACCGCACACTGGGTGTGCGACACCCGGGGACTTTTAAGTGTGTTCTCTAAGCTGGAATACGATATTATCTTTTGGAAAAATTATCTTATATAGCTCAGTACATCTATTTTGAAGGAAAATAGGTTTTATAATAATTTATTTAATTTTAATAATTAAAAAAGAGTTTTTTAAAACTACTGAGGATGCACTGAAAGAAACTTTGTTACAATATATGATAAACCCGAAAGGAAATTTTAGTATTTTATTTTTCAAACGTAGGACATTCAGGGTTGATATCAAAGATTGATATAATTTTACGAATAGCTTTTAAAGTAACTATATTCAAGAAATTAAAAGTATTATTTCTTATTTTAAATTCAGAATTTTTGAATATTGATAAAAGTATACGAAAAAACAGTTGCAACCAGTAGTGAGTGCACTGAAAGAAACTTTGTTACAATATATGATAAAGCCAAAAGGAAATTTTAGTATTTTATTTTTCAAACTTTGGAAATTCAGGGTTGGTATTAAAAATTGATATAATTTTACCAATTGCTTTTACAGTAAATATATTCAAGAATCTTTGAAAATTGATAAAAGTATACGAAAAACCAGTAGTCAGTAAACAGACGCGCCCATTCGTTATTTGAAAAATTTATATGAAAATTCAGAACGGTTTTTTCGTAATTTTCTAAAATTATTATATATAATATTATATTATATATATTTGCACCCATTCATTATTTAATTAGTATTAGTTTGAAGGAGGAAAGGGAATTAATTTAATTGAAACACTCTATTAAAAACAGAGTGATAAAAATGAGACAAAAATAATATTTGTCTTTAAGTTTAAGAATGCATTCAATCGTCTCCTCTTATATAGAGCTGGTAAATTAACTTGTCAGCGAGAAAAGAAACTTGCGCGCCCTGGTGTTCGCTTACGGAAGCAGTCTCGCGCTGCTTATGTTTGAAATTCGGTTAATTCCGTTCACACTGATTCGTTCAACTTCGGCAAGTTTCGACGATTCTCGTCAATTTTTTCGGTTTTTCATATCAACTTTATCAAAATTTGAAACGATTATAGAATAAAATAAAATTCTAACTACGTAGTTTGAGATATTTGGTTATAATACTTCTTAAACAGCGTATCAGAATTTGACATTTTGAGTTTTATTACAAACATTTTGAATTTTGTGAAGATTATACTAAATTCTCTTTTCATATATATTGTACTTCCTTATTTTACTTCTAAACATTCCTAAAAGTAGTAACGAAAATCATTACCATACCAAAATGTCCTACACTTGTAACTAAATATACTAAAAAGTGACTCCACAATATTAAATTTTGCAACAAAGTTTCTTTCAGTGTGATGTGAGCTTTCGTACGCATATCATGAAAAACTTAGAAAAAATTTTTGTACCCTGATAAAAAACCGAAAAGCATCCCAAAAACGTCCTTTTTTCAATTTTCAAGGTCAAATTTCTCGAAAACCTAGGGTGATGGAACAATTCTGATTACGGATTCGCATTCAGCATCAAAAAACCTATAAAAATCACCCTATGCGATCCCAGAAATAATAAAAAAGTGAAATTCTGTTGCACTGTGTTTGTTACAAATACTTGAGTATTTAATAAAATATAGTTAAAGCATTTTAATGAAAAATCATGAAAGCTTCAGTAGTAGGAAATAATTTTTTAATTGCTTACTGCACTGAAAAAAATTAGGCTGACAAATTCAACTACCTTTGGGTAGTTAAGTGAAAAGTAGTAAAAACAACTACTTTTTTAGTTAGTCTAACCCGGTTTGCGTAGTTAATTTAACTATTTTTATGTAGTTGATAAATAGTAGTTGATTCTACTAATATATGTAGTTGAATTATAACAGCAGGTAAGTTGTAGAATTGACTACAGTGCGGTAGTAAGAACAACTAAGATAATAGTTTACTCAACATTTCATAAGTAGTAAATTTAACAATTTTATAGTAATAAATAGAAAGTAGTAAAAGGGACTACTTTTGTAAGTAACGTAACACTTTCTTAACTAGTAAATTTTACTACTTTAATATGGTTAACACCAAATTGTTGAATTAAAGAATTTATACGGTTGAATTTGAAACAACACGTGAGTAGTAGAGGGAACTAATTTTTTTATTAGTCAAACCTTTTTCGTGTAATAGACTTTACAACTTTTATGTAGTTATAGTAGTTGATTTGACTACAACATTAGAGTAATAAAAATAAATGAATAATATTGTTGAAGCCTATCGAACCACTCTAAGTAGCAAAATCTACTACACAATGCAGTAGTTTTGGTGAGAAAATAATAGATAATTTTAACTTTTTGAACTTAAGTTTTACTACATTGAGTAGTAGATTGTACTACTTAAAGTAATTAGAAAGGATTGAACAGCATTTTTAAATAAAGCAAAGTTCAGAAATAAGAATTTAAAGAAGATAAAAAGAACTAGTAAAAGTAGTAAATACTACTACATTACATTGTAAAATGAACTACAGTTGTCAGTTGATCTATGTCAAGAATATCATCAGGTTTCATGCAGACCATCGTAGCGTGCGAGCGTGGTTAGGTGGTTAGGTTATCGGTTTGCGAATGTTAGGGTCGTGCGTTCAATCCCCGGCGTTTGAGGATTTTTCTCCATTATGTACATAAGTGTTGAAAATTATAAAGTATATGTGACCAATAGGAATGCTAGAGGAGATGAAAAAATGAATTTCAGTAATAATAATAATTAATAAATAATAATAAATAATTCTACTACTTTTAAGTAGTTGCTGACAAAAACAAAAAGATGTTAATTTTTACTTTATAAAACAGATCATTAACTACTTTTAATAGTTAATTCTACAACAGAAATGTCGTTAAAGCCTATCGAATTACTTTAGGTAGTAAAATCTACTACTTAAAGTAGTAGATTTAAAAACAAAATAATAGTTAATTCTACAACAAAAATGTTGTTAAAGCCTATCGAATTACTTTAGGTAGTAAAATCTACTACTTAAAGTAGTAGATTTAAAAACAAAATAATAGTTAATTCTACAACAAAAATGTTGTTAAAGCCTATCGAATTACTTTAGGTAGTAAAATCTACTACTTAAAGTAGTAGATTTAAAAACAAAATAATAGTTAATTCTACAACAAAAATGTCGTTAAAGCCTATCGAATTATTTTAAGTAGTAAAATCTACTACCAAAATCTTAGTTGTTATAATTACTTTAAAGTTAGTCAAATAAACTACTAAATCACATTCAACCAACTACATTCTTAGTTGTCTTAACTGCTTTTATGATAGTTAGTACAACTATTTAAATTCAGTTGAGGACCTATTGAATTACGTAGAGTAGTTAAAAAGTAGTCAAATCTACTAGTTTTTTTTTTCAGTGTGCTGAAAAATTGAATTAAAGCTTATTAGAAGTTGATAATATAATACTTAAATCTTATAAGTTTTAATATTTATGATTAATTATCAACAAAACTTTGTGCTACTCATTACGCTACTCGATAATGGTTGTATCTATAGTCGGACACTATGATTTTTAAAATAAAAGATAAAAAATCTTTTGTTTAAATATAATGTACAATAACACTACCTTCTTTCATAAAATATAAACTTCACACATTCGACCAGTAGGGGAGAGTCTCCAGTTGTAAGACACTTCCAGTTGTGAGACAGTCAATTTTTTTTAACATGCAATATTAAAAAGCCGATTGGTTTATATAAAAACATTTCTTTTTATATGAGCCAACTTTTTCGTGTACGCTGAAGCGGATATATAAACAGTTTTTGTTAAATACCAACACTGTGTGTGATAATCGAGTAAAAAGCGTTTTTTCAATAAATGCAAAGTACTTTTTTCTAAGTTAATTAATTGGAAAAGGTAAATGTAATGCATTTTCTTTTAGTGTTTTCCTTATATTTTGTGATGCAATATTGCATTGTTAAAATCTACGGTTGAAAATAATTTAATTTTCCTTTTTCAAAATAGCGCCAATTTCTGGGTGTGAGACACAGCATATCACCAGTTGTCAGACGGTGTTAACACCTATCTGGGCAGCATAAAAAATACTACTTTGCAGGCATACTATTTAAATGTTGTTTTGATTTTTTTTAGTATTTTTGGGCATGTCAAGTGGAAAAAAGTCAACTGATTCAGAAGAAATCAATTTTAATGCTCTTGTTGAAGTTATTAAATTGTGTTTATTTGATAGTCATATTTTGGCGAATAAGTATTATTATTCAGTATATAATAATATATATTATTAATATATTTAATTATTTATACTAAACATAACGTTTTATGTCAAACTTATTAAATTTTAGCAATTTTTAATGAGTGTCTCACAACTGGAGACATTTTTTTTGACAAAAGCGATGTGCTCGGAAAATGTATCGTAAAATTTTTTGAGTTCATCGAAACACTATACTTTCTTTTAATAAAAGTTGCGTATTTCTGTTACCTTTCGAACAGTGTATTTTATTTACAATCTCGTTTACCCGTTTACAATTTACTGGTCAAAAATGAAACCCGTCTCACAACTGGAGACTCTCCCCTATATTCTTTAAAGTAATTATCAGAATGCATTAAAATTTATTTAATAAAAAACACGAAAGTGTCCGACTACCGACACTATAAAGCCATAGTAATTCTTATGTGAGATCCTGCAAATAATAAAGCAGCAACAAACTTTTTATATAACAAATCAAGTTTAAATAATCTTAATATGAAATTGAACCGCCGGATCGTAGAAGGGCATATAGCTAATGTAATTTAAATGGGCTATATGCCCTTCTACGATCCGGCGGTTCAATTGTATTAAAATAAAACAACAGAAGGTTATTTTTATTAAATACAATAAATTGCTGTGAGCATGGTATACAAAGAACACCATATCTTTAACAAATATCAATCAATTTTCTTCATTGAGGTCTTATTTTAAATGTAATTACATATATTTACATACAAAAATATTTTAGATACTTTTTGCGTGATTAGTTTGCCTACATGAAGTTACAAAGTTTTAATTTGAACGTTTTGCAAAAATTTGCATGTAAATATATTGATATCTCGAAAAAAGGATCAGCTAGGATTTTGATCTCAACGGATTTTTACTTTTGATATGATGCAGAAACATTTCCAACAACCAGATTTTAGATCCATTTTTGTCAAACTTTTTTTTGGTTCAGGAACAGTGTGTACGTGAAGAAATTAAAATATGTTGCAGAAAACTATTTATAAGCCGTTTTGTAGTGAGCGACTTTACCTTTAAATGAGGGTAAATTCGCTCACCAATATTATTCTGGCAAAATATATTATAATCTGCAAAAATGAAACTAAATATTCTTTAGAATCAATAAAGATAAAAATTAAGAACAATGTCCAAAGTGATTGGAATAAATATTTAATATTGTTTTATCAATAAGTAATAAAAGATTCAATCATTCAATTGAACGTACTTATAACCATAAAAAACATGGTTAAGTTTGCCAGTTTTGTGCTTTAATCATTTTAAATCATTTAATTTTTAGTTATAAGAGTATTATTAATAAAAAATCGAATTATAAATTAAAATAATTAACATACTTAAAATATTCAGGCCCACGCATTTTTTTTAAACTTATTTACTGAGCGAATTTACACTACGAATCTTTTTTAAAAATTGATTTTTTGCAGAATCTATTTATTGCTTTTAGTGTTGTGCTTTATGAAAATCATGTTGGCGATACAGGAAATGTAATGTTCAGAAGGATTTAATTTAAAAATTTTGAATTATAGCTTTATTACATATTTTTTCATACTACTTGTTCAATATGAAAATTATTCACTTGTGGTTAAAATATAATTTTTACTGAAAGTTAAAAATGAATCTGCTGCAAATACATTTTAAATTAAAGTTTACCATTTATATTAACCAAAATAATGGTAAATCTTAAATATTTCTGTCTAAAAAATATGCTAATCGAATTTAAAAAATAGGTATCTGTTGAGCGAATTAACCCTACTTGAGCGAAATTAGCCTCTTTTATGGTAGATTATTTTTTTAATTCTTTTAATTAAAATGTATCTAATTATAAACTATAATATATAATTGTATTATTTTTACTTTTGTTTAATACATTTTTCTCAAGTTATAATCTTTACATTCCCTTTATTAATTTAGGATTTATTTATATTATTTTATTATTTTGCAAATAAATAGAAG
Organism: Leptopilina syphax; assembly: GCA_032872505.1. Lineage (NCBI taxonomy): Eukaryota > Metazoa > Arthropoda > Insecta > Hymenoptera > Figitidae > Leptopilina > Leptopilina syphax. The sequence continues at coordinate 27,189,062 of CM065472.1, read as the reverse complement.
TAAAATAAAACTTTCCAACTCTTGTAAAAAAAAATATTTTTGTTTTCTTGAACAAAAAATTTATTTGAATCAAATATTTTTTATTGACATTAAATAAATTGTATTTAAACGAATAACTTTTTAAAATGTTTTTTAAAATAACTATTCTAAGTATTTTATTAAATTTAAACTGCTTTTTGATTAATCTCAAGATATTGAATTTAAATTAAAAAAATTGTGTTTAAAGGAATAATTTTTAAAACTATTTTTTTAAAATGTTAACTTATTGAACTGCAAATAACACTGGTCGACACTAAAAATGATTCAAAGATCGGACAAGGATATTCTTATAGGATTTTCATCGCTGAACACGAATCTGACCTCTAAAAGTGCCCATTACGTCGAGATTTTGAGAAAAATGGACTCAAAGTATCAAAAACTCTGTTTTTGGCCTTTTTTTATCACGTGTAGAGAATGATGCCGAGGTGCTAGAAATCTCTAATTAGTCTTAAATTAAAGCTTGAACTGTCAACTATAAGAATCAAATCAAAAAAGCTCTGAATCAATCAAAAATTTTCATATAGCACAACTGTTTCCGGTGCGCGCGCACTTTACTTACACTCATAGAGCGGTACACAATGGCACACTTACTTATTCATTTTATTTGCGCTATTTATTGTTATTTATCATTTTTGGTGTCGCTGAACGTTGCTGATTGAATGTAAGGTCGTTATTAAAAATTATTATTAAATTTTATGTCCGCCATTTTGAAACCGCCATTTTGAATTTTTTAATAACGACCTTACATTTAATCAGCAACGTTCAGCGACCCCAAAAATAATAAATAACAATAAATAGCGTAAATAAAATGAATAAGTAAGTGTGCCATTGTGTACCGCTCTATGAGTGCAAGTAGAGTGCGCGCGCACATGAAAAAGTTGTGCTATATGAAAATTTTTGATTGATTTAGAGCTTTTTTGATTTGATTCTTATAGTTGACAGTTGAAGCTTTAATTTAAGACTAATTAGAGATTTCTAGCACCTCGGCATTATTCTCTACACGTGATAAAAAAAGGCCAAAAACAGAGTTTTTGAGACTTTGAGTCCATTTTCTACTTTTTAAAAAAATCAAAAATTTTACAAGAGTTCTGGGTACTTTAGCAATAGTTCTAGAGTTCTCTAACGATTATTTAAATAGTTCTGATGATTAACAATAAAAAAAGCGACAATAAAAAATCATAGTGCTAACTTTGCATAGCACTATGATTTTTGCAAAAAAGAGTTCTGACCTAATATTATAAAAAAGAATAAAGCGTTCTAGAGTTCTCTACCACAGAAAACAAGAGTTCTGCAAAATTTTGAAAGTTATTAACAAATTAAAAAAGTTATGAAAATAATATTCTGCGAGTTCTGAATAGAGTTCTGGCATTGTTGCAAAGAGTTTTACAAGTATATCTCATAAAATTTTGTTCTAAATCCAAAATCAAAAAAGTTACGGGACATTGAAGTTTTCAGAAAACTTCAAAATTTTAAAATTCAGAGTTCTGGAATCGTCATAAAGAGTTGTATAAGTATTTCTAATGACATTTTGTTCTAAATCTAAAATCAAAAAATTACAGAACTTTGAAATATTAAAAAAGTTTAAAACTTCAAAGTTCTGAGAGTTCTGAAAAGAGTTCTGGCATCGTCATAAAGAGTTCTATAAGTATTTCAAATGACATTTTGTTTTAAATCCAGAATCAAAAAAGTTACAAAACTTTGAAAATTTCTAAAATTTTGAAAATTTTAAAATTCAGAGTTCTAAGAGTTCTGAAAAGAGTTCTGGCATCGTCATAAAGAGTTCTATAAGTATTTCTATTTTCTAATCTAATAACCCAGAACTCTTGTAAAATTTTTGATTTTTTTAAAAAGTAGGGGAAGTGCGCCGGTTGTGGGCACCCCTACGTAAACTTTGACAGCAAGCAGATTTTACTGATCTAAGTACTGCAAGTCGTGTTTGTTGACAATACGGACTTTTCGTATTGATAACGAAACAAATATATGCATTTGTGTAATAGCTGTGAGCATAATAAAGAAAATTTGCATTAAATAAATAAAAAAGTAATTTTGTATTGTTTTCGAAGAGCAACATATGGGTATAGATTCGTTCAGAAAAAAAGGGTTTAATTTTTTTTTTGCAGTATTGTTATTATATTTTGTGATATACCTTCGTGTTTAACCAAAATTCTGCTTCACAAAATGTGTTGGTCTTTTTAAAAAATGACTGTCATTCCCGGTTGTGGGCACCTTTATGTTAAGGAGGCTCTACCATCTGACAATGATGTGGACTACTGTCTCATCTATCTAAACTTTCTGCCAAGGAAAGTGACAGCCGCTAACTTCATTAAATGCGATGAATATAGCCGTTCAGTGCATTAGAAGTGCGTTATGGTATGCGTACTAGCTACTTCACATGCAAGCATTATGCTTTTGTTAGCGATGAGCATAGTGTGAAAACGTGTCATCATTTTTGTTCTTTATCCCGGCAAAGGCTCTTAAAATAAAGAAACTTTCATTTCTTCTTTATTTGTGTTAATTTCTTTTAATATTTTTCCATTTTTAGCGGATTTTTCAAGGGTGCCCACAACCGGGTACAAAAATTTTTTTGGCAAAAAATTTCCATTTCACTAAATTTCTAATAAAACTTTTTTATTTAAAGAAATCAATTTAATTCCTTCACTGACAGTCACCTTAGACCTCCAGCTTTAAATTCGTACACATACATTTGTATAATATGCACATGGACAAATGTTGTGAGGCAAAAACAAAAAGGTGCCCACAACCGGAACACTTCCCTTAGTATTAACTTTACATGACTGAACTCATGGAACTCTCAATTTATGATAAATTTTTTTTTAAATTCAAAGTCTTGTAGTTCAGTAGTTTTTAAGTTTTGACAAAATTGCAATATAGATTTTTTATTAATTTTGATCAGGGGCTGACAGAACTCTGATCAGAACTCATGGAACTCTCAATTCCTAATAATTTTTTTTTTTTGATAATTCAAAGTCTCGTAGTTCAGTAGTTTTTGAGTTTTGAAAAAATTGTTATTAAGGTTTTTTGTCGAACACTATCGGGGGCTAACAGAACTCTGATCAGAACTCATGGAACTCTTAAAATATAAAAGATCAAATTTTTTTTGAAACTTTAATGTCTTGTAGTTCAGTAGTTTTTGGGTTTTGAAAAAAATGTTATAAAAGGTTTTTATCTAACACTATTGGGAGCTAACAGAACTCTGATCAGAACTCATGGAACTCTCAATATATAAAAAAACAATTTTTTTTTTGAAACTTTAATGTCTTGTAGTTCAGTAGTTTTTAGGTTTTAAAAAAATTGTTATTAAGGTTTTTTGTCGAACACTATCGGGGGCTAACAGAACTCTGATCAGAACTCATGAAACTCTCAAAATATAAAAGATCAAATTTTTTTTGAAACTTTAATGTCTTGTAGTTCAGTAGTTTTTGGGTTTTGAAAAAAATGTTATAAAAGGTTTTTATCTAACACTATTGGGGGCTAACAGAACTCTGATCAGAACTCATGGAACTCTCAATATATAAAATAACAAATTTTTTTTGAAACTTTAATGTCTTGTAGTTCAGTAGTTTTTGGGTTTTGAAAAAATTGTTATAAAGGTTTTTTGTCGAACACTATCGGGGGCTAACAGAACTCTGATCAGAACTCATGGAACTCTTAATTTATGATAAAAAATTTTTTTGTAATTTTCAAACTTTTGTAGTTCAGTAGTTTTTCGGTTTTGAAAAAATTGTTATAAATGTTTTTTATCTATCTCGATAGGGGGCTAACAGAACTCTGATCAGAACTCTTTTTTCGTAAAATTTTAATTTTTTTGAAAAATTCTGGAATTTTCAATTATTTTTTTTATGATTTTGGATTATGAGAACTATTGAAATAAACTGTAGGGAACTCTAGAACTCTCTTATAGCTACTCAGAACTCTAATAATAAATCCATTTTTTCAATAGTGGGGGGCTGCGTGAAGTTAGCCCCCCATTATGAAAAAACCTATTTTTTACCATTTAATCGCCGGAACTATTTCTAAAAACTATCAGGAACTCCAGAACTATTGTAGAGGAAGTCAGAACTCTAAAAAAAATTTAATTTTTTTGAAAGTGGGGGGCCAACTTCACATACATTAAGTGTTATATAAAATAATAAAATTACTATATTTAATCTGTATAAGTGTTATAAATTAAAATTGTAAACTTGTTTGTAAATAATGTTAAATGCCTGTTAAAGAATGAATTTAAAAAATGTACCAATTAACGCAAATTGTTTTTTTATTAAAATTATTTTTTAATATTACTATTTTAAATGATATTTACTGCTAGTGCAGTATATTATTTATTTGAAAATAATATAATTATTATAATAATAAGTTATTGTCATTAAATACATATACACGCACATATATATGAATAACAATAATATTTATTATTATTAATAATTCATATTTTCGCATTACATTGAATAAACGTGAGAACCGAGTTAATTTGGGTAAATTATTTAAAATTAAAAAACTGAAATATTGAAATCGAACCTAAAATTTTAAATATTAGCACCGCTCATTAGCCCTGAATAGCTCGTCCAGTCTGGACCAACGCGTGGTTCGATCGTCACTGGTCTGATTAGCTTATGGTCAGACAGTCTTTTCAGCGCCCAGTTAGAGAATAGACTGTCTTTCTGGCACCACACTAGAACCCAACAATTTTTTTAAGGTACTTAAAACATATTTTTTTGTATGTAATAAAATTCGAATAGAGATGTTATGAAAGATATAATTTAGCATCGACTTAAAAATTAAATTTTAATTACACAAAGTAATGATTTTAAAAAAGTGGCAAAAATATATATTACATGTACAAAAACATCTCTGTGGATTAAAATAGAAAGCCATTATTAAAGTCAATAATGTTAAGATTGAAGATTTGTGAGTCTGGATTTTTCTTCTCGAAATATATACATGTCTTTGTATACATATATAGAAAACAAGCAATCATAAAAAATATAGTCTAAAAGCTTATCAACTCCACTGACACGTTACATTTTATTTCGCAATAGTGGTAGTAAACGTAACTGAGATAAGAGGACAACATAGGAGATTGCGGCAAACTTTTATATGTATTGACCTTTTTTTAGTTCTTTCTTTTTAGTTCTAGACATGGAAAACAAATTTTCGGAGAGATTAACGAAGTTGAAGTCCACAACGTTTATCAACGAAAAAAATTTATTTAATGCATTCAAGTATTATTTTCAATATAATATTTAATTGTAAAATAATTATTATCTAAATATAAACATCAACCTTTTCTTTCTAAATAGTTTTGTGTGAATATTGCTGCTTTATTTTTAATTAATTTGCTTAGTGAACCATTTTTTTTCGTTGATCAACGTTGTGGACTTCAACTTGGTGAGAGATTATAAGAAATACTAATACAAATAAAAATTATAACATAAATGTAATTTTCTGACTTTATCACTTGATATAGTTTTAATTATTTATTTTATTTTTTTCTATACACGGGTTCATAAAGGAAACCCTTTCGTACCTAAGTACTGATATACAAAATTGTACACAAACAGAAAAGCATTTAACTATGCTAGGTTTGACTATATACTAATTATTATTAATTATAATACTACGCAATACGTTGATGAATCTTGACAAATTATTAAAAAAATTAATATTGTTTGAAATTATATTAGCCTCTCTACTTAATCTATTAATTAATAAGTGATTCGCATAATTCGTTCTATAATATGAGATAAAAAAGTGAAAATTTTCGAGATGATCTAAAAGGAACAGATAAATTTATCAATGACAATAATGCGGGACAGCTAACAAAACTTATAATAAATTATAAATAAAACTTTGAATTTAACGATCATTCCGAGTCAAAATTTGAATGACTCATTCTGAATGAATGACTCATTTTGACTCGGAATAATAATAATAATAATAATAATAATAATTAACGTTAACAATAATCCCTGTTGGTGGTTGTCCACTACCAAGTTAGAATCTTGTACATTTTTGATAAACCTTGTGTTGGTGGGGCTTTTCACTAAAAGACATCTAAACCGCAAGAATGGAATTATGAAATTTGAGAATCGAGGTTACTACACTTTTTTTCCATTTTGAACATTTTGAAAATGCGAAATTTCACAGTTAATTCTATGAATAATGCTGAAGTGAGAACGGATTGTAGGGGTGAACAATTTTTTGCAGTACTACACTGAGAAAAAAGAGGGCACGTTGCATCACATTTTCGAGTCACGTTGCGCGACTTAACCCTGAATTCTTTTACACACTTTTCTGGGGTGTGCAGCGTTCCCCAAAGAGCGTGTAATACACTTTAAATACAGCTCGCCTCGCCTCAGGGAAACGCTGCGCGCCCCAGAAAAGTGTCTAGCAGAACACAGGGTTGAGTCGCGCAACATGACTCGAAAATGTGCTGCAACGCTCCCTCTTTTTTTCTCAGTGTACGGTTCATCGTCGCCAAGCAATTGATGCGAAGAAGAAGAACATCTAGTCTGCAGAGTAGCAGTAGTGAGAAGAGTATAGACACCCTTAGAGTTAGATAACGAGGCTATTAACGAGGAACGTGATGCTTGTGTTTCTTCAAGTAAAGAAGAAATGGAATGTCTGCAAAAGATTGAAGTCCTCTTGAATTTTTTTGCAGACATTCCGTTTCTCGAAAAGATAATCAAATTGTGCGGCGCAGGCAGAAGAACGACAACTTGATGGTAAAGGAGGGTGTTAAGATTCTTTCGAATCTATATTCCGACATTGTTACTTGCAAGGATGATCGAAGTTTGCAGCGGGCAGAAGAGCAACAACTTGATGGTAGAGGGCGGTGTTAAGATTCTTTACAACCTCGTTAAGGAAGTAGAGGAGAAACACATGGAGGATAACATGATCAAGGAGTACTTTTAAAGAGCGTGCTTTGCAGACGAAAACCGAGAAGATCGTAAAAAACTGTTTCGAAGAGAACGTATCCACCAGTGTCAGCTTAGGTGTACTGTGAAGAAAGTGCAGAAAAGAAGACTAAGTTCTGGCGAAGTCCGAAATAAGAAAAAAGAGGATGTAACTCAAAGCAAAGCGCATATGTAGTCACATCTGCTTTGCTTTGAGTTGCACCTCTTTTTGCAGCAGAAGCCACACTGAAAGAAACTTTGTTACACGGAGAAAAAAATGCTGTTGAATCAATGATATATGGGTTTGATTCATTGAATAATGTCATAACAGGCTGCTTAACGTATATGCTGTTGTTTTGAAAGCACCGATTCTAATGATTCGATAGTATCACTTTCATTGAAACAAAAACATATTTCTCAAATTGACAGCATACTATGTTAATTTGAAGGTATTCTTTTTGAATCAATGAACAAAAGTATTTAATTTAACAGTATATGCTTTTGAGTCAATGAATATAGTTTTTAAATTTAAAAGTATCATTTTAATGATTCAAAAATTTGTACTTTTAATTTTTTTAGTTGTTGCTATTGATTGAATAACACCATACTGTTAATTCAATTCTTTTATGTGGTTAAAGATATACCAACGATAAATTGAAAAAAGGACATTTTTGTTCACATATTTTTTATATATGCTATAATTAATTCTCACACCTTTAACACAACACTTCTTTTGCACATCTTTTTTTTCAATTTTCCACACTAACATACACATCTTTATTGTTTTTTTCATTTTTTCCAACGGCTAAACACACACACATTCAAACACACTTATCTTTTTTAGTCAGAAAAATACGGCTATTCCCAAGCGGCCACCCATCCATGGAGTAACCGCGACCAACGTTGCTTAACTTCCGTGATAGACGAGAACCGCCGCGCTGCAATGTAATCACGGTGCGCCTGAAATTGGTTTTTATAGAAAGTTCCTGCACTAGAAATTTTCTTTTCAATTTTGAATCTGTGAAGTTTAAAGAGTATTTTAAGACCAAAAAGAAAATAATCGCTGGAGCCCTTTTTGAGAAAATTAACTTTAAATATATTTTTTAATTTTATATTTTTAAATTGTTTAAAACATCGACTTTGATTCCATAGAAACAGTGTGTTTATACATATTGCTAAGGTCAGTCTGTAGAGAAAAAGTCTTGAAAGGTACTTAAGAGGCAAACAAATTATAGGTTAGGTTCGAGTTAGATTTATCTTGATAAACAGTTTATTTCTAATTATTTGAATTCGAAACAAATTTTCATTTAATATTTTTTATTTGATAAAGATTTAAAGATCAATAATTATTAATTAGTAATTGATTTTCTATCCGTATTTTTACTCAAAAAATTGGAAAACATAACCTCAAATTTTTTGCTTCTTAGGTACCTTTCTTCGGAGCGTGACATACATATGTTAAAAATACATATCACAAATTTTGATGAAAACTTCTTTGACCATATCAAGTTACCTACTTACTAATTTTCGGCATCTTAAAATTACACTCGACTCTCGGATCTTTTGCATCAGATCTTTTACACTCTCGATTCTTTTGCAATTTTTCTCTCGCACCTTTTACCTTTTACATTAAATAAATAAACTCTGATAAATGACTATCAGAGTGTCAAAATATATTTATATCACGATAACTTAGGTTATCTAAAGTGGATTATAGCAGTTCCTCCATTATGTGATTAAAATTACATTAAAATTTTAATTACTATAAATGTAAATATTAAAACTAAAACATAAATACTGTCATTAATTTATATATTTGGTTATACATATTGTATTGTTTTGCGTTACCATGGCATTTGTTTTGGTAAAAGATATGAGAGGATTTGGTCCCATAAGTGCAAAAGATCCGAGAGTCGAGTGTACTTGAAAGACCGTAAGAACACAAAATTAATTAATCAAAAATTAACATTAAATTTTCAAGACTTTTTCTCTACAGACTGATCTTAGCAATATGTATAAACACACTGTTTCTATGGAATCAAAGTCGATTTTTTAAACAATTTAAAAATATAAAATTAAAAAATATATTTAAAGTTAATTTTCTCAAAAAGGGCTCTAGCGATTATTTTCTTTTTGGTCTTAAAATACTCTTTAAACTTCACAGATTCAAAATTGACAAGAAAATTTCGAGTGCAGTAACTTTTTATAAAAACCCATTTCAGGCGCACCGTGTAATACATTCGCTCCTCAATATTGAGCACTTACTTTGTAGTTAAATACCGTGCTCGAGATTTTTCTCATATAAGTATATAATTTAAAGGAATTTATATTTAATTAGTAATTAATTAATTAAAAGAATTTAAATAATACTTTTTTACAAAGGTGGGCAGAAAAGCGTTAATCCGTTAATCGTTAATTAACTCCGTTAATTTTTTTGTTAACGATTTAACTTTTAAGTTAATTTTAAAAACAGTTAACGGACATGTTAACTTCCGTTAGATTTCTCTTTCGTTAACTAAGGTCCGTTAAATTTCTTTTTTTTTAAATTTTTAATTACCCTACTAAAAATAAAGTCACAAAGCGACAGAAATTTAGTCAGAATCTCTGATGATTTTAAACTGCTTTTGTTATGATTTCAGCCACAGAACATCAGACTTAAGTCATGTTTAATCAGAAAAATTCAAAAGTAGTCATGTTTTTTATACAAAGTCGACACCCTCTTTTACCTGGAAAAAGGTCAACTGACCGTCATAAAATTGAAGGGAAATCTTTTTATTTGTTTACGTTTATATTTATTTAAACATTATACTTGTTTTTCATCGACTTAGAATTTTAACGTTATGTTCTTATTATTTATACAATATCCCGTGTAGAAATTTCCCTATATCCTTTAGAACTTAAATTCAAAAATGATATTCTTTTTTATTTATCAATTACGGTTTTCGAAATACGTTACAGTTTCCTTAAAAAATGTTTTTTATAATAAATTTTAGATATTTGCTCGGATATTTGTAATCGTGGAGATTTTTAGATTCTGAATTTATATTCATTTCACTTGAATGTTAAAATTGCAAAACTTTTGAGCAATAAAAATTAGGTTGGAGACCCCCGAAGCTCATAACAAAAAAACCCACGATTCTATTGTGAAAAAAGGGATACGCACAAATTTGAAGTTTTAACGGTACTTTACATTTACCCACTATATTTCGGTGGGGGCTTAAAATAAAAAAGATGAATTCAATGGGAAATAATCAGGATTCAACAGGAGCATAAAAAACTCTTTAGTCAGAATTAATTAAAAGCTTCAGAAAACGTCAAAGTAGTCACAAAACATCAAATTTTCTGACGTTTTCTTATTATTTCTGATTTTATTGTTATCAGGATATCACAATAAAAATATTTTGTCGAAACTTTAGTTGTTTAGGAAAGGAAACATGTCTCTCTTAGCTTTGATGTAAAAAAATAAAAATTAATGAAAAAGAACATTTGTTTTTTTGTACATTAGAATGCAATTACCAATTTTTTTAAATTTATGTTAACTTTAACGGTTAACGTTAACTTCCGTTAATTTTCTTGTTCGTAAACGGATTAAATATTAACGAAGTTAACTTTTTCACCTAACGAATTAACGATTAACGACGTTAATTTTTAGGTTAACGGTGCCCACCTTTGCTTTTTTATATTGAAATCTCAAAAGCGTCAGTTTAATAAACATAAATATATGTGTGGCATTCCAGGAGAAATTCACTACTTTTCGGAGCACCCTCACCGATTTCTTTCATACTTGGTAGTATTATATTTGTTGGTCTAAAGTTTGAGAAAATTAATTTTTTAAGTAAAATCAATTGTTTATTTAAAAGTTACAACAATTGCTCAAAATTGTTTAAATGCCCATATCTTTTAAACGGTACAAGATAATTGAGTTTTCTTTTTTGCTAAAAATTCATAAAGACGAGATGCTTCAAAAATGTTATTAACATTTTTCCTTATTTTGTTAATTAAAAAAGTTATTTAAATAAATAAAATTAACTTTTGAGCCGGAATTCAAAATTAAATGACTTATGAACCAAAAAGTTCCTTGTTTTTCACACTTTTATGTTCCGAAGAAAAAAAGTTGTTTGAGTTTTTCAATCACTTATAATTTAAATAATGATTCGCTTGTTTACAATTATTTTGCAACTAAATGATCATCTGTTTTCTTCTGCGCGCGACTACTGCTACGTCACGTCCGTCTGTCTCAGAATATATTTTTGACAAGCGTGGAAAAATTGAGGTTATGTTTAATCAAAACAACGCATTTCAATCTTTTTAAAGTTTTTAGCAGTCATGTAAAAAAAGTTAAATCAGGATATTGATATCCTGATATCCTAAAACTTTAAAAAGATTGAAATGCGTTGTTTTAATTAAACATAACCTCAATTTTTCCACGCTTGTCAAAAATATATTCTGAGACAGACGGACGTGACGTAGCAGAAGTCGCGCGCAGGAGAGAACAGATGATCATTTAGTTGCAAAATAATTGTAAACAAGCGAATTATTGTTTAAATATAAGTGATTGAAAAACTCGAACAACTTTTTTTCTTCGGAACATAAAAGTGTGAAAAACAAAGAATTTTTTGGTTCATAATTCATTTAATTTTGAATTTCGGCTCAAAAGTTAATTTTATTTATTTAAATAACTTTTTTAATTAACAAAATAAGGAAAAATGTTAATAACATTTTTGAAGCGTCTCGTCTTTATGAATTTTTAGCAAAAAAGAAAACTCAATTATCTTGTACCGTTTAAAAGATATGGGCATTTAAACAATTTTGAGCAATTGTTGTAACTTTTAAATAAACAATTGATTTTACTTAAAAAATTGATTTTCTGAAACTTTAGACCAACAAATATAATACTACCAAATATGAAAGAAATCGGTGAGGGTGCTCCGAAAAGTAGTGAATTTCTCCTGGAATGCCACATGTGGGTAATGCCTGGTTCCACCAACCTCGATTAAGACATTAACGGACCGTCAAATTTCTACTTGCGTTTTACCAACTTTTAACGGAACGTTATCTTGATTTAACCGATGTTAACTCTAACCGGCCACAAGAGGTCGGTTAACGTATCCTAACCTAAAAAGTGTTTTGAAAAGTGACAGATAGTGAAATTCTTGCCAAAAATAGTACATTACATTATAAGGGCAGAAAGTTCGAATTCCGGCACTGTGCGAAATGATGCCCGAGGCGAAGCCGAGGGCGTCATCGCACAGTGAAGGGTTTTCGAAATTTCTGCCCGTGTAATGTATACTATTTTTCTTTATATCCGGTCGAAAGTACGCTCGTTAATTTATGTTTTAAGAAAATTGCAACTGTGTTTCACTTGACAGCCGGCCATCTTTATTTACTTTCGGCCCCGCTTCATTGCCTCTAGCGGACACTCGTGAAGCTCTGGTTTTTTCTCTGTCTCTCTCTTGCAAACAATATTCGCCTGCCCCGACATTTGATGCACGAGCGAAGCGAGTGCTTCTGGTCGGGGGCAGGCACGAAAAAAATGTGAAAAAGATAAATTAATATATTATATTTTCAAAAGTATTTTTATGTTGGTACAAAATTAGTTTTATGCTTCTAAAATTATAAACGTTCTAATGAAAACAATTTCATTATTTCTTCAAATTATTAAAATTTTATTATAACATTTTGGCACGTATTGAAAAAGAAATTAAAGAATGTTTAATTACATATTTTATTTTTGTTTTTAATGTTTATTAAAATAAGTTTTGAAAATAATTATATCAGCAAAAGATTTCGTTCATTTCAATATTCAGAGCTTGTGGATAATAAATTTATATAGTATAGAAAGTTTTCTTGATAATTTTTTTTCTCATTTTATATTGCGATAACAATTATTCGTTAAATTTTCATTGACTCGCAATTTTCTTATTTACCGACAGTGGTGTTTTTACCGACAGATAATTCTTTTACTCCCGCTGTAATAGAGGTTGGGTATGAAAATCAACCAAAGCACAAATGTTTGACTTTCTGCTGCGAAATCGCAGAGGGAAGTACGTACTTTCGACCGAGGTATGAAGAAAAATAAATTTTATGAACCATAAGTCAGTGAAATTAAGGGAAAAGTCAAATAAATTTTATTTCAAAGAATTAATACAAATTTTAAATAATGTTATTTAAAATTCGGATAAAATTGTAAATTTTATTTCAATTATTGAAAGATTTAAATTTTTTAAATAATTTTATTAAAGAATAATAAAAAATGAATTAAGATTTTATGAAATTTTCATAAAAATAATACAATTTGTTGGGGCGGTATCAATTTCCTACAATTCAAATGTATATAAGTTAAAATGCATACGAGAAAGCTATGTACAAGTAAATTTAAAAAATAAAATCATTAAATTATCTACTTTCGATTCACAGTCAGCGAAATGAGCAACTCAAAAAAAGGACAATTTCATTCAAGGCAACTATTTAAATTTTTACATCTCAATTTTTTTATTGGATTTTTAATTTCTTTGGACTTTTTGATCAGGACAAAAAATCCAAAAAATAAGTCCAAAGTGTAACTATTTTTTTTTACTTTTTTGGATTTCATTTGCTTTGGAATTTTTTTATTGGACTTTTTGTTTTGGACTTCTTGACCGGGGACGTATGAATATTCCCCACATGGAACTTGCAACAATTTTTGTGACATGTAAATAAAAAACTTAAAACTTTTACTTATCAGAACTGCAATAATTCGAGTTTTCTTTTAAACAAATTTTTATCACACGAAATTAGTATTTGAAGAAATATTTATTAAATACTTTTTTCATTTGACTGTATTTCAATTTATAAAAATATCCATGTAGGGAAATATGAAAAAATAGAACATTTAGTTTTTCAGAGTTTTTTACAGTATGTATTTTAAAAAATAAAAATTTTGCTTAAATGAAATTTTAAATACATAAAAATTTATATAAAGGGATTATAACCTAAATGATTTGTCAATTATCAGAATTTGTATATCGCAGTATTTCTATATTATCGAATTTTTATGTAACGTATAATTATGTACTCGAATTGTAGCCCGACAGAATTTAAATTTAACCATATTTTGGTGTACAACCATTAATATATAGTTGAAATTATATTTAAAATAATTTTCATCTAACCAAATTTTTATTTAAGGGGTAAGGCCACTGTAAACGACAAAAAAAGCTCAGTTTTCAAGAATTTTTTTTTTTGTTGGAAGGAAAGCGAATACAATTATAATAATGTAGTATGTTATTAGTCATATATTGAACTAAAAAAATGTAAATTTTCAACAAAAAAAATACAAAATGGCGGAGTTACGGACAATTTAATAAGATGCTATTTTTTAAAAGAGCTCCGCGGCACGCAGCACATAGGGTGCAAAATTTAATCTGGAACAAAATAAAAAAAATTTTCTTTATCTACATGACAATAGCTAGAGAATGACGTACGGGATTTAAAAAATATTGATTTTTGTGAAATTGGCAAGCATTTGAAAAAAGATTCATTTTTCGACCAAAAAACGGCCCAGCGCGCTCGGTAAAAGGGCTCGAAATTTCAATTAAATCGAATTCAGACACGTATAAAACCTTTTGCTTTATATTCTACAAGGTTCAAAGAATTTTTTCAGCTAATAAAAAAAAAATTTATGTTTTGAAAATTCTACAGTGGCCTTACCCCTTAACCATATCCCAGGCAGAAAAGTTGGAGGTGTGCCAGCACTAACGACCGGCATGGTACCGAACCGGTTGTAAAGTCGGACATATGCCGGTACCGGCAAAAAGGTACCGGGCCGGATATGAAATAAATACCGGCCCAGTACCGGCCCGGTGGTAAATGTGGATTTCTACCGGTACTGGTAGAGTGTACCGGGCCGGTTAATTAAAAATATCTGGCCCAGCACCGGCCCGGTACTATAAATTACTTCTTCTTTTATACCGCCGACGGAGATTTGCCGGTGATAATATTTTTACCGGCCCAGCACCGGCGTATCACCGGCCCGGTACTATAATTTACTTCTGTTTTTATACCGCCGAAGGAGATTTGCCGGTGACAATATTTGTACCGGCCCAGCACTGGCGTATCACCGGCCCGGTACTGCCATTTCGCTCTGTCTTATACCGCCGAAGGAGATTTGCCGGTGATAATATTTTTACCGGCCCAGCATCGGCGTATCACCGGCCCGGTACTAAAATTTACTTCTGTTTTTATCCCGTCGACGGAGATTTTCCGAAGATAATATTTTTACCGGGCCAGCACCGGCGTATCACCGGCCCGGTACTATAATTTACTTCTGTTTTTATACCGCCGAAGGAGATTTGCCGGTGATAACATTTTTACCGGCCCAGCACCGGCGTATCACCGCCCCGGTACTATAATTTACTTCTGTTTTTATACCGCCGACGTAGATTTGCCGGTGATAATGTTTGTACCGGGCCAGCACCGGTGTATCACCGGCCCGGTACTAAAATTTACTTCTGTTTTTATACCGCCGACGTAGATTTGCCGGTGATAATGTTTGTACCGGGCCAGCACCGGTGTATCACCGGCCCGGTACTAAAATTTACTTCTGTTTTTATACCGCCGAAGGAGATTTGCCGGTGACAATATTTGTACCGGCCCAGCACCGGCGTATCACCGGCCCGGTACTATAATTTACTTCTGTTTTTATACCGCCGACGGAGATTTGCCGGTGATAACATTTTTACCGGCCCAGCACCGGCGTATCACCGCCCCGGTACTATAATTTACTTCTGTTTTTATACCGCCGACGTAGATTTGCCGGTGATAATGTTTGTGCCGGGCCAGCACCGGTGTATCACCGGCCCGGTACTAAAATTTACTTCTGTTTTTATACCGCCGAAGGAGATTTGCCGGTGACAATATTTGTACCGGCCCAGCACCGGCGTATCACCGGCCCGGTACTATAATTTACTTCTGTTTTTATACCGCCGACGGAGATTTGCCGGTGATAACATTTTTACCGGCCCAGCACCGGCGTATCACCGCCCCGGTACTATAATTTACTTCTGTTTTTATACCGCCGACGTAGATTTGCCGGTGATAATGTTTGTACCGGGCCAGCACCGGTGTATCACCGGCCCGGTACTAAAATTTACTTCTGTTTTTATACCGCCGACGTAGATTTGCCGGTGATAATGTTTGTACCGGCCCAGCACCGGCGTATCACCGGCCCGGTACTATAATTTACTTCTGTTTTTATACCGCCGACGGAGATTTGCCGGTGATAACATTTTTACCGGCCCAGCACCGGCGTATCACCGCCCCGGTACTATAATTTACTTCTGTTTTTATACCGCCGACGTAGATTTGCCGGTGATAATATTTTAACCGGCCCAGCACCGGCGTATCACCGGCCCGGTACTAAAATTTACTTCTGTTTTTATACCGCCGACGTAGATTTGCCGGTGATAATGTTTGTACCGGGCCAGCACCGGTGTATCACCGGCCCGGTACTATAATTTACTTCTGTTTTTATACCGCTGACGGAGATTTTCTGGTAATAATATTTTTACCGGGCCAGCACCGGCGTATCACCGGCCCGGTACTATAATTTACTTCTGTTTTTATACCGCCGACGTAGATTTGCCGGTGATAATGTTTGTACCGGGCCAGCACCGGTGTATCACCGGCCCGGTACTATAATTTACTTCTGTTTTTATACCGCTGACGGAGATTTTCTGGTAATAATATTTTTACCGGGCCAGCACCGGCGTATCACCGGCCCGGTACTATAATTTACTTCTGTTTTTATACCGCCGACGTAGATTTGCCGGTGATAATATTTGTACCGGGCCAGCACCGGTGTATCACCGGCCCGGTACTATAATTTACTTCTGTTTTTATACCGCCGAAGGAGATTTGCCGGTGATAATATTTTAACCGGCCCAGCACCGGCGTATCACCGGCCCGGTACTGTCATTTCGCTCTGTCTTATACCGCCGAAGGAGATTTTCCGGTGATAATATTTGTGCCGGACCAGCACCGGCCCAGCACAAAAATGTACTTAATGCTTTCTACTGGCACAGAAGTTTTGCCGACAAAAATATTAGTACTAACCTAGTGTCCTCCCGGTTGTTTGCCAATGTTAAACTATCAGAAAAAGAATTAAAGAAAAGAAAAAAAATTTGAAAATTAATTTATTAATTAATTTATTATTTTAATTATTAATAATAAATTAATTAGTTACTTGTGCCGGCAATTATATTATTACCGAGTAGGTTGCTTATTGGTGCCTGCCCGGTATCTAGCCGGTGAATGGGGCGGTTATTATTATTTATATTTACTATTTTTATTTATTTATAATAATTTAAATTGAATTAAAATAAATTAGAAATACAAATACTGGCCCGGTACCGCACCGGTTGAATATTAGTGCCGGCCCGGTACTGCTGCCAGCTGTAATGTCGGTTGGACTTTATAAGCTCACTTTGCATTTGCTTTCCATATGCAGGTTTAGGTTAGCGGATGTGGTGTCGACTTTGCAGCCTCAGGGTCCGGAGTTCAATTCCTCGAGTCTTCAGATTTTTCTATG
Organism: Leptopilina syphax; assembly: GCA_032872505.1. Taxonomy (NCBI): domain Eukaryota; kingdom Metazoa; phylum Arthropoda; class Insecta; order Hymenoptera; family Figitidae; genus Leptopilina; species Leptopilina syphax. The sequence goes on along the minus strand of CM065472.1, from coordinate 27,171,542 downwards.
ATTGTTTATGTTTCTCTGTTTCAGCATTTAATATATTTACTGTTTCCAATTTAAAATTAATAATAACATTGATAATAATAATAATAATTAAATAATTAATCAGACTGAAATATAATTTTTTTTAACCGGCCCGGTACCACACCGGTTGTTTTTTAGTGCCGGCCCGGTACCTAGCCGGTTGTGCAGCCGGTAATAAACCGGCACCAAATGCCTTCCAACAATAACCGGGCCAGTACCGCCCCGGTGGATTATTCGGTACCGGCCCGGTACGTATGCCGGATACCTGCCGTAATTATCATCCGGCAATTTACCGGTACCAAGCCGGTGAAAATGACGGTCTTATGCCGGTACTGGGCCAGTTACCTGCCGGTAGTGTGCAGGTATTAAAGCGGCACTAAATGTCTACAAATATTAACCGGGCCAGTACCGCCCCGGTGGATTATTCGGTACCGGCCCGGTACGTTTGCCGGATACCTGCCGTAGTTATCATCCGGCAATTTGCCGGTACCAAGCCGGTGAAAATGACGGTCTTATGCCGGTACCGCCCCGGCACTTATAATCCGCCGTTTGTACCGGGCCGGTACCATCCCGGTCGTCAATTTCTACCTGGGATTAGTAGGCAACCTAATTTTCGTATGAGTGAATATCCAAAACACCGAATTTATAAAAGATTGAATTTTTAAAACGTCGAATTTCTAAAGCACTAAACTTTCATAGTGTCGAATTTTCATTTGTCCTAACTTTTTGTCACTATAGCGATGGCCCCGAGCTATTTCATACTAACTCGCCCGCGAGTTTCTATTTTATCTCAACTCGAGGATCTCGCTCTATTCTGTACTAACTCGTCGGAGCGCGATTATTTTATCTCAACTCTAACGTTCCGTTCTAAACTATCTCAACTCAAATGCGCCTTTTTATAATGTCTCAACTCTTACTTTGAGTTGAGACATTATAAAAAGGCGCGTTTGAGTTGAGATGAAATAATCGCGCTCCGACGAGTTAGTACAGAATAGAGCGACATCCTTGAGTTGAGATAAAATAAAAACTCGCGGGCGAGTTAGTATGAAATAGCTCGGGGCCATCGATAGAGTTTACTAAATTATCTATGCTGTTAGTCGGTAAGGTAGATCAAAATTGCGCGCGAAATTTGATTAATCATATGATTTCAAATTTCCCGCACAATTTAAATCAACCATATCTATAAAAATTACAGGGAGGAAACTCTTGTGGCAAAAAAGTTAAGACAAATGAAAATTCGACATTCTAAAAGTTTAATGCTTTAGACATTCGACGTTTTGAAAATTCTATGTTTCATAAATTCGGTACTCTGGAAATTCACTCATACGAAAATTCGGTTAACTACAAATATGGTTAAATAAAAATTTGATTAAATAAAAATAATTTTAAATATTATTTCAACTAAATATAAATAGTTGTACATCAAAATTATGTTAAATATTAATTCTGTGAGATTATAACTCGATTACATATATTTTACGTTACATAAAAATTCGATAATATAGAAATACTACGATATAAAAATTCTGATAATTGACAAATTTTTTAGGTTATAATCCCTTTATACAAACTTTTATGTACTTAAAATTTCATTTAAGCAAAATTTTTATTTTTTAAAATACATACTGTTAAAAACTCTGAACAACTAAACGTTCTATTCTTTCATATTTCCCTACATGGATATTTCTATAAATAGAAATGCAGTCAAATGAAAAAAGTATTTAATAAATATTTCTTTAAATACTAATTTCTTGTGATAAAAATTTGTTTAAAAGAAAACTCGAATTATTGCAGTTCTGATAAGTAGAAATTTTAAGTTTATTATTTCGATACCACAAAAATTGTTGCAAGTTCCATGTGGGGAATATTCATGCGTCCCCTTGTCCGGATACCCTTGTATAGGGGAGGATGGGGCAAGGATAGTTAGTTGCTGTTATGCTTAGATGGCTTCCTCAAAAATCGCGTAATTCATGGTATATTCGCGTTTTAACACCAAAAGATGATTGTAAAAATTGCAAGTCAATCTGTCACCATTTGCGAAGTTAGGAGATTATTTTTTAAAAAAGTCTGTTTTGCTAAAATGTCAATGTAATGTTTATCATATTGTTTTCTACATTACAATTTCAGAATATTTTTTACGCAAGTGTTTTCCGGAGTGGAATTTCCTGCTGAACACGAATATCGTATTTATTTTCAAATTAATTCACGTCGTTCCTTAAAATTTAGAAAAAACTGAAATATGGGCTCACGGGGCAAGGATAGTTAAAGATAATACTGCACGGTAAAATCCTGTTAATGCCATTGCAAATTTTAAAAAAGTGTTTAATTATTCTTTTTAATGATACTGAAGTTACCAACGTTTGTTCAACGAAAAATATAATACGTAACAATTTCCCCGCCTCAGATCCAATTTTTTTCTACATTTATTAAAAATACTAATGTCAGGAATCATTAGAAATTATTTTCAAGTGGAACCAGGTTGGGGAGGGCAACGATTTTGATTTTTAGCACGGATTTTTCGAAAAATCCGCGACAAAAAAACAAAATCATTGCCCTCCCCGACCTGGTTCCAGTTGAAAATAATTTCTAATGATTCCTGACATTAGTATTTTTAATAAATGTAGAAAAAAATTGGATCTGAGGTGGGGAAATAGAAATTGTTTCGAAATTTCTGAATTTTCGAAAAATCCGTGACAAAAAATGTCAAAATCGTTGCCCTCCCCGACCTGGTTTCACTTGAAAATAATTTCTAATGGCTTGTAATATTAGTATCTATAATAAATGAGGAAAAAATTTGAATCTGAGGCGGGGAAATAGAAATTGTTTCAAAATTTCTGAATTTTTGAAAAATCCGTGACAAAAAATCAAAATCATTGCCCTCCCCGACCTGGTTCCACTTGAAAATAATTTCTTATGATTCCTGACATTAGTATTTTTAATAAATGTGGAAAAAAAATTGGATCTGAGACGGGAAAATAGAAATTGTTTTGAAATTTCTGAATTTTCGAAAAATCCGTGATAAAAAAAATGTAAAAATCGTTGCCCTCCCCGACCTGGTTCCACTTGAAAATAATTTCTAATGATTCCTGACATTAGTATTTTTTGTAAAAGTAGAAAAAAAATTGGATCTGAGGCGAGGAAATAGAAATTGTTACGTATTATATTTTTCGTCGAACAAACGTTGGTAACTTCAGTTTCATTTTTTTTATAGGTTGATATACATAATGGTGCGTAATTATATACGGAAAACGAAGCTTATTACTAAGAAATTGGTGGTCGTCTGAAGAAAATTGGTTAAACTTCTGATTCTAGTTCAGATAAATTTTAATACAATAATTGCAATTCAGAAAACGTTCCATGCATATTTTTAATACTTGAGATATCAATATTGAATAGTCTAAATCCAGTAAAATAAAGAAAACAAAAATTTACTGATTTTCTATAACATTTTTAGCATTCGAATTCTTTTAACTATCCTTGCCCTGGTACTGGGGCAAGGATAGTTAAAAATTTTTGTTTACTTTTTTATAAGTATCTCGTAGGGATTTGAGTCTACAGTAAAATAATGTACAGCAAAATAACCAGGCTTTCCAAAAATACTTTTCATTTGCAGATACATATTCAAGTTTGTCCGCTAGATCCGAATTACCTAACTATCCTTGCCCCATCCTCCCCTACAGTTGAAAATAATTCTAATTCTTCATTAAAATTTGTAATTTCTAATAGTGTGCAGTTTTCTCATGGTCAGTTTAACGAAATACAGTTTAAATTTGTACAGTTTTTTAAATTTAATTTAATGATTGAATTGCAATTTTAATTGAATTTTTAAAATAATTTTATTAAAAAATTATTAAATTGATTGAAATTTTGTGAAACTGTCTTAAAAATATTACATAAAAATTACATAAAAATAATACAATTTGTTAAAAAATTTCATTAGAAATTAAAAAAAACCAAAGTCTCAAAGAATTTTTATTTAATAATTTATAAATAATTGAATTGATTTGTAGAAAAAGTTACAATTAAAATTTTTATTAATTAGTACATTTTAAAATGATTTAAATTATGTAATTTTTTTTAATAAAAGTCTCGAAAAATTTTATTTAAAATTCTAAAAATTTAAGTTTTTAAAATATTTCAATTTTGTTATTATTAATTAAATTGAAGATGAATGAAATTTTATAAACAAGTAATTGGAAGTTTGTAAAATTATTTTAATTTCCTAAATTCTATTAAAATTTATTGAATTTTTAAAAAATTTTATTGTAATTTTTAAAAATAATAGACAGAAGTTTGGTACAGTAACAAATTTTATTTTTAGCTGTTTCAATTTTTTAAAGAGGGATCACTGTAGAGACCTACACTTTGTGCGAAGCGCATAATCACATAATTTTCAAAAATTGAAAGAAAGTTTAAAATTTTACGTATTATAATGTTTATGAATAAAATAAAATAAATTTAACGTCGCATCAAAACGCATAATTTTCTTTCATCGCACAATTTTTGAATTCTCGCATAATTGTGCATAATTATATTTTTGTGCAAGAAATATAAAAATATTTTCACAGTCTAAATCTGCATTAACGAAATATCTGTTTATAAATACATTTTATCATAAATTTATGAATAAAATTAATCATCCACAATTAAAAGGGCAATCCTAGTTGTAATTTTCAAAAAATCGGTTTTTCTTTTCTTGTATTTTTTCTAAGTTTACCCACACAACACCGAAAATTTCCTAAAAAATTTACTAAAAATTTACTTGCAAGCTTGGAAGTATTTACTTGCAAAGTTTAGTGAAAATTCTGCAAAGATTTAAATGTCCCACTTCAATAAATGTTGAGCTAACTTTGCAAGTAAATTCTTCGAAGTTTGCAAGTAAATCTTTAATAAATTTTTAGGAAAGTTTCGGTACTGTGTGGGTAGGGTCTCAGACATATGTTTGTGAAATAATAAGTTGATATTTTAAAAATTGAGTGAGATATAAAGCTTTAAAGATCTGAAGTAAGGTTCAGTTAAGTCTGGCTTCCTGTAGCCCGGAACAAAATTTCGTCTAATGAAAGAGTATGATAAAATTTAAAACTTGTTTTTCTTAAAACAGTATTTTGCAAATCGGTGATCGCACTATTTCTCAAAAACTACTGCACTGAATCTCCGATTTTTCTTGAGTTTAGTGGGCTTTTTTAATACATAAAAATCTACTCCTCACCTCAATAGAATGATTTCTTTTTTTAAGAAAGGGGTCGTCCATAAAGCATGTGATATTTGAAGGAGTAGGGGGGTCCATAAAATATCATGCTTCATATTAATCATTAATTGAAAAAGTATCAAGATGGGGGGGATAAAATTTCGGAAATTAAGTATGCTTTATGGATGACCCCAAACAATATCTTTTTACAGCTGAGAACCCACAGCATTTTTTTATCTTTTACTTTAACTAAATTCGTTTGAATTTTGTATTTCTGAGAAACCAGCTGCTTGTTACCGTGGTCATCGCCAAACATATTTCTTATGATGACCTTTACTCTATATTTATAGAGAATAAGTTGCTTTATTTAGAAATGTTGGTGGTTTTTCTTAAAAAAAATTAACATAATGTTAAAAGCTTTATTTGGGTCCTTAATAACGTTTTTCTTTCAAAAGCATCAATTTGCACTTTTTAATTTTTCAACGCATAATTTCGCATAATAATCAGTTTTTCAGGGCATAATCCAGTAATTTTCAGCGTCATAAAATACTCTCCTTAGGCATTAGTAAAAATTAGATCTAACAGTCTGTTTTTAATGTTTCTGACGTTGTTCACTTGTTGTAGGTTCAATAACTGAGATAAATTAAACATTGACATTACTTTTGAATCAGTACTCCAATTATTAACTAAATTGGCGAAGAAAGGAGTATTAAAATCTCCAATAATAAAGACATTACTTAAGTTTTATTTGTATTCAGAAAAAATGTCATTACAATAAGTTAATAAAAATAATAATAGTAATAAATAACAATATATTATTGCCTATATTTAAAAAAAAAAGTTTAAATATTAATTAAAAAAATATTAACAAGAAATAAAGCAAACCACAAATCGATAGTTAAAAAAAGTCATGAAGCTGAAGCTGGCACCCAGTTATCAGCACCCACTTATTTTTTCAAAATTTTATGTTGGCAATGAAACAAAAGAAAACCATAGCTGAGAAAAGCAAACGGTTCTAAAAGAATGTATATTCTTCAAAGGTTATACATTAAAAACAATTGAATACAAATCAATAAAAAAAAAATCTAAAAGGATTTTCATTTCTAATGCAGAGAAAAATAATAAAATAAATAAAGAAAAAGCATAATAATCACATATAATTAAAAAAAAAAAATTAATTATTTATTAATGCTTATATGATTTTTATTTTAATTGTATTCAGAAAAAATGTCATTACAATAAGTTAATAATAATAATAGTAATAAATAACAATATATTATTGCCTATATTTAAAAAAAAAAGTTTAAATATTAATTAAAAAATAATTAATAAAAAAAAGCAAACCAAAAATAGATACCTAGTTTTTGTTGAAATACTATTGTGAGATTAATATAGACCAAAAAAATTTAATTAGACCGCGGGACAAGACCATTGGGCCTTAAAAAAATGATTTTTTCTGGAAAAAACCAATTTTTTAATTTTGAAAAAATTCACATTTTCTTCCGTTACTATTTTTAACTATCGATTTTTGTTGAAATACTTTTGTCACATTAGTATAAACATAAAAAATTTTAATAGACCGCGGGACAAGACCATTGGGCCTTGAAGAATGATTTTTTCTAAAAAAAAAACCAAACTTCTAATTTTGAAAAAATTCAAATTTTCTTCCTTGACTATTTTTAACTATCGATTTTTGTTGAAATACTTTTGTCACATTAGTATAAACCTAAAAAATTTTATTAGACTGCGGGACAAGATCATTGGGCCTTAAACAATGATTTTTTCTGGAAAAAACCAATTTTTTAATTTTGAAAAAATTCACAATTTCTTCCTTGACTATTTTTAACTGTCGATTTTTGTTGAAATACTTTTGTCAGATTAGTATAAACCTTAAAAATTCTATTAGACTGCGGGACAAGACCACTGGGCCTCAAAAAATTATTTTTTCTGGAAAAAACCAATTTTTTAATTTTGAAAAAATTCACATTTTCTTCCTTGACTATTTTTAACTATCGATTTTTGTTGAAATACTTTTGTCACATTAGTATAAACCTAAAAAATTTTAATAGACCGCGGGACAAGACCAATGGGCCTTCAAAAATGATTTTTTCTGGAAAAAAACAATTTTTTAATTTTGAAAAAATTCACAATTTCTTCCTTGACTATTTTTAACTGTCGATTTTTGTTGAAATACTTTTGTCAGATTAGTATAAACCTTAAAAATTTTATTAGACTGCGGGACAAGACCACTGGGCCTCAAAAAATTATTTTTTCTGGAAGAAACCAATTTTTTAATTTTGAAAAAATTCACATCTTCTTCCGTGACTATTTTTAACTATCGATTGTTATTGAAATACTTTTGTCAGATTAGTCTAAAACTAAAAATAATTATTAGACCGCGGGACAAGACCAATGGGCCTTGAAGAATGATTTTTTCTGAAAAAAACCAAACTTTTAATTTTAAAAAAATTCACATTTTCTTCCTTGACAATTTTTAACTATCGATTTTTGTTGAAATACTTTTGTCAGATTAGTATAAACCTTAAAAATTTTATTAGACTGCGGGACAAGACCACTGGGCCTCAAAAAATTATTTTTTCTGGAAAAAACCAATTTTTTAATTTTGAAAAAATTCACATCTTCTTCCGTGACTATTTTTAACTATCGATTGTTATTGAAATACTTTTGTCAGATTAGTCTAAAACTAAAAATAATTATAAGACCGCGGGACAAGACCAATGGGCCTTGAAGAATGATTTTTTCTGAAAAAAACCAAACTTTTAATTTTAAAAAAATTCACATTTTCTTCCTTGACTATTTTTAACTATCGATTTTTGTTGAAATACTTTTGTCAGATTAGTATAAACCTTAAAAATTTTATTAGACTGCGGGACAAGACCACTGGGCCTCAAAAAATTATTTTTTCTGGAAAAAACCAATTTTTTAATTTTGAAAAAATTCACATCTTCTTCCTTGACTATTTTTAACTATCGATTGTTATTGAAATACTTTTGTCAGATTAGTCTAAAACTAAAAATAATTATTAGACCGCGGGACAAGACCAATGGGCCTTAAAAAATGATTTTTTCTGGAAAAAACCAATTTTTTAATTTTGAAAAAATTCACAATTTCTTCCTTGACTATTTTTAACTGTCGATTTTTGTTGAAATACTTTTGTCAGATTAGTATAAACCTTAAAAATTCTATTAGACTGCGGAACAAGACCACTGGGCCTCAAAAAATTATTTTTTCTGGAAAAAACCAATTTTTTAATTTTGAAAAAATTCACATCTTCTTCCGTGACTATTTTTAACTATCGATTTTTGTTGAAATACTTTTGTCAGATTAGTCTAAAACTAAAAATAATTATTAGACCGCGGGACAAGACCAATGGGCCTTAAAAAATGATTTTTTCTGGAAAAAACCAATTTTTTAATTTTGAAAAAATTCACAATTTCTTCCTTGACTATTTTTAACTGTCGATTTTTGTTGAAATACTTTTGTCAGATCAGTATAAACCTAAAAAATTTTATTAGACCGCAGGACAAGACCACTGGGCCTCAAAAAATTATTTTTTCTGGAAAAAACCAATTTTTCAATTTTGAAAAAATTCACATTTTCTTCCTTGACTATTTTTAACTATCGGTTTTTGTTGAAATACTTTTGTCCGATTAGTCTCAAACTAAAAATAATTATTAGACCGCGGGAGAAGACCAATGGGCCTTGAAGAATGATTTTTTCTGAAAAAAACCAAACTTTTAATTTTAAAAAAATTCACATTTTCTTCCTTGACTATTTTTAACTATCGATTTTTGTTGAAATACTTTTGTCAGATTAGTATAAACCTTAAAAATTTTATAAGACCGCGGGACAAGACTATTGGGCCTTAAAAAATGGTTTTTTCTGAAAAAAACCAAACTTTTAATTTTAAAAAAATTCACATTTTCTTCCTTGACTATTTTTAACTATCGATTTTTGTTGAAATACTTTTTTCAGATTAGTATAAACTTTAAAATTTTTATTAGACCGCGGGACAAGACCATTGGGCCTCAAAAAATTATTTTTTTTTGAAAGAACCAATTTTTTAATTTTGAAAAAATTTACATCTTCTTCCTTGACTATTTTTAACTATCGATTTTTTTGAAATACTTTTGTCAGATTAGTATAAACCTTAAAAATTTTATTAGACTGCGGGACAAGACCACTGGGCCTCAAAAAATGATTTTTTCTGGTAAAAACCAATTTTTTAATTTTGAAAAAATTTACAATTTCTTTCTTGACTATTTTTAACTATCGATTTTTGTTGAAATACTTTTATCACATTAGTATAAACCTAAAAAATTTTATTAGACTGCGGGACAAGACCATTGGGCCTTAAAGAATGATTTTTTCTAAAAAAAATCAAACTTCTAATTTTGAAAAATTTCAAATTTTCTTCCTGGACTATTTTTAACTATCGATTTTTGTTGAAATACTTTTGTCACATTAGTATAAAACTAAAAATAATTATTAGACCGCGGTACAAGACCATTGGGCCTTAAAAAATGATTTTTTCGGGAAAAAACCCAATTTTTTAAGTTTGAAAAAATTCACAATTTTTTCCTTGACTATTTTTAACCATCGATTTTTGTTGAAATACTTTTGTCACATTAGTATAAAACTAAAAATAAGTATTAGACCGCGGGACAAGATCATTGGGACTTAAAAAATGATTTTTTCGGGAAAACCCAAATTTTTTAATTTTGAAAAAATTCACAATTTCTTCCTTGACTATTTTTAACTATCGATTTTTGTTGAAATACTTTTGTCAGATTAGTATATACCTAAAAAATTTTATTAGACCGCGGGACAAGACCATTTGGTCTTAAAAAATGATTTTTTCTGGAAAAACCCAAACTTTTAATTTTAAAAAAATTCACATTTTCTTCCTTGACTTTTTTTAACTATCGATTTGTGGTTTGCTTTATTTCTTGTTAATATTTTTTTAATTAATATTTAAACTTTTTTTTTTAAATATAGGCAATAATATATTGTTATTTATTACTATTATTATTTTTATTAACTTATTGTAATGACATTTTTTCTGAATACAAATAAAATAAAAATCATATAAATATTAATAAATAATAAATTTAATTTTTTTTTAAATTTTATGTGATTATTATGCTTTTTCTGTATTTATTTTATTATTTTTCTTTGCATCAGAAATGAAAATCCTTTGAGAATTTTTTTTATTGATTTGTATTCAATTGTTTTTAATGTATAACCTTTGAAGAATATACATTCTGTTAGAGCCGTTTGCTTTTCTCAGCTATGGCTTTCTTTTGTTTCATTGCCAACATAAAATTTTGAAAAAATAAGTGGGTGCTGATAACTGGGTGCCAGCTTCAGCTTCATCACAGAAAAAAACTATACTCAAAATGAGTATCATATGATACTCATTTTGAAGTGCAACAAAAATGATACCCCTTCGACTCATTCTGAGTTTCTGGGGAAAAGACTAAAAATGAGTAAAAAGCGGTATCATTTTGGGTTTATGATAAAATTACAATAACATTGGAATAATTCATAAAAATATGAATTAAAATAATTGTTTATAATGAATAAACTCTTTGCACTTGTCAAAACATTTATACTTGAAGTCGATTTATCGCATTTATGAGAAATGAAAAACGAATTTTTAGGTTAGACATTTGTAAACACAGAAAAAACTTGGACTCATTTTTGTTGCAACTCAAAATGAGTCCATGTTAAATGACATAGAACGTGGCGCCATCTGCCCTACTCATTTTTGTTGCAGCTCATAATGAGTCACTTTTCCGACTCATTTTGAGTTCAGTTTTTTTCTGTGAATTGACTGACAGGGATGGGCAACCATATGTCATTTTACTCATTTTGAGTAACTTGAAGTTTCCGATTACTCATTTCGAGTCACTTGAAGTTGACGATTACTCATTTCGAGTCACTTGAAATTGTCGATTACTCATTTCGAGACCGACTTCCAAATGCGTTGCAACAAAAGTGAGTCGAGTTTTTTTCTGTGTGTATATCGAAGCGTTTGTTATGCACTACTCAATAAAACTGGCTCAAAATTTCTGAAGCGTGCACTGAAAGAATTTTAGGCAGGCTGCTCGCTTTTCATGTCCGAAATTAGTGCCCCTTGCTCAGGGCTCGCAGCTCACATCAAAAAAGCGAGCATCTACTCCCGAAAGGTGAGCAGCTGCCCCTGAGGAGTTGCTGCTTACCTTTTGGGAGTAGATTCTCGCCTTTTTGAGGTTAACTGCGAGCTTGAGGCAGCGAGCTCTAGCGGCACTCATGTAAAGCCTGCAGCCTGCCCAAAATTCTTTTAGTGTGCCACTAATTTTTCAGAGATATTTTTATATTTCATATCAATAATTTTATAGTATTTTCGTACCATAATATGACCCCAAAGTTGTTTTTGCAAAATTTGAATTTTTTCAAGAGTTAGTGTTTAAACAATTTTTAAGCATGAAATTATTAAAACATTTTCTTCTACCATTCTATTTGACGGATTTTAATAAAATTTGAAATAAGTAATATACAATAACCCTGCTTTCAAAAAAAAAAATTTGTTAAATTTTGTTCACAATTTGTTTAAAATAGCAACAATTGTTATAAACAAATAGAAATAAAATAAAATTCTCCGCTTAATTTCGAATTTTTTCTCGTCAATTATGATACCCTGTTTTATCAAGAGTATTTCTAAAAAAAAAGTTAGTATATTGCATTAGGTCAAAAGTTATTAATATTTTAGTTGCCGCGCGCGCTGCGCTATTGACGCGCCACACAGGGAGATTTTCTTACAATTTACTGTTCAAAAATGTCTACAGCCTACAATTTTTGAACGATTTGAGTGATCTTTGATTTAAGTTAAAGGGAAATAAATTCTTTAGACATCCCTGAAGACCGATTTTAAAAATTTTAATTGTTTATAATTTTTTAGTTTAATTAAAGTTAATAAATTAATACAATTTTTAAAAAAAGAACGTTTATTTTCTTATTCCGCTACTGCACATGATCTAAATCAGTTCAAATTAATCCAATATGACCACCAGGCAATTAATAAAACATCAAGTAATTTATTTAAATTGTTGTAGGAGTCGAACACCACATCCACTCATTTCCGGTGAGGTGCTCTAACCAATTGAGCTACACGGGAGACAGAAACTCAATTTAATCAGAAACTTCTTGAAAGCGACAATTTGCATCGCCATCTGTTGTTCAAGAAGTTTCTGATTAAATTGAGTTTCTGTCTCCCGTGTAGCTCAATTGGTTAGAGCACCTCACCGGAAATGAGTGGATGTGGTGTTCGACTCCCACCATAAGAGTTCGGAGATTCAATTTTTTCAGAAAAATTCTATTTTCGGTATAGGTCTCGTAAAAATAAATTATCATCAAATAATAAAACCGAACGTAAAATTATCGACAGATAATCAATCAAAAAAATTTTTTTTCCACGTTTATTTTTTATTTAGGTTCTTTTAAAAAATATAAGAATGAAAGTATAAGTACTTATTTTAAATAGGCTGTGTACTTAATATAAGTACTTATACTTACATTCCTATATTCTTTAAATGAACTTAAATAAAAAACTACACGTGAAGAAAAAAAATTTTTAATAGATAGATAGGAATCAAAGTTATCTATTTGTTAATTAATATTCTTTATAACAATTTAAATAACTTATTTCTTAAACAAGCAGAACATATATTGTTTAAATAAACCTAAATAAAAAACTACACGTGAAAAAAATTTTTTTGGTGGAGAGGAACAAAAATGAACACTGAGAGAAATTTCTGTTAATTTTTGTAAGGAAATTATGGAAAAAATTACTGTGCTTCCGTATAAAATAGGTTCGTTTTGTTGGCAAAGTAGAATGTACCATTAACCAACACAGTTTATACCTAAAAAAACGAAAATATTTGCTGTCTCTTTAACTACAAAAATTACTGTGCTACCTCAGCAAAGAAAATATACAGAAAAATAATTTGACATAAAAGCTGTTTTTTATAATGTTTGTTAATTAATTACTGTTAATATTTATTTGTTTTACATGTGACGCGATTATTATATTCCATGTGAATCATGATATCAAATCAATATTTGAGGTTAAGTTGAAATTCCATAGTAAACGCATTGCATACAAGGCACACAAGTTTGATTTCAAAATTTCTAGGTTAAGTGAAATCATGGACAGTAAAAATTATTTCATTTCCAATATTTCTTTATACTACTAATTGAAACATAAAATCGAAAACGTCGGAAAAATTTTCCTTGCCAACAGGTGAGGAAAGTACGACAGTAGTAATCGTAGCAATATTAAATGGATGTTCGTGATACTTCGGGTATCATCGCTGCCGTGTTTTGGAAAAACACAGTAACTGCAGAAAAATGGAAAAATGAGTTTTTTATATCGTTGGAATCGTAAAAAAAAGATACACCCATTCATGCAAAGCATTTTTTAAAATTATTAACTTAATTAATAATAATTTTTTAATAATTATGCTATTTTACCAGTAACTGCAAAAATTTTCAAGTCATAATTCGAGAAACTGGGTTAACTGTCAGTTACCTAATGCCATATTTGGGCATTGTGACGTATTTTGAGGGTCATGATTTCAAACACCAAGTAACTGCACAGTTACTTGGTCTTTCAAAATAGTAGCGTTCTTTTTCGAGCCCTCATCGCACGAAACACCAAGTAACTGCAGAGCGCTCTTGAAGCAGTTCAGTTACCTAAGTTTTTCGTGCGACGAGGACTCAAAAAGGAGCGCTAGTAATTTGAAAGACCAAGTAACTGCAGAATTTTATATAGAGCTCGTAAAAGTTACGAGCAATTTATTTAAAATAATTAATAATTTTCCATTATTCTAATTAATACTTAGTCACTTATTATAAACTGTATTATATAATTGATATTTTATAAGTTTATTTACAATTATTAATTGATAATTTCTAATTATTAATTACAATTATTTTAATTGATTTTACTTTCATTAATTTGAAATTATTAAAAATAATAAATATAATTCACATTGAAGAAAATTCCTAGCAGATTTGACTACTTTTTAGCTACTCTGCTTAGTTCAATAAGTCCCCAATAATAATCAAAAACTAGTTCAATAATCAAAAACTATCAAAAAGTAGTTAAAAGAATAAAGAATGTAGTTTGTGCTATCAGATTTTGTAGTTGTTTTTGCAATTTTACTACATTTCTTAGTTCACTGAATGCTAAATTTTTAACTACACAAAGAAATAGTAAAATTAACTATACAAACAGTGCTAAGTAAACATGTAATTACCCTGAAAAAAAAATTATTTGATTCAAATAACCGATTAATTGACTATTATATCAAATAAATATTTATTTGAAACAAATAATATTTATTGGAGGAAATTCAATAGTATTGATGAATATTATTACAATAAAAATATTTTACTTTTATTTATATTCTTATATTATGTTCAACACACAATAATAAGGACATAAAAAATGCTATTGTGGACTTGCAACCTTAAAAAGCTGTTTATATTTTGTTGTTTTTTAAATTTAAATTTATAAATAAATGAAAAGTATGCAACGTAAAGTTTTTGCTTTTTGATCAAATAGCGCCTTAGACGGCGTCTTCGTTGCTTCTGTTCCACGTTTATTTTTGTTCAATTTTTAAAATTTCTAATGTTAATTTTTTCAATTTATTTTTTTTTAAATAGAATTCCATTTTACTTAAAATATTTTTTTTAAGTATAAAATTTTCTATTAATCTAATTATAGTTTTAATTTGAAATTATATGTTATTTATTTTATTTTTTATTTAGTAGTAAAATGATAATTTCAATGTTATTACATTTAGTATCATTTTTAGTAACAACAACAATAATAATTTTTACTTCATTTGTTTACATGTTAATAATTTTTTTAAACTCATATATATATATATTTTTTTTTGTTTGTATTTTATAATTATAATAATATTTTTTTAAATTCAAAGCAAATTAATGTAAATGACCATAATATACTTTATGTTCTAAGGCTATGCTCACAATAGGTTTCTTTTGTTTTTCTGCTATAATGGTTGGAGGACTAAAGTCCCAAAACAGAAGTTCCAATGAAAAAAAGTTCGAAAGTACTACCGGTACTGGTAGTGTTTACCGGGCCGGTTAATTAAAAATATCTGGCCCAGCACCGGCCCGGTACTATAATTTACTTCTGTTTTTATACCACCGAAGGAGATTTGCCGGTGATAATATTTGTACCGGCGTATCACCGGCCCGGTACCATAATTTACTTCTGGTTTATACCACCGAAGGAGATTTGCCGGTGATAATATTTGTACCGGCCCAGCACCGGCGTATCACCGGCCCGGTACTATAATTTACTTCTGTTTTTATACCGCCGAAGGAGATTTGCCGGTGATAATATTTGTACCGGCCCAGCACCGGCGTATCACCGGCCCGGTACTATAATTTACTTCTGTTTTTATACCGCCGAAGGAGATTTGCCGGTGTTAATATTTTTACCGGCCCAGCACCGGCGTAGCACCGGCCCGGTACTGTCATTTCGCTCTGGTTTATACCGCCGAAGGAGATTTGCCGGTGATAATATTTGTACCGGCGTAGCACCAGCCCGGTACTTTCATTTCGCTCTGGTTTATACCGCCGAAGGAGATTTGCCGGTGTTAATATTTTTACCGGACCAGCACCGGCGTAGCACCGGCCCGGTACTGTCATTTCGCTCTGGTTTATACCGCCGAAGGAGATTTGCCGGTGATAATATTTTTACCGGCCCAGCACCGGCCCGGTACTACTATTTGGTTTTAATTTTTTTACGGACGAAGGAGATTTTCCGGTGATAATATTTGTGCCGGCCCAGCACCGGCCCAGCACAAAAATTTACTTAATGCTTTCTACTGGCACAGAAGTTTTGCCGACAAAAATATTAGTACTAACCCAGTGTCCTCCCGGTTGTTTGCCAATGTTAAACTATCAGAAAAAGAATTAAAGAAAAGAAAAAAAATTTGAAAATTAATTTATTAATTAATTTATTAATTTAATTATTAATAATAAATTAATTAGTTAGTTGTGCCGGCAATTATATTAATACCGAGTAGGTTGCTTATTGGTGCCGGCCCGGTATTTAACCGGTGAATAGGGCAGTTATTATTATTTATAATTACTATTTTTATTTATTTATTTTTAATAATTTAAATTGAATTAAAATAAATTAGAAATACAAATACTGGCCCGGTACCGCACCGTTTGAATATTAGTGCCGGCCCGGTACTGCTGCCGGGCGGAATGTCGGTTGGACTTTATAAGCTCACTTTGCATTTGCTTGCCATATGCAGGTTTAGGTTAGCGGATGTATGTATTTTTTAAATTAAAAATTCTTTGGTAATAATTTTTTTTTTAAATTGAACATTGATAAATCGATTTCTAGCGAATGCTTTGAATATGTGTTTATCTCAATTGCTCCTCATATATTGGAAATTATATTGGAACTTTTGTCTTTTGATTCCTTTTTATTTTGGACCTTATGTATTTTTTTTAGTAATGATATAAATAATACATCTTTCCACAAATAATTGTTTTATTTATTATTGTTTATTTATTATAAACGTATATAATAAATATGTTTTTTTTGTTTTAATATAATTTTAAGCTACTAAAACAACAGAAATTCTTTTTGTTTGTGTGGTTAATTATGTCAGTTAGTGAGGTTAGGAACATTTGTTTACAAAGTGTACTGCTGAGGTGAATATTTTTCAATATTTTCAAACTATGAATATTTTTGTAGAAAAAAGGATATTATAATTATGATATAATTTTTTGTTTGTATTTTTTTATTTTAAAAATGTATAGATTTAAGTTATTTAATTTAATAAGTTAAATTCACTCCAAATTCAAATATTGGCGCACTACTTCGATTCATCCAATCAGAGAAGTGCACATAATTCGACTTTCGATTTATTTCGACCTTTTTTATGCCATGTCTTTTTTAAGAAAGGATAATGATGTATTTTGATGTTTTAATTGATCCTTAATATATAATATTCAATATTAAATTAATTGGCTTTAGGATCCGTGAAAAAAGAAGTCAAAGAATTTTCTTATTTCAGACGTTTCGGCATCAAATGTGTGCCTTCATCAGTGATTTTATTGTTCTGGAAATGAAAAAGATACAATTTATACAAACCGTAGAGTAATAATTTGGTGGATAATGTTTTGAAAATTATTTTGAAACCTAATGTTAACGTTTTTTAGAAATCATATTGCATTGGTTCTGTGCAGTCTAAAAAATTTTTTTAAATCTAAAAATAAAAATCCTTTCTTAAAAAAGACATGGAGTGAAAAGGTCGAATGTATCGAAAAGTATCGAAGTAAAGAATGGGCAATGAGAATGTAAAATCTTAATAGAAGGGTGTTTTTAAAATTGTTTGTACATGTGAAGGTGGCGCTGCAGTCGTATGTTATTTAAAAAGAGCGCGAATATATAAATTTTATTTTTGTTAAGAGAAAGTACTCATAATAAATCTTATTTTGCATTGTCAAAAAAATCGTCAACATTTCAAATATAAATAAGCAAATTATTAACTGAAAAAATTTGAATATTATTATTAATGAAATAATGGACTTGGACAATGGACATATAAAAACTAGCACCGTAGACGACCGCTTGCGGCCGTCGGAGGAGCTAGTATAATTAAAATATTGAACTATGTAAAACTTAAACTTTTTCTTTTTCTACACAAATGCTAATTTAAACTTAACAGTCAAATATAATTTGAACTAATTTTAATGTTCTATGCAGTCAAAAAATTTTCATTATAAAATGAAAATACAGTTAAAATATATTGAAATATATGAAACATAAACTTTTCCTTTTCTATACAAATGCTAATTAAAACTTAACAGTAGAATATAATTTGAACTAAATTTAAAGAAATTAAACATAATTAAATGTCTGCAACATTTTCTATCCAAGATATTCTAAAATGATTATATAATAATAATAAGTAAATGAACAATATAAGAATATAGAAATATTCAGAAACCTGCATAATTTACATCCAAATAAGAATTGATAGATCATAGCAATTAAACTTACTCTCACATGTGATAATAATCTATAAATGTTGCACGAATTTTTTAATATTAGATGCAGAATATTCAAAATGATGACACTTGAATCACTGATGAAGGCACACATTTGATGCCGAAACGTCTGAAATAAAAAAATTCTTTGACTTCTTTTTTCACGGATCCTAAAGCCAATTAATTTAATATTGAATAATAATAATTTAATATTGCAAAAATTAAGTCCCTAATATTGAAAATCAGTAAAACTCTTCTGTCAGGTCAATTAAAAATAAAGAAAAAATAAATCCAGTTTGAGGTTATGTTTTCTAATTCGAATGGGGAGAATTTAATCATTTAATCTTTAATCTTTAATAATTTAATCTTTTTAAACATCAAAAAGTATTTATTGTTATTCTTGGTGATAAATCGTTAGATTATTAATTACTTAAAATATATTTAAAAATTTGCTTAGAGGTTGAACAAGATATTGATATACTAATAATCCTTTTATAAATAAGTGTATAAATGAACGAATGACCAAGAAATTTACAATAGAATATTAATTTATATTTAAATTTAATACAATTACAAATATAGGGGAGGATGGGGCAAGGATAGTTAGGTAAGACCTTTTCGGATCTAGTGGCCAAACTTGAATATGTATCTGCAAACGAAAAGTATTTTTGGAAAGCCCTAGCACCGGGGCAAGGATAGTTAAAGAATCCGAATGTTATAAAAAATCAGTAGATTTTCGTTCTCTTTATTTTATTCGATTTAGACTATTCAATATTGATATCTGAAGTATTAAAAATATGTTTTGAACATTTTCTGAATTTTAATTATTGCATTAAAATTCGTCTGAACTTGAATCTCAGTTTTAACCAATTTTCTTCAGACAACTACCAATTTCTTGGTCAATAAGCTTTGTTTTCCGTAGATAATTACGCACTATTATGTATATCATCCTAAAAAGAACCTTTTTTTTATAATTTACAGTCGCATTAGCAGGATTGTACCGTGCCATATTAGCTCTAACTATCCTTGGTGGAGGAAAAGGAGCCCATATTTCAATGTTTCCTAATTTTTTCTGAAACGACGTGAATTTAATTGAAAATAAATATGATATTCGTGTTCAGCAGGAAATTCCACTCCGGAAAACATTTACGTAAATAAATATTCGGAAGCACTAATAAAGAAAACAATATGATAAAACGTGACAAAGATTCCATTGACATTTTTCAAAAACAGCTGTTTTTTAAAAATATACTCCTAACTTCGCAAATGGTGTCAGATTGACTTGCAATTTTTACTATCATTTTTTGGTGTTAAGACGCGAGAATATCATGAATGACGCGATAATTTGAACAAGCCGTTTAAGCAATACAGCCACTAACTATTCTTACCCCTTAACTATCCTTACCCCATCTTCCCCTATATATAATTAATACTTAGAATTTCTTACTATTATTGTTTTTAAATGCCGCAATATTCCACAAACAAACATTTACTTTTTCTTTAAAAATAAAAACAAACACCGTTAACACTTTATGCAACAGTTTGATGTTATGATGCATTCTAGCGGAAAGTGTTCGCGCCATGCAAGGCGCTACAAGACGTCGGCGAGATAAACTGCCATGGAAATTCCAGTGGTGGCGCTAGCATGTATCTAGGCTTCCATTAAATTTTTCTACCTGGGTAATAGGTTCTGACCTGTGGGTAGCGGTAACAATGGGTACTTTATTGACCTAGGACAATAATGGTAACTATTGACCGCTGGGTCAATAATACGCCTGAGTTTAACCTTTAATAATAATACTGATAATAATAATGATAATCGAAATGAAAAAATTAAAAATTTACAAATCTTTAGAGAAAAATTATTTCCCTTTAGAGCAGTCGATTAAAAATTTACGTTCATTGAGAAATAAAAAAGGAGAAAAAATGCTCAGTAGCATTTAACAACTTTGTTCTTCGCTGAGAGCTGAAGAAAAAAAAGATCGTTGAACCGTCTGGAATTTCATAGTTGTGCCTCTTGATTATTAATTGTCTTCTATATAGTTACTAGCTCCTCCGACGGCCGCAAGCGGCCGTCTACGGTGCTAGTTTTTATATGTCCATTGTCCAAGTCCATTATTTCATTAATAATAATATTCAAATTTTTTCAGTTAATAATTTGCTTATTTATATTTGAAATGTTGACATTTTTTGACAATGCAAAATAAGATTTATTATGAGTACTTTCTCTTAACAAAAATAAAATTTAAATATTCGCGCTCTTTTTAAATAACATACGACTGCAGCGCCACCTTCACATGTACAAACAATTTTAAAAACACCCTTCTATTAAGATTTTACATTCTCATTGCCCATTCTTTACTTCGATACTTTTCGATACATTCGACCTTTCCACTCCATGTCTTTTTTAAGAAAGGATTATACCCATGAAATTTTACAGCATAAAATTTTAATTTACGGTAATTTAAACAATTAACAAATTCCTAGAGGTGGTGCAAAAAGCTCGAATAGCATGGTCGAGCTCGAGCCAGGCTCGAGTTTTAGTTACTCAAAAATATTTGAGTGCTCGAAAAATGCAAGTGATCAAAATTATTTTAGGTTTAATACTGCACGTGTCGGATAGAATTTGGTTCAAGTTCGGATTGATTTTGCTCAGCTCTGCTAGAAAAACGAAAAGCTTGAAATACTCGATCGAGCTTTTTGCACAACTCTACAAATTCCGAATATTTTTTTCGATTAAATTTTTCAAAATAGTGTTCAAATAAAAAATTGTATCTCCTTAATAATTTAATATTAAAAATGTAAATTAATTGAAACATAACTCAATAAGTTAATAAATTAATAAATAAACAAATTAATAAACAAATAAAATTTCGATTGATACACTGTAAAAAAGGGAGTTAAATTTTAACTCCACCGGGGGGTCTATAAAAGTCGCACCCATTGGGGAGTTAATGCCAGGGGAGTTAAATAAAGAGAGTTAAAATTTCACACCCAAATGCTAACTCCCCATGGAAAAAATAACTCGCGCGGGTGTTGAATGAAGGGAGTTAGAAATTAACTCTCTTTTGGAGTTGATTTTTAACTCGAAAAATTTCACTCCCAACTCCCGAGTCCGTTAACTCCCTAAACTTTTTACAGTGTACTAGAACTAATAATTGGGGAAGAGTTGTCAGAGTTGGACAGGGTTTAGGGTTGAGCCACCGCGTTTATTTCATTTTATTACACTAGCGCCATCTATATTTGTACGTAAATTCTTGCTACTAAGTGTCAGCCATCTTTTCATATGAGTCGCAGTTAAAAATACGAACGTAGGTATATTTGAGTATTGTGTGACTCTGTGATAAATGTGTAAAGTATTTTGGTGTTTGTGTCACGCGTTTGTGTTCTGTGCGATATGACGCACAGTGTCAGTGTTGAGCCATGAGCGGTTGTTAGAGTTGAGCCACCCGAAATATTGCAATTACAAAGCGTACTTGCAACAGAAATTCATTTGTTCAATTAAAGAGGTGTTAAAAACTTCATTTCCATTGGAAAGAGAGGAAAAAAAATTTTTTGATAACCTTTTTTCAATTTTGGATTTTGTTCATGAGGAATAAATTATCTAAAGTTATATGAAAATGCATAATATGGGATTTTATTTGAATTTCATGGTTCCTTTCCTCATTCCCAAATGTCATTCTATCATTTGAAGGTCATTTTTATCATTTTCCTACCCGTGTGGAAATTTTGAATTGGTGCTAGGCAGGCCCAAGCTAGATTAAACTTGGCCCAAACTTGATATCGTAGATAGATTCATATTGAAAATGAAACACCTATCAAACTTCCAGCCTACGTAACTTTCCTGTAGGATCGGATAGCTTGGGCCAATCTTGGCACTAACTTGGCTTTAAGTTGGCTGTAACTTACTTTCTAGTGCTAATCTTCTAAAATGGAATGCTATTAAATCAAGAAACTTTCTGTTAAATGCATGTAATTATTATTTAAAAAAAAACTACAAAATTTGTAATGTATATTTGAATTTTGTAGCATATTTTTAAAATAAATAAATAACATGCTTTTAACAGATTTTCTTGATTTTATAACTAAATAACAACTAAATAGATTATATTACTAAAAATAAAATTTTTATTATTTATTTTTATGTTTATAAAATTAAATTGTTGTTACATAAAACATTTTATAAACTATAAATAAATATATATAAATATATAAATAGTTATATATACTTTGTTTTTTAATATAATTTTTTTAATAAAGTTTAAACGTATGAAATTAACATTTTGGTTTTTTCTTCGGTATTTTTTAAAGTAAGAAAGTTTAAACGGTTTTCTCTTCGGGTACACGTGATTTTCTGTGGCCATCCCAATCTTTCGAGTTCGTAAAAATTGTCCCCAAGTGCGCAAGAACATTTCCTTCGACGGTGGAATATTTTTTGCCAACAACATCTGTCAGAAAAATATGTTAATATTTATTCTTTATTTAATTTTTATTTAATACTATACTGATAAATTACTTACCTACTATGAAAGTGCACATATAAAAATCTTTAAATAGTTCTTTGCCTGCAATTTTTTTTGAAGCAGTAAACTTCATTGCTAATTCCCTGGCAATAAACTTTTTAATCATGTTCGTGAGGGATTTTCGAATTATTCCATCCCTATCGAACAGCAAAGTCAAGGAGGCTTTCTAGAATACATAAAAGACATTATTTGATTATACTTTAATTATGTTATTTTATGTGCTGTAATAGGCAGATTAAAAAACTTACAAAAGCTAAACAACATTCCTCGTCTGTTTTTAATTTAATATCGAACTCTTCTAGTTCATGCAGTTCTTTTATAGGTAAATGTAACTTAAATTGTTCTGTTAAGCTTATTTTCAAATTATCTTTAAGGCGCTTGTACACCTCCTCCGTTCTAAGTATATCAGAAACATCCAGCGTTTTGATTGGCTATGCTCATAGAGAATTTCCAAAAAGTTTAATGTTTTGGAAATTCTCTATGAGCATAGCCAATCAAAACGCTGGACGTTTCTGAATATACTCAGAACGGAGGAGGTATACAAGCCCCTTTATACTCTGCCATGTTCTCCACCATTGTCGTCAAAGTTAATAAATTATTTTTAACTTCTCTGATGTCGTGTTTTAATCCTTGTATTTCTTTTAAAATACGAACAAGTAAAGAATCTGCAAAAATAAATAAAAATATAATCAAAAATATTAGCAAAATAACCAAAAAAATATTCTTTTAGAGAAATGTGTAATTTAACATATTCAAACTATTGTTACCGTTAGAATTGCTAGAAATTTCAACCAAACGTTTTAATGATGCTTTAGTTGAAGACGAGTTCTTCTGGCTATTTTTAATTTGCGAAATATTGAAGTTATTATTCACTAAAAATAAAAATTATTAATTTGCATAACGTACAGTTTCTTTAAAATCTTTTTTTCTTTAATTATTTAAGTATTCAATTATAGAATTGTTGTATTACACTGATTATTGAATAAAATTTTTATTAAATTACTATTTAGTAAAATAATATTTCCAGGGTGGTCACAAGTTTCAGCTTATCAATTTCTTTGATATTTTACTGACATTAAAATTATTTTTCCTAACAAAATTCTTTTTACAGAAAAATATGGAACTTTACGGAAAATGAGAAAATTTTAAGAAGAATCTAATTATTTTCTATAATTTTCAACTAAACTAACATGTTTTTTTAAGTTTATTATGGTAAAATATTTTCAAAAAATAAAAATAATTAAATTTTTGAAGAATTTTAATTGTATATACCATGATTTCTCCAAAATTTTAATAAGTCCAAAAAAATAAATTTTTATTTGCTTTATTCGAAGATAATTATAGCTTAAAAAATTCTAAGAATGAAGTAATTTTTAAAAATATTTTAATGTAATTTTTCAAAAACAATTGAATTTCTTAAAACAGTTTCAGAAGTTGATTTTTAAAAATTCTATCTAAATACATGAAAAGAATTAATTATTTTCAATTAAATTTTACTAAATTTCAATTATTCAAAATCTTTTTAATTATATATATATACGCAAATTTAAATAGAAAAATGATTCAAAAATAATTTCTGAAAGATTTATTAAAAGTTATTTTTCGCACTATAGAAATCGAAATAAGTTACATATTTAATACTAAAAAATATGATATTTCGTTGCAATATTTGGAAGAAAAGTCGAGAGGAAGTCACAATTTTTAAAAATAATTAGCAAGAAATCTCAAGTTTTTTCTAAATTTCCTTGACAAAAATTTTGTTTTACTAACTTTACTGACATGGGGCCACCTTAATTTCGATGATTTAAATTTATTATTATTTAAAAATATTTAAGGGGAGACCCCACCTTAATTTTGACCCCTTTAAAATAAAATTATTAAACGAGGTAATATTTTTTTTCTTGCATCATTTTTAACCTGAAAACATATAAGATGGTCAAAAATATTTAATTTTAATTTCTAAAGAGGTTAGAATTTTTTTCTTCTGACCTATTGCATATTATTGCAAATCCATGCGAGAAGTTGTTTAGAATGGTAAAATATGCATGGAAAAAAATTTCGTTAAAAAATATTAAAAACTGTAAGAGAAGATCGATTTTTAATATTCAAATCTTTAAATTTTGCCGAAATTTCGAAAGCCTTAAATCTTTAATTTTTTTCCTAATTGTGTATATTTACGTAATTTAATGCTATTATTCAAAAAACATTGTTAAAATTTATATTTAGCTCATTTTCGTGGTAAATTCCATAAAAATCATAGTCCGAAGCTTTTATGGTATACTTTATATATACCGAAATAAATGCAAAAAGCCACGATTTTTATAGTTTTTACCATGAAAATGAGCTAATCGTCAATTTTAACGATGTTTTTTCGACTCAGAGCATCAAATTGGAAAAAAATAAAGGTTCAGGACTTCCGAAATTTTTGCAAAATTTAAAGATTTGAATATTAAAAATCGATCTTCTCTTACAGTTTTTAATATTTTTTAACGAAATTTTTTTTCCATGCATATTTTACCATTCTAAACAACTTCTCGCATGGATTTGCAATAATATGCAATAGGTCAGAAGAAAAAAATTCTAACCTCTTTAGAAATTAAAATTAAATATTTTTGACCATCTTATATGTTTTCAGGTTAAAAATGATGCAAGAAAAAAAATATTACCTCGTTTAATAATTTTATTTTAAAGGGGTCAAAATTAAGGTGGGGTCTCCCCTTAAAATAATAATTACATTACTTACAAGTTTGCAAGTTGAAAATTATACAAATTTATAAGTAGATTTTTTACAACTTATAAGAATAATTATTTAATATAAATAATTAATAATAATGTAATATATAATAGTTAAAAATTGTAAATGCAGAAACTCACTTTTGCCAGTACTTGTCGAAGGCTTGGATTCTAAATTTCGTTTAGTCTTGGATCCAGTCCCTTTAGAGTTATGTTGAAGCGAATTAGAATTGTCATCTAAAAACTCTAAATTTTGATTATCCTTGGATCCAGGTCTTTCAGAGTCATTTTGAAGCAAATTTGAATTCTCTATTAAAAATCCATCGACTGTATTAAGTAAGTTTTCGTCGTCCACTGGAAATGAATAATTTTATTTGATATATTTATCTAACAATTTCACCTTTTTTAAATCAAATAATTTAATGAATGTTTAGTGAAAATAACTTACTACTGTTTGTCAAGGACACAATATTCCTCTTTTTTCGAGCATCATCTACAATTAGAAAATTGAAAACATATTCAAGCAAATTTGTAAGAATATTCATACATTGCAAAGAATTGAAAGATAAAACTTTTTACACTTGAATTTTCCTTTTCTCTTTAAAGGCTGATTCGGGGCATCGTTTGATTCATAATCTGAAAAATATGATAAAAAAACTTTAAATATCCGAATGTTTTCAATAAAAAAGTGTTTCTATTATATTTACCGCTTTCATTTGCTTCACTGTCTGAGTCGCTTTTGTCTTTATCCACTGAAAATGCCGAATAGTTACATGAAAATTGGTTTAGTCTTACTATTAATATTTTTCAATTATAAAAAAAATTCCTCAC
Organism: Leptopilina syphax; assembly: GCA_032872505.1. Taxonomy (NCBI): domain Eukaryota; kingdom Metazoa; phylum Arthropoda; class Insecta; order Hymenoptera; family Figitidae; genus Leptopilina; species Leptopilina syphax. Next base: position 27,145,136 of record CM065472.1, on the reverse strand, counting down.
AATTAGATTTTGTTTCGTCACGAAATGTTTCATCTCCAGTTGTCTCAAGTTTGTCATTAAGTGAGGGCAAATCATTTAGTTCACGATTAATAGCAGCACTTCCTTTTTCTTTCATCATTTTTTTTATCGCATTTGCTTTTTGTGTAGAATTCATATCAGATTCACTACTGTATACATTTTTTTTTGAGTTTAGAGCATCCAACCTTTTTTCCGCTTCTTCATATGTTCCTATGAAATTGTGGAAAAAATAGAGCATTAAATATAACTATTGTTATGAAATTTGTTTTTAAATTTAATTAAATTTTTTAAAATTTAATTTAATTTTTTTTTAATTTAAAAAAATTATCCATAATATATCTTTGCAAAACTTATACCTGCATGACCAACTAAGTTGACGCTGTACTCGGTCCAATGGTCGGGAACATCTAGTTGTTGTTTTACCATCATTTGAAAAATAGCTTTGGGTTTTTCTGTGTAGGGTGGTGGAATATATTTAGCCATAAATTTTTTCGTTTCTTCATCATACCTTATCCAGTTAAGGCAAACGCAATCTACACATCTTGCAACTTTTTTTCCTTTAGAAATAAATTCCACTAAATGGAAAGGATACAACTTTAGGCTCTCCATTATTATATGTCTCTGAAACGAGAGTACATGATATTAATAAAATATAAAAAATTTGCAATTTTAAGAATAAATATAATTTCTTTAAATAGAATATTAAAAGGCAGAGTTTTTAATTAAGAGATGATTTTAAAAATGCCCGTTGAAATACGATGTTGGAATCCACAATTTCGAATAACGAAAAAAATTATTTAATACACACTACCGTCGGGAATTATCGGTACGGCTGCACGCGCAGGGCCCAAAAACATACCAATCTTCAAATCACAATTTCTTTGTAAATACAAATGTCAGAAAATTAACAAATATACCATTCGAAAGATTATTAAATTCTACGATTAATGATATGCAACTGAAAATTTTTATAATTTATACAAAGCTTGCAGCAATCTACAAATTTGACAAAAAAAATTTTTAAATAAAATTTTTTTAGAAATTATTTCAACCCCTGCACATTTTTTAAAAATTGTAGGAAAATTTTGAATCTTATATAGGTGTAATCATTCAAATCTCATCTTTAATTTAAGACCAAAAGAGTTAAAAAATCTTATTCGGTTCGTGAGATATCATTATATACGTCCGAGCATGTTTTTTGACAAATGCATTGAATTAGTCGATTTTGAACGGTTTTTGTTTGAAAATGCTCTGCCGTTTATAATGATATCTCACGAACCGAATAAGATTTTTTAACTCTTTTGGTCTTAAATTAAAGATGAGATTTGAATGATTACACCTATATAAGTTTCAAAATTTTCCTACAATTTTTAAAAAATGTGCAGGGGTTGAAATAATTTCCAAAAAAATTTTATTTAAAAAATTTTTTTGTCAAATTTGTAGATTGCTGCAAGCTTTGTATAAATTATTAAAATTTTCAGTTACATATCATTAATCGTAGAATTTAATAATCTTTCGAATGGTATATTTGTTAATTTTCTGACATTTGTATTTACAAAGAAATCGTGATTTGAAGATTGGTATGTTTTTGGGCCCTGCGCCTGCAGCCGTACCGATAATTCCCGACGGTAGTGTACACGAATATTGTTTTCAGGAAATCTACAACAACTTTTGTTACAACATAAATAAAAATAGAAAATAAATATAAATAAAAAATCTTTGTGATTTATTCTTCTTTTTTATGTATTTTTATGGCAATATTGTTTAATTTAACACATGAATGGTAATGTAGTTCTGGAAAAAATTTTCAAAATTGTTTTTCATTTTTTATTAGAAGAAAATTTTGAATATTGATAAAAGACTAAATATGATAAAAAATTAATGATAAAATTTTATTCAAAATTTAGGTTACGAAAACCACATAATATAACCTCAAAATATGACATGCACATACGAGATTACTTATGAATTTAATTAAATTTTCTTATCATAACGTTATATATTGTCTTACCTTATTCAGAAAGAACTTTGTAATTAGAAGAATTATTATACTTAAATTTACCTCTAAGCACAACTTTCACAACGATAGTTTTTTCAATAACTAATCCTCATGTCATCGCAAAATAAAACAAGAGGACTTTGTCGAACATTTCACTTCCATGCGCTGATTGGTTAGCGGTGTCTTACGTTGGAAAAATAAGAGCCAATAGGAATCACTGATTAGATACGTTCTTAACGTTTTCTCTTTAATTTGCCTCAATTCAGCAATTCGATATATCGAAGGTATACGAAGATGTAGCGCGCCATATTTCGAATTAAAGAATTTAAACTTGGTTTCTTTCAAATCTACTATTTCGAAAAAAGCAGTTTTTCAATTACAATATTAAATGATTTAAATTAATTTTATTTATTTATTATATTTATTTTTAGTTTTATTAATTGACTACCACAATTAATTTTATTCATAATTATTCTTTTATTATTTATGTTTTTAAAATACTAAAATTTTCTTAAAAAGTATTAAAAAACTTTTGTTAATATTTCAATCAAATTATAAAAAGTAAAAATTTTGTAAATTTTTTATTTGACAAGAATAAGTTTTTTAATTATTTCAATATTTTAATTAATTGAAATTAATTTATTTATTGAGTTAAGTGTTATACAAAGTGTAAAATTTAAAATTAATAAATTTCTAATTTTATTTCTAGGAATAAAAATATGACATCAAATGACGTCTCAACAAAAGCAGATTATTAAATTTTTAATTGATTAGGAGGTAACAAAAAATATATTAAAACGATATTTTCACTTTTATTCCACCTAAAAGTTTTACACAGTTTACGAGTAATGCAGAAGAGGCATTGTATAAAATCGAATTTTTTCATTTTCTTTTAAATTAAACTCAAGTTTAACCATCTTAAACTTGATATCGTTTAAATCACACCGAATAATATTATTCTCTGCTCTGTCTCGAAGTTCCCACATATACAATGTTTCAGAATCTGTAGGATACAAATATAAAGAATATTCACTTTCCAAGGATTTCCTTCTATTTCAATATTATCGAGCATACGAGTGATTCTTGTTATTTGTAGTCAATGTATATTCTTTGTACTTTAGGTTAAAAATATACTCTTTACTGTATTTTAATAATTGAATACGAAAAGGTAGAGTTGGTTTTGGAGAATTAATTTTTTTCAATTCGTGGAGCCTACGACAGATTTGAGCTAATGGATGGTTGGGAGTTCGAATTAAACCAATCAACTTTCCTAAAAAATTTTCGAATGGAAATGCAGTAATTTCACTTAAGTTGCAGCCTGTTATAATAACATCATCAACAACATGTATGCTACAGTGCATGTTCATTGTTTGCATTCTGCGATAAAAAGAATGCAATGTTGAAAAAAACCGTTGCAAATAAAGTTTTGCATATTGATGATATTTTTTAAGAAGTTCGTCATTACATAAAATTCGGCAAGCAATATGCAATAAAAGAAAATTTTTCATTCGTACTTCACTCAAAATACCTTGCAAAACTATTGGTCCACAATATAATAAAATAAACCTAAATTCAGTTGCCTTAAATTTTTGTAAATACTTCAAATTTCTAGGTTTTCGTTGAAATTCGCACGGTACACATTTTCTGATCTGCACAAGCCTTCTGCTAACTTCTTTCTTGAGTTTTGAGCCAACTTTCGCACGTCCTGTAATGACAAACCATCTATCTAATAATCGCTTCATTATTCCTAAACAGAACATGTGCATAAAGTCCAGAATGAAAGCATGAATTATTTTTACTGGTGGACGAATTCGCAAAAGTGGGCTTATGCCCGTATGATGTTGACGTTGACTACGAGTTCGAAAAGACTGATCAATTCTTTCTTCACACGTTGTTTCTGGAAACTGTGTGACATTGTTAGCTCTTGTACCTTTGGTGGTGCATCGCTCACAACAATAATGTCTTGTATGGCCTTTTGTGCATTTTATATAAGCTCTAGCAGGCATATCACATATGAAACAATGAATTCTAACATTAAAAGGCTTTTCCAAGATTATAATTCCTCTCCGTTGAAGCAGATTAATTTCTGGAATAAAATCTTTAAAAAAATCGTCAACTGTCGCTGGCTTAGAATTTCCGGAATAAATTCCAACAGCAAATGGTTTAAATATATCAGGACGATAGTGAACCTTAGCAGATATTACCCAAAATCCTTTTTCTCCCGATTTGTTCGAGTTGATTCCGTCAATGTTAAATTGTAAGAAAATCGTTGACTTGGAGTGGACGTTTGGATCGATACATTCGTCAAGATTTGATTTTATTCCAAAATAAACGTACTCGCCATTCGATCCATCCGAATCCTGCATGGGTTCAATATTATATTTTGCAGTGCTAGTTCCGAGGTATGTTTTAGCCGTCTTAGGTAGTTCTGGAAGAAGCCTGTGCCTTAAAATCTTCAACATTTCATTAACGTGTATCTGCTTCATACCACTTTTAACCGCTAGAACTCGCAATTGCGTTATTTCTTCGGGCTCATCTTTCACTACTTCCATAATTCCATTTTCAAAGCCATCATCATTGTCATTTTCATCGTCTTCCGAAATTGAAGCTATAGATTCTTCCGATTCTAAAAATACAAAAATAATTATATTCACAAACAAAATTTGAAAAAGAATGTATGGAAATATTTTTTGAAAATTATATAAAAGATCTATATTAATAATCGTTGTTTTCCAGTAATCTATTCGCAGATCGAAGTTAGTTGTTGTTTGCATTTTTGTTTCCTAACTTGTTTAATAATTTTTCTTTTAAAATATTTTTAATTATAAAATTCATTCAATTCTTACAAAAAATTTGAGAATAATTGAATTACATTGCAGAATTTATTTTAAATAATTTAGTTAATTAAATAATTTCAATAGAAAATTTTTAAAATAATTGAATTAAACAAAGAATTTTTTCAACTTTTTAAAATAATTTTCAAAATAATTTTTGCAATTAATTTTACTTTAAAAGGATTTCCTGACAAGAATATATTTAAAATTTTTGAAAATAATTAAAATTCTGTACATATTTTAATTAATTATAAAAAAAAAATTAAATTCTTGACAAGAATTTGTTTCAAATTTCTGAAAATAACTCAAATCCTCTAAAGAATTAAGTTGTTTATGAAAAAATTTATTGTATTAAAAATAATTGAATATTTCTGAAGAATTTTATTAAAATTTTAGAAAATAATTGAATTCTTTTGGAAAATTTTGTAACGAATTATGAAAAAAACTGAATTCTCTCGTGAAATTTTATTGATAATAATTAAATTTTTGCAAAGATTTTACTATTTTAAAAAACAATTACCTAATTGTTTTGAAGAATTTATTAAATTTGTGTTCAAAATAATTGAATTTTTGCAAAAAATGTATTATTATGAATGATTAATAATTAATTGGATTAATTTACCTGTATCTCTATTAGCATTAATTTCAGGATTAACAGTTGCCATAGCTTCATTTTCATCAGGAAACCTCTGTAAAATTTCTGGCTCTTCATTTTCTGAAGAGGATGCTTCCAAATCATTATCTGAAATTTCTACAATTTATGGATATGAATGAATATAATATTTAAAATTATAGTTCATTTAGCTTACCTTCATTCTCATTAGGATGACGAGTAGTATTTTTTTAAACAAATCTGCATCTTCTGACCCGTTTCGTACTTTTTTCTTTATTCATTATGAATATCAAAAGAAACAATTCATTTTAGTATAACATTACAAATAATATACTTATTTGACTTAACCTTAAATGAGTGAATGTTGATTCCAACAGCTGTGTTGATTCTTGGGACTGACAACCTAGATTAAACACTGAGCCAAGATAAGAACAATACCATATCCATGGTTACGTACTTACATCACTTAAGACTGGTTCTAGCCAGAGCCACGATATTATTTATGTTGTAGCCATAAAATATTTTATCAAGTTGGGGCCAAACTTCAAACTCAACTTAAGTTAGGCAATTTCCACACGGGTAAATATTTCATTGATTTTCTACAGTGGCCCAACTCTGGCAACCATGTTCAACTCTGACATTTTTTTTTAAGTGCTTATAACTCTGAATCTTTTAGTCAAATTTTTTTTACAATATTCAGCAAAAACATTGCATTTGAGTTGATCTTTCCAACAAAATATGCGCGAAATTCGTTTTACAGGGAAAGTTATGATGAAAAGTCAAAACTATGCCAAACTCTAACAACACTCCTCTAATAATTTAATACAATTTTAATAGATTAATTTTTTTCAATTAATTTAATTATTCATATTGCAAATATTGCAAAATACACATAAATAATAAAAACTTTTGCAATAAATTGTAAAAGTGACAAAAAAAAATTGATAAAGTTTAATTTAATAATTACACGGAAAGAAAAGAACATGAATCCTTCCTTGAAAATGCTTGTGTTATAGGTTAGTTCATTAGTGTTGATAAACGTCGAAAAGTGATACAATAATTGTTCTTTGTTTGTGTGATTAATTAATTAAATTTGTGAATGTATGAGTGAATTTCAGAAAAACTGTGTGAACAAGTGGAAATTATTTTTTTTATTTTACAGAAATATACAATTTAAAAAGAAGAGAATTATATGTAGAAGAAATATGCCGAAGAAAAAATAAGTTTACAAAAATTGTTCATTAAGATGATATGTGAAAATGTGTAAAGTAATTTGGTGTTTATGTCACGCGATTGTGTTTTGTGCGATATAACGCAAAACGACGCTTGTGTCAGTGTTGAGCCATGAACGGTTGTTAGAGTTGAGCCACCCGAAATTATGCAATTACAATAAGCGTACTTGCAACAGAAATTCATTTTTTTACTTAAAGAGGTGTTAAAAACTTCATTTCCTTTGAAAAGAAAGGAAAAAAATTTTTTGATAACCTTTTTTCATTTTTTCAATTTTGGATTTCGTTCATGAGGAATAAATTATCTAAAGTTAGGTATATGAAAATGCATAATATGGGATTTTATTTTAATTTCATGGTTCCTTTCCTCATTCCCAAGTGTCATTCAATCATTTGAAGGTCATTTTTAATCATTTACCTAAATATTTCATTGATTTTCTACAGTGGCCCAACTCTGGCAACCATGTTCACCTCTGACAACATTTTTTTTTAATTGCTTATAACTCTGAATCTTTTGGTCAAATTTTTTTACAATGTTCAGCAAAAACATTGCATTTGAGTTGATCTTTCCAACAATATGAAGAAATGAATATTAATTATATGAATATTATAATATGAAACAATTATGAAGAAAAGTCAAAACTATGCCCAACTCTAACAACACTCCCCTATGAGTATATGTGAAAATTTCTCTTCATTTTATATAAAAAATTTTATTCTTAAGAAATTTAGGAAAAATAAGTTATGTTCCGTTTTTTTTGTTTACGAATTTTTTATTTTTAATATTTTTTTAATTAATAGGGGAGATCGGGGTTGAAAGTGCCGATTTCGACAAAATGAAAGAAAACAATAGTAAAATAACAACTATTTGTTTTTATTTATGAACTATTTGGTGTAGAGTTTTATGTAGTTATTGAATTTATTTATACTTTTTAACAATTTTTCATAGTTTTTAATAAAAATATGATTTTTTGCAGCGCGGCGATGCGTCCTAACGACTCTCGCTGCGGGGCCGGTTGTGCCGACGCTGGGGCAGATTGTGCCGCATAGAGTTTTAGGGGAGCGTGGGGTAATGGGAGCTTGGGGGTAATGGGAGCTTTTAAATTTCACGCACTTAAAAGCCTTTAAATTCGCTGCAATGTCTAGAAAATCTTCTACAACCTTTGTTTATATCATTCCAAAACAAACGATCACATTCTTGACAAATTTTTAGTAAAGACAAGGGAAAATGTATTTTTTGAGTTTTCGTTGTAAAATGCCAAATATTTCTAAACATCACCATAAGTAGTTAAAATCGTATTATTTAGTTCTGTTTTTTCATTATATTATAGGTGAATATGTGTGGATATGTATACTTGTATAAAAATCGAGATAATAATAAAATTTGTTTATGTTTTTATTTTTTTATTCAAATTTTGTCCTGTAAAAATTCTGTGGGGTAATGGGAGAATTAGTGTCAGACTAAAGAATTTTCGTTACTATGTTGCGAATTTCGTTATTTCTTTGAAAATTGTAAAAGATATCACCTTATAAAAAAACTTTTAATTAAAAAATAATTTTTGGTGGGAAAAATAAAAAATTTAATTTTTTTTCAAAAATTTTTTATTCAATTATAATTTAGGAAAAAAATTATTCTAAGTCTAAAGTTTTGGCTTCATTGTAAGTATTAACACTTTTTCCTATTAGAAAACAAAAAATATTCCTAAAATATAGAAATTTTTTAAATTTTAAGTGAAAGCTCCCATTACCCCACAAATTAGGTGATCGCAAAAAATGTATTTTTTTTTTGAAAAATTTTTTTTTCCAATTTACTTTCTCTTTTTCAGTTTCTAATTAAACATAATTAAAGATAAATAACGAAATGAGTAGGAAATAACAAAAACAATGTATTATTATAAAGATAAGTTGGTTCTTTAAATAATTTTCCTTAAGGGGCTCCTATTCCCCCACGCTCCCCTACCTTGTTTAAATTACAGCAAATGATATTATTTATTATAAACATGCAAATACACAGTAAATCAACATCAGAATAGATTAAAATAATATGCAACGATTTAATCCAAATTTTTAAGTTACGAATTTTCAAAAATTTTCGTTTTTTGAATGTTTTCTTTGACCTACTTTTTAATATCAGATAACTCGAAAAATATTGCTTCTTTCTAATTTTTGACAAAAGAAGAATAGTTTTGATTTCTTCTCTAGGGGAGACTAGGTGCAGTTGTTACAATTTTGATAAAAACAGTTACTGTGATTAGAGTTTAACTCCAAAATGTTTGGTCAAACGATTAAATCAAAGGTATATTATCTAGTTTTAAAAGGCCACAATTGATTTAGCTCTATGTCTATTATTTAATTAACTAGAAGCATTTGAGTGAAAGCGTGTAAATTGTAACAACTGCACAAAGTGAATGTCGGTTGTTACAATTCCAAAAATCATCTATAAAATTTCTAAATTGAAGACAAATAATTTTTTTATAACCATTTTTATTAATTATTTATCATTTTTGGCTCAACGTAATAGTACGTGACAGTTCCATATAGAGATGGCAGCATTAATATTGTTTCGAAATGAAAGAAACTTAAAAAAGTTTTTTTTTCATTTATTTTGAAGACGAATTTAGAAAAACCATGAGATTTTTCATAAAAAATTAGTGTGATTACATTACATTTTTGACAAATATTTTACATTTCAAACAAATCTGCTGAATTTTATAAAAAATAACCGTTCTCATTATCACTTGTAAAAACTGCACAACAGGTACATTTTTTACAATAAAACACTTTATTAAAAAAGTTTACACTAAATGTGGACAACCAAGGCAGTTTTTAAAGCTTAATCCTCATAGAATTAAATAAAAAAATTAACTTGGTTAAGTATAAAGGTCTATTAATTATTTAAAAAATATCAGGCAGAGAAATATTTACTTTTGGCCTCTAAAAACCAATGTGCCTATTTTTTACTTGTAAAGCTTGCATATAATTTTTAAACATATTGCAGTAAGTTCGTACATAAAAATTAAACATTTTTCTCTTTGGAACCCCATCTCTATAACTAACTGTTTCTGAGATATTCCATTTGTAACAACTGCACAGCGTAACAACCGCATCTAGTCTCCCCTACTATTGAATAATATGTTAACAAAAAAATTTTCCCATTTTATACTAAAAAAATACCAATTTCTTATGAACAAATTAAGTTTTTTTTAACTTAAGATATTCGATAAAAAAATTTTTTTGGTTAAAATGTACCTGAAAATACTAAGAAGTTTTTTCAAAAAATTTTAGAGTGAATCTGATAAGTTTAATGGATTTTAAAAAATAATTAATCTCCGCGTGCAAGTCGCTCGCACGCGGCATATTGTGTACCTAGATCAAAAAGCAGATTATTAAATGCCATTTTTTACTTTTTTAATTTATTACATTTGATACAACTAATAAAACTATGTTTCACGTGGAATTTCCCATACATGTTGTATGTTCTCGCGTCAAAGCACCAAGCTACTAACAACTGTTTATTTCGCGTAGTAAATGAAATTAAAATGGCTGCCAAAGGTGCGCAGGCGTAAAATAATACATCTCTCATTTTAAGTTTTTAAAAATCTTTTTTCGTTTTCGAGATATAAGCAACGGCACAACCTACCCCCGGCACTTTCAACCCCGCTCTCCCCAATTTTATTGCAAAAATTATTTTTAATATTTTTTAAAATTAATATTATTGCAAAAATTGTTTTTTAGATATAAAAAAATAAATTTCATTCATATTTTTTGTAAACAAAATTTTTTTTCTTGTCTATTTTAGAGTTTCAACCATGTTCGATCCTGGGGAGGAACTTTGCTGAGAACATTAAAGTCATGAGCCTTGTGTAATTTTAAAGTGGACCGGTGAAGAGTTCGATGAAAAAAAACGTCCTCTCGCCGGCAAAGAAATTGAAGAAGAATAATTTTTTTTATTGTCATTTTGACTTATTTTTAAAACGAAGAAACAATGTTTTTTCGTTCACCATTGGACATTATTAATAATAATCTCATTTCATTCAACGTCTCTTCATTATCAATAATATCGTTACAATTATTTTAATGAGAATATAATAATTTTGATAATAAACAATTTGTTTTAACTATTTTTTTTATACTGAAAAATTTGGACGTTGAAAAAAATTGATGGGATGCGTCAATTAAATACTTATTTACATCAATGTCAATTGAATGAGAGACGAAATTTAGTGGGACACTTTATGGAATTTAAAATTCCATTGGAGGAGTCATCATTAAGAAAAGAGAGGGGAGTGATTTTTAATTTTCAAAGTGTAACAAAACGTGTGTAATATTCACCTCAGTGGGAATAAAATGACAGCAATGCTGGTTTCAGTGGCGGAATTATCCAACATTTTCTCCGTACTTGCTGTTCTTATTTGCTTCTGTGGAATTGTTCTCTTCATTATGAGGTATGTAACATTGTTATTTATTAATTTTTGTTAATTTTTTTATTAGAATGAACAACTTAGGAAACCACCTTCTTTTCAACCTAGGGATTAAAGTTGTATTTTTTTATTCCTAGGGAGTAAAATTGACCTTTTTTGCACTAGGGAATTAAAAACTTTTTTAAAACTACAGGATAAAGTAGTATTAAATTAAATTACCCAGGTTAGATTTTTTGGTCGGCCCATAGTTGGGTCAACTTTTACAAAGTCAGTCCAACTGCTCGTGCCAGAGGTTGGGTCAACCATACAGATGATAACGGTTCACCGTCTAATGGCGACGATGGTTGGCCCGATAACTCATAAGAAAGTTGGCCCAACTTAAAATGCATATGTTGTGCCAACAATACATTTCAATGGTTGGTCCAAAGACTGATGCCAATGTTGGCACAACTTTAGATGCGTAAGTTGGGCCAACCACAATTTTCAAAGTTTGTCCAACTTCAACTGCCGAAAGTAAAAAATTATTAAAAAACTAAATTATTTATACAATTAACACGTTTTTATTTTCGGGAACATCAGATATAACCTTTACCTATTATTATTAAACACAATCTCATAGATACATTTTTAAAAATATCTAACGCTCGCTGGGATCGAACCCCTAACCTAACGCACCAAAGACTTATACACTAAACACTACGCTACGCTTACATGGGAATATATAACGTTAAATGTATATTAAATCTGCAACAGTCGGGCCAACCGTGGCCCAGAGTTTGGCCGACCCAGAAAGTACAAATCAATTAAACTGCATTTGACAAAGTTTTTCTAACCGTTGGGCCAACCGAGGCCCAGAGTTCGGCCGACCAAGAAAGTTTAAGTCATTTAAACTGAGTTTCACAGAGATTTGCCAACCGTGGCCCAGAGTTCGGCCGACCAAAATAATATAAGCCAATTAAACTGCGTTTCACAAAGTTTTGACAACCGTCGGGCCAACCGTGGCCCAGAGTTCGGCCGATCAAAAAACTGTAAGTCAATTATACTGCTTTTCTTGAGTTTTGCCAACCGTCGGGCCAACCGAGGCCCAGAGTTTGGCCAACCGAAACTGAAAGTCTTTTGAACTACGTTTCGATGAGTTGTGCCAACCTTTCTTGCCAAGGTTGGCCTGACGGTTGGTTAAACTCTGCATGTAATGGTTGGCTTGCAAAGATGAGCCAACTGTGGGCACTAGTACTTGCCAAAGTTGAGCAAACTCTGGCAACTAAAACTTCGCTTGCCAAAGTAAGGCCAACCCAAATTCCGAGGGGTGAACAACTTCGATATTCCTCGTACACTCGATATTTACATGTATATTCTACAGGTATTCCCATGTTTTCCAGCATATATTCAATATTCTCAGTATTCACTTATATTCTTTAATATTTTCTATATATTTCCATATAATCCTAAGTAATCTCCAATATTTTGACAAACCCAGGTGCGAATTTAGGTTAGCCTAAAGAAAGGTTGGCACAACTCATCCAAACGTAGTTTAAAAGACTTTCAGTTTCGGTTGGCCCAACTCTGTGCCACGGTTGGCCCGACGGTTGGCAAAACTCAAGAAAACAGTATAATTGACATATAGTTTTTTGGTCGTCCGAACTCTGGGCCACGGTTGGCCCAACGGTTGGCAAAACTCTAGAAACGCAGTTTCATTGACTTAAACTTTCTTGGTTGGCCGAACTCTGGGCCCCGGTTGTCAAAACTCTGTGAAACGTAGTTTAAATGACTTAAACTTCCTTGGTTGGCCGAACTCTGGGCCACGGTTAGCCCGACGGTTGGCAAAACTCTACAAACGCAGTTTCATTGACTTAAACTTTCTTGGTCGGCCGAACTCTGGGCCACGGTTGGCCCAACGGTTGGCAAAACTCTGTGAAACGCAGTTTAAATGACTTACATTATTTTGGTCGGCCGAACTCTGGGCCACGGTTAGCCCGACGGTTGTCAAAACTATGTCAAATGCAGTTTAAATGACTTAAACTTTCTTGGTCGGCCGAACTCTGGGCCACGGTTGGCCCAACGGTTGGCAAAACTCTGTGAAACGCAGTTTAAATGACTTAAACTTTCTTGGTTGGCTGAACTCTGGGCCACGGTTGGCCCGACAGTGGGCAAAACTTTGTGAAACGCAGTTTAATTGACTTGATTTTTCTTTGATGGCCGAACTCTAGGCCACGGTTGGCAAAACTTTGTCAAATGCAGTTTAAATGACTTAAACTTTCTTGGTTGGACGAACTCTGGGCCACGGTTTGCCCAACAGTTGGCAAAACTCTGTGAAACGCAGTTTAATTGACTTGATTTTTCTTAGTTGGCCGAACTCTGGGCCACGGTTGGCCCAACGGTTGGCAAAACTCTGTGAAACGCAGTTTAAATGACTTAAACTTTCTTGGTTGGACGAACTCTGGGCCACGGTTCGCCCGACAGTGGGCAAAACTTTGTGAAACGCAGTTTAATTGACTTGATTTTTCTTGGTCGACTAAACTCTGGGCCACGGTCGGCCCAACAGTTGGCAAAACTATGTGAAACGCAGTTTAATTGACTTACATTATTTTGGTCGGGCAAACTCTGGGCCACGGTTGGCCCGACTGTTGCAGCTTTAATATACATTTTGCGTTATGCACTCCCATGTGAGCATAGCGTAGTGGTCAGTGTATAAGTCTTCGGTGCGTTAGGTTAGGGGTTCGATCCCAGCGAGCGTTAGATATTTGTGTTGGCACAACATATGCATTGTAAGTTGGGCCAACTTCCTTATGAGTTGTCGAGCCAACCATCGTCGCCATTAGACGGCGAACCGTTATCAAGTGTATGGTTGGCCCAACCTCTGGCACGAGAAGTTGGACCGACTTCGTAAAAGTTGGCCCAACTATGGGCCGAACAAAAAATCGCACCTGGGTATTCTATAATATTAACCAGCAGTAAGAACATGTTTCAAGAAAACTGTAACATATTTTTACATTTGTCATTTTAAATTTATACGCGTTGAGGCTCCGGAAATTCAAAATTCTCTGCTATTTCGATACTCGAGTTAAAAAAACAGAGTCAATTATTGTAAGAGAAGATGCAATACATCAGGAAAATTGGTGTGAATCATTTTTCTATTTAAATTTTCGAAATATACAATTAAAAAGATTTTGAATAATTGAAATTTTGTAAAATTTAATTGAAATTAACTAATTTTTTTCAAGTATTTTATTACAATTTTCGAAAATCAACTTTTGAAGATTGCAAATTTTGAAAATAATATAATTATCAAAAGAGTTAATGAAAAATCTTTAAATATAAATTTAAAAACAAATTTAGCTTCTAATTTAAAATTTTTTTTTAAATTCAATATTTTTAGTATTTTTAAATACACATTTCCAGAAATTCAAATACATACAAAAATAATAACTTTTTAGAATTACTTTTAAAATTTTGGAGAAAAAAATCATGTTCAAGATTTTTAATTAAAATTCATCAAAAAATTAATTAGTTTTCTTTAAAAACCAAAATTTTTTTCAGAAATGAAATTATCTTTAAAAGATTTTACCAAATTTCAATTGTTTGGAAATGTTTCAATTGCATATAAATAAAAAAACTACTTATTTTCTTTCAAAAATTATTTTAAAATATTAAAAGAAATTAATTGTAAGAATTTCTTTATTAGTTTTTTGAAAATATTATACCTTAATAAATAAAGAAAAAACATGGATAGTTATAAGAAATTGAGTTTTGCATTTAAATAATTGAATTATTCTAGAAGAACTATCGGAAAATTATTTAAAATAATTGAGTCAGTTATGAAGTTTAGTTGAAAATTATAAAAAATAATTGAATTCAGGGAGGGTTATAATAATTATAATTTTTATAAATTATTAAAATTTATAAATTTTATTTGTTTTCCGTAAACTTTTATATTTTCCTGTAAAAATATTTTATAATAGAAAATAACTTTAATGTCAGTAAATTGTCAGGGAAATTGATAAACTGAAACTTGTGACCACCCTGGGTAAGGTACTAACCAGCTTTTGGTTATATGACTGGAAATACGTCAAAGGATTGACAGTATACGAAAACATCAGTTCTAAGACTTATTTTTAATAATTTTGCGAGGGGTATAACACTTAAAAATATAATTAAAAGAATAAATTAGATTTTTTAAAGATAAAGGGTATATTAAATAAATTCCGCTTTTTCTTAATATTTCTCAAGAAACATTGAATAATATTCTATAATTTTTTTAAATATTATATATAATAATCTTATATTTTCGATAACATATTCTCTTCTTTTCAAACATATTCATATAATACTTCTCGGCATATTCCTTTATATTCAAACATATTCTTCGATATTCTCCTTAATATTCGCGTATATTCAAACATATTCTTACATTTGTCTAACTATTCTGAGTATTCCATATTCCCAAATATTCTCAGTATTCTTAAGTATTCCTTGTTGGGAATATATTTTTCGTACGCCCTGAATGAGAGTTGTTCACTTCTCGCCAAATTCGCACCTGGGTAAGTTTTTGAACGTAATTTTTTCTATTTAATGAATGTAACATGCAATTTAAAATTCTTTTTTTTACGAGCTTTAACTGAGAAAAAAATATAAAAACTGAAAAACATAAAAAAAATTTTAAGCCACTCAAATTTTTTAAAATAACAAAAATAATTTGTTTAAACAATTTCTAAATTAGATATAAGGAAGTTATTTTTATAGTTACATATTCTTACAATTTCTTAATATAAATGTTTTAGAAATCAAGGTAAAATGTAAATTAGTATCTTGATTCTATTACAAGTTAAAAATATTAATAATTTGTTTAAATAATTATAAAAATTATCATTTGCAAGTCACACTTTTTAGTTTAGTTCATTTAAATAGAAAAAATTTTAGGAATAAAAAAATCGAAATTTTAATTTCTTAAAAATAAAATTAAAAAAAACATAAATAATTTGTATAAACAATTGAAGGGCTACATAAAATAAGGGAACGAACGCGAGGCTTGGAAGGGATACTACCAGTCGGGTAGCAGTGACAAGCCTTGAGCTGCTCGCTGCTACCTGACTGATATTATCACTTTCAACCTCGCGTTCGTCCCCTTATTTTATGTAGCCCTTCAATTGTTAAATACTTACACAATACCTTTTATTTTTGTATTTAATTATTTCCTGCGTAAAATGTTGAGAAATGTAAAAAAAAATTTCTTGGTTAATGTTGAAAAAAGTTACAATTAACAATAAAAAATTGTTTAAACATTTTAAAAATTTATTTAATTAATACTGAATGTTTATATGTTAATTACCTATTAAATTTCGGGTAAAAAACTTGAAGAAATATACTACAAATTGAATTTTTTCAATCATGTTCTTTTTTCAAAAATTTAATTAATTAGCGTATTGTTTATTTAATAGAAGTGTAATTATATAAAAAATTTTACTTCAGGAATACTAAAACATGATTTCTAATGTACTTAAAAAATTTTTAAATGTTAAAAACTTTATTTTATAGCAACATATCGATTTATTCATACTTTGTTATAAACAAATAAATAGAAATAAACAGAAATTAAAAAATCGGCCTGAAGGAATCAATAGAGAATTTAGTAACGAAGATTTTTTAAAAAAAATTATTTAATTTGAATAAAAATTGTGACCTCTAGACTGATTTTGACACAAAAAGTACATTTGGCCCCACTGTGCGCCCGGGATGTAGTAATAAATAGAAATAATTCTTATAAAAACATAATAATAATAATACAAATTACTAAATTGTTTAAAATATTAATTATTATAATTATAATAGCTATAAATAATAATGATTACTCTGGTGGCAAAAATCATTTTTTAATTATTAACTAATTAAAAAGTTTTATATGAAATAAAAAATTAATAATTAATTAATAAATAAAAATTTATAATTATAATCTAGTAATAATTTAAACTATCACTCGGCAAAATTTCAATAATAAAGTTTAATTTTGTTATTTTCTTTTAATTTAGTTTGATAAATTAATAAAAATAACAGTTAGATAATAGTAGAACTATTTTTATTTAAAGGATAGAACTATATTTATTATGTACAAATGACCAAGTTGAAGTCCACAACGTTGATCAACGAAAAAAAATTGTTCACAAAGGAAATTAATTATAGATAACGCAGCAATATTGCCACAAAAATATTTAGAAAAAAATTGATGTTTATATTTTGATGATAATTGTTTTACTTTTAAATTTTAAATTATATTTGAATGTATTAAATAAATCTTTTTCGTTGATCAACGTTGTGAACTTCAGCTTCATGTACAAATGTAGAATTTAGATTAAATAATAATTATATAAATAAAAATTTATTTATTGTAAAAATTTACTTTTTTTTATAAAAAATTAACCTTCTAAAATAAGAAAAAACAATTATACAATATTAACAAAAAATTAAAAATAATTTTTTCATCATTTTGCAAATAATTTTTGAATGTAAATAAATATAAAATTTTGTTCTTTAAAAGTGTTGGAAGGGGAAAATGCTTATCTATTTATGATGTCTAACATATATGTATAGGTATATAATATTGAGGAAAATTGTAAACGAAAATTCTGAGAAAAGAGTTTTTTGGTAAAATTACTTTTTCCAATTTTTCTTTTTTTAATTATTTTAATTTAAAAAATTAATTACTTAATTTAAATTTAATTATTATTTTTAGTTATATTATTCAATTATTTTAAAATACACTATTTCATATTTAAATTATTTTAAATTACATTATTTTATATTTAATTACTTTAAATTTATATATTATTTATTTACTCTCCCTGCATCCGCAGGGTTCGAGACTCCCAAAAACATACATAAATCAACTTATTCTATTTTTACAAAAATTCTTACAACTAAAATACAACTCATACAACTTAACCTATCGCAACTTAACATATCCTCAACTTAACCTACTCGCATCTCTCTCTACCTCTCAATTCGCCAGTGCCGGGCTTCCGTTTCCAGTTCCTTTTATGCCCATGCTGGCCTCGTCTCATCTCGCCCACCCCTCTTTTTTACTTTAACCCTATTTCCACCTTCAACCAATCCATTCGATACCATACTATCTCCATTTACTCTATCATGCTTCAATCACTTCACCCGTATCCTCCCTCACACAATACTTTACACCATTGACCCAAATACAATATTTACCCATTTTTACCTGCTTCCCATTCACTCTCTCAATCCACGCTCTTTCTCTCAATAACCACATCATTCTTCTCTCTCTCCAGCTTCTATCCTCATCTATTCTTATCACACTTCCTTTCAGTCTTCCTTTTACCCTTATCACATCCATTTTCTCTTTCTCACTACCCAACTCCACCAGCCATAACTTTGGTACACCATTCTCACCCATTCCTATCGCTTTCACTGTTTTAACACTTACACTGACCCCCACCCACGCCAACACTTTTTCCACCTCTCTCTTACCCTCCAACACCCCTACATTCATGCCCCTGATCACTACATTCTTTTTCCTTTTTTCCTGCTCCACTACATCCACTCGTCTTAATAAATCTCCCATTTTCCACTTCAACCTGTCATAATCACTTCCATCAACTTTCTCTATCCCTTCATTCGCTTCCCTTACAAATTTTTCTAATCCATTCATTCTTCTCCACATGCTCTCCTTTTCCTTTTTCCACTTACTATCTCATTCATTCCACATTTCCTGCAATTTCTCCAACCTCTCTTCAATTTCCACTATCTCTTTGTCCCTTGATTCCCCATCCTCATATAAATCCATCAAATTTCCCTTCACTCTCTTAGCTCCTTCATCCATCGCATCCTTCAACATCCATACTAATTCTAACAAATCCATGCAATCCTCACACGTCATCTTTTTTCCATTCTTTCCTATTTCTTGCGCCTCTTTCTCCCTCTCACTTACACTACTTGAGTCAGACTCAGCCATTCCAGAAACCTACCTTATCACTCAAAATTTTCTACTGTCTCTCTCTCTCCTCTCTCACTTCATGCAACCTAACCTCACAATACACACTTCTCTTTTTTACCTTTTTATCACTCACACAGTCACTGCTCTATGCAAACATACTTTTCCTTTACACTACCGTAAAATCCACTACACACTCAACACTCTACACTACCCACCCTTCTTTTAATCCCCAAAATTTGTTTAAAAACTCTTAACTCTTTCCAAACGCGTGTATACCGAAACGGTACCGGAAACGGAAGCCTAATTACTTTAAATTACATTATTAAACATTTACTTGTTTTAAATTATATAATTTAATATTTAATTATTTTTATTATTTTTTAAATAATAGTGAACAAACAAATAAATTTAGAAAAATTTAGAAGATTTACATCGCATTCTTAGCTTGCACTTTAAAGATTTAACTTTGGAGGGGTGGAGTGTGAACTCTGGAGTGGGAATAGTGAGAGTGAGGGAGAAGATTCTTTAGTAAAGTAAAAGTAATTGAATAATGAAACTTGTTTCATGATATTAATAATAATACTATTAATATTATAAAAATTAATAATAATTATAGTAATACTATTGACAATATTAATAATAAACAAAATAATAATATAAAAATAAAAAACGGGAAATATATTTTTGTTTCAGGAACATGATGGTTCTAAGGGTGCACGGAGATGATTTAATGTTTGGAGGAACAGGCGGAGTCATCACGCACGCACCACGAATCCCTCAGATGAAAATGATGAAGGTCCACATCCCTTTCACCTTCAAACTTCACGAGAGCTTTAAAAGCAGTTATACTGGTGAGTAATAACAAATATTTTTTTAGCAATAAGTTTTCCTTCCCTCCCTCCCCTTAAGCTACAAAAAATTCTTTGAGAAATTGAACATTAACAAAAAATTCCATATTTGACAAAAGCGAATTTTAAAAAATTTTATTAACTCCTTAAACTCAACCGGCCCATCTCGGGACTTTTAGGAAAATTTTCTCTATATTATCACCCAGGTGCGATTTTTTGGTCGGCCTATAGTTGGGCCAACTTTTACAAAGTCGGTCTAACTTCTCGTGCCAGAGGTTGGGCCAACCATACAGATGATAACGGTTCACCGTCTAATGGCGACGATAGTTGGCCCGACAACTCATAAGGAAGTTGGCCTAACTTAAAATGCATATGTTGTGCCAACCATACATTTCATTGGTTGGTCCAAAGACTGACGCCAATGTTGGCACAACTTTAGATGCGTAAGATGGGCCAACCACAATTTTCAAAGTTTGTCGAACTTCAACTGCCAAAGGTAAATAACCTTTACCTATTATTATTATACACAATCTCATACATACATTTTCGAATATATCTAACGCTCACTGAGATCGAACCCAATACCTAACGCACCAAAGACTTATACACTGACCACTACGCTACGCTTACATGGGAATATATAACGTTAAATGTATATTAAAGCTGCAATAGTCGGGCCAACCGTGGCTTAGAGTTCGGCTGACCAAGAAAGTCTTAGTCATTTAAACTTTTTTTCACAGAGTTTTTCCAACCGTTGGGCCAACCATGGCCTAGAGTTCGGCCGACCAAGAAAGTTTAAGTCATTTAAACTGCGTTTCACAGACATTTGCTAACCGTCGGGTCAACCGTGGGCACTAGTACTTGCCAAAGTTGGGAAAACTCTTGCAACTAAAACTTCGCTTGCCAAAATTAGGCCAACCTTGGGCCAACCTTTAATGTATGGCGGCCAACCCAAATTCGCACCTGGGTAGATATAAATAAATAAAGAAAAAATTAATCATGCCCAAATTAAAAAAATAATTAATTTAGGCAATATTAAAATTTTTGTATTTTATTTTGCATGGTTGGTATTGATTCTTATAAATTCCCAAGTTCTAACCTAAAAAAATTTTTTCCAATTCTCCATAAATACAATAAATCGGATTTAAGAAACAAAGTTTTTTGCAGTGCAATCTGCTTGTTTGTTGAAAACAATTATTTTAATTAATATTTATATGATAAAGTGATTGTTATTTAACTATAATTGTAATTTTATCTTGAACTCAAAATGAGTCAGACCCAACTCATTTTAAAACTTTTCGCCTAAAACTCAAAATGAGTTGATCGGGATCATTTTTGTTGCAACTCATAATGAGTCACTTTTCCGTCTCATTTTGAGTTCAGTTTTTTTCTGTAATATAAAAGCCCATCGACCTTTCGATGCCTAACAAGAAAGATGGAGATAGAGAGAGAAATTATTCAAATTTTATTTCAAATATCAAACGATTATACATCTAGTTTAAAATTAGACGTAGAAAAAAATCCCATTTGGTATTGTGATTTAATAATATTCAAAATAAAAGAATATAGGACCGACAGATTGGCTCAGTCGGATAAATGCCTGGCGTTGGTGGTCGTTTAAGGACCAAGGGTTCGACTTACCCTTGGTTCGCGCCCGCTTGGCTTGGTATTTTTCCGGCACGTGAGACAATCTGAGCGGGAGGTTTGACGTCGAGGTATAATGATGTGCACCGTCGATTATTGTCCGGTACACACCATTAGAACTCGACTGTCTATAAACCGGTTGTACTTAGAGAGGTTTTCTACAGTTTCCCTCTTCTCTGGCGAGAAAACCCATTGACGGGTGGTCCAGGCGTAATGCGAGTACTCCTAATAAAGTCGGCTGTAGACGCAAAATTAGGTTAATATATAGAAAATTTCTAAAGTAGAATGGTTATGCTTAATCCAAAAAATATTTCTCGGGGACTCTTGTCGAAGTACGTAAGGCCAATAGGGCAGGAGTATAAACAATAAAAAAAATAAAAAATGAAAAAATAAAAGAATATATATAAATATATAAATATATATATATATATATATATATATATATATATATATATATAAATGTATCTTTTGACCTGGCATGCGGTCAAGGTGAGGACGTTTCATAATTCGACTTCTATCGCACCTGAATACCAATTTATCTACTTCTCGAAACAAGTCGATAACCTACATTTGAAACTACTTTATTGCGGGCCTTCCCCCTCCCTCCCGCCCTCGCCATTCACACACAAAGGACTTTGAGTCCATTTTTGGCCTTGAATTATTTTTACACATTCGGAGATCATTTTTTTTCCTTCCTTTTTTAATCTTTTACACGTGAGAAATATTTGGCTTTTTAGTAATTTACTTAGTTTTTTTTATCACTATGATGGAAAAATTATATTTGTTGATATTATTCTTATTATAATTTTTTATACAACTCAGGCGTATTATGGTTACTCTATGCTACCTGTACCGGTGCATGCTAAGTTCTCCCATATAACCCAGCTGGTCAATAAAATAACCATTATTGCCCTAGGGAGATAAAGGGTACTCGGACTTACCTCCCTTGTTGCATAATGTACTATTATAATACCCTTTTTATTATTATAATTATTTTATTTTTTTATAATACACGGAAAAAAATTAATCTCTAAACTTGAAATAATATTAATTTCAAATCCAATGAAATATACACGGAGAAAAATGAAAATTCAGATTTCGGACTGAATATAAAATCATTTGAGTAATTTCTATTATCGTAGGGAGGAATATTACATTTTAGATTTCAATCCCAAAAAGTTTAGGAATGATTTTCAATGAAGATCAATGCTAAATATCTTAATAAACGCCAATAGTCTTCTTTCAACAAGTGCAATCAGATTCCGTAATTAATTCAAAGGTGAAAAGAATTAGGTACAATTATTATTATTTGCATTTATTTTAATTCAGCTACTCAATTGTTACAAACTTTGTATCAACGTTCACTTAAACGGGGACTGTTCTGTGCGAGAGTCCTTAGATTCATTCCCAAACAGTTTTTAGGAATGCGAAACTCTGTGGCGCGCCTGCGCCCGCGTTTGTTCAGTTTCTTCGTTTTTGATATATACACGGAAGTCTCGGTGTAGTTCGTAGTGTATTAATTGTTTCAATTAATAAAAATTCTAGTTTTAAATATAATAGTGAGTGCAGTTTTGTAATAAAGTTCTAGTGTTACAAATGAATGTGGAAGAATATCTATGTGAAATGTTTGATCTCATTTTGAGGTTAGGTGTGTGTTTATTTTGTTTTTAGCCGGTTGTGCAATGCCTAATTGTCATTATATTTTATTGTAATGTTGAATTTATGCAACTAAATGTAAAGTCTAAAATGAAATAATATGTAAAAAATAGAGAATATATACTTTGAATTTTAAAAATCTTTGCACTGGGATTTTTATTTAATCTGTAGTTATTTAAATATAATCCCTTTCTTTAAACGTTTTAAAACAAATCATTTTAGTAAAAATGGCAAAGGACTTGTATTTAATTTTTAAAGAGATTTGACGTTTAAATATCTAAAGAATAATAAAAATCCCAGTGAGAAGTTTTATAAAATTCAAAGTATTCTAATATTTTCAGTGGTTTCATTTTTCGATTTTATATTTAGTTTCAAATTGAATATTCCAATAAAAGTAAATATTTTGACAAATAAAAGTAATAATGTAGGTCATTAGAAGATCTGCTCACATTATATTCAGTATGGGACTCGGCACTAGACTTGCCTTGGACTCCGCCCAGAAGCGCCTATCAATGTGTTTAGTCTGCTTTGTTCAGCGTATAAGTGTGCATAAGAACGAAAACATTTTAAGCCTACTGACGTGCTTTAAACCTTTTACGATTCATTTCCCTGTTTTCTATCCTGGAGCCGCAAAGGTAGACAAGTTTGAGAATGAAATCTAAGTTACTAGTGCAGAACTCCACAATTTTTAAATCGGATTTTTCTGCGTGTAAGTGTATCTAAATTAAACATTATAGTCACAATTACTGTGATAAGTTGTGTTTGATTCTGTCAAACTTTATACCAGAAAACGCCATAAATTCACATCTCTGATTTAGAGATTTGTTAATTTCACAACTTTTTTTATATGAATTAGGTACATTGTGTTTTAAGTTAATCAGTGACAAAAAAGATTTAAACCATTTTAATTAATTAAGTATTAATTTTATTTTCAAATATCCAAATAAAAGCGAATCCATACGTTCCAAAGGGAATTTTAAATATATTACTCCTTTCCTGCAGTTTCTTTCAGTTTTCATTTTCCGTATTTTATGAATGTTTTTCGCGTCATCACGTGGAACATATATTTTTATTTATTAGACTTATGTATCTCAATGGCTGATGATTTTATTACATCTTTTTGATTAAGTGGAATTTAATA
The DNA here is from genome assembly GCA_032872505.1 of Leptopilina syphax. Lineage (NCBI taxonomy): Eukaryota > Metazoa > Arthropoda > Insecta > Hymenoptera > Figitidae > Leptopilina > Leptopilina syphax. The sequence continues at coordinate 27,120,779 of CM065472.1, read as the reverse complement.
GAGTACTTCCCTGTATTTGTTAAACTTATAATAAATATATGATTTTCTTTTGACACCTGAAAACCTAACCTATAAAAATTTTTACTAAAACATGTTTTTTTATTAAGAAATGGTAAAAGAATGTCTATAATGTGTGATGTTGAGACAATTTGATTAAAACAACAAAATGAAAGAAAAATATAAAATTCGTATTGTGTTTCAAAAATATCCAACTACCTTTTTATGCTTGTCAATGTATAGTTCATACAGGGAAAACAATATAAATATTTTGTAAATAATTCTCACTCTAAATTGTGCTAAATTATAAATTCTTATTACATCGAGTTATTACAAAAATACGAACACTTATTGATATCGAAAGGACGACTTATAACGTACAATAAGTGAAATTTAACATATTCAGATTTAGAGAGTATATTTAAAATCTCGTTTTAAGAAATAGTATAGAATTAGTGGCATTTTTAACGAATTAAGTATCATTAATAATTTATTTATAAAAATAGTACCTAAATAATTGGGAAAAAAGTGAAAATACCTTTTTTTCCCATTATATTTCAAATTGTAGATCAACGAACTGTGATTAAAGATTTTTCATTGTGTTTTGAATGCAAAATGATCTTTTTTTCTCAACATATGAAGATTAATTTGCATTTTCAACACGTGCCTGGTGTGGAAAATTAAAATTTTCCTGTTATGTATATTGTATATTAGAATTTTTTTTTGTTCTCTGTTTTTTTATTTGCACACAAAAAAAATATGGTAAATTTGACTACTTTTTTACTATTTCCTGTAGTTCCTATAGGCGCCCGTAACATTATTTAGTAAAATGAACTATGACAGAATAGTTAGTATAACTGTAAAATGTAGTAATAAACACCATTTTTACAGTTAATTTAACTACTAAAACAGTTATGTTAACTATTTGTTGTTAGTCATACTAACTGCTTCATTTAGTTGCAGTAACTAAATTTTCATAGTTCCTATAGGCGCCCGTAACAAATTTTACTTGTAACAACTGTAAAAAATAGTTAAATTAACTATTTAAAGTAGTAAAATAAAATTATTTATTTGTTTTTTATTATTATTGAGGTCCATTTTTTTATATTTTCTCTTACCTATTTTTGTTCATATATAATTTATATATTAAATTCTTATACACCTAACAGAGAAAAATCCCCAAACGCCGGGGATTGAACGCACGACCCTAATATTCGCAAACCGATAACCTAACCACCTAACCACGCTCGCACGCTACGATGACTGGCATTGTACTTAAGGACGTTCTTCTTCGATTCAGTCATAATAACTACTCCGTTTAGTTGCAGTAACTAATTTTTTAAGCTCAAGGACTTAGTTGAAATGTAGCCAGCATATGATTTTAAATGACTCAGCGATAGTGCAGTAGTTAATAGTACTGTTGAAAATAGTTATTTTCAGAATTTCTGTAGTAAAATTATCCACTTTTTACTAGTTATAAAAAAATTAAACTTACTATTTTCATATAGTAAAAATAACATAAAAATTGTTACTTTTATGACTTTTGTAGTTATAAAAATAAATGTTTCTTACCACCATAGAGATAAATTATTAAAAGCTAGTAAGAATTGGTTCTTTTAACTACATTATATTAAACACAAAAATAACAAATTCCAGCGGTTGTTTTTACTCTTTGGAACAGTAAATTTAAATTTATTTTGCATAAATAGCAAGAAATGGATATTTCTACTACAGAAATTCCGAAAATAACTATTTTTAACAGTACTTTTAACTACTGCACTATTGTTGAGTTATTCACAATCATAACCGTAGTAGTAATTTTAACTACATAAAACCAACTATTCAGTTTTAGTTCCACTAACTATGAAAGTTTAGTTAAAATTCTGCTGAATATGGTAGTTTTAACTATATTTTTTTAACTGCACATATGTGGATGTTTTTACCACTCACGTTTTTTCTCTGTAGAAAAAAATGATCTTTCCAACTGCATAAATAGTAAAAATAACTATTTTCAACAATTGATTTTACTATATGAAAACAGTAAATTTCTTTCTTTCTCTGCAACTAGTAAGAAATAGTTGTTTTAACTACATAAATTATAAAAGTAACAACTTTCAGAGGTTGTATTTACTATATAAAAACAGTAAGTCTCATTTTGTTTGCAACTAATACAAAATAGTTATTTTTGCTACCACAATAGTAAAATTAACTATTTTTAACAATAGTTTTTATAACTACACTATAGTTGAGCCATTTAAAAGCATCTGTTAGTTATTTCAACTACGTAAAGTAGTTATTTTAACTACATAAAACCAACTACTTCATTTTGGTTCCACTAACTGAGGAAGTGTAGTTAAAATGCTGCTGAATATGGTAGTTTTAACTACTTTTTTTTAACTACACAAATGTGGTTGTTTTTACCATTCGCATTTTTTTCTGTGTGTTTTGTTTTTTTGGGTAGATGTAAAAGTTAAATCGTCTCTTATTATATAATGTATTTAATAGTCTGATGTCAAGAATATGAGATAATCATCAGATGGTTATCGAATAATATAATCCTGAATGGACTTAAGTATACATAAATCTAGTACATATACACTACCGTAAGGAATTATCGGTACCGCTGCACGCGCACGACCCAAAAACATACCAATCTTTAAATCACGATTTTTTTGTAAATACAAATGCCAGAAAATTAACAAATATACCATTCGAAAGATAATTAAATTCTACGATTAATAATACATAACTGAAAATTTTAATAATTTATGCAAAGATTGCAATCGACGAATTGGACAAAAAAATTTAAAAAATAAAATTTTTTTGGAAATTTTTTCAACCCGTGCACATTTTTTAAAAATTGTAGAAAAAATTTGAAACTTACATAAGTGTGATCATTCAAGTCTCATCTTTAATTTAAGACCAAAAGAGCTCAAAAATCTTAATCGGTTAGCGAGATATTATTATAAACGGCAGAGCATTTTCAGCCAAAAACCGTTCAAAATCGACTAATTCACTGCATTTGTCAAAAAACATGCTCGGACGTTTATAATGATATCTCACTAATCGAATAAGATTTTAAAACATTTTTGGTTTTAAATTAAAGATGAGACTTGAATGATCACACTTATGTAAGTTTCAAATTTTTTCTACAATTTTCAAAAAATGTGCAGGGGTTGAAAAAATTTCCAAAAAAATTTTATTTTCAAAATTTTTTTGACAAATTTGTCAATTGCTGCAAACTTTGTATAAATTATTAAAATTTTTAGTTATATATCATTAATCGCAGAATTTAATAATCTTTCGAATGGTATAGTTGTTAATTTCGTGACATTTGTATTTACAAAAAAATCGTGATTTAATGATTAGTATGTTTTTGGGCCGTGCGCGTGCAGCCGTACCGATAATTCCCGACGGTAGTGTATGTATATTTTTTTCTTCCACATTTAGAAAATTGCAAATTTAGTGCTAAAAGTTATTTGATTAATAATAATTTCTGTCGTATTTAAAATAGAATTAGAGATAATTTTTTTCAATCGCAGTTATATTTTTAAATGTCATTCTATTTATAGATGTTAAATTTTAATTAATCATCATTTTTAGTGATAATTTATGGAGTTTAGGAAAAAACTAATTGATAATTAGATAAGGAGTGAATTTTTTATTTAAATTTAAAACTTCTCTTAATATTATTAGGAATAATTTGGTAATTAGAATTAAAAATAAAATTTGTTTTCTAAAAGAAAAATTTTAGAAATAAAATAAACTTTTTTCAATTAGAAGAACGTTAAAAAATATTTTCAAGATAATTAAAGTATTATAATTATTATTAATAAAATAATACAAATAATTATATAATAGGGGAGAGTTTTTAGAGTTGGGCAGGGTTAAGAGTTGACCCTGGTTAAAAAAACCGGACAGATTTCGGACTAATCCGAAATTTGTCCGAAACAATGCGGTTTATGGTCAGGTTTTTGTCACCTGAAATTAATCCGGAAAAATCCGAACTCTATACGGTTTGTGAACAACTAGTGAATCCGGAGTTGGTCCGATGAAGTCCGAAATTAATCAGATAATTTGAACTAGTGAATCCGGAATTAGTCCGAAACAGTCAAAAATTAGTCCAGACAATTTAGTGAATGTTAATGAAAAAAATAATTATACAAGTTACATATTAATTATTATTACTTTATGGTACATTCAGCATATTTTTTCGATTTACCTATCGCAATTTTATTTACATTAACTTAAAATTTCTAACGCTTGGGGATTCGAACCTACACCTATCTAACATTATATCGCACCAAAATCGAATACACTAACCACTATACCACGCTCGCATGGGAGTTCAAATTCACAATAGAATTTATGAAGTGCCACGAAAAGAAATGACAAGAAACTAACACATCAGTGTTAATTTTAATATTCAAACAAGATAACTAATAATATTAGTAAATTTGTAAAAACAAATTGACTGCAGAATTAAATATTTTATTTACCATAAGTAAATACCCTGAATAAAAAGTGGGGCCGATTTCATACTAATCCGGAATTTGTCCGCAACAATGCGGTTTAATGTGGAGTTTTTCACCATTAATTAAGTTTGAAATCAATACCGTTTTTTATAACTATTGAATCCGTAACTAGTCCGGTTTAGTCCGAAGTTAGTCAGATCATATGCAACTAGTAAATGCAGAAGTAATCCGGTTGGTTTAACCAGTGAATCCGCAGCTAATCCGAAACAGTCTGCTTCCCGTGTGGAAAAATTTTAGGGCGCTGACCAAGCGCTTAATAGACTGTCTAACGTCTTTATAGACCCAGGGCAGACGGTCGTGTCGAGCGGCTGTTCAGAATTGAAACGAAACTTCCACGCTATCGTCTAGAATAGACCAGCGTTTCTGGTCTGATCAGCAGTGCTAGTAAATTCTAATCTACGTCTATTAAAAATTTCTCATTATATGTTATGACAACTATTCTTAGAATGATAAAACTTAATTATATTTGAAATAATTTTGATGACTTTTTTTAACATAAAAAGTATAAAAAAATATTTTAATTTTCTGTATTTTTCACTTTAACTTTCTTTAAGCGTAAGGCTTTGTGTCCCTCCCAATCTTTGGCATTGGAGATATAGTAGTCTTTTTGTAAAATAAAATTTACTGCAAATCAAAACAGCCGGATGAAACTAGCAGTCGTACTCAGCACCAATCTTTAGGCGTCAACCACTAATTAATGAAATTAATAAATAAAAACTTACTAAGAGCCAGTTTCACCAACTTCCGATTAAAAGTTAATCAATGATTAAAGACAGTTTAAAGGCTTCTGATTGGTTAATTGAGGATTTAATCATTGATTAACTTTTAATCGGTGTTGGTGAAATCGGCCCTTAATTTGCTATTTAGTGTTTATTTATTCTCAAATAACAATATTCGATGGTTTTTTAAATCATTAAGTATTTCTAAATTTGAAGGAGAGGCATATTGGTAGATGACGCCTAAACATTGATGCTGAGTACGACTGCTAGCTTCAGCCGACTAGTCAAACACATAGAAACACATCAAAATCTATTTTTTCAGTGCACATTTAAAATTAAATTATACAGAAAACAGCAACAACATAGCACATTATTATTCACATAAAACAGAAACCACAACGAATACTAAAATTCACAAAGAAAATGCACCATACGCTGACTAATCTAACGACGCCAAACGACGCGACGCCATTAGGCGCCATGTTACTTAACAGCTGGGCACACATCGACGCATGCGCATATAAAATCCTAGACCAAATCTAGACGGTCTTAATAACACCGTACTAGGCGGACATATTTGACTTAGATTTTTTCTAATAAGCCCATCTGTTAAGTCACTGATTCGGGACTTGATGGACCGTCTAGAATTAGACGGACTTGATGATTGCTAATCGGGAAATCATTGGACTCTAGACTGCCACAATATTTTTCCACACGGGTTATGGACAGGTTTTTGTCGCTCGGAATTTGTCCGGATAAATGCGGTTTGTGTATAACCAGTGAATCCGGAATTAGTCCGATCTAATCCGAAGTTAGTCTGACAATACGCAACTTGCAAATGTGAAATTATTAAATCCAGAATTAATCTGGTTTTTGTCAGGTTTTTGTTATACGAAATTATAATTATAGTTTGAATTTATCTGCATTTAATACAAATTGTTTTTAATATACAAATTCAATATTATACCAAAATCATTCCTGATTAAGTCTTTGAATTGGATTGAATATGGATTGTTTTGAACTGTCTGTGGATTGTATATATTTACAATTTCTTATAATAATAAGAGTTATTTTCGGACTGTGGTGTTTTGATCAGATATTATTCGGATTGACGCTGACTATTACTGGATTTTTTGCATACAGATTTTGGATTGTTCCATACTTGTTTCGGATTAAATCTTTTAACTGGATTAAATTCGGAATATTGCGGGCTGATTTCGTATTCTTTACATATTGATTTCGGATTATTTTGTATTTATTTTAGATGAGTTTTTTGACGGACATAATTTCGGATTGTTGCATAATAATTACGGACTTAATTCATAGACATTTAAGGTTACTCCAAACTGATTTAGGATCATTTTCGTACAATTATCGGACTAATCCACACTAATATACCCGGATTTAATCCGGATTAGTCCGAAATTTTTATCAGGGATATAATATGATTCGGGTGGCCGTATATTACCGGATTCTTAGCATACATATTTCGGATTGTTTCGTATTTGTTTCGGAATATGATTTTACCACACTAATTCCGAATTGAAGCGGACTAATGTCGGATTTCTTGCTTACAGAGTTCGGATTGCTCCGGAAATTTTGCGGATTAAATTTTTTTAACTAGATTAAACTCGGATTGTTGCAAACTGATTCCGTATTCTTTACATATTGATAACGGATAATTCTGTACTTATTTTAGAAGAATTCTTCACCGGTTATAAATTTGGATTGTTGCGGACTAATTACGGACTGAATTCGTAGACATTCAGGATTACTCCGGAGTGTTTTCGGATTCAGGTTTTCGTTCGGATTGATATCAGACTAGCGCGGATCATTTTCGGACCTTTTTCGTACAATTTTCGGACAAATCCGTACTAATCTGTCCGTATTTAATACGGAATTGGTCCGAAATTTTTACCAGGGGAGCCACCGCGTTTATTTCGTTTTATCACACTAGCGCCATCTATATTTGTACGTAAATTCTTGCTACTAAGTGTCAGCCATCTTTTCATATGAGTCGCAGTTAAGAATACGAACGTAGGTATATTTGAGTATTGTGTGACTCTGTGATAAATGTGTAAAGTATTTTGGTGTTTGTGTCACGCGTTTGTGTTCTGTGCGATATGACGCACAGTGTCAGTGTTGAGCCATGAGCGGTTGTTAGAGTTGAGCCACCCGAAATTTTGCAATTACAAAGCGTACTTGCAACAAAAATTCATTTGTTCAATTAAAGAGGTGTTAAAAACTTCATTTCTATTGGAAAGAGAGGAAAAAAAATTTTTTCATAACCTTTTTTCAATTTTGGATTTTGTTCATGAGGAATAAATTATCTAAAGTTATATGAAAATGCATAATATGGGATTTTATTTGAATTTCATGGTTCCTTTCCTCATTCCCAAATGTCATTCTATCATTTGAAGGTAATTTTTATCATTTTCCTAAATATTTCATTGATTTTCTACAGTGGCCCAACTCTGGCAACCATGTTCAACTCTGACAACATTTTTTTTAATTGCTTATAACTCTGAATCTTTTAGTCAAATTTTTTTACAATATTCAGCAAAAACATTGCATTTGAGTTGATCTTTCCAACAAAATTTGCGCGAAATTCGTTTTACAGGGAAAGTTATGATGAAAAGTCAAAACTATGCCCAACTCTAATAACACTCCTCTAATAATTTAATACACCGACAGATTGGCTCGGTCGGATAAATGCCTGGCTCGGTGGGCGGACCAAGGGTACTTGGTTCGCGCCCATTAGCCTGGGATTTTTCCGGCACGTGAGATAATCTGAGCGGGAGGTTTGACGTCGAAGTATAATGATGTGCACCGTCGATTATTGTCCGGTACACACCATTAGAATTCGACTGTCGATAAACCGGTTGTACTCGGAGAGGTTTTCTACAGTTTCCCTCTCCACTGGCGAGAAAACCCATTGACGGGTGGTCCAGGCAAATGCGAGTACTCCTAACCTCAAAGTCGTTCTGTAGAAACGCAAAAACAAGTTGGTATATAAGAGTGTGTGTTCTGACAGTTGGCTAAGCCTGAAGTCATTAAAAAAAAAAAAAAAAAAAAATAATTTAATACAATTTTAATAGCCCGTGTGGAAAAAGCCACGTTCGAGCCCCACAGCTCCGGGGCCCCTGTCGGGGGCCCTCGTGGAAGATCCATGAGGAGAAATCCACGAGGGCACCAGCAGGGGCCCCGTTCTTTGCCCTTACGGTTGCCCTGCTCAAAAATTTATCTAAGTTTTAAAAATAAAATTTTTTTGTTGAAAAACTTTAGTTCAGAATGCATTAAATTACGTTTCAAAGCACCTGAAATAAACATTAAGTGACATTTTTCCAGAAATCCTATCACAAAGTTATGGAAATTTACGAGGGCACCAGCAGGGCCCCTGCTCTTAGCCATTATGAATGCCCTGCTCAACAATTTTTCTAAGTCCAAACGAAAAATTTTTTTTACAACAAAAAATTATTGTTTACACTATCATTTTAAAAAAAGAAAAACACGTTTTTAACAAATATTTAATGTTACTTTTTTTGAAAATATTGAACTTACCTAAGGGCAAATCACATTGCCCACATTATTAACTAGAAAAATTTCAAAGTCCAAAAAAAAAATTTTTTTACATACAAAAATTAATGTTTATAATGATTTTAAACTATGAAAAACGCGTTTTTAACACATATGTTTTGACATTTTTTTTTTTTTTTGAAATTATAAAAATATTAATTTATGAATATTTATGGTCTATTATTATATTATTGATATTGTTATTATTATTATTAAACTATTTAATTATTTGTCATGGTGTATTAGTGTTAATAAATAATTTATTGAATCATCAAAAGCAAGTCAGCAAGTCACCTACATTAAAGCAATAATTTTCAAGTAGGTCCCGTAGCATAGTGGTAAGAGTGTTGTCTGGTAGTCAGTAGGTCGTAGGCTCAATTCCCGCGTGCGTCAGATTTTTTTTTTGTGGTCACGATTTAATTAAAAAAAGTAAAAATTGTTAAATAAGAATGTTATTTATCAATAATTGGACTAATTTGTTATTAATAAATAATTAATTTATTAATTTAATTGAAAATAAAGTTGAGGGCATTTTATGAAATCCACGAGGGCACCGCGTGGAAAATCCATATGGAATCCATGAGGATTTTCCTCGAGGGCACCCATGAGGGAAAGCATGTCACGCCTTCGAGGGCTCCGCGTGGATTGCCATTATGGATTCCACATGGCAAGAGGGCAATCCACGAGGGCCCCGGCGGGGGCCCTCACTATTTTTCTGCACAGGAGATTAATTTTTTTCAATTAATTTAATAATTCATATTGCAAATATTGCAAAATAAACATAAATAATAAAAATTTTTGCAATTAATTGTAAAAGTGACAAAAAAAAATTGATAAAGTTTAATTTAATAATTACACGGAAAGAAAAGAACATGAATCCTTCCTTGAAAATGCTTGTGTTATAGGTTAGTTCATAAGTGTTGATAAACGTCGAAAAGTGATACAATAATTGTTCTTTGTTTGTGTGATTAATTAATTAAATTTGTGAATGAATGAGTGAATTTCAGAAAAACTGTGTGAACAAGTGGAAATTATCTTTTTTATTTTACAGAAATATACAATTTTTTTGAAAGTCAACGAAATTCTCAAACAAGGTGCTAGAAATTTTCATTGACTGCTTTTGAAACTCTCATGCAAAAGTACTAGAATGTTTCTAGTATTTTGTGTCGTATCCAAAAGTCAAGCACTGAGTCAATGAAAAATTTTACGTACTTTTTTTTCCGTCTACTTGAGAGAATAAAATCTAAAAAATGGAAGATATTTTTTTTCATCGCTTTTTCGTCAGGAAAAAGAATAATTTTTACGTCACATGTAATTTTGTTTTTTATTGACTCAAGTGATTGATTAGATTGTCTGACACTTTGGTTTCTTTTTTCTCTGATAATTCAAAACTAAAATATTCGTTAAATTTTGGGTGAAAAAAATTATTGTTCAATATTGTCTGTCTAAATTTTTTCTTTTATCGTTTTATTTAAAAAATTTTTCTTTTCTTTTTAAGAAATTGTCTTAAATAAATTGCATTCTTGTAATAAATAATAAAAATAATTTGATATTTCAAAAATATTTTGTCCCTTTTTTGAATAATCAGAAAATAAAAATCTTTTTGATTTTTTAAAAAAAATTTTCCTAAATTCGAATAGTTTTTTAAGCATTATTGAATTGATTTATTAATTATTAATTTTCATTTTAAAAATGTATTATTAACTTTGAAAGAAATGTGTTAAAAACAAGCTTTTTTATCTTTGATGAGAGATTAATTACAAAATACAATCGTAGTTGAGTGTCAAGGTTAAGAAATGACATTCAAGTGCATGCGAGTCACTTTTTAATGAAACAGAAAAGGAAAAAAAATAATCTCTAAATCGACAAAAATACTTTTAAAAAAAATTTTTTTTTTAACTTTACCAAAAAATATATTTTTTTTATTGTAAGTGAATATTAAATAATTTATAAAAATACCTACAAATTAAATTTTGAAAAAATAAACTTTACAGTAACAATATTTTATTTTTCTTTAGAATAAAAATTATAAATTTATTTTAAAAAAAGTAAAAGTTATATTTTATTTTTTTCAAATTAGTAAATTAGTTCAAAAAAGCAAATTTTATAATTTTTAAATAAGAATTGTAAGTATTGCTGCAATTTAATTTGATACTAATTTTTTTTCTGAGTTCATTTCTGAAAAAATATAAATAGCCACAAAAAAATAATGCCAAGGTAAAGTTTTTCAGAGGTCAAGGAAAATAAACTGTATTCCCTTTTGCAGAAACTTATTTTTTTCCAGTAAAAATCTAATTTAAAAAAAATATTTGAAAAAAAGGATTTAAAAAAAATTTTTTTTTAATAATTCAATTTTTAAAAAATAATTTTGTTCTTTGTTTCGTTTGCTATAAATTTATAATTGTGAACATGTGTACAGAAAAACTGGAAAAATTTAAATGTTTTTCAATGTCAAACCTGTTAGTATAAGTAAATAATGGTTTGTAACCGTCTTGAAAACGATGAGATATTATTGAAGTTGCAATTATAATGTAAATGATGGTTTTTAAGCAGTGTCAAACAATTAATTATTTTAATGAGAGTGCTATTATGGAACGCTGTTATTTATTTAATTTATTTTATACAAATTATTTTTTTTCTAATTGAAAATAATTGGCGACTTTTAAGTTATCATTATTGAGAAAGAAAAAATTGTTCCGACGGACGGTCACGTTAAAAAGTTTGTCCAATTTATTTAAAATCACTTTATTTAATAAAACAAATTAAAATTTAAGGTTATGTTTATGCTATTTTGGTTAGTTTTTTTAATTAAAAGTTTCGTTTTAATTACGCAAATTAAAAAAAATAATTTTATTTATTTTTATATTAATTTTTTTTTTAATTTTGGATGTTATGAAGACTTTGACATCCATAATTTGTAATAGTAATTAATTTTCTTTCTGTATTTTTACTCAAAAAATTATGAACATAACCTAAAATTTTTTGCTTCTTAGGTACTTCTCTAGGGAGCGCGTCACATAGTTATTTTAAAATGAATTAAAGTTTTATTTTAAGGGCATTTGAACCATTATGCGACGTCAAAGTTTTAGAACACATGCTTCGCGCGCCAACCCCCTATCTCTATTTTTATATTTATTTTAATTAAAATTTTTATAAATTTAAAATAATGTTTTCTTACACGGAAAAAACTGCATGGTTGGGACAACCATATATATATTGAAAAATACGGGATATCCATTTTTTTTCTATGGATGTGTCAACTAAAGAAATGGATGTGGTATATGGATGTGATAACCTTAAAGTAATATTTAAGTAATGTATTCAAAGTGTCATTGAAGTCGTAAATCTTAACTGTCATTTTTAGAAAACCGTAATGCAAAGTTACATAATAAGTGAGGTGATATTGTGAAACGGAATGCAGTTCGGTACAGACTCTTAGAATTTAAGGAGGTTCTCCGGCTGCTACTCTTGAAAAAATCGATTTTCTTCCAATTTTATTTAAATTTTGAGGAAATGTTTCTTCGAGTGCGCTCTAAATGTGGTAGAAATTTCAGAACCCTTTTCCATGTCAAAAAACTAGATATCGTAGTTGGCATTTTTCATTTTCAAAATAATCGCATGTAGAAGCTGAAGTTTGAACTTAAATATTTCAAAATTTAGCATGGCAAAGGGTTCTGAAATTTCTACCACATTTAGAGCGCACTCGAAGAAACATTTCCTCAAAATTTAAATAAAATTGGAAGAAAATCGATTTTTTCAAGAGTAGCAGCCGGAGAACCTCCTTAATAAAGTACCGTCTATGTTTCAATTATATCGAATGCTCTCCCTCTCCTCTTTTTAAAAAGACTACATTGAGTTATTGTCTTATTTTTTTCTGTTTAAAATAAACAATTTTTCCAGTTTCTTTACTTTATTGCTGTAGAATTAAATTATTGCCGATAAAGATGAATGTTTATTTAATTGTTTCTAGTTGAGGAAAAAAGGAATTGTGGGGTTGAAAAAAATTAAGATACATAGTCTTTTATTTTTTGTTTACTTTTTTTATTTTTTCATTTTAAGAAGTATTTAAAAACAAACCTGGCACATTTTTTAAAATTTATTGATAACTTTTTTAAACTATTATTAAACATAACTTAAAATTTTACCTCTAAGTTTTCTTTCTCATGGAGTGACAAAACTACATTAAATAGTACCAGACAATATTTTCAGCATAACAAAATATTCTATAGCGTTTATTTTAAAGTAACCGGAGTATAATATCATAAAAAACGAAATAAAAATAAAAAACTTTAAATCCTTACCAAAAAAAAAAATTGTTTCGATTTGGAAAAAAATATAGTTAATATTTTAATGATTATGATAATAATAACAAACTTTACAAAACATAACAAAAATTTTCTTACGTGACATTTGATTACATTGTACACGTTCCTCTTCTTACAATCGATTCTGTCATGTGACCTGAAGTGCACTTTACGTTCAGAGAATAAAAATGTTGCACAATGTTTGTCAAATGGCAAAAGAAAACATCGCGGAAGTATAACAAGCAGGAAAGGAAATTATTTTTATTTCGTTTGTTTTAAGAAGAACATTTTGTTTCTTTTCTAAAGAGAAGAGAGAATTCTATTATTCTAACGAGAGCAATTTTTTCTTTACGAAAAATTTTTTTTTTCTGTATTAAAGTAATTGTTAGTTATTTTCTTCTATATTATTCTTTAAAGAAAGGGAGTTAAATTTTGAATTATTGTTTATTTTTAGTAACCAAGGTATAAGTAGTAGAATATGATTCAGTGGTCACGGGACCTACGTTACCGACGGAGATAATACGAACTACATTACATAGTAGAATATGATTAAGGATGTTAGTCAATAATCACGGGACCTACCTTACCGATGGAGATAATATGAACTCAGTAGAATATAATTATGGCGGTTATTCAGTGGTAACGGGACCTACCTTACCGACGGGTATAATACGAAAGTTGTTAATACGCCAAAACACGCTACATTTGTCTTTAGAGACTAATATTTGTTTCTAAATGTAAACTTTTCCTTTTCTCTTATTAATTTCGAAATTTTTCATGCAGTGACACAGCAAGCAAACGGTTTTTGGTTACGCTGCACCGAAGTCGATGCATGTACTTTCACTTGATATAAATGAAAAATAAAAGCACAAAACGTCAAGTTCAATTTTTTTTTCATAAAATACATGTTTTGAACTAAAAGTCGTGCGAGTTTCAATAAAAAATATTAATAATTAACTTGTCAGGAATTTTTTTTAAAAAAAAGTTAACTCCCCCCCCCCTTCAAGTTAGGTCGGATTTTTTTTTAAACTTTTGCGGAAACAAATGGAATTATATGCTGTTTATAGCTAATTGATAAAGTGAAAATTGGCTAAGTAATTCCATTTGTTTATGACAAAAAAACATACCCTTTTTTAACCCTTATTATTATGCACTTAGATAAAAAAAATCAATTGGCCATTTAAATAGGATGAAAGTTTGACTTCTTAAGTGTACTTTCCAAAAAAAAAAAAAAAATCGAAATTCGATGGACCAAAAGTGGGGAAATTCCGTTGAAAAATTACATGTTTTTAGTTAACAAATGGAATTATGCATAAACTATTTCTCCGATCTACTTAATTTTTTTTTGGCTTTATTCAGCTACGCAAGGAGAACATTCCTGGTAAGTTATGAACAAATTCGATAATTATTAACAAAGTTATTAAACAATTAAAGAAGTGCTATTTTTAGTGGTTTAAATTCATTTGCAACTAAACTAATTAACCTTTTTTAACGTATGACCCATCATTTTAAAGGTATTTCCAAGCTCTATAACTTTCAATAACTACTTTTTCCCCTAAAACTTAACCGGAAGCAACGAGCATCGAAAAACCATGTTTTCCAAACTTTGGTGATTGTTTACACTGTTTTTCGCACCCGGAAATCGAGAGCAAACTGTGGGGCTCTTATAAGGAGCCCCCAAACTACCAGAAACCGTTTAGACTTTGCTGTTCGGATTTTTGGGCAGTTTTTGCACTCACCGACTGGCCTACCCGAGAAATGTATTATAATTTAACTCTCTGCTGATGCTAACGACCGTTATCGTCAAAAATCGTCATTCTGGACGCCTGGTGGGGACAATGGGAGTTACGTTCTTTGGCGATAGAGTGGGGATTAGTTAGCATCAGCAGAGGGTTAAATGGTAAAAGTAGGCGTGGTTACACAGGTGACTTGAGTCTCCCACAAAGGTGGGGGGGACTTCCTAGAACTGGAACGTAAGTCGGAGGAGTGGGAGTATTGAGAGCGAGTGAGAAGCTGAGGTCGTTCACGCTTACACTCGTTCTCCCCACTCCGGCGCCTACATTCCACTTTTTGGAAGTTACCATCTTTCGGGCATTTTTGCATCGACCGTGCAGAAGTGCACACTCAAGATGTTCGTCGTCGTTTATGAAGAGGAATCATCATTCAGCTGTAACTTTACTGGAGTCTTCTTTCAAGGAAAAAAAGTAAGTTAATTACGTCTATTTTTATTTTCTTTCTTTGCTTCCTACGCTTAGATATATTTTATTGATATTCAAAAAAATTTTGTCTTTAATTTAAAATCTATTTAGGGGCCGTTCAAAAAATACATGTAACGCAATGTTGTATACATTAGCGCCATTTTTTCTGCTGACAGTAACAAATAGCTTGACCCCCCCTCCCCCTAAAGCGTTACGTATTTTTTGAACGGCTCTTTAGTTAAAAATCATAAAATTTGTTGATTGAAAATATTTCTTCAAAAATCTAATTTTCTGTTCAAATTAAATTTTCATTTATTAAAAATATTTATTCTAAATTTGGTTTGTTGAAAATGTAAAAAAAAATTATGGAACTAATTTTATTAAAGCATAAAGATATTTTTTAAAAATGGGAAGGAAAAATAAATTAAATTTTATTTTTGTAATGTTTATTAAAATTTTATTAGGATTTTATATAAATGAAAACTTTCAAGAAACCCAATTTATAATCAATTTTTATTTTTACATAAAGTAAAGCATACATTTTTGAAAGTTTAGAAGCGTTTAAAAATTCAGTAAAGTTATTTTCCAGCTGTAGAAATATATATTTTTCTACTTTCTTCTGTCTACCACTATTTCTATCTTTTTTCTCGCATACCTATACTTGAAAAAATTTTATTTTAATTAAAAATTTTTTCTTAAATTTAAAATATATGTTCGTAAATATATGTAAATATATGTTCGTGAATTTTATAACTGTTTAAATTTTTCTCAATCATACAAAGTTTATAATTTTATTGATGTACATTTCACTATCACCTAACAATAATTTATTTTGTGAATTATTTGAATATTTTTATAATCAATCTTTACACTTAACACTAAATTACTCGTTCTTGGGTATGTTAATATTCATCATTTTGTTGAATACTTAAAACAGTCTAACTCTAATGAATTTTTCCATAGCAACATTAATTCTGAATCACTATCTCGATATAGATCTTTTTACATCTACTATTTTTACGAGTAATTATTGTCAATCAAATAATACTTCGCATTTTCAAAAACTTTATCATTTGTTTCAATATTATAATAATGTTTTATATTTTAATATCTTGTTTGTATTGCCCATTAATGATCCTTGTGATTATGGGCTGAGACTTAAATAAATAAATAAACAAGTTGTTCATTTTATGACCATTTAGCTTCCTCAACATATAAAATATAAATTCGTGACGTAATTCACTTACAAAATTTTAGCAAACTCCATCTAAACATATGTATAAAATTAAATAATGAAAAAATACAAAATTTGAATTTTTTGTGATAAAGAAAAATATCGATTAATTTTATAAATTTTGATAAAAAATGTACTTTGTATACATCAATCGATTCGTTTTCTTGTCAGGAATGTAATTTTGAGAATAATTAATGAAAATATTAACAAATAAAAAAATTATTTCCAAAAATACAAAAAAAAATTTTTTTTTGAATTTTAAAAAAATTGTATAAAAATTTTTTTTTAAGATATTTTTAAAAATCCTTGTGTCAGATTTTAGGTATTAATGACTGCAATAAACCTGCAAAATTTCAGGAGAATCCATCAAAATTTGTTTGAGATAATTTGTACACAATTTTTGTGACATACACACACACACATACACACATACATCTGGACATTTGCTCAGAATTGAATATACATATGTTATAGATGAAAATGAGTCCATATAACCTTCTTTTGAAAAATTGAAAATCGTCACGAATGCAAAGCTTCCTCATGAGGAAGCAATAAATATAATTTGTAGAAATCAAAAAATTTGTTTATTCAAAGCATTTATTCTACAATAATTTAATTTGTTAAAAATCATAAAATTTATAAATTTATAAAATATTTGCCTATTTTAAAATCTAGTTTGTTAAACATCATATTTGAAAAATATTTATTCCAAAATCTATTTCTTTATTAGAAATAATTAAATTTTTATTCATAAAAATATTTATTGTAAATTCTAGTTTTTTTGTCGAAAAGAATAAAATTTCCATTCATTGAAAATATTTGTTTCAAAATCAAGTTTTTTTTTAATAAAATGAAATAAAAATGATATAACTAATTTTATTTAAACCTGCAAATATTTTATAAAAAATTTTAAGGAGAAATAAATGCAACTTCATATTTAGAAAGTCAATTTTATTTAAATTGTACATAAATTTATTAAAGTGTAGGGGAGACCGGGGCGTAATGGCTAACTTTTCACTCTTTGTTGTTTAACTCGGACATTTTTGTTCTAATTGAATGTTTATCTTCTAGAAAAGTTACTCTGGTATCTCATCTTTCTTTTAAGACTACAAACGTCCCGATATGACTCTTACTTTTTATTCTACAACAGTTTTTCTGGAGCGATGCAGAGCTCCAAAATACGGCCCGAGCCGGGGCGTAATGGATAACTCCCGGGGCGTAATGAATAATGATTGCTAATTATTATATACAGTTTCCAATCTTATTGTATATTGTAAATTAAGGTTCCTGGGTATTCCGTGAATGCTATTTTTATTCAGAAATACTTCAACTATCGCTTTTTTAATAATATTCTGTGATATTGGCACTCTCTCAATTTTTTTTGTAATTTCTCATTAAAATCGTAGCTTGAAATCTACTATTTGTAAATTTTAGACCAAAACTTTTAAATTTTGTTAAAAACACCTAAACATATTTAAACTAAGTGACAAGTAACCGCGAAAACAAACCTACACTTCGCTGATATGGTAGGTTGCTTTTTATACATAGCGTATTGCATTAGCCAACACGCCCCGGGAAAAACTAGCCATTACGCCCCGGGGTACTCGGCAAATATTTGGCTTTTCTTTAACAATACCGGAAGTGTGAATCAAAAATCTCGAATTGTCCCTTAAAAACAAACGTGTCAAGATCGAAACCTCATTTCAGTTTTTTTTTTAAAGCTATTTTTGAAAAAAATAGAACGAAAAAACGAAAATTTTGAAAAGTTACTTTCGTATGTCAAAAATAGTTTTTCTACTATATTTCTTACAATAATGAATAAATATTAATGAAACTTCCGACAAACTTGCAGTATACCAAGTACAATAACTTGTCTATTGTGCGAAATTATTACAATTTACGGTTTTTAAACAAATTACAATTATTCATTACGCCCCTTAGCCATTACGCCCCGGTCTCACCTACATATATTTGTTTTTACAAAAATCTGAAAGTTACACAATATTTTAAAAATTGTTATTTCTACATAAAGTAATTTAAACATTTTTAAAATTTAGAAGTATTTAAAAATTCAATAAATTTATTTCTGGGTGTAGGAAATATTTTTCTAATTTATTAGAGTCAACTTGAAGGAGGGGAAGGGAAAGGAACTTCCCAAGTGGTTCAGTCAGAAGTCACTTTTTCCCCATCCAGAGTTTAAGTGACTTTCCCTTCTCTAACACCCTGAGAGGGAAAGAGAAACAGAAGCCACTTTCTTCGGGGACTAAAGTGACTCCATGTTATGATAAAAAAAGAAGCGACCCTTATTTTTCCTTAGAGAGTAAAGAGGAGCTTTTCTCTCCTTTGGAGGAGAAGTAGTAATAAAAATAAAGAGAATGAAAGACCTGTTTTTGTTTCAGGAATGAAAGTAATAAAAGAAGACTTCAAGACGAGGAGAAGAAGAAGAAAACAAAAAGTGAAAAAGAATTCATCATTTAATTGGAAGATTTTTATCTGCAAGTTACCTATGTGCAAGAATTAAAAAACATACTTATTTATTTATATTTTTATCTAAGTTATTAAATTAACTACTGCTGTCCTAGCAAAATCTTAGTATCCCATTTTCTGTAAGGTCGTGATTTGTTTATAATCGTTCGTGTTGTTTTACGAGACTAGGTTCTTTTGGATTGCATTCGCAAATTTTAAACACAATGAGTGATTCGATTTTATTAAAATCGTTCAAGTGAATAATATTTTCAATGCACATGGCTCTTTACTGGATCTTGTTTTTGTAAATTTCAGTAACACTAATTAGTGTTTAAAGTAAGTTTATCAAATGACGAACTATTACCAGTAGACAGTGCCGGTCCCAGCCCTCCTTGCGCCCTCGGGCAAATTGACCTAGGCGCCCCATGCATGGGCACGAATTTGAGAAAAATAAAGCAATATTATAGATTATGCTATAAGTTATAGTAGTCCAAAATTTACTCAATAGTTTATTACTTACATTTCACAACTTGACGAATCTTTTTAGAATAAATTTTAACGAATCATTATTGCTAATTCTTGGGATTTAGATGCACGGAAAAAATCTTGGGTGACGTGCCGTTCCAAGTAGACCGAAAATGTACGAATGCGATACGACTTTAGTTTGGAGGAGCTGTATTTCCAACTTGGGCGTGCTGAACGCCCAAGATGCGGCTATTGCAGTCCCAAGGTTTTGAGTCTCAAATCTTGGGTGTTTAGCGCCACCAACATGGGAACGTAGATTTCCCGAATTGAGAACGTAGCACATCCAAACTATAGTTCCCCTACTTTCCGACGATTGGGATTGCACGTCACCCAAGATTTTTTCCGTGTGTTTTATATTTTTTTATATTGATGATAAATCTCCTATTGAATTTCAAAATGATTTTGTTTTTTTAACCTTCTACGATTCTAAAGTTCTGAACGTTCAAATGAACGAAATTTATCTATTTCTTCTTCAATTTAAATTTTTGTTACAATAATAATTTTGTGTCACTATAAAAAAATTAATTATAAACTTTCTAAGTGTAAAATTTAAGTTTTTAATTTTTATTGTAAACAGTAATTTATAAAAATATTTCTAATAAAAAATTATTTCTTCATTTGAACGTTCAAAGCTTTTGGATCATAACCTTCTTTTAAGTCAAAATGTAAATACAAATATCTTTTTAGGCGCCCCAAATTTCCAGGCGCCCTCGGGCGGTGCCCGACCTAGCCCCCCCCCTAAGACCGGCACTGGTCGTAAAAGTAAAATTTTTGTGCTCACACTAGTTCCTGATTCTTGGAGTATTACAAAAATTCGCAAAGTTTTTAATGTTTCTCGGCGTATTGCTTTGCGTTCAAAAAAACAAAAAAGGAAGGAATAGTTGGGTCTCGTTCTAATAAGAAAACACCTCATCCTCTGAATCCAGAAACTGGTGGATGCCACGTCAGTTCAACACACTTATTTTCATGACTTGTTGGGATTTGGCTGTACTTTTGTAAATTTATTACTTTTATAGTGATAAACAACTCCACCAAATATTTTTTCAAAATTTTAAAAATTACCACACTGAAAAAAAAGTTCTGGTTGGAATTACCAGAAAACCTGTTTTTAACTAGAATTTCGTGTTAAATATGCCCTAACTAGATTTTTTCTGGTTAGGTTAACCAGAATTCTAGTTAATTTAACCAGAATTCTGGTTGTTTTAACTGGAATATCGTGTTAAATATACCCTAACCAGAACTTTTTTTTCAGTGCAAAAATATGGCATTTTCAAAATTTTGGTCTTTTTTTAAAGTGCTATAACTTTGGTTCTAATTAACCGATTTTGGATTTTAAAAAAAAGATTTCTTTGGTTTCAAGTATATTTTAAGTTAAAATTAATATAAAAAAAAATTCAAAAAATTTTTTTTTTGAAATTTTGAAAAATTAAAAATTCGTTTTTGAAAAAACATTATCTTCGATTTTTTTAAAAATTTTACTAAATGTTAGGGCTATTGTGCTGTAAGTTTCATCTTGAGATCTCAAAGGGATTCGGAGTAAAAAAATAAAACGTAACCACAAATTACGAACATATGGGGCAAAATTCCTCAACTGCCCGGGTGAAACAATGAATTTTCTCTAAACTTTGCTAAAATGTTACTATTATTATTAGTAGAAGTGTAAATATTAATTTTTTTTTAATTAGATAAAATATTTTTTGAGTTATGGAGTTTCAAAATTTTGATTTTTTTTAGAATATATTTTTTCGATTTAATATATGTGACGCATTCCCAAGAAAGGTACCTAAAAAGGAAAAAATTTGAGGTTATGTTTTAAATTTTTTGAGTAAAAATACAGAAAGAGAATCAATTATTAATTAAAAATTGATAGTTTTCAAGTTTTCATTATATTCAAAATATTAAATTAATATTGGTTTAAAATTCAAATAATTAAAAATGAACTTTTAATCAAGATAAATCTAACTCGAACCCAACCTATAATTCGTTTGCTTCTTAGGTACCTTTCTTCTGGTCGCGTCACATATAGGGCTTGCAATCCCACACTAACGTCAATCCCGCGGGACTAGAATGCGGGATAACTCTCAATCCTCCCGTGCAGAAAATGCCCCACTTTGCCCTATTTAAAACAGGGTTCTGGTCGGGGCCTCGACAGTTTTCCCTATTAAAATATTTTTTTTTAATAAAGTTTTTAGAATTACTTTTTGTTGTAGAAGCTATTAACAATGAAATGCAATCATTATTTTAGTTATTTAATAATTTTTTTATTTTAGGGATTTGACTAGAATTCCTAGCCAGAACCCCAGGTAGGGTGTTCATTAGATTTAAGATAGGGTACTGATCAGGGCCTGGAAAGTTTTCCTTGTTTAATAAAGTGTAAAAAAATTAAATCTCTAAAATCACTTTTAATAAAAAATAATGAACAATTGAAGAATACAATTAAAGGGAGTAATTATACTATCGTTTTAATAATTTTTTTTATTTTGTGGGTTTGACCAGAATTTCTGGCCAAAACCCTAAGTGAGGTGTTCACTAGATATTAAATAGGGCTCTGATCAGGGCCTCGACAGTTTTCCTCGTTTGAATAGAGTGTAAATAAATTAAGTTCTTTAAATTAGTTCCCATAATAAAATTATAAACAATTGAAGAATTGTAATTTTAATGTAAATTAAATTTTATTTAAATTTTATTGTAATTTCTTTTGAATAAAATTAACATCACAAAATAGGTCAATTTTAAGAAAAACTGACGAGGCCCTGACCAGCTTTTCCCTAAGTAGGGCATTGGTCGGGAACAGCGTCACACACTAGTCGGGCACTGGTCGGTTTCTCTACCCAGAGCCACACCAGAGATTGGGAAAACTGTCCAGTACCCTATCAGGCCCACATTTTAATTTCTGCACGGGCTGCGGGATCCCGCAAAATCCCGCAAAATTTTATGTTATAGCTATATTCTAATTTTTTAATAATTATTAGATAAAATTTTATTAAAACGTTTTATTTATTTAATTGAATACATTGTTACAATGACTTAGAACCAATTTCAAATCTAAATTTTTATTTAAAAAATTTTTTAAATTATTGAAATCCTATTTTTGAAGAAATTCTTACATAAGTTTGGCTATGTCTATAAATAAATTTTTTATTATTGCACAACTTCACTTGTTAAACTAAATTTGAATGTAAATTAAGTATTTTTAAATTCACATAAATTTTTCTATTAAATGGAAGTTTCTAATTTTCATTTTGAAAATAAGATCTTAACCCCTTGGCTGTCAACGAAATTTTCACTGTTTGGGACAAAAGTGTGTTGAAAAAATTTTTAATGGATTTTTATGAAACTTTGTACCCTAAGGTTTCTGGGATCGCTGATTATGAATTTGACATCAGTTGTTTACAATTCAAAATGGCGGATCCAATATTGCGGAAATTTTTTCAAAATTCGTCGAATTTGCTTGAAACTTGTTACTCGGGGGTTTTAAGGGTCGCTGATTACGAATCTAACATTAGTTTTCTAAAATTCAAAATGGCGTATCCAATATGGCGGACAACGAAATAAAAAATTAAAAAATAAAAAATTAAAAAAATAAATTTAAAAATTAAATACATATAATATAAAATACATATTGGGCATTCTCTGTAAAACGGACATTCCCTGACTTTTCCCTGACAAAAAAAATTCCTTGACTTTTCCCTGACCGTTAGGAATCCCGCGGGATTCCGCTCCTTTTTTATAAGTATGTTGGATTCAATAAATAGTGTGGGATCCCGCGGGATTGCGCGATCCCGCTCTGAGGGATTGCGAGCTCTAGCCACATATTGATAAGTAAAATTAATCAAATTTAAAGTATGAATAGTGATTTTTAAAGGGGTTTTTACTGGCTATAAGCTGGTGACCTTTTTTCTATTAGCCATGTAAAAATCAGAGTGGGACCATGAGAATTTTTGAGGAAAATAATAATTTATCATTATTTTACATAGAAAATTATGATTTATAATTAATGTCTTTAAAAAGTTCCATGGCCCCACTCTGATTTTTACATGGCTCATATGAAAAAGGTCAGCTTTCGATTGGGATAGGTTACAAAAAAATAAAAAACACCGATATTGTGATACAGTAGAACTTGGTTAATACGATTCTGTAGGGACAGCACTAAGAATGCGTCTTATGCGGGAAAACGTATTAGGTGGGATATAAAATGTATGTCTTTAATTGCAGGGACCACCATAAATGAGCGTCTTAAGCGGGAAATCGTATTAACCGGGTTCTACTGTATATTAAAATTAAGAATTTGACCTTGAATTTCAAGGTCAAATTGACAGAAAACAACTTTTTTTTCATCACCAGCTTATAGCCCGTGAAAACCACTTTAAAAATCACTATTCATACTTTAAATTTGATTAATTTTACTTATCAATATATTAAATCGAAAAAAAATATTTTCAAAAAAATCAAAATTTTGAAACTCCATAACTCAAAAAATATTTTATCAAATTTAAAAAATTAATATTTACACTTCTACTAAAAATAGTAACATTTTAGCAAAGTTTAGAGAAAATTCATTGTTTTACCTGGGCAGTTGAGGAATTTTGCCTCATATGTTCGTAATTTGTGGTTACGTTTTATTTTTTTACTCCGAATCCCTTGGAGATCCCAAGATGAAACTTACAGGACATGTAAAGCACATTTGCCCTAACATTTAGTAAAATTTTGAAAAAAATCAAAGATGATGTTTTCTCAAAAACAGATTTTTAATTTTTCAAAATTTCAAAAAAAAACTTTTAATTTTTTTTTATATTAATTTTAACTTAAAATATACTTAAAACAAAAGAAATCCTTTTTTTAAAATCTAAAATCGGTTAATTGGAACCAAAGTTATGTTTCACTTTCAAAAAAAAGACAAAAATTTTAAAATGCCATATTTTTGGTAATTTTCAAAATTTAAAAAAATATTTGGTGGAGTTGTTTATTATTAAAGTAATAAATTTACAAAAGTACAGCCAAATCCCAACAAGTCATTGTTAAAGCAGGATTTTGAAATGTAATTTTAATTTATTAATTTTTAAAACTTTAACTAACGTGTCCTTCGGACAAAGAAATTGTAAAGGTAGTGGATTCCCCCTCTACTTAGTTATTGATTCAACTAAGAGGTTGAGAACCTTACTCCTTGAATTTAGAGAAGATAGGATAGTTTTAGGAATAATTAAATTATAAGCAAAAATAAGATTAAACAAATAAGATATATTTTACCCAAAGAAATCCCTATTACAAGTAATTCTAAATTGGTGTGAGTAAAGAGTAATTATATACTTGTGTATGAAAGAATAGTATGTGTGTGTGTAGTGATGAGTAAGATTTCTATACTCACTGTTTGGTAATTCAATCCTTTGAAATGTTATTCCAATGACTTATTCTGTTCTTTTAGTATTACAGAATTTAGGTTGTTTATTTTAAAAAAAACGAGGAAATACCTGATCTAGGTTACACTAGATTGATATTTCGTTTTCCAATTTAATATTCCTTGGCTCGCGCAAATTTGAAGACTCAAACCCCGTAAATAAAGGCTGTCTTTAAAAGAATTTCAAAAATTAATATTCTTTTTTTAAGATATGCTTGGTTTATTTCTGCTGATGCTAGATTTTTAAACACACTCTTTTAATTCTTTACGTTTATGCTTTTTTTTAAATTCGCTTTATTTCATTAATACTATTTCAATTCTTTCTTTTGATCTTTTAGCTCTTTTACAAATTCTTTATTTTTATTTCTTTTTCACTTTATTTTCAATATCTTTTAATTCTTTACTTTTTAAATTATTTTTCACTTGTCACTTTATTGTATTCTTTATTTCGATATATTCTTTTAAAAATCAACCTTTGTTTACTCTTTATTTATTTTCTTTTATTCTCAATTAAATTCACTTTCTTTAAACAAACTTTTTATTCAACCGTTAAACTTTCAATACGATTAACACGGCTAATTGCCGGACTTAGAATTGCCAGGCCTAAACTGCCGGCTACAACTACAGGTAACTACGACCTGGACTAAACTGCGGGCCCAAACTGCCCGGGCTAACTGCCGGCTACAACGGCCTGGCTTAAACTGCCCAGATTTCCCAGTGTCAATCAATTTTATTGAAAGACAACTTAGTGGGGAAATCGTATGTTAAGTTCATTGTACTTGACTGTTGTCAAGTCAATTTCTGCAACCTTGCAGATTTAAGCAGTGATGTGATCCGAGTTCAGTGACTTGGATGCACCACTCCTTATATTGAGCAATTTAACTTTGATATTTTCTAACTAATTTTCAAAAGGGTCAATAAACTGTTTTTCAAGAAAAAGGAATTCATTAAGAAACACTTTACTATATTGTCAGGTTTTTCACCTCGAAATTGCGAAACCTAAAGGAATGTTAAATTCAATTAAATCTTATATTTATATAGAATTAAAATTTCTATGTCATTAAAAATGCCCTGGATTAAAATATTTAAAAGAGGGAATGTCCTTTTGTGAGATTACATAGGGTTATTTTGTGTAAGCGTTTTATGACGTGTTAACAAAATATTGTGTTGTGTGTTATTTGGTTTTTAAAGTATTATAAATAATCATTTATAATATAAAAGTTACGGAGTTCGGCCGTAACAGTCATGAAAATAAGTTTGTTGAACTGACGTGAATAATTTTTATTTATCTGATGAAGTGAGCCGCATTATGCCTGGAATGATGGATTTCAAATCATTTAAAAAAGGTGGGGTTCGATGCCGAGAAACAAAAAGATTGTTGACAGCAAACATTCGTACACTTCACAAAGAATTTCTAACGAAATTTCCAGAAATGAATAAATATTTATTATCAAAATTTCGTCAGTTGCGTCAACCTCAGTGCATTTTCGTGGGTACAAAAGATTCGCACAATGTGTGTTTGTGTAAAATTCATCATAACGTACGACTTAAGTTTGCTGGCATTAAAAAACAAATAACGGAACCTGCAGGAATGGAATTTGATTACCATTTTTGGTTAAATAAAATGGTTTGCTTTATTCCAGAACCTGATTGTTTTATGCTAAACTGTTTAAATTGCGCCCAGGGATTAAAGGAATTTCCGAAAGTATGAAATTAATTTTTCAAAATCAGGAAATTTCATCGATAACTTTTGAACACTGGGATAGTACTTATAGATAAGTATAAATAATGTAATATGCTGTGTTAAAAATGTTAACTATTATATTTATATACGAAGAAATATTTTACTATCCAAGTTTGAAAAAATATTTTTAAAAATTTTAACATTTGTTTTTCGAATTTATTTATGTATTTATACTGTATACACGTATTTTATATTTATTTACATACATTATTTATTTACTATTTATTATGTTTATTTAAAATTTTTAATCTGTTATTAGTGTAATCTGTGTTCCCAGTAAAAAAAATTCGATACACGGACTGCGGAGTTCGTATACGAGCTCGGTAGCTCGTATGAGAAATATGAGAAATCTCTCATACGAGCCTTTTCCGTAATGAGAAGTGTATATGTCGTAGGCAAATAGAAAAATCCGGCATTTAGCTTAATGCCTAGGCATTGGGCTAAATGCCGTCAAGTACATAAATGAATCGTGAAAAATGGTTATTTTTCTATTTGCCTTAAATCAATTAGTCATTTAGCTTTTTGATTAGGCGTTAAGGAAATTGACTAAGTAGCACCCGGCAAATAGAAAAATGAGAATATGTGCATGTGTCACTCAACAGAAATATTAAAAAAATATGTCAAAATTAATTAACACAAATATTTTATTATCAATAATAATTATATTTTTTATTTATTTATTGCGGCAAACCGCACTTAGAATTTTTTAAAATTGACTTCACATTTTCCAATTGATTTTCACTCCACATACTTCGATTACTACAACCTTTAATAACTTCCTTACATTTTTTTCGAATATAACTATCAACACAGGATATTTTGATAAAATACAACTGTTAGTTGACAAAATCGAAGAGAGACTAACCACGATTTCCAATATTATAATAATGGAAATCGTAGTTAGTCTCTCTTCGATTTTGTACAATATAAACACAATATAAATTTAATCATCAGTTTTCGAAAGTGTATATTTCAAATTTTCAATTAAAAACAAAAATACTGATTTACAAACAAGCACTCGAATCTATCCCACAATTATCCAATATTGCATTATATTGGAAATCAAAACGTCTAAGTAATTTTATTTTGTGAATTATATTTTATATTTTATTTTAATCATTTTACTAAATATTTTATTATTATTATTATTATTATTATTATTGATAATAAAATATTTGTGTTAATTAATTTTGACATATTTTTTTTAATATTTCTTTTGAGTGACACATGCCCATATTCTCATTTTTCTATTTGCCGGGTGCTACTTAGGTAATTTCCTTAATGCCTAGTCAATAAGCTAAATGACTAATTGATTTCAGGCAAAGAGAAAAATAACTATTTTTCACGATTCATTTATGTACTTTCCGGCATTTAGCCCAATGCCTAGGCATTAAGCTAAATGCCGGACTTTTCTATTTGCCTACGACATATAGATGCTTGTACACGAGGTGACTTTTAAAGCATTTTTATTAATGTAACACTATTTTAAAGTAAATGTAGATAATAGAATTGAATTATCTGATCTAAAACAAAGCTAAATTCATAAGGGAAATGAAGTTTTAAGAAAAAAAGAATAATTTTGTTAAAAAAATTTATTCACACCGAAAAAAAGGTTAGAATTTGATAATTCCTTGTTATTCTTACTTACCGACATTAGATATTTCTCGGATGCGGTAAGCACGATTTTGTATTAAATTTAATTATTTTATATAAGAACATTTAATAATAATATATTATTAATTAGTAATGAAGAAAAACTTATTCATTCTACCGCTAATACAAAATCGTGCTTACTGCATCCGAGAAATATCTAATGTCGGTAAGTAAGAGTAACAAGGAATTATCAAATTCTAACCTTTTTTCAGTGTGAATAAATTTTTTGAACAAAATTATTCTTTTTTTTTAAAACTTTATTTCCCTTATGAATATTGTAACCAGACCTTTTTCAACAACAATAATTATTATAAACAAACGGGCATAATTTACAAAACAGGGGAATATTTATAAACAAACAGAATTTGTAAACAAAATTTATTGTTATGCAATAAATAAACAAACAACAAATTAAATACTTACTATAAGCCAAAGGTTTCAGGTCCGAACAAATAATTTTGAAATTAATAATAATAATATCTTGATAAAATATTAAAAATAAAAGAATTTTAAATAAACAAAGTGTTGAGCGCCAGTCCTTTCTTGGGACAGTTTCAAAATTACGGATACTAAATATCCAGAATAACAAAATAAAAGGTACTAAATACCAAAAAAAAATATAATAATAGAACTAAATTCTATAAAAGATATAACAACAAAAAAAATTAACTTATTAAAATTCTTAAATTGAAATTCTCCAAGATAAATATTAATTTCGATGCCGGTCTACTAGCAAAGAAGGAGGAGGGAGGATTCGAGAAAATCATATTCAAAATATCACATTAAACAATGATTTATTATAATATTCAATTATTTAGACAAATTTTACAATTAAACAAAGTGCTCACATAGACAAACAATTTCTCATTAATTATCATAATTAAATTAATGTGGTCAGCCAAAATTCGTAACGCAAAATCGTAATACAAAGAAGATAATAGGACGAATTAAATAAAAATTGGTCAAATCTCATTTTATAAATAATAGGGTTTTCTTCCTTAATCAAAAGAGGGACAATTAAATGGGACAATTCCATATTAAACAAGAACAGGGACAAAATTAAATGCAATATCATTAGTAAAAGAGACAATTCTATACACGAAATTTTTAGTATTTTTATTTAATAATTCAAGGGACAAATGAATATAAATGGAACAACTCCATTTGTTCAAAAAGGGATTTTCTTAGCAAATTAAGAAAGAAAAAGGGGAAGAAATTGTAAACGGGACGACTTCATTTACAATTTTCACAAAATTACACTAATAAAAGAATAATAATAACAAATTAAATAATTAAAAATGAAATAAAAGGGACAAATAGTAAAATGAGAGACTCTGGCTGCATGATTGAGTAAGAGTAAAAGAAATTAAGACGCTATTAACACACTCTTACTTGACCATGAGGCCGGCTGAACCACTTGTTACATTAAAAGGAAAATTTTACATTTCACTAATAAAAAGAAGATAAAAGAGCAGTTATTACACTTACATTACGCACTTACAGCGAAGATCCTCCAAAAAGAGAAAGAGCGATGAATATCGTCGATCACAAAAAAAAGAAACTATAATAATTTTGAATAAAAGAAAAACTAATAGCACGATGTAGACTTCCTTCAGAGACGGCTGTTTCCTCAGGCGGTAGAATCGAAAGAGAGCGATAAGGATTTTTCTTGCGAGCATGCTGCCTGGATTCCTCCCCTCCGTTTTCCCCGCCGGTTACCATGGTCCTAAACTAGTATTACTCCGCCGAAATCAGGAGCGTAATTACTTTCAAAATCAGTGACACCGGGGTATAATTTAAGTTGTAATGTCTTGCTTCCTGAGATTTTTACTTTTCAATTCTTAATTTCCTTGTCG
Organism: Leptopilina syphax; assembly: GCA_032872505.1. Classification (NCBI taxonomy): domain Eukaryota; kingdom Metazoa; phylum Arthropoda; class Insecta; order Hymenoptera; family Figitidae; genus Leptopilina; species Leptopilina syphax. The sequence goes on along the minus strand of CM065472.1, from coordinate 27,090,577 downwards.
TCAACCTCCAGAATTCTCTAAATGTCATTGATAAAAGAAGGCAAAAGGTAGGTTGATTTCTAAAAAATCAAAAGGTAATATTTTATCCAATGACATGAGAATTCGGGCCTGGGCAAAAGGTGTCTCTTCATGAAATATAGAGAAATGACAGGGACTATCCTGTTCAATAGTCGATCTCTTAACATTTTGAAATTCCATAATAATTGGTAAATATAGAAAATAAATTCCAATTTATTTAAAAGGTTATTTGTGAGATGACTTTTTGTGTAGGTTGAATTTAAAAAGTGACAGGTATATCGAGTCAACTCGATTTTCATTTGGTTAACGTTGTAATTCTCTGCTGTGGGTAAACGTGATGAGGAATATGCGCAGGTGCGATGATCGTTATTTTCTGCTTCAATCGAGAAACGCGCTAATTTTGAGTTTTCTGAATAATATTTTCAAGAGGGAGAATACGATAACATAAATAAACAAATTAGATAAACAAATATTGTAACAAAGCTGAGAAATTGTTATTGTTTTTGTTAATCGGCGCAAGGGAGTTTGTTTGTTTATAAATTTAGTTAAAATTTTGTTTACAAATTTCTTAGAAAATTTGCCACGTTACAATATAGCTTTGTTTTAGATCAGATAATTCATTTCTATTATCTACATTTACTTTAAAATAGTGTTACATTAATAAAAATGCTTTAAAAGTCACCTCGTTTACAAGCATCTATACACTTCTCATTACGGAAAAGGCTCGTATGAGAGATTTCTCATATTTCTCATACGAGCATACATTAATGTTTTAAGAATTTTAATCTGTTATTAGTAGGGTTGGGCGCGTAAAATACCTCAGGTAAATTACGTGGTTTTTTACGGTAAAATACAAGGTAAATTACTTCACTAGTTTTTGACACGAGGTAAATTACTGGAACATAACCTCCAAACTGTCAAACTAATTATTTAAAATTTAAATAAACCGATGAGCAAAGGTGTCAGGCATCGTTATATATCATTATACCCAACATTCTTTAATATTTTCTTGCAAATTAAGGAAGAATCCGACAAACAATCGGATATAATATAATTTTTTGTCAATATTAAACGATTTAAGTAACATAACCTAAAATTTAACAAATGTTTCTTATTGAGATCTGAAAAATTTGTCTTCTTATTTTAAATTACGAAATTATGACATTGGAATAACTTTTATTTTAACTGTACATCAGATTCTTCCTTAATGTAAGGTGATTCGTGATTTTGTTTAATTTTATGTTTCTGCAACATTGTTGACAACAAAATGTGAGGTTATAAACGATTTCATTTGAACCAGGTAATTTCAATGGAGTTGAAGAAAGCCGGTTTTTCTCAAAAATATCGTTTTTTCTTGCCTTAGACATTGTGTAATAAAACACTTTTTTGTAATAAAAGGTTTTTAAATCCTAAATAATTACAGTGTTATTTAAAAACATAAAAAATAGGACGTCAAACGGTCAAATTAAAAATAATAATAAGTCCGCCATATTGAACGTGTAATTTACAGTATTTTACAGTTTTATTACGTAAAATACCTCGTTTGAGGTATTTTACGTAGAAAACCTAAAGTGACGCGTCACTTCCAATCACTTATTAGTATTATTTGTATTTTATATTTATTTACATACATTATTATTTTATTGATTATTTATTTAAAAAGGTCAACATTTTTAATATGTTATTGATATTACCTGTTATTAGTGTTTTATGTATTTTATATTTATTAAATATATGTTGTTTATTGATTATTTGTTCATTATATTTATTTAAAAGGTTTTTAAATTTTTAATATGTTATTAGATGCGCGCTTTACTTGTCAAAGAAGAATTAATGGAAGAATTTATTAAAAATCTGATGAACGACCTATGTGTTCTCCTAAAACACGTTTTTATCGCCAAATCCCAAGCTGAATTTCTATCGACGACGAAAAATAATTTAGGAGATAAAGAGTTCGTTGTTTGTTTGGATTTTTCTGAAAATTATGCTTACCGTGTTCAAAATTCTGTTCAATCTGAATATTGAAATACTGAACAAGCAACTATTCATCCCTACATGATATACTACAAAAAAAAAAATTTTTAAACCACAAAATTTTTATTATAGTTTCTGACGTTTTGGAGCATGATAGTGTTGCAGTAAATTTTTTCAATTCCAAATTAAGTAATATCTTTTATGGCAAAGTGTTCTGGAAAGAGAAATATTGATAAAATTTACTATTTCTCTGGCAAAGCAGGCTCCCAATACAAAAATAAATACAATTTCTCAAATTTGTTGTACCACAAAAATGATTTTAAAATTTCTGCTGAGTGGAACTTTTTTGCTATCGCGCACACGGAGAGAAAAAAAAAGAGAGCCGTTTGATTTGGCAAGAGAGCGCTGTTTTCCCTTTATAAAGCACAGCAGTAGCGCCGCAAACGTCGAACGGTTATACTTTTTGAGGAGTATCGGTTGTCTTCTCCACACAAATAGAGCCGGTTACTTTCCAAAAAGTGTACACGCTTTCCCAAAAAAGGAGAACTGTTCTCCCCTCGAGAGTAAGCAGCGTGCTTAACCTCAAGTTGAACGGCTGTTTCGCATTTAACGCAACCGCTCTACCGACAGGTAGAGCCGTTTACTTTTTTTTCTCTCCGTGCTTGGGAAGGGGGCGTGTGATGGAATTGGCGGAGTTATAAAAAATGATGCGCAACGTTCAAGTCTTCAAAACCGAGATGAAGAAAAATCACAGGACCGAAACCACTTTTCAATTGGGCAAACAAATACAATTCTATGGAAATCAATTACGTAACAAAAAATGAATGCACGAAAAAACACACTAAAAACTCAAACGTCGTTATTCAATGGCAAAAACTTTAGAAAATACAAGAAATTTTCATCGATTCTTACCTACCGCCAACAAGGCTTTAAAATGCTACTTATTTTCTGCTGATACTACAAACAAAGATATTCAAATTGAATAAACGTGTTGTTTTTTGAATATTAATTTTTTCATTGCAAAATTTTTATAAAAAGTATTGTATATTTAAGTATTTAATACAATAAATATTTTAATTATAACTTTATCATCACAAAGTTTATTACGACAGACTTAGCACGCGCCCACGGTAGGTTAAAAGCACACGACGAAGGTTGCGCGCGATTACAAAAAAATTCACAATTAACAAAATGTTTGCTTAAAACAATTTTTTCTTTTTGGTATTCAATCCTTATTAACTACTCCTACTTGTAAAATTGAATATGGTCATCCAGAACACATTTTATTGCTTCCTCATGAGGAAGCTTTGCATTCGTGACGATTTTTAATTTTTCAAAAGAAGGTTATATGGACTCATTTCATTTAGAACATATGTATATTCAATTAATCAATTCTGAGTAAATGTCCAGATGTATATATATATATATATATATATATATATATATATATATATATATATATATATATATATATATATATATATATGTATATATATATATATATATATATATATGTCGTAGGCAGATAGCATAATCCGGTAGTATGCAAACTGCCTAGGCAGTTTGTAAACCGCGGGCAGTTAGTAAAATGCCTAAATTTGAATGTATAAAAACAGGTAATAAGCAAAGTACCTAGGCAGTTTACATACTGCCAAAGACGTTTCAGGTAATTAGAAAAATGTATTGAAAGTCACAAAATTTTTTCTGTGGCATAACTTTTATACAACTATACTATCTTGTAATTTTTTTTTAAATCTAAAACATATTTGAGTTTAATTGAAACAAATTTTTTGGTTAATTTAAGAATTATTTATAATCAACTTTTAAGTTTAAATCAAACATAAAATTTTTAAACATAATTTTTGTTGAAATCAAAACTTAAAATATGTTTGAATTAAACATAATTATATAAACAAATTATATTTTTGAATCAAAGCTTAAAAAAATTTGAATGAATACTTTTAAACAAATAAAATTTTTATTTATTCTACACTTATAAATATTGTTTATCTGGAACTCTTGTTTTAATTAAAGTAGCATAGATTAATAGAAATACATTTTAATAAAAAATATACTCCCATAAAATTTTTTTTTCTGTTTTGTTGAAATATATGATTAAATAAAAAAATTTGTTAACAGTTTTCAAAATTCTACCTCCACAGATCGCTGAACAATATTTAATAAACTTTCATTTTAAAAAAAGTTTATTAAAAACAAATAATATTTGCAACCTCTAGACAGGCAATAAAAACTTCAATTTTTAATAAATAATTAAAAAATTAATTTTTTTGAAAACGCATATCAGAAATGTTTTTAGTTAGGCTTACTACAAAAGATTATGAAAAAAAGATTTGAAATTTGAAAAGTCCATTTCAGGTGGCCTGTTGAGAAATTTTCACCCCATTGCTACTTTCAATACATTTTTCTAATTGCCTGAAACGTCTTTGGCAGTATGTAAACTGCCTAGGTACTTTGCTTATTACCTGTTTTTATACATTCAAATTTAGGCATTTTACTAACTGCCCGCGGTTTACAAACTGCCTAGGCAGTTTTCATACTACCGAATTATGCTATCTGCCTATGACATATATATGTTACGTACCAAGCCCGAAATTGTACAAAGCCCGATCTGTACAACGATTTTTGTACTGATCGCGGTTGGTACAAGCTGTTTTGTATAGAGCTGTTATTTCCGGACTCTGTACAGAGATATTTGTACTGAGCTAGCTCGGTACAGAGATGTTTGTACAAAACTAGCTCAGTACGATTTCTCCTGTACAATGTTGTCCATAGCAGTCAATTAAGGATTGCCAGCGCGGTGGTGAGGGGCAAGGGGATTGTTCCCATTGCTCCCATGTAAAATCTTGCATGTTTGCAACCTCAAAAAAAAATTTCAATTTCATAATTTTAATCAAAAAACCTATATATTTATTTTATTGAAAGAAAAAAAAACATTAAAAAAAGATGTAAAAATTAATGATAAAATTTTTCAAGATTTAAATATTATAAAAAGTACGTGTACCTTTGAATAAATTTGCTTTAATACTGAAATCGTTTCCAATTTATAATTGAAATTATTAATCATTATTCTTTTGATTTGATTGTTGGTAAAGTGTCAAGAATAAACAAATCAACTGTTATGGACAACATTGTACAGGAGAAATCGTACTGAGCTAATTTTGTACAAACATCTCTGTACCGAGCTAGCTCAGTACAAATATCTCTGTACAGAGTCCGGAAATAACAGCTCTGTACAAAACAGCTTGTTCCAACCGCGATCAGTACAAAAATCGTTGTACAGATCGGGCTTTGTACAAATTCGGACTTGGTACGTAACATATATACCCAGATAGCCAAGCGTACTGATCGTCATTTTCCAGTACGGCGTACTGAGATTATGCTCGTATTGTACCAGTACGAAATAATTAAGTATGTACGGATTGGTACGGTACCAATATAACGACGGTATGTCGTACGACTGAAATTGTAAAATAAAAGTACTCCATAAAAGTATGAGGCTAGTATAATACCATTACGTTGTACTGTCATTTATGAGAATACAGCATATTCGTACAAGTCCATATTGACCGGAGATAATAAACTTTTAAAAATCAAAAATTTTAGAAAATAAGACTTTTTTGAAAATTTTGTTGAAAAATGTAGAAGTAACTTTCAAATTATTGATACTTACTTGTAGAGCATTAAAAAACGCTTCGATTGACCTACTTCTGAACCTAATTCGATAATAAATTTCGAAATTATTGGTATTTTAAAAATCAAAAATTGTGGAAAAAGACATCTTCTCAACCTTTTTGTTTAAAAATTATTGTTTAACTATTAAACTATTATAACTATCTTGTAGGGTATTTAAAAATACATTTATTGATCCAAAATTCAATCACTTTTACCATATTTATGAAAAGTTATTCATATATTTCTGTTATTATTACCTCTACGAGGAAGCAAAGTGTTCATGAAATGAGCACCAAAATTATAAAAAAATATACAACTTGGCAGCAGTTTTATTCTTTTAAGGGCTACTCTAGTTTACAATACTCTACACTTATAACCACGCTTTTTCAAGAGTAATTATGTACATGTTATATTAAATTATTGTTTCGTTGTTGTCAAATCAATGTTAGCGGGGCTAACCAATACTAAACAATAACAAAGCATACACTGTCGTTAAAAAGAAAGCGCTAAACTTACAATTTTCGTTTCTTCATAAGATATGTCTATATAGGGCTAGGATACAGAATCAACAAAAAAATTTGAGGTAATATCATTTTTCATTTAATTTTGACTAGACGCACCGTGCTATGCGTGGTGAAGCGAACATAACCTTAATTACTTCACAGTTGTCAATGACATATGCCTCCAGTGCACATGGTGCAATGATTTTTTGTGGAAAAGCTGACTTTTAGGATGCAATAGCAGCAATACAAAAGTTTTAACCCTTAAACCGCACACTGCCAAATCCATCCTTAAACCGCACACTGGGTGTGCGACACCCAGGGACTTTTAAGTGTGTTCTCCAAGCTGGAATAAGATATTATCTTTTGGAAAAATTATCTTATATAGCTCAGTACATCTATTTTGAAGGACAATAGGTTTCGTAATGATTTATTTAATTTTAATAATTAAAAAAGAGTTTTTTAAAACTACTGAAATTACCTTAAACCAAAAACTGAGTGTCAGACAAGCAGAAATTTTTCGCCGACAACTTCATAAAGTTATCAAATACACAAAGACACTTGGCAGACTAATGTCACTCACGAAACATAAATTTAAGCACAAAATGTACCGTCCAATATCAACACATGTTTAATTTTTACGAATTTAACCGAAATATTAGAGTAAAAAGCTAGAATATGGGTGTCGCACACCCAGGGTGCGGTTTAAGGGTTAATCTTTGTAACATGTGTCTTTATATTTAAATTAGAAATCAGTGGTTAGGTTTTTATTAATCTATATGTAATATGTGTATACTATTAATCTCAAGTGGTTTTGCTTTGTCATAATGCTTACTTTTATCCTTAGCGTATTCAACAATGGAAAACTTCTGAATTTTAAATTGTTTTGTGCTTTACACTTGAGAAAAATTTTTTAATTCAAGAGTTACAGTAAAATATATAGAAATCGCAATATTTTTTAATAATTTTTCTTATAGATCACATAAACATGTGTCATCATTTAAAGGTTCACGGTGCGTATAGTCAAAATTAAATGAAAAATGATATTACCTTAAATTTTTTTGTTGATTCTGTATCCTAGCCCTATATAGACATATCTTATGAAGAGACGAAAATGGTAAGTTTTAGCGCTTTCTTTTAACGACGTCAATTACATTTTTTGATAATTTTTACATTTTTCAACATATTTTATATCATTTTACTTCCTCATAGAGGAAGTATTGTAATAACAAAATTTTTCGAGTTCGATTTTTTGACATATCTCTATGTTATTCGACCTCAGAAGTTCAAAAATGACATTTTTAAAAAATGTCATTCTGTATGTGTGTGTGTGTGTAAACATCACATTTTCATAAATATCTCGAAATCATGAAGAGCTTTTGGGTTGAATTTTTTTTAAATTGTAGATCTCACCTGCGGACATAAAGTGAGAGTACTTTGTGACAGATTAATAAAGTTTAACTAAATTTTTTTTGGATTTTCAATTTTCCAAAAAAAAACATTTTTTGCCCATAACTTTAAAAAAATGTTAGGATACCTATAAATGTTTTTCCATAATTTTGTAGAGTTTTTTTTAGACGCATCTTTTGAGCCCTAATTGAACATTTTTCGTCCATATTGACTGGAGATATTAAACTTTTAAAAATCAAAAATTTTGGAAAATAAGACTTTTTTGAAAATTTTGTTGGAAAATGTAGAAGTAACTTTAAAATTATCCTTGCCAACTTGTAGAGCATTAAAAAACGCTGCGATTGACCTACTTTTGAACCTAATTCGATAATAAATTTCGAAATTATTGGTATTTTAAAAACCAAAAATTGTGGAAAAAGACATCTTAACAACCTTCTTGTTTGAAAATTTTTGTTTAACTATTAAACTATTATAACTATCTTGTAGGGTATTACAAATACATTTATTGACCCAAAATTCAATCACTTTTACCATATTTATAAAAAGTTATTCATATATTTCTGTTATTATTACCTCTATGAGGAAGCAAAGTGTTCATGAAATGAGCACCAAAATTATAAAGAAATATACAACTTGGCAGCGGTTTTAAACTTTTAAGGGCTACTCTAGTTTACAATACTCTTCACTTATAACCACGCTTTTTCAAGAGTGTAATTTATGTACATGTTATATTAAATTATTGTTTCGTTGTTGTCAAATCAATGTTAGCGGGGCTAACCGATACTAAACAATAACAAAGCTTACACTGAATGTGAAAGACATCACTCTGTTGGATCTATATTTACTTTTAAGTTCTTACGTAATTATATATGTTTAAAATGATATAAAATATGTTGAAAAATGTAAAAATTTTTAAAAAATGTAATTGACGTCGTTAAAAAAAGCGCTAAACTTACAATTTTTGTCTCTTCATAAGATATGTCTAAATAGGGCTAGGATACAGAATCAACAAAAAAATTTGAGGTAATATCATTTTTCATTTAATTTTGACTAGACGCACCGTGTGTTAGAACGTCCAAATGATTTTCCTTACATTAAAGCACTTTAGTTTATAAACGGTCATTATTCATAATTATTTTAAAGAATGTTTAAAAATTAACAAAGCAAAACCACTACAGAATTATTTACTTAAAATACTTCAAAACACTGATTATTCTAATATAAGTAAATGTGGTTACAAGTTACATGATTTATATAATATCTTTAGGTACAAAAAAAGAACTCTTTTAATAAAAATAAATTACTTCAAAATTAAATTTATCTTAGTAATGATTCTTTCTGAAAATTTATCATCAAATAATAAATTAAACTAGTTAATACTTAATACAGACTAAAGCACAAGAGGGGGAGCTTTATACGCGGTACTAGTATAGTACCAATACAGTAACCGTATGATAAACTAAATTACAAAAACCTTTTGTACACCATACTATTACCGTACTCATATTATACGAGTATAGCATACTGGTACGACATACCAGTACAGTACCTGTTACCGTGCGAAGGTAGATGGCGAGTACAGTACTAGTACGACTTATACGCCATACTTGTATTGTACATGCATCGTACTAGTACGCTGGTTATCTGGGTATATATATACCCAGATAGCCAAGCGTACTAATCATTATTTTTTAGTACAGCGTATTGGTATCGTACTCATATTGTACTTGTACGAAATAATAGAGTATGTACATACCAGTACGATACTAGTATAAAAATAGTATGTTGTACGGTTAGAATTCTAAAATTGCCAAAGTACTCCGTACGAATATAATAATAGGTACAATACCAGTTCGTCGTACTAATTGGGATTTTAGGTTATGAATTTCCAATGCTTCTCCGCCATTATCAGTACGACATACCAGTACAGTACCTGGTACAGTGCGAAGGTACATGGCTGGTACAGTACTAGTACGCTGGTTATCTGGGTATATATATACCCACACGGAAAAACTTTGAATACCAATTGCTGTTAAACTCACAATGTATTGTTAGTAGATTGACTACTAAAGTGGGGAAAAAGTGACCAAAAGACGAAATTTCTTATTTAATAGAAGTTTCGATAATAATAAATGTTCTTTTTTTTCAATATTTAGTAGTCAAGTTAAGAGAAACTCGTTTATGATGTACGAGAAAAAAAAGTTATTGAAAAAGTGAATGTCGAAATTTTATTTTCTATATTCGTAAGAATGATATTTTCTTCGCGCTGCGTTTACAATTTAGTAGTCAAACTATCAGAACTGCACGCATACAAACGAGTACCGCTGTTCGTGTAGTCACACATAACCACCTTAACTCATATACATGTGTTCGAGTTAAATGGCCGCCGTCATTCCACCTGGTTCTCTTTTATCAGTAAATGTGAGGTTATGTTTGAACAAGTCTTTTAAATTTGAACAAAATGTTTATATATTTCATTGTCACAGATATTATTGACCTGCTTTAATATTTTTCTCAGTGTAATTATTTTTTTAATTAAATTAAATAATTAAATAAACAATTTTACGAAATAATAATGACATTATATTTTATTTTTTTATATGTCAAACATTTTTATAATTTATTACAAGAATCCTGTTTGATGAAAATTAATTCTGTTCATTTCAAAAATAGACCTTATTAATTTTAAGTAATTAATTGATTTTATCAATTTTGTATAACAAACAAATATTATTTAAAACGGTATTCAACATATGCATACAAATTTTCTCCCAAGTGGAAATACAATTGTTGGATTAGTATATAAGAACACTGACTTATTTTCTCTATATGAATTGTATATGCGTTCCGTCGATTACAGTGTGCGTTACTTTATCTGTATGTTAGGGAATTAGATTAGGTTGCGTTAAAATTAAGTTATCAAACGACATTAGGTAAAATAGATTTCTTCCTTACTCATTAGTATGAGTGGCGACATTCTGTATACCTGTCACTGACATTCGACATTGTTTTTTTAGCGAAATCGTGAATTTTAAATGTTGATCAACTGACTACTAAATTTTCAAACTCTTTTTCTGTGTTTAATAGTCAGACTACGAAATATTGATACCGTCGCAGTTTTTCCCCACTTTAGTAGTCAATTTACTAAGAACACATGGTGAGTTTAACAGAAACTAGTATACAAAGTTTCTCCGTGCAGATAGCCAAGCGTACTAATCATTATTTTTTAGTACAGCGTATTGGTATCGTACTCATATTGTACTTGTACGAAATAATAGAGTATGTACATATCAGTACGATACTAGTATAAAAATAGTATGTTGTACGGTTAGAATTCTAAAATTGCTAAAGTACTCCGTACGAATATAATAATAGGTACAATACCAGTTCGTCGCACTAATTGGGATTTTAGGTTATGAATTTCCAATGCTTCTCCGCCATTATCAGTACGACATACCAGTACAGTACCTGGTACAGTGCGAAGGTACATGGCTGGTACAGTACTAGTACGCTGGTTATCTGGGTATATGTGAGTGTGTGTATGTATGTGTGTATGTCACAAAACTTGTGTACAAATTATCTCAGACAAATTTTGATGGATTGTCCTGAAATTTTGCAGGTTTATTGCAGTCATTAATACCTAAAATCTGACACAAGGATTTTCAAAAATATCTACAAAAATTTTTTTTTATACAATTTTTTTAAAATTCAGAAAAAAATTTTTTTTTTGAATTTTTTAAAATAATTTTTTTATTTGTTAATATTTTTATTAATTATTCTTAAAATTACATTCCTGACAAGAAAACGAATCGATTGATGTATTCAAAGTATATATATTTTATCATAAAATTAATAAAAAAATTTCTTTCTTACAAAAAATTCAAATTTTAAATTTTTTCATAATTTACTTAATATTCATATTAATATTTTGAAATGATTATTCTATCATAAAAAAGAAGCAATTGACTTATGAAAGTGTAAATTTAACCAAATATTTATATATTGAGGAAGCTGACATGAAATAAACAACTTGTTTTTAATTTGTTTATAATAAATAATTATTTTTTTATTTTTTATAACAAATAAAGAGTTTTGATAGATTAAAAATTATTTTCATATAGGGTCAGTTGAGGGGTAAATAGAAACAGATTTACTAAGTTTCACCAATAACATAAGTTTTTTCTTTTACACGGAGAGAAATTTATAGTAGTGGGTAACATAATGATGGTTAGAGTGACTATCTTTAATGCTACGTATACAGACAGCTATCTAGATTGTAGTATTTACTATTAGAAGATTATTGAAATTTGATTAACAATCTTTGATGTTAAAATGGTTGGTTGGGGTTATACCATCAGAGATTATTGCCAATCGCCAGAAGAGGGCAGAAGCATGCAGAGCGAGCACAATGGCCGAGCTGTCATATTCTTTGAATTACATTACTTTCCAATTTTTCATTTTATAATAACGTTTACGCATGGATTTAAACAATCTTTTCGGTTATTATAATTTAGAAGACGCTTATTCAGTGTATGTAAGCAGATTTTGTAAATAGTGTCTGCGTTCAGAGCAAAATTTGTTGGAAAATGTTTGTTTACCTATTTCAGGTCTTTTAAATCAGTCAGTGCCGTTCAATTGGGCAATAATCGGAAGTTTCATTGAACCTACAAATTTCAGAGACTTAAAATTTTGAGGTAATAAACATGTATAAATTTTATAGTCTTTGATTGACTATAACAAAAATAATTAACTAACTGACAAAAGTTGGAATTAAGGACTCCATATTCCACAACACTGAAATATTTTTTACAAAATTGTCTATTTTAAATGAATTTGGAAACACTAACGAATTTTTTCAATTGGATTGAAACGTGTTGTCATAGTCAGCGCATGTGCTCACGTTAAATTTCAACAATATTTGATAGAAGTGACTACAATCAGAAACTTAGCATATGTATATGTTCTCGGGTAATATCTTAGATTGTAAAAAGTGGATAGTAGATTGTACCCAGTAAAATAATGATAGTACCACGTACAATCTTTTTTCTAACCATCAAATTCTAACTATCCATTTCTACATACACACACACATACATCTGGACATTTGCTCAGAATTGAATCATATGTTCTAGATGAAAATGAGTCCATATAACCTTCTTTTAAAAAATTGAAAATCGTCATCAATGCAAAGCTTCCTCATAAGGAAGCAAAAATATGGGAATCATTAAATCGTAATAATCAACTGATTCTATTTACTTATAAATTTTTCAACATAGTGCTCAAATTTAGGGGTAAATAGAAACAGTTGATTATTTCTTACAACATTTAAGAAAAAATCAATTTCAAGTAAGAAATGTTAAAAGATACAAAGAATTACATAAAAAATAATGTTAGTCATAAAATAATTCAGACTAATAAATAATAATGCATTATGTAAGTTTCCGTGTAGAAAAATTGTTGGGTTCTGGTGTGGTGCCAGAAAGACAGTCTATTCTCTAACTGGGCGCTGAAAAGACTGTCTGACCATGGGCTAATCAGACCAGTGACGATCGAACCACGCGTTGGTCCAGACTGGACGAGCTAATCAGGGCTAATGAGCAGTGCTAATATTTAAAATTTTAGGTTCGATTTCAATATTTCAGTTTTTTAATTTTAAGTAATTTAACCGAATTTACTCGGTTCTTACGTTTATTCAATGTAATGTGAAAATATGAATTATTAATAATAATAAATATTATTGTTACTCATATATATGTGTGTGTGTATGTATTCAATGACAATAACTTATTATTATAATAATTATATTATTTTCAAATAAATAAATATTACTGCACTGGCAGTAAATATCATTTAAAATAGTAATATTGAAAAATAATTTTAATAAAAAAACAAGTTGCGTTAATTGGTACATTTTTTAAATTCATTCTTTAACAGGCCTTTAACATTATTTACAAACATGTTTACAATTTTAATTTATAACACTTATACAGATTAAATATAGTAATTTTATTATTTTATATAAAACTTACAATGAAAAATATCCGCTCGCATGTGGGATCAAACTCACGCCCCCCACCCTTGACGACCCGACTCGAAGCATTTAAACCGCACGGCCAATGAAGTCTGGGTGTGAACTCTCCTAATTTACTATATCAATGCCAGTGTCATATATTCTGTTGCTTATAAGGACGAAGTGTAAAACTATGACTAAAATTATTACACATAATAATCCCGAATTATTTTAATCATTATATATGAATATTTAAATAAATAATTCTTACAACAATTATAATCATTAAACAATTTTTTAAAGTATTACTTTTAGTTTTATCAAAAAATTTTTAAATAATTGAATTCTTTTGACGAATTTTAATAGAATTCTTAATTATAATTATACACTTTTCGAAGAATTCGATTAAAATTGTATCAAAAATAATTTTAAAATTCTGAGATTAACTAAGAAATTTTGAATAATAAAAAATTCTGAGAATTTTATTATTTATAAAAATAATTGAATTATTGAGAAGAAACTTATAAAAAATTTGTAAATACTTATTGAATTTTTGTGAAAGGTTTTTTATTTATGAAAGTAATTAAATTTTTGCTTACATTTTATTTTGCCAAGAATCTTGTTACAAATTTGGAAAATAATTGAATTTCAGAGAACGATTTTATTATTTATAAAGATAATTAAAATTTTGATGAGAATTTAAAAAAAAATTTTGAACATAATTGAATTTCTGTGTAGAATTTTGTTACTTTTGAAAATAATTAAATTTCTACAATAATCTGTAACTTCTCCAACACTCAATTCTTTATAGTGTTTTTAACTAAAATTCTTCAACAGATAAATTATTTTTAATAATTAATCAAATACAATATGTTAAAAAATTTATCTAATTTCAGGAGAATTTGAATTATTAGGCATTTTTCAAAAATCTAAGTTCTTTAGAATTTTTAATTAAATTCATTGAAAATTTTATTTATAATAATTCATATAAACCTACAATATTTATTTTTGAACGATTCTTTACATTGACTAAATTATTCTATTGAATTTTGAAGTGACAATCCTTGTATAAATTCAAAGAAGACCGACAAATCGGGCACTAAAGTCTTGATTGTACTTTGATTTGTACTTTAAAAATTTTGAATTCTAGTGATGCCAATGAAGTCCCATATAGCATACAGTTAGACAGTCTAAATTAGACCGTCCAGAAAAATCCCATATAGCATACAGTTAGAAAGTCTATATTAGACCGTCCAGAAAAATCCCATGTAGCATACAGTTAGAAAGTCTAAATTAGACCGTCCAGAAAAATCCCATATAGCATGCAGTTAGACCGTCCAGATTAGACCGTCCAGATGCGTCTAGTTGGGGCAATCACTGGACTCCAGACTGCCCCGAATATTTTCTACACGGGTTTAACCCTTTAACGCCCAGCGGTTTCGATCAAAACCACTTTTGACTTCAAACCTTCTTAACTTTGACAAAAATTAAAATATTTTTGATTTCCAAACACCCAACACCCACAAATTTATTCTACTTTGTAAAAAAAATTTATAGTACAATAAAGAATTCACAATTTTTTAACTCTAACAATAATAGAAAAAGAATGTTTATGGCAAGATTTACAACAAAATTACAAAATCAAAAATTAAATAAGGCTAAGCTAATGACAATGACTACTTGAGGGTTTTTGAGGTCGCTGATTACGCATCCGATGTCAGTTTTTCAAAATAAAAATAGTGGTAAAAAAAGAAGAAAATTGCGCTTTTCTAAAAAAGAAGTCGGGTTTTAAAGCCAAAAGATGAAACACATTACACAAATAAAGGTGTGTTCTTTTTCTCTTCTATTCTCTCTCATTCTCATATATAATGCTGAAAATAGTGTTGTAGTTTGATAGAATCAATTTTCTCTCTTTCTATTATAAGAAATATTGTTGAAATTATTCTGTTTCTATTTACCCCGAATTTTCAGCTTTTAGGTGTAAATAGAAACAGTCTCCTATTTCTAATTAAAGTTTGCAAAATTAAAAAATCAAAGTTGATTTTTGTTGTAGTATTAATAAGAGATAATTAAAAATGTTTAGTTTATTTTTTTCCAAATGCGAGTCAAAAAAGTGAAAGGGTGTCTTCTTTGATTTTCAATTTTTTATGCAATAGGAAATATTTTTGTATATACTGCTGCTAATTGACAAATGAAAAACTGGAAAATACTTAAAACCTGTTGGAGGTGATCTAAGGTACAAGGTTTAAGACCGTAATTATTTTTAAACTTTTTTATTTAACTAAAATAACTACTGTTTCGATTTACCCTTAGTTTCTATTTACCCCAACTGATCCTACTTTAAAATTTCATAGTTAATTTGCAAAAAAATCATCAAGTTTTGTCAATTTTTGTCAAAGTTATTTAAGAATGTTATGCAGACAATTTTAATTGTTTATAAAAAATAAACAATTGAATATTTTTAAAAAAAATTTACAGGTTATTTGTAACTCTAGTAGATCTATCTTTTTGCACATTTACACTGATAAATTTCAAATTTTGAAAATTTAAGGTCTACTTGAGAAAATCTAACGCAAAAACAAATTTTTTGAAATTAATTAAAGAAAAAAAATTTAAAAAATTTTTTTTTATTCGTGTAAAGAATTACTCATAACTTCCTTAATTTTCAGCCGATTTTCAAAATTGTTTTATTGTTTGAAAGGGGAAAAGCACATTTTTTAACCGTGTATTGCTCGTTTAGTCAAAATAAAAATTCACAAGACCGCAGTTGAAAGTATTTGCGATTTTTTCAACTTTAACGAGGTTTTTAGAATATTATTCGAATATAAAAAATTTTTTCATAATAATTTCTTAAACGTAAGGTATGGTAAAATTTACCTTGTGGGTAAGAATTCCTAAAGTGGGCAACGGATTTTCCAAGATTTGCAATTTCTATAATAAACTTTATAAAAATAAAGTACTAGTAAAGGGACAAACAGTCACCAAGTTTTATTTTAAAATATTCATTTGTTTATTTCCTAATAAAATTAACTAATTAATTAAAATCAGCGGATTTTAATTGCTATTATAAAGTTTTGATGTGTCATGCATACCTACGTTGATGATAACAAACAATAAACAAAACATTATTCAGAGTTTGACAAAACAAATGAGAAGCGCAAAAAAGACAAGTTCTAATTCAACATTATTTTACTGAACGCATACCTACGTTGATGGTAACAAACAATAAACAAAACACTATACAGAGTTTGACGAAACAAATGACAAGCGTAAAAAAGACAAGTTCTAATTCAGCATTATTTAACTGAACGCATACCTACGTTGATGGTAACACACAATAAACAAAACACTATTCATAGTTTGACGAAACAAATGACAATCGCAAAAAAGACAAGTAATAAATCAGCAATATTTGACTGAACGCATATTAACGTTGATTATAACAAACAATAAACAATACACTGTTGAGAGTTCAAAGACACTAAAATACTAACTGGACTAAAGCAAATAAATTTTGCTGAAAGCAAATTGCTTCGCTGCTTACCACTGCTGCAAATAAAATTCAATTCTTGTTCAAAGCAAGACACATCAAAACTTTATAAAAGCAATTAAAATCCGCTGATTTTAATTAATTAGTTAATTTTATTAGGAAATAAACAGTTAATTTTTATTATTATTATAAAATTTTGAACAGTATTTACCAAACTGACTTTTTCAGGGCTAAACGATGTACAAAACCCGATCGTGCAACCTCCACGCGGTGTACATCGGGTAACGCAAATGCCGACGGTACAATTATTCAATAAATTAACGTTTATTTATTGAAAATAACTTCAGATTCGTAATCAGCGACCCCACAAACCTCCGAGTAACGATTTCCAAGCGATTTTGATCAATTATAAAAAATTCGTCCGCCATATTGGATCCTCCACCTTGAATTTTAGAAAAAGGACTTTAGATTCGTAATCAGAGACCCCGAAAACCCCCAAGTAACGATTTTCAAGCGATTTCGATCAATTCTAAAAAAATTCGTCCGACATATTGGATCCTCCATCTTGAATTTTGGAAAACAGACTTCAGATTCGTAATCAGAGACCCCGAAAACCCCCAAGTAAACGATTTTCAAGCGATTTCGATCAATTCTAAAAAAATTCGTCCGCCATATTGGATCCGCCATATTGAATTTTGGAAAACGGACTTCAGATTCGTGATCAGCGACCCCGAAAACCCCCGAGTAACTATTTTCAAGCAATTTCGATCAATTCTAAAAAAATTCGTCCGCCATATTGGATCCGCCATTTTGAATTTTAGAAAACGGACTTCAGATTCGTGATCAGCGACTCTGAAAACCCCCGAGTAACGGGTTTTAAGCGATTTCGATCAATTCTAAAAAAATTCGTCCGCCATATTGGATCCTCCATCTTGAATTTTGGAAAACAAACTTCAGATTCGTAATCAGCGACTCTGAAAACCCCCGAGTAACGAGTTTTAAGCGATTTCGATCAATTCTAACAAAATTCGTCTGCCATATTGGATCCGCCATTTTGAATTTGGGAAAACGGACTTCAGATTCGTGATCAGCGACCCCGAAAACCCCCGAGTAACTATTTTCAAGCGATTTCGATCAATTCTAAAAAAATTCGTCCGCCATATTGGATCCGCCATTTTGAATTTTGGAAAACGGACTTCAGATTCGTAATCAGCGACCCTGAAAACCTTCATAAGCAATTGTGATTTTTAAATTAATCTCATAATGTTATGCATGCCGCAAAGGGTTATGTTAGTGACAATAATATGTAAAAATAATGTTTTTATTCAGGTAGGGTAACAGGTACAGTGACCGACACCCAGATAGTGAACGACACCTGTCGGGGAAAAACAAAGATATTAACATATGGGCATGCTGACATTTGTTGTTGTTTACGTTAAAAAAAAGGACGATTTGTTTCGAAGATCTCGAAAAAGTTTTGATATAGTTATTTTGTATACTTCTCGAGAAATTAAATTTTCTAAAATCAGCTTCAGGGTTGTTCTATTTTGTCGGCTATTTTTTGTAAAAATAAGAATATCTGCAGTAAACTAAATGTGAGTTTTTTTAAGTATAGTGCTTTTTGAAGGTTATGCTTGTACAATTAAGTTTAAAACAAGTTTACAAAATAATAGAAAATTTGAAAAACACTATAAATAGCGTGTGTTTTTAAATAATTGTTGTGTCGTTCACTGTAAATGTAATTTCGTGCAATAACAGTGAACGACATAGAAGTGTCGTTCACTGTTTTAAATCAATTGGTGTATTTTCAGTGAACGACACTTTCGAAAAAAATAACAATAATATTACCAACAACTGAAAAATAACGATTTATATTATAAATGATTAACTTATTATCATTTATTGTATTAATATTCAAAGTATCTTTAATAATATATGTATATTATTTATTATATTACACATAATTAATTTTTAAAAAATGAAAGTTTTTGAATGTTTAAGTTTTTTATTATTGATTATTTATTTAAATAATAAAGGGAGATTTTTTAATAATATTGTTAAAAAATATTTCACATTTAATATTTACAGAGATGCCGCAAGTTAAAGAAGGTGAAAAAAACCGCTGCCAAGTTGTACATTTTTATAATTTTGGTGTTCATTTCATGAACACTTTGCTTCCTCATAGAATTAATAATAATTGAAATATAAGAATTACTTTTTATAAAAGGGTTAAAGATCATTAAATCTTAATCCAAAAAATGTTTTTATATATTCTATAAGATGGTAATAATAGTTTAATAATTACACATAAGTTAATAAACAAGAATGTTGAAAAAATGATATTTTCCAGAATTTTTGATTTTCCAACTACCAATAATTTCATAATTTCTGCCCGAATCAGGTTAAAAAATAGGTCAATCGAAGCGTTTTTTAATGCTTTTCAAGTTGGTAATAATTTTTTGAAGTTACTTTTACATAATTTAAAAAATTTTTTATAAAAGTCTTATTTTTCAAAATTTTAGATTTTTAAAAGTTTAATATCTCCGGTTAATATGGACGAAAAATGTTTAATTAGGGCTCAAAAGATGCGTGTGAAAAAACTCTACAAAACTAAAGAAAAAGATTTATAAGTGTCCTAACATTTTTTTAAGTTATGTCCAAAAAACGTTTTTTTACAAAATGAAAAATGCAAAAAAAAAATAGTTAAACTTCATGAATCGGGCTGAAAATACTCTCATTTTATGTCCCCCGGGGAGACCTACAATTTAAAAGAAAATTGAGGCCTTTATCTCTTTCTCGTTCTGAGATATTGAGGCAAATGTAATGTTAGTACACACACACATCGGGACAAATTTTTAAAATCCGTTTTTTGGACTTCGGAGGTCAAAAAACGTCGAAATTTTTTTTTATTTATTTAGAACATTTATACGGGGAGTTCCTGTGCATATATAAAGTACTAAAGTATTAGGCATAATAAAAAAAAATTTATAAATATGTCAAAAAATGACAATCCAAAATTTTGCTAATACAAAGCTTCCTTTATGAGGAAGCAATATGTTAAAAAATACACGGAAATCGATTTGCAGTTTTGCATTAATGACATACAAGATGGTATGTCAAAGAAAAAAGCGTGTGAAAAGTACGGTATTCCTCGGGCTACTGTAATAGATAAAATAAAAAAGCGCTATAAAAAAGACACTTTTGGACCTAATTCGATTCTTTCAAGTGAAGAGGAACAGAAACTCGCTACATGGCTAATTACAAATGCAGAGAAAGGTTTTCCTTGTAGAAAAGAGGATTTACAAGAAAGTGTTAAAAAATTTTTAACTATTAATAAAAGACCGAATCCCTTCGCAGATAATAGGCCTGGTGATGGATGGTATAAACCATTTTTGCGACGTAATCCAACCGTTGTCGAAAGAACCAGTGAAGGTGTAACGCCAGCAAGTGCTCAAGTTTCGGAAGCAGATATTAGAAAATGGTTTTTCTGACATTTTTAATTATTTAACATCAGAAAATTTTGCAGATATTTTAAAAGATCCAACAAGAGTTCTAAATGGCGACGAAACCTGTTTCCAACTTTGCCCTAAAGGAAAAAAAGTATTAGCTTTAAAAGGATCTAAAAATGTGTATGAAGTTGATGTAGGCGCAAGTAAATGCAATATTACTGTTATGTTCACATTTACTGCTGATGGCTTCGTCACTCCTCCTATGGTTGTTTATCCAACTAAAAGAAGAACTTTGGAGATCGCGAGAGGTTTGCCGAACGATTGGGGTTATGGATTAGGTGATACTGGATGGATGACAGCAGATTTATTTTATGATTATGTGAAACATCAACTGTATCCAAGTTTAAAAAAGAAAAATTTGAAATTTCCAGTAATATATTTTGTAGATGGGCACTCGTCACATCTAACGTACCAAATTAGCGAATTTTGTGCTGAGAAAGGTATTATTCTAATCGCTTTGTACCCAAATGTTACAATAATTCTTCAACCAGCAGACGTTGCAGCATTTAAACCTTTAAAGAATGGTTGGAAGGCAGCTGTTATGGATTGGAGAAGAGAAAATCCATCAGACGAGTTAAAGAAAGAACACGTAGCTCTGATTCTCGCCCAAGTTGTTCAAAATTATTTAAAAAAAGGAAACAATTTCGAATGGATTCGCTGCGTGTGGCCTTTATCCATGGAATCCCGATGCAGTCGACTATTCAAAATGTCTTGGGAAACAAAAAAATTTGGATACTGCAGAAACAATAGAAAATGCTGGCCAAAATTGTCCAGTTCTTAACTACCAAGCTTTCAAGAGAATCATTAGTTCTGAAACTTTGAAAGAATGTGAATTATACAACGAAAACAATGAACACTCGAGTCACTTCAACGAAATTTACCAAATCTGGCTTTTTTTAATGAAAAAGATAATCCTGAATTTAACAGGTCTTCTACAAGCACAGTGAACTCAAGCTCAATTGACCATGCACTATCTGAAAACGTTACTCCTTTTGAAATTATTGAGCTTGTAAACTCTGTCGATCAAAATGTATTGGATTCTACAGAATATGTTGAAAACGAAGAGTTAATTCTTGAAGCATTAAATTTTGCGGATGATGCGATTATTATATCATTCATTAATATTATAACAGAAGGATTAGAAGCACAAAACCTGCAAATTGAAAGTCAAGACAATCTTTCAAGTTCCAACACAATAACTGAAGATATCCAAGCTGAAGAGATTCCTGCATTGTCTGAAGATATTATCCAGGACAATTCATCTATTTTAATAAATCAAACTGATCCAGCAGATATTTCCAGTGTTTTAACGGTAGCAAGTACTCCTAAAAGGAAAGGAGTACGAAATTGTAAAAGAAGTTCATTTGTCTTGACATCTGCAGAAGCTCAAGCTGATTTGGAAATGAAAATTCGTATTAAGGAGGAGAAGATTGAGCAAGCAGAAGAAAGAAAAAAGAAAAGATTAGAAAATAAAGAAAAAAAAGCCAAAGAAGATGAGGAAAAATTGAAAAAAAGATTGGAGAAAAAAATGTTAAAGGAAACAGAGGCAAAAAGAAAAACAACAGAATGGGAAAAAAGGAAAAAGAAAAATCAAGAAAGAAGAAATGGAAATTGATTCAAGTAATAGTGAGAAAGAGAAAAGAGTGTCCGAAAATGAAACGTTGAAAAATAATTTAATCAAAACCAAAGGTCAGGTTTTAAAAAAAACGGAAAAAAGAGTTACACGGAAACAAAAGCTAAAAATTATATCCGATGTGATACTTCCTCCTGCGAAAAGACTTAAAACCAAATAAATATATATAAATAATTTATAAAGAAATGTATATTTATTGTTCATAATAATTGTAATTGTAATTTGTGCACAATATACATAATATATATGTATATTTGTGCAATATACATAATTTTAATGTATCTAACATTTAAAAATAAAAAATTAAACAAATAAAATCAGTTGTCGTTCACTGTCCTTCGCGGTGTCGTTCACTAATAAAAGAGTGTCGTTCACTGTTTTCATACCAAACATTTTAAAATTAATAATATTAACTTTTAAAAAAGTATTGTGTTGTTTTATACATATAAATTAAAAATTTAAAACCTAATCTTTCATTTTCAATTTATTTCACACCTAAATTTATAATAAATAATGAAAAAATATAATTTAAACTTAAACGTCTGCCCAGGGTGTCGGTCACTGTACCTGTTACCCTATTTTTAAGAAATGTAATTTATTTTCAATTAAATAAATTTTACTTTGTTAGTGTTTAACTAGTATTTTTGTTTTAATTTTCGATTAAATTTGTAAATAAATAAAAAATTTTTTTGTTAAATAAGTAAAAAGTTCACAGTAAAAAATTTTTCTTTAGATTAAAATTTTTGTTATAGAATTTTATTGAAACTGGTAAAATTTCGTCTAAAGCAGAGAATTTAAATTTTCATGTGTTAGATTAATAAAACAAATTATACAATATTTCTTAATCAAAAAGTTAAAGTTGAAAACTTTCCCAGTGTAAAATATTGTGTTCTGAGTAATAAACAGTTTTTTTTCAAATCATCGTTGATGATATTCAAAGAATTAATCTAACACAAGCAAATTTGTTTATTATTAACCATTATTTTTTCACAATAAATAATTTTTTTCAACATTGAAATAATTTTTCTTAAAAAGCTCAAATCTTTATTTTTATAAAGTTTATTATAGAAACTAGCAGAGCTACGCGCGCGTGATATTTTGCTTTTATCTTATGATACTTAAGACCTTATTTCATTGTGTGTTTATATAAAAATGTGACTAAGACTTTAAAAATTAAATTTAACATACTGAGCAGTTTCACGATATAAATATAATAATATTTTTTTATTTTTATAATTATTTCCCTAAATTTTCAGTTTTCTAGAAAACTGTATTATTTCAAGAATTCGTTTATAAGCGAAGAAAATTTGAAAGTCGGTTACAAAATAACATACTTTTTTTAAACTCGTATAAACTATGCTATATTGTACACGGCGGTCTTCAAGCACTTTTAGGTTTACCTAAAATGAGTCAAAATTGTGCTAACACAGTTTTATCTGGAATCGGTCCAAGATTCCAAATTTTCATTCCTGAAAATCGTAGCTGATTCTTTTTTCGAAAAAAAAACAAAAAACAAAAAATTTTTTATTTTTGTTTAATTGTCCAAATTTTTGAGTTATGAATTTTCGAAATTTTGGACTTGTAATTGTAACCTTTATTTAGTAGTTTATAAGTCCGAAAATATTGAGTTTAGGAAAAAGTTGTCAAAGAATGAAAGTTTTAGTTTTCTTTCGACTTTTAAAAAATGTTAACAAAAAATTTTTTTTTTTGATTTTTTTATTAAAAAAGTTTTTTTTATAAACAAATTAATTTTTTTTAACTTTGGGCCAGATTTTTTAAAAATTTATTTATACCTTATGTGTGGAGACTTTCCAAGAAGTCCCGAGATGGCCCTGATGTGTTAAATGAGTATCATTTTAGGTAAACCTAAAAGTGCTTGAAGACCACCGTGTGTAAATATATTGAACCTCTCTTTAAACGTCTGGCAACATTGCACACAATTTTTTACTCAAAACTAAATGTACACAAGTCATACCAAACATTTGCAACCAAGCAAGTCAAATCACAAAATAATGGTTTCTGTTTCGATTAGTTTAGTTAAGCGATAGAAAAAACTTTATATAAATTCATTACACATTAGAAGAATTATTTTATTGAAGTATTTTTCTTCTGTGTCAAAAGATTTACACCGAGTTTTATTGATAGTTATGATATAAGCTTAGGGGCCGTCCATAAACCACGAGGACAATTTTTCACCAATCTTTGACCACCCCCCATCCAATATGGAACAAAAATTTTTACTTTATGCAATTGACCTTAATTTTGTCACTTGGTGGTTTCTAGGGTCGCTGATTACGAATTTGATATAAGTTTTCATAAATTTAAAATGGTGTATCCAATATGGCAGAATTTTCTTTTTAATTTATGCAATTGACCTTAATTTTAGGGTTCCGTACACCATAGGTTTACTGACGGAACCCTTATGAAATCACTCGTGTGTCCGTCCCAGCCACGCAAAATGGGCTGTCCCCCCCCTTAACTTTTACAAATCTTAACCTAATGAGCTGAAATTCGGCAGGGATCTTCAGTTTTAAGTGCAGATTACAGGAAAAATATAGCGAACACAATTGACGGACATATTTGCGAACTAGGAGGAAAAGAAATAGAATTTTTCCGAAAAAATTACAAAAAATGACCCTGTCCCCCCCCCCCTTAACTTTTACAAATCTCAACCTGGTGAGCTGAAATTCGGTAAGGATCTTCAGTTTTAAGTGCAAATTACAGGAAAAATATAGCGAACCCAATTGACGGATATATTTGCAAACTAGGAGGGAAAGAAATTTAATTTTTTCGAAAAAATTGAAAAAATTACCCTGTCCCCCCCTTTAACTTTTACAAATCTTAACTTGATGAGCTGAAATTCGGTAGGGATCATCAGTTTTAAGTGCAGATTACAGGAAAAATATAGCGAACCTGATTGGTGGAGATATTTGGGAACTAGAAGGGAAAGAAATTGAATTTTTTTAAAAAAATTGCAAAAAATGACCCTGTCCCCCCCCCTTAACTTTTACAAATCTCAACCTGGTGAGTTGAAATTCGGTAGGGATCTTCAGTTTTAAGTGTAGATTACAGGAAAAATATAACGAACCCGATTGACAAACATATTTGCGAACTAGGAGGGAAAGAAATTTAATTTTTTCGAAAAAATTGCAAAAAATGACCCTGTCCCCCCCCTTAACTTTTATAAATCTCAAAATGGTGAGCTGAAATTCTGTAAGGATCTTCAGTTTTAAGTGCAAATTACAGGAAAAATATAGCGAACCTGATTGGTGGAGATATTTGGGAACTAGAAGGGAAAGAAATTCAATTTTTTTGAAAAAATTACAAAAAATAACCCTGTCCCCCCCCCCCCTTAACTTTTACAAATCTCAACCTGGTGAGCTGAAATTCGGTAAGGATCTTCAGTTTTAAGTGCAGATTACAGGAAAAATATAGCGAACACAATTGACGGACATATTTGCGAACTAGGAGGAAAAGAAATAGAATTTTTCCGAAAAAATTACAAAAAATGACCCTGTCCCCCCCCCTTAACTTTTACAAATCTCAACCTGGTGAGCTGAAATTCGGTAAGGATCTTCAGTTTTAAGTGCAAATTACAGGAAAAATATAGCGAACTTGATTGGTGGAGATATTTGGGAACTAGAAGGGAAAGAAATTCAATTTTTTCGTAAAAATAGCAAAAAATGACCCTGTCCCCCCCCCTTTAATTTTATAAATCTCAAAATGGTGAGCTGAAATTCTGTAAGGATGTTCAGTTTTAAGTGCAGATTACAGGAAAAATATAGCGAACTTGATTGGTGGAGATATTTGGGAACTAGAAGGGAAAGAAATTCAATTTTTTCGTAAAAATAGCAAAAAATGACCCTGTCCCCCCCCTTTAATTTTATAAATCTCAAAATGGTGAGCTGAAATTTTGTAAGGATGTTCAGTTTTAAGTGCAGATTACAGGAAAAATATAGCGAACTTGATTGGTGGAGATATTTGGGAACTAGAAGGGAAAGAAATTCAATTTTTTTGGAAAAATTGCAAAAAATGACCCTGTCAATATGGATTTTTATAGTTTTTTCTTGTAATTTACATGTAATAAAAATACATATGTATACCGAATTTCAGGTCAATAAGTTTATATATGTTAATTTTAATCAATTATATTTCTTATATATATATTTTTTTATAAAAAATAAGTTTTATTTTGGTGTACGGAACCCTCGATCTTAATGCGAGTGCAACTCGCACTTGCCTGATTTTTGTTACTTGGGAGTTCTAATACCAGTCAGGTAGGTGTAAATGTCCTAGGAGCGCTCACTGACAATTGACTTCTGTTTTAGCACTTGCACCGAATCACAACCAGCGAGCGTGAATAGAAATTTTTTTTAATTTCTCTTCCCCATATTATATTAGCCGCTTTGAATTTATGAAAACAAACATCGTATTCGTAATCAGCGACTTTAAAAACCACCGAGTGCCAAAATTAAGATTAATTGCATAAAGTAAAAATTGTGTTCCATATTCGATCCGCCATTTTGACTTATTGGAAACTAAAATTGAATTCGTAATCAGCGTAATCAAAATTTAAAAATTCAAAATGGTGATCAACAAATTTCAAAGTTAACTGATTTTAAATTTTGACTAAAGATTTGGATTTAGAAACCTCAAAATCCTCCGAATCAGCATTTTAAGCGACCCCAAAACTTTAGAATATTCATTGATATTCATATTTCATTTATTACCGAGATTTTCCTTTTAGATGCCACTATAGCGGTCATACACATTGGTGACACGAATTATTTTTGCCTCTATAGATGTCATACACTGGGAAGGGGTTAAAGCGTAAAAAAATTATCAAACTTAAAAAAATGAAATTTTGTTGTGTTTTTGAAAATATAACCGCTATATTTAATTTTTGGGTTGAACAAAATTCTTTTTTTCGCACTAGATTCGAAAAGAGCACACTTAATAAAATAAAATTTAATAAGAATTTTTTTTCAGGCGTTAATGAGTTGATCTATGAGTTTAAAACTATAAACAAATCATTCAAAAATTGTTTTCGAATCAGTTTTTTAAGACATAATTTAATTTTTGAAATATATCTATAATAAAAATCTTTTTGAATTGTTGAAATTTTGTAAAATTTAATTGAAAAATAATTAATTTACACTCAAATCTCGCTATAACGACCTTCTCTATAACGAGGGCTCTGTTTCTCGGTATAGCGAGAAAAATTTCCTTCCTATTACCCTCACCTTTTATAAACTAATGCACATTCTGTTGATTTAAATTTGGTTAAAATCAATTTTAATTATATCATAATGAGCATAAAAAGTCACTTCTTTTTTTAAATTATGTCAATGAGTCGAACATCTTTAAAATTTTAGCTTATATAAATTTTCTGTATGTTGAAGTTCAAATTAAACTAGGTTACGTTTGTAATTTTGACATTACGTAAATTGTAAACACAAAAAAATGAATGAAGAATCTTAAAAGTGGGGATTTTTCATTTGGCGCAAATTTGATTTTTATGGTAAAAACCATAAAAAACATCATAAAATTATGGTTTTTTGCGTTTAACTCATGGAAAACGCAAAATTTCAAAAAATGTTTCATACAAAAGATATAGATCTCACAAAAATACACATTTTATGTTTTTATAATTTTTTTCTAAAACTGTTAGTTTTCGAGAAAAATGTAAAAAACAATAAAATACCATACAAATGAATTTAAATATACTTTAACTTAAAAGGACATCCAGTTTTAATGAAATACATTTTTTTAGGTATTTTGATTCCCTGATCACAAAAGTGATTATAAAAATTGATGCAGTTTTGAATTTTTTGGTAAAAACCATAAAAAACACCATAAAATAATAGTTTATTGACATCAACTTCTAAAAAGCACAATATTATAAAAATTACTAATTTGAATGAAGAAAAATAGTCTAATTGACCTTGAACTTAGTACTTTTGAAGCCCTGAAAAGGGCTGATTGATATTCCATATTGTCTTTAAAGTGATGATGACAGTGAACACCCGAAGTTTTAAATGTGGAACACTAACAATGGATAACACAACTGACAACAAAGTAAATAAATCGCACGAAAAGAAGCTTCTATTAATTTTAAGCTCTGAAAAGTAAAGAGGTTTAAAAATGTAGTGTCAATAGCAAAGGGTACGTCTAAGAACACTAAACACCTTAGGGGTAGTCGAGGTGCTTAAAATGCTGTAAGACACAATGAGATGTACCATGTATCAGCAAATAAATCAATCGTGTCTGGGTTCAGGAACATTGTAGTACAAACTAGGAAGTCAATTTCACTGCCTTTCTATATTAAAACGTGTAAGGAAATTAGGTGCGGCGGGCTTCGCCCGCCTCTGAGTTGTGTCGTTTCGGGGCACCTATAAAAAAGGTTTTTTTTTAAATGTTAAAGGGGGATTGGTTCTGGGTTAGGTACCTTCTAGTACCAACTAGGATGTCAATTTGACTCCCTTTCTATATTAAAACGTGTAAGGAAATTAGGTGCGGCGGGCTTCGCCCGCCTCTGAGTGTTGTCTTTTCAGGGCACCTATAAAAAAGTTTTTTTTTTTAAATGTTGGAGGGGGATTGGTTCTGGGTTGGGTACCTTCTAGTACCAACTAGGAAGTCAATTTGACTTCCTTTCTATATTAAAACGTGTAAGGAAATTAGGTGCGGCGGGCTTCGCCAACTAGGAAGTCAATTTGACTCTCATTCTATATTAAAATTTTGCGTTTTCTACGAGTTAAACGCAAAAAACCACAATTTTATTATGTTTTCTACTAGTTAAACGCAAAAAACCACAATTTTATGGTGTTTTTTTTATGGTTTTTACCAAAAAATTTAAAACTGCACCAATTTTTATAATCACTGTTTTGATCAGGGAATCAAAATACCTAAAAAAATGTATTTTATTAAAACTGGATGTCCTTTTAAGTTAAAGTATATTTCAATTAATTTGTATGGTATTTTATGGTTTTTTACATTTTTCTCGAAAACTAACAGTTTTAGAAAAAAATTGTAAAGACATAAAATGGGTATTTTTGTGAGATCTATGTCTTTTGTATAAAACATTTTTTGAAATTTTGAGTTTTCCATGAGTTAAACGCAAAAAACCACAATTTTATGGTGTTTTTTTTATGGTTTTTACCATAAAAATCAAATTTGCGCCAAATTTCACTATTATATTCGTGATCAGCACGTCAAATTACATAAATATACCAAATTTTATTTTCGAAAAATAATATTAAAATATTTTTAAAAAGTAATTAGTATAATTGTTTTATAATGATTATTTAAGATTCAATTATCTTTAAAAACAATTGAAATTTGTAAAAATCTTTTAAAAATAATAGAATTAGTAAAAAATATTAATTAAAATGATCAATTTTTTTGAGAATTTTAATTATTAACAGGACCATAATTTGTCAAAAATTTCAATAAGTCGAAAAAATAAATATTTAAAATTTTTTATTTACATTGTTCGAAGATAATTAAATCTTAAATAATTATTATAAAACAATTATACGAATTAGATTTTAAAAAAAATATAATGCAATTTTTTGAAAATAGGATTAAATTTCTTAATAAATTTTTTGTATAATTTAAATAAACTAATTAATTATTTGATGAATTTTAATTAAAAATTTTAAAAATAAATGTTTTCTCCAAAATGTTAAAAATAATTCTAAAATTTTAGTTTAAAGATGTTTAGACTTTTTTTGATTGTTCTAATATAGTAAAAGATTTTTATTTGTTTTTTAAAAATTCAATTCACATTTATTCAAACAATTCTTTTTTGTCATATGGGTGATTTTCACGTAACTGTGCAATTTTAAGATCAGTTTTAAAAGAAAAAAAATTTTTTTTTTCATGTTAAATATCACTTTTCCTCATCATTAGGGCATAATATAGTTGTAATTTGAACGGTTTTACTACAGCGATAATTATAAAAAAATTATAACAAATTTTTGAAAATTGGCTGCCACGGAGCTGACCACCCTATGCATTGAATAATACTGCCGTCAACTGGGGCTACTTTATGTACTCGTGGTATTTAATAAATAAAATTATTAAAAAGAACTTCTTTGTCAAAAAACCAAAAACAAGTTAATTAAAATCCTTAAAACGATTAAAACTTCAACCGGTGAGCAACATAACGACAAAAAATTAACTTTAATTAATATTTATAAGTTTTTCAAATTAGTCTTAAAACTATTTATCTCGTTTCTCTTAAAATTACTGGAAAAGTGTATTAGATATTAAATTGTTATTCATTTAACCTTAAATTATTAATTTCAAGTTTTTAAAAAATATCATATTCAAAACGTTTAAAAAAGCTCCTATTAAAATGATGATTCAAAGTTATTTACATGTATTCAAATAATAGTTTAATAATTATCATAATGTATTATTGTAAAATGTATATTTAAAAAGAGAAAGTGTTATTTATTTTCTGAGTAATATAAAATTTGAAGAAAGGTTGTTAATTTTTAATAAATCATGATTTTAGCAAAATTTCAGTGTTTTGTTTTACATTTTGTTGTATAATATTTACAAAATTTTTTGTTTAATATCTTATTCTTTTTTATTTTACTCTGAAATATCTACACAAAAGATTTAATGAATAAGAAAGGATCAAAAAAATGTTTATGTAACATTATAAAAACACAAAGTTTAATGCACAAAGTATCCCCATCCCGGGGTCTATTTTGTGCACAACTTTTAATGACTACAACTCAGACAAAAAAATTTATTTCATTGACGAACTCAAAGGAAACCTTCAGAAGGAAATATAACATATGCAAAAGTTGATTTTCTTTTAATTCTGAATTTGAATAAATCACTGAGTTAAAAAAAGCATTTTGATGCACAAAATAGCCCCAGCAAAAATATTTACTATTTACTATCAGCTTGACATAACCAGAGAATTTCATTTTCATAACATTATGAAATTAGCGCATAAAACTAATTGTAGAAAAGTATTCACAAATAAGAGCGTTACGATCAACAGTTTTTTTTAGTTTTTCTTCATAAATAATAAACCTACGTGCCCGAAATTTTTGGACATAGTTTGTTTCAGTAAAACTCACTTATATATTAAATAAGAAAAAATTTTACTCAGTCATTTCTCAGAAAATTGAAGTGGTTCACTGTTGACGCTGGTTCAATGTAGCCTATTCTCCCCTACAACTTACAATTTTGAACCTTTTTTTTACTGATATTTGTTGCTAATGGATCTTATTTTAGATTGCAATTCTCAGATAACATTAAAATGTGCCATTAAAAGTTAAATTATAGAGAAAAAAATCTTATTACAAAATTGAAAAAATTTGTGGACAAAACTATTTTACATTTTATAAGAAGTATTAGAAGATGCATTATATGTACAAATTGTTCACCTATATACACAATTCATATTACAAAAATTCTCGTCTTCAGTTTCGGCGTTTTCAATAAAATTTCTGAATTTTAACTTAAAATTTTAAAAAACGGACACGCCACGGAGCTGAAATTTTAGAGGGAATTACGCAATTTCTGAAAAAATATAATATCTATTTGTACATATTTGTGGTTGCGAATAGGTTTTATATATACCTGTGAAATGTATCCATACCCAAGCAAAAATTTTTTATTTTGAATGTGTTTTCTGTGACGCCGCCAAATATTACAGTTACGTGCAAATCACCCATATGTGAAGCTTTTCGTCCATCGACGATGGACCTCTTCAGACAATATATGGAAACTGCAAATTATTTTTATTTTTTAAACATAAGTTAACGGTTCATAAAAGTAGAAAAATAATATTGTTATTATATTCCATTATAGTAACATTATGTACATAACCTCAACTTACCAATGTGGATATCTTTCCTCACATATATACACGGAGAGAAATCTGTTGCTATTATTGCTTGCAGAATCTTTACAAATTTTATTAGTCACTGCTGAATAGAATTTTAGCTTGAGGTTATAATAATTTATATACGAAATCATCTATTTAATGTAATGGAGAGTTCGATGCAATAAAAACAAAAAGCAGCTGCTAATTTTGCACGAAATCTTTATTATAAATATAAAGAGAACGTGCTATAAAAGTATTAGATTCTTCTTATAAGAATCGCTCGAACTCCGACTGATTTTCAGGCGGACTTTATACAACACAATCTTACTTGCGTGTACGCACATATAACTCACACACACATATATTTCTCTGGATGGTTTCGAGGAACGGAACGCGTACAACTCGGTGACGTTTGCAATAACATAACCTAACAATTTTCACATGTTGCTTATACATTCAAACACGAATAAAAATGCAATAATTTTTAACTAATATACTTACTATTAAATAAATATTATCTTTTTATAAGAGCAACAAGTATTAAATACTACATATAATATATAATGTTTTACAGGACAGAGAAATATCAAATATAGAGAGAGAGAAATATATGTGTGTGTGTGAGTTACATGTGCGTATACACAGGTAAGATTGTGTTGTATAAAGTTCGCCTGAAAATCAGTCGGAGTTCGAGCGATTCTTATAAGAAGAATCTAATACTTTTATAGCACGTTCTCTTTATATTTATAATAAAGATTTCGTGCAAAATTAGCTACTGTCTCTTATGCTTATTGCATTGGAAGTATTTTTACAATAAGTATATGAATCCATGCTAAAAATATATGAGAAACGTTAAGCAATTTAAGTAATGTGCCCTTTCGAGTAATATTAGCAGCAGATTTCTCTCCGTGTAGTTTTAATAAAATTTAACAAAACAATCTTCATATAAAAAATCCGTTTTTTGCGACCAAAACGTTAAAATTTTTGAAAGGGTCATATTGGCGGGTATTTGTCCCTTTAAGGTTCTGAACAGGAATCAACACGTGCCTTGATATGACAGATAATGAATAAATATGTATTGAATTTTTTAAAAACAAATAAACATCTTTTACTATAATTCTAAAATATTATTTTCGTATGTATTTGGATTTTTGGAAATATGTAATTATAAATACTGAAAATATTGTATTTTAAAAAAATTAGATGCTAATTTTTAGTAATTTGAAAGATTTGTTTCTAAGTCGAAAAAATGTCTCAATTTTCTTACTTTCCTTGAAAAAAATTTTTTTTCTCACATTTCCCTGATTTTACTGAAAAAATGTTGTTTCCCTGACTATGGTGTTAATATAACAATATAATAATTTAAAAAAAATTAAGTGTTTAATTAAATTATAGTGTTTATTTATTATTTTAATCGTTAATCATTTTCGTAATTTCGTGCTTTGAAATATGTTCAAAAATGAGCTTTATTACTTTTTGAAGTGCAGGAGTAACATTAAAAAAATACTTACATACTTTTTAAATGTGCATTGTCCACGTGGAGAACTGTAAAAGGGAGAGGGTTTGCCAAATGTTCACGATTGTCCACAACTGGTGGCGGGGGGGGGGGTCAGAAATTGGTGAAAAATTGTCCATTTAGTATATGGAATACCGATAAAATTTATACCCCTCACTCTTACCTCGTTCTCGATCTCCCTCTCTTTCACTCCTTAATCTTTCTGTGAGTGAGAAAAGAAAAACAATTAGCCAATAAGGAAATAAAACGCCCTTTTCGTATTTTGGCTTGAAAGTGAAATTCCCCACTTTTCCTTCCCCTACGAATTTCTGTTTCTCTCTTTCTACCTAACACGGAAAATGGAGAAAACATTATGCTCTTCTGTAAACCAAAGAAATAGGTGTTACTATCTTACCTATTCGTCTCTCTTTCCTTCCTACGCTAAACTAAAAGGAGAGACAATAGGTACCTCTCTCTCTCTTTCTCTTTATCATGCTTTCTCTCTTATACTGTGACAGACAGAATGAGTATGAAGATTAATTTAGTTAATTAATTAATTGCAAACCTTAGAAAATCCGTTGCCCACTTAAGGCAAAAAGCCTTAATATAAGTATTGAAATTTCTGATATGAATCGGAATGTTTAATAAATCATACACACACTATATGTATACTTAAATTTATATTCTTTCAGAAATGTGTGTAAATATCCTCCTGATGATGACCAGTCTGAAAAACTTCTCTATAAAGATGTTAATTCTGACCCTGATCCTAGTTCCACTTCATATTCAGACGCCGATGCTAAAAGTACTATTGACGATGACTTGGCTAAATTTTTCTTTGGCTGCAACATTCCATTTAGTGTAGTCGAGTCTGACTTGTTTCGAAAATTTGTCCACAGGTTAGCTCCTGAATACAAACCTCCTTCAGCGAAAACTTTAAGCGGAACTATTTTGGATCGAGTGTACGACAAAATAATTAAGGATAACAGTCTTAAGGAAAATGAGAAATGTGTGTTGCTCATAGACGGGTGGAAAAATAAGGCAAAGAATGAGAAGTATGTTGTTACCACAATTCACAATGCGAGCAGCAATGTCAAATTATTTTTAAACTCTTACGATTTCACTGAAAAATCTGAAACAGCATCACATCTCATAGAAGTAATAAATAAAGCTGTAGAAGATGCAAGAAATATTTATAATGTCGAGATTTATGCTGTTGTTTCTGACAATGCTTCTACTATGGTTTCGATGGGTAAACAATGTAAATTGTGGCATACAACGTGTGATAGCCATAGTGGCAATCTATTAGCCAAAAATCTAGTAGAAAAAGATTTTACTTTAAAAGTTATTGACGTTTTGAAGGAGTTTAAATCTTCTTCAGTAGAAAGGAAATTAGTAAATTTGGGTAGCAAACGAATACAATTACCAGGAGATACCAGGTGGTGCTCGTATCGTGATAGCTATCGATGTTGTCTTGAAAATTTGTCGCACATGAGAAGAATAGTTGACGAAAAGAATGTCGAAGTCAAGAAAGAGACAATTAATTTAATTTTTAATCAATCCTTTGAAAATGAATTACTGCGTTGCATATTAATATTTGATGGCATATGTGAACTTATCAATAAATGCCAACAAGATAATTTTACAATTGCTGATTCTTTAGAAGAATGGCTAAATTTGAAATTCCCTGTCGATGATGAGAATTATGATTGTCTTTTGAAAAAAAGACTAGAAAAAGTCGTTAAGCCAATTTCTTTAGCAGCAAATATTCTGCATCCAAAATACAAAGGGAAAATATTTGTAGGTAATAAAATTTTTGAAAAAATGGCAGAAAATTTTTTTAAAGAACATTTATCTCAAACGGGCTTAAAAGAATTATCAGATTATGAAAATGAAATAGGGATTTTTCGCACCCTTCAAGAGAAAGACATCACGAATCCAACAATTTTCTGGAATTTCGCTGAATCGAAGTATGAAGAATTATCGCAACTGGCAAAAATGATTTTGAATATTCCGAGTTCAACAGCAGCAATTGAACGTCTTTTCTCGCAGTGGTCGTTCGTTCATAATAAATTACGGAATCGTTTAACAACAGAAAAATCAAACAAATTAATACACATTTATTACTCCTTAAAAATGCGGGATTCTAATGTGAACGCAGATTACTGACATTCTTTGTGTACTTAGTTATAACAAATAGAGATGCTTTGCTGTATGTAAATAAAGATATTTATTTTGAAGTTTAGTCTTTCATTTTTAAAAAATATTTATAATTATAATAACAATTCTAATATTGTAATAACATTTGTACTCTTAAACTTTCAAGGTATCAATTTCTTTCAGTCATTTAAAAACTTTATATCATAACAAAACCTTTTTCAAAAATACTTAATCTATAAAAGCTATATTTATAAAATAAATAACGATTTTATAAAAAGTAAAAGATATTTTCTTAAGTACAACGTTAACGTTAAACAAAATCTACAATGTGCATCTTACTGAATTACTTTTGAGTTCTTACACAATTACTTTTGAGTCTTTCAATCTTAAATTATAATAAATATTTTTTAACATTCCTAACTTTTCTTTTGGTAAGGTTTTGTATCCTTGAAAATAACTTTTCAAGTCTAAAGTTGACGCCGGAATTTTAAATAATTTCTTTGAAAGATTCGAGAGATTTGGAGATTCTTCATCTGCCATCGTCCAAAATACTAATGGCGATTTAATATTTTTTTTTAAAAGCATAGGGAAAAGGCCTTTTCCTTCCTTGTGATTGGTGTATTCTTCAAGGCCATCTTTTTCTAAATTTTCTAATAAAAATTGATTTAGATTAGAAATATGATTCTTATTTAATTTTCGTCCACGATATAAAGGATGCAAATGATTAGCCGTCAATGAGGCTGGATGAAAAAGTGCGAAAGCGTGTTCATCAATAATTGTCTGAAGTTCGTCGCTGTTAGTTTCTGCATACAATGATAACCAGCTTTCTACAGCATCGGCAATAGAAAAACCTTCTGTTTTTAATTTTGTTATTAAAGCTGATATACTAGAATACATTTCAGAAAACTTTCGGACTTTCAATTCAAAGGAACGATCAAATAGAATAGAAATTATTTCTTCTTTAAATTCATAAGAATTTTCACAGGTAATTTTTTTTAACTCTTGGACATTTGACTCAAAAAATAAATAACATTCGTAATGTATTTCCCACTCGAATTTGTTTCTCGATTCTGTTTCTGACTGTGAAATGCATTCCAATGTTTGCATTAGAGGCACACTTTGTAGGCACTCTAATAAAACACTACGACATTTTTTATATAAGTCATTATCTAAAAGGCAATCGCTAATAGAGTGTGCGATTTTAACATTACAGGGCAAAGTTAGAATATTTTGCTCATTTAAGCATTGAATTGAACATTCCTTAGATACAATTGCCCATACATCTAAATGTATCGTATTTTTGGCTAATTCAAGGGATAGACGGGTAATGTCTTGAATTTCATTATCGTAGTTTTCCGAAACTGAAATTGTAGAAGAAGTTAAAAAACTTATGTTCCCATCAAGATCTTTGGTAAAAAACTGAACATCTTTTTCATTACTTTCAATATTTTGGACTGAAATCAGCAAAATTCCTGGTTCAATATTCAATTTTCTGTTTTTTATCTGAAGCTTTTGAACACTTTTGTGCAGAAAAATGGAAGACAGTTCATCACTTGTAGGAGGTGTATATGCAGGTCTTAAACTTTTCATTAATTTAATAAAATAATCAGAATCGACCACTTTCATATTGATGTCACAACCAAAAATAAAATCGGAAAGAGCGTCGTTAATCGTTTCTTTTTCTTTTTCTCTTACTTGGTCTACGAAAATCTTCATTTTTGTTTGCCGGGATTCAACAGAAATCTAGAAAAGTTAAATGTGTTGTAAATAATATATTTTGAAAAATTTAATTAATTAAAATATAATTTATAATTATCCTTGAAAAAATTTAGAAAATATTAATGTAATGATTACGCAGGGTGGCGAGGTTTTTTTTTAAATTTAAATTCCCGTTTTCCCGGTCAGCTGGCCACCCTGGATTATATTAAGTATAAATAATACTTCCACTTACAGAATTGTTATTGGTTTCAGGAATATCTTCCGTCATCATCAAACTTACGTTCAAGCGGTTCGAGTTTTGAGTTTAATTCAGAGTTTGATTGCTAATGTCAATTTTAATTATTGTTCCATTATTTTGATCGTTTTTCGTCGAGATACAATGTTTCCTTAAGAGAATAAATCGTACATTAAAAAATTTATTACAATAAACTATATACAACTATTTTTATATATAAAAATAAACTTTCTTTTATCTTTTTACTAACTTACCGGTGAACTTTTAATCGCTCTGAAGCGGTGTTTTGTAAAAACTTATTGCAAACATTGCAATAGGCAATATGTTTGCCATTTTCATTTCTTGTTAAGGTAAAATTCAATTTATCCCAAACTTCGTGTTTGGGCCTGCCACCAGCACCACTACTACCTTTTGACATTTTAAATTTAATTGAACTGAAAGCCGAATAATAAATATTTTTCGTGTTTTCTCTACGCTTGTATCTTTGTAAGCATGGTCGGCGTCGGCATGAACAAAGTGACATTAGAGGTTATGTTGTTAAGGGACGTAAACTACGTAGAGAACTAGACACGTAAATTACCAGGTAAAATACGTGTAGACAACTATGTAGACTACATCGAGTAGTTTACGTTCCGAACCCTGCAAATATATGTGTATTTTATGTAATAAGATAAAATTGATGAAAATAAGAGATGGACATAGGCTTTCTAATGTGAGTCTTAGAGTGGTTGATTGTTTACCTTGGGACAAAGGGTGATGCTAGACGTTCAGGTATAATGGCACTGGTCCTTTAATGGTTGACTAATTGGATGCAGTATTGTGTCTCGAGAAACAGGAACACTCTTTTCAAATGGCAAATTTGACTTCCAGATTGACTTTCCAAAATGCACTTTTGAAATATACGTAGAGTAAAGGACAACTACTGAAACTGGGTTTAGAGCACTGGGTCGTGAAGAACCACTTGTTATAGATAAAATTTTAAGACTGACTTGTGCAGAGCACCACTTCTCAATTTGAGACTTATAATGTTGACGACTACATTTTCTTGACTGCTTTTCTAGACTGATTTCTTAGACTGAACTGCTGTTGATGGTCTGGCTCTTCTTTTACCCAAATTTTCCTGTGTATTTTAGAAATTGTACGTGTTTCCATGTATTTTAGGAATCGTCCAAGTTTTCATGTATTTTACGAATTGTACGAGTTTCCATGCATTTTCAGAAGCCCTTTGTTGCGGGAACACTTGTGGTGACTCACCATTAGATCGCACGTGTACATTGCTTATTACTCATATGTTATTCTATAATGTTGTTATTTTTATTAATTGTTTATAATTTGTTGTATTATTTGTTGATATTTATTATTACAATTCTATTATTTAATATTTATTATTACAATTTATTATTGTTTATTATTATTTCTTGAAGTTTGTTGTTAAGATTGTTATATTTAACTATTTATTACATTTTGTTATTATTTGTTAATATTTATTATTACAATTTATTATTGATTATTATTAATATTTATAGTTATTATTTATAATAATATGTAAATAACAATTTTGTTATTAACTTTTATTATGATTATTACTATTATTATTAATTATTATTAATATTATTAATTAACATGATTATTATTATTAATTATTAAGATTAATTATTATTCTACATATTATTATTGAAAATAGGTTACGGTGACGTAACAATATTGCTTCCTCGCAATTTTTTTTCTAATTTTGCAATTTTTGGACCTTTTTATAATAACCGATAAATATAAAATGTCAAATCGCGATTTTAAAAAACAATTGCAGGGTAAAGAATACCCTACCTCACCCTCGGTGTTACAAAGTTGAACTTTACGCTCGCCGGGTTATATGAGATTTCTTTAAAAGTTATTTTTATCAAAATTATTATTTATAATTCAATTTTCTTTTTAACAAAATTATCTTCTACTTTTTGACTACTTTATATATTAAAAATAATTTTAATTTTAACTAAACTGAGTATATCTGAAATTTATGTTTGAAACAAAATATTTTAAAAATTCAGAAAGTAATTATTAATTTTCCTATTAAAAGAATAAATAAATTTAAAATAATTTTTATCCTTCGGTGTATTGTTAATTAATAATATATATTTTCGATTCAAGGAAGAAAGAATTAAATGAAACAATATTTTTTATTTTGTTGACAACGTTTAGATGTCATTACTATGAAATTTTTCATCTTGCTTCTTGTTAATAGTAAAATATTACATTTAATATCGTTCACTCCAAGTGGAATGTACGTATGTTTAAAGATAAAGAACATTTTAGTAGTTACGTATCTTCCACGTTCAGTTTAGAAACCACGTATCTTTCTGTTCCGTGCAAAAACTACGTATCTCTGTCAGTCGCTTTAGAAACTTCTAATAATATTCTAATATTTTTAAGAAAAAAAATTAAGGGTTCATACCACTTTACACGCTTGAAAATGAAGCTATTTTCTAGAATTTTGTTTACGATTCCTATGGAGTATATTAATCTGCATTTTTTTTAGTTCAATAAATACACTCTTTAACTTTATAAAAAACCTTATTTTATTTAAAAAATATTATTTGTTTATTTAAAACTGAACAATAATTTTAGACCTGCTAAAAATACCGATGCCAGCTGCGGGATTGATTTCTCAGGTTAGAAAAATCTAAAACACAAAATTCAAGTTGATTTATCTTCAGTAGGACTGTGCTTATCGCCCGAACTAGAATTTTTAATTTTTATGCAAAAATAATAAAATTCCGGCAATTTAAAATTTTTTTTTCGAAAATTAAAGTTTATTTTGGCAGTTTATTGGTTTAAAAAAATAGTAAAAATTAATATTTTTAAATAATTCTAGTTCCAGCGATACCCACCCATGTGACGAAGATTTTCGTAAAAAAATTTTAAGAATCGGTCCAGTAGTTTCCGAGAAAAACATCCCGCAGCATGGAAAAATGTGGTTTTGAGAAAAACGCGTTTAAAGTTTGTGTTTTATACTTACATAGCCGTGTACGCGCTCAAATAGTATAAAAAAATATATTTTGAGTGTTGGGATCTTTCTAAAAACTTTACACCACATTTTTGACATATATTACTTTCGAAATCCATAATAAAAATTTGTTTGCTTTTTTGAAGATGACAAAGTGGTATGAACCCTTAAATTATTATTAAAAATATACATTTTATTGCATCAACTTTTGAAAAAATTATTACTTTATACCCACACAGCACATGATATTTCCTGAATACTTCCTGAATATTTCACTGAAAGATTGAAATATTTCATTGCAAGATTCAGGAAATATTTCTGCAAACAGGAAAATGTCCGCTTATGTAGGAATATTGACGCGAAAATTGAGAAAATATTTCATTGAAATATTCCTGCAATATTACACATAAAGATTCTGCAATATTGTGAAAATATTTCAAAAAATGGAAAAATTTGTTAAACACCTCAAATCAATAGGAATTTTCTGAAATATTTTAAAACCCATAGGATATACTAAGCCAAAAACTACTGCGCAACTCTACAGGCCATAGAAACTGAGTTCGACCAGTGCGCATCATTTCAGTTGAATATTTCCAAAATATTTCAATGAAATATTTTCTCAACTTTCGCGTCAATATTCCCACATAAGCGGACATTTTCCTGTTTGCAGAAATATTTCCTGAATCTTGCAATGAAATATTTCAATCTTTCAGTGAAATATTGAGGAAGTATTCAGGAAATATCATGTGCTGTGTGGGTAACAAAATATTAACTTCAAAATAATAATAATAATAATAATAATAGTAATAATAATAATAATAATAAAATGTAGATCTTCTAAAGTGACTGACAGAGATACGTACACTGAGAGAAATTTCTGCATAAAATAGATTGAAACACTCAACGCGCTTCGCATGCCCTCTGTCGTGAGTTTTTGGTATATGAAAACATACTGAATTCGCTCCGCAATCATACCAAAAGAGCGTTATCCCTTAGAAATGCGTATGTTGTTTTCACCAATGGCGTATGTCATATAGATGTGAAAAAAGCATGGCCACAGTTCATACTATTTTATGCAGAAATTTCTCTCAGTGTAGTTTTGCACGGAACAGAAAGATACATGGTTTCTTCACTGAACGTGGAAGATACGTAACTTCTAAAATGTTTTTTAAACATACGTACATTCCACTTGGAGTGAACGATATGAATCATTTCCGAAACTAATCATTTTTTTATAAAAAGTTTTATTGTTTAAAATTTGCACCTCATCAAAATTGCAAGAATGACCATAATCATTTTTGTACTTATTTACAACTGAATCTAAATTTTTACTTTTTTTGTGTTCGTCGATTCGCTTTTTAATGTTCGTTTCGATTCACCAATATACGTTGCGTTACAATTATTCCAGTTAAATTTGTAGACAATACCTGATCTATCCCACTTCTCTGAAAGGTCTTTTCCTAATTTCACAACAGAAGTTAAGCTTTTTTGAACAATAGGAATAGATAATAAGTTATATTTTTTCAAAATATTAGATAACGTAAAGTAATTATTATTGTATATACATTTTTGGTAATTGACGATAAATCGAAGAAGTATTGTTAGATTGTATATTATTTAATATTTTTTTATTTACAATGAAAGATCAAATTTTTAAATGTTTTAAATTGGATGATTGGAGTCATAATTTATTAATCTGTTTGGTGAAGTTGATTTTTGGTACCAATTGGTAATAAGATGGTTATTATTTTTAATTACACTGAAAAAAAAATTTATTTGATTCAAATAACCGATTATTTGGTTATATTCAAATAAATATTTATTTGAATCAAATAATTTTTATTTGAATTAAATAAATTGTATTTGAATCAAATATTTCAGTATTTGAAGCAAATATTATTTAATTGATTCAAATAAAAATTATTTGATTCAAATAAATATTTATTTGAATATAACCAAATAATCGGTTATTTAAATCAAATAAATTTTTTTTTCAGTGTAGAGACATGTCTAAGAAATTAATTTTATTGTTATCTTCTAATTCATGAGTAAAATTAAGATGAGTATTAAAGAAACTAAAAGTATCAATAATAAGTTGAATATGATCTTTATGGACACATAAGAGAGTGTCATCAACATATCTAAAGTAAAAATGAAGAATACAATTACAATTTTTTAAGTTAATATAAACAATATGACTTCATATCATTCATTACAATATCTGCGAAAAATGGTGATATTCGTGAACCCATAGGTGTACCTTCTATTTGTTAAAAAAATTTGTTTATTAAATGAAAAAATGTGTTATCAAACACAAACTTAGTACAATGGACAATGTCATCCACGGAGTAATAATAAGGAGACTGCACTCCAACGTATCCACTAGTCAAACTGGTGCCAGATTTCTGCCTTGGTTCACTAAGTAGTAATGACTTTTCAAAAATAACTCGCATGCGCAGTTTGCAACTATCATCGTCACTCATGAAAGAACGATGAGAGAGATCATTATTTTGACGTGTGAGTTAGAAAGTTTGGTCATGTTTTATTGTTGACAATATATATTATACTATTAAATAATATTAATAAATTGTAATATAGAAAATGTGCGAGTAGATATTACTTATATTAGCGTTATAGCGATTATAGCATTATATTATATTGTATTCATTCACTTAATCATACAAAGAAAAGAATTACTCCGGTTCGACAAAAATAATCTTTTTATTACTATCTACTCACACCTATATTACAATTTATTAATATTATAATATATTGTACTTACTCTTCTCTTTGCAATTTGTTAATTAATATTTTTTCTTATTTAAATCTTGATTTTCCCGTATAGTTGCTGTTGCCAACAATAAAACATAACCACACTTTCTAAATCGCACG
The DNA here is from genome assembly GCA_032872505.1 of Leptopilina syphax. NCBI lineage: Eukaryota > Metazoa > Arthropoda > Insecta > Hymenoptera > Figitidae > Leptopilina > Leptopilina syphax. The sequence goes on along the minus strand of CM065472.1, from coordinate 27,046,985 downwards.
TCAAAATAATGATCTCTCTCATCGTTCTTTCAAGAGTGACGAAGATAGTTGCAAACTGCGCATGCGCGTTATTTTGAGAAATTAAGTACCACTCAGTGAACCAAGGCAGACATTTGTCACGGAATCTCACTGGTAGTACAGTCTCCTTATTATTACTCCGTGATGTCATCAAAAGGAATTTTACAATTATTTTTTATAGTGTTGCATCTTTTATCTAGACTTTGCACAACCAAATCGCAAGTAACATTGGTAAAAAGTGAAGTTACAGTCATATGGTAGAATAATATTTTTTAATTTCTCTTTCAATTCGAACCTATTATTTACATGAGATTTAGGAAGATAAATTATCGGTTTAAGTTCGTCATATATGATTTTTACTAAAAAAATGGGTAAGGCAATCCAGGTCACGAATCTCCGGAGTAATCTTTCGGTCCGCGTTCTGCACCTTACCCAAATCACCCACAACTCTGCTCACTTCCTCAGTAAACCCGCTCTTGTCTGAGGAACCTCCCATTCTAATAAGGAGGTCTCCCTTCTTGGTTGGTCTTGCTCCAACTACTCCAGTCTGACTTTTCTCCGAGTTTACCTCCTTGCGGACCTTTCCCAGCACCTCGGCAAAAGACCTTCCTTCCGCGACCCTAACGATCATTGTAGATCCTCCAGCCGCCGACTTCGCCGTACTACCATGACTTGTTGTTGGCTTCGGTATCTTAGAAGGTGCTTCCTTCTTTTTCTTTACCTTCTTTGTCACCTCTGGACTACTTTCACTTTTCTTTCTTTTCTTAGAGCACTCCAGCACGACATTTCAAATCACCTTTGCTTGAAATCGCTCTCATCGTCTCTTCCGATCCTCACGCATCTCTTCCGAAATGGACATACCGTGGTAGAATCGCGCATCCTGTTCCTTTGCGGCTTTATGCTTCTTCCTAACCTCCTACTGTACAATTTCTGTCAGGTTCTTCAGACCGTTTTTAATCGTCATATTGACGTTCGTCTGTACTTTGTAGAACTCCAGCATCTTGCGTACCTCTTCCTCGTCAATCATGTCTGGCAGTGGATAAACATCCATTTCTTCCAGCACATCGAAGACATCGATGATGTTCGGCAGTGGACAACCATTGGCGGGGGTGCTTGCGGATCTTAGAAAGACAGTAAAATTTTGCTAATGTAGTATTTGTCATATTTAACCCATTAACGCCTGAATGCACTGAATTTTTAGTCTGACTTCAAACTTAAGTATTTCTTAATAAACATACTATTTTCTTTTCGGACAAAATTTTTTTTATGTATTGGAGTGTCCTCTATCCGAATATCATGTTTAAAAATTATTACAAAATTGTTTAACAATATTTTTTTGCATATAATTAAAAAATTGCACAATTTTAAAATGATTTTTTTTTAAAATCTTAAATTTAAATGTCAAACAAAATTTTTTAACGGTTCACATTTCCATAAATTGTGCACTCGATTGTTACACTTTCCAAATATATATCGTCCTTTTGTAAATAAACTTTTGATTTTTCAAAATGGCGGCTAAAAAGTCAAAAATTTATGAAAATTTAAAATTTATTGTCCCATGTACATTTTTTTTAAATTTGGCTTAAAAATGCTTACTCGCGGGTTTTTGGGGTCGCTGATTACGAATCTGAAATTACTTTTTAAAAATTCAAAATGGCGGATCCAATATGGCGGAAAAAATTTTTAAAAATTAGTCGGATTCTCTTCAAAATCCTTACTCGGGGGTTTTCGGGGTCGCTGATTACGAATATGAAATTACTTTTTGAAAATTCAAAATGGCGGATCCAATATGGCGGACAAAATTTTCAAAAATCAGTCGGATTCTCTTCAAAATCCTTACTCGGGGGTTTTCAGGGTCGCCGATTACAAATCTGAAATTACTTTTTAAAAATTCAAAATGGCGGATCTAATATGGCGGAAAAAATTTTCAAAAATCAGTCGGATTCTCTTTAAAATCCTTACTCGGGGGTTTTCGAGGTCGCTGATTACGAATCTGATATTACTTTTTTAAAGTTCAAAATGGCATATCCCATATAACGGGTAAAGAAGGTTAAATTTTATTTAATCCTTTTGAAAATTCCTACTCAAGGGTTTTTAAGGACACTTTATTTGAATATCTTTAATTATTTTGAACATTTTTAGCCACCAGTTGCTAAACTGATGTTTCCAATTCTCACCGCGTGGAGGTAGATGAACAACGAGAATCTTATTTTTTTTAAATTTTTTTTTAAATTTTTTTTTGCTTTTTTTTAATTTTTAATTTTTTTGGATTTAAAATTTTTTTTATTTTATAAATTAATATATTATATTAAAATTAAAGTTGACCAACTTTTTTATTCTTATTGCTTCTCTACTCTCTGTGTGCATGTTTAAAACATTTTTCACAAAAATATTGAAGACAGGTGCGGCAAGATTTTCGTGTTCTTATGTGAACATTTATTTGTTGAGCAATATTTTTGTGATTCGTTTCTTTCCACAACAGCATTTTTGCACTTTTTGTTTATCAGATAACTTTTGCTAATGCTTATAGAATATGCTTTTATCCCAATTTTTTTCGATTCGCTGTTTACAGTGTTGTGTAAAATTACCGCATTCGTTATTGCTGATTGAATTAAGGGCTCAAATATCACCCAAGTCCATTTTTTTGATCTGATGATTGGCAACACGCGACTACAATACTGGTCATAAGCAAAAAAAAAAATTTTTTTTTAAATTTTTTTAAAAATAAGATTCTCGTTGTTCATCTACCTCCACGCGGTCAGAATTGGAAACATCAGTTTAGCAACTAGTGGCTAAAGATGTTCAAAATAATTAAAGATATTCAAATAAAGTGTCCTTAAAAACCCTTGAGTAAGCATTTTCAAAAGGATTAAATAAAATTTAACCTTCTTTACCCGTTGTATGGGATATGCCATTTTGAATTTTGAAAAAGTAATATCAGATTCGTTATCAGCGACCTCGAAAACCCCCGAGTAAGGATTTTGAAGAGAATCCGACTGATTTTTGAAAATTCTTTCCGCCATATTGGATCCGCCATTTTGAATTTTCAAAAAGTAATTTCAGATTCATAATCAGCGACCCTGAAAACCTCCGAGTAAGGATTTTGAAGAGAATCCGACTGATTTTTGAAAATTTTTTCTGACATATTGGATCCGCCATTTTGAATTTTCAAAAAGTAATTTCATATTCGTAATCAGCGACCCCGAAAACCCCCGAGTAAGGATTTTGAAGAGAATCCGACTAATTTTTGAAAATTTTGTCCGCCATATTGGATCCGCCATTTTGAATTTTCAAAAAGTAATTTCAGATTCGTAATCAGCGACCCCAAAAACCCGCGAGTAAGCATTTTCAAGCCAAATTAAAAAAAATGTACATCGGACAATAAATTTTAAATTTTCATGAATTTTTGAGTTTTTAGGCGCCATTTTGAAAAATCAAAAGTTTATTTACAAAAGGACGATATATATTTGGAAAGTGTAACAATCGAGTGCACGATTTATGGAAATGTAAACCGTTAAAAAAATTCTTTTAACATTTAAATTTAAGATTTAAAAAAAAATCATTAAAAAATTGTGTAATTTTTTAATTATATGCAAAAAAATATTGTTAAACAATTTTGTAATAATTTTTAAACATGATATTCGGATAAAGGAAACTCCAATACATAAAAAAAATTTTGTCCGAAAAGAAAATAGTATGTTTATTAAGAAATACTTAAGTTTGAAGTCAGACTAAAAATTCAGTGCATTCAGGCGTTAATGGGTTAATTGGTTGTTATGATATTTAAACTTTAGAAAATCATTGTCATTAAGATCTTTGAGAATTTTATAAGTATCAGATTGCAATTTTAATAAGACACTTTTTTTGGAAATATCAGGATCTATGTCCAAATTAAAAATTGTCCCTTTAAGATTTTTTATAATGTTGATCAAATCTTGTTTGTTTAACAACTTAATTTTAATTTTTTTTTAATTTTAATTTTTTAATTTTTTTAACCAATCTCTCATCAGTGATGAAGAAATGTTGCTAACTAAATAATTCATAACACAAATTCACATTACATCACGGAGACAACAAAAATTATTTCAAGTTTTACAAATATTTTTTACGCTTGGCGAAAAATAATCTAACACAAAGAGATTTTAAAAAATAAAATAAGGTTTCGAAGATTTTCACGTTGCTCCCATCGATAATTGTCAAAAAAAAATGTCAATGCAAATAATTTGAATTAATTAGATAAGAAAAAAGAAATAAATTAAATAATTTATTTGTTTAGTTTATGCATACCTAAATAAATTATTTATAAATAATAAACAAAATCTTAATTATTAAAATAAATATATCGATGAAGATAACACTAGGTATTCATTGTTAAAAATAAATTTTTTTTAATAAATAAATAAAATAATTTATCAATAAATTTAAAAAATAATTTATGTTTAAACGATTTTAAATTTAAAAGATTAAATGAAAGTATTAATTAACTTAGAAAAATGGAATAAAAATAGATAAACTTGTTTGAAAATATAAACAAAATTTATAAAAATAATGTTTTATTTATTTATATTTTAAAATTGGTTTGTTTTTAGGACCTTAATTTTTGTCAAATACTGTTTTTTGATTGTGGCCTTGGGTCCAAAATAATTACAAACGTTTAAATATAGAATTATTTTTCTATTTCATTGTACGAATGCATTTTCGCTGTGAACACAGCTCATCAGGACTAAAAACAATATATACATAGTAATTAAAACATTCTACAATTAAACAAAAGTTGAATTCAATTTTTTATAATTATAACTCACCGTATTTCAATGATGCGAAAAAATTATCTATAATGATATATAGGCAACATAACCCATTCGCATAAAAATAGATTTTTTAAAAAATATAAATTATTCATAAATATAATATTGGTAATAAGAGATTTTTTTACTAACACATAAATTAAAATAAAATCTCTTTTTAAATAAATATAATAATAAAAAATAAAACATTTGGGCGGTAGAGCAACAAAAACATTTGCTAACCTTCAAAAGTAATAGACATGAAGTAGTATAAGGAGGCCTCACTGCTGTGTTGAGTCCATAAAAAGTTGAAGCATGTTTTCCCGTTCCTCTTAAAACTAACGGAGGTGTCGAACCTACCGGAAAAGTTTGGAACTAATACACACACTGACATAAGGTGTGTTCATACAGTTCCTACACATGAAACTCCCTTTGCAAATGGCTGCCGTCGCTGCTGTCAACAGTTAAACGTTTTTTTTGTCGTGTTTTCTTTTATGAGTTTTGTATAAATATTTTTTGAGAATTGTTATAATGAGTTGCTCTGTAAAAGGTTGCCAGACAAATTAGTTTAACATTTGTGTCACGCTCTAAGGAAAGGTACATAAGAAGCAAAAAATTTGAGGTTATGTTTTTAATTTTTTAAGTAAAAATACAGAAAGAGAATCAATTATTAATTAAAAATTGTTGGTCTTTAAGTCTTCATTATATTCAAAATATTTGATGAAAATTGGTTTCAAATTCAAATAATTAAAAATAAACTTTTAATCGAGATAAATCTAACACGAACCCAACCTATAATTCGTTTGCTTCTTGGGTACCTTTCTTGGTACTTGGTATCTTTTCTTTAAGAAGTTAATTTAGTACACTGTAAAAACAGTTTCTCAATGTAAGACGTTTTGTCCCCACTTTTAAAACATTTGAGGTGTTTTACCTCAAAATTATTGAGGTAAAACACCTCAAATGTTTCAAAAGTGGGGACAAAAACGTTTTACATTGAGACACTGTTTTTACAGTGCACTCATTTAACTTTTTAAAGTTTAATAATTTAGTCACTTAAAGATAATATTATCAATTATTTACTTGTGTTTTTACTATATTTTTATATATAGCAAATATTTCTGATGTTTAAATCACTATTCGTTTAAATGTCACTTTTAGCGGACGGAATTTAGGAGTTACCAAACTTTCCCTGCAGGGTTCGCCACCTCTGTTAGTTTTAAGAGAAACGAAAAAATTTGCTTCAACTTTTCTAGAGAGTGGGAACTCCTTATACTACTTCATGGTAATAGATAACACTTGCTATATTCAAGAAGTTACAATAAGGTTACTTCACAAGTGCAAGTGTCAATTTATAAAGGCAGTTTCACAATGCGCATATAATAAAATAGAAATAAAGGTGCCGTCCCATGTACACGTCAAAGCGTCGGCGTAAAGGCGGAAAGGTCAATTTACTAGATTCTTGTAATTTTTCATAAGAGAATCGTTTGACTTTCTATATGTTTTAAGTCATCGACCAACGTATTTAAATATTTAAATATTTTTTTCGGTGCATTGTTGAATTCGGTTAATTTATTTAAAAGGTTGAAAGGTATTTATTTATCACGTTATGGCTGAAGTGGAAAAAGATAATAATTTCTGTAAGTAAAAATAAATAACAATTATGTTTCTTTGTAAAAGTGTACTGAAAGTATATTTAAAAAGCATTTAAAATTGAGTTAGGTTATGTTTAGACTATTATGATTGAATATATATTAAACAATATTTACACTGAAGAAAATTTATTGGAATCTGATGCGAAATCTCTGAAGATTGCAGCATCCACAAAATGTAAAGAAGTAACTCAATCGAATTTATTTTTTAATAATGATAATCGTATACAAAAGTTCAAATGATACTGAAAAGTATTAAAATCCTTTTTGTAATTTATAAAAAGGCAATTAATTGATTATTTTATAAAATTCAATTTAGTTAGTTATATTACACTGGTCGACACTAAAAATGATTCAAAGATCGGACAAGGATATTCTTATAGGATTTTCATCGCTGAACACGAATCTGACCTCCAAAAGTGCCCATCACGTCGAGATTTTGAGAAAAATGGACTCAAAGTCTCAAAAAACCCTGTTTTTGGCCTTTTTCTATCACGTGTAGAGAATGATGCCGAGGTGCTAGAAATCTCTAATTAGTCTTAAATTAAAGCTTGAACTGTCAACTATAAGAATCAAATCCAAAAAGCTCTGAATCAATCAAAAATTTTCATATAGCACAACTTTTTCATGTGCGCGCGCACTCTACTTGCACTCATAGAGCGGGTACACAATGGCACACTTACTTATTCATTTTATTTGCGCTATTTATTGTTATTTCTCATTTTTGGGGTCGCTGAACGTTGCTGATTGAATGTAAGGTCGTTATAAAAAAATTCAAAATGGCGGTTTCAAAATGGCGGACATAAAATTTTTAAAATTGATGGATTTGACTGAAACTTGGTATTTGGAGTTTTTTGAGGTCGCTGATTACGAATCTTAGGTCAAAATTAATAATGAAAAAAAATTAAAAAAAAAAAAAAAAATTATAAAATTAAAAAAAAAAAAAATTAAAAAAAAAATTTTTTAATTTAGAAAAAAAAAAAAAATTTTTAATTTTTTATTTAAAATTATAAAATTAATATTAAAAAATATTAGTTATCTTTTAAGAATTAAAAAATAAAAAATATTCGTTATTTTTTAAGAATTACGTAAAATTAAATATATTCGAGAAGTGAGGATTACGCAAAGACGACCCGTTTCATTATGGTATTACTCGCGACGCGCTTGAGCCAATCAGCGCGCAGCTCAGCCTTCCACTCGACGCTCCCCACCATCGCACCACAGCGAGCTTCGAAACGCTTACCAATCTCCGACACCCGACACTCTTATACCAGACCAGACGGTAAGTACGAGATACTTCTTTTCAGGTAGCCAGCTAACAAAAAACGTTCTTTGTAAAAACTGTTAGTTTTGTGAAAAAGCTGTAATTGCATAAAAGAAAATGTTTATTTTTTTATTTATGTTTGTTTTTGCAATTACAAATAGTCCTTTTTAGGGTTGCACTTCCGTGGTGTATTCATATTGAAAAGCAGAAATTGATTTGATATTTTAATATAAATTTTATCAACATTTTGTTTTCAAGCCTTTAGTATTTAGTTTAGTATTTAGTTTATAAATTTTCTTAAAACTTATTTATTTATTTTAACATTTAACCTTTAATTGATTATATCAATTTACAATGCCTCGAATTTGCAAAACAGATCCAAATATGTTCTGTTACATTTGTGGCCAGTTTATGACAAAAAAACAGAGGCGCACATTGACGCCTGCAGTAAAAGAAACATATGAATATTATTTTGGTTTTAAAGTAACGAATTTAGAGAAAACTTGGACTCCAAACTTTGGTTGTAATCATTGCACATCAGGTTTATTTTTATGGAGGCGGGGACAGCGTGATTTCATGCCTTTTGGTATTCCAATGTTATGGAAAGAACCAATAGATCATTTTACCAATTGTTTCTTTTGTGCAATAAATACTTGTGGATTTACTGGAAAAAATAAATCTAATATCGAATATCCAAATGTGGCTTCTGTTACTTACCCACAAAATCACAGCGAATGTTTACCAGTACCAATACTTCCGAAATCTTTCGAAGAAAACAATTTATTTACAGATGAATTTAATGATTTAGAATCAATGCATTCTAATGTAAGTGATGTTCATGAAGAGTCAGATGTCATGCCTGATTTAGAGTATGCTGAAGCCACATCTAATAAACCACATCTTGTAAATCAAGATGAACTAAATGATCTATTTAGAGACCTTAATTTATCGAAACTTCAGAGTGAGTTACTTGCTTCACGGTTAAAGGGATGGAACTTGCTTGAAGATGGAACTTCAATAACTTCTGTTAGAAAGCGTCAAATAAATTTGGAATCATATTTTTCCATGTGTGGTGAACTCGTTTATTGTAATGATATTGACGGACTTATGATGGAATTAGGAAGAGAACATAAACCACATGAATGGCGCTTATTCATAGATGCATCGAAAGCCAGTTTAAAAGCAGTTCTTCTTTTTAACGGAAATGAATATCCATCTGTGCCTGTTGCACACGCTGGCAAAATGAAAGAAACGTATGAAAATATAAAATTGCTTTTAGATTGCATTAGCTACTCAAAGTATAAATGGAAAATTTGTGCAGATTTAAAAGTTGTAGCCCTTATACTCGGCCTACAATCGGGGTATACGAAGTATTGCTGTTTCCTTTGCGAATGGGACAGCAGAGCGAGAGATAAGCACTACAAAGTAAAAGTGTGGCCCAAGAGAAAAACTTTAACTCCCGGAGTTAAAAATGTCTCTAATAAACAACTTGTTTGTCAAAAGGACATTATCATACCTCCACTTCATTGCAAACTTGGTTTAATGAAAAATTATGTGAAAGGAATGGACAAAACAGGTAATGGTTTTCAACATTTAAAACAAAAATTTCCATACATTAGCGATGCTAAATTAAAAGAGGGAATTTTTGTTGGACCGGAAATTCGACAAGTGATGAAAGATGAAGACTTTGAAAAAAAGCTTACTGCTAAAGAAAGAGCAGCGTGGATTTCATTTAAAGAGGTAAATGCTAACTTTTTGGGTAACAGACGATCTAAAAATTATAAGAAATTAGTTGCCAATATGATAAAAAATTATGAACGCATGGGCTGCAACATGTCGTTAAAAATTCACTTTTTTGACTCGCATTTAGATTTCTTCCCTGCAAATTGCGGTGACGTTAGCGATGAGCATGGTGAGAGATTCCATCAAGATATAAAAACCATGGAAAAAAGATATCAAGGAAAATGGAGTCCCTCCATGCTTGCTGATTATTGCTGGGGATTACTGAAAGACAGTGATTGCAATTACTCTAGAAAGTCAAAAAGAAAAACCTTCGAAAGTCAAACAAGTGAAAAATAAGTCTTGGAACATGAAAATACATGAAATTAAATTTGACATCTTCTCAGTGCTGTTAAAGAGTAAGTGAGAATCATCGATATAGATACCAAGTTTTAAGCCAATCTACCAAACTTTTAAATATATGTCGGACAATTTTAATATTTTAATTTTGACCTAAGATTCATAATCAGCGACCTCAAAATCCCCTAGATACCAAGTTTCAGTCGAATCCATAAATTTTCAAAAATTTTCGTCCGCCATTTTGAATCCGCCATTTTGAATATTTTAATTTTGACCTAAGATTCGTAATCAGCGACCTCAAAAAACTCCAAATACCAAGTTTCAGTCAAATCCATCAATTTTAAAAATTTTATGTCCGCCATTTTGAAACCGCCATTTTGAATTTTTTTATAACGACCTTACATTCAATCAGCAACGTTCAGCGACCCCAAAAATGAGAAATAACAATAAATAGCGCAAATAAAATGAATAAGTAAGTGTGCCATTGTGTACCCGCTCTATGAGTGCAAGTAGAGTGCGCGCGCACATGAAAAAGTTGTGCTATATGAAAATTTTTGATTGATTCAGAGCTTTTTGGATTTGATTCTTATAGTTGACAGTTCAAGCTTTAATTTAAGACTAATTAGAGATTTCTAGCACCTCGGCATCATTCTCTACACGTGATAGAAAAAGGCCAAAAACAGGGTTTTTTGAGACTTTGAGTCCATTTTTCTCAAAATCTCGACGTGATGGGCACTTTTGGAGGTCAGATTCGTGTTCAGCGATGAAAATCCTATAAGAATATCCTTGTCCGATCTTTGAATCAGAAAAAAAGTTATTTTTTGTCGACCAGTGTTATTGATTTGTATCAATTATTTAATGTGAACGCTATCAAGGATGGTACAAGCAAAAAATTTTTAGTTATGTTTAGAATTTTTTAAGTAAAAATAAAAATAGAATATATTATATTTTTGTACAATATTGAAATAATGTAAAGATATCCAATCTTTTTAACATTACTTTATTTAATTATTTTATTGTCTTGTTTAATTTTAAATTATTTAATGCGCTTAAAATTATGTAAGTAAATATACGTATTTTTATGCCATTTTAAGAATTCTAAATAATTCATTAGTGTGGAAATAAATTTTAAAAAATATTTTTATTCTTTATGATTTGTAATTTATTTTAAAAAATATTTGTTTTTTTAAATGTTTAACATTTTGAATGCATAACCTAAAAATATTATTTTCTTAATATAAATTTTTTATATTTAAACATACTTACGTATGTATGCTATAAAAGTTGTATTTGTTGTTTATAATAAATTACCTTACAAATTAAAAATAGTTAAAAATTTACGGCGTGAAACGTTAAATTTTTTTTGACAATCACATGAAAGCGTTGAAACGTCAAAACGTTTTTTTAAGAGCGAATTGCAATATAGATTTAAAGGAATATTATCGGTAATAATTGATGCTATTGGTCGATTCTATTTCATCTATGACGTCACGAGCGTTTTCTGCTTTCATGTGACAGGCATTCTTGAAAAATACGCCAGGCGAGAAACGTAAAATGAAAATAGCGGTATTAATTTAAACAGCCATTTTAACTGTTGTAAATAAATAATACAATTATAAAAGTATGGTTTAAATCATAAGACGTTAAAATTATCATGGTATAATTTTAGGTTATATTTATGAAGACTTAAGTACATCATTTAGTGATAATTTATAACGTTTTTTCTAACCTCAAAATAGTACATTCACAATAGTTTAACATGGAACTTTACAATTAAAAGCATGTGATTTTGATTTTATACAGTGTAAATATTGTTTAATATATTTATTCATTCATAATAGTCTAAACATAATCTAACTCATTATCAAATGCTTTTAAATATACTCTCAGCACACTTTTACAAAAAAATATTATTATTATTTATAAAAAATTTTATTTTTACTTATAGGAATATTATCCTTTTCCACTTCAGCCTTAACGTGATAAATTAATACCTTTAATACTTTTCAGGATTATTTAAACTTTTTTATACGATTATTATTATTTAAATATGAACCTCAATTAATTTACTTATTACATTTTCTGTATGCTGCACTCCTCACAGATGTCGCATCAGATTCCAATAAAATTTCTTTAGTGTAAATATTGTTTAATATATATTCAATCATAATAGTCTAAACATAACCTAACTCAATTTTAAATGCTTTTTAAATATACTTTCAGTACACTTTTACAAAGAAACATAATTGTTATTTATTTTTACTTACAGAAATTATTATCTTTTTCCACTTCAGCCATAACGTGATAAATAAATACCTTTCAACCTTTTAAATAAATTAACCGAATTCAACAATGCACCGAAAAAAATATTTAAATATTCAAACACGTTGGTCGATGACTTAAAACATATATAGAAAGTCAAACGATTCTCCTATGAAAAATTACTAGAATCTAGTAAATTGCCCTTTCCGCCTTTACGCCGACGCTTTGACGTCTACATGGGACGGCACCTTAAATTATTCGTGTCATTTTGTTAAATGTTCCGATAATGTCGAAGTACATTATGGAGAGATTGTCAATGTTAGGTTGAGTCCACAATAGGCACTTTTCTTAAAGCGATGCATACCCTCTACATCGATTTCTATTGTTCGAACAATGGAAATCGATGTAGAGGGTATGCATCGCTTTAAGGGGTTATGCCACTCTAGGATTTTAAAAAAATCGATTTTTATTTTTTTGCATTAAATAGTCCCTTAGGGTATCAGAAATAACATATCGTAGTATTACAGCTAGGGAAAATCTCTAAGTAATTTATTTTCGTAGTTTCGTAGTTTCGTAGCGGCGAGGTCCTTTTGTTAGCGCGCTACGGGAGGTGATCTTTGAAGGATCTAGAGCAGGTATAAGGCTACTTTTCTGTCTAAACTATAGTCTATTCTACACAATTTGGCTTCACATACAGTATGCAAGCGTCTGTTTCAGTCAGTTAGGCATAGCCAAGCATGTGAAGAACATATTAACTTTAAACTTTAAACGCGATTATCTGAAAACTACATTTTTCGAGTTGGCCGCACTAACAACTCGTACAATTTTCAACCGATTAAGTTCAAACTTCACAAACATCTTTGAAAATATATTTTTTAAGACATCACGTAGGATTTTTCTTTTATTTTGTATTGTCCATTTGTTACTAACAATTTACTGACGATTTTTTGGTAGAATTTAGAAAGGTTAACTTTAGAAGTGCGCCATTTGACCATAAATAGAGAAAGGTAGATTATGCATTTTGAGTCCCTCTAATTATGCGCTTAAATTGTGTACGATTATGCGGAATTATGCGGCTAAAAAGATGAATTCTGCGTTAATTATGCGATAAAATAAGCATGATTATGCAATTAAAAAGAATTCTGCTTCAATTATGCGCTAAAAAATGTTCATTTTACAAAATTATGTTGCATTTAAAAAAAATTTTTGATTTGGAACAGTTACTGGTTATTTTTCGAAACCAATTTCCCGAAAGGCCCTATCCCGAATGTCTAAAATCCCAAATACCTTTTTCCCGAATCTAATTTCCCAAAGATTTATGTACCCAAATTTTTTTTTGTTTTTTATTAAAAAATGGATATATGTGCGACTCCAAGTAAGAATTTAGTTTTTTTGGAGTAAGTAAACCAATTGCAATAAAATTCAGGAATTTTAATCTACACATAAAAAGAAATGTTTCCACCAAACTTAATTCAGCAAAAAAAAACAAAAAAATTGTTTTATATTATGTTTATACAAATTTTTATAAACAAAACAGATATTAAATAATAATTAAATAACTCTTGAACGACCAAACGAAATTGAATGAGGCAAACACTAAACAAATCTTTGCTGTGGTTTCTTTAAGATTCCGAAAAAAATTTTATCAACGGAAACATCTTTATACAAAATTTTGTATAAAAGTATTCGGGATTTTAGATATTTAATAAATTAGACATTCGGACACGGCCTTTCGGGAAAATGACCGGAAACGATGTTACTCATCATATATAGTACTTACTGCTTTTTAAAATTTAAGATTTATTTAATTTTTCAATAACATTTAACAAGTTAGTTAATAGTTTAAAAACTTATTTATTTTATTATTTAATTTAAAAAAATATTTTTAAAATAAAGAAACTAAAACAAATTTTTTTATGGTTTTTAGTTAAAAAAGCACTATTTTGAAAATTTTGAGTCTATTCTGCGATCATTATGCAAAAAGAGTACAATTATGCAGTAAGTAAAAAATTATGCAATATTATGCGCTCTAGAAACATGTTGTAAGAGGTTTAAAACATGAATTAACATAATATTATAATGTTTCTACTTGATTTTAAAAAATTATGCAATTATGCAATCGCATAATCTACCTTTCTCTAACCATAAATCAATATATCGAAAAAATCCTACGTGTTGCTTTAGCTATTGTTATGTACAATAAATAAAAAATTATATACTCAAGATATTTCAAAATTTACGGGAACAGTTAATGCGGCCACGGACCATATGCGCCACAGAGATGTCGACGAAAAACCCCAACAGCGTCGCCATTTTTCATTTAATTATTATGAAAATTTATATTTTTAAACTTCAAAAGATGTACAATAAACTCCTCATATTCTAATTTTAATTGACTTTATAAATTCTCTGAAAAAAATTCACAAAAAATGCCTATTTTTTCGGTTTCTAGAGTGGCATAACCCCTTAAGAAAAGTGCCTATTGTGGACTCAACCTCAGTTCTAAAATTTACAGAATTTTTGTTTTTAACTATATGATACATTTCTAAGAAGTTCCTATTTCTATAAAAATTCTCTATGTCTAATATTTTTAATTTATCTTGGTCAAAATTAAAAGTGTGTCGTAGATTTGTAGAATGTTTACATAAAGCTGTGTTCGTTTTTTTGTGAATGTTTTTAAGCATGAATTCGTTTTCTAAGTTTCTGGATAGTTTGGCCTATGTAGACGCCGTTACAATCGTTACATTTTATCTGATATATTACGTCGGTTTTTTTCAAATTGATTTTCAATAGATTTACCACATTTAAAGGGCACCCGAAGAGATATTTTCTTGAAATTTAAAGAAATTCTATGGAAAAACAATTTTTTCAAGAGTAGCAGCCGGAGGATTCAAATTTTTTTAGCATCGACAAAGATTTTCTATGATAAAAAGCACAGAAAATTACTGTAGAGCCTTAAAAATTTCCAAAATTAATGAAGAAATTGTCGTTTATCATCAATTATTCAAAAATTTAGAAACTGTTTGTGCCACACTACCACAGGCCGACAGTATTTACAAGAATCAAAGAATAATTTTCCAAAGGTTTCAACGTGATAATTCCGAATCCAGCGTCATAGTAGACCCTACACGTCAGGTTTTCGAGGTATTTTAACTTAAAAGTGCGAAAGACCAGTTTTTTAACATCAAAAAATAATTGTTATGCCAAAAGTTCAATATTTCATCTGAAGACGCTACTTTTCTTCTTTAAAATACATTTTTTAAAATTGAAATTATTTTTATTTTCCTCAGAGTAATCGTTCATTCTGTTTACTGAGTTTGGCAAATTCTTTGAAAACTAAGTAAAAACAAACAAACCTTTGATAATAATGAAGAAGAATATTACTACAAACCAGGATATAAATTTCAAATACTTCTGTGTATTTTCGGTACAACTGAATGCGAATATAATGTCAGATTTACCAAATCGTCTGCCATATACGATGATCCGCTATTTTGAATTTTGAAAATCTGACATAGAATTCGTATCCAGTTATACCGATAATCTGCAGAACCATTTGAAATTTAGATGTTTGTAGTTAAATTTTTCTATATTATCAAAGTTTAGTCTATTTCTACTCAATTTTGGTAGAATTTGCCTAACTCACTAACAAATAAAGATTTTTTAAATATCCGAAATGAAAAAAATCGAAAATTTTTGTCTTTAAATTATTGTATGGCTTTACTGAAACGATACCAAAAAAAAATTGGACGGGCAAGAACTTTTGGGTTTTTATTCGAAGCTCACCTTGTTGCTGCAGCTAGTCTTTTTTACAAAAACTCCAATATCTCCGGAACCAGATGAGTCTTTATCAATTTTGTTTTATTAAATTAAAGGTGAATTCATAAGGATTCCAAATATGTTAATAACACTTCTCAAAGATGAGTAAATAATAAAAAAAATTGTTTAACAATTTTTTAAAAAAAATTTTTATTTAAAAACTAATTTTTTTATTAACATTATTTTTATTTTAAAGTACACTTTTTTACCTGAAAAATGTGTAAATTTCATAAAAATCCATAAACAATAGTCCGAGATATTCAAAACTTTATGAAATTAATATTAAAATTCAAAATGTCATTAAAATCTTCCTTCTATAATATTATTAAGTTTTTGGGTCTATTAATTATTTATAGATCAACTTAAGTATTTTCGTATTTGTTTCTCTAGGTAGAAAGGAAACTTTTTCTGCCCGGCTCTCAATGATATCACCAGATTAAAAATTATCTTATCAAATCGCGGCCAGGCTATTGTTCATTTATTGAAATTATAAAACGAATTTAATAAAAGTTTATTAATTTGTGAAATAAAACTATAACATTTAACCCCTTGACCTATCAAGGGAGTTCAGTGAACTGTGACGCTATGACTAACTCACTCAGGTAAAAGGCAAAAACTGTCAACAAAGGAAAGAGGAGAAGGGGAAAAGCCCAATTTTCGTTTCGTACTTTTATTATCGTTGAAAAAAAGATAGACAAGGATAGAAAAAAAACAATGCCGAAAAAATTAAAACTAGTCATTAAAAAAATGATTTCACATAAAATTATTATATTTTCTATTTTTAATTATATTTATTATTATTTTCTAATTTCACGAATTTTTGCTAAAATAAATTGAAAATTTATTTTTTATTCTGTTAAAAATCTTTGTTTTTTAATTTAAAAATTTCATCTTTAAAAATTAATACTATAATACTGAGTAACAAATATAAAATTATGAAAAATTTTTACTTATTACCCAGTAAGAATCGAGGAATAGAAAAAGATTAAATTTCCAGAAATATTCTGTTAAACGAGGATTTTTTAATCTTTCTGAATAGGCGAATTTCCAAAAAACCCCAATTCCTCTGTGAACAGCAAATTATTAGAAAAATTAATTCTTCTTTATTGCTCGTGTCAATGAGATGATAAAAAAGAATTTCTGCTTCTCAACGTTCCAAAAAAATACAGAATCCTATCCTTTTGAATCGACAAAGTAAATCTTGTAAAAGCGAATTGAAAAAAATTAGAAATAGCTATTCTTTTCAATCGACTTTAAGCGATTCTACGTAGTCAATTCAAACGAATAGAAATTGTTTATTCTTTTCAATTGACTGCTTCGAATTTTAGAAGCGCATATTAAGAGGAATAGAACTTTTGACAAACAATTTGAAAAAGCCTAATCTTTCCAATTATTTGTATGAGCTCCTTCAGTTATGTGACAGCTATTTTTCGCGTTGTGTGAATTTCATTGTGATTTCAGTGCTAAATTATTAAAATGAAATATTAAAAACGCACAGTGCTTAGGATAAAATAAAAAATTCTCTTATTGAAATAATTCACGGTGCGTCTAGTCAAAATTAAATGAAAAATGATATTACCTCAAATTTTTTTGTTGATTCTGTATCCTAGCCCTATATAGACATATCTTATAAAGAAACGAAAATTTTAAGTTTAGCGCTTTCTTTTTAACGACGTCAATTACATTTTTTGATAATTTTTACATTTTTCAACATATTTTATATCATTTTACTTCCTCATAGATAAAGTATTGTAATGCCAAAATTTTTCGAGTTCGATTTTCTGACATATCTTTATGTTGTTCGACCTCAGGAGTTCAAAAATGACATTTCTAAATAATGTCATTTCGTATGCGTGTGTGTATGTGTGTGTAAACATCACATTTTCATAAATATCTCGAAATCATTAAGAGCTTTTCGGTTGAATTTTTTTTAAATTGTAGATCTCACCTGCGGACATAAAGTGAGAGTACTTTCTGATATATTAATAAAGTTTAACTAAATTTTTTTTATTTTTAATTTTGCAAAAAAAAAGTTGTTTCCCCATAACTTTAAAAAAATGTTAGAATACCTATAAATGTTTTTCCATAATTTTGTAGAGTTTTTTTAGACGCATCTATTGAGCCCTAATTGAACATTTTTCGTCCATATTGACCGGAGATAATAAACTTTTAAAAATCAAAAATTTTAGAAAATAAGACTTTTTTGAAAATTTTGTTGAAAAATGTAGAAGTAACTTTCAAATTATTGATACTTACTTGTAGAGCATTAAAAAACGCTTCGATTGACCTACTTCTGAACCTAATTCGATAATAAATTTCGAAATTATTGGTATTTTAAAAATCAAAAATTGTGGAAAAAGACATCTTCTCAACCTTTTTGTTTAAAAATTATTGTTTATCTATTAAACTATTATAACTATCTTGTAGGGTATTTAAAAATACATTTATTGATCCAAAATTCAATCACTTTTACCATATTTATGAAAAGTTATTCATATATTTCTGTTATTATTACCTCTACGAGGAAGCAAAGTGTTCATGAAATGAGCACCAAAATTATAAAAAAATATACAACTTGGCAGCAGTTTTATTCTTTTAAGGGCTACTATAGTTTACAATACTCTACACTTATAACCACGCTTTTTCAAGAGTAATTATGTACATGTTATATTAAATTATTGTTTCGTTGTTGTCAAATCAATGTTAGCGGGGCTAACCAATACTAAACAATAACAAAGCATACACTGTCGTTAAAAAGAAAGCGCTAAACTTACAATTTTCGTTTCTTCATAAGATATGTCTATATAGGGCTAGGATACAGAATCAACAAAAAAATTTGAGGTAATATCATTTTTCATTTAATTTTGACTAGACGCACCGTGAATTGAAAGAAATTTTCAAGTGTTAAATGTTTAACGTCAAGTTTTCAAAACCAAACCTTTTTTTCAAGTGAAATATTGAGTAATAGTAAAGCAATTCAGTGGAATAGAAATTTCTACTGATTTGTTGTACTCTCTCACTCTTTTGAATGCGCATTTCATATTTTGGTGAAGTCAATTAAGAATAATAGATTTTGCTACTTTCCCTTGCTCCACTGAGTAATTGGATTGTTTTGGAAATTCGCCCATTCAAAAGAAATGAACTTCTGAATTATTTTTAATCCCTCGCTTCTTACCGGGTACTTTTAAAAAATTTTAAGTTTTAAATTATTGTTCATAAAGAATTTAGAATCAAAATTTGTTTGTTTGTAACTACATTTTAAAATATATAATTTTTTTTCCTATTTTTATCAAATTTATTCTTAAAGAAAAACTAATTTTCAATTTTATTAATAAATAAAAGGTCCTCTTGAAATATTTTTTGTTTCTAATTAATATTTGTATAATTTTGTAAAACTGAAAAATTTTATTTGGCACAAAATAAATTTTCTGAATCCCTTTGCCGAAAGTACTGTCTTCCCGGTCTGATTTGGCTCCGGGAATAGCGACTTTTGTGGCCGGCTTGACAGACCCAACGAGCGCTCTGATTGGTTACAAGAATTTCAACACACGTACATTTTAGCATAGCAACCACACAGACACGTTAGTTACAGAGCTCACGTTTTGAAAACAACTGACAGTCATCAAAATAATGCATGAAATTTCTTATTTTCTTTTATTATTTTTTAAGTATTAAATATTTATTTGTAAAAGAAAATTTCTTGTTTACTATTTTTTAAATTTTACTTCCAATTATTTTTTACTTATAATTTTTTTTTCATGCCTGCCCCGACCAGCTAAGTCTCGGCTTCGCCTCGACTTTGCAAAAGTCGGGCGGGCAACTTATTGAGCTATTTTATTATTCAAACAATAATTATTTAACGTACTTTCGGCTGGGGATACAGAAAAATTGTATACGACACACGGCCAGAAATTTGGATACCCTAGCGGGCGTGATATATAAAGCCTCGGCCTTATATATCACACCGGCCAGGAAATCCAACTTTCTGGCCTAGTATCGTAATATACTATTTCTAACAATGACCAAGGTCGTTAACTTTCTTGTTTAGAGTAAGGCATTATTATTTTTCTCTCTAGTTCAAAATTATTGAAAAATGTTAAAAGAAGTATTAAAAATAATTTCTAAAATTTTCAGTTACATATATAGTGCAAGTTTAGTAAAAAGAATTTTTTATTTTTCTTACATTAAAACTTAAGATTTTTGAACTAGCATTACATACGCGCTCTCACTGAAAAAATCTAGATTCAGGAAAAAGTTAGGGAAATTAGGGAAAAGTCAGGGATTTTTATTAAAAGTAGGTACTGGAAAAAATTAAATTTTTAGAATTTATAAGAAAATTCTAAATTTTAATGACTTTTTTGTTTGCCTCATAAACTATGAATTTGTTAAGAATTCTAATACAAAACATTAAATTTTTTCTATTTCTGACAATAATTTCTTTTCAAATAAATAAAAAAATAAAAAGCTGCGTTTACAATCTTCATAAGAAGATGAACTTCAAAGGTTTCAATTCGAAATTTTAGAAAATTTTAATTTTTAATGAATTTAAATAGAAATTTTAAGAACAACTGAATACAGAAATTCAATTCAACTTCTTCGCATAAATTCAAATATGTTCAAAAATTTTTTTTAATTCTGGTCAAAATTTCAATTATATCTTTATAAATAATAAAATTCTTCTCCGAAATTCAATTACTTTAAAAAAATTTAATAAAATTCTTGTCAAAATTTCGATCATTTTCAAAAATTTTCCTCATTTCAATTATTTTTAATACCTATCTATTATTTTAATAAAATTTTCCAAGAAAATTCAATTATTTAAACAAAATTTTAATAAAAATTTCACAGGAATTCAATTACTTACCAATTTTTTAAAAATAAATTTCTTTGCGCCAATTCAATTATTTTTAATTTCTTAATGAATTTTCTCAAAAGAATTCAAATATATTCATAGAATTGAAAAAAATAGTTCTGAGAAATTTAATTATTTCGAAAAATTTAAATAAAATTCTATTATTTAAAAAATTTTGCCAAAATTCTTTACAAGATTTAGGTAGGTAGTTAATAAAATTGCAATTTTAATAAAATTTTCGTATAGGGTCATTTGGGGTAAATGTAAACGGAATATCTATTCTTCACCAAAAACATTAGTTTTTTTTGTTAAAAGGTAAAACGGACGGATTTCTTTAGCATGAACTTGTTACTAGAGTTCCCTAGAAAAATTTTATGAGGTACAAAAAAATATTGATGCACCTGAATCGTCTAAAACTGACTGTTTACATTTACCCCGAGATTTTGAAATTTTCCTAAAATTCGGGGTAAATGTAAACACCACTGTAGTTAAGCGAGATTTAAGAAACAAGTTATTTCAAGTATACTACTGTTTTAAGGGATGGAAAAACTGAAAAAAATTCTTCGTAGATGTAAAGTAAATCAACCAGTTGACTGATAAATATCATATAAAATAAACAATCAACCATTACAAAAAATTAGTAATTTAAAAACTTAAATAACTTGAACAAATTTTAATAGATTTTCATTCAACTTGGTAAAAAAAAAGTTTTTAAGGTTGCTGAATAAGAATCTAAAATCAAATTTTTAAATTTCAAAATGGTGGATCCAATATGGCGGATGAACCTTAAGGAGCATTCAGACCTCTACAGGCTGCCTGCCTGCGCAGGCAGAAGATCGTTCACACCTCACTTTTCTCGTTGAAAAATGAGGGAATATTTAAATATCTATTAAAATTCAAATCTTCCCTCATTTTTCAACGGGAAAAGTGAGGTGTGAACGACCTTCTGCCTGCGCAGGCAGGCAGTCTGCAGAGGTCTGAATGCTCCTTAAAAATAATATTTTTAAAAATTGATCAAATTTGCTTGAATCTGGCTACTAGGGGGTTTTTGAGGTCGCTGAATACGAATTTGACGTCAAATTTAAAATTTTCAAAATGGCGGATCCAATATGGCGAATGAACCTAAAAATATTTTTAAAAATTGATCAAATTTTCAAAAAAAATTTTCTTTTTTGGGGCCGTTCAAAAAATACGTAACGCTTTATGGGGGAGGGGGGTCAAGCTATTTGTTACGGTCAGCAGAAAAAATGGCGCTAATGTATACAACATAGCGTTACATGGGGGAGGGGGGGTCCAAATTTCCGAAAAATAGCGTTACGTATTTTTTGAACGGCCCCTTTATCAAATTTTTTTTAAAGAGGACCTAATTTCCTTTTCTATGTAATTTTACATTGCCAAATTAATGAAATTGTGAAATGGAAGCAAATTTATTCAATTATTTTCTTTTAAAATGTAGTTCAAGTTCTGTTTACATTTAACCCGAGTTTTCAAATTCTCGTGGTAAATGTAAACACTTAATTATTTATTAACTAAATTGACGATCAAAAATCAAAGTCAATTTTTGTTAGGGCATTAATAAGGAAGAATTATATATTTTTGTTTGATTTTAAAATTTATTTTTATGCAAATGCGAGACAAAATACTGAAACAGTAAAACTTTGATTTTCAATCTTTTTTGCATTAAAAAATAACTTACACTATGGCATTGCCAATTGTCAAAATAAAATATTGCCAATACTCAGAACATCTTGTAGGTGAGCTGAGGTAAAAATATTGACGTCGTACTTATTTTTAAATTTGTAAATTTAACTGAAACATCAACTGCTTACATTTACTCCAAATGACCCTATACAATTAACATATTTTCAATATAATTATTCTTAAGAATTCAATTATTTTCACAAATAATACATTTTTTATGAGAATTCAATTATTTAAAAAAATTTGAATAAAATTCTTCGCAAAAAATGAATTATTTTCATAAATAATATAATATTTTTCTCCGGAATTTAACTATTTTCACAAATAAAATTCTTCAAAGGAATTCAATTATTTAAAAAAATTTTAATAAAATTCGTTGTAAGAATTCAATTATATTTTCATAAGTTGCCGAAAGAATTTAATTATTTTTAAAAATTTTGATAAAATTTTTCATAAAAATTCAATTTTAAGAAATATTTAATTATTTAATAAATTATTTATTTTTGTATTTAAATAATTGAATTCTCGAAAAAATTTTAATAAAAATTGATTAAAAAGTGAATTTCACTTAAGATTTTAAATTATAATTTAATATTAAAGGTATTATAGCCTGAATTTTTAGAAATAATTGAATTTTAAAAAGGGTTGAAATTAAAATCTTTAAAAATTTGAATTTTTAGTTATAAAATTAAATGTTTGTGGCAACCATGTTTTTGTCAGCTAATAACCAACTGAGTTGTTGCTGGGATGTTGCTAAACAACATCCTGAAGAATAGAAAATTGTATTTTAAATTTTAAGTAGGAGCAGGTCCACCCGTACTCTATCAGACAATCAAAATTTGCAAAAAAGGACGTTTAAATTTATTTTTTCTTATTTTAATTATTTTATATCAGCTGATAATTTCCTGAGTTAATTTAGATTTAAAATAAAACATTTTTATAAGAAGAGAGGTAACTATACGGAATTGTTTTAATTTGGAACAACCAGATTATTTTTTACAACGAAATATAATGAAAAGAGTCTTCAAATGTAAATTTCTATCA
Organism: Leptopilina syphax; assembly: GCA_032872505.1. NCBI lineage: Eukaryota > Metazoa > Arthropoda > Insecta > Hymenoptera > Figitidae > Leptopilina > Leptopilina syphax. The sequence continues at coordinate 27,023,510 of CM065472.1, read as the reverse complement.
AAATAATTTTTTTCATAGCATTAAATTCTTACCACATAAAAAAAGAATAAACGCCTCTCCTCTAAATATTGCCATAAAAGTCCATAATGGATTTTTTTTCATTAAAAATAACCATACAGGCGCCAGAAGAAATATTGTTCCAATCGATTAAAATGACCTGACAGGTATAGCGTGACGCAAATGCAAATTAGTCGCAGATCACACAAGTGCATATAAATATAGATATATCCATTTCGCGTTTATCCGAAAGTAATTGACAATTCAAAAAAAGTAAATATTGTAATTGTAAAAATTCTTTTTTTCCATTAAAAAAATCTACAAGATGAAATAAAATTGCAATCCCTTAATAAGACGCCAACTATAATATCGAGTTTCTATATATGGAATGCTCGTGTAACTGATCGCTATTTTTGTTAACGGAATGACAATGTCATAAAATAGAAGAACCAAAAATAGGAACAACAGTTGTTTTAAACCAGAAAAAAACCCAAGATAACTTTGGTTTTTTTGTTGTTGCCTCGTGTGTGCCTACGTGACAAATTCAGCGTAAGCTTCTTGATCAAGGTCACACTTTTAATCTATATAAAATCTATAAATTGCACTCTTTCCCAAGTTTACTGAACTTTTCACATCGGTATTAGAATTTGTAACCAGAAAATCGAAATTACAATATTACAATAATTGAGTACCAACTCGTTAAAAAGTTTTTTAAACCCTAAAAGTAACCATACTTTTCACACAAATAATATACTGGAAATGTACAAATTTTTTTGTACAATCGGTATTTTTAAAAAATTTTTTTTTATTTAGAATGAAAGCTATGCTCTTTTCCTATCAAAAACATATCTGCCCAAAATGGGACTAGAATTATGAATTCTAGTTAATTAATTTTACAAAAAAATGAAAATTAAATTTTAATTTTTAATTTTCAAGGTCAAAAAATTTTTTTTTAAACTAAAATCTTTATTTAAAAGTACACGAAAACCCCTTTCCAAAACATATTTTATCTAATTTACATCTTTTTTTTAAGCAAACTACAAGTTATCAAAGTATGACGTGTAAACGCATGAGGCCGGATCACTTCCCGTGAAATCCGCCATATATATATGTTACCGGTAAAACCCGAAGTCCAGGCATTTCGCGAAATACCTAGGCAAATCGGGAAATACCTAAAATCTCAGGTATTACTCGAATTTCCTGGCCATTCTTAGGTATTTTCCGAATTGCCTAGGCATTTTCGTGAATTTCCTAGGCATTTCGCGAAATGCCGAAGTCGATTTAGGCAAATTGAAAAAGTTATTAAAAAATTAATTGTGTATATGTGTATTGTGTAATTAATTGTATATATTTTTTGCTGGTTATTTGTTGCAGCATGTCGAACTACTGTGACACTTCGAATTACAAAGTAGCCCTTTTTTCCTGCATAAGCATCTTTTTGTTTTGCAGGATGTCTGACAGTGGCAGCGGGTAAATCCTTGTCCATTAGTATTAGATTCCTGAGTCGCTATACTTCGCAAGGAAATTGTTTCATCTTGTGGAACGTCTTGCTCGTCAATAAAGGATGCCTTACATTTGTCAAATTCGGACCTGTAAATAAAAATATTAAATAAAATAAGTCATATCTGCAAATTAAGTAAAAGAAGATGTAAAGCCAACAGACCTGGAGTATAATCTGTTTATTATTCCTTGTCTCGTTCCAATCCTATGGAGCTCGTCTTTTTTCTCTAAAACCACACCAATTACATTTCTGAAATCGCTTTTGGCCTTGTCAACATCTGGTATCGGGATTTTCATTTTCTTTGCTTGAAGTTCGAGTCCTTCTGCTGCTCGCTTCCTGGCTGAAAAAATGTTTTCTTGTCGAGAATTATTTAAGTCTTCCACATTTGAAGCCGAAGGTTGATTTTCTTGTCGAGAATTATTTAAGTCTTCCACATTTGAAGCCAAAGGTTGATTTTCTTGTCGAGAATTATTTAAGTCTTCCACATTTGAAGCCAAAGGTTGATTTTCTTTTGGAGAATCATTTGAATCTTCCACATTTAAAATTGATTGTTGAGTCGTATCTTCATATGATCCATTATTACCTAAGACACTGCGCAGATCATCTTCGGTCTGAATATTTTGTACGACTTCGCTGGGCAATTTAGTGGTAGAAAGTCCTACTTTAGGATCAAAGCCAAACATAGCCTTGTAAGGTGATTGTTTAATACCAGAATGCAAAGACCTGTTCTTCATAAATTGAATGAATTTTAAACCTGCGGACCATTTAGTGGTTTTATTTTCTCTCATCCAAACAGCGAGCATGTTTTCTATATCCTGGTTTGCTCTTTCCACAGACCCTTGACTCTGGCTATGTCTAGGTTTTCCATGAACTATTTTTAGTTCTGGCCACATTGATGCCAATTCAGTTATAATACGGTTAACAAACTCTCGACCATTGTCGGATTGAAGAATAACAGGAGCGCCGAATGTCAGGAAAATGTCCAAAAGTTGATAAGCAATCTGTTAAAAAATATAAATAAGAATAAATAAATTCCTAATATAACAACTATTAAAAATTATATTAAATAATATAATAATATATTATAATATAATATTATTATATTTATTATTTATTTTATTTTTTTTATTTTTCTATAATTATAATTATTAAAAATTATGATATTTACTATTAAATTATTATATTATTATATTAATATGCTTAACACGTCCCTGACTTGAACTCGCAAGAACTCACTGTATATCAAAATATTGACAGTAATAATGAAATATAACTATGTAAATAAAGCTTTATTAATCTGTTAACAATACTTTATTTCATATTATTTTACTATTAAACTGTGTAAATAAAGGTTTATTAATTGACATTAAACTTTCGTATTTTACAATATTTTCTACATCTCTGTTAATAATATTTTATTTTATACTATTTTACTATTAAATAATTAATTAAATTAATAAGTAATAAAATTTTTTTCTTACCTCTTCTGCACATTTTGATGTTAGTGGTCGAAAGAGAACAAATTTCGTGAGATGATCTTGATAAACCATGATAAATTTAAATTGTTGATCAGCTTGCGACTGTAAATCGATTAAATCAACTTGGCATCGACTATTCATTTCAGAATAAAGAATTGGTTTTGAAACTAAACCGCGCTTCCTTTTCACTTTTTTTAAATGGCATATTTCGCATTTGGATAAAAACGTGTTCACAACGTCACGCGTTATGTTGGCATATTTTTTGTTTGTTTCGTTCAACATTCTGTCGCGACCTCCATGACCAGTGGCAATATGTGATGCTTCCAAAATATTGAACATTTTTTCGAGAGGAACATAATATTTTATTTCCCCATCATTGCACTTGGCAATTAATTTTGATACACCAGCAACTTCTAATATATCGTACCTTTTATTCGTCTATATTGCCGACTAGTTTTGGGTCCGTTCAACTTCACTTCATGCATATCTTTTAGTATCTCGTCGTATTCTTCCTCGAGTAATATTTTATAATTTTGTGAATTTTTTAATGCACTTAAAAAATCGTTTTGCCAATTTTCTCTCACGTTATCGTTAGACATATTTAAATATTTACGCGCAAGCGATCGAAAAAAAACACTGTGAACACGAGCGAACAATCACTCAAACTGATAGACAGCTGTCGATTACTAATTGCTGTTCGATAATAGACAAATAATTTTGTAAACAATCTGTTTACATTAGTATATGCGGCTTTCAATGATCAACTTTTCAATTTGCCTAAATCGACTTGGGCATTTCGCGAAATGACTAGGTATTTCGCGAAATGCCTAAAATTTCTAGGTAAAACTCGAATTTCCTGGCCACTTTTAGGTATTTCCCGATTTGCCTAGGCATTTCGCGAAATGCCTGGACTTCGGGTTTTACCGGTAACATATATATCGTGTTTGTCTTGTTTATCAAGCGAGTGAACTGCAGTTAAAAAATTCACAACCTTGCAATGTGAATGGCCCTTTAAAACCAGTTACTATACAAAGGAATTTTACAAGATTGGTAGAAACCAGCAAACTATCACGTACATACAAAGTTTCATGATTTTAAAGTCTTTTTATATTACAACTATTTTGACATTTCTTTTTTTTGCAACACTTTTCAAAAATTTAATAATGTGGAGGAAAAAAAAAATTAAAAAGTTTTTTGCTTTCTTTTATTTGTTAAGAGGTGAAATATTTTTGGTACAATAATACTTTTGGTTTCTTAGTGTAATTAGCAGAATACTTTTGGTTCTTAAGTATTTTTTGGTTTAAAAGTACATTTGGCACAAAATTAATTTTGATAACATACTTATTATTTGTAGTATAAAAATATCTTTGGTTTTTTAGTATTTCTGGTACAGAATTACTTTTGCTGTTTAATATTTCGGGCACAAAAGTACTTTTGGTTATTCATTATTTCAGGTACAAAATTACTTTTGCTGTTTAACATTTCAGGCACAAAAGTACTTTTGGTTATTCAGTATTTCAGGTACAAAAATATCTTTGGTTCCTTAGAATTTCTGGCACAAAAATACATTTGGTTACTTAATATTTATGGTACAACAATACCCTGTCGAAAATTTCACCAACAAATGTGGGTTTCATGATGTTTGAAAATAGTTTTATTTTGCTCAAACACAGATCTCAGTATCTTGAAACACACTTCTATATTTAAACATATTTTGAACACACTTCTGACATACTTTTTATAGTAAATAAATCATTCATTCAACACTATTTAAACATGTTACTCACATTAAGAGTAAACAGTCATAAGACATTTTCTTGACATACATATCAGGGTTCATACCATGTTTTGAAAACACTAAGTTCACAAACTATTGTATATTTTACAATGAACATACTTGAAACTATCTTTTGACAAACATTTGTATGTTTGTTCAGTATTACTAAACAATGATTTCACATGCTTTGGAAAACAATGAATCACTCAAGTTGTATGTTTATAGTATGTTTAGAGAACACTATCTGAACAAGTATGAACACAGAAAGAAAGTTATTTTCAAATTTTATAAAAATATTTTACAAGTGTTGGACAAAATGCGACAAAGGTAAATATTTATATCAGAAGTATTAAACTTTATAAAAACTTATATGATATTTAGTAAAGTTATATCAAGTATCATAAACTTGTAACAAATTTTAATATAACTTTACTAAATTTTATAAGTTTTTTTAAAGTTAAGTGTTTCTGATATCAAAATTTACCTTTATCGCATTTTGTCCTATACTTGTAAAATACTTTTATAAAATTTGATAATAACTTTCTTTCCGTGTATATGTTTCATTCGTATATTATTATCCCAGCAAACACGTTCTATAAGTATTCCATAACAGTGTGGTCACCGAAGTGGTCACAGTGTTATAGGACACTTGTTATAAATTCATTAATTAAGCTTAAATTTATTGCTTTAATATTTCATTTAAAAATTAACTTTTAAGGTATTAGTCGCGTAAAATGGTTTTCGTCAGATTTTTTTCAAATTTTACATACTTATTCCTGAAGTATTTATCTACCGAATGAGACCAATTTAATTAATTTTGACCGTTTCAAAGCTTCAAAAAATGAATTCAAAGTTTATACGTTTTGCATGGAGAGAGTACTCAATGCATGTATTAAATTTGTTTAATAATTATTTATATGATAACTAATCGTCAGATTTTGAAATAAAACTGCCAAAGTATTCAATTAGATAAAACAAATGCATAAAAAAACATGACATTTTTTGACCGCACCAAACTATAAATATATTGACAGAAAGGTAAAAAAATAGTTAAATTATATGAAATTTCATACGAACGAATAGAGTGGGGAGTTAAACTGTCTCTCTCACTCTCACTGATGCCCCACTCTAGTAAGCGGCCCAGTAAAATTTTGGCCAGAGCCAGCAGCGCGACTAATACCTTAAGCCTTTCCTTATACTTTTAACTTTGAAAATTAACATTCTTCAATAACATAACATATTAAATATAATGTATATTATACATAAAATAATTATACTATTGTTGCAAATACAGTATCCTTTCTTCAAGTTACATAGCACATTTTCATAGTTCCTTCGTTACATATGTAAATTCTAAACTTCCTTTCATGAGCCTCCGTGGCGCAGTTGGTAGAGCGTGTGATTTCTAATCCACTCCTAGCTGCGCCTTGCGTTCGAGACCTAGTGATTGTAAATATTTAGATAAATAGCGAAACAAATTTTCGTCGACAGGTATAAACATTCCAAGTATGTATGACATGCGAGAACAGAATGGAATATTTTTTTACTGTAATTTAAATATTTTTTTAATGGCAGATTACTATAAAAACATAAAACTTTAAAAAGGTTGTAAAGATAATGTTAAGTGTGTGTTTAATTAGTAGATCAGGGTTTCATGAATGTGAAAAGAGTGTTTTAAGAGTATTTTTACCTGAACATTGTGTGTTCTATAAACACACTTCTGACACACAATTCAGTGTTTTCCAAACACACAAAGCGTTCCAAAATACACGGATTAGACACACTTTATTGTGTTCACAAACACATAATCGACACACAATAAACATTCTATAAAACACTATTTAAACACGCTTTGCCCAAGATATTTTCGACAGGGTACCTTTAGCTCATTATTATTTCTGGCACAAAAGTACTTTTGGTTATTCAGTATTTCAGGTATAAAGATATCTTTGGTTCCATAGTATTTTTGGTACAAAAATACCTTTTGTTTCTTAGTATTTCTACAACAACAGTATTTTTGTTTCATTAAAATTTCTGGCACAAAAATACATTTGGTTACTTAATATTTCTAGTACAAAAATACCTTTGGATCATTAGTATTTCTGGCACAAAAGTACTCTTGGTTATTTAGTATTTCTGCTGCAAATATAACTTTGGTAATAAATATTTTTGGTACAACAAATATTTTTTTCTATTTCTGGTACAAAAGTGAGTTTGGTTTTGTAGTATTTCTAGTAACGAAATTAATTTTGGGGCCTTAATATTTTTGGTAGAAACATACATTGATTCCTCAAGGCGCACTCACAGCTTTGGTATAGCAGCAACCAAAGGTGTGAGTGCGCCATTAATATTTTTGGTATAAAAATACCTTTTGGTCTTTAGTATTTCTGGAATAACAGTACTTTCGGTTACTAAGTATTTCTGAAACAAAAATACCTTGGGTTATTAATATTTTCGGTACAACAGTATTCTTGATTCCATGGTATTTCTGGCACGACAATATTTTTGATTTAGTAAAACTTTTGGTTCCTTAGGGAAATATACCTTTGGTTCCGTAGTATTTCTAGTAGTCGAAATACTTTTTGCTCTGTAATATTTATGGTACAAATATACTTTGGTACTTTAGAAAAATCTTTCTGCATTATTGAATAATTACTTTAAATAATTACTAATTAAAAATATTGTAGTTCCATGATACTACAATATTTTCCAATTTATTGTACTTTAAAAAAATAATTTTATTTTTTATAAAATTATAAACTTTATTTAGATAATAAAATTTTCAAATTGATTTCAGTTATAAAATTAGATAAAAAAATATTTTCTTGTGAAAAAAATGTAGAACTATTGAAATATAGTTAAAATTATATTAGTCTAGAGAAATACTTTATGATCACACTGAAAAAAAAGTTCTGGTTGGAATTACCAGAAAACCTGTTTATAACTAGAATTTCGTGTTAAATATGCCCTAACTAGATTTTTTCTGGTTAGGTTAACCAGAATTCTAGTTAATTTAACCAGAATTCTGGTTGTTTTAACTAGAATATCGTGTTAAATATACCCTAACCAGAACTTTTTTTTCAGTGCATGTTTACAAAATACGATTACATTGATTTTTATCAATTATTATGTATTAAATAATAATAGAAAGCCACAAATTTTAATATATAATTGAATATTTCATAAAAAGGAAAATTGAGAAATTAAAATCTCATTACTCACGATTATCTTTCGACATGTAAAATTTACGAAATAAAAATATATATATGCACATGAAAAGTTGACATAATCCTGGTACAAAAAGTATCTATTAAAACTATAACTTGCAAAATGTAATTTTTTCTTGCCTTCCACTATTTTCAATAATGATTTTAAATAATAAAAAAATGTTTACATAATTTTCAATTGATTTCATATATGTATACGTATCAAATTTTGTACATTGAAGGAAGTGAATTTATCATTCGGTGATTAAATATTAAATTTAAAGAAGTTAACAATTTTCCCGAATCAATCTACACAAATAAATTAAATATCTTAAATAAATCTCGATAAGCTCATGGGCTTCAATGTATCGACAGCACAGCTGCCCTAATACAGAAACCTGCTTAATTTGAAAAATATTTTCAAATAAATTAAATATTAATTAATATAGTTAATATAATTATATTTAATAATAATTAATAATTTTTTTTTATTGTTTATACTCCTGCCCTATTGGCCTTACGCACTTCGACAAGAGTCCCCGAGAAATACTTTTTTGGATTAAGCATAACCATTCTACTTAGAAATTTTCTATATATTAACCTAATTTGCGTCTACAGCCGACTTTATTAGGAGTACTCGCATTCCGCCTGGACCACCCGTCAATGGGTTTTCTCGCCAGAGAAGAGGGAAACTGTAGAAAACCTCTCCTAAGTACAACCGGTTTATCGACAGTCGAGTTCTAATGGTGTGTACCGGACAATAATCGACGGTGCACATCATTATACCTCGACGTCAAACCTCCCGCTCAGATTGTCTCACGTGCCGGAAAAATACCAAGCCAAGTGGGCGCGAACCAAGGATACTTATACCCTTGGTCCTTAAACGACCACCAACGCCAGGCATCTATCCGACTGAGCCAATCTGTCGGTTATAATTAATAATTTAATTAATAATTAATTAATAAATTAATAAATAATAATAATAAAATAAATAATAAATATAATAAATTAATTAATAATTTATATTTAATATAATTTCGAATAAATTCGAAATATTAATTTCGAAAATATTTTTCAAATTAGGGCAGCTGTGCTGTCGATACATTGAAGCCCATGAGCTTATCGAGATTTATTTAATATATTTAATTTATTTGTGTAGATTGATTCGGGAAAATTGTTAACTTTTTCAAATTTAATATTTAATCACCGAATGATAAATTCACTTCCTTCAATTATAATTGATTATGAATTGTAAAATTAGGCTTACCATCTTTAAGAACCTTCCTACGTTATCATTAAAATAATGTAGGAAGGGATAGTATATTTCAAGGAACTCGGAGAGTCTCGGGGTGCATGTAGCTCAGTGGTCAGAGCAGTCTACCGGCAATAGAAAGGTCGTGGGCTCGTATCCCACCATGCTACCGTTTTTTCTGAGTTCTTTGATAATTTTGAAATTATTAATTAATTTCGAAAGCATTTTTCAAATTAAGCAGGTTTCTGTATTAGGGCAGCTGTGCTGTCGATACATTAAACCCCATGAGTTTATCGAGATTTATTTAAGATATTTAATTTATTTGTGTAGATTGATTCGGGAAAATTGTTAACTTTTTCAAGTTTAATATTTCTTTTAAACTTTCTCTCCCTCGGCACAACATTTGAGTTAACTTTCTGATTGTAGTCACTACTATCAAATATTGTCGAGGTTTAACGTGAGCGCATGCGCTGGCTATGACAACACGTTTCAATGCAATTGAAAAAATTCGTGAGTGTTTCCGAATTCATCTAAAATAGACAATTTTGTAAAAAATATTGCAGTGTTGTGGAATATAGAATCTTTGATTCCAACTTTTGTCAGTTAGTTAATTATTATTTTTGTTATAGTTAATCAAAGACTATAAAATTTATACATGTTTATAACCTCAAAATTTTAAACGATTGAATTTTCATTTAAAATGACAGGTTAATGCATTAACGACGAGATTCAACGACGTACATACAATAGGTATGTGTTCGTTGTCTGCACTAAGTGTAACTTTTACACGACCTCAAGAGTAGGTGCAGGAAGTGTAGCGAAATGTATGGTAAAATTACGTCACATCCGGCAAAGAGAACAGCATAGTGCAGGTTAGGTGTTAAAGTGTAAGAAATGCAGGCAACGAAAACATACCTAATGTGTGCTAATTTCATATGTCTCAATTCATGGGCGGTCCCAGTAAAAAAAATTCGATACACGGACCGCGGAGTTCGTATACGAGCTCGGTAGCTCGTATGAGAAATATGAGAAATCTCTCATACGAGCCTTTTCCGTAATGAGAAGTGTATAGATGCTTGTATACGAGGTGACTTTTAAAGCATTTTTCTTAATATAACACTATTTTAAAGTAAATGTAGATAATAGAAATGAATTTTCAAAGTAAAACGAAGCTAAATTTATAAAGGAAATGAAGTTTTAAGAAAAAAAGGATAATTTTGTTCAAAAAATTTATTCACACTGAAAAAAGGTTAGAATTTGATAATTCCTTGTTAATCTAACTTACCGACATTAGAAATTTCTCGGATGCGGTAAGCACGATTTTGTATTGGCGGTAGAATAAATAAGTTTTTCTTCATTGCTAATTAATAATATATTATTATTTATTTATTCAATAAATGTTCATATAAAATAATTAAATTTAATACAAAATCGTGCTTACCGCATCCGAGAAATATCTAATGTCGGTAAGTTAGAGTAACAAGGAATTATCAAATTCTAACCTTTTTTCAGTGTGAATAAATTCTTTGAACAAAATTATCCTTTTTTTCTTAAAACTTCATTTCCCTTATAAATTTAGCTTTGTTATTGTTTTACTTTGAAAATTCATTTCTATTATCTACATTTACTTTAAAATAGTGTTACATTAACAAAAATGCTTTAAAAGTCACCTCCCCGTGCAGAAATTAAAATGTGGGCCTGATAGGGTACTGGACAGTTTTCCCGATCTCTGGTGTGGCTCTGGGTAGAGAAACTGACCAGTGCCCGACTAGTGTGTGACGCTGTTCCCGACCAATGCACTACTTAGGGAAAACTGGTCAGGGCCTCGTCAATTTTTCTTAAAATTGACCTATTTTGTGAGGCTAATTTTATTCAAAAGAAATTACAATAAAATTACTGTAATTAAAAATATTATTATATTAGAAACATAATGAACATATTCATTATATATACAACATATTTATACATAACATAATGAGGTATTATAGTCATTTTGACTAATTTAAAAGTGAAAATGATAAAAATAATATAATTTCAAGAATAGAAAAACTTAAAAATTTTTGAAAAATATAATTTTTGGTTTTATGATTAATTCATTTTTCGGATACCCCATTTTTCTTTTGGAGGTTGTCGCTCCTTTCTGCCTCCTTAATTGAAGGGCTACATTAAATAAGGGGACAAACGCGAGGCTTGAAAGGGATACTACCAGTCGGGTAGCAGTGACAAGCCTTGAGCCGCTCCCTGCTACCTGACTGATATTATCCCTTTCAACCGCGCGTTCGTCCCCTTATTTTATGTAGCCCTTCAATTTTATAATATTAATAAAGGTTATAATTTTTGATTTCAAATGTATAAGTAATAATTAATATTTATTTAATAAATATTTTATTCAAATTTATTAATTATGTTTAAAAAATAGTTATTAAATATTGAAGGTGTTAAATTTAACAATCTCTTCGAATCATTTTCTCACTTTAAGCTAATATAATATAAAATAATTATTATTATTAAAATAATTATTATTATTAAAATAATATATATATATATATACAAACCAAATGATAAATTCATCTTATAATTTAATAATTATTAAAATTCATTAAGTATAATTTATTAATAATTGTTTATTAATTATTATTTTTTAAATTCATAATTTTTTTTAAATAAATGTATAATAATTAATTATTTAATAACTATTGTTATTCGTTATTTATAATTTAGTTGTTATTATTAATAAATAAACTTTATTATAATATTGTACTTAAAGAAAAAAAAATTATATGTATTTTCGTTTTTTAATTATATTACCATAATTATTTTATAAAGTGTTTTAAAAGAACACTCTTTTTTAACTTAAATAACTGTTTTAAAAAAGTTAATTTTAAAAAATTAAATTTATTTACATGCTTTTAAAACGAGGAAAACTGTCTAGGCCCTGATCAGAGCCCTATTTCATATCTAGTGAACACCCCACTTAGGGTTTTGGCCAGAATTTCTGGTCAAACCCATAAGATAAAAAAATTCTTAAAAATGTAGTACCTATAATTACTCCGTTTAATTAATTTCTTCAATTGTTTTTAATTTTATTATGGGAACTAATTTAAAAAACTTAATTCATTTATACTTTATTCAAACGAGGAAAACTGTCGAGGCCCTGATCAGAGCCCTATTTAATATCTAGTGAACACCTTACTTGGGGTTTTGGCCAGAAATTCTGGTCAAACCCACAAAATAAAAAAATTATTAAAACAATAGTATAATTATTCCCTTTAATTGTATTCTTCAATTGTTCATTATTTTTTATTAAAAGTAATTTTAGAGATTTAATTTTTTTACACTTTTTTTAAACAAGGAAAACTGTCGAGGCCCTATCTAAAATCTAATGAACACCCTACCTGGGGTTCTGGCTAGGAATTCTAGTCAAACCCCTAAAATAAAAAAATTATTAAATAACTAAAATAATGATTGCCTTTCATTGTTAATATAGCTTCTACAACAAAAAGAAATTCTAAAAACTTTATTAAAAAAAAAATTTAATAGGGAAAACTGTCGAGGCCCCAACCAGAACCCTGTTTTAAATAGGGCAAAGTGGGGCATTTTCTGCACGAGTCGTATACAAGAATCTATACACTTCTCATTACGAAAAGGCTCGTATGAGAGATTTCTCATATTTCTCATACGAGCTACCGAGCTCGTATACGAACTTCGCGGTCCGTGTATCAAATTTTTTTTACTGGGAAATAAAATCGACAAATGACCAGTACTGCAAATGACGCGAATCACATGTAAGCACTGTTGTAAAAAGGTTGGGTCTATAGAGATGGGTAGTTACACGTAACTTGAAATATTAATAATAAATGTAATAATAATAATAATACTAACAGAAATAATAATAGTATATTTATGAACTAGATGTAATTAAGAAGTTTAATCACAATTTTAAAAACAAAAAAATTCAGTATATTTTGTTTGTTGTTGTTATAGCAAAGATCGATAGAAATATTAGGTTAAGTCCACAATAGATAAATATAAAAAAATCTACTGAAATATACTTGCCCGGGTGCTGGGGCAAGGATAGTTAAAAAATGTTGTTTACTTTTTCATTCGTATCTCGTAGGGATTTGAGTCTACAGTAAAATAATGTAGGGTAAGTCCGGGGGAGATGGCCATAGTTTTTTTAAAATAGTGTAAAATTTATAAAAAAGCTTTTTTTGTCTAAACTTTTATTGATAATTAAACATTGAACACTTAACTTGAAAATAAAGAAACATAAAATAAAATATTTTCATTGCAACAATCTTAAAATTTACATTTTCGAAAAAGTGCATTTGGCCATTTCTCTGGAATGTCCGGGTGAGATGGCCACATGTGTTCGGGAGAGATGGCCACTACCTATAATTTTTGGCTTTTATCTTAAATTTAATTTTTAATCGTTCACATCACTTTCCTCTTTTTCTGGTCGCATTTTGAAAATTTTTTATGGGGTTCAGAGCAGTTTTCATGTAGCCACAAGTGTCAAATTCTGCATTGAATTAAATCTTCAATTAATGTCGTTCGGTTGTAACTTTTAGCACAACCTACAAATAAATCTCCATCTCTGGTGTCAATTAGATCAATTATTTTGTTCTCAGACATTTTTAATTTGATTTTCATTAATATTTCTCAAGTATCTAACATTAACATAAAAAAATTTTAAATAAAAGTCATTAATGGCCATCTTACCAAAAAATTCATGATAAAAGTAAACATCAAAATATTAAATAAATAAAATAATTTTTCCTTTCATTTTTCGTTTATATCGAAGCGTGGGTTATACACTACTCAATAAAACTTAAATTTAAAAATTATGTTAACATATAACAATATAGCAACAAGAAATCTGAAATTTTCAAATTATTTTGGACCCATGCAAAAAAAATAAACAAGGATTACACTTACAGCTTCATTATTTTTCATCAAATTATTCTTTAGATTTATTATTAATCACAAAAGGTTGAAGAATAACCCATAAAAAGTGATATTTCTTTACAAATTCTGTAAAATATTCGAACTGGCCATCTCTCCCATATGGCCATCTCCCCCGGACTTACCCTATAGCAAAATTATAGCCTACAGGCTAGATAGATTCAAGTTTGGCCTCTAGATCCGAAAAGGTCTTACCCAGTAAAAAGGGGTGAATTAAAGTGGATTGGCACTTTTATGCCCTTAAATTCCAAACCAATTCCGTTTTTGTCCGCAATCTTAATGAATTCCTTTTCTATTGTTAAATTGATCATTTCTATCCAATTCAATTCTCTGTAACCACGTGACCAGAGTCTGAATTTACTTTAATGCCGTTTAAAGGAATCATTTGTTGTGGAGTTAATGCCTTTTAATTAACATTGAATTCTTTAAAGGGCATTAAAGGGGATTCAAATTCTGGTCACGTGGTTACAGAGAATTGAATTGGATAGAAATTATCAATTTAACAATAGAAAAGGAATTCATTAAGATTGCGGACAAAAACGGAATTGGTTTGGAATTTAAGAGCATAAAAGTGCCAATCCACTTTAACCCTCTGCTGATGCTAACTTATCCCCACTCTATAGCCAAAGAACGTAACTCCCATAGTCCCCACCAGGCGTCCAGAATGACGATTTTTGACGATAACGGTCGTTAGCATCAGTAGAGAGTTAATTCACCCCTTATTACTGGGTACGTAACTATCCTTGCCCCATCCTCCCCTACTATTAATATTAATATTTTTTAAAAATTTTATTGAATTTTATTGAACAAATAAAATAATAATCAATTTTATTGAATAATAATTGACGAGGTGATAAATTTATAAACAGTTATTTCATGAATAAAATTATACATTACTTTCTTTTACCATTTATCTGTATCAATTATTAATGTTTTATAATTTCGTCAATTAATCCATAAAATTGTGATATTTGATTAAAAAAAAGAAGAAAAAAACAGAGATAAGAAAAAATCGAAAGGTTAGGGAGACAAAAAGTGTCGATCGAAAGTGAAAGCAATACACCGGACTAACTACAAACAACTTTATATTAGTTTGATATTTTCTTTTATATACTGATTCAAAATTTTATTGCATTTTCTCCCTCCTTTTTAAAATTTTTTTTTGCTTTAAATAAAAATTAAAATACCATTCGAGTGTAATATTTGAAAGAAGAAATTAAATTGCACAAAAAAACCAGTTTGAGAGCAAAAAAAAAGAATAGACTAACTTTTTGAACTGGTTTTTTTTCATTGCCGATTTAATTCATTAATGATCTTTTTTTTAAAGTAGACTACGAAATATGTGTTGCGAAATTTTTGCGAATCTTTGAATGATATGAGAGCCGGTTCACCACGACATTGCAAATGTTTTGCATGATCTAGTCCCACCGGTATAACTATGATGCAATATTTGATTTCAAAGTTGTTTTCTTTTAAAAGATTTCAGTTGCAATTTAAACTTAAAATTAGATGATTTTTTTAAAGAATGTTGAATTAGGATAAAAAAATTATTTAATTTTTAAAAAATTTAAAAATTTCTTTAAAAAATTTAAAAAAAAAACATTTTTTTTAATAAATTTTTTTTTAATTTTATTGAATTAAAGAAAAAACAGTTTTCCATAATAAAACTTTTCAAAAACTTCTTTTTAAATCAGAAATTCTTTTTGACAAAAAGTGTTTTCTTCTTGATTTCATCAAATTAAAAGAAGTCTTTTGTTTTTTATCTGAAAGAAATTTTTTAAAACCATTTTTTCATTATATTAAAAAAATTTATTTTTTTTATAAAAGAAATAATTTTTGAAAATGTTTAAAATAACATTTTTCTCCAAATTTTTTTTTAAATTCCTTTTTAAATTAAAAAAATATTTCTCTCTGTCAAAAATGGTTTTCTTTATAATTTTATTATAAATTAAGAAAATATTATTTTTTGATAAAAGAAATTTTTTTAAAATTAAAAAAAACATTTATTTTTAATATCAATAATGTTATTATTATTAGTATTATCTAATTATTATTAATATTAATATTAGGTACCTACTAAATATTCAATTTTTTAAATTTTATTTAATTTAATTTTAATAATTTAATTTTTTTTAAATTTAATTATTCATATTAATTTATGATTTAATTTAATTGAAATTTTTTTCTTAAACAGAGCAAAAAAATGAAACAATTCGTTCTTAAAAAAAAGAGAAAAATGTAAGTTTCTATGCAAAAGAACTATATATATATATATATAAAACTACCGCCTCTTGAAAACTTAGCTCGGTATGTGCCTGTCGATTATCAAATCTTATTGCATAATCACGTCTCGGTTACGAGTTTGCGGTTGCGCCAACGCGTTATGACTCTTATGAGAATTGGACCTTTTATGTCTATACACTATGCTCTTACTACTTTTGATGAAACACTGCATTTGTATTTGTTCATAAATTGTAAGCAAATCTAGGTCATACAAATTATTTCATATGTATATTTATATAAAATAATTGTTTTCTTATAATTTATTTTTCATTACTTTCAATTACGAATTGTAAATAATATCATTTTAGAGAATCATTTAACTGTGAGACACATTATCAGTTTCTATTTTATTATTCGTTTTGTAAATAATATTAATATTAAACTTATTTAATATTTAATTTACTTGAAAAAGCTCAGGTCAAAAAAATAAATAGTTTTGACCTTAAGTTTAGTTTTTTCAAATAAATAAATAACCTTAAAAAGTTTAGGTCAAAAGTGCGTTAGTTGAAATATTCAGGTCAAAAGAGCTTAACTAAAAGAAATTCAAGTCATGTTGACTTAACTTTAAATATTTCGGTTAAAAAATAACAATAAAAATAGCTTAACTTAAAAAAATTCAGGTCGTGAGCTTAACCTTAAAAAACGGTCAAGAGAACATGACCTCAAAAACTAGGGTCAATAGACCATAACCTTAAAAGTTCGTGTCAAATTTGTTTTTTAAAGACTTAAAAAAATTAATTAAAAATTTAATTTACTCTTAACATTTACATTTGTGGTATTTTTCTAATTTCTGTTTTTACACTTAATTGTCTCCTCATATTAACTGCTTTGTACTACATGCAGTAGTAAAAGAGGCTAATTTTTTAAAATGCATTTTCTGAATTATTATTTTACATTGTTCTGATGACAGAGTTTGTTATAATCTTTATAAATAAGATCAGACTTTTGTCTGTACATTGCATAGAATTTGAAAATTCATGTTTAGTTTTTCTATTCGAGTAGTAAGAACTCCAAAAATGACAATAAAAAAATTATGTATGTATGTATGCCTGTCCGCAATATTTTGTCCGGGATAAACACAAAGACTACTTGACCGATTAAAACGAAACTTTACAGTCTCTTAGGTATTAGTCTAACTTAAGTTTCTAGCCATATCCGATTGAAAAATATTAAGCTTAACAAAAGTTATAGCTTTTTTCACAAAATTTAAAAAATTCAAAAAATGCAAATTTTTTAATTTTTTGTCAAATTGATGTGACATTTTTTGTAACTACTTTTTAACAAAAATACAACTAATTTTCACTATAAAAATGAAATATAAATAATAAATCCGAATTTTTAAGCCAAAATCATATTTTTGATTTTCGACAAAATTTTTAATTAATTTTTTTTGTTGAATATTGTTTAATTTTTTATGAAATTGGTATTGATATCGGTTGATGTTTTAAAATTTTAAATTACATTCATTACATTTACTTTATTAACAAGTTTAGAGTCATGAATTTGATGTCTATTACAAATTTTTTAAAATCAATGAACGTGAGTTTGCAAACAATTTCTGTATTGATATTTTAAGGTTTTAAATTTGAAAATTTCATAGTATGTATTGTCATAATATTTAACGTAGAAAATAAAATATGTTCAATATAAAGGGTAAAAGTATCAATAAAACTGAAATTTGACTTCAGTGGGCACTGGAACATGTAGAAAGTCCTTAAGACGCCATTAGAGCAAATTGGGATTTATGAATCAAAATTTTGTTCTTTTTTAATTCTAGAAATGTTTTAAAAATGACTTTAAAAATAAATAACAAATTCCTATTTTAAATTAAAATTTTGCTTCTTGAATTTTAGAAATGTTTGGGGTATGTTGTTGCTTTCCAAAATTCTATCCGGGCATTAAGCAAAAACGGGTAAAATGTAAAATCCCATGTGGAAATTTTCAATAGGGATATGGAAAAATTATACCTACTTGAAAAAAAATAGATTTTACATGGGATTTTTTCTTAAAAAAATATAGACTTTTCTGGGTTTATTTAAAGTATATTTTATCCCTTAAAAGTGGTTTTTTTGCACCACCTGGTGGGGTGAAAAAGCCACCCTACGATTTTAGCAAAACATGTTATCAATTTAGGTATTTTTATAGTTTTCCTTTATTTATATGACAAATAGTCTTATTTAAAAAATATTTTAATAATTATGAAAGAGTTTTTAGCAAGCAAAATTGAAAATTATATTAAGTTTATCTGTTTTCGATTTGCACTGCCAATTTTTCGTACCTTTTTTAGAAGTTCTCTTTAAGTTTCACCACAGATAACATATTTCGTTGCAACCGTTTATTCATTGTTTATTTTTTAATGCACTTTGAACTACTTTTTCGTCGTGTTTAATTAATTTTATTAAATAAACACGAGAAATTTTGTAAAATAAGGTTACTTTAAATAGAAAACAAGTGAATTTCACAAAATATTCAACGGATTTTTTGCCTTGGCCTTTTTACACCCAAGACCAGTTATTAAAAAAGCAAAAATAAATTTTTAATTCAGTTCAATTTCCAAAAATTAACATTGTATACGTTTTCGGTATACTTTTCTCCTTATGTACAAACATTTACTTTTATTATTCGTTCACTTAATCAGATTGTAATATGTTTGAAAAGTTCACCAAAATGTTTTCAAAAAAGCAACAAAAAATTAAAATTACAATAAAAACAATATTAATCTAGGTACAACATTCAAACTAAATTCAAAAGTTGCGTATTACCTAATATTATTTATATTCTAAACAGCGGATAAATCGGCTTAATAGTTTTCAAATAAAACTCAAATGGCTTTTTTACACCATGGCTTTTTCACCCCACTCTACCCTATTATAGTTTTTTCCCAGTCAAATTAAATTCTTCAAATATATTAGTAGAAACTAAAACCCGTCGAAGACGGGTACGACAGCTAGTATATTATATTACATTACTTTCCAATTTTTCATTTAATAATAACGTTTACGCATGGATTTAAACAATCTTTTCGGTTATTATAATTTATAAGACGCTTATTCAGTGTCGGTGATGGACATTTTTCCCATTCCATTTTTCCCACCAGTTGAAGTTCCCAACCTATTATTTTACCAACGTATATTTTTTCCAATTTTGTGGTTGTGTCAAAATTTTCTAGTATACTTACATTCGTTTTCTATAGTTTTTTTAAATTAATAAGTTTGAATTTATAATAATATTTATAATAATAATGGCGGAGTTAATTAGAACTAGAGGAAAAGGTTATTTTTTGCATATCGATGGATTTCTTTATTATAAACATTCCGAGAAGAACGGTCGTGTTTTCTGGAGGTGTCATCGATATCCAGAATGTTCAGCTCGCGCAACTACGAAATCGAATGGCAATGAAATAGAAATAATACGAGGACTTGAAAAATCGCCACACAAAAACCACGCAGCAAATTACGAAGAAGTAAACGCTGAAAAGTTGTTGACGTCTATATGAAAAGAAGAGCTGTAGATCACCCAGAAGCTCCTCCAGCCCAAGTGTTGCGTACACACTTCCTGAAAGAGAAAATTTGAAGAAGCAATTGCGCCGTCTTATTTGTTTAAAAGACATTCTATCCAATCTAACATCACTGATCGACTTGGAACAGGTGCCTCAACAATATCAAACAACCGTATGTGGTGAAACATTTCTTATTTTCGATTCTCGTAAAGATGCCGAAAGTGATGTCAATGGTCGAATTATAATTTTCGCAACGAGAGAGAACCCCAGAAGACTCATGAGAAGCAATTACTGGTACGTTGACGGTACCTTTAAGGTTGTACCGTCATTATTTTTACAATTTTTTACGATTTTAGCATCTTTTACACAAGTCTATTATAAATGCTGTACTATCTTCTATTGGGACCACAATTCGTGCCTGTTTCTTTCATCTAAGTCAAAGCGTTTTCCGTCATATCCAAGCTAAAGGACTTCAGCAAGTGTACAATAATCTTAAAGACCGTAGTATCAAAACCGCTGCTCAGATGATGCGTGCTATGTCTTTTACTCCAACTGAAGATGTTGCGAAAAATTTCGATCTTTTAATGGATGAAATTCCTGATTCATTCTTGTCAATAGCCCAATATTTTGAGGTTTTTATAATTAAATATATGGGACATTCTTTCTGAATCCGGAAACCCTCCTGCACACTTTATTTTTAAAGATAAAATGCTGTAAGTATAGTCAAAATTTGCGTAAGAAAGTCTAGTTTTTGATGCCGTCTTCCGAATTTTATTTCCATTTAGGGGTTGGGCAGTATGTCCAAAAAATCGCCCAAACTACCCTAAAAATATGGCCAATTGAGTGAATAACAAAGAAAAATAAAGTAATCTTTCTTGTAACAGAGAAAAACATGTCATTTATGTAGTTTTAACACTTTACCCTCAAAATCATAAAAACCACCCTTAATAATCACCCCCTAAACATAGGTTTAAAAAAGTTCCAATTTTACTTTAAAAAATTGGTTAAAAAAAATAAATAACATTACTCTCTAAATTTGAATTAGTAGAATTTTTACTATTTAAATTAGTAGTTTAATATTTTACTAATGAAATAGTAGTTTTATGAACTATGACTAATGAATTAGTAGAATGTCGACGCAAAAATATAACTAATTCAAATTAGTAAGAATTTTTACTTTTTTGATTAATAGTTTTTACTATTTGAATTAGTAAAAGTCAGGTGACGCGAAGGAGCGCTCTTAGCGTTCACTTTCGGTAACACTAAACGGCCATTTGCTTCCTGTTGTGTAGTGTCAAAGGTTTTTCCTGAGCAAGCTGCAATCTTTTCCCAAGATTTTAAAATTCAAAAAATATTTATACAAACAACAAGTGCGTGAAGTAATATTGAAATCATCGTTCATCACTATTTTATAACTGGGAATGTGTGTACACATTCTCTTCATTTTTTTTTTTGTTTGTATATATATCTTTAGACGCTGGTATTTTCATCATTGCATGCTGGAATGATGAAAACGTGCATACAAAAAATGTGTATTAACTACATGTTTATGGTGTAAATTATTTATTGTATTATTTATTGTATTTATTATACTGTCGATAAAATAGTTAATATATAATATTCAATTCTCTTTTTTAATAATTAAAAAATAGTATATAATAAACTCCTAACCTCAAACATTCTTTCCTTTTTTCAATTATAATTATAATCTGAATAAAAGTTTAAATCAATCAACATAATTAAATAGTTTTACAATTCTTTAGATGGCATGTTTTTATAAAATCAAAGAAGCAAAATTTATTTATATAATGATTGAGTAATAACAATAATTTTTATTTATTATTGTTTACTCAAAGAAAAATCATCCCATCATTTTTGAAGAATCTTTTGTTATTAAAGACGCTAATTATTCCTAATAATTGTTTTTATTGCAATCTATATAATGTGTTCAAACTATTTAAACTGAATAAATCATTATATCTTTAATATCTTGTAAATAAACCAATGATTATTAAACATATATATTTTCTAGTAAATGTAAAATTCGAATTCTATCATAAAACATATTTAAATGAAAATTAAAGATACAAAAGTTAATAAAAATGTTGATCAAATTTAAATTACAAAGCTTTCATTTGGTCTTTATTTTCATTAGTTTATGTATCTTTTATTTTTTTAAATAAGTTTTTGAAAAATAAACACGATAGAAAATTTCAAATATTAGCGAGTAAAAAAGACGCACGCGGGAGCATGCGCATTGACATTCTACATTCTACTAATTCAATTAGTAGCGAAAAATAACTTTTTCAATTAGTAGTTTTCTACTAATTCTTAGTGGAAGACTTTTCCCCTTTTCAATTAGTAGAATTTGACTAAGAATTAGTAGAATTCTACTAATTCAAATTTAGAGAGTTTATGAGGCTCGTGATTTAATCAGAATATATTTTAATTAAATTTACTCCCATAAATTTTCTTTTTGAACCAAAATAGTTTTTTTTACTCTTAATATGGTTAAGAAGAATCCCTGAAAATATTAAAACGAAAAAAAATTTTTTGTAAAATTTATTAACAATTGAATTTTTTAGTACTGCTAAATTAACAAATTTTTTCTCGAGTTCTAGTTGACGAATTTTAAAATTAAAATATGGGTTTTTTTCGTCTTGAATTGCACTATTTGAATATATTTTTTGTTTTTAAATTTTTTTATTTTTTATAATTTTTTATATAATTTGTTTATAAAATGTTAATAAACAAATATGTTCTTCACGTCCTAACAAAAAAATTAAAATTGTATTTTATTCCTGAAATGTCTCCGAGTGTAAAACCGTTTTGAAAAAAAATGAGCCTCAATTAGAAAAAAAGTTATTAATTAAAAACTGCAGCCGTGTAGGGCTTTATATGACGTTAAACTCGCCCCGCGCGCATTGGCATTTTTTTCAAAATTGTCTGTAACCTACAAATTTTATCGGATTTTCATGGGCTTGGTTTTTAATTAAAGGGGATAAAATTTCTAAGAGATCCCACTAAAACAATTTTTGAATTTTAAATTGTTTATATTTTTTTGTTAGAGGAAGTGCGCCGGTTGTGGGCACCCCTACGTAAACTTTGACAGCAAGCAGATTTTACTGATCTAAGTATTGCAAGTCGTGTTCGTTGACAATACGGACTTTTCGTATTGATAACGAAACAAATATATGCATTTGTGTAATAGCTGTGAGCATAATAAAGAAAATTTGCATTAAATAAATAAAAAAGTAATTTTGTATTGTTTTCGAAGAGCAACATATGGGTGTAGATTCGTTCAGAAAAAAAGGGTTTAATTTTTTTTTGCAGTGTTGTTATTATATTTTGTGATATACCTTCGTGTTTAACCAAAATCCTGCATCACAAAATGTGTTGATCTTTTTAAAAAATGACTGTCATTCCTGGTTGTGGGCACCTTTATGTTAAGGAGGCTCTACCATCTGACAATGATGTGGACTACTGTCTCATCTATCTAAACTTTCTGCCAAGGAAAGTGACAGCCGCAAACTCCATTAAATGCGATGAATATAGCCGTTCAGTGCATTAGAAGTGCGTTATGGTATGCGTACTAGCTACTTCACATGCAAGCATTATGCTTTTGTTAGCGATGAGCATAGTGTGAAAACGTGTCATCATTTTTGTTCTTTATCCCGGCAAAGTCTCTTAAAATAAAGAAACTTTCATTTTTTCTTTATTTGTGTTGGTTTCCTTTAATATTTTTTCATTTTTAGCGGATTTTTCAAGGGTTCTCACAACCTAGTACAAAAATTTTTTTGTCAAAAAACTTCCATTTCACTAAATTTCTAATAAAACTTTTTTATTTAAAGGAATCAATTTAATTCCTTCACTGACAGTCACCTTAGACCTCCAGCTTTAAATTCGTACACATACATTTGTATAATATGCACATGGATAAATGTTATGAGGCAAAAACAAAAGGGTGCCCATAACCGGAACACTTCCCTTACTCAAAGTTAACAATTTACAATATTTTTAGAAAAAATCATGTTTACTTTTTTATTTTTTCATTGCAGATGATTAGAATCAATTTTAATTAGTCCAGCAGTATTATAATAATGTATAATACAATTTATTTAAATTGTTGCAAACGATGTTAATTAACAAATAGATAACTTTGGTTCTTTTTTATAAATAAAATTTTTTTTCAGACATTTATATTTATTTAAGTAATCTATGTCGATTTTGGTAAAAATTTATTTTGAATTTAATAATTACTATTGTTATTAACAATCATATGGACAATAATCTAGTTATCAATAATCAAGTAGAGCTTTACATGACTTTAAACTCGTTAAAATAACGAACAATTTAGCAGAAGTGTAGCATAATAGATTTCACGTTGTTGTTGGGAGGAATCATCTAAGCATTTACGCATTTTTTGTGGAACTTCAAAAAGAACAAGGGGATACTGAATCCATGATTAGGCAATTGGAGCTAGGTCAAAAAATCAAAAAAAGCACAAGCCATTCACGGGTTAAAATCGAAAAACAATTACTTACAATTGTTCAAAAATATTTGGAATACGTTAAAAATAACTAAACTTTACTATATCTCAAAACTATTAGTTACTACGTACATTTCTAAATTTTTAAATTCATTACACTGATTCCACAATAAATATACTTTAATCAAATCGAATTTTTAGTAATTTCTTCACTTCGGTAAAAATAACTATTGGGAAAAACTTTGGTTGGTAATTAAAGGTGTTGGGAAAAACATACATTGAAAAATTTGGAGTGGGAAAAATGGATTGGCAAAAATGGTTTGAGAAAAATGTCTACCAATCATTCAGTGTATGTAAGCAGACTTTGTAAAAAGTGTCTGTGTTCAGAGAAAAATTTGTTGAAAAATGTTTGTTTACCTATTTCAGGTCTTTTAAACCAGTCAGTGCCATTCTAGTGGGCGATAATCGAAAGTCTCATTTAACCTACAAATTTCAGAAACTTTCCAACACTTTTAAAAAAATTTATTGTAAAATGAGAACAACTTGTGCAAGCATCATGGAGTAGTATAAGGAGACGCAATGGTCACAGCCCTAGCCGACTCAATGTAAAATTTGTGGCAAAAGATTTCTTGACTTCAGCGCCTCTGCAGTTAATACGGGTGAACTAACTTCTATATGTATACACACCAGCTCGTACATGTATTACTTAAAATTTTATTTGTGTGAAATGTGTTCCTATTTAAAAAATGATTATCCTTTAGCAAAATAAAATCATTCGTTTGTACTCTAAGGAAACAACTAAGGAACTAAGTTAGTTCCTTAGTAACTAACAAATAATTTTATATTTTCTTTAATTTTTTGTAAAAATGAAACATACAATTTTCACATACAAAAACTTTAAAATTTATAAGCATAAATAATAAATGAGTTCATTGAATTGTAAATATAAAATACATATAATTATAAATATATGAACAATTCTTATAAAATTTTATCTATTTTATTAATTAATTAATTTTACAAAATTTTAATAAAATTGTACGCAAATATTTAGTAATTTTCATTATCATAAATAATAAAAGTTTCACAGGAATTCAATTATTTACAAATTAATTCAATCATTTTTATACATAATAATAATTTGCTATTCCGTGAACAGAAAGTGTCGTCTTTTGTTTTTCTATATAATTAATGTTTTGACAGATATGTTTTAAAGTGTTGTTTCTATTTTTGTGGTTAAAAATTCGGGGCGCATGACTTCCCCCAAATTCTACTTTATACAATTATAATTGTTATTTAGAATTTTAAAATTTATAAACACCAATTACTCTTAAGGTGAGTGGCTATAATTTAATGACAACATTATTACAATTCTTAATATTTTAATTTTTAAATACAATCTTTGAAAATATAATATTTATTTCTCATAATTTTTATAAATTATCTTTATTTATTTGAAATAATGATGGTTTTATAGGATATTTTTCAAATAACATAAATTTAAATACGCGAAATAATATTTTACATAATTTTAAATTTAATGGAAAATTTAATTTTTTATAATCTCTATTGCATATAATGAACAATAGATTTTCAATAATTCATAGAATATTCTACGAATTACGTATTCAGTGACATAAAATAAAAACTAAGCAATAATGTTAGCATTAAATTTTAGATATCTACCTTTTGAGTAAATAATAATTATAAAGTTTAAAATTCCATGAAATAACAATTATATTATAGAGTTAAATTTGGGGAGAGTAATACGTCCCTAAATATTGACAATTTAAGGAATTAAAAATTTGTATTAATAAATTGTTTGTGCGCTATATTTAACAAAATTCCCGGTTTTTTCACGACTTTGTCCTAATTATTTCCGGTTTTTTTTTCTCATCAAATTTAAATTTATTTGATTTTAAATGTAAATAAATCTACAAATGGTTTCAAAAATTTTTATTAGAGTTTTTGTGAATGATAAATAATTCTTTTGGCGAGTTTCTTAAAATTTTTTGAAAATAATGTTTTTTTAATAATTTTAATTGAAAATTTGATTATTTAATTTTATTAAAATGTTATTGATAATAATTGAATTTCTGCAAAGAATTTTACTATTTATGAAAGTAATTGAATACTTCCAAAGAATGTTATTATTTATGATAAAATAATTGAATGTTTGCGTAGAATTTTATTAAAATTTTTGAAAAAATGAATTGTACAGAACAATTTAATTATTTATAAAAATAATTAAAATTTGGATAAGAATTTAAACAAATTTTTAAATATAATATAATTTCTGAGAAGAATTTTATTACATTTGAAAATAATTGAGTTGTTTTTTAGAATTTTATAGAAATTTATTAAAATAGCTGAATTCTAGTAAAGTATTCTCGTCGGACTTTCCCGGACATCACGCCACTCGCGGATAAAAAGAGTACTTCGGTTATAAACAAGAACCATGAAGTAGTATAAGGAGGCCTCACTGCTGTGTTGAGTCCATGAAAAGTTGAAGCATGTTTTCCCGTTCCTCTTAAAACTAACGGAGGTGTCGAACCTACCGGAAAAGTTTGGAACTAATACACACACTGACATAAGGTGTGTTCATACAGTTCCTACACATGAAACTCCCTTTGCAAATGGCTGCCGTCGCTGCTGTCAACAGTTAAACGTTTTTTTGTCGTGTTTTCTTTTATGAGTTTTGTATAAATATTTTTTGAGAATTGTTATAATGAGTTGCTCTGTAAAAGGTTGCCAGACAAATTAGTTTAACATTTGTGTCACGCTCTAAGGAAAGGTACATAAGAAGCAAAAAATTTGAGGTTATGTTTTTAATTTTTTAAGTAAAAATACAGAAAGAGAATCAATTATTAATTAAAAATTGTTGGTCTTTAAGTCTTCATTATATTCAAAATATTTGATGAAAATTGGTTTCAAATTCAAATAATTAAAAATAAACTTTTAATCGAGATAAATCTAACACGAACCCAACCTATAATTCGTTTGCTTCTTGGGTACCTTTCTTGGTACTTGGTATCTTTTCTTTAAGAAGTTAATTTAGTACACTGTAAAAACAGTTTCTCAATGTAAGACGTTTTGTCACCACTTTTAAAACATTTGAGGTGTTTTACCTCAAAATTATTGAGGTAAAACACCTCAAATGTTTCAAAAGTGGGGACAAAAACGTTTTACATTGAGACACTGTTTTTACAGTGTACTCATTTAACTTTTTAAAGTTTAATAATTTAGTCACTTAAAGATAATATTATCAATTATTTACTTGTGTTTTTACTATATTTTTATATATAGCAAATATTTCTGATGTTTAAATCACTATTCGTTTAAATGTCACTTTTAGCGGACGGAATTTAGGAGTTACCAAACTTTCCCTGCAGGGTTCGCCACCTCTGTTAGTTTTAAGAGAAACGAAAAAATTTGCTTCAACTTTTCTAGAGAGTGGGAACTCCTTATTGGGGATTTAAAATTGCAATGCGACACATAGTGACCATAACGTGAACTAAAAAAAATGGCTACTGTGGGTGTACAAGGTTGCAAAAAATGTTAATATTTAAAGTATTTTAATGTTTAAGAAATATTTGTTAAGATTGTTGGTCATTATTTATCTTTTTATTGAAAAACTACTTAAAATTAAAACAGAAAAGTCACAATATAAGTTTATATTTTTTTAAATTTGTACACCCATTTCGTCCATTTTTGGTGTAAAACACTAGCGGCACCGAGCCCGCGGTGGTAATTTTCATTGCCAATACTACTTCATGACAAGAACGTATGACATAACCTATAGCAGTATATTTTTGTAAATGTAAATAGTGGACAAATGCACTTCTCCTCTTTTTATTAAATAAGGAAATAAATTGTCTTTCTTTAAACCAAGGGTTTTTTCTTGTAAATATTTGACTAATAACTTTAAATTGTAATATTTGTTGCTGCCATTTATTAGGAAAATAGTTATGAATATTGGAAGCAAATTGTTCCAATAAAGAATTGCTGAGAAGTCATGTCATTTGCGAGTTGCATTTTAAAGAAAGTGAAATTGAAAAGCTTAAAAAAATGTAATAAACGGCAAAGAACATGAAATAAAAAGAAAAAATTTAATAGTAGGAGTTACTATTAAAGTTACTACTATTAAAGTTTTTTCCAACCAATGTCAAAGACAAACTCGACTACTCGGAAATTTTTATATTATTTATATTAGATATTTTCTGAATTTTGTGTTCCTTCCTATATTTAAATACCCAAACACTAATTATTTGTTACGATGTATGAAAATACATAAATAATTTATGTAAACACTGAAAAACTTTTCAACTTTAAAAATA
Source organism: Leptopilina syphax (assembly GCA_032872505.1). Lineage (NCBI taxonomy): Eukaryota > Metazoa > Arthropoda > Insecta > Hymenoptera > Figitidae > Leptopilina > Leptopilina syphax. The sequence continues at coordinate 26,994,726 of CM065472.1, read as the reverse complement.
TTTAAGTTCTACAAACACATCGCTAAGGACAGTATTTTATGACGCTGAAAATTACTGGATTATGCCCTGAAAAACTGATTATTATGCGAAATTATGCGTTGAAAAATTAAAAAGTGCTAATTGATGCTTTTGAAAGAAAAACGTTATTAAGGACCCAAATAAAGCTTTTAACATTATGTTAATTTTTTTTAAGAAAAACCACCAACATTTCTAAATAAAGCAACTTATTCTCTATAAATATAGAGTAAAGGTCATCATAAGAAATATGTTTTGCGATGACCACGGTAACAAGCAGCTGGTTTCTCAGAAATACAAAATTCAAACGAATTTAGTTAAAGTAAAAGATAAAAAAATGCTGTGTGTTCTCAGCTGTGAAAAGATATTGTTTGGGGTCATCCATAAAGCATACTTAATTTCCGAAATTTTGTCCCCCCCATCTTGATACTTTTTCCATTAATGATTAATATGAAGCGCATGATATTTTATGGACCCCCCTACTCCTTCAAATATCACATGCTTTATGGACGACCCCTTTCTTAAAAAAAGAAATCATTCTATTGAGGTGAGGAGTAGATTTTTATGTATTAAAAAAGCCCACTAAACTCAAGAAAAATCGGAGATTCAGTGCAGTAGTTTTTGAGAAATAGTGCGATCACCGATTTGCAAAATGCTGTTTTAAGAAAAACGAGTTTTAAATTTTATCATACTCTTTCATTAGACGAAATTTTGTTCGGGCTACAGGAAGCCAGACTTAACTGAACCTTACTTCAGATCTTTAAAGCTTTATATCTCACTCAATTTTTAAAATATCAACTTATTATTTCACAAACATATGTCTGAGACCTTACCCACACAGTACCGAAACTTTCCTAAAAATTTATTAAAGATTTACTTGCAAACTTCAAAGAATTTACTTGCAAAGTTAGCTCAACATTTATTGAAGTGGGACATTTAAATCTTTGCAGAATTTTCACTAAACTTTGCAAGTAAATACTTCCAAGCTTGCAAGTAAATTTTTAGTAAATATTTAGGAAATTTTCGGTGTTGTGTGGGTAAACTTAGAAAAAAAAAAAGAAAAGAAAAACCGATTTTTTGAAAATTACAACTAGGATTGCCCTTTTAATTATGGATGATTAATTTTATTCATAAATTTATGATAAAATGTATTTATAAACAGATATTTCGTTAATGCAGATTTAGACTGAAATATTTTTATATTTCTTGCACAAAAATATAATTATGCACAATTATGCGAGAATTCAAAAATTGTGCTATGAAAAAAAATTATGCGTTTTGATGCGACGTTAAATTTATTTTATTTTATTCATAAACATTATAATACGTAAAACTTTAAACTTTCTTTCAATTTTTGAAAATTATGCGATTATGCGCTGGGTAAGAATTCCTGAAAAGGGCAACGGATTTTCCAAGGTTTTCAATTTCTATAATAAACTTTATAAAAATAAAGTACTAATAGAGGGACAAACAGTCACCAAGTTTTATTTAAAAATATTCATTTGTTTATTTTTTATAAACAATTTAATTTTAATGTAACATTTTTTTTAAACATTTATATCTTAGAACTGGATTATCGGATTTTGATGAAAATTTTTGGACACAATTATTGAAGGTTTGAGCTTTTTAAGAAAAATTATTTTAATGTTGAAAAAAATTATTTATTGTAAAAAATAATTGTTATTAATAAACAAATGAATAATTAATTGTGTTCTGGACCTTTTTCGTAAAATTTTTTTTTAGAACCTTAAACTATATAAATCAAGGATTAAATAACTGAAAGAAAAATTTGGTAGATCGAAATAGTTTATTAACTGTGAATTTTTTTGTGAGCGCGGTCGCGTTGTTACATGCGTCGCGGCTTGACGTGGAGCTCCATAAATCCATTGCACACACACCATGAACACAAAGTATTCTTAAAAACAGAAATAAAAAATAAGTATCTAAAATTTAAGATTATTAGTGGAATTATTTTACCACATTATTATTTATATTAGTGACAATAATATGTAAAAATAATTTTTTTATTCAGGTATTTTTAAGTAATGTAATTTACTTTCAATTAAATAAATTTCACTTTGTTGGTGTTTAACTAGTATTTTTGTTTGAATTTTCTACTGAATTTGTAATTTAAATTAAAATTTTTGTTATGGAATTTTATTGAAACTGATAAAATTTCGTCTAAAGCAAAGATTTGAAATTTGCTTATGTTAGATTTATTTTTTTAATATCATCAGCGATAATTTGAAGAAAAAAAACTGTTTATTACTCAGAAGACAGTATTTTACACTTGGGAAGTTTTCAATTTTCCCTTTTTTTAAAAAATATTGTATAATTTGTTTTATCAATCTAACACAAGGAAATTTGAATTCTCTGCTTTAGACGAAATTTTACCAGTTTCAATAAAAATCCATAACAAAAATTTTAATCTAAAGAAAATTTTTTTACTGTGAACTTTTTTCTTATTTAACAAAAAAATTTTTTATTTACTTACAAATTTAGTCGAAAATTAAAACAAAAATACTAGTTAAACACTAACAAAGTAAAATTTATTTAATTGAAAATAAATTACATTTCTTAAAAATACCTGAATAAAAAAATTATTTTCACATATTATTGTCACTAATATGAACAATAATGTGGTAAAATAATTCTACTAATAATCTTAAATTTTAGATACTTATTCTGTATTTCTGTTTTTAAGAATACTTTGTGTTCGTGGTGAGTGTGCAATGAACTTATGGAGTTCCACGTCAAGCCGCGACGCATGTAACAACGCGACCGCGCTCACAAAAAAATTCACAGTTAATAAACTACCCAGGCGGCACACTTATCAATTTAGTAACTTTAAGTTACCGTTTTCAAGTTAACTTTTTGGTAATAGAAATTGTTAGCAAGAGCTTAACGAATTTGAATACTAAAAAAGATATCTTTGGAAAGTTCAAATATTGTTATCAAAATTTTGTTAATAATTTGAGACATTACACACTTCAACAAAATGTTATTATAAATATATTTACAAATTGTCAACAATTTAAGGTTATCTATAAGATAACATGTTAAAGTTGACATTTTTGCATAATAAAATTGTAATGGAAAAGGTAACATTCTACAATTACTGTTTGTTAACAATGTCATGATAATATTTTGTTAACTATTTTCAGTTAATTTAATGATATATGCAAATAGTTAACAAAAATACAAAAAATAATTCCGGTCGCGTTTATAACCTCTACAGCATAAATGCGCGTATTGTGCAAATGACTTGGCTCCTCGCTTGGATACACATGTCCATGTGATGTGATAGATGTTTAATTGCGGTTTAATTCAATAAAACTTTTGCATATGTGATACAAATAATTATGTTTATATTAATAAAAAATAAATTGTTCGAAATTGTCGCCTACTTTCCCCCTTTCATGGATTTTAAAAAGTATTCATTTTACGTGATGCTTTTCATTGAAAGGAACCTTACGCGACAAAAAATTACAGAATAAATTTTAAGGAAAGCTTTTGCTTTGATTTAAGATTCATGTTTATAATTATTTGAAGTCATTATAATAATTATTTTTAATATATAAAATAATTCATAAAAATTTTATTGACTTCAAATAAATTATAAACATGAATCTTAAATCAAAGCAAAAGCTTTCCTTAAAATTTATTCTGTAATTTTTTGTCGTGAAGGTTCTCTTTCAGCGGGAAGCGTCACATATATTACTATCAAATAGATTAAAAATATGATAAATAAAAGCCATCAACTGTATAACTTTTCTCGTTCTTTTTGTTAATAAATAAGTTAAACAAAAGTTAACTTTTTAGTAATATTTTTGAACTAATATAGTTGCTGATTTGATAACATTAATAAGCTATCTATTTGATATCTTTTTGAGAACTCACAAAGTTATCAAAACGTTAACATTTATTTTCCATAAATGTGACATTTTTGGCCAGACATAGGAGCCATAATAGGTATATAAATTTCATTACAAAAAGATGACATTTTTACAACCCAAGATGTTAACAGTTAACTTTCTAGGTTAACTTTTCGATGCCTTTTAGTTCACCTCGTGCCGCCTGGGTATTTCGATCTACCAAATTTTTCTTTCAGTTATTTAATCCTTGATTTATATAGTTTAAGGTTCTGAAAAAAAATTTTACGAAAAAGGTCCAGAACACAATTAATTATTCATTTGTTTATTATTAACAATTGTTTTTTACAATAAATAATTTTTTTCAACATTAAAATAATTTTTTTTAAAAAGCTCAAACCTTCAATAATTGTGTCCAAAAATTTTCATCAAAATCCGATAATCCAGTTCTAAGATATAAATGTTTAAAAAAAATGTTACATTAAAATTAAATTGTTTATAAAAAATAAACAAATGAATATTTTCATATAAAACTTAGTGACTGTTTGTCCTTCTATTAGTACTTTATTTTTATAAAGTTTATTATAGAAATTGCAAACCTTGGTCTCTACACATCGTGCATCTCACAGTAGCAGACGATATTTAGTTTCCTTTTTCCCCGTTAGGGGCACTGCTATCCAGGAGAGTGAGGAATCATGGGGCGGTATTCATAGTCGATACTTATTTCTTAAGCAGCGACTTAAGCTGACACCTAGATTCATAGTCGTGCAATGAGCATTGCCTTAAGCCGCAACTTAAGGGGGGAAACCACATTAGGTGGCTCATTTTTATGGATTTTTAAAAAATTTTGGAGGGGGGGGAAATATAAATTAAAATTCAATTACATTTAGGCATCTTTTTATTAGTGTTTTGAACAATGTTTATAAATTCTTTTGATTTATTTTAACCAGAAATAAGGCAGATATGCTGTTATAACCACTGATGGTCCTGATATTTTTTCTCGACTTGCGTGACGTGTAGCAATTTTTATTTTTAACTAAAATTAAAAAAAAAAATTTTCTTACATTCTTAACTTATTTTCTAAAAATATGAACCTCAATTTAGGTAAAAATAATAAAAATTTTTAATTTTGAAGGTGTTTTTAATTTTTTCTTGAATTTTCACAATTTTTTTTACACTAATTACACAAAAAAACACCCTTAAAATCGTGATATCACCTTAAATGTTGGTTCATATTCTTCGTAATTTTATAAAGAATAAAACTTCCAAATCTCATTATAATCGGTAAATATTTGTTTAAGTTAGACTGCACGCAATCATAAAAAATGTGATTTTGAGAAAAACGCATTTAAAGTTTCAATTTATTTTTTTTTGTTCAGCAGAAATTTTTTTTAAAGTCACAAAGAGTCATATAATAATAGAAAAAATAATAAAAAATTTCTAAATATATTTACTTTAAGAAAATTAAAAAAATAAAAAATAAATTTTTTGAAAATTGCAATTAGGTTTCCCCCCTTAAGCATTTGCTTGGAAAAGTAAATTGTTCGATTTTGAGATGCATAGTCCCATCTTAAGAACGCCAAGTATTCATAGTCAAATAAGATGAACTTATTTGACATTGCCGGTGAACTTATTTGAACGAATTGAGGTTATGATTTTAAGTCAACGTTTTACATGACTTAAGTAATTACTTATTGTCTTTTTATAAATATTTATAATAAAAATAAAAAGATTTTTGATTAAAAACAATTTAATAGAGGCATTTCACGTCAGAAATATCACGATTTGCAAAGGGTCTGCCGATTTTTGCAAAACTTCGTGGGATTATAGTCCTATATAAGAGACTTCTTTCCCCCAAATTTTTTCAAAAAAAATTCAAAATTGTTGAAGATACGCCATTTTGAATTTTAATATTAATTTTATAAAATTTTAAATATCTCGAAATATTGTTAATGGATTTTTATTAAATTTACACATTTTTCAGGTAAAAGTATGTACTTTAGAATGCAAATAAAGTTAATAAAAAAAATTAATTTTAAAATAAAAAAATTAAAAAAAATTTTTTAAACAATTTTTTGTTTATTTACTCCTCTCTGAAAAAAATGTTATTAACATATTTGGATTCCTTGTGAATTCACCTTTAATTTCATAAAAAAAATTGATGAAGACTCAACTGGTTCCGGAGATATTGAATTTTTTGTAAAAAATAGTCATAGTTACAGCAGCAATGCACGACTGCGGTAACGTACTACGCGACTTGTGCAGTTTGGTGCTATGGCGCGGCGACGCTTTTTTTTACAAAAAATTCAATATCTCCGGAACCAGTTGAGTCTCCATCAATTTTTTTTTATGAAATTAAAGGTGAATTCACAAGGAATCCAAATATATTAATAACATTTTTCTCAGACAGGAGTAAATAAACAAAAAAATGTTTGAAAAAATTTTTTTAAATTTTTTTAATTAAAAATTAATTTTTTTTTTATTAACTTTATTTGCATTTTAAAGTAAATAATTTTACCTATAAAATGTGTAAATTTCATAAAAATCCATAAACAATATTTTGAAAAATTCAAAATTTTATAAAATTAATATTAAAATTCAAAATGGCGTATCTTCAACAATTTTGAATTTTTTTTGAAAAATTTGGGGGAAAAAAGTCTTTTATATAGAACTATAATCCCACGAAGTTTTGCGAAAATCGGCATACCCTTTACAAATCGTAATATTTCTGATGTGAAATGCCTCAATAATAATTAAAATTTAATAATTTTAAAAAAAGGTTCAAAATTTATAAAATTTTTACGAGAAATAAAAAGTATTTTTTTTCATCGAAATGTTGAAAAAACATTTCGATTTGGCCTTAGGAATGTGTCTACCAAATAAATGCATCCACACACATACATCCGGAGAATTTGTTCCCCATGTTGAAATATTTATGTATATACACTATACTTGAAAATTTGTAATAATAATTGATTCTTAGAAAATCGACACCCTATATAATATGAGGAAATAAAACTGTTAATATTAAATAATTATTAAAAAATACTATTTTTAAAAATTTTGTGGTTCCAAACGAAAGTTAATTATTTCACCCCTTTTGTATGCACTCTTGGTTCATTGGTTTAGGAAAAAAAGATTTTGTTTAAAAAGTTGCAAAAAATTCATTTTACAATAACTTTTTTTAAACAAAATTTTTTCTGTCGTTTTTTGGCGTTTAATAGAGACAATGGCCAAATAAAAATGTTTTTTTTCATTTCGATTATAAAAATACTCCTTATTTTTTGTAAAATTTCACTGATTCTGACTCAGAATAATTTTTTTTGAAACAATATAATAATAGTTGAAATAATTTTTTCTATCTTTTAATACAGAAAAATTTAGAATCTAAATATAATATTTCGTCAGGAATAAGAATATTTTAATTTTTCATCATTCTGGTAGTCATTTCTTGTATCCTTTTTACTTTATAACTTTTTTCCTAAAAATATTAAAATATTATGCATATTTTTAAGTTTTTTTGACCCCCCCTCCTCTCCCTGTTAAAAGATAGTTTATGTGCATTAGCGTCATTTTTTCTAATATATATAAGCTATCTACCATCGCTTATTGGTAGATACAAGAGAATATTGACGGAAAAAGCCGAACGCTCAATAAGATCATCTTAACGGCGTTGGAAGGTCTGTAAAATTTGTAGGTTACAATTATCGCCCGACAAAATACGGCACTGACTGATTTAAATGACGTGAAATAGGTAAATAAACATTTTTCAACCACTTTTTCTCTAAACACAGACAATTTTTACAAAATAGGCCAACGTACAACGAGTAAGAATCTTCTTAATAACCTAAATTCAAAAGATTGTTTAAATTCATGCAGAAACGTGGTTGTAAAATGTAAAATTGGAAAGTGATGTAATGCTAAGAACATAACAGCTGGACCATTGTGCTCTCTGCATGCTTCTGCCCTCTTCTGGCGACTGGCAGTAAACCGCTTCTTGTTGTCTGTCATTACATTACTTTCCAATCATTTCCAATTTTACATTTTACAACCGCGTTTCTGCATGAAATTAAACAATCTTTTGAACTTAGGTAATTAAGAAGATTCCTACTCGTTGTACGTTGGCCTATTTTGTAAAAAGTGTCTGTGTTTAGAGAAAAAGTGATTGAAAAATGTTTATTTACCTATTTCACGTCATTTAAATCAGTCAGTGCCGTATTTTGTCGGGCGATAATTGTAACCTACAAATTTTCCAGACCTTCCAACGCCGTTAAGGAGGATGGTGACTCAAATAAAAATGTTAAGAATTTTTTGAAATTTGGAAAAACTCGTTATTAAGAATGTCTAAATTATAGAACAATTCTTTAAAAAATTTTTACTGTCCCGTTTTTGAGAATTTAATTCTTGAAATTGCATGTTTTTATATGGGCTCTTATGGGGAGTGTTATGTGAAGTGCACTATTTTGATAATAACTTGTGTAAAAAAGTTAAACTTTTTTTAAAAATCATACTCTTTTAAAGTTTAATACTTTTGGAATAATGTAAAAAAATAATTGAGTAAACCAACTGTCCTGATTTTTAGAAATAACATTAAAACTGACGTAAAATTACAGATTTTCTAACCTCTCTAACATAATACACAGAAACGTGGCAACGTCGCAATGTAATCATATACGAATGAAATCTTATTCAGTGTTACCAACACTGTTTCTAGCATGCATATGGAATGCGCTGTTGTCACGATCTCCATGCTCATAAAATTTTTTTAGAAAATTTTTTTACGTAATTAAATAATTATTTTTAAAAATATTTTTTAAGAATAATGAATTGGAATTATTAAAAAATACTATTTTTTATGTCTAATATATTAAGTATTGCATATTTCACTTATAAAATATATATTAAAACAGTTGGTATTTGCAGTTTTAATCCCATATAGAAGCATGTGAATTCGCTTCTCGCCGCCTGCCCCGAAAAGACAGTCACCATCCTCCTTAAGTATTTGCTTGGTCAAGCAATTCTTAAGGTACATTTCCTTTACCTAGCAGTTGCTTATTTTTGACTATGAATACATATGGTCTTAAGCTCGACTCATTCGAATAAGACCGACTTGATCAAGCAAAGCTTAACTTCTTGCTTAAGTCGGGACTATGAATACCCCAGTAAAAAAAATTCGATACACGGACCGCGGAGTTCGTATACGAGCTCGGTAGCTCGTATGAGAAATATGAGAAGGGAGTTCGATTCCGATCGTTGTCACGTAAAGATCTCAAGCATCAATTTTGTGAGGCATTTCCTCACATGGATTTTGTTCTCAACATTTTATCTTAACCTAAAATGCTAAGATCTGTGTTATAAATAATCAATTTCGAATTCGATAAGCAAACAGTGTCAACATTCATCAATTTAAAATTTCAATTTAATTTTCACCTCAAAGAAATTTGAGTGATTCGGAGTACTAAAATTGGAAATTCCATTCGACAATAAACTCACACTAAATTCTCTACATCTATATTGGATTTAACACAAGGACTGCCCACTGCAGTTGAATATGTCTTCTCTTTCCATCTTTAAGAGAACATTGGAGTGACTGCATAGAATCTGGATTCTCATTAGCCTGCATCCACAACCAACGCAAGACTAAGGGTCCACGCACTTACCTCATTGACGTCTCACCGTGTGATGCCTTAATGCCATCCACTGCACAGCTTCGACTATGACCACGCTTTTGCTGAACCGATGTTCAATTTATGACACAGCCTAAATATAACCAATAAAATTTTTCTTCTTCATTTTAGTGTTTGTTCTGACAGTTGGCTAAGCCTCAAGTCATTTAAGAAGAAGAAGAAGAAATATGAGAAAACTCTCATACGAGCCTTTTCCGTAATGAGAAGTGTATAGATGCTTGTATACGAGGTGACTTTTAAAGCATTTTTCTTAATATAACACTATTTTAAAGTAAATGTAGATAATAGAAATGAATTTTCAAAGTAAAACAAAGCTAAATTTATAAGGGAAATGAAGTTTTAAGAAAAAAAGGATAATTTTATTCAAAAAATTTATTCACACTGAAAAAAGGTTAGAATTTGATAATTCCTTGTTACTCTAACTAACCGACATTAGATATTTCTCGTATACGGTAAGCAGATTTTGTATTAAATTAAATTATTTTCCTTTATAAATTTAGCTTTGTTTTACTTTGAAAATTCATTTCTATTATCTACATTTACTTTAACCCTCTGCTGATGCTAACTTATCCCCACTCTATCGCCAAAGAACGTAACTCCCATAGTCCCCACCAGGCGTCCAGAATGACGATTTTTGACGATAACGGTCGTTAGCATCAGCAGAGAGTTAAAGTAGTGTTATATTAAGAAAAATGCTTTAAAAGTCACCTCGTATACAAGCATCTATACACTTCTCATTACGGAAAAGGCTCGTATGAATCGTTTTTTATAAAATAACAAATATTTATTTGTTAATAATAAAAAAGAGAAAATCTAACCTTGAAATAATTTTTTCATATCCAGGCTTCGCACTCTTTTACTAAAAGCTACTATTTGCTACTTTTTTGATATGAGGCTACTTTTTGGCTACTTTTTTGAACCTAATGCTACTAAAAGCTACTTTTTTGAACAAATAGTCAAATTTAGATTTTTAGTTTTCACATTTCCATTTAAAAACAGTGTTAAAAACTAAAATCGTTAATGAAAAACGACCGTCAATAAGATATTAGGAAATAATGCTACCGACATTTACTCTATCAATAGTGACTGATTATAAATTGTGTTTAGATTTTCTTGCAAATGATAACCTTTAAATTCCCTGTTTTTCCCGGCTTTGTCCTAATTTTTCCCGGTTTTATTTTCTCATCAAATTTACCCAGATAACCAGCGTACTAGTACTGTACCAGCCATGTACCTTCGCACTGTACCAGGTACTGTACTGGTATGTCGTACTGATAATGGCGGAGAAGCATTGGAAATTCATAACCTAAAATCCCAATTAGTACGACGAACTGGTATTGTACCTATTATTATATTCGTACGGAGTACTTTGGCAATTTTAGAATTCTAACCGTACAACATACTATTTTTATACTAGTATCGTACTGGTATGTACATACTCTATTATTTCGTACAAGTACAATATGAGTACGATACCAATACGCTGTACTAAAAAATAATGATTAGTACGCTTGGCTATCTGGGTATATTTATTTGATTTCAAACATAAATAAATCTACAAATGGTTTCAAAAATTTGTATTAGATTTTTTATGAATAGTTAAATGGTTTTGACAAGTTTCTTTAAATTTTTTGCAAATAATATTTTATTTAATAATTTTAATTCACAATTTGAAAAATAATTGAATTAAACAAAGAATTTTTTCAATTTTTCAAAAAAAAAATCTTGTCTGTTCATAATTATAATTGAAAATTTGATTAATTCAGTTTCATTAAAATTTTTGAAAATAATTGAATTGTAGAGAACAATTTAATTATTTATAAAGATAATTGAAATTTCAAGGAGAATTTCAAAAAATTTTTAAACATAATTGAATTTCTGCGGAGAATTTTATTACTTTTGAAAATAATTGAATTGTTTTTTTCGAATTTTATGAAAGTAATTGAATTCTTGTGAAGAATATTTTTCAAAAATAATATTCAAAAGAATTTAGTAAATCTGAAAAATTTTGCTATTTATGAATAGAGAAAGGTAGATTATGCGATTGCATAATTGCATAATTAGAGAAAGGTAGATTATGCGATTGCATAATTGCATAATTTTTTAAAATCAAGTAGAAACATTATAATATTATGTTAATTCATGTTTTAAACCTCTTACAACATGTTTCTAGAGCGCATAATATTGCATAATTTTTTACTTACTGCATAATTGTACTCTTTTTGCATAATGATCGCAGAATAGACTCAAAATTTTCAAAATAGTGCTTTTTTAACTAAAAACCATAAAAAAATTTGTTTTAGTTTCTTTATTTTAAAAATATTTTTTTAAATTAAATAATAAAATAAATAAGTTTTTAAACTATTAACTAACTTGTTAAATGTTATTGAAAAATTAAATAAATCTTAAATTTTAAAAAGCAGTAAGTACTATATATGATGAGTAACATCGTTTCCGGTCATTTTCCCGAAAGGCCGTGTCCGAATGTCTAATTTATTAAATATCTAAAATCCCGAATACTTTTATACAAAATTTTGTATAAAGATGTTTCCGTTGTTAAAATTTTTTTCGGAATCTTAAAGAAACCACAGCAAAGATTTGTTTAGTGTTTGCCTCATTCAATTTCGTTTGGTCGTTCAAGAGTTATTTAATTATTATTTAATATCTGTTTTGTTTATAAAAATTTGTATAAACATAATATAAAACAATTTTTTTGTTTTTTTTGCTGAATTAAGTTTGGTGGAAACATTTCTTTTTATGTGTAGATTAAAATTCCTGAATTTTATTGCAATTGGTTTACTTACTCCAAAAAAACTAAATTCTTACTTGGAGTCGCACATATATCCATTTTTTAATAAAAAACAAAAAAAAATTTGGGTACATAAATCTTTGGGAAATTAGATTCGGGAAAAAGGTATTTGGGATTTTAGACATTCGGGATAGGGCCTTTCGGGAAATTGGTTTCGAAAAATAACCAGTAACTGTTCCAAATCAAAAATTTTTTTTAAATGCAACATAATTTTGTAAAATGAACATTTTTTAGCGCATAATTGAAGCAGAATTCTTTTTAATTGCATAATCATGCTTATTTTATCGCATAATTAACGCAGAATTCATCTTTTTAGTCGCATAATTCCGCATAATCGTACACAATTTAAGCGCATAATTAGAGGGACTCAAAATGCATAATCTACCTTTCTCTAATTATTATTTAAATTAAATTATAAATTACAATCTATAATAAATATTATATATATGAGTCATTCCATTATATTTCGACTAAAGTCTTTGCGGACTAATTTTAAAAAATTATAATATTTTGCAGGAATGATTTTAAAGATATTAGGATCATCGAACAAAAAGAATTTTTTAAATATTTTTTATATTTATTGTAAAATAAGCATCTAAAGTATATAAAGTCTTAAAAAGTTTCTATTAGAAAATATTAAAGAAAACACATAATTTACTATGAAAACGTAAAAAAATTATTAGAATTTATTATGAATGAATTATTTTATTATATTATAAATTAATAGAAACCATTATTATTAAGAAATAATAAATAAAAAATTATTTTAAAGTTCACCTGGCAAATAACCTATTTTTGCAAATTTCATTCGCTAAATGTGAGAAAGAGAAATCATTAAATTGAATAAAACCTTATGAAATATAAAGAAACTTTTAATAACTTTTAGTTTTTCTTATCACTTTCTTCCTTTTTTATTCACAAATGTTAAAAAATAAGCAATTAAAACTGGCACTTTGCTTATTTTTACGATTTTAAAATGTAAATAACTTCTGCCCAGAAAAATGAAAAATTACGAAAATTGGTCAATAATAATAAGATGCTTATTTTACAATAAATAGAAAAAATATTTAAAAAAATCTTTTTGTTCGATGATCCTAATATCTTTAAAATCATTTCTGCGAAATATTATAATTTTTTAAAATAAGTCGGCAACGACTTCAGTCGAAATATAATAGAATGGCTCATATGCATATTATATATAAATTAATAAAATATATATTTTATATTAAATTTTAAATTGTAAATTACTAAATAATTCAATTTTAAAAATTTCTACAAGTTATCATTAAAGTAATTTTCATAAATTCATAAATTTTATTGATTTAATGTAATATAAGATTATTTGAGGGGCTGATATAAAGTGGTTTAAAAAAACATTGGGAGAAAAAGTGGGATAAGTGACTTGATAGCAAAAATGGTTTAAAACAATTAAAATATTTATCAATAAGTTTATTACACGAATGACTTGCAAAATATCAAAGTTTTTCTTTACTATTAGCCCGTATTTGCGCCCAAGTCACTTATCCCACTTTTTCTCCAAATTACCACGTTTACTATCAACCCCTCATTTCAAAGTATTACGTTTATGCCCTCATGACTCGCACGTCATGTACCTAAACTACAACAAAATCAGAACGAGTGCCTGCTAAATGCGTCTCATTATGCACGCACCGCGTGACTCGCATGTCCTGCGCCCGAAGTGCGACGCATGATTGTTATCTGGGATGTTTAGTGAAATCGAAATTAGATTGTAAAATTACTCCAAGGTTACGAACCTCCCCACTCTATTTAGAATAGTGTTGCCAATATTGTAATTAATTAATTGCGGTGATAGAGATTTTGAGAAAGTGATTACCGAACACTTTTTAACATTTAACAAGAGTTTGTTAGATAAAGACCATTGATATAATTTATCAATGTCTTTTTGAAAGTCCTCGGCATCAGCTATGGAAGTGATAACTTTATATAATTTCATATCATCCGCAAATAAAAGAAATAAAGAATGTTTAAATAAAGATGAGACATCGTTTGTAAATAAAATAAATAAAAGTGGTCCGAGGTTCGAACCCTGAGGTACTCCCGATGTAGCATAAAATATATTTGAATAGTTGTGACTAACACGAACTGTGAGCGTTCTGTTTGATAAATAGCATTATACCCATAAAAGAAAATTTTGAGAAAGCCCAAATTCTCTCAGCTTTGCCACCAGAATATCGTGATTTACCTTATCAAAAGCTTTTGAAAAATCTGTGTATACCGCGTCAACCTGGAGGCCTCGCTCAAGATTGTTAAGTATAAAATTAGAAAATACATAAGTTGGTTTTCACAAATCTGCCTCTAACGAAGCCGTGCTGTTTAAAGTTTTAAAGAAAATGAGAAATCAAAATATATGATTCAATATTAAGGTATTTGTCGCGTAAATTCGTTTTCGTCAGATTTTTTTTAAATTTCACATAATTATTCTTTGGATATTTATCTACAAAATAAGGCCTATTAAAATAAAATTGACCGTCTGTCAGTCTCAAAAAATGAAATCAAAGTTTCGATTTTTAACATGTAAGGTATAGGAAAACCATATGAATAAACCACAGATTTTTAATTTTTGCACTTATACTAATCGTCAGATTTTTTAGAAAAACTAAAGTTTTATCTATTGAACCAAAATGAACTTTTATAAAAAAATGAAAATTTTTCACCGTCTTGTTTAAAAGATATTTAACATCAAACTTGAAAACTTATTTTAACATTTATTGTAAATGACAGATGAATTCGTAAACGTGGCAATAGCGCTTGTTAAATACTGCAGCTTGTCTGATACTTTTGGCGCGAAATTTTAAAGACGTCTATACGCCAAACTTGCGACGTTGCCACGATCGTTTTTCATGCGAGAGGTTATGAATATACATTGAGAACATCTGTGTGTCAAACTGTACGTCCGCAAAAGTTTTTCGGAAACTCGCATTCATAATCGTTTCATAAGTACAGTGAACGGATACAAACTTTTGAGAGTGACCAGTCGCGCGACAAATACCTCAAGGAGTCAAAAATTTAAAAAAATCCTTTAACCCCTTCACTGGCAGGGCGTTTCAAATGGCGTTCCTGACAGTGAAGGGGTTAAAAAATAATCATTTTTATATTGTAAAAAAGTGTATAATTTTTTAACTCAAAAAATAAAAGCATGATAAACAAAAAATAATTTACAACAAAACGAGATCTATTATCTAGAATTAAATTTTCGAGTGGAGGAGCGAGTTCTTATTTGACTGCTTTTCTCACTAAAATTTTTTTTCTTTTATTTCGTGAACAATATTGATTTCGGCTTGTTTTCTTTTTGATGATACGATTTTATCTATTGCGCTCAAATTCCAACCTTTTTTCGACATTGCAAAATGCTTACTCGTTGGACTTATGAGACATTTGGAATCAATACACGAAAGATGTTTGAGAAAAAGGGTATCCAAACTTTCTGCATTCCAAATAATTTGAAATTTTTTTTGGAAGTTTAGTGCTGATTTTAAATTTGGTCGTAATAATAAATCTATAGCTGCAATTTTAGAGGCACTTTTGACATGCTCTGCTGTACTAAAGTTCCATGTAGCTAACTGAAGAGATAGCCTTTTGCAATGTTGTCCAAAAGGTTTAAATTTGTTTTGTTTTTATATTGTGTGGCGGGTCCATCACTTTGAAAATGTATTACATTTACACTTGGTACTGTCGATTTAATCGAAAAATCGATAATACTTTTTACTTCATTGCTTTCTATAGCACCCAGATAACAAAATGCTTGTCATTTAGGCGCGTTTATGCTGGACTGTACGCGCCATTGCTGGCAATATCGCCCGCCCGCGGTCCGGTCTACCGAAATGACAGAAATGCGGTCCGGCAATAAAAATATAATGCGCACTTTAAAAGTATTATAATAAATTAAGAGAGTGTTACATTATGCCTTAATTTAATGTTAATAAAATAAAAAATGAGAATAAATAAAAAAACATATTCTTAGAATTTTTCGAACTATTGAGACTCTTGAGATTCGAGCTCTCGACCATAGTCTTCATCAATTTTGTTTATGAAATTAAAGGTGAATTCATAAGGAATCTAAATATGTCAATAATATTTTTCTCAGAAAGAAGTAAATAAACAAAAAATTGTTTAAACAAATTTTTTAAAATTTTTTTATTTAAAAATTAATTTTTTTAAATAACTTTATTCGCATTTTAAAGTTCCTACTTTTACCTGAAAAATGTGTAAAGAACGATGCTAAAAAATGGTCAAAATTTGACCCCGAAGGGGATTGTAAAAGAAGTATATGTTTTTATAGATTTTGACATACTAAATCCGAAAATCACCCTTAGAAAGTTCTAAACCTTGGGGAAAGGGTTGAAAAACCACACTTAACTCAGTGATACCGTTTTTAATAAAAAAAGTAAAATATGATTAAATTATGTGAATAAGAAATGTTTACACTATAATTTAATAAAATAAGGTAACAGTAATAACAACCGCATAATTTAAATCACGATTACGACTCTTGCAGTTTAAAAAACTACCCCCTCATACATCAACCCTTATGCCAAAACCCCAAAAAGTTATAAAATGTCAATATATTGATACATAATAAATCAATAATTAATCCTTTAAAAATAAACAACGTTTACCACTACTGTAAAAATATTGGCCACCCCTAAATATGTTAAAAAACCACCCCTAAACAACGAAAAACGAAAAAAAACTTGAAATGTCATGAACTAAGATTCTAATGTTTTTGTTAAAGAGTTATACCTACAAATAACAAATAAGCAACTATTATTACATCCACCATTAACTCAACAACCGTTAATCATGATCAGAAACCATCCCTATATCATTCCTAAAAAAATTACCTCCGAAGTTACAAATTAAAAACCAAATTATTTTGCTATTTATGACACTTTAAATAAATATTTGATATGGTGATAATCAATTTATTTCAATCAATAAAGAAAAAACATAAAATATTCAAACCATGAAGGTAAAATCTTTGGTTGTCCAATCAATAAAGATCAGGGCTAAGGGATCCAACTATTGAAGGTAAGATACATTGTTGTCCAATCAATGAAGATTAGGGTTATCAGGTCTAACCACAGAAGGTAAGAAACATTGTTGACCAATCAATGAAGATCAGGGATATCAGGTCCAACCACTGAAGGTAAGTAACATTGTTGACCAATCATTGAAGATCAGGGTTATCAGGTCCAACAACTGAAGGTAACATACATTGTTGTCCAATCAATGAAGATCAGGGTTATCAGGTTTAACCACTGAAGGTAAGAAACATTGTTGTCTAATGAGTGGTTGGACCTGATAACCCTGATCTTCATTGATTGGTCAACAATGTTTCTTACCTTCAGTGGTTGGTTCTGATAACTCTGATCTTCATTGATTGGTCCACAATGTTTCTTACCTTAAGTGGTTGGACCTGATAACACTAATCTTCATTGAGTGGTTAACAATGTTTCTTACCTGCAGTGCTTGGACCTGATAACCCTTTTCTTTATTGATTGGACAACAATGTATCTTACCTTCAGTGGTTGGACCTGATAACCCTTATTTTCATTGATTGGACTACATTTTTTCTGACCTTCAGTGGTTGGATCCCATAATCCTGATCTTTATTGATTGGACAACAATGTATCTTACCTTTAGTGGTTTGACCTGATAACTCTGATCTTTATTGATTGAGCAACAAGGTATCTTACCTTCAGTGGTTGGACCTGAATCCCTGATCTTCATTGATTGGTCAACAATGTTTCTTACCTTCTGTGGTTGGACCTGATAACCCTGATCTTCATTGATTGGACAACAATGTATCTTACCTTTAGTGGTTTGATCCCTTAGCCCTAATCTTTATTGATTGGACAAGCAAAGACTTTACCTTCAAGGTTTGAATATTTTATGTGTTTTCTTTATTGATTGATATAAATTGATTATCACCATATCAAATATTTATTTAAAGTGTCATAAATAGCAAAATAACTTGGTTTTTAACTTTTAACTTCGGAGGTAATTTTTTAGGGATGATATAGGGATGGTTTCTGATCATGATTAAAGGTTGTTGAGTTAATGGTGGATGTAACAATAGTTGCTTATTTGTTATTGGTAGGTACACGGAGAGAAAAAAAAGTGAGCCGTTTGATTTGGCAAGAGAGCGCTGTTTTCCCTTTATAAAGCACAGCAGTAGCGCCGCAAACGTCGAACGGTTCTACTTTTTGAGGAGTATCGGTTCTCTTCTCCACACAAATAGAGCCGCTTACTTTCCAAAAAGTGTACCCGCTTTCCCCAAAAAGGAGAACCGTTCTCCCCTCGAGAGTAAGCAGCGTGCTTAACCTCAAGTTGAACGGCTGTTTCGCATTTAACGCAACCGCTCTACCGACAGGTAGAGCCGCTTACTTTTCTTTCTCTCCGTGTATAACTCTTTAACAAAAACATTAGAATCTTAGTCCACGACATTTCGAATTTTTTCCGTTTTTGGTTGTTTAGGGGTGGTTTTTTAACATATTTAGGGGTGGCTGATATTTCAACAGAAGTGGTAAGCGTTGTTTATTTTTGAAGGATTAATTATTGCTTTGTTATGTATCAATATTTTGACGTTTCATACCTTTTTGGGGTTTTGGCATAAGGGTTGATGTATGAGGGGGTAGTTTTTTATACTGCAAGGGTCGTAATCTTGATTTAAATTATGCGGTTGCTATTACTTATTTTATTAAATTATAGTGTAAACATTTCTTATTTACAAAATTTTATCAAATTTTACTGTTTTTTATTGAAAACGGTATCTCTGAGTTAAGGGTGGTTTTTCAACTTTTTCCCCAAGGTATAAAACTTTCTAAGGGTGATTTTTGGATTAAGCAGGTCAAAATCTATAAAAACATATACTTCTTTTACAATCCCCTTCGGGGTCAAATTTTGACCATTTTTCAGCATCGTTCTTTCATGAAAATCCATAAACAATATTCCGAGATATTCAAAATTTTATAAAATTATTATTAAAATTCAAAATAGCGTATCTTCAACAATTTTGAATTTTTAAAAAAAAATTTGGGGGAAAGAAGTCTCATATATAGAACTATAATCCCACGAAGTTTTGCGAAAATCGACAGACCCTTTGCAAATCGTGATATTTCTGACGTGAAATGCCTCATTTTTACAAAATTTAATATATATTCTTTCTCCGTGTAATTTTGAGGTTAGGTTGTGTCAAGTGAGACAGAGGGAGATAGTTAGTAGTGAATCGTATGTGGATAAGGTAGGCTTCTAGAAAGTCGATGTCTGACTCAAGTAGTGAATGTTGGAGTGGAAGCAAGGCGCGAATATTTAAAATGGTAATTGTAACTTATCCAAATTCGGATGCTTTTAGAATTATTTCATAATTATAACGATCAATATAGGATGAAAGGTTTGCCCTTCTCAGGCATCTTATCATTTTTTCGCTTAGAATTCTTTTTTCTATACGTGAAGCCAAAAGCGGCTACTTAAAAATTTCAATCTTATTTTTTAATTAAATTGTATGTGGATGTAATAAAATCTTAAATATTAATCAAAGAAATTATTCTAAAATCATTTTTTTCCTTTCATCTAAATACTACCCGAACGATAAATCTTTCTTGTATCTTAAATTCAAGGAATTTATATTCTTAGTAACAAAAAAAAAAGAAAATTAAATTTTTCGGTAAATATTAATGATGCAAATAAAAAAAAATCCGTTCGAGCTGAATTCAAATGGAACTTGACACACATTTTGTATTCAATTTCAGGTCAAGAAGACAATGTCGGATTTTTTCTTCTTCTTCTGGTTTGAAAGAATTTCTTAATGGAAATTAACTTTTGTATAATATTACGAATGCTAATAGGAGATGAATCATTAGCAATGACTCAAGAGAGTCATTAGCTTTGGAGAAACAAGGAACTGTTTTATTACTGATAATGGTCTTATTAAAAAAAATATATTTTACCTTTTTTCTTCCTTTTCTTCTTTAGAAAGTGACCTTCCCATTATAAAGTCTTATTTAACGTTTCGTAATATCGTCATACATTTTGCGATATTTGGAGAATTGGGTACTTCAAAGTTTAATGATTATATTAAGGTCAAAAGCCGAGGGTGTTCCATTTGTCGATGTTACCATGATAATAACCATAAAATATTGTCTAAAATATCTCATTTGTTTGTGGATATAATATTAATATATTTTTTTCACATTTATAACGCATAAGAAAATTAATATTTATCACTTTTTTCCATTTACAATGTGCTACATTGTTTCAATAAAATTCAAAGTTTGTTTACTCGACAACAGGAACCATTCTCGATAATTGGTTCGTTTACCCTATTTTGTTTTTTAACCTTTCTTGTTGCAAGAAATCATGTAGGAGAACTGTACTTTTTTTCTATTTTGATGTGGAAAAATTGTACCATTTTCTATTTTGATGATGATAAATTGCATCTTATTCTACTTTGATGGTGAAAAATTGTGAGGAATATTTTAAAATAAATGGAAATTTTTTCCTGTTTCAGAAGTGGAATGTGAGGTTTCGAGTCAAGTAGAATACTCAATGCAAGCGATATGGGGTGTAAGTATAAGGGAACTTCACCTCGCTCTTTGGAAGCCTTGGAATACCCTCAGGGACGCATCCCTGAATGGAACTCTTCTTCAGGGACACGCTCAGCATCTCACACCACCTAGAACGTATCCTTTTTCTCTCAAAATGAAAATTTGAACCTGAAAATTTTTCTTAAAATTATGTTCCTTTAGAAAATTTATTTTCTTCTCCATCACCTTCTTTAGTCTCATGATTTTTTTAATTTTATACGAATCATTTGACAAAGTTTGTCTAAATTCTTCTGAAAGTAAAATAACTTTACCTCAAGCAAAAGTTAGGATTGGGGCTAATCACTTGATCCACATTAGATTTTATAAAACAATTAGGAAACAAAGTAGCAAATAGATTAGAGACTATATTACTTTTCCTACTTTCAAAAAAAAACTTTTTTTCCTTAACTATAGTTTTAGTAGACAACCGCACGGAGAGGAAACTTTGAGATTGTCACTTCCAGCTCCAGAATTGGAATTGGGAACTCCGCCGCGGCTTTGTTATCCCCTAGTGATTTTTCTCACTCGCAAAGATAACAAGGATCCTCATCCCGACGAGACTGTAAGTTTTTATTTCCTCATTTATTTGGTATTATTCCAATATTCTTCAAAGCCAAAAAAACTGAACATATCCAAAAATATTTTCTAAAAATAAGTTTCCAAAATTCTCCCAAGTAATAACGTTTTCGAAAAATTTTCACCTATACAGGACTCGAACCAGTGAAAGTATAAAAAAATATGGACTTTAAGGACTAAAAATGATAAATCGCGGATCATTTACGGATCAATTTCTGACTAAAATATAACCAGTCCGAGTCAAATAAAAGAACATTTTACTTAAAATTATAAATTCAATTTTTTCATAATTATATAACATGAAGACATCGAATTTCTTCATGTTTCATGTTTCCCAAGTAATAACGTTTTCGAAAAATTTTCACCTTTACAGGACTCGAACCAGTGAAAGTATAAAAAAATATGGACTTTAAGGACTAAAAATGATAAATCGCGGATCATTTACGGATCAATTTCTGACTAAAATATAACCAGTCCGAGTCAAATAAAAGAACATTTTACTTAAAATTATAAATTCAATTTTTTCATAATTATATAACATGAAGACATCGAATTTCTTCATGTTTTTATAATAATTAAAAATGGTAAATTGATAAAATCATTCTTTTATATTATAAGAATATTGTACTTCTTTAAAATTATTTTCATCATTTCCATTCAATTATTATTTTTAAGAATTTTTATCTAAAATTCTTCTTTAAATGAATTAATTTTCGAAAAAGTTCTTTGACAATTTTCAAATCCATTTGTTTACAATATTCAATTTTACGAATTTTTAAATTATTCGTAAATTCTTCGATTAAATATATATATTAGAAAATAAAATTTCAAATTATATAAAAAAAAATTCAAATAAACTTTTTCAAAAAATTGATTTCAAAATTCCATTATTTCTAAAAATTCACGCTTTATTGCTTTTAATATTCAATTATTTATTATCTAAAATTTTAACTAAAATTAATTTTTTAATCAATTTTAATTAGAAAATTCTACTGGAATTCAATTATTTAAATACAAAAATAAATAATTTATTGAATAATAGAATGCTTCTTAAAATTGAATTTTCATAAAGAATTTTATCAACTTAAATAATTAAATTCTTTCCACGAATTATTATGTAAACTTTTGACTAAAATTAATGTTTAAATCAATTTTTATTAGAAAATTCTACGAGAATTCAATTATTTAAATAAAAAAATAAATAAATTATTAATTGAATGCTCCTAAAGAATTTTAAATAAGTGAATTTATTCGCCAAATTTTTTTTAACATAATTTTTTTAAATAATTACATTTTTCAAGAAAATTGTTTAAAATTGTATTAAAAATAATTGAAATTCTGCAATGAGTTTTATTATTTGTGAAAAGAATTGAATCCCTAAGAAGAATTTTATTATTTTTGAACATAATTAAATTTCTACAAAGAATTTTATTACTCTTAAAAATAATTAAATTTCTGCAATAATTCGTAACTTCTCCAAAATTATATATTTTTTTAGTTGTTTTAAGTAAAATTCTTCTATAAATCAATTATTTTTAATAATTTTTGAAAAAAGTTCTTTGAGATTTTAATTTTAAACTTTTTCAAAATTCAATTATTTCTAAAAATTCACTCTATAATGCTTTTAATATTCAATTATAATCTAAATTCAAACTGAAATTCATTTTTAAATCAAATTTTATTACAACATTCTACTAGAATTCAATTATCTAAATACAAAAAAATAGTTTTTTGAATAATTGAATGTTTCTTAAAATTCAATTTTCATAAATAATTTTATCAACAATTTTTTAAATACTTGAATTCTTTTGACGAATTTTAATAAAATTTTTAAGAATAATTACATTTTTCAAGGAATTCGATTAAAATAGTATATTAAAAATAATCAAATGTTTGCCAAGAATTTTATTAACATGTTTGAAAATAATTGAATTTCAGAGAAGAATTTCATTATTTCTGAAAATAATTGACATTTTGTGAAGAATTTATTTAAATTTTGGAACATAGTTGAATTTCTGCGAAGAATTTTATTACTTTTGAAAATAATTGAATTTCTGCAATCATTTGTAATTTCTCTAAAATTCTCTAAATTGTATCGTACAATTTACGAACTTTTCGTTCTTTTCCAATCAAATTACGGACTTTACGGACCTTTTTTTTAAAAAAAACTGACTTTTACGGACTTGAAGCATATTCACGGACTTTTACGGGATTTACGGACCTAGTTCGAGCCCTGCCCGTAGTAAAATAGTTTTTAATTTTAGACCAAAGGAAGTTAAAAGAAAGAAAAAAATTTCTTTCTACTTTCGAATGTTGTGTGAAAATTTTATTTGTACAATTTTCCTTTTTTATTTATACAGGTCGCTCTAGTGAATGTCGTTCATATAAAAGACAGTGTCTGCACATTGCCGACCTCGATCCTCGCTCAGTATTTAAAACAGGCTAACGGGCAGTTGTCCTGTCTCAAGGTAAGCCTCATCATTCCGTTATCGCAAAATTTAATTTGAAAAAAATTTTCAAATATACAAAAAAAAACGATAACGAAAAATTATTTTCTTTCTTTTTTTTAATATACGACGACTTTCTTTCTTTTTATTGAAAAAATGTATACAACCATTCTCGAGAGAAATTCTATATCAATTCTTATAGAGATGGGGGCGAGTCTAAATCGTATTTCAAATATTTGCCCAAGTCTTTTATTTCTTTCACTTTTTTCCATTTTAAGCAAGTGTATTTTTCCCTCTTCTTTTTGTTTCTTTAAAAAGCGGCACAAATGAGAATATTAACGGGGAAAAATGTAAATAAAAATTGCAATGATGTTAGTTTAAATGAAAAAGAAAGGTACAATTATTTTTAGAAGCAAACACCTTATTCTTGATTTCCTGTTTAAGTTAAGATATTTGGGAGTAAATTTACTATGATTTATTTATTAATATAGATAAAATATTAATTAAGTCATTAATTAAGTCATTAATTATACATAAAACACTATTAGAAATAAATCATATTTCGATATTTTTATTCCAATATTTTGAAATTGGTTTTATTTATTCAATTCTTTACAATTTTTTGAATTTCTTTATTAACAGAAAATTTTTTAAATAAAAATTATAGATGCAGAGGAAATATGAAATACTATTTTTTTTATTACTTTTCTATTTCACTTCAGTCAATATTTTTTCTATATTAATAAATATAATATAGTAAATAGGTTGAAAGTGAGATCAATTTCTATTATTTTGTAAATTATGATTATTAAAAAATTTACATATTATTATTTACATATTTATCCCCAGTATTTTCAACTTTTCTATAAATAAATAAAAAATAAAAAAAAATTATAAATGAAACATTAAATTTGTAAATAAATTAATAAATAAAATATTGAATAAATTAATTAAATAATTCACTACCCCTCCTCAAGCGCCGTAAAGTTGTACAAAAATGGATCCAACTTTGGGCAACGAAAACTTGTAGGTTTTGACTTATATTTTCCAAATTTTCAAACCGTGAAATTGCCCCAGCTCCTATATTCAAATAAAACGAATTTCCGTATTTATCTCAAAATAAAATTTTGAAAAAATTAATTTTTTACGTTTGGACGCAAAAAATGTAAGCAAATATCTTTTTTAGTTAGTTTTTCTAGTTTATAAACCCAGATGAAAGTTTTACTAACCTGTCAGTTGGAAAAGCGGAAAATCAATTATTATGGAGATGAAATATTTTTTGCCCTTTTATGAATTTCGAGTAAAAAATTAGTATTAGCGTGAAAATAGAAAACAGGATATAAAAGTATGTCTATAAAATGAAAAATAAATTATTTAAAAAAGTTTTTTTTTGAAAAATTGGATATTTTTTTCTAAACACTTAATCTTACAGATTCAACAAAACTTCATTTTTTACACATAAATCCACCTTTACAGATTTTTTAATAGTTCAACAATATCTATAAATTTAGCGAGGACAATTCCACAACTGCCTTATGAAGTTGTATCGCGTATCTTGTATCTCCAATATCGTTAATTTTGTAACGGCCCCAAATTTCCATGAAATGGTGATGAATCGATTCTCCTGCCTGTTCAGACCAATAGCCTAAGCCATTGCCGTTTTCTATCGTTTCTAAACTCTCTTGTATATGTTCTTTAAGAACATGGATTTTCAAGGATTCAGAAACATCGCAAATGAATTTTAAGTCTTCTATAGCCATACGAAGTGATTTTAGAAGATTGCTTAGAGATGAGCCGACTTTTCCGGAGGTGAAACAGCAATCCACAACTTTATCCATTGCGCGGAAAGCTGAGATAAATGGTGTAATTTTAAAATGTCCAACTTTTCCGCATATTTCCTTATCTTCCAGTAAATGAGCATTTTTTATCATTTTTCTACACGCGTTACCTTCAAAAACACGACCATGATAATTTTTGGTGATCACATTGAGTTTCTTTGGCCAATTTAAGGCTGTACTTTCTCCCACCAGAGGAACCAACCCATTCCAAAATAAATGGTTTGCAAATCCTTGTAAGATGTGTAGTTCCGGAATTGGGCATTTTTCTATGACTTTAATTTCATCTTCTTCTTCAAATAATGAAGGATTGATGGTACTTCGACACCCAGACGCATATTTCTTAATTTTGCCAGTCGCACAATATTTCTGGTAGTCATTCTTAAGATCGCCATAAGTTTTTAATTTAGGCACTATTTCTTCATCGTCGCTATTTACACCCTTCCTACCAGAAGGTCCACTTTCATTTTTCCGATCAGAAGTCTTTCGATGAGTACCACGAAGCTCCTGCAGAGTTACAAAACAATAGGGACAAGGATACGTTGCAGATGCAGTTTGTTGTCCATTCACAATGAGCAATACTTTGAAATCTGCTACAAATCGAAATGGAATGTCATTTAATTCAGTGAGTTTGAATAAAATGTTCAGATTTTCATAAGTCTCTTTAATGCTTGGAACGACACACAACAAGATCAATCGTTTAACACTCGTAAGCTTTGCTCTTTTACCGACGCTTCCACCTTCAGAATACAGAGATCTTTTTCCTTTCACGTCATCAGTATATGAATTATTATTCTCTTCAAAGTCCTCATGTTCTGGATCTACCTCTGGGATGTAATTTGAAGGCAAAACTGCCATGGATAATTTGAAAAAACCTTGTCCTCCGTCGCCCATTATTTTAATCGTGACGTCACCTTCTATTTTTCTTTCGACTATTACACGATCAAGTAATTCCGAAGCATTGGCATATACAATAGGGCGTTTTTTTTTCAAGCTAGTGTCATCACAATCAAATTGATCATAACTTATTTTAAAAATATCTTCCAAGATCTTCGAACTTTCAGACATATGCTTCATAATATTTTTTGGCACGGATTTCTTGCCGACATTTGCCCTGACAAAATTCAATACTTTCTTCATTTTTTCAAGTGTCAAACCACAGTTGTTTCGTAAATTATCAAATTTTTCGAAAGGAATTTCAATATTCGGCGTTTTTTCAGGATTAACTACAATTCTACATTGTCGCCCGCGGGTTGACAAAGATAATTCTACGTTTTCAACACGTTTGTGATCGTGATATCTAGATTCTATTTTATCTTTCAGAATTGTGGCCACGACTTGTTCTTGCTGTTTTTCCGGAAGCATTGAAACAATAGATGCCACTTTATCTGCTGCATTTTTACAATCATGTTTGATACCTTTACCCGTTTCTTGATGGCATTCGCAACAAATGAGTATTGAACTTTTCGGTCGTCGCGGAGTCCTTGGTTTTTTAGGCAAACGATTAATATTTAAATTGCCGTGTAATCCTTTTGAAGCATCAATGAGAATATTCGAATCTCTCTTACGCCCTCTTCCTCTCGATACTTTTTCTTGTCGTACATGCCTTCCCGCCAGACATATATAACAATTACATACACTTTGTTTTCCACGTGTATCTTTTGGTAAAATAATATTTTCGTAATTTCGCGGCATCACAGGCATCGGTCTATTAAATACGCCATTTCTTGCATCGTTCAAAGTCAGATAACAAGTTCTGCATATAGCAGTTGGGAAATGATCGTCGTTGAAATCGAAGTTGGGATTGAGAAATTCTCTTATTAATTCTTGAGTTTTCTCGTTAATTAAAAATTTTGAAGATTTATAAACGCCAAACGTAATTTTTCTGCCACATGGAGCGCATACTTTTTTTCTGTTCTCTTCATGAGAACATTTTTGAGTTGGGTGGACTTTCATTTCTGTACAAAAATTAGTGTTCTTTTTGACAAAAAACACAGATTTACAATCTTCTTCATTTATATATATACTTCGATGTTTATTATTATCATATGAATACGAACACGAGTTATTACTCCACCACTGATTTTATGTATTTCACTAGTAGAAAAACAAAAATTAATGAAACTTATTTTACTTTATTATTATACTCACTGTTTGTTATTTGCGTGACATCAAAAAATAGCAGACGACGATTCTCAAGTTAACGTTGCGCAGTTTCGCGCAGATGGCTCTGCTGTCTGCTTTCTTAGCTACAGGTGTGCCCTCTAGTGTAGTAATTATGTACCATAAAGCTGCGAAAAATAAAAATTACGAATATTTGCTTACATTTTTGCGTCCAAACATAAAAAATTGGTTTTTTAAAAATTTCGATTTGGGATAATGACAGAAATTCGTTTTATTTGAATATAGGAGCTGGGGCAATTTCACGGTTTGAAAATTTGGAAAATATAAGCCAAAACCTACAAGTTTTCGTTGCCCAAAGTTGGATCTATTTTTGTACAACTTTACGGCGCTTGAGGAGGGGTGTGATAATAAGTAAATAAGTTAATAAATTAATGAAATAAAGTAAATAAATATATTAACTGGTGACTAAAGTATTTAACCGAAGAGAAAGGGAACATAAGTCTCGAAGTGGGGTCAATGAGTGCGAGAGAGAAATTTTAGTTTCTCTCTCTCTCTCTCTCGTTTCTCCCACTCCTTCGCTCAATTTCCTGTTTCATTCTCATTTAAGCACTTTAAAAACTGATTTATAAACAATCATGTTTTCAAGATTAAAACAAATTTATACTCACTTTTTAGAAATTTTAAAACAGTCTCAAACATTTTCCCAGTAAAAAAGGATTTTTTAACATAGCATTTTGGATGATTGAGCAAGCCGTCTGCTCAATTGTCCAAACGGCATTTGGACAATTGGACTAATTGCTCAATAATTATCCAATGCATTAGGTCCAATCATC
Source organism: Leptopilina syphax (assembly GCA_032872505.1). NCBI lineage: Eukaryota > Metazoa > Arthropoda > Insecta > Hymenoptera > Figitidae > Leptopilina > Leptopilina syphax. The sequence continues at coordinate 26,965,901 of CM065472.1, read as the reverse complement.
CCAAATGTTTTTCGTGGCTAAAAAACTGCTAAATTAAGAAAAAAAAGTACTGAAATGTTACAGAAACTTTAGAGAATTCTTAATTCCAGACAAATACAGAAAAATTAGGTCTAAAAATACCTCGAGTGAGGAAAAAGAACAAGATCAAGTTTTTTTTTTTCGAAAAACGTGTCAATGATGAAAATAATATTCTGGATGTGAAAATATTTGTGACCTTTACAGGATAAGTGACAAATTAAAACAGAGTTCAAATTAATATTTTCTATTATATTTACGAATTTTTATTATTGATATATATCAATAATAAAAATAAATAATAATAATAATAATAATTTGGTGTGGAGTTAGATGGAAGGTTAAACTTCCACCACCACATGGCTACGGCGTCAAATAAGGCGATCGAGTGTGCGGCTAATCTTTCACGGCTAATGCATGTGGCGTGCTTGCAGGAAACAAAGAAACATTAGCAAAGATGTTCAGGATGGAATGGTGGAATTGGGGAAGGTGCACGAGGTGCTTCGCAGTAACCTGCGTTTTATACCTAGGCCCTTCAGTAGCCCAAGCAAACCAGAGTCGAATCCTGAAATTCCTAGATCGATGTCTCACGCCACATCTGGCGAGAACAAGATCATCGACCCAAAGAAGCGCCCTAGAGAGTATGAAGGTCCGGAGACTGATTCTATTGTGACCACTCCCAAGGGTAAAAGGGTTAAGAGCAAGGAGACCAAGACAAACCCTACTGTTATGGAGACGGAGGTGAGTAAGGCTGCTTCGGCCAAGGTTGCTTCTTATTCGGAGGCAACTGTGGAAAATAAGCCTGAAAACGAAAAAGACTTTGAAACCGTCTCCAATAGGAAACGGGCGGCCCGTAAGAGAAAGGCCTTGAAGAAAGCGGAGGAGAGGGAGCGACTTCAGAAGCGCCCCCCAAAATTAGAACAACGGAGGCAATAAAAATTTCGGCCCGGAATCCAGAGACCTACTATAATCTTATAAAGCTGGCAACAACTTCGGTAAATCCAGAGGAAACTGGCACAGAGATTGTGAAAATTAGGAGAACTCTTAAAAAGGAGGTTCTCGTTGTGGTAAAAAAGGGGGGTAAAACTTCAAAGTTCGCTCAGAATCTTACCTCCGTTCTTCAGGACAAGGCCGAGGTTACTGCTCTTGTCAGTAAAAAGACCCTCGAAATTCAGGAACTTGACGAAACAACTTCAGAAGAGGACGTTTTAACCGTCTTAAAGCAGAAGTTGCAAAAGCCCGAGTTAGATGTGACTTGCCGACTTCTGACACGTTTTGGTGGTACGAAAGTGGCACTAGTACGCTTGAGTGAAACGGACAGCGAGAGTCTGCTTAAGCTAGGCAAAGTGCGTATTGGTTGGATAAACGCATCCATCCGAACGCACTTAGAAGTGACAAGATGTCAAAAGTGCCTAGCCTATGGACACGTGACCCGAATTTGCAAGAACCCCGACAAAACAAAAAACTGTCGGAGATGCGGCGAAGCGGGACATTTCGCCAAGAGTTGTACTGGCGACAAGCCAAAGAGCAATACGTGTACAGATTTGGGAAAAACGGAAGTCAACCATATCCCTGGAAGAATTTCCTGCCCGGTTTACAAGGAGGAACTGGAGAAACTTAAAAGGGCAAATCCCTAAAGCTCCTTCAAGTCAACCTGCATACAAGTAAGGATGCACAGGTGCTCCTGATGCAAACAGCTAGGGAAAATGAGGTCGATATCCTGTTCTGCAGTGAGCAGTATCAAGGAAGCGACCTCGCACCTTGGTATCAGGATAAGGCGAAGAGAGCCGCCATCAAGCTGTGCAACCCAGAATTGCGGGTTGACAAGTTCTTGGAGACAAGCAGCGGGTTTGTGTGGATAGAGGTGGCTAATATACGTATGTATAACTGCTACTTCTCACCCAACGACCCGCTGACCATCTTCGAAGCCAATATAGAAGACCTAGAATCGAGCCTCACAGAATCCAAGCTGGATGTCATCATCACTGGCGATTTTAATGCAAAGTCGCCAGAGTGGGGTGAGACGAGGCTCGAAAAGAGAGGAATTCTGATTAGAGAAATGATCTCCAAGAACGATTTATTAGTTGTAAACCGGGGAAAAACATGGACGTTTAGACGAGGTGCGATCGGATCGATTATAGATCTAACGATCGCATCGTCTAATATATTTAGCCGCATAAGCGACTGGCGGGTCTCTGAGGAATATACCGCAAGTGACCACCAGTACATTGAGTTCTCAGTCTCAATGGAAGACACACGAGGAGGAAAAAGACAGGAAGCTCCTAGTCGCAAAACCTCCTCGTGGAACATTAAGAAACTCAACAAGGAGAAGTTCAGCCGGTCCCTAGAAGAATCTATCTTAATTAAGGATTCTGGTTGGGTGAGGAGGCCGAAAAGTCTAAATGGAGAGGTGCGAGCGGTGCGAAATAATTATATTTCGCACCGCTTGCATTCCGCTTGCAATGCGTCGATGCCACGTCGCAAAGGAGCCTTTCCAAGGAAAAAATCCTTGCACTGGTGGTCAGAAAAGCTGGCCTCCTTGAGAAAGGAATGCCTCAAAGCAAGAAGGACATACACCCGATCTAAGGGAGATCCCTTGCTGAAAGAGGCTTTCAAGGAGGCGAAAAAGAACCTCAAGAAAGAGATCCGTAAGTCGCGACGCCGTAGCTGGAAGGACCTAATCGAGGAATTCGATAAGGACCCATGGGGTCTGGCTTTTAAAATCGTGACTAAGAAATTAGTGACGAGGCAAAAGACCCCCGGCCTGGACAATCCCGATTGGGTCAGAAAGATAATACGTTCTTTGTTTCCTCCTGCAGAACCATACCTTAGACGGGACTGGAGTTCTTGCAAAGTCAGAGAGGAAGAACTCTTCACACTTAGCGAATTGCACAAAGCAGGCAAAAGATTGAAAACCGGCAAGGCGCCTGGAATCGATGGGATAAGTAACGAGATCCTAAAGTTGGTAATCGACACTTCATCCCAGATTCTGCTTCGATGCTTCAATCTTTGCCTTGAAAGAGGAGAGTTCTTTCGCGACTGGAAGCGACAGAGGTTAGTCCTCCTAAGGAAAGGTGAAAAACCTCTAGATAAGGTTTTATCGTACAGGCCTATATGCCTGCTAGATACGATGGGTAAACTTCTAGAGGATATGGTTCTGCAGAGAATGCAAAGCCACTTGACCGAAGAGAATCGTCTATCCGATCACCAATTTGGTTTCCGTAAAGGCAAGTCCACAGTTGATGCCATTCAGGCAGTTGTGGACATAGCCAAAGCAGGAAAAAACAAATTGGGACCTGGGAAAAAGAAGAGCTTCTGCGCGTTGGTAGCAATTGACATACGCAACGCGTTTAATTCCGCAAGATGGAAAGATCTCATCGAGTCGATGGAAAAGAAAAACATGCCGCCCTACTTGTTGCGGATAATGGATAATTATCTTAGCGACAGGTGGGTTATATATGAGGGAGACACCTGCACTCTGAGGGAAGAGATGCAGCGAGGGGCTCCTCAAGGCTCGAGGGTGGGTCCATTTGTATGGAATGTATCGTATGATGATTTTCTGCGAATGGATCTGCCCGAAGGTGCGGTGATCATCGGCTTTGCGTACGACGCGTTGTTCGTGTGCACTGCCGAAAGTGAGGAGGCTCTTGGGACATTGGTGAACGAATGTCTGCGACTAGCAAAAAGCTGGCTGGATACCAGAGGTCTTGAAATGGCCCTGGAAAAGACCGAGGCACTGCTGGTCGCAGACAGACGTGGTTATGAGCTCCCACGAATCGTGATAGACGGATTCGAGGTCAAGTGGAGTAAACAAATTAAATATCTTGGTGTGGAGTTGGATGGAAGGTTAAACTTCCACCACCACATGGCTACGGCGTCAAATAAGGCGATCGAGTGTGCGGCTAATCTTTCACGGTTAATGCCAAACGTAGGCGGACCCCGTGAACAAAAAAGAAGACTGGTGGCGAGTGTCGCCCATGCTAAAATGCTTTACGCAGCACCAGCATGGGCCCCATCCCTGAGGAGTAAAAGATGTGTGACCATCTGTGAGAAGATACTGTCGGCGCAGAGATCGATAACAACGCGTATCATCTCTGCATATAAGACGGTATCTACGAGTGCTGTGCAGGTCCTTGCAAGTGTCCCGCCAGCAGATCTTTTGGCGAGGGAAAGGGAAGAAATGTTTCTCTTTTCTAAAGAAAGCAGTTCCTTGAATGAGGAATTAAGACCAAGCAAGGGCCTGATCTGCAAAGAAGCGAGGCACAGGCTCATAGAAAGATGGCAAGAAAGATGGGATGGTGAGGAAAAAGGTCGATGGACTTATCGCCTTATCCCGGCACTCGCCACCTGGATAAATAGGAAACACGGTCAGGTTTCCTATTACTTGACTCAGGCGTTCACAGGTCACGGGTGTTTTAACTCGTACCTGTGTCGCTTCAAATTACGCGAGAACGAGGTGTGTGCATATTGCCAGTTCCCTGAGGACAACGCGGAGCACACCCTCTTCTCATGCAAGAAATGGGACTTGGAGAGGCGGGCCATGTTCGAAGGTGTAAACAGTCAAGTTACACCGGAGAACATGTCCCGGCCTGGACAATCCCGATTGGGTCAGAAGGATTATAATGAGAATAATGCTGGGAGAAGCGGATCCACTGCCAAATGTCATTGATTTCTTTGATGTACTGGGAGAAGTGGACCCACTGCCGAACATCATTGATTTCTTTGATGGGCTGGGAGAAGTGGGTCCGCTGCCAGACATGATTGATTTCTTTGATGAGTTGGGAGAAGTGGGTTCGCTGCCAGACACGACTGGCATCTTGGATATGTTCGGTAGACCTTGCCGTGGTGGCGGGGCTTTTTACTAAAGGACAACCAACAGGGTGGTTCCCTGATTTTAAAACCAAAAAAATGAATGAAATGGATAAAGAATGGCATAAATTACTCCAAGTGGGTACCTCGAAAGAGGGTAATCTCACCACCGATTCTGATCGGGTGCAAGCCTCGATAGTCGGTGCAGATGGCTCCAAGGATTTTGGAGGGAGCCAAATAGATAGCCAGGTGACATGCTACGAATCAAATGTCGCAAATCAGTTCCTGGCTATTCCGGGAATTTTTAAAAGCTTGCGCCAAGGATTTAAGCGACAAAAAAACGTCGGTCGTGACATCCAGGATGGCGTGACGGTTTTGGAAAATGCGTTTGATATAATCTGTAAGAATTTACGTTTTATCTCCGAGCCGTTCAAAGACCAAGAGCCGCAATTTCCAACTGTGGAAACTTCACGGCAGACAAAGAGTGTTATTGCAACCCGGGATAGCGCGGCTGCAGGCGCAACTAAGACGAAAAAGGTTAATAAGCGCCCTAGGGAAGGAGTAAGCCCGGATGTGAGTCCACAACGAGCGACTCAAAGTGAAAAGAGGATTAAGCGAAAGGATGCTCCACAGCTTAATCCTGAGTCGCTAGTTGAAGCAAAAGGGGCGTCCTCAAGTAGTCCTAGTAAGACGTATGCCGATACCGTCTTGAAAGACGGAGCGGTCATTGAGGATGAATTTAAGGTTGTTGGAAAAAGAAACAAACGGGCTCCAGGAAAAAAGACCCAAGGCGAGAAAAAAGAGCTCACGAAGCCCCCTTCGAAACTCAGGTCCACGGAAGCTGTGAAGATCACGGCAAGAGACCCAAAGTTTTACGAGGGTATCTTGCCGCTGATAAAAGAAAAGGTTAAACCTGAAGATACAGGCACCGTGGTACAGAAAATCAGGAGAACTTTTAAACAGGAAGTTCTCCTGATAGTGAAAAAGGGTGGAGAGACCTTAGAATTTGCGAAGAGTCTGTCCTTGGCCCTGCATGGCAGGGCCGAGGTCATACCTCTTGTAAATAAGAGGTCTCTAGAAATCAGAGACCTGGATGAAGCCACTACAGAGAGTGAGGTGACTTCAGCATTGGAAGAAAAGCTGGGCAAGTCCTACCTGCCTATAGAGTGCAAATTACTGCCGCGCTACAAAGGAACTAAGGTTGCTCTAATCCGCTTGGCAGAAGCAGAAAGTGACATTCTGCTTAAACTTGGCCGAATCAAAATCGGCTGGATAAATGCTCAAATTCGCGAGCATGTTGAAGTAGCTAGGTGCCAAAAGTGCCTAGCATACGGACACTCAACCCGAACCTGCAAAGGCCCCGACAGAAGTAAAAACTGTCGGAGATGCGGCGGAGAGGGACACCTCGCGAAGAGCTGTAAAGTTAAGCCGAAGTGCCTTACGTGCTTGGACCTGGGGAAGCCAGAGACGGATCACGATTCCGGAAAGAGAGCCTGCCCGGTTTACAGAGACACTGCTGGTCACAGACAGACGTGGTTATGAGCTCCCACGAATCGTGATAGACGGATTCGAGGTCAAGTGGAGTAAGCAAATTAAATATCTTGGTGTGGAGTTAGATGGAAAATTAAACTTCCACCACCACATGGCTACGGCGTCAAATAAGGCAATCGAGTGTGCGGCTAATCTTTCACGGCTAATGCCAAATGTTGGCGGACCCCGTGAACAAAAAAGAAGACTGGTGGCGAGTGTCGCCCACGCTAAAATGCTCTATGCAGCACCAGCGTGGGCCCCATCCCTGAGGAGTAAAAGATGTGTGACCATCTGTGAAAAGATACTGTCTGCGCAGAGATCGATAACAACGCGTATCATTTCTGCATATAAGACGGTATCTACGAGTGCTGTGCAGGTCCTTGCAAGTGTCCCGCCAGCAGATCTTTTGGCGAGGGAAAGGGAAGAAATGTTTCTCTTTTCTAAAGAAAGCAGTTCCTTGAATGAGGAATTAAGACCAAGCAAGGGCCTGATCCGCAAAGAAGCGAGGCACAGGCTCATAGAAAGATGGCAAGAAAGATGGGATGGTGAGGAAAAAGGTCGATGGACTTATCGCCTTATCCCGGCACTCGCCACCTGGATAAATAGGAAACACGGTCAGGTTTCCTATTACTTGACTCAGGCGTTCACAGGTCACGGGTGTTTTAACTCGTACCTGTGTCGCTTCAAATTACGCGAGAACGAGGTGTGTGCATATTGCCAGTTCCCTTGGATAATATTAATAATAATTATTAATTATTAATTATATATATTATATATATAATATATATAATTATATATATATATTAATAAATATAATTATTAATAATAATAATAATAATAATAAATATATTTATTACCTGTTTATTGATTGCTTAACCCTGCTTTTCTTTTGTTATTCCTGAAAATTTTTGTACTATTACTATCTCTTTTCAATTCACAGTTAAATAAATTGTTTTATTTTACCAAAAATACAATTATAAAATGATTTATTAATAGAATTAATAATTATTAAATAAAAAAAAAGAAAAGAGTAAATTTGCAAATTAGTTACAAAAATAAATTTTTATTATTTATTAATAATCGTTAATTGATTAATAATATTAGTAAAATTAATAAAACAATGTTTTACTATTTATTGAATAAAATAATTATTAATGACATTTTTAACGCCCGTATTAAATAATTTATTGTTAAAGTAAATTTGACGAGGCCTTTATTCTTTAATCAAATTTTAAATTGTTTATAAATAAAATAATTAATTAATAAAATAAATTCTAACTAAATTTCTAAATACAAGTATGATTAATAATTCTACTTAATCAAAACATTTATTAATAAATAATTATTTTTCTTTTTTTATGCTAATTAAATTAAAATGTAAATTATATCTCAGCTCGTTTTAATTAAAAAATGCGAAAAAAATTGAAAAAGTATAGATAAGAAAACTGTCTCACGCAAAGGATGATGAAAAAGTAAAAAAAAACACACACAAATCACTTGGAAAGATCTCAAGGGCAAATGGATAAAATAAGAGAAATTTTTCTCAACGTTTCGCTAAAAAGAAATAAGACAAACAAAAGAACGGATATTTTAAAAATTGATTTTTCTTGTAAAAATTAAACATAAAGATAAAAAATATATTTACTTTTGGAAAATAATAGTAACTAAATACTACTATTTACTTCATTTTTCGTTTAAAATTTTATTTCTTCTTTCAGCAACTCTATTTGGCGACTGGAAACTCGACAAATTACGACGAAGTGGACGTATCATCCGGTCTCGGGCCAGCACTTGCTTTAGCTGAGCCATGCAATAATAATGGGAGTAACAGTAGAGGAGCACTGGTCGCTTCCGGCGCTGGCGATTCGGAAGGATCCCTCTGGAATTCTGCTGGCGAGCAACTTTGTGTCGTTTGCCAATATTTTCCACTTTCAAGGGCCCTATTACCCTGCAGGTAAAATTAGATGAAGGTTTACTTTTCTCATTTCTAAAAAAAGAGAATTGTAAGCGAAAAAATGACAAGGTGTCTGAGAAGGGAAAAACTTTCACCCTATATTGATCGTTTTAATGAAATAATTCCAAATGCATCCGAATTTGAATAAATTACAATTTTCCTTTTAAATATTTGCGCCTTGCTTCCACTCCCACATTCACTACTTGAGTCAGACATCGATTTTCTATAAAACTACCTTATCCACATACGATTCACTCTACTATCTTCCTAAATTTCATTAAAATTTTCAAGATGCCTATGCACATTCACATGATCCAACGAAGGTTATGTAGGTTATATTATATAACATAAGAAATTCAATTATTTTCAAAAATGGACAAGTTTTGGGGCCTTTAATCTTTTTCAATTCGTCAGCACGAATTCAATGCATGCCTTGGTCATTTCTTACGAATGCGAATTCGTTTGCACAACTTCAGGCAAATTGAATCGAATTCAATCGAATATACAAAGAGCTTGAATGAATCCCGCTTTCTACCAAAAATCTTAATTCATTTCAATTCGTTTGAATTAGTTTTTTTACTGGGTAGTACTGTAAAGTTGCTGTAAAATTACAGAAATTTCTAACAGTGTACATTTAACCCTCCATCTGTCGCAGGTGAGGAAAATTCTCACCCTCATAAATTAGTCCAAACTTGTTGTAAAATGCCAAATTTTTTTAAAATATTCATTAGAATTTCTAAACAACCTATTGTCAGTAAAATTAACTTTTATTTTTTGTTAATTATTTAAATAAAAAATTAATGACAAATGAAATCAAGTATACGCGGTCAGTCGCGTGGTGAGAAGTTTCCTCACTTCGCGTCAAAAATCCCTAAAATTTGCTGCTTTCAAATTCAATAATTAACAAAAAAATTAAAATATAAAAAACACAAAAATTGTTTTAATGTAAAGAAGAAGAGTGCTGTAAAAGGTACTGAGAATATGAAATTATAATTTTTTATCCCACATGCACAAAAATGGTGCTTTCTGATAGCAGACGACAGGGAGGAAAGTCATTCATTTCTTCGACCGTATGAAAATAGCGGCCGTGTTCTCCCATGGGCAAGAAAAATGCATGTGAACATCTAATTTTCTTGCCCTTGGGAGAACACGGCCGCTATTTTCATACGGTCGAAGAAATGAATGACTTTCCTCCCTGTCGTCTGCTATCAGAAAGCACCATTTTTGTGCATGTGGGATAAAAAATTATAATTTCATATTCTCAGTACCTTTTACAGCACTCTTCTCACTCTTCTTCTCAGCACTCTTTCATTTTTCTTGCCCATGGGAGAAAACGGCCGCCATTTTCATACAAGTCGAAGAAGTGAATGACTTTTACTCCCTGTCGTCTGCTATCTGAAATCGACGCTTTTGTGCATTAGGAATAAAAGATATCGTAAGTAACACGAGAATAAAGGAAGCCAATTTCTTTACGATGATTTTTGTGACACGAGTGGAGGTCGAGGGCGCCGCAAAGAAATCACCGTAAAGAAATGGCTGCCTTTATCCTCTTGTTGCTTAATATACTATTTTGTATTTTAAAAGTTATAAATAAAAAAAGAAACTGGGTGAGGAAACTTCTCACAATGCGACGGATGGAGGGTTGAATGAAGAATTTCCGAATAATTGAAATTTTGTAAAATTGAATTGTAAACAAATGAAATAGAAAATTCTCAAAAAACTTTTTTCAAAAATTATTAAAAGTAATGGATCTATAGAATAATTTTACTCAAAAAAACTAAAAAATTATATAATTTTGGAGAAGTTGCAAATTAGATAAAGAAATTTAATTATTTTCAAAAGTAATTCTTCGCAGAAATTTAATTATGTTTGTAAATAATAAAATTCTTTGCAGAAAATTAATTATGTTCATAAATAATAAAATTCTTCGCAGAAATTTAATTATGTTCATAAATAATTAAATTCTAAGAAATTAAATTCTTTTCATTGCAGAATTTCAATTATTTTTAATACAATTTTAAACAAATTTCTTGAAAAATGTAATTGTTTTTAAAAATTTTGTTAAAAAAAATTCGTCGAAAGAATTCACTTATTTAAAAATTTATTTGATAAAATTCTTTACCAGCACTCAATTTTAAGAAACATTCAATTAATAAATTATTTTTTTTTGTATTTAAATAATTAAATTGTCGTAGAATTTTCTAATAACAATTGATTTAAAAATGAATTTCAGTTTAAATTTTATATGATAAATGAATATTAAACGCAGTATAGCGTGAATTTTTAGAAATAATTAAATTTTGATATTAATTTTTTTGAAAAAGTTTAATTGAATTTTTTTATATTATTTGAAGTTTTTATTTTTTAATGTATATTTAATAGAATAATTAACGAATAATTGAAATTCGAAAAATTGAATATTGTAAACAAATAGATTGGAAAATTGTCAAAGAACTTTTTCGAAACTTAATTGATTTAAAGAAGAATTTTAGTTAAAAATTCCTAAAAATAGTAATTGAATTGAAATGTTGAAAATAATTTTAAATAAGTACAATATTCTTATAATATACAATAACGATTTTATCAATTTTCCATCTTTAATTATTATAAAACATGAAGAAATCGATTGATGTCTTTATGTTTTATAATTATGACAAAATTTAATTTATAGTTTTAAGTAAAATGTTCTCTTATTTGACTCGGACTGGTTATATTTTTTGTCAGAAATGTGTCCGTAAATGGTCCATAAAGTCCCGGCAAAAAAGCTGAAATTGATTGGTATTAAAAAAATGAATTCCATTTAATACCTGATTTTTCCCATATTTCGTAAGTCTACGTAAGGAATAGATAACAGCCAAGTTAAATACCTTTTTATTCCGTATAAGCAAAACGTAAAACGGAATTAAATGGAATCAAAACTTTTATGTATTGAATATGGTGGATATCACGTCAAAAGTCTACCCAAAAAAATGTTGTCCAATTATTCCCAAATTTTTTTTTATGATGTGCCCTTTATTGGTAAGTGATTTGTCGAAAAAATATTTTTGAATTTTATAAAAAACTTTCCGAGGGGGAGGGGGTTGAAGTTCTGAACTTTTGCGTGACACGCTCCACTTCGATTATTTCTTATAATTAGAGGAACAAATTTTTAAAAAAATTAGGATATGGGTTTTTTAGATTTTTTCATGGGCTTTCGAATGGCAGTCTATTTTCAAAATTTTTTTTATTTTGACACAAATTTTGAAAAAATAAATTTTCACTTTTCGCATCTTTGGATCAATTTTTTCTTTTTCCTTTTGTTTTTAAATGAAAGCTGAGCTTTTTTCTGATGAAATACTTGTTTTCCAAAAAACCGTTTTTTTTTGTTTTCGAGAAATGAATTTTTGAATACAGCACATCACGTCGTCGCGCCGCAATTTAATTTATAAAACGTTCCATTGAACTATTTTCTGCATTTTACAGGGTTGAGACTGACATTAGAATAATATAATGCCTGCATTATAGTTTTTTTTTAATTTTTTAACAAAATTTTTTAAAAAATTTTTTTAGACTTTTATTTCTAATTTAATGCCTACATTTTATTTATTTGCATTTCTTCTCATTTTTTTATTTTTTGATGTTGAAAAATTTTCTCCGATTTTTAAATATTTCAAAATACTGATTTCCTTACATTTTCAAAACAGGTATTTTATTTTTTCTTTTTGTTGGCTTTTTTACTTTAGCTGTTCTCGACTTTGTCTCTGTACTTTTTGTTTTAGTGCCCTTATTTTTCTAATCTTTTGACTCGATAGGATATTCCTACAAATGACGAAAAATTGTTCCTTAAAATAACTTCTTCGGGTTTAAATTATGTGGAGTTTCCAGCATAAAAAGATTTAAAAAGTAAAGGCAGTAAAACAAAAGATGCAGAGACAAAGTTGAGAACAGCTAAAGTAAAAAAAGCCAACAAAAAAATAAAATACAGGCATTAAATTAAAAATAAAATTGCAAAAAAATTTTGTTAAAAATTTAAAAAAATTAAATATTTTTTTTAATTTAAAAAAATAAAAAAACTATAATGCAGGCATTATATTTGACTGTCCACGAGAAAACACGGCTTAAGTCCAAAAAATCAATTTTGAGTTTTTTATAATAATCGACAGATTTTATGTTGCTTTTTCAAATGCAAAAGTCAAAAGATCAATTACTTTCGCCAATATATCGTTTTAAAGATGGGTATGTCAAGCGTAGTACTTCAATCGCTCGCCCTGTGAAATTCACGTTTGGGAGCTAAGCCGCGTTTTCTCGTTGGCAGTCACATATTGTTCTAATGTCAGTCTCAACCCTGTAAAATTCAGAAAATAGTTTAATGGAATGTTGTATAAATTAAATTGCGGTGCGACGACATGATGTGCTGTATTCAAAAAGTCATTTCTCGAAAACAAAACTTCTAATAATATTCTAATATTTTTAAGAAAAAAAATTAAATTATTATTAAAAATATACATTTTATTGCATCAACTTTTGAAAAAATTATTACTTCATAACAAAATATTAACTTCAAAATAATAATAATAAAAAAATGTAAATCTTCTAAAGTGACTAACAGAGATACGTAGTTTTTGCACGGAACAGAAAGATACGTGGTTTCTTTACTGAACGTGGAAGATACTAACTTCTAAAATGTTCTTTAAACATACGTACATTCCACTTGGAGTGAACGAAGTATTTCATCAGAAAAAGCTCAGCTTTCATTTAAAAATAAAAGGAAAAAGAAAAAATTGACCCAAAGATGCGAAAAGTGAAAATTTATTTTTTCAAAATTTGTGTCAAAATAAAAATTTTTTTGAAAATAGACTGTGCCATTCGAAAGCCCATGAAAAAATCTAAAAAACCCATATCCTAATTTTTTTAAAAATTTGTTCCTCTAATTATAAGAAATAATCGAAGTGGAGCGTGTCACGCAAAAGTTCAGAACTTCGACCCCCTCCCCCTCGGACAATTTTTTATAAAATTCAAAAATATTTATCCGACAAATTACTAACCTATAGGGCATATCATAAAAAAAATTTGGGAATAATTGGACAACATTTTTTTTGGGTGGACTTTTGACGTGATATCCACCATAATTATGAATAATATTTATAATTCTTTTTCAATAAATATTTTTAAAATAATAATAAAAAGTATTCATAATTATCGAATATGTTTGGAATATACAAAAATAAAACTGGAGAAAAGCAGGTTAAATTGACAGAGTTTATTAGACGGGGTTATTGATGTGAATACAGATCGATACTGATCGTTGTTATACATGAGTATTTTAGTTGTCCCGTTTTACAATATAGGCGGCGCTTTAATCAGCCGGCGGTAAAATATGAAATAACATTCTTAACAAAAAGTATTTTAAATTGAAATTAATAAATCAATTACTGTAATAAAGAAAAATATAATAGGTTAAATAAGAGATTTATAAATGAAGGACACCTATAAAATTATGTTGTGTATTGTGCTGGTATAAAAAATTAGAAGTTATTCTTGTTCTAAGAAATTGTATTAGGAGTATTTGAAAATAAATTAATACAATTTATTAAAACAAGAATAACAACCTAAAATTTGAAAAAAAATTTCTGTAATTCAGGTAATTCAAATTACATGAGAGATGCGTGTCATTCTAACCTACAATGAAAGAGAATTTCTGTAATTCAGGTAATTCAAATTACATGAGAGATGCGTGTCATTCTAACCTACAATGAAAGAGAATTTCTGTAATTCAGGTAATTCAAATTACATGAGAGATGCGTGTCATTCTAACCTACAATGGTCCGAATGACATGCATCTCAAAAACTCGAAGAACTTGAACTGATTATTAATCACTTTTATTGACAACAACATAATTGTAATCTTCTTATTTACTAAAATGTAACAACGTTTTAATTCGCACTATATTATATATATGCACGTGGAGCCGGTTAAAAAGACAAGCACATTACAACTTGTTACAAATCTGACTGAAATCACCTTGAACAAAACCATTTATTTCTTTTCTCTTTTCATCGTTTTTTCAGTAACCATTTTGATTGGTTAATCTTTTGTTTGCCTAGGAAGTGTTTGTTATTATTATATTTGTTATTAACCTATTTCTATAATAAATTTTATTTTTTGTATTATTTATTTTACCTAAAATTTCAAAGAAATTAATTTAATTAAATTAAATAAAAAATTACGAAAATTTTTAATTTCTCATTAATTATTTATGTGTTTATTTACTCTCCCTGCAATAGGGAGGGTTCGAGACTCCCAAATACATTCACAAGTCAACTTGTTCTATATATGAGGCTCCGGATCTTAAAAGGGCACTTTCCGCATAGACTTTACTTGGTGAAAGTGTCCTTTTAAGATCCGGAGCCTCATACACTGAAAGAATTTTGGGCAGGCTGCAGGCTTTACCTGAGTGCCGCTAGAGCTCGCTGCCTCAAGCTCGCAGTTAACCTCAAAATGGCGAAAATCTACTCCCGAAAGGTAAGCAGCAACTCCTCAGGGACAGCTGCTCACCTTTCGGGAGTAGATGATCGCTTTTTTGAGGTGAGCTGCGAGCTCTGTGCAAGGGTCACTAATTTCGGACTTGAAAAGCCAGCAGCCTGCCTAAAATTCTTTCAGTGTATATACAAAATTTCTTAATCTATAACGCCGCTCATGTCTCGCACATCAACAAAACTTAACCTACACGCAACTTATCCTATTCTCATCACACTCATCCACTCAAAAATCGCCAGTGCCAGGGCTTCCGTTTCCAGTTCCCTTTATCCATACTGATTGATTCCCCATTAACGCCCCTCCCCTTTAAATTTTTAATCTCCATCTTCATTCCTATCGACTTCATTTCTCTTCATTCACCTAATCATTCATTCCAACCTCAAACATTTAAATTAAAATATTTTTCTTGCAGCAATTAAAAAGAATTAAAAAAATTCGTATTCTATTCTTTTTAACCGAAAACAAATTTACAGCTGATAATAGCTTTTAAATTTTAGAATTAAGTAGAATTCACTTTGTTGGCGATTTATCCTACTCCGTGAAACTAGAATAAGTGGAGAAGTCAGGTATTAAAAAGAATTAAAATTTTTCACCTCCGTGTACGAACGTGAGATAACTTTAAATCCATCCAATTCCAGCCTTCTTGCCGGGGTTCGTATTTTTAATACTTTCACTGGATCGAGCCCTGTTTTCCATAACATCAACTCGCCTCGACAATTCTTCCATTTTCAACTTTATACTCTCATTTTCCAGGCGCGGATCCAGACAAGGTTCTTGGGGGGGGCATCTGCTAGACGCTAGCTTGATAACCTTTCGTAAATGAAATTTTTATTTAAAAAATTCCAGGAAGTTTGAATTCTCGGGGGGGGGGTCATGTCACTGTGCCCCCCTGGATCCGCGCCTGTCATTTGAACTTTCCTCGAATTTCTAATCTTCCCCTCTTTCACTTCCTTTAAACATTTTTTTAATCCATTCATTCTCTTCCACATGTTTTCCTTTTCCTTTCCTGTTTTACTTGACACAACCTAACCTCAAAATTAAGATTTTTCTTTCTTAGTTTTTCGGCCCTTACTCAAAGTATTCTTTTCTCTTGCGCTACTAAAATTTTGACTTTAATTTTGTTTCTGCAGTGAAAAGAGTAAGCAGATTTGAACAAAAATATTCTTTACCCTTTTAATTAATTTCTCTTTCAATTTCAGACACACGTGCATTTGCGCCTCGTGTTTCGGGAAATTGGACAGGTGTCCCATGTGTCGTAGTCCAATTAAAAGCTACTTTTGCATAAGGGGCGAGGAGTACATGCCACCCGAAAAGGAGGTGAATCCCTGCAAGCACAGAAGAACCGCTCACGGCCCTTCGCACTGGCTCCACGATTGGAACGACAGACTCACGGACTTCCTCGGCTTTGCTCGATAAAAAAAGAAGATGAAAAGAAAACTTTTAACTTTATTTCGCCAAGCCTTTTAACCGTCCTTAAGCCTAGTTTCAACTCCCCATTCCCAATTCACAAAAGCCGTAAGCAAAAGTTAAGGGGGGGGATTTTATCAAACGGTTCGTCCTCGAAACTTTTTTCATAATTTATAGAAAAAAATGTACGTCCACTGCCTTTCAAAGGCAGAAGAAAAAAAATTAACAAATTTAACGAAAAAAGGGTAATATTAGAAAAATTTCGTTTTTTTATCAAATAAACGGAAGTTGCAATCAAGGAGAAGGAACATTTTTTTACTAATACATTAAGACGTTCTTTATTGAAAAAAAAGATTTCATCACTTGACATCAATTTCTATTTTTAATCTTCACAAAAAAAACATATCGTAAATTTTACGATCCAGTGAAAAAAAATCTCATTTCCTTCTCCTTGAGAGAAATAAAAGTATGAATATATGATCAATAAGGAAGTTTTTAAAGACTAGTTAAATTTTTTCCCCACCTTTTTTCGCTTTTAAAAAAGGACGAATCTCCCTTCGCCAAGCTTTATTCTTCCCTTAATAACAAAAAGAGATTATCGTTGCATTTACGTTTCTTTGCAAATTTTTGTAAAAGAAAACAAACGAAAAAATATCGACGAAAAGAATTTCAACAAAAAAAAATACAAAAAAGTATTTTTTCAACGCAAAGTTAAGCAAAGAAAAGAATAATAAAATTTAAGTTGTAAATACACAGACTGTGATAATCCTGAATAATTGTCTTTTTATAATTGTGGATTGCACTCTACAAAAGGTGCTTTGGATTAAATATATAATAATAAATAAATATATATATATATATATATATAAACGGATTTCGGTATGAATTTTTTTAAAATAATGATGATAATAATATAATCGACATTTTCCCCCAACTCGATACGATTTTAAACTCTCTTTCTCTTTATATATAAATAAGTAGATTCTAGTTAATAGAAATCGACATTCGCAAGGCTTAATGATTTTTCTTTTTCGATTCTCGATAGTTAAGAAAAAAGAATAAATAAAACGAAACCTCAATTTGTATATAGACTAGAAAATTAGGGCCTATCAAGTCAATGTATTTTAGTAGAAAGATATTTAAATTACTGTGTTTATTTATACGTGCGATATTCCGATGACGAACGGACATTTTTGAGAAAAATAAAAATAAAATAGAAAGCGCGTTGACTCGTCGCAAAAAAAAACCTGTACATAATTTATTTAATAAAGAATTTCGTTCCTAAAGACTGCTTTCATAGAACCCTTTTCCATTTTATTCCTTTTCTTAAATTTTTGTATTTTTATATTTATTTATAAATATATATATGATTCACTCTCAAAATGGGCACCTAAGAACAAATTTCTGTATTTTTATAAATTATGTATATTTTTGTGTTTTTATACATTTTTTTGTATGTTTAAATATTTTTTCTATATTGACAGTTTGAGATTACATAAACGTTATTTTTATACTCACCATTTAGAAGTCTTCGATTTTTATGTAGACTCAGAAAGATTCCTTAATAATTTTAAAAATTCTTCGGACAAAGTTGTTAACTAGTCGAATATCACAATCTTCTTCTTCTTTTTTTGTTTTAATGGCCTCTTGTATGTACAAATAGCCAGTACTATTTAATAAAAATTTAAGCGTATTTATCCGAGGATTTTAATGTTAGAGTTGTCCTCGTAATTGGTTTTGTTTCTGTCCAAGATGATTCAACTGATTGTATCAAGCTTGTAGTCCGCAATTACTCGAATGACGGGTGTTGCAAAGCTGCAAGCTGTCTCGTGCATCGAGCGATAGTTTCCGTTGGATCCGTTGAGATTAGCATTGGTTGGTTGAAGGGGCGGATGAGCCTCCTTCTGATGTTAGCGTCAGTGATAGCAGTGGCGCGAAGTTTTGTGTTTTTTTTAAAGTAAACAAAATTTCTGTAGGCACAGTTATATATCAGTACATTGATTTTAGTGTTGTAAAGTAAATTGCGATGTAAATTGATTTGACGGTCCAGTTCAATTATTACTATTATTCTGGTCAACTGCCATATTGAGAGGGAGGAGGTATAAGGATCTTAAGGTATACAATTCAATTCAATTTAAGTCGAAAATCCATCCAGAAAATCCGAGACTAACTGCAAATATGACTAAATCAGAGGTTCAAGTATATATATATATTTTTTTTTCTCTTCCTCCCTTTGCTCTTCCTTTCTCTTTTCGCTTTAAACTTTGTTATCATATAATCATATTCCCACTCGAAAAAAATTTACCAAATTTAATTGCTGTTTCAAGGTCCGGATTGAAAATTAACTGATCAATATTAAACTCATCGAAATCAAATTCTGGTAGTTTTCTTAACAGAAATGATTCTAAGGCTGGTCTCTGGGCAGAGAGCAGAGGGCAAAATTTAAATAGATTGGTTAGAGTTTTAAAATCATTGCCGCAGGCGCATCCCAGAGGCAAGTTCCAACCCATCCGGGCGAAGTGCTCTCCCGTACAGATGTGTGATGTACGCAATCGAGTTATAGTATTGATATTTCTCCTCGATGTCTCAACACCCCGGAACCAAGGCCTTTTTGTTTTGACTGATATATAATTAAAGTATTTATTTGATAAAGGAGTGAAGAAGGAATAGGGCCAGGAGAGATTCAGCCAGTGCTCGTAATCCTTGCCAATCAACCGAAGAAGATCACACGGAGGACCACCCTGAAGATTACCGAAGGGGAGGGGAGAGATCGTTATAGGACATCTCAAACTGGAGGGAGGGCTTTTTGATTTTGCCGCATTTACCCATAATTTGAGATACGTCCCTAAACGTCTCCAACAAAGATGATCGTATTCTTGGAGTAGGATTAGGAGTTTGGTTATTTAAGTTAATTCTATTTTGTAGACAAAGCAATTTAGTGGAAAGTGGGTTCAACGTCCAGGACAGGTTGCGAATTATATGACGCCGATTAATAAGAGTTCTTCGAAGAGATAAAGGTGGGATGTTGGACTCAGACAAGAGTATACTGATGGGTGTTGATCTCATGCAACCAAGAATAACTCGCAGTACCTGCCTTTGAATCCGATCCAGAGACTTCAAACCATGTAGAGCGGACTCAACAAAGAACTGACTACCCCGTTCGAGGTGGGAACGAGTTAATCCCTTGAATACTGTGAGCAATAATAAAGGGTTATCCCCCCAAGAAATTCTAGTCATCCACTTAATCAAGTTAAGTGTTTTGGTAGCCTTTTGTGAGATTTCCCTTACATGTTTATGCCGGGTGAGTTTTCTGTCCAGGATAACACCCAAGTAAGTCAAGTCCGTCTGTGCTGTGACCATGGTCTCCCCAATTTCTAAAAAACAATTTTTAAAAGATTCATTTGCTTTAGAGAAAATAGTCAGCTGGGACTTTCCCGGGGATATAGACAGGCCCACCTCAGCGAGCCAAGGAGTGAGATCCGTGATTACCCTCTCCAAGAGGCGAAGGGAAGACTAAAGGTCCTTGGTTGTCACGTAGAGAAGCAGGTCGTCGGCAAACATCAACCACTTGACTATACCAGGAATAACATCACCAATCCTACTCAGCGCCAAATTAAATAGCAGCGGAGACAAAACTCCGCCCTGTGGAACACCTATGAAAGAATCCCTAAATTCTTTGCCTTCGGAATTGAAAAATGAGTGTTTGGCTGAAATAATAAAAGAGATAAAATTGACGATATTAGCAGGGGTTTCCAATTCAATTAATCTATTATAAATAGTTTGGGGGAGGACATTAGAGAATGCTCCTTTCAGGTCAACCGCCAGGGCGAGAGTATGCTCACGATTAGTAAAGCCCCTAATCACGTCGGTCACAAAAACCGAAACACAATCCGTCGTTGACCTTCCCCTCCTGAATCCAAACTGGTTCGTAGGAATACCATCAGAATATTCGAAATGGTGTTCAAGTCTTCTCTGAATTAATTTTTCGAAAAGTTTACAGATATTTGAAGTGAGAGAAATAGGGCAATAGCCCTTCCCATGTGGTTTGGGCAAAAAAACCACCCTAGTATCTCTCCATGATTCAGGGAAAATTGATTTAGTAAAAAAGGTGTTGAAAAGTGATAACAAGAATTGTTTTGATTTGGAAGGAAGTTTTTTAATGATAAAGTATGTAATAGAATCTAGGCCAGGTAAGGTGTTTTTTAAATGTTATTTAAGGCACTGTAAAATTCGTTTACAGAAAAAGGTTTGTTAATCAGAGAATCACTGTTAAAGTCTGTAAGTAACGGGAGCAAAGTTGGTAGGACCTCCTCTTGGACAAGGTCATTCTGTAGTTTTTGGAAAATTTCTGAGTCAAGGTCAGTAGTAATCCCCGTTCTTAGAGGCTGGGTAGCCGTAGCAAATGCTTTAACCCTAGACCAAATGTGATTCATTCCCATTGAGGGACTAATACTGTTGCAGAATTAGACGTAGGCGACCCTCTTTTTATTTCGAAGGAACCACTTTACCTCGCTATCAATTTCATTAAACCTCGTTCGATTGAAATCGGACTGAAGCCGTAAGAACTCCTTCCTAGCCTCCCTCCTCCGCACCAGGGTCTGGTCGCACTCCTCATCCCACCATAAAGGTTGGGACTTACGCCTACCCCTCAGGCTCGAAAGAAAGTATGCCCCAGAGTCCGTCAAGCACCGAATTATATTTTCAATGAACAGTTTGTAGATTTCTAGAGGTTGATCATTTTCTTGAAGATTGTACTCAAGGGTTTCAACAGAAGAGTCAATTTGGGAGCCAAATTCCGTCCAGTCTACTTTTTTAAGATTAAGTCGGTTAGTTGTAGATTTAGTGAATTTAGGGAAGAGATCCAGATCAGCAATAATCAAATAATGATCCAAGGAGTAAGTCTCCTCGACCACCTCAAAGCGAGAAAACTAACAAAGTTGTGAAGAGACAAAGATTAGGTCTATGTTACTGCTATTCCTACCGTCACCACCCACGTATGTTGGCATAGAGTCATTCAGCAGAACTAAATTGTAATTATCGATCAGCTGATTAAGGTCATTGCCCCTCATATTACAATAAGTGGAGCCCCAAGCCCAGGAATGAGCATTAAAGTCTCCTAGGAGGATGATCGGGTGTTGCAAAGAACAATTCTCAATAAGGTCGGTCCATTGTTTCATAGGGACTTTAATGTTGAGAGGAGCATATATTCCCAGGATTTGAACTTTAAATTGAGTTGTGATAATATTTACTCCCACACAGTCAAGATGTCTCTGTGTTAAGTTTGAAATTGTGATAGGGGAAAAAACTAAGTCCTTTTTAACCAGGATCATCACCCCACCCCCTGGGTGATCGCTCTTTCGATCATGTCGGAAAGTGAGATAGCCCCTAATTTGCCATACTGGGACTTTATTCGTGAGCCAGGTTTCTGTGACTATTAGTATGTCTAAGTTGTGGATATGGAGTAGTGACTCAATTTCTTATTTTTTATTTAGGACGCTGTGTGCATTCCAGTTGCCATAACGCAGACCTCTAAAATTAGCAACAGGAGACATCTAATAATTGATAATGAACAAGAACAAAAGTTTAACTTATATAGTTTGTGAGAAAAGGGTTCTGTTCAGTATTAGGTAACGACTAAAAATGGGAAGGACCAAGTTGTACAGACAAACAAGGAATTAGAAAGTTAAATATAACCTGAATTCAATATTAAATTTAATAAAGATTAGAATAAAATTCGTCTTTAAACAGAGATAACACAAAAGCCAACCCTTGGCAAACAGTAAAACACAACAAAAAAAAACTTTTTTCTTTTCTTTACCTCTACCCCCACCTTTCCCTTTTTACTTTTTTAAAATAAGTAATTTAAATATGGACTTATTTTATAGTAACTTAAGCTAATTAAACTTTTAAGAACAATAACACAACTCAAAAACCCCTTTACTATGAAATTCCTTAAAAATAACAAACTTTAGAATTTTACGTGAGTATAATACAACTCAGCTTTAACAAATTTTATATTTTAACGTGAGTATAATATAACTCAACTCGAAGACTATTGTGGCAGTCGGAAAATAGAATCATGTTTTCATTGATTAGTTAAAAACAAGCAAAGATAGAGTAAATTTGTTAATGGAGACAATATTAACAAAAGAAAAACAAAAGGAAGACAAAAAAACGGAAAGAACAAACAAAAAAGGAAAACACTAAAGAAACAAAGTTGAATAAGGAGAGATAGTAAACAAGAAACTAGGAGAATCATTCCTCATTAATTGTGAGCGAGAAAAAAGATTGCAAATATTCCAGGAAAAATTAGAACTAATTTATAAATTAGAAATATATTGATGTGAAAATAAAAATTAGAACATGCAGTTAATTACAAAATCATGCAAATTAGAATATGTTAACAAAAATAGATATTTATATCAATAGAGATTTTTTTTTAAAAAATAGTTGGGACAATTCCCACGAGATCAATCAAGACCAATCATCATCACTCTCCAGTCCTCAGTGATTGAGGAATTCATTTAGTTCATCCTCGAGAGACCTCAATTGAGAGACGGGAGAGACCAGATTTTCCTGCATAGAACCTATCAAATCCGTATTCGATTTATTCAGAGCAATCAGTGTGTCTACTGCAGTGAGTTGCTCCGAAGTATACGGTGGTAAAGTCACTTTAAGGGAAGAAAGGTTTAGTATTTTTTGTTGTGAGGTAGATGTAGATGGAATGTTTTCCCGTTGAAATTTATCTTTATCAGTGACAACATGGGTGGATTCTGGTTCAGCAAGACCGTCAGTGGGAGGAGGAGGTACTATGAGAGAATCGTTCCTTGAATGTATAACTCCTTCAAGGTCAGGGTTCTCCGCGAAGAACATGTCCTTCGCCTCAGAACGACTACAATTTGTTGAATATCTGTACTTCAAAATTCCGAATTCCATCTTGAAAATAGGGCATAAATTCGATGAGGCAGCGTGTTCTCTTTTACAGTTCTTGCAACAGGGTGGTAAGTCTTTATAGGGACATAGATCTGTCAGGTGTCTACCTGAGCAGTGCTCGCAGGAGGGGTAAGTAGATCGACACTGGTTTCTGGTGTGACAGAACCTCTGGCACCTAAAACACCTGCGGGGTCTTTGTATCACTGGGGTGATTTGAATTGAAAATCCTCCAATTGTGATAAATCTTGGAACAGTGAGGCTGTTAAAGGAAAACTCAACCCTGTCGGTAATAATGTTAATAGGTCTCACCAACCTTTTGATGCAAGTTATATTCTTCAATTCTTCAGGAGTACAGACTCTAACAATGTCCTTGACTAAACGTTCGGGAGGAAACCAATCAGAAAAGCCTCGTTTATGGAGGAAGGTGTCAGGAATAAACATTCTATGACCCTTATCTAAATCTGCATTAACGAAATATCTGTTTATAAATACATTTTATCATAAATTTATGAATAAAATTAATCATCTATAATTAAAAGGGCAATCCTAGTTGTAATTTTCAAAAAATCGGTTTTTCTTTTCTTGTATTTTTTCTAAGTTTACCCACACAACACCGAAAATTTCCTAAATATTTACTAAAAATTTACTTGCAAGCTTGGAAGTATTTACTTGCAAAGTTTAGTAAAAATTCTGCAAAGATTTAAATGTCCCACTTCAATAAATGTTGAGCTAACTTTGCAAGTAAATTCTTCGAAGTTTGCAAGTAAATCTTTAATAAATTTTTAGGAAAGTTTCGGTACTGTGTAAACAGGGTCTCAGACATATGTTTGTGAAATAATAAGTTGATATTTTAAAAATTGAGTGAGATATAAAGCTTTAAAGATCTGAAGTAAGGTTCAGTTAAGTCTGGCTTCCTGTAGCCCGGAACAAAATTTCGTCTAATGAAAGAGTATGATAAAATTTAAAACTCGTTTTTCTTAAAACAGCATTTTGCAAATCGGTGATCGCACTATTTCTCAAAAACTACTGCACTGAATCTCCGATTTTTCTTGAGTTTAGTAAGCTTTTTTAATACATAAAAATCTACTCCTCACCTCAATAGAATGATTTCTTTTTTTAAGAAAGGGGTCGTCCATAAAGCATGTGATATTTGAAGGAGTAGGGGGGTCCATAAAATATCATGCTTCATATTAATCATTAATGGAAAAAGTATCAAGATAGGGGGGGATAAAATTTCGGAAATTAAGTATGCTTTATGGATGACCCCAAACAATATCTTTTTACAGCTGAGAACCCACAGCATTTTTTTATCTTTTACTTTAACTAAATTCGTTTGAATTTTGTATTTCTGAGAAACCAGCTGCTTGTTACCGTGGTCATCGCAAAACATATTTCTTATGATGACCTTTACTCTATATTTATAGAGAATAAGTTGCTTTATTTAGAAATGTTGGTGGTTTTTCTTAAAAAAAATTAACATAATGTTAAAAGCTTTATTTGGGTCCTTAATAACGTTTTTCTTTCAAAAGCATCAATTTGCACTTTTTAATTTTTCAACCCATAATTTCGCATAATAATCAGTTTTTCAGGGCATAATTCAGTAATTTTCAGCGTCATAAAATACTGTCATTATTTATAACTATTGAATCCGTTATTAGGCCGGTTTATTCTGCAGTTACTCAGATCATATGCAACTAATGAATGCAGAAGTAATCCGGTTAGTATAACCAGTGAATCCGCAGCTAATCCGAAACAGTCTTCTTATGAACAGGTTTTTGTCGCTCGAAATTTTTCCGGATAAAGTCAAACTCAATGCGGTTTGTGTATAACCAGTGAATCCGGAATTAGTCCGACCTAGTCCAAAGTTAGTCTGATAATACGCAACTTGCAAATGTGAAATTATTAAATCCGGAATTAATCTGGTTTTGGTCAGGTTTTTGTCATACGAAATTATAATTATAGTTTGAATTTATCTGAATTTAATACAAATTGTTTTTAATATACAAATTCAATATTATACCAAAATCATTCCCAAATAAGTCTTTGAATTGGATTGAATATGGATTGTTTTGAACTGTCTGTGGATTGTATATATTTACAAATTCTTAAGTCCGAAATAAGTCTTATTATTATAAGACTTATTTCGGACTGGGGTGTTTTGATCGGATATTATTCGGATTGACGTTGACTATTACCGGATTCTTTGCAAACAGATTTTGGATTGTTTCATACTTGTTTCGGATTAAATCTTTTAACTGGATTAAATTCGGATTATTGCGGACTGATTTCATATTCTTTACATATTGATTTCGGATTATTTCGTATTTATTTCAGATAAGTTTTTTGACGAACATAATTTCGGATTGTTGCGTAATAATTACGGACTTAATTCATAGACATTTAAGATAACTCCAGACTGATTTAGGATTCACAATTTTACTCGGATTGATGTTAGATTAACGCGGATCAATTTCGTACAATTATCGGACTAATCCACACTAATATACCCGGATTTAATCCGGATTAGTCCGAAATTTTTACCAGGGATATAATATGATTCGGGTGGCCGTCTATTACCGGATTCTTAGCATACATATTTCGGATTGTTTCTTATTTGTTTCGGAATATGATTTTACCACACTAATTCTGAATTGAAGCGGACTAATGTCGGATTCTTTGTGTACAGATTTTGGATTATTTCGGATTATACCTTTTAGTTGAATTAAATCCAGATTGTTGCAGACAATTTTCGGATTCTTAGCATACAGATTTCGGATTGTTTCGTACTTCTTTCGGAATAGGATTTTGCCACACTTAATTTCAAATTGTTGCGGACTAATACCGGATTTCTTGCTTACAGAGTTTGGATTGCTCCGGAAATTTTGCGGATTAAGTTTTTTTAACTAGATTAAACTCGGATTGTTGCGGACTGATTCCGTATTCTTTACATATTGATATCGGATAATTCCAATTTCCTGGAGAGAAATACTAGGAATGCCTTTCGACATAAATTACTTTGAAGGATTGATAAAATATCTAAAGGATGAATCGAAATTGTATCAGGTTATGTTTATTTTAGACGAAACGAAAAACAATACGGATCCAATAATGAATTTACTGGTGGAAATACAGTCAGGCCTCTGAACTGCACGCTTTGAAATTGAACGCTGTCGCCAAACTGCACGCTGGCTTTAGTTTCTAAGTACTCCACAGTGAACGGTGGCGCTACTAAATTCAGTGCCGTATATTTTAAAATTCTATGAACTCAATTAAAATCCCAGAGGATAAATATCCAAGTACGGTCATGAGAATTAGATAGTAGGGATGAGTTCGTCAGCGTTCAGTTTATACAAAAAATAATTATGACTAGAAACTTTATAATCCTAGAAGAACTACACTGTTTATTGTTGAGTTATCGGGAGAAGCCCTGGTAAAAATTTCGGACTAATTCCGGATTAAATACGGACAGAATATTACGGATTAGTCCGAAAATTGTACGAAAAAGGTTTGAAAATGATCCGCGTTAGTCTGATATTAATCCGAACGAAAACCTGAATCCGAAAACACTCCGATGTAATCCTAAATGTCTACGAATTGAGTCCGTAATTAGTCCGCAACAATCCGAATTTATGACCGGTGAAGAATTCTTCTAAAATAAGTACGGAATTATCAGAAATTAATATGTAAATAATACGGAATCAGTCCGCAATTATCCGAATTTAATATAGTTAAAAAAAACTTAATCCGTAAAATGTCCGAAGCAATCCGAACTCTGTAAGCGAGAAATCCGATAATAGTCCGCAACAAACAAGTACACTGAGAGACCTTTGGGTCAGCACCAGACTATACTATACTTTTGGGTTGCTGCGATAAAATCTTGGGCGCGTGACAGTCCAAAAGTTGTTCAGCTGCAAATTAAAGGCGGCATCCTCACTACTTCGGTGAGCTGCTCACCAACATTTAGGACTGTCACGCGCCCAAAATTTTACCGCAGCGCACCAAAACCATAGTGGAGCTGCTGTCACATACGTTGTTCCGCTACAGTCCCAAAGGTCTCTCAGTGTACGAAAACTGTATGCAACGAATTCGGAAATTGTCTGCAACGATTGAGATTTAATCTAATTGAAAGACATAATCCGAAACAATCCGAAATCTATATACTAAGTATCTGAAAATTGTCTGAAATAATCCGGATTTAATTCAATTAAAAGGCATAATCCGAAACAAATACTAAACAATCCGAAATATGTATCTAAAGAATCCGGTAATAGTCAGCGGCAATCCGAATAATATCCGATCAAAACACCCCAGTCCGAAAAGAAGTCTTATAATAATATGGAATTTGTAAATATATATATACAATCCACAGATAGTCCAAAACAATCCATATTTAATCCAATTCAAAGATTTTATCCGGAATGATTTTGGTCAGATAAATTTAAACTATAATTATAATATCGTATGACAAATACCTGACCATAACCAGATTAATTCCGGACTTAAACGGACTATTTGCAAATTGCGTATTATCAGACTAACTTCGGATAAGATCCGAATAATTCCGGATTCACTGGTTATACACAAACCGCATTTGGTTTGAATCTACCCTACTGAAAAAGAACGACTGTAAATACGAGCGTAAATATGAGTGTGAATACGACCCTAAATACGGGCCTCAATAGGGTAGTGTAATTGAAACAGTATATACATCTGTATTTAGGGTCGTATTTACGGTCATATATGAATACCATTTTTTTTAAATATAAATATACTCCCACAGCACCGAAACTTTCCTAAAACTTTATTCAATATTTACTTGCAATATTCGGCATATTTAACTGAAAAGTTTAGTAAAAATTGTTCTTTACACAACTTTCAATAAACATCGCAATTACATATTCCGAACATTGCAAGTAAATATTTAATAAATTTTTAGGAAAGTTTCAGTGCTGTGGGGATATATATAATGAAACATAATTAATTATTATAATTATTATTAATTTAATATATTAAATATAATATTTCAACTAAAATAAATATTATTTAAGGTAAGTATTGAAATACGATATATTCTTATAATAAATACATAACAAACAAATATATAAATATCACTTTATTTCAATCACAAACACACATATATACACAAAGTACAATTATTTTTTAAAAATTGTCATTTTTATTATTTTTATTATGTGAGAAAAAAACACTTGTACGCACAATTTAATTGTTTATAATTTCACATTTATTGGATGCAAAATAAAATCGACAAATGACGTGAATCACATGTAAGCACACTGTTGTAAAAAAGGTTGGGTCTATAGGAATGAGTAGTTACACGTAACTTGAAATATTAATACAACGTGGAGCACACCCTCTTCTCATGCAGAAAGTGGAACTTGGAGAGGCGGGCCATGTTCGAAGGTGTAAACAGTCAAGTTACACCGGAGAACATGGTATCGCTGATGACCCAGTCAGAAGAGAATTGGCGGCAAGTCGAGAACTTCATAATCTCGGTTATGTCGAGGAAGGATCTCGACGGCCGCAAAAAAGCGTAATTTAAACAGCTTTTAATTTGTTTGTTTGTTTTTTTATTAATTCGTTTTGTGATTTATTTGTCCTTATACATTTTTTAATTTGTTTTGTGTTTTTTTATTCATTTTTGTACAGTTTTATCTTCTCAAAATTATATACGTGTTTACTTTTTTTTCTTTTCTTTTTTATATCCGTTTGCAATTTTATCTTTTGACTTTTTACACTTCTTAAAAATTTGTTTTTTTTATTATTGATGTGTTGTGAATTTCGCTTAGACTTTGAAATAGTTTTTATCGCTTTTTTAACTATTGACGCAGGAGAACCGCCGACAAAGAACAAAGTCGCAGCAGCGATAGAGTTGGAGCGCCACCCTCGAAGGCTAAAGTCTTACGACAGTTCCGAGGGAGGGTAAAGGGCTCCAAAAGAAGGGTTACGGGTTTTAGTGTGTCGGGCTGGTAGTAGGTCTCCAGTTTATTTAATTTACTATTTTATATATTTATTTTTCTTTTTTTTATATTTCTTTTTGTTCCATCATACCAACCCGACATAACCTTGGAGTGCGGAATCCAAGGTATCTGTAGGCAGATTTCCCAAAAGTCCCTAAGCAAAAAAAAAGAAAAGAAAAATAATAATAATAATAATAATAATAATAATGCTGTTAATAGTTAGAATATATGAAAAGTAAATTGCTCAATATAAGGAGTGGTGCATCTAAGTCACTGAACTCGGATCACGCCACTGCCTAAATCTGCAAGCTTGCAGAATTGGCTTGGCAACAGTCAAGTGCAATAAACTTAACATACGATTTCCCCAGTAAATCGTCTTTCAATAAAATTGATTGACACTGGGAAATCTGGGCAGTTTAAGCCAGGCCGTTGTAGCTGGCAGTTGGCCCGAGCAGTTTGGGCCCGCAGTTTTAGTCCAGGCCATTGTAGCATGAAGTTCTAAGTCCGGCATTTGGCCGTGTTGATCGTGAAGATTAAAGTTTAAGTTGGAATCCCTGAGTAAGGGATTTTCCCAGAAATTTAAAGGGTTTGATAAAAAGTTTGTTCAGTAAAGTGAATTTCAATTGAGAAAAATATAAATAATTAAAAAATAAAGAAAGGTTTAATTTAAAAGTTATATTGAAATATAAAAATTAATAAAAGTGATAAGTGAAAAATAATAAAAGAAATAAAAAGAAATAAAAGAAAATATTGAAAAATAATAAAGTGAATAAAAAGAAATATAAGAATTTGTGAAAAAATATAGAGTAAAGGAATTAAAAGAGAATATTGAAAAAGTCTAGTGTCAGCAAGAATAAAATAAAAGTAATTTTATTAAAAGAACATCAATTTGAATATTTTTTTTTAAAGACAACCTTTATTTACGGGGTTTAAGTCTTAAATTTGTGCAATAAAAGGAATATTAAAGTTCAAAACGAAATATCAATCTAGTGAACCTAGATTGGGTATTTCTTTAGTTTTTTGGAAAAGCAACTTAAAATATACAAAGTTAGAAAGTGTCATTTGGATTACTATTTCAAGGAGATCGAATTACTGAGTAGTAAGTATAAAAATCTTACACCACACAACACACACTACAATTTCATTCACACATATACAAAATACTCTCTTTTACACACATAAAAATTAGATTATTTGTATTAGGGACTTTTGGGCAAAATATACAATTAATTGTTTTTATCTTAATATTGCATTTTAATTTAAAAATCCTAATAATTTCCCTATCTTCTCATATTACTCAAGAGTAGGGTTCTCAACCTCTTAGTTGAATCAATAACTAAGTAGAGGGGGAATCTACTACATTTACAATTTCTTTTGTCCGAAGGACACGTAAGTTAAAGTTTTAAAAATTAATCTTTAAAATTAAATTTCTAAATCCTACTTTAACATTTAACTTAAATAATATTTAAAAATTATCATCAATATTTATTTTAGTTGCAATATTATATTTAATATATTAAATTAATAATAATGAATGATGTTTCATTATATATATACCCCCACAGCACCGAAACTTTCCTAAAAATTTATTAAATCCCTACTAAAAAAATAATGACAAAACATCAGAAAAATAATCAGAATTTCTGGTGTTTTTGAGCAGTTTTTCTTACAATTGCAGCTCAAAAACATGAAAAAGAAATAGAACCCTTCAAAATACTGCCAAGAATCATGAAAACTTTTATGACTGCCACCGAATTTTTTTATAGCAT
The DNA here is from genome assembly GCA_032872505.1 of Leptopilina syphax. Lineage (NCBI taxonomy): Eukaryota > Metazoa > Arthropoda > Insecta > Hymenoptera > Figitidae > Leptopilina > Leptopilina syphax. Next base: position 26,934,989 of record CM065472.1, on the reverse strand, counting down.
AGCAAAAAATCTTTTTTGGGGATGTATTCTTGTTCCTTTATGTAAAAAGGTCGTCACGCCTTTCATAACTTGGGTAGAAAATCGAAAAACAATTATATCTTTTTTAATGTTTAAAACCATTTTTGTTTATTTCAACATTATATTTAATGTTTATAAACTCAGATTATTTTGAAGACTGTTTTACGTATGCCTTATACTGTCTTGGATTAAAATTCAAAAATGATATCAGTTTTTACATATCAGTTATAGTTCACGAGATAGCTTATAATTTTTTCAAAATGAAGGTTTTGAGAATAAATTTTAGATATTTGGAAATATGAAATATCACAGATTCTAAATTTTTAAATTATAAACTTCCATTAGTTAAATTGATCAAGTTTCAAGTAATAAAATTTTTGTTTAAACAATCATAAACCTTCAGAACAATGCCTTTTTTTGCCCACTCGACTCAACTCAGTCACAATGACCAATTCGCTACGCACCTTTCTTTAACAATAGATTTCCGAGTCTTTTGTGATGATTTTAAAACAAGAATTTTATAACTTAAAACTTTTGCATTTTAACTAATGCAACTTTGTAACATAAAAATTTAAAATCTATGGTATTTTACGATTCCAAATATCAAAAATTTATTTTAAAAATCATTTTTTTAATTATCACCCAAACCTTATAATTTATTTTAATAAATGTTTTTTAAAATAAATTTTAGATATTTGGAATCGTAAAATACCATAGATTCTAAATTTTTATGTTACAAAGTTGAATTAGTTAAAATGCAGAATTTTAAAGTTATAAAATTCTTGTTTTTCAATCATCACAGTAGTTTCGGAAAATCTATTGTTAAAGAAAGGTGCGTATCAAATTGGTCATTGTGACTGAGTTGAGTCGAGTAGGCAAAAAAGGCATTGTTCTGAAGGTTTATGATTTTTTAAACAAAAATTTTATGACTTGAAATTTGTTTAATTTAACTAATTGAAGTTTATAATTTAAAAATTCAGAATCTGTGATATTTCATAATTCCAAATATCTAAAATTTATTTTAAGAAACTTCATTTTGAAGAAATTAAAAGATACGCTTCAACTATGGTCAGCTTGGTTTGTGAAGTGAAGTGAGAAGCTGATAGAGTTCTCACAAAACATCAAATCCATTCTAAAAATTCTGTCAGAAATAATCTGAAAAATGACAAATCATCAGAGTCAAGAAAAAGCATCAGAAAATCTGACAAATAATCAGAACTCTGATGTTTTGTCATGATTCCTCATTATTTTTTTAGTAGGGATATTTACTTGCAATGATCGGAATATGTAATTGCAATGTTTATTGAAAGTTGTGTAAAGAACATTTTTCACTAAACTTTTCAGTTAAATATGCCGAATATTGCAAGTAAATATTTAATAAAATTTTAGGAAAGTTTCGGTGCTGTGGGGGTATATTTATATTTTTTTAAAAAAATGGTATTCATATATGACCGTAAATACGACCCTAAATACGGGCATAAATACGACTGTATTTACTGTTTCAATTGCACTACCCTACTAAGGCCCGTATTTAGGGTCGTATTCACAGTCATATTTACGCTCGTATTTACAGTCGTTCTTTTTCAGTAGGGTATCCGGACAAATTCCGAGCGACAAAAACCTATCCATAAGCAGACTGTTTCGGATTAGCTGCGGATTCACTGGTTAAACCAATCGGATTACTTCTGCATTTACTAGTTGCATTAATCCGTTAATAACGGATTCAATAGTTATAAATAAGGACAGTATTTTATGACGCTGAAAATTCATAAATGTCTGTTGGTGAAAGGATAAAAACTTTTACCCTCACAAAATAGTATATTAAATAAACTTATCATTCTCGGTGCTTTGAAAAAACACTTTTTTCAGAAGCATTTTTATTTGCTTTATAACTAGACATGCAATTTTTTATAAAACAATTCATATTACTATTATTTTATTGTTATTATCAACTTGGTACACAACCAAAAAACTACGTAAACAAAACTTTTATCATGGACAGCATGGAGAGTATATATTTTCTCCTGTAGGGGCGCTAATATCAGTGAACAAATTTCCGGTATGCCAATTTTCGTACATGGCGATTTTACGCAGTCAAGTACAGTCAAAAGGGATACATATATAATTTTTGGACCTTCTTGTAAAGAAAAGTAATTTTAAACCAACGGTGTTGCAAAAAAAAATATTGGAGATAAAACATACCTTGAATCGAACCATAGTTTTGTATTGAATACTCAACAAATAGAATTTTTATCCGAACTTTCATTAAATGTAGTAGAATATACTCAAGTCTTTGAAAGTTTCAGAAAATTAAGAATACTAAAGCTTGGTACCACTAAAGCCGTTATTCTAAGAGAAGTAAAGGCGCTTGTACACCCCACCGATTCCGAGTATGTCCCCATCGTGCAAGCAGTTTTCCAAGATGGAATGAGTTTTCTAACCAAGAAAACCAAGTTAGAAAATTGTTTGCATGGCGGGATAATTTAAAAATATGAATAATGATCAGTGATTAGTGGAAGATGTGTAATAGTAAAATGTGAATAAAATAGATTTTTTGAATAAAACTTAAGTAAAATACATTTGTTATAAATTATTTTAATAAAGCAGTGAAAATGTAATGAGAAATATCTTTAAAAAAAGCAAAAGTTGTGATTAAGTCGATGTTTGCAGAAAAGGTAATACTTGGAGTTAAAAATTTTTGCAGTTTTCCATTCTTCATTTAAAACATATAAATATCGAAAACCAAGGATTTAACATATATTTTTTATAAAAAAAATAAAAATATATTAGCTTTTCTGCAAACATCGACTTAATCACAACTTTTACTTTTTTAAAGATATTTCTCATTACATTTTCACTGCTTTATTAAAATTATTTATAACAAATGTATTTTACTTAAGTTTTATTCAAAAAATCTATTTTATTCACATTTTACTATTACACATCTTTCACTAATCACTGATCATTATTTATATTTTTAAATTATCCCGCCATGCAAACAATTTTCTAACTTGGTTTTCTTGGTTAGAAAACTCATTCCATCTTGGAAAACTGCTTGCACGACGGGGACATACTCGGAATCGGTGAGGTGTACAAGCGCCTTTAGGCACACTAATGACCAGGGCTGGGTACGTACCCATTTACGTAATTACCTAAGGTAATCTACGTAGTTCTTTACACGTAGATTACCTAGTAAATTACGTCTATAGTTTTCTACGTAATTTACATCCTCTTGTGGATCGTTTGAATATAACCTCAAAAATCAAAACCAAAGCAAAACGTGGAGCTGATACAGGTGACAGGTGACCAAAATAAAAAAGAACAAAATTTTCTCAAAATGAATAGAGGTGGCAGACCCAAGCATATGTCTTGGGACAATTTAAATTTTAAATTAATTAAAACAAATGATGGCAAATATCAAGCACTTTGTTTAGTGTGCCAAAAGTTTTTGCAAAATACAGCCCAGAAAAGACTGAAAGATCACCGGTAAGATAATTAAATAGTTTTGTATTATAGTTATTATTATAATTATTAAACAAAATAAATCAAGTAACGTATTTTATTTTAGAAAAAAGTGCCTTCTTGATGTTACATCAGAAAAAATGGAAGAAAGTGGAAGAAGCGATCTAAATGTAAGTGATGTACGAATGGAAACAAGCAGATTTGAAAATTCCGGAATTACTTCCTGTGCAGAATGTGATTTCTCAGTCAAAGAATCACTTGACAATAACAACTCGGTAAGTTTAAGATTGTTTATATATATTTTTATTGTCTTTTTCATTTAAAATTGATCAATTTATGACGAATAAATATGAATTTTTTAGATAAATCAGTCTGAAATAAATCACTCAATAGTTTTTCAAAAAAATCAAAGGCAACAAAAAATGAAGTATTTTTTGGATAATGTTAGTGATAAAGAAAAACTCTTAATCAACGAGGCACTTTCGAATTTAATTTTCGGTTGCAATATTAATTTTGACATTGTGGAATCGGATTATTTCATAAAGTTTTTGAAAGTTATACGACCGGCTTATATGCCTCCAACTCTTCAAGAAGTGTCTACATCTTTTTTGGACGAGGCTTTCAGAAAAATGGAGTGTATAAAAGAGAATTTCATTAACAAGACAGGAATATTGCTGCCATCAATAGAGGTTAACGAAAATGGAATCACCGATATTAAGCTTTTTGTGACGGATACAGACGGAAAAACAATTTTTCTAAGTTCATCAAAAGTAACCACTGAAAACAAACTGGAAAATGGAATTCAGAAAATTGTCGCCAATGCTATAGAATCCGTTAAAATCAGTCACAATTTAGAAATATTTGCAATCGTATCAAACGAATCTTCATTGCAAGAATTTGACCAGTCAAATGTGTTCTCTTTCACGTGTAATATCAAAATTGCAAATATAATAGGAGATTTTTTAACGAATAATGAATTATACTTGCAAGTCTTCAGCATTATGTTTGAATGTCTAGAAAGCGATTTTCTATCTCAAATTGTAAATCATTCTGTCAAATCTTGTGAACTGACTTCGAATGAAAATCCAACTACTTGGCAAATTCATCATGAGGCTTACTCTTTTTTTGTTGATAACATTAAAATTCTAAGAAAAATCGCGGCAGAAAATTCGTATGAGTTTAGGAGCGAGATTGTAAGATTATATTATTCGACCGATCTTTTGAGTCCGAAGTCGACACTATTTTTCACGCTTACCAATCAGTGGCTACTCTAACTGAAAAAATGAAACGTGATGATTTTTCCATGGCTGGTGCAATTGAAAATTTGCTACTCTTGAATTCTACAACCAACAACGATGTGATCCGTTTAAATTTTAAGAACCATGTAGAAAAAATTTTGCACCCAGCATCTTTTGCAGCCAATTTTTTGCATCCCCAATATCAAGGGTACAATTTAAGCAAAGATCAGATGGGTGTTGTTTATCAAGTTTTGATGGATAATCTACAAGATAATGGTATAGAAGAATTTACTTATTACGTCGAAAAAAAGGGTATCTTTGCTAAACTATTTGCAAAGAAATTAAGTTCACCTACAGTAGTTTGGAATATGGCAATGCAACAGTATAGCGAGCTTTCGAATTTTGCAAAAAAAATTATTAAAAGTTCCTGCCTCTGCGTTAAATGTTAAGCACAGCTTAAATGTTCATAAATTGCCAAAAGACAAGGTTAAAAAATTGGAATGTCTTTATTTCAATTTAAGGTTGTCAGATTCTAAAAGTAAACTGATCTCTTGAACATTAAAACCCAAAGTATTAAACAGTTTCGCATTAACATTTTATTTTATATTTTTAAAAACTATTTCTAAAGCTTCAGATAAATATTTATCTATTGACTGAGTCTTGTTAATTTTGTTTATAGAAAAAATCACCTGTACAGCGTTAAAAGTATAAAAAGTTTATATAATATATGATAGCAACATAAGTGTCAATATACATTTATTTATGTATGTATATAAACTGTTCCCAAAGATAAAAATACTTATGAGCATATTTAATAACTAAAAATGTTAATGTATTTTCGTTAATAAAGAAAAAATTTGACTCCGTTGAATGTAATAAAAAGTTATCTAATTCATTCGTCTCAATTTAAAAAAAACTCGTATATAGCTTAAGAATAATGGCATGTAATTTAGAATAAGTTTTTTAAATTATATTGGAAAATTAAATGTTACAAACATTAATAAATTAAACCAATTTTTCAAGATAGTTTTTACTAAATATTCCTTTCTTATAAGTTGATTTAGTATTTTTTTTCCTGGTTTTAGGCATCAAATTTCAAATTTTCTATTTTTTTCTCATTTTTTTAATGCAACTTATTTTACAAAATTTTACAATCTTTTTACCATAATACGATTTTTAAAAAATAAAATACATTAAATTAAGTAATTTTCAATAAATTTACTCTATTCAAATCAACTTCTTAAAAAATGTTCTTACTTGAACCATTTTTTGATAAAAAATTCTCTGAAATAAAATTATCTAAAATTGCATTTTTAAAAAAAATTAGTAAAATAAAATGTAAAATCCTAAAATAAAATTATTTTAAAAATTTTCAGTTCTAAATTTTAATTAAACTTGTTTATATCAATTTCCAACAAATTTTCGGGAAATACCCTATAGCATCGAATAGTTTAAATAATATAATAGAATCATAATTTTTTAATAGTCATCAGTAAAGTTAGAATCATTCATTTTTAAAGTATAGTAAATATGAATTAATTTTACAGATTTTTCCGTAGTCAAACAATTTCTCAATTTGTTGTGAACAAATGACCATTGAGAAAATAAGCGTTCTATGGCAGCTGTAGAACTTGGTATTCTCAGCAATAGTTTTGCCAAATTAGCCAATTGTGGATGTTCTATTTCCGCCATAATCCAGAAAGTTTGTGGATTCGTGACTTCCTTCTGTTTTAAAGTATTAAAAATACCTTCATTGTTGTTATAAGCTGTCAAATCGTGTAATCCATTTTCATCTAGATGTTTTTTTAAAAAATCCGCAGCCATTGCCATGTACCGATCATTAGCAATAAAAAGTTGACCTCTGTAGACTGGATGTAAAATGTTTGCTGCTAAACATATTGGTTTGATGACTTTTTCTAGGCGTTTAGCAAGCAGTGTTTCTAAATTTTCATCATTATACGGAAACTGCAACTTTAACCACTCTTGTAGAGAATCTGCAATGTTAAAATTAGTGCTCTGACACTTATTTACTAATTCACAAATTCCGTCAAGAACAATAGTAGCCGACAACAATCGTTCTTCAAACAATTGATTAAAAATCAAGTTCTGTACTCTCTTACTAATTGTGCCAACAAATTCTACAGCAATCTCTTTCATTTTTGATAAATTATTTAGACAGCACCTATAAGAATCGCGATAACTACACCACCGGGTTTCTCCCGCCAAAATAATTCTTTGACCTCCTCGAGTAATTAGCTTTCGTTCTAAATTAGACGATTTAAACTCTGTCAATACCGAATTTACATTAGCATTGAAGTTACGATCTACCATATCTTTAGCTAGTAGATCACAACTGTGGCTGTCACAAGTTACATGCCATTAATCAATTTTTTTCCCCATGCAAGTCATCGTGGAGGCGTTGTCTGAAACACAGGCATATATGTTCGTGTCATATATTCTTTTCGCATCTTGAACAGCTTCTTCTACTACTTCTTTTAAAGAGTCTGAATTTTCTGTTTTTTCGGTAAAATCCCACGAGTTTAAAAAAAGTCTTTTACCTTGGGAATTGTGAATGGTTCCAACGACGTATTTTTCGTTTTTTGATTTATTTTTCCATCCGTCTATAAGAAGAACGCTGTTTTTATTTACTTTGGATAAACTTTCACTAATAATTTTTGTATAGGTCTGATCCAAAATTTTGCCAGACAATGTCTTCCTAGAAGGCGGTACGTATTCACAATTCAACAGTTTGACAAAATTTTTAAAATAGTCAGATTCCACAACTGAAAAAGGGATATTACATCCGAAAAAAAACATTCCAAGTGCTTCGTCGATTTCTGACAAGGAAGTTGATGATTCACTCTTCGATTTGCTGCTTATTGAATTGTTTTTTCCAGTATCAGCTTCTGTTGATCGTTGCTAAAAAATGTTTGGTAGATTGATATTGGTAACAGGTACAATTGAATTCGGAACATATTATATCTACCCTGGCGGATCGGAAATTCCGTGAATCTTCCCAGCTGGGGAGATTTAGAGGAGATTCAGAGAAGATTTGCGAAAATCGACCCAAAAAACATGATAACTTGGTATAAAAAGTATTTTTGAAGGGTAATTAAGCGTTTAAGGAGTAAAATAAAACAAGAATTGCATCAATTACAGTCTTAATTTATTAATAATATAGAGGAAATTGACAGCGCAAAATACTGTAAATTTGAAATGCACTATCTCCCCAACTGGGGAGATTCTCGGAATTTCTAATCCGCCAGGATATCTGAATCCTGCGCGAAGTTGATCAGGATATAATTCCACATATAAATCAAAAGCAATGTAAAACAATTTATATTTACATATTAGTCAACAAGTAAACTTACTTCAGTTATTTCGCTTCTGTCTGAATGAGAAATAATTGATTTGCGTTTTCTTCCAAATTAGATTGCAAAGTATGATCATAAGTCTGGTTATCAGCGCTTGTTGATTTATTTTGGCATCTTTTCCTGTAAAAAAGCAATAATGAATAAATATACATGTGAGAAGAAAAATCGAAATCAAAGTTTAATTTTAATTAGTTTATTAAAAATATTAAATTTAGTTTCAATCAAATAGTAATAACATTTTGTTTAAGGTACAGAAAGAGAAATGTTTTGAACACTGTTTTGGTTATAAAAAGAAATAATAAATCATTAAGAATAAAAAACAGGAATTGATCTACATATTTAAAAAAAAACATGTGGAAAATATATATGTATAGAAATATATTAATTAAGAATAATCAGAAATAATATAACGTACCTATGTTTTTCCAACCGTTCAAGACTAGTTTTCCTTAATTCATTTTTGCAAACTAAACACTTGACAATAGTTTCTTTGTTGTCTAATTTAATGCGTTTGAAGTTCAAATTCTCGTACGGTATTGTACTTCTTCTTTTTGGAGGCATTTTATGAAATCCTTATTTTAAAACAGTAGAAAGAATAAAAATAACTTTGGAATAAACAATAATTCTTATAAGCAGGTCAAAGAGGTTATGTTTTGTTGCTCTCCACATGCTTATCATACGCCATATTGAAAATGTAAATTACGTGAGTTTTCTACAGTTGTCTACGTAAATTACTTATTTTACGTAATTTACGTCGACAACCTCGAGTTGCATGCAACTGCACAGCCCTGCTAATGACACTCAATTATCATCAGAATTTTGGTACATGATCTTGGCAACTATTGGTACAATTGCTACAATACGAGTGATATCATATTTATTAAAATTCAAGAGGAATACAAGTCAAACGTTAAATATCAGTCAAATTATAATCGGAATGGCTGCTAATCCAGAACCTGCGATAATGACCGAGAAAATAATTTTTGGTTCACTACTGATTGCATGCATCGTCTACACAAGTTACACTTATGCAATTATTCTTGACGTATAAGTTTACGATCTTCACCAGAAATTTTAACTCTAGATGAACTTATGCAATCAAATTTGACACCAATTATAGAAACATTTGCGAGACGGTTTGTGAACAACTAGTAAATCCGGAGTTGGTCCGATGAAGTCCGACATTAATCAGTTCACGGTGGGTTTTAAACTCATTTAACCCAAAGGTCCTGGCATCTGGGATTTTCTTCTTGGTTTCGATTCTGGAGTGTGAACACATGATTTTACAACGAAAATTAAAATAATCGCCGGAGCCGTTTTTGATAACATCGATTTTCACTTTTAAAAAAACGAAAATTCAAATTTGCCTAAAAAATTTTTTAATTTAGAAAAAACTCTTTTTATAAAAGTTACAGATAATAAAATAGGGAATAATTTTTATTCAGGTCTTTCTTTAATACAATCAATACTTTCCGAGATAATCGGAAAAATAACGTTTTACACATTTTTAAATCTAATTAGCTCAAAATTGAGTGTACCTTCAATTTTCTTGTTGATTTTGATAGTATCATGTAAACATGATTTTCCAATAAAATAGAAATATTTTCCCAAGCCTGTTTTGAGAATTGTCGATTTAAAAGTTTATTTTAAGAAAAACAAAATGTTTACGTGAAACAAAATTCATAGAAACTAGCGTTATATTTCTTGCTCGCTCGGAAGACATTTTACTTATTTATTTCCACTTACATAAATTTTTATTATTATACATTATCAGGGGAGACTAGGTGCAGTTATAACGCTGTACAGTTGTTACAAATGGAATATCTCAGAAACAGTGAATTGTAGAAATGAGGTTCCCAAAGGAAAAATGTTCAGTTTTTATGTACGAACTTTCTGCAATATGTTTAAAAACTATATGCAAGCTTTACAAGTAAAAAAATAGGCACATTGGTTTTTAGAGGCCAAAAGTATATATTTCTCTGTGTGGTATTTTTTAAATAATTAATAGACCTTTATACTTAACAAAGTACATTTTTTAAATATCAATTCTATGAGGATTAAGCTTTAAAAAACTGCCTTGGTTGTCCACATTAAATGTATACTTTTTTATTAAAGTGTTTTATTGTAAAAAATGTACCTGTTGTGGCAAAAAATAAGTGTGTGATTACATTTTTGACAAATATTTTACATTTCAAACAAATCTGCTGAATTTTGGAAAAAATACTTTTGGCCTCTAAAAACCAATATGCCTATTTTTTTACTTGTAAAGCTTGCATATAATTTTTAAACATATTGCAGAAAGTTCGTACATAAAAACGAACCATTTTTCCTTTGGGAACCCCATCTCTACAATTCACTATTTCTGAAATATTCCATTTGTAACAACTGCACACCGTAATAACCGCACCTAGTCTCCCCTAATAATGTATAATAATAAAAATTTATGTAAGTGGAAATAAATAAGTAAAATGTCTTCTAAGCTAGCGAGGAATATGAAGCTAGTTTCTATGAATTTTGTTTCACGTAAACATTTTGTTTTTCTTAAAATAAACTTTTAAATCAACTATTCTCAAAACAGGCTGGGGAAAATATTTCTATTTTATTGAAAAATCATATGTTTACATGATACTATCAAAATCAACAAGAAAATTGAAGGTACCTGCAATTTTGAGCTAATTAGATTTAAAAATGTGTAAAATGTTATTTTTCCGATTATCTCGGAAAGTATTGATTATATTAGAAAAAGACCTAAATGAAAATTATTCCCTATTTTATTATCTATAACTTTTATAAAAAGATTTTTTTTTAAATAAAAAATTTTTTAAGCAAATTTGAATTTTCGTTTTTAGTATATAGATTTCGGATTGTTTTGGATTATGTTTTTCAATTGGATTAAATCTCAATCGTTGCAGACAATTTCCGAATTCGTTGCATACAGTTTTCGTACTTGTTTCGGAATAGGATTTTGCAATACTTAATTTCAAATTGTTGCGGACTAATATCAGATTTCTTGCTTACAGAGTTCGGATTGCTGCGGACATTTTGCGGATTAAGTTTTTTCAACTAGATTAAACTCGGATTGTTGCGGACTGATTCCGTATTCTTTACATATTGATTTCTGATAATTCCGTACTTATTTTAGAAGAATTCTTCACCGGTCATAAATTCGGATTGTTGCGGACTCAATTCGTAGACATTTAGGATTACATCGGAGTGTTTTCGGATTCAGGTTTTCGTTCGGATTAATATCAGACTAACGCGGATCATTTTCGGACCTTTTTCGTACAATTTTCGGACTAATCCGTAATATTCTGTCCGTATTTAATCCGGAATTAGTCCGAAATTTTTACCAGGGCATTCACTTATAAAAATAAAATTTTTAAATTGAAAGCACACCTCTCATTTACGGTTCATTTTTTTCAAAATTTATTTTGGAACAATTATCTTCTTGCGTGATTCATTTTAATTTAATGCCGTGCGAAATAAAAAGAAAAAACAAAAATATGAGTTTTTTCAGAAAATAGGTACAATTAAAAATGTGTATTTCTTTCTTCTTTTGTTTTCTATATTAATATGTGGGTGATTTTCACGTAACTGTGCAATTTTAAGATAAGTTTTAAAAGAAAAAAAATTTTGTTTTTTTCATGTTAAATATCACTTTTCCTTATCATTAGGGCATAATATAGTTGTAATTTGAACGGTTTTACTACAGCTATAATTATAAAAAAATTATAACAAATTTTCGAAAATTGGCTGCCACAGAGCTGACCACCCTATGCATTGAATAATACTGCCGTCAACTGGGGCTACTTTATGTACTCGAGGTATTTAATAAATAAAATTATTAAAAAGAACTTCTTAGTCAAAAAACCAAAAACAAGTTAATTAAAATCCTTAAAACGATTAAAACTTTAACCGGTGAGCAACATAACGACAAAAAATTAACTTTAATTAATATTTATAAGTTTTTCAAATTAGTCTTAAAACTATTTCTCTCGTTTCTCTTAAAATTACTGAAAAAGTGTATTAGATATTAAATTGTTATTCATTTAACCTTAAATTATTAATTTCAAGTTTTTAAAAAATATCATATTCAAAACGTTTAAAAAAGCTCCTATTAAAATGATGATTCAAAGTTATTTACATGTATTCAAATAATAGTTTTATAATTATCATAATGTATTATTGTAAAATGTATATTTAAAAAGAAAAAGTGTTATTTATTTTCTGAGTAATATAAAATTTGAAGAAAGGTTGTTAATTTTTAATAAATCATGATTTTAGCAAAATTTCAGTGTTTTATTTTACATTTTGTTGTATAATATTTACAAAATTTTTTGTTTAATATCTTATTCTTTTATAATTTACTCTGAAATATCTACACAAAAGATTTAATGAATAAGAAAGGATCAAAAAAATGTTTATGTAACATTATAAAAACACAAAGTTCAATGCACAAAGTAGCCCCATCCCGGGGTCTATTTTGTGCACAACTTTTAATGACTACAACTCAGACTAAAAAAAATTTATTTCATTGACGAACTCAAAGGAAACCTTCAGAAGGAAATATAGCATATGAAAAAGTTGATTTTCTTTTAATTCTGAATTTGAATAAATCACTGAGTTAAAAAAAGCATTTTGATGCACAAAATAGCCCCAGCAAAAATATTTACTATTTACTATCAGCTTGACATAACCAGAGAATTTCATTTTCATAACATTATGAAATTAGCGCATAAAACTAATTGTAGAAAAGTATTCACAAATAAGAGCGTTACGATCAACAGTAATTATACTGTGCTTTTGCTTGGTTGTTGTAAAGGCGTGTTTTTTCGAATATTAAGGTGTTTTTTAATAAGTCAACGGTTGCCGAAGCACTGAAATATAAAAGGACACAACTATGTCTGTCCTCTTCTATAATATGTGTTGTTGTAGCAACTGTTGCTCCATCAATTTGCACCTTCACACTGTACGCCACAGGTGCCACGGAGCTGATATTTTATGTGACACCACGGAGCTGAAATTTGACATTTAAACTAACCTAACTCCGACAATTCTGCAAAATAATTCTTTTTTTTGGGCAGATAATTTGTTTCTAATATAATCTTCAAAAAAATCGCAATAATTACCACAGAGAGTGTTTAGATTAAAAGAATAGTAATACCACCCCAGGTGAAAATGTTCACGTGTAAGTACACGTGAAAATTAAATGTAACTTTACGTGGAAATACACCCGAATTTCGGGTAGTATTTTGAAACATTGACACGTAGAAGTACACGTGAAAAGATGGAAAGTGCAAATAAACGTTAAATTTACAGTGAAAGTCAATGCCAAAGAGTAGATTAAAAAAATACTAAAATATGAGACGAATAGTTAGTTTCTTCTAAAATGAACTAGTTGACATCAAATAACTAAAAAATGGTTTAAATAGTGTGGAAGTCCACGTTCTCTTCCACGTATACTTCCACCCTCATTTTCCCAATCAATTGTAAATATTTGGAGGAAGTATTAACTTGATCACAGCAAGCATCTCCACGTAGAAATATACCTTCGTCTCCACATTAATTTGCCCGTGAATTTACTGCTTGACTAAGTTTTTTTTATCTTTTTGTATAGAGTGGAATTCCACGTAGAAGTGCAAGTTCTCTTCCACGTGCACTTCCACCTTTATTTTCCAAATCAATTTTAAATATTTGGAAGAGTTATTAACTTGATCAGAGCAAGCATCTCTACGTAGAAATATACCTTCGTCTCCACATTGATTTCCCGGGAATTTGAACACTTGAAAAAGGTTTTTATCTTTTTGTATAGAGTGGAAGTCCACGTAGAAGTGCTAGTTCTCTTCCACCTACACTTCCACCCTTATTTTCCCAATCAATTGTAAATATTTGGAGGAGGTATTAACTTGATCACAGCAAGCATCTCCACGTAGAAATATACCTTCGTCTCCACATTGATTTGCCCGTGAATTTGAATACTTGACTAAGGTTTTTATCTTTTTGTATAGAGTGGAAGTCCACGTAGAAGTGCAAGTTCTCTTCCACGTACATTTCCACCCTTATTTTCCCAATCAATTGTAAATATTTGGAGGAGGTATTAACTTGATCACAGCAAGCATCTCCACGTAGAAATATACCTTCGTCTCCACATTGATTTGCCCGTGAATTTGAATACTTGACTAAGGTTTTTATCTTTTTGTATAGAGTGGAAGTCCACGTAGAAGTGCAAGTTCTCTTCCACGTACATTTCCACCCTTATTTTCCCAATCAATTGTAAATATTTGGAGGAGGTATTAACTTGATCACAGCAAGCATCTCCACGTAGAAATATACCTTCGTCTCCACATTGATTTCCCGGGAATTTGAACACTTGACTAAGGTTTTTATCTTTTTGTATAGAGTGGAATTCCACGTAGAAGTGCAAGTTCTCTTCCACGTGCACTTCCACCTTTATTTTCCAAATCAATTGTAAATATTTAGAAGAGGTATTAACTATATTTTTTCTGTTAGCGTGATTTTTCACATTTATGTTAATTTGAAATTATTTTTTAGAAGCACTGATAGCTGTAGAATGGAGAACCACGGAAATAGATTTGTTATTTTTTACATAGGTTTTATATAGTTTTACATAGTTATTCTTAGTTATCTAAAAATTAATTATCCAATTTTAATATTTGTAATTGTTATTTCGAAACAGCTTTTTGAACTATTTGAATATTTGACCATATTATGCTAAATCTGACTGTCAATTTTAATATCTAATGCTGTTTTCATAATTAAAGTTTACATAGAGGTGAGTAATAATTTTTGTGAATTTGGATAGTATATTTAAACTATGATTTACTGCATTCAATTTTTTATCTTTTAAACATTTCATTCAATATGTACATTCTATAAAAAAACTTTTTGCTTGTTATGAATAATTTAATACAGTTATGTGATTATGTACTATTTTAGTAAAAATGTAATGTGTTCGCACTTCTCTTTAAATATAAAAAACATTAGGGACTGGACAAATATATCGTAGTTTATCTATCTCAAGGTATACACAAATTTGCTTAACTTGTTCCGTTTCAAAGGCTTCCAGAGTTTTTCGTTGAGATCGAATTTTGTGTAAAACAGGCAATTGGTCTGAAAACACTTTTTCTGTTCTTAGTTGACTAACAATTACGTACTCACTTCCTGTATTTTTATCGACAATAAATTGCTCAAGTTGAACAAATTTTCCATTTTGTAGTAGAGCAAATGTATTATTAGAGCGATTACGTCTTAATTTAACCGAAGAATACAAACATCGATTTTTTATCATTCTCTTGAAATAAACAGCTTCCACTGATAATCCTAATTTTTCAATCCAAGTTTGTTCTATAGCCGCCGCTACTCCAAAGTATCGTGTTTCGAAAGGTTTACATGTCTTTTGTGTGTTTCTGTGTTCTAAGTTAGAGCAGAAACGTTTAATGCGCTCTGAACTTTGTGACAACACATCGTTTGTTAAAATGGTGTTATTCCGCTCTATTGCCAAAGATCGACTAATCTGATTTGATACACCTTTGGCAGAATTAATTTTTTTTAGAAGTTTTCCGTTTCCAGCCTCAAAAACAAAACCGGTATGAGCCCAGGGAGGACCCCAATCGACGATAGATCTCAGCCAGTGTAGCAATTGATGCAAATTATACGTGAAAACTTCTTTTGAAAAATGCTTTTCACATAAAAATAGAAATTCTAAAATCAATTCATGCATTCTTTTCAAGTCAGACCTGGTAATGACTGGCTGAAGTGAAATGTGGAAGATTTCTACCAATTGTGCCCAATGAAGCACGTATTCTTGTTTTAAAAAGAGTGACAAAATTGGAGTGCTATAAAAAAGGATCCAATTTTCCCACTCTTTTGCTTTCCAGTAGCTTCTATCCCGTATTTGACGAGACAAGCGCATTACTTGATTAGAAGCTTGAAAATTGTTCAACAATTTATCAATTTTATCTAAGTCGGAACTTGATAAGACAGATAAATAGTAGTTCGTAAACTGTTTTCCAATTCCTAATCTTAAGAAATGCATGTCATCGGGAACGAAGCCGTAAATAATGTCGAAATGATGCAAATTTATCAATGGTGTAACACGGTTCAATCCAGCAGCAGGTTGATTATTGACAACTAAATCTTCTGCGAAAAGAAGCATGTTGTCCATCGTTCGTTCTTCAGGCAATGGTGTGATAATAGGATATTTCATGCTGCCTCCAGTCTCTGAACTATTTGCTATCCATTCTCCTGGATGTAGACACCAGTTACAAGCATCATGTGCATTAAATTGTCTAACACCTTGCACTGGTGCACGTGCAATCGTGTCAACACAGCACACTAATGCGTATGGCCTTATTAATTTTTCTTCACCACAAATATTGCACGAAATACCTGATTCTGTCAACTGATTGATTTCTTCGACAAATGCGTGTAGGAACACAGACATATTAGGCTTTTTCTTGCCAAACCATAAAGCAAAAAGAATGGTTTTGCTTGACCTAATGTGCAAAGGTATCTCATTCACCACTATTTGAATTGGCCATATGGAGTACGATGAGCTTTCAAATACTGGTGCTCCATCCGTGTTAAAAGTTAACGTAATATAAGATTTCCTTTCAGATGGATTGAGGTTTTCAACAAATTTCCTGTAGGCCTGGCCGTCATAAATATCTTTATAAATACCTGCATCGTGAGTTCTTCTATTGACAATATTATCGTAATATTCGTCGTTCTCTTCAACTAACGTTTTAATTTCATTCGATATTGAATAAGTTACGAAAAAATTAACATAATTACTATCTTTTAATTGAATAACTGAATTGCATTCGGCGCATGTTTTCGTTAAGTCATGATAATCGTACGTCCCTACATATGCATCGCATTGAGGACAGATAGAATGCAGGGTTGCAATGTCGCGTGGAAAGAACATTTTGTCTACAAGATATCTAGTATCGGGTAGTATTGATGTCGAAAACATGCAATTTATCATTGCAAATAAATTAGTTACAGCTACATGTGACAAAGAGAATCGCAAAGCATATTTGACCACCATCATTACAATATCTGCTTGACTTGCAGCTATTGGAGTATTGATTGTTTGAAAAAAACTTTCCTTCTTCAATTCTTTCAAAAGTCCTGCTGATGATGTATGATCATTATTCGTTTGTTCGACATATTCGTGTAAACAGTACTCTGCGTCATTATCTTCTACATTAGGCTCGTCAAAAATGAATTGCTCCCAGTTTTCATTCCATTCCTCGTCCAAGTCTTGCTCATTTGCTCTTCTATCAATGTTATAATGGATATTCTGAAAGTAATGTAGTTAATTGAAAGTATAGCATAGCTTCTACTAAATAATATTTAAATAGTGCGTAGCCGCCAAGATGGTAGTTTTAATTCACTGATTTAAAAAAAATTAAAAATTATTGGCAACAAAAGTTACCTGAAGCTTTACAGTGCTTCAGGTAGCTTTCATCTCAAACATTTCAAGTTTAAAAGACGGATTGATAAGTTGATCAGTGTGAAAAAAAATTTTAAAAATATCTATTTTCATTATCAAGATTAAATCTTGAAACATGCACTGTTCATTTTGTTACCATCTCCCCTGCATAATACATGTTAGTTTTTTGTACTTTAAATATTTTAATCATCTATCCCAAGCAGCTAGAAATAATACATTGATATTACTGCCATTTCAAAATTTACTACTAAACTAGACTTAATTCTGTTTGTGTACCAATCCCATGAGTCGAAGGTACTTCAACATCTTCTCTTAACTGCAATAAATAATGAATTTAATTTTATTTAAAGTGGGAAAATGTCGTTTATATTGGAATTTCTTTAATGTAAATTATTCGCAAGTAAAATTTAAAGTCATTTTTATATTAAATCATTGGCAGTAAGCAAAAAAATATTTGAAGACTTCAACCAAATAATAATCTGTGGCATATTTAAAAATGTTTTTTGAAGTTGGATACTGAATTAAATTTTTAATTATTGTGTTAAACTTAGATTATCTATTAATTTATTTTAATTTAAAGGAATACTAACTCTATTTTGTATTCTTTTAGACACTGTGTCAGAATTGACAACACACATTTCTTTAACTCTTCGCCACTTCGATGATCGTGAAATGTTTTCATCTTCATCCTCTAGGTATCGTCTGTACGATTTTCGACGATCCATATTTCTAAAAAAGAATTTATAAATTATGAGTACGTATTTGGAGCTGTAAGGTTTTAGAAACATAAAAAGTGCTGTTCAGATAGAACTGATTCTATTGTTTTGTGTAGAAAAGTGACATATACAATTTTTAAAACGCACCAATACTGTAATATAAAAGTTTTTTCCGTTTTTTTCTAAACTTTGTCAAAAAAATTTAAAAATTCGAATTCTAACTTCGTTTTATTAGAAACAGTATTGATAAATTATTTAAATGAATACGATGAGTAACACTTCAGGCACTAAAGACTCAGGAATCTTCAGAGACGTCACTAAACGTCACACAGATTCTGACGTCACCATTTCTAATTTTATTTTTAGCAGAGGGATTGATTATAAAGAGTAGGATATGACGCTTAAGGTAAGATCTCAAAAGGCTACTAGTAGCCCGCTTTTTTTGTAATTTTGTAATTTATATTTATATGTCCTGTGAAATTGTACCTATATTCGAAATGTGGGGGCAATTGATAGACTTTGGTTCAAAGCAAAATAAATATGGTAAAGGGAATTGGAAAGGAAAAGAGACAGAAACTGTCTGTAATTTTTTTTTTGGAACATTTTAAAAGGTCTTAAGTTTTTTTCAGATATAAAAAATGCGAAATTTAAAGTTACAGTATAGGGTAAGTATTGCTGCACCTTTTTGAAAATTTTATTTATTTACTTCAGAGAAAACCATCTGTTTCAAAATTTTTGACAACAATATTTTAAACATTCTCTATTATAATTGTCAATAAAAATGATCATTTAAAAAATTTGTATTTTTATTTTTAAGATCAAATATTCTTCGCGCAGAAATTAAAACTTTTTTAGTAAATACATAAAATATATGTTCTCAACCTTCTCAACTGTCAACAAAATAACATTTAAATACATATTATTTTTGTGATAGAAATTGAAGCGCAGGAATTGAAATAAGCACGCAAAAATAAAATATTTTAAATCATATCATCTTTAATCGCTTTAAGATATTCAAAATTCATTTTTAAAAACATTTAAATTTTGCATAAATAATTAACACTAACTATTCGTTTTATGAATTGCAATTTCTTTCAAAAGATTTAAACATCATATTTTTTATTGAAAAGGTGTCTTGATTTATAAACCACAGAAATTCGTACACTCACCTTACTTTAGAATGCCGGAAAGATAATTTTAAGAAAAACGAAATCAACTCTTTAAATTTGAATCAGATAAAAATAACTTATTTAGAATTATAAATTCAATCACTAATTCAAATGTTAATATTTCTACTGATCATTTAGTTAAAAATAACTGATCGGCAGTTGAGAATAACTAATGTTTCAGAGGTTTTTTTTAATTTATTTTTTTTACTAAAATTGTATACTAAATTCTTAGTTGAAACTATGATTTTTAACTTATTTAAATTTAGAGAAATATTTAAGTCTAAAAATTAGCAATTAATAATTTTGAAAAATTGCAGTTCAGAAACATTTAAAAAAAGCGACAAACAGAATATTGAGTATATGTATACCAAATTTGACTTACAGAAGTAGATATCTTCATAAACAAAATTATCATAGCATAATTTTCATCTTGAAAGAACATATACAGTTTTATTAATTTAATTAGCTTAAATTTTTAGGTCAATTAACACACAATAACTGGATAGTGATAAAATACATACAATAGATTAATTAAAAACTAAAATCTTTACAACTGAGAAAAGACGCCAAGTCGGAAAGTTTAGGTTAGGGTTGTAAAGCTTGTAAAGGTATTTCCACAAAAGCATGCAAATGCTACCTGCTTGCCTTCCTGCAAGTTGTCATGGGCTGTTTTTAGTACTCGACCTGAGTTAGGCCGCAGTCCCATGGCAGCGTTTTGCGTTGCGTTGTAATAAGAGAGAATGCAGCAAACGTATATTTGCGTCTTTTTCTCTCCCATTACAACGCAACGCAAAACGGTGTCATGGGACTCCACCCTTAGGCCGCAGTCCCATGGCAGCGTTTTGCGTTGCGTTTTGTAACTAGGTTAGGCCTAGTTACAAAACGCAACAAACGTATATTTGCGTCTTTTTCTCTCCCATTACGACGCAACGCAAAACGCTGACATGGGACTCCACCCTTAACGTTGATTGGTTGGATGCAACAGAATGTTAATAATGATTGGAACATCGTTGACTCGGAATTAAAGGGCAAGGCAGAATAGAAACTTTACGAGATGCATGAGATAAAAAAGGACGTATAGTACGAACCAGACCCTTATATTGAGTCCACAATAGCACATTGAACGGAACGTAATCGTAACGTGACAATGCCAAATATATTGTTTCGTTACGTTTACTACGTTTACGCCCCGTTAAAGAGTGCTATTGTGAACTCAACTTTAAGGCCTTTCTCCAATAAGGCCTTTCTCCAATAGGTTACCACAAGTGTGCGAATGACTGCGTTGCGTTGATTTTAGCATGTGTTGCTATAGCAACCGACGCAGACGCAGTCATTCGCACACTTTTTAAAACCTATTGGAGAAAGGCCTTTAAGGCCTTTCTCCAATAGAATCCAAAAACTTTGCGTTTGTCTGCGAATGACTGCGTTGCGTTGATTTTAGCATGTGTTGCTATAGCAACCGACGCAGACGCAGTCATTCGCACACTTTTTAAAACCTATTGGAGAAAGGCCTATAGGTTCCCAAAACTCTGCGTTGCGTCAGGTGCGTTGCAACGCAGTCATTCGCAGTGTGACGTCACGCCTAGTGTCGTCTTTGGTGATTCGGTGAATTTAAAGAAATACAAAAGTCACTATGACTTATTTACATGGGGAATTTCATTTTAAGAAGTTTGGTAGATTGAAATCACTAGTATTTGAATTTATATTAAATTAAATAAGAAATTAGATAAATAAATTAGATAAATATTAATAATCATTAATATAATAATGCACTTCTCTCTCTATTCTATTAAAATATTATATATAATTATAAATAAATAAACTACACGTGATTAAATTTGTACACGTGCCAAAAGGTCAAAAGTCAAGGTCATACACGCGTGTGAACCTCGATGTCAACGAACTATACGCGACGATCATGCGCAATACTACTCAGAATAAGGGTAGTTTTCTAGGAAATGATACTAAAAATAGTATCATTTATTACCCTTGGCGCCACGAAGTCGCGCCCAAAAACCATAAAGCGAAATATGAAACCAAAAATGTCAATCATCGATTGCGCAACCTTTTCGCAGAATTACTAGATTTTAGTCTACGCCTATTTTATATTAATTGGTTAAACGAACATAAAATAATATGACGTCAGCAATTTGATTGGTCAAATTGCCTGTGGAAGGGATAAATCCCTCCTATTTTGTTAACTATAAAAACCAATGTTAAACCAAAAATTGTCAGATTATTTTCGTATTCTCGCGCCTTTATACTTCGCTCTTAATATTTGACCTGTGTTCAAATATTATAACTTAAAATATTTTGTGAACTTAAACATTATTCTAAAAACTGTGTAAAAACAATAAGTGACTAAAAACTAATAAAAGTTGGTTTTTACTAAATTTTCCAACTATAAATATTGGTGTTATTTATTTAAAGAACCTTAAAATAATTAAATAAACACTTTAATATAATTTAATAATTTAACTCTAGTGAAAGTTATTTATATTTATATAAATAACATTAAATAAACAATTTGATTTTTAACCTTAATATTTTTAATTTAGTTCAGTGATAATTTTAGGATTTGACAAAATGAATTAAATAATTTAATTCATATTTGAACTCTTTTTGATTTCCAATGTCTACTAATGAAGAACCAATCGAATACTCATCTACTGGCTATTACACACCTTCAAACGTCATAGATGAACCAATAGACTATTCGATATCTGGTCCTTACGGAAATACTAACGTTGCGTCAAACCCAGCACCAGCACGTAACATAATTGGTGACAGCGGTAACTGGAGACACTTCTACTACCCCAACTCAACGCCTTTTCAACTTGTGCAGCCGCCTTTTCAACAATTTCGAGTAACAGGATTTTATGTCATGGAAAATGGAATATTATATGTATACTTATATATATGAATACATATATATTTTCCTATGAACATTTATAAGAAAATCCAAAATCATATCGAAACTCTATTTAAATTCTTTTTCAAACTTGGGTAATGAGGAAGTGGTGCCATCTTTAGCTCTTTACTTAAACTGGGTCAAGTTCATCTTCTTCAAGTTCAACGACCTTTTCCCCTTATTTCTATAAACACCAAATCAGAAGAGGAAATAGAGACACCCTGCAGGACGAAGAGATTTACAACGTTTCAGGAATCACAAACAATAAGTGAAAGTGAAAATAAAGTGAAGTGAATAAACTTCCCTTAAGTGTAAATTTAACCCTTTCATTTTTTTGGATTACGTCGCTTATTCTTATATTCAAAAAGTAGTAAGTCAAAACTTTTAAGACAAAAATTCCTACTATGATATTACAATATTAAGATAATTCAAAATACATTTTTCGAAATAATAATAATAATAATAATAATAATATCGACATCTAATATATGTCACAAATTGCAGATATAGTCTGAAAAACTTTTTTTTTTAGGATAATAACAATAACTTTTTTTTTTTAATAATAAATTTTTAAGATTATTATATATTAAGAATATTGTTTTAAATTAGCTTTAAAGTTAGCCATTAGTTATTGCCAAATAATCTAAGAAAAACAAAGATAAATTGAATTTCATTTGAAATAATATAATTTATTTTACTTTAGAAATAATTATAAGTACTTCATAAAAATGGTTAGAACACGAAAAAAAACAAGTTCTATGAACAAAACAAATTCCGAAACTGATAATGGCCAACGGGCAACAATAAATCCAAATAATTTAGAATTAGAATTAATCCAATCTTATAACAAAAATTTGCCTTATAACGATAATACTAATTCTGTACCATCTAGTTCAACTATGTCAGATATTTCATTAAATCAAAATGTAAATAATATTCAGTTTGCAAAAATACCAAAATTCGTAGATAATATAATTCCTACTTTTGACGGTAAAAATATGCCAGTTAAAATTTTTATTAAACATGTAAAAGCTGCTTGTTCTGCATTGTTACCTGATAACATACCATACTTTACATTAATACTTTATACTAAAATAATAGGAGAAGCTAGGGCACATTTTCAGGATGGAATGGATTTGAACGAAATTTTACTTACGTTAGAACAAATTTATTATACAGAAGAAGATCACAGTCAATTACTTTTACAATTGTCATCAATAACTTTAAAAAAGGACGAAACTATATCAGAATTTGGAAGTAGAATAAAAGTAATCTTAAATAAATTATTGGTTAAAATTAAAGAAACTCATCCTGGGGAAATGGGAGTGGCAATGTGTAAAGCACATCAATTAAATGCTATAGATAATTTTTTGAGAGGTCTAAATAGGGAATTGTTTGTAAAACTTTATGACAAGTCCATTCCAACCCTGGATCAAGCTATCACAATGGCCACAAGAGAAAATTTATTACTTAGAACTTGGGAGAAACTGCATTCAAATGAGCAAACGGAAAATTCAGAAACAATCGATAATTTTAAAAATAGAAAAAGAATTGCTCATTTTTATGTAGCTGCTCAAAATAATAACGAAAAAAGAATAAAAACGGGTAAAGAAGATAGGACGTGTTTTAACTGTAAAAAACCAGGTCACATAAAAAAGAATTGTAGATTTTTACATAAAAATAACAATAATAGTGAAAATAATGTAAAGAATAAAGAGAGAAAATGCGATTATTGTCTTAGAAATAATCATACAGTTGATCGATGTTTTTTAAAAATTAAACATGAAAATGAAAGACTTTCACGAACAATTAGTAAACCAGAAAATCAAAATACAAATTCAAAAAACTTCAATAGGGATCAACAAGTGAAGGACCTTGTTGAGCCCGAAATTAATAATATGCAAAAAAGACAAACAAACAAACAAAAAAACAAAAACTTAAACAAAAATTAGGTAAAGGTCAAATACCAACAATAACTATTTGTAATAATTCTTTTATTAATGGTTGTGCATTCTTTATGATTGATACGGGGTCAAGTGTTAACATCATAAAGGAACATCGTTTAAGGGAAAATGTAATGTTAGACAAATGCACAATTTATGATTTGGTAGGAATAAACCCAAACATAATTAAAACATTGGGTGAAATTACACTTTCTTTCTACGGTATACATACACTTTTCCAGGTAGTTTCAGACAATTTCCCAATTCAACAAGATGGTATTCTTGGAATAAACTTTTTGAAAATTCATAATACAATTTTAGATATTGCAAATAACTCTATTAACATAAACGGTACAGATTACGCATTGAATAAAGAACAATGCATCCATCTTGTTCAAAGATCAAAAACATTAATAACTTTGCCTATTTCTGCTACAAATTTGACAAAAGGTTATGTTCCAAGAATACCATGTGGTCCCGGAATTTACGCAGGTAAAACACTACCCTACTAAAAAAATAATGAGGAATCATGACAAAACATCAGAGTTCTGATTATTCGTCAGATTTTCTGATGCTTCTTCTTGACTCTGATGATTTGTCATTTTTCAGATTATTTCTGACAGAATTTTTAGAATGGATTTGATGCGTTTTGTGAGAACTCTATCAGCTTCTCACTTCACTTCACAAACCAAGCTGACCATACTTGAAGCGTATCTTTTAATTTCTTCAAAATAAAGTTTCTTAGAATAAATTTTAGATATTTGGAATCATGAAATATCACAGATTCTGAATTTTTAAATTATAAACTTCAATTAGTTAAATTAAACAAATTTCAAGTCATAAAATTTTTGTTTAAAAAATCATGAACCTTCAGAACAATGCCTTTTTTTGCCCACTCGACTCAACTCAGTCCCAATGACCAATTCGCTATGCACCTTTCTTTAACAATAGATTTTCCGAATGTGAATGTGAAGATTTAAAAACAAGAATTTTATAACTTTAAAATTCTGCATTTTAACTAATTCAACTTTGTAACATAAAAATCTATGGTATTTTACGATTCCAAATATCTAAAATTTATTTTAAAAAACATTTATTAAAATAAATTATAAGGTTTGGGTGATAATTAAAAAAATGATTTTTAAAATAAATTTTATATTTTTGGAATCGTAAAATACCATAGATTCAAAATTTTTATGTTACAAAGTTGCATTAGTTAAAATTCAAAAGTTTTAAGTTATAAAATTCTTGTCTTAAAATCATCACAAAAGACTCGGAAATCTATTGTTACAGAAAGGTGCGTAGCGAATTGGTCATTGTGACTGAGTTGTGTCGAGTGGGCAAAAAAAGGCATTGTTCTGAAGGTTTATGATTGTTTAAACAAAAATTTTATTACTTGAAACTTGAGCAATTTAACTAATGGAAGTTTATAATTAAAAAATTTAGAATCTGTGATAATTCATGTTTCCAAATATCTAAAATTTATTCTCAAAACCTTCATTTTGAAGAAATTATAAGCTATCTCGTGAACTATAACTGATATGTAAAAACTGATATCATTTTTAAATTTTAATCCAAGACAGTATAAGGTATACGTAAAACAGTCTTCAAAATAATCTGAGTTTATAAACATTAAATATAATGTTGAAATAAACAAAAATGATTTTAAACATTAAAAAATGTATAATAGTTTCTCGATGGTGTACCTAAGTTTTAAAAGGCGTGACGACCCTTTTACATAAAGGAACAAGAATACATCCCCAAAAAAGATTTTTTGCTGTGCTATAAAAAAATTCGGTGGCAGTCATAAAACTTTTCATGATTCTTGGCAGTATTTTGAAGGGTTCTATTTCTTTTTCATGTTTTTGAGCTGCAATTGTAAGAAAAACTGCTCAAAAACACCAGAAATTCTGATTATTTTTCTGATGTTTTGTCATTATTTTTTTAGTAGGGTAGTAAAAAATAATAATGGTACTGCACAATTGTATGCCTTAAACACAACCAATAAGGATATTGATATTATTATTCCTCCAATAGAATTACAAGAATTCCTTGTACCTCCTAATTTACTAAGAAATCTGAGATTGTGGAATTACCCATGTTGACTTAAAAACATCCAGTGAAAGATTCTCCTTATTAATAAAAAATCTAAATCTTGAAGGTCTTAATGATGAAGAGAAAAATAGCCTCTTAGAAATTTTTTCTGATTTTCCTTATCAATTCCATTTGCCAGGAGATAAATTAGGTGCTACGAATGTCCTAAAACACAAAATAAACACATCAGACGATATTCCTGTACAAGTAAAACAATATAGATATCCACCAATACACAAACAAGAAATTATTAAACAAACAAATGACTTGCTGTCTGCCGGTATAATACAACCATCTACATCTGCTTATAATTCACCATTGTGGATTGTACCTAAAAAATCAGATTCCAAAGGTAACAAAAGATGGCGTATGGTAATAGATTATCGTAAATTAAATGACAAAACTACAGGTGACTCATATCCCTTACCTGAAATACTTGATATAATAGATCAATTAGGGGGAGCTAAATATTTTTCAGTATTGGATTTAGCAATGGGTTTTCACCAAATTCCGCTTGATTCAGAATCCAAACATAAAACTGCTTTTTCTACACCCTTTGGGCATTTCGAGTACAATCGAATGCCTTTTGGTTTAAAAACTGACCCAAATACCTTCCAAAGATTGATGGATCAGGTCTTAACCGGTCTCCAAGGAATAGATATGTTTGTATATATGGATGACATAGTCATCTTTGCTTCTTCTTTGTCGGATCACACTAGAAAATTAAAAACACTATTAAGCAGGTTAAAATCTGCAGGATTAGCTTTACAACCAGATAAATGTTTATTTTTAAGAAAGGAAATAACTTACCTTGGTCATTTGATAACTGAAAATGGTGTAAAACCTAACCCTCAAAAAACAATAGCAGTAGAAAAATTTCCATTACCTAAAACAAAAAAAAATATTAAACAGTTTCTCGGATTGGTCGGTTATTACCGGAGATTCATTAAAGATTTTAGTAAAATAGCAAAACCCTTGACTTCTCTTTTAAAAGATGATATTTCATTCCAATGGGATGAAATCCATCAGATTTCTTTCGAAACACTTCGAGACAAAATTTGTTGTCATCCAATATTGCAATATCCTGACTTTTCAAAACCTTTTGTTTTAACGACTGATGCATCTCAATATGCTATCGGTGGAGTCCTTAGCCAGGGAAAAATAGGTGAAGATTTACCAATTGCCTATACATCTAGAGTTCTGCAGAATGCTTAGATTAATTATTCGACAATAGAGAAAGAATTATTAGCTATCGTCTATTGTGCAATACATTTCAGACCTTATTTATATGGTAATAAATTCGTCCTTGTTACAGATCATAGACCATTAGTATGGTTGCATAGTTTAAAGGACCCTGTTTCTAGATTAGCAAGATGGAGAATAAAATTGAGTGAATATGATTATTCAATCATGTACAAACCAGGTAAAATAAATTCTAATGCGGATGCTCTGTCCAGAAATCCTGTTACAATTGTTAACAATAATGCTCTAAATGAGGATGTTAAAGATAAAGATATTAATTTAAAAGAAATATTGCCAAATACTTTTGGTGTTATAGAGGATGAATTTGAAGTGGGTAGAAAGGAAAATCTGAATTGCAATAGGATTTTCCAAGCTTTTATTAATTATTGTCACGATTTATTGCTAACCAATGGAGAATCTCGACCAAATTTTGGCGTGGAGACTCCTTGGGATGCGGATGTTTTGAACATTGTCGGGCTTTGTGACGCAGAGAATATGCTTTCCATCCTAGGCAGTGAAGGTGTATCTCGGTGTCGCGATGTTGAACAGGTTCAAAACTTTTTAAGTGATGGGAGTTCCAGTTGTTGGAAGGAAACCTCTGTTGGGAGCGATGTGCTGCGAGGTGAAAAAAAATTATTTACTCTTGGGGAAAATCTTGATCAAGTCACTAACCAGCCACTCCCGGAAAATAATACTGAGAACTTTAAGTTCTTGAATACTGAAGATAATGATGCTGAATATTTATTTCAAATCATGAATGCCAGTATTATTTATAGTAAAGATAAAGTTTGGATGGGTCATAGTCATATTGCCCATTTTGTTTCTGCTGATTGTGTTTTACAATCCCAGACTAGTAAAGATCTAGTTGACCAAGGATTGATTAAACCAGAATTGTTAGAAACCAAGGATTTTCAGGTGGGACGAGCGGTAGCATTTCTTGATAAAAACAGATACATTTTCTTTTTAGTGGTTAAAGATGATTTTGAAGATAAAACATTTTTGAATACCATTTCTCAATCAATCCTTGCACTTAAAAATGCAATGGAACCTCTAAATGTAAAATTATTTAGAATTTCTAAAAATGGAAATAATTTAGATGACGTTTCGTGGTTAACAATTGAAAAAATTTTTTGCCAGCATTTTGTAGACTCCCCTATATTAAAGAACCAGTAGAACCGGGTAGAATCAGGAGCCTACTTGCTTTAAGTTGGTTATTGTCACGTAAGTTCCAATTTCAAACCAGTAGATATGTATTTTCAGCTGGTTTAAATTCGGAATGTCAAGTTCAAAATGAACTGGTTTCAGTTTGAACATTACAGTCAACCGGAAATTCCAAGTAGGTTACATTGTACAATATGATCTTGTTTCAACTTGGATATCGATTCATAATTGGAAATCCAAGGTGGTTACAATTGAACAGATAGTTTTGAAAAAAAAAATTTGTGGAAAAAATAATAAAACATTCTTATGACCATCAATAACTTCATATTCTTAGCACACTCCAAACATACAAACATTTTCATTAAACTGGAAGAATTAAATTAAAACTTGTACCCTATGGGAATCGAACCCCGCACCTATGACCTATCTATCTAAACGCTTAACGACCACGGCTATCGAATCGACGTGAGAAATATTTTTCGACCTGTCTATATAAGCTGCAACTTTGAAAAACGCAAGTTTATGTAAAATATTATAATTTTTGTAAGTACCTATAAAAATACAAGCAGAATTTAAAATATTTATATAGATTTGCAATATATGCTATTATGTTAAAAATATTAATTAAATATTTAATAAGTTTCTGCTCAAGTGTCATTTGACCGCGTTGTAATTTTTTGCAAAAATTTGCAAAAAATAACATTAAGCGAAATAAAAAACAGAAAATTCGTAAAAATTAAAATTCGCAAAATGACTCAACAGTGTTAAAAAAATTCCATTGATTGTGAACTACAGATTTTTATAAAATTACAAAATTCACAAAATTACAAATAGCAATAGTAACAAATTCATAAAAATATCAATTCGAGAAATGCAAATTCGAAAAAATAAAATTTGCAAAACAACAATTAGCAGAAATAATGATTCACAACAAAGCAGTTTCGCAAAAAATAACAATTAGCAAAAGTATCTACCAATTTGTAAAACTGTCAATTGCGAAGAATGCAATTTTGCAAAAATAAAATTTGCAAAATAACAGTTAACTAAAATAAATATTTGTAAAAATGTAAATTTGTAATAATAATTCTTTGCAAAAATAACAATTTATAAAATAACAATTGGCGAAAATGACAATTTTATGAATTCCAATTAGCGATTAATCAAACTCTTTAAATTTGAACTTGAAATTCCAAATAGAATGCATCCCCGATTCAAATTAAACCAAGATGACATTAATCCTTCACTGTAACATATAAATTTAGAGTTGGAAATTCCAAACTCAAGCTGGTTGATTTTTAATTTGACAGGACAAGTGCAATGTAGTATTCGAGAATCCAAATTAAACCAAGTAGATACTTGAACTTAATTTTTGTATTTGAAAATGCAAGCTGATACTTGTAGTACGTGCGAACTTGGAAATACAAGTAGAAATGATAAGATTGGAAATCCATGTTGAAACAAGTCGAAACAAAAATTGAAGAGGACAATCCAAGATAGAACCATTTCAATTTTATCTTGGATATCCGTGTCAGTTACATAAATAGGATCTCCAAGTTAAAACCAGTAGAATTTCTACACGGAAAAGTTTTTCAATTTGGAAAGCAAGTTGACACCAGTAGATCCATGTTCAATTTCTACTAGTCTCAACTGGTTCTTTAATATAGGGTCTGATGTTAAAATTATGGTTTGTTTAGGTGAAATACAAATTCCAGATATTCAAAATAGGAAATCTATTATTGTCGAAGCTCACGATTCAACCATTGGAGGTCATAAAGGTATGACCAAAACTTTCACAAGAATACGTTCCTCTTATTATTGGCCAGGTATGAAGTAAGAAATTCAGGAATATATTAAAAATTGTAAAAACTGTCAAAGAAATAAAATAATTAGAATGCGTACTCGTCAACCAATGATTATAACGGATACACCTAAAGAACCTTTCGAAAAAATACAAATAGATATAGTGGGAAAATTACCCTTGACTAAAAACAATAATTGCTATATACTAACGATCCAATGTGTATTTTCTAAATACGCTGCAGCAGTACCTATGAAAAATATAGATTCCGTTTCCGTTGCTCATGCAATAGCAGAAAAATTTATTGCTATATATGGTTGTCCCAAAACAATTCACACTGATCAGGGCAAAAATTTTATTAGCAAGGTTATGCAAACCTTTTGCAAAATTTTCAAAATAAACAAAATCCAATCGACAACTTATCACCCCCAATCTTTAGGTTCATTAGAACGAAGCCACCAAACATTGGTTGAATATCTCAGACAGTTTGGGGACAATCAATCCTGGGACACTTGGATCCCATATGCAATGTTCTCTTATAACACTCAAATTCATGAAGCAACAGGTTTTGCCCCTTATACATTAGTTTTCGGGAAAGAAGCAATAATACCCAGTAGTTTAACAAATTCTCCTAATGATAAAACATACACAGAATATCTTTCAGATATTTTCCAAAAATTAGATAACACACAAACTTTAGCTAGGGAACGCCTGAAAGAGGCAAAACTAAAATCAAAATTTTATTATGACAAAACTATTCATCCCCTAAAACTAGAAGTCGGAGATCTAGTCAATCTAAAAATTAATATAAGACATGACAAACTAGATCCTTTTTTTGAAGGTCCTTATAAAGTAGAAGAATTGATTGGAAAAACCAATGTCAAAATAAGGAATTTAAAGAACGATTCAATACAGATAGTGCACTTGGACAAATTACAGAAAACAAACGAATAACAAATAAACAATACACTCTGGGAGGTCCTTTCTGAATTTTCGTGTGAATTTTCAATAAAAACTTGGTGAAATTTCACATGATAGGATATGTAAATTTGCCGGGAAAGTATTGAAAGTTCTGCATATTTGTTTAATTTTATTACAGTTAAAAATTTTATTTCGGAAAAATATATTATTTTATTTTAAATGTATATTTCATTAATTTTATTATAAAAAAAGGTATTCATTTTTATAACTTAAACACATTCTAATAATTATTAAAAAAAAAATATTTATATAAATATTATAAACGTGCAAAAAAAATATATATAAATAAATAAATAAAGTATATTTTAAGGTTATGTTCAGTATGCGGTTTTTTGTTGAAATTTCATGGCAGACGGTAATTTTATAATCAAAGTGTAAGATTTATACGTTGGTCCATTGTAGCTTGTGTCAATCGTGGGTCGTATGAGACTTCAATAAGAATTTCTTACAGTGTACTCTTTTTTTTATCATATTATAAATTTAGTACTGCTCTCATTAGAATATTGAAAATAAATCATTTAAAATACTGAATTAAGTATACGTCGTTTAATAGACTCCCACTTTATATCTGTAAAATAAAATAAAAATAAGTACATTAATGTTAACTATAAATAGCACACCTTAATAATATAATTAAATATTAGATTTTACTCAATACTGCAATTACATTAAATGCTATTAATTAAATATTATATAAAATAATTTTTTTAAACTATAATTTATACTGATAATGTACTAAATTACTTAAATTTCATTCATTCATATAATATTATTAAAAACAGAAAAACACATCTTACGCTAAACAAGTATTATAGTTAGTACCTTATAAATAAACGTTATTAATAACACTTACTCAGATGAAAATTGTTGTATAAACAACAGTGATGTCCTCGATGTTGTTCGAACTCTTTATACGATTCCATATTCGGAATTTTGTTGGGAAATAAGTTCTCTTAAAATTGATTTTTGATATTTTCCCTTCAAATTAATATTATTAGAATTGAGAAATTCCATTTTTATTTTTACATAAACTTTTAATATTCCCTCTTCCTTGTGGGAAATATTAGATCCTTCCTATTTCATTGAGGAGAAATTCTACAAATAATATATATATTATAACCTATAAATTATGTATATATATGTGTGTATATATATCATATTAAAGAAAAATTTGTAATAACACAACATTTATAACATTTAGATATTTTTCTTTACTTACTTCTATCTCTTTAACTATTAAGGAGAACTATTATTATTTGAGTATTTTTCAGCACTGATCTCATTTCAGATTATACGTGCTTTATAAATACACATTACTTTTACATTCCTTTTAACCTTAAATTGCAATGAAATTTCAAGAGTAAAATCATTTCTCTTGACTTTGCAAATATAATTTTTCATGATTTTCCACTATTATCCGATTTTGTTGTTCGCGATTGTTGAAATCGAAAAGAATCTTTAGACAATTCTTTTTATTCTTTGCACAATCATTCATTTGTAATCTTTGTTGTAAATAATACGACATACTATTTCAATGCTTCTTGCATTTACAAATTCCAAAATCTCTTGATCCTTTTGCCAAGAATCGTTCTTATTTTTCACTGGCGTCACAATTTACTGACGTCACATTGTAAATATAATTTTTAATTAATTCATTTTTAAAATAACTCTGAGTTATTATTCCTTTTAATTTTTCCTTTTCACTAAATATACAAATATAACGCATAGTCATTATTGCAAGTTATAAAATCACTAAAAATTTCGAATAATTTTTCTTATTTTTATGAATATTACTTAATTCATCTTTTTCTTTTTATTGTTTATAATGTCTAAAATATAAATATTTACTTGTATACTTTGTAGTTATATAGAACACAAGAAGACTAGAGACAGGAGGGATAACTCGGGTAGTGGGGATGGCTTGGTAGATGAGGACAATGGGGGAAGTAGTAATATAAGGTAGTTCAAGTTGGGTGGGGGAAATCCAATATGGCTGACATCAGCTGATTTACCGGAGGACAAACAATGCATTGAATTCAATGGGACAAATCAGTTTTTTAACCATAACTTTTTAAATATTTATTTTTGAACCATAGTGTAATGGAAAATTATTCTTTATTTATCGAAATCTATTTTTTAAAACAATAAAATTTAATTTTTTGGTTTTAATGTTTTAAAAAATAGATTTCGATAAATAAAGAATAATTTTCCATTACACTATGGTTCAAAAATAAATATTTAAAAAGTTATGGTTAAAAAACTGATTTGTCCCATTGAATTCAATGCATTGTTTGTCCTCCGGTAAATCAGCTGATGTCAGCCATATTGGATTTCCCCCACCCAACTTGAACTACCTTATAAAAATGTAGTTGGTGCAGAAACGAAAAATAGGTTACTGCGCAAGTAGTGGAAAGAGATGAGAGAGAATAGCAGACGTCAAAACATAGAAATGTCATATATTATATTATGAAGAGGTTATTTTAACGATTATGATTCTTTGACTTTGAAATTCATCGTCATAATAAGGTAGTAAACTGAAAGAAATTTGATAAATTGCAATCCCAAACTAATGTCGAAAAAATATTAGAAATTATTAATAATTGTATTGATAAAAGTTGGATGTTTATTTCATAACCTCAAAAAAAACCTTGGTTTGTATCGTTTGTATTCATATTATATTGATAGAAGGTGGACGTTTATTTCATAACTTTAAAAATTAACCTTGGAAAATTAGTAGTTGTAATACGTAGTAGGTAATTAAAAACAACTTAAATTGTTTTCATAAAAACTTTGCGGTAAACACAATATCACACAATGACAATGTGCAGCACGTGGAAAAAGATTTCTTATAGCGCGTGTTTGAATCTGAATCGTTTGAATGTTCAATATGCGCAGAAACCTAATTTTGGCCTATTGCACGAACTACATTTTCAAGTACCACCTCCATTGCCCTCACATTTTCTGCCACCGCACTCTACAGGAATATATCGAAGTTGCTCCTCCTGTCTCTAGTCTTCTTGATAGAACAATAATAGAAGAGGGACATCTAAACATAACCTAAAAAACTCACATGTGTGCACTTAGAACACTAAAGGTCTATTCACAGTGACGAGAATTAACTAGTCCAAATTGTCAAAACATTATTCATTACAAAACAAATAATTTAATTAAATAAAATATCAAAATTAATTTATAATAATAAAAGTATATAATATAAACATTCGGAACTCAACTACGAACAATTTAGGTACGATTTACAAAATTTTATTTTGGGCATTTTTTTGATTTGACTCATTTTGTTAACCTCTCTTTTGACTAGAGTATTCAAAAATCAAAAGACAAAATATAGGTACACAAGTAACTTATACACCACAACCGCTTTGAATCGTACACAGACTAGTTGCAAGTAGAGAAATAATACAATAATCAAAATCTAAATAAAAAGTGTTTTGTATATGTGATTTGTGTGTATATATATATATATATATATATATATATATATATATATATATAGATATATATATATAAATAAAAAATATATACAAGTTGTTCATATATATAAAAAAAAAAATTTTTTTAAAAACAATGGAGAGAGAAAGTGAGGATTACTTCAGGAATTATGAACTAAACGTTGGACATACAATTGTAAGTTTTCATTTAAAATACAATTTCATCTAAATTAAAATCATAAAATTTACCTTTTACACATAAATTATTAAACATCATTTCAATAAAATTAATACACTTTATATTAAAATATACATATTTAGTGATATCGTTTTCTCTCTCTCTCTAAAAATAAAAAATTTATTAACTAAATATTTTAATTCCATTCTTATACGTGTGTGCATTGAGTATATATATATATATATGTATAAAAATCATTTTGTTTACCTTTTTATAAAATTTTTTTTTCTCTCTCTCTCTTCTCTCTTTTGTTTCTTTCTGTTTTTTTTCTTTTTCCTTTAAAATAAAGAGGAGAGATATAAATGGATAGGGGAGGGGAAGGTATGGTGGGGGAGGGAGAATAATATACACACATATTGATAGTATCATAATTAAAATTATTGTTATTAAAAATTAGATAAATAATCAATGACAGTTATTAGAGAAGTTTCTCAACATTAATCGATGAATATTAAGATAAATTTTTCACACAATGACATAGTGAAACAATCCTTTTTCCTTTTCTGCCCTTTTTTTTCAAAAGAATACTGTATTTTCCGTAAAATTTTACCCCTTCATATTATCTTCCTTTTTTTTTAAAGAAAAACTGGAGCATCCTACAACGGTTGGATGGACCAGTAAATAAATGTTTCGAAGGTAGTGTCTGGACAGCAGAAAATCCATACAACAACTCACTGATGTGGAGATGTCTGCAGTGTATGGTGAATCTAAATATTCCCAAGTTATACAAAAACGAGAATGTCCTTTCACTCCACATCGTTGGAGTTATAACACTATTTAATCAAAAATCATGCCTGGGCTGTGGAATCTGTCCTTTCCATATCAAACCGGCTGGGTACTGTTTTGCCTGTACCAAAACAGTCATGGACAGAGGCTGGGACCTCGAGTATCTACCCCAAGAAATGTACCATATTAAAACCAACTATGGGTTTCCATATGACGCAGCTAGACCGATTGAATCCGAACTTGTGACACCTGAAGAAAACATTAGTATCGAAAATTTCATTTGGACGAAAATAACAAGAGATATAGACGGAACCTTATATTATTTACCTACCGAAACGTTTGACGGACAGGTCGAATTTAATAACCACCAACCTGAACCCGTAGAATTCCCAAATCCTGACATAAATGCTCACCCTTTTCAATTTAATCCAGACAATATCGACGATAAAATTAATGATATAAATGAAAATCATGATGAGAGAAACGAAAATGAAATCAATAATGATCCTCCCAACATAGGAAATGAAATACAATTAGTTAATTTCCACCATCTTCAACATGTAAATGAAATATTTAATTCTTCCTGCTTGTAAGCATTTGTAGTTAACAGTTTTTCCTAGAAGTACATGCATTTCTTCCTGTACGGTTTATTCTGACGCTTATTTGTGCATTTCTTGGTTTTTCAATAAAAAATGTCTGTACATAATCAATTCATTTATCATCGATTTTTTAAAAGTAAAAAAACCGATTATGCTCATGTGACAGACATCCGAAATTTTACTGCAGACGAATTCAATAAAAATAAACTACATAAAGTTAAAGACGCATCCGACCACAGATATCATCGTTCACAAATTTTAGAGTTTGGAAGTAAGTATGATTTTAAAAATTCACTTTAAATTTTTATTAAAATGTATTAATTTAATAAAGAAATTATGGATATATTCGAATATTGTTAATTGTGCAAAATTTATTATTTGTCGAATTCAGAAAATATTTAGCTAAATCATACATTTTTTTATTATAAATTTTAGTTGCGTTGCATTAAGAAAAATAAATTATATATGTGGCTAATAGTTTCGTTTGATATAAAATGTTAAAGTTTTCCTCTTTGTAAATGTTCCAATTAAAAGAATGCTCTTTTCAAACTCTAATCATCAAGTATTATCCTAAAAACTTTCAAAGCCACAAAATGCAGAAGCAAAAACTTTAATCATTGCTTTATTATGAACGTTTAAAAATGCCAGAGCAATTTTACAGCGTAGATCATCATAAAAAATAGCTGTTTTTCAAACTTATATTTTCAAAATATTTATAATATTGTGGATAAAATAACAAAATTGTTCATTAATTCGTTGAAATTTCTTAAAAATATTTATAGAAAAGGGTATATTTACCGGACCTTACATAAATACTGATGCAGATTTAAAACAATTATTATTTGAACAAGATTTAAATAAATTATTATTGTTAATTACTAATTATTTACAGAATAGTATACTAGAAAGATAGAGTTTTTTCTAATCATGCAAATTTACCAAACTTTTTTGAAATGCTTATTTACATTAAAAATAAAATTATAATTTAAACGAAAATAAGAATAATAATTTGTTTAAAAATTGTTTAAACAATAATTGTACTTTTAATTTTAATCTGAGAGGTCCATACTTAAAAAATCAAAGTTGTTATTTTGCTTTCAAAAAGTTAATTTCACTTAATTTTGTAAACTCAATAAAGTGTTTTTGTTTTTAATGTCTCCGAAAGTATTTAAATTTCAAAAGCTTTCAATGTAGACAATTTGTTTTTAATTTAAAATTCATAATCATGATTAACAAATAATTATAAAATCGTTTTCACACTTTTCGATTCTGTGACAATTTCTCAAAGTTTCTTACAAATCAAAGAACTAGGGGCAACTTTGATTTTTTAGGCATGGACCTACCCAAAAATAATTTGAAAAAAAAGAAAACTGTTAATATATGTAGTAATAGTAAAAGTACTAGTAATAATTATGATCGAAAATGTTCATTAACTAGTGCATCGTTGAAGGTTTCACAACTTTACAGGAGAGAATGAAAACAGTTAAAACGCATAATTGTTTCCTGCATGTTTAAAAAATTTTAATTCTGATTTTTTAACTTTATTCATTGTTAAAATTAAATGTTCTGAAATATATATATTTAATTTAATGTATATATTTCAGAACAACGTTTATAATCAACGATTTAGAAGAAAAAATATTTTCCTATTTAAATTTTTTATCTAACAAAATTTTTACAATTTTTTTTTGTTCAACGACTTAAAACAAAATTTGTAGACAACAAAATAATATTATTGTTTTCTATGTAAAATAGTACATTGTGCACTCAGTACGAAAAGAAGCTGTTTCCTGACGAGTTCGAACTTAGCTGCTCGAGCGAAGCGAGAGCAGTAATCAAACTCGTCGGAAAAGCTTTTTTCGTACGACGTGCACACTGTGCTTCATGTAACACCTGTTTTAAAAACTCGATTTGAAACGGTTTTAAAAAAGAAATTTAGAGTTTATACTGTCTAATTTCAAAGCTAACGTTGTATACTATGCTTTGCAGATAAGAGTGTAGGAAAGTATCGATTTGAGTACAGAAAAGTATACTTTCCTGCGCTGATTGCAGGAGAGTGGATCTTTTTTTAAAGTACAGAAATCAACAACTTTTTGCTGAATTTATTCCTCTGAATTCTTGATCATAAACTTTTTAAAATTTACCGACCTATTCTTTAATTGAAAATATTGCAAATTGCATTAAAAAGTCAAATCTGACTATAAGGTTCTCTAATTAAGGTGACAATTGGATTTGTCTTAACATATTTTATTAAAATTCTTTTCTAAATTAAGAATTATGTTTAATTTTTTTACTTTTTTTTAAACTTGTGTTCTTTCTTGACTGGTGATTTAAGTTGTATAATATTTTTCTCACTTGAATAGTTTATTATATATATATGATTACTCGTTCGTTACAGGAAGCATTTCTGTTCTTCAAAAGAAAATTGAAACCCATGAGAAAGGAAAAAAACGCTGGATATTCATTAAAAGTACAGATGGAAGTTCTACTGAAGAAGAGGAGGAATCAAGCAGTACAGTGTCACAAAAAATTAAGGTACATTTGAAGAATGTTTTTCTTATTATTATTCCGCATTAAAAGAGACCATTTGGTCGATTTTATTATATATATGAAATTAATTTAAGAGAAAAGCATCTTGAAATTATTATAAAAAAATGCATAGAAAAAAGACATGTTACATCAATACGAAAGCAACGCAGTAGATCACGAATCGGTCGGCGGTGACGCTAGTATATTCTAAAATGTATTGAATTAAATTTTGTGTTTTCTTATAGAATAAGCAGTCAGCAGTTCAAAAGTCTAAAAACAATTTTGATAAAAAAATTCTGCAGCAAAAATGTCCTCTCATTTGACATCAAAAAATTTTTTGGGCGCTGATTCTGATTCCGATTCAGAAACTGAATTAAGTTCACACGATTTAAATGACGATGGAGATGCAAATAGCAATGATGGTGAGATGGAAACAGAGAAAGCTATAGATAGTGCACAAGTCACTACAGAAAATGAAGATTTAAAAAAGAAAGTATTAAAATTACAAGAAGAGTTACAAAGTTATAAAAGAAAAGCATCCACATCAAAGGAGCTGGATTTCCAAGATGGTGAGTTCAGATTTTATGGAATAATTTTCAATCTATGTAGCATTATATTTGCTGTCTAAAAGGAAAATAGTTGGTAAATCACAAGTTAATTTTTTTAATTTAATATTTAATTATTAGTTACGTTACAAATTAATTTATTAAATTATTGACCTTACCTAGTAAACTTTACATAACTTAACCTTATCCGAACGTTTTTTGAAAAGAATTCCACGCCGTAATTTCTGATACAAAATTTCTTTTTAAATTGGACCACTTTTCTGTAAGAATTTTGTACAATATTCGTTCAAAAAACTAAATTTACAAAAAAATTTTGTTAGAAAATTCACTAGGAATTCTGCACGTAATGTTTACTGTGCAATTTTTTTAAATAATTTTCTACCACTTTTCCGAACGAATTTTGAACAATATTCGTGCGAATCACTGACGAATATTTTAAATAATTGCCTTGTCGTGAAAGCATTTTAGCTTGAATTAAGTATTTAGTTTTTGACAGAAGTATATAGTTATTATTTGAACCCAATATTTTATATATCTGAAGTACTAAAAAAGATTTAATTAAAAATAATATGTTCTAAAACAAAGTAATAAAATAATTCTGGGGTTATACCAATAATATAAATAATACAATTAATAAATACAATAATATAATCAATACAATAATAAATATAAATAATACAATTGTTAACAATACAGTTTTTTTACATGAGGTCATACATATGAAAAAGTAATGCAAAAACGCTGTTTTTTAAAAAAGTGTCCACCATTTTGTCATTTCTTTCACTTTTTAACTATTCTATAAGTATAACCTATTCTTTAGGATGTCAACTTTCTAAAAATAAAAGTTTTCCTTATTTAAAAAACATCGTTTTTTAGAAGCGCCATATTGCCCGCCTTTTTGCATTTTTTTTTGAAAATGAGATATATGCTTTAAAAGTTTAAAGATGTATCTTTATTTAGAAGAAAAATTACATCGCAAAGTCATAGCCGTTCCCCGGAAAAAATTGTCAAAGTTTGTTTTGATTTTGGCCTCTGCAATGGGAACTTACCCTGCAGCTTTCTTAGTTTACGAGAGCTTTATTACCAAAGAGATGTTCAGTTTTTTCATTTCCCTATAAAATTTTCCAAATGTAGATAAGGGGTAGTGCACGTGATACGTCACGCGAACAGGGGGAGGGGGGTGAAGACATTTGTGACGACCTATAGAAAAAATGGCGCTAATGTATGGGACAGTATGTGACATAGGGAAGGGGGAATTGAGAATGGTAAAAAATCACGTGACGTATTATGTGTACGGTCTTTTAATTTGTAAACTCAAGTTTTATTATAATACTCAAATTTGTTTATAAATTTATTTTAAATTAATATTTAGGTATTACTTTCAGTTTTGTAATTTAATTTTAAATAATTTTACATGTCTCATGTGTCAGTAAGTACTGATGCCATGTCATATGTCCCACATACTTCAAAGTTCACAACACTATAAACAACTGAGAATACTGTTGTATTTCATCCATCTAGAATAGTTATCACTCAGCAGATAGTTCATTTATTTTTAAATTGTACATGATTTTAGATGATAAAGATGATGAAAGTAGCAATTCTTCAGAGCCAGAAGAAAGACAAGTGAAAAAAAAGAAGATAAAACCACGGCGCAACATTCGCGATATTACTGAATACGAATCAGATGAAGGTAAGAAATATATTGTATCAAATTTGGTGTTTCTACAATTTAACAAACGGATCGTAGAATAGCATATTCGAGTACTCGATGCATGTTGAAAGCTTTAGTTCGACTCGGCACACTTCTAAAAATCCACTTTTCCCTACTTATATGACTGGAGTTTTTTTCTGCTTCTAATTGATTTTTATCCATTACTTTTAATTATTATTTATACATGTTTTCTTGCATAGCACGTTCCTCATTTTTAATTTAAGTAAAGTAATTTATTAAGGGCCGATTTCACCAACACCGATTAAAAGTTAATCAATGATTAAATCCTCAATTAACCAATCAGAAGCCTTTAAATTGTCTTTAATCATTGATTAACTTTTAATCGGAAGTTGGTGAAACTGGCTCTAAGTCTCGGTTGCTTCCTCTGATTATTATTAGTTTTAGCTTATAAAGGTATTAATGATGCATGAAGTCTGTGAAACAAAAGCGCAGACCAAATGGCTTAAGCCTGATGTACAAAATTTAGTACTTTTTAAAAACTAATTAAGAACCTAATAATCTTAATGTTTTCATGTTAGAAATTGTTTGTCTTTATTAGGAAACGACTCTAAATTAAGATTTTTATAGGTGAAATTCTGTTGGATGATGTTGGAAACAAAAAGAAGTACCAAATTTTTACAGCAACAACGACGGAAGGTAAAAAAGTAAGTAAAAATATATATTGACTAAACAATTTCTTTTTATAAAATTAATTCTTTCAAGCCCCTCATACCAATAAAATATATCTAATCAGAACTTTGTTCCCGCATTACTCAAAAACGACTGAACCGTTTTTCATAGTAATTTTTCATACTGTTACTACTTTCGGAATAAATTTTGCTACGTTCGAAGTAAATTTTACTGATTTTTCAAAAATATGTTCTTTGAGCGTTCCCGGTAAGAAGCAAGGAATAGAAAAAAGATTAAATTTCCAGAAATATTCTGTTAAACGAGGATTTTTTTAATCTTTCTGAATAGGCGAATTTCCAAAAAAACCCAATTCCTCTGTGAACAGCAAAATATCAGAAAAATTAATTCTTCTCTATTGCTTGTGTCAATGAGATGATAAAAAAGAATTAAGAGTTTCTATTTTTTTGAATGTGCAAAATTTTTCTGCTTCTCAACGTTCCAAAAAATTTCAAAATCCTATCCTTTTGAATCGACAAAGTAAATCTTGTAAAAGCGAATTGAAAAAAAATAATAAATAGCTATTCTTTTCAATCGACTTTAAGCGATTGTACGTAGTCAATTCAAACGAATAGAAATTGTTTATTCTTTTCAATTGACTGCCCAGTAAACAAAAACTAATTCAAATATATTAAAAAGAATTCACAAAGAGTTTCAGTGAATCCCGCTTTGTGACAAATACGAATTGGAGCTATGTTGCAATTTTCCTGAATTCGTCAAACTGTATTAAACTTCCAAACTTTCTATTCTTACTAATTCAGTGGACAAGCTTTGGGGCCTTTAATTTTTTTAAATTCGTCAGCACGAATTCAATGCATGCCTTGGTCATTTCTTACGAATGCGAATTCGTTTGCACAACTTCAGGCAAATTGAATCCAATTCAATCGAATATACAAAGAGCTTGAATGAATCCCGCTTTCTACCAAAAATCTTAATTCATTTCAATCCGTTTGAATTAGTTTTTTTACTGGGTGCTTTGAATTTTAGAAACGCATTAATACGAATAGAAGTTTTGACAAACAATTTGAAAAAGCCTAATCTTTCCAATTATTTGTAGGAGCTCCTCTAGTTATTGTCTTAAAATAAAACACAGTGACAGCTATTATTCGCATCGTGTGAATTTTATTGTGATTTCAGTGCTAAATTATTAAAATGAAATATTAAAACTAGTGAAAATATGGTTAAAAACGCACATTGCTTACGATAAAATAAAAAAATTCTCTTATTAAAATAATTGAAAGTAATTTTCAAGTGTTCAATGTTTAACGTCAAGTTTTCAAAACCTAACCTTTTTTTCAAGTGAAATATTGAGTGATAGTAAAGCAATTCAGTGGAATAGAAATTTCTACTGATTTGTTGTACTCTCTCTTTTTTGAATGCGCGTTTCATATTTTGGTAAAGTCAATTAAAAATAATAGATTTTGCTGCTTTTCCTTGCTCCACCGAGGAATTGGATTATTTTGGAAATTCGCTTATTCAAAAGAAATGAACTTCTGAATTCTTTTCAATTCCTCGCTTCTTACTGGGTTGTTTGAAGTATAATATGAATATGTCAAAAACACGTTTCTGGAAACAGTAAATTAATACAGAGCTTGTTTTTTTCAGGTAAAACGAATCAATCTTGGAAATGGTGTTCACATCAAATTTAGTACATGGAAATTGCTTGTTGATGTGGCAGATTCTTCGTCTTTTGTAAAACAATTGTCAAAAGCTATTTGGCCCGACAATGTACTTGTCAACCGTTATGTTAAAAATAATAATCCATCTTTGATACAATTGCCTAATAGATCACCCAGGAAACAATTAACTCCATCAAAGAAAGAAACATTGACAAGTATATGCTTACATAATTACTTACAATTTTTTTAATACTATCAGCAACTGATGAATTTTACTTTTCACGATTATCATAATAAATAAGTTTCATTATATATTTACTTTTTTCAGAATGTT
This sequence comes from Leptopilina syphax, assembly GCA_032872505.1. Classification (NCBI taxonomy): domain Eukaryota; kingdom Metazoa; phylum Arthropoda; class Insecta; order Hymenoptera; family Figitidae; genus Leptopilina; species Leptopilina syphax. The sequence continues at coordinate 26,890,943 of CM065472.1, read as the reverse complement.
ACAGAGATTTCCTGGAATCGAGAGATGAATTAGATACCACTCAACGTCAAGATGAATTTAAGAGGCATGGGAGATTCTTGAGCGACAGAATTAAATATCTTCGCGAAAAATTATACCCAGAACTCAAAAACAAATCATAACAGTCCAAGTAAATTCAATTCATGTTTTTATTTTTCAGTTTAAATTTCACTTTAAAAGTATTGAAAGTTACCTATTTTATTAAAAAAAAACTAAAGACTTTACTAAACCACTGCTGTGATACAAATATCGTAGTCGTAGAGTAAGAGTTTTTAAATTATATTAAAAGTTATATTTTAAAGTTTCAAACCTTAAATAAAATTGAAAATAAGTTTTAAAAAAGGTAAATATAAAATACAATACATAATATTATAGTAATAGGTGTTAAAATGCAATATTTTGACAGTAAATAATATTTAAAAAAATTATTGTAAAAAAATAAGGTTCTTGACTCGATTCGGTCTTGAGGTGCCCACAACCTTAACTCATGTTATTTTAATAATCATTGTATAAACAGGAGGTGTTTTGTCAAAATAAAGGTTTTTTCTAATGATATTATACTCATTATAACAAAATTTTTAGGGTTCCGTAACCGGTAGGAACCCTATTAAAACGGTTACGGAAAATGACCATGTACCCCCCCCCCCTAGCGCTCACAGTTTTCCATCTAGAGAGCTAAAAATTGGTACACGTACATATGTATTTTCACGCGTAGATTACACAAATAATATAGCAAACGTGATTGGAGTTGATCTTCATAGAGTTTTTCGCGAAAAACATCAAATTTTGACCGTTTTTCGCACAAAAAGTCGAAAAAGGCCCTAGCGCTCACAGTTTATTACCTAGGAAGATGAAAATTGGTATGCAAATGTATTTTCAAAAATGGATTACAGGAAAAATATAGCGAACATATGTGACCGGGACTGAGAAAAGGGACCTACTTACCAAAAAATCGATTTTTTTATGATAGTTTCTTATAATTCAAGGTCCTAAAAATACAATGCAATCAGTCCAGATTGTTAAAAAAAATTTTTTGCAATTGTTTAAACAAATTTAAAAAAAAAATTTTTTTTTTAATTTTTTTTAAGAAAATATAAGTAATTTTAAGACAAAAATTACTCTTGGTTGTCTAAGTGTCAAGAATATATCCCCTAAATCTTAAATTGAATGCCTAAATCATTTACAAAAAATTCGACTTAATTCCTCGAAGATGATCCCCAAGTATACCCCGTCATCGGCAACCTGGTTGTGCAAGTCAAAAAATAACTATGGATTATTGTAGAGTTCAGAATTATTCATTATTGTATCAGTTCTGAACTTGCATAAAAAATTTCAGACCTCTAGGACATCCGGAAGTCTTTTAAATTAATTTTGAAAATTCCATAATTTGACTTTTGCAAAATAAATTGTTTATAACAATTACAGGGTTGTTTGAACAATTATTTAACCATGAAAATCGGATTCAGCATAAAAAAATACATAAAGAACACTCATCATGTTAATTTAAAATGTAAAATGTTTCAAGAAATCTAATTTATTTGGATAGAAAACTTTAAACGCGTTTTTCTCGAAAAGTTGATTTTGGTAAGTAGGTCCCTTTTCTCAGTCCCGGTCACATATTTGGTATTGATATTCAAAGTGTTTTCAGCGAAAAACTCGAAAATTTTGAAAATTTAGAAAAAAATGTATGTACCCCCCCCTGATGCCCACAGTTTTTTTATCTAAAGAGCTTAAAATTGGCATACATATACGTTTTTACGCATACATTACAGGAAAAATATAGCGGATGTGATTAGAATTTATTTTCTTAGTGTTTTCATCGAAAAACTAAAATCTCTTTTTGCAAGCTCGAAAATTCTTTAACCCTTGCTGGTTATTCTCAATTCTTAATCTACTCTCTAAATCTGAATTAGTAGTTTTCTACTAATGAAATAGTGCGGATTCGTTTACAAATTGAATTAGTAACTGTTTTTACTAATTTTTAGTAGTTTTTTACTAATTATTAGTAGAAAATTTACTAATTTGAAATAGTAAAAAATACGTTCTACTAATTGAATTAGTAATTTTCTACTAGCAATTAGTAAAAAACTACTAAAAATTAGTAAAAAATGTTACTAATTTAAATTAGTAAACGAATCCGCACTAATTCAGATTTAGAGAGTAGTGGACTGACGTTATACATTTTTATTTATTTTTTCCTGTAGATTTCAACAAACATATAGAAAAAATTATTGGAGTTCATCTTCATATTTATTTTGCGAAAAACTAAAAATTTGTTTCGTTTTAAAAAAAAAATGTGTACCCCCCCCTTGGTTTTCACAATTCTTGGCCTATTGGACTACAGTTTTGCTTATTTTATGAATTTTCATGTGTAGATTTCAGGAAAAATACGCCCACAGTTTTTTATCTGAAGAGATGAAAATTGGTTATTTATTTATTTTCACCTGTAGATTACAGAAAAAATACAGTGAAAAATATTAGAATTGATCTTTATATTTTTTCAGCAAAGAATTAGAAGTTTTAAACGAGGGTACCGAACCCTCGGTTTTAGTACGAGTTCTATTCGCACTTGTCCGGTTTTTTACGTAAAAGGGAATATATTGACAAGAAAATATTCACACAAAAATTAATATATATAAGATAAGTAGTGATGGAGATGCTTGGTGTGATCAAGTTAATACCTCTTCCAAATATTTACAATTGATTGGGAAAATAAGGGTGGAAATGTACGTGGAAGAGAACTAGCACTTCTACGTGGACTTCCACTCTATACAAAAAGATAAAAAAAACTTAGTCAAGCAGTAAATTCACGGGCAAATCAATGTGGAATTTTTTTGATAAAACTGTTTGAGGTAGGACTTATTACATTTATTGATGCTTTAGTACATATATTGAGCTTTATAAATATTAAAAAAAATTGTTTTTAATTAAAAATGGCAGAGATATAACTATTGGCGTGGATCAATTTTTCCGGAGCACTCCTTGATGGTGTACATGATTGGCAGTTCAATTTTTGTCAGAAACAAGTAAAACAATATTTTTCTTAGAAAGTAATAAATTTTGAACAGAGTGACGAAGCCATTTAAAAAAAAAATTTTTTACGCAAATGGAAGCACTTCAAAAATTGACATTTTTTTTTGGCTAAAATTACCGTATAAAAAATTGGATAAAAAATTTTTAAATTATTCAATCAAAAAAATCCCACGTCACTCTGTGGAAAATCTATTTAGGAAGATGTATATTAATTTTCAAGTCAATCGATTGAATAGTTTTTGAGTTATCATGTACACCGTCTCGAAAATTGTGGTTTCGAGAACAACGCAAAAGAAGAAAAAAATGAACTTTATTGTATTATAACTTGAAAATTTTTCAATTTACTATTTAATCAGCAATTCCTGGGCCATAATTTTTTTTCTTTAAGAATGGAAGGGATACAATGAAAAGGACCCTTCCTAAATCATGAAAGGGCCCCCTAGACCATTCGAAAATAGAAAGTCGCTGCTTCCAGCAGCTCTCGGCGCGTCCCCACCGCGCTGACTTCTAATGACCATAACTTTTGTAATTAGTGAGACATTGTCTTCGGCGACATCTCAAAATATTCGTTAGAATATAAACTTTGAAATTAAGCGAAATAAATAAATAAATTTTTTTGAAAATTTCAGGGTGGCGTAATCCCTTAATACCTCTTACAAATATTTACAATTGATTGGGAAAATAAGGGTGGAAATGTACGTTGAAGAGAACTAGCACTTCTACGTGGACTTCCACTCTATACAAAAAGATAAAAACCTTAGTCAAGTGTTCAAATTCACGGGCAAATCAATGTGGAGACGAAGGTATATTTCTACGTGGAGATGCTTGCTGTGATCAAGTTGATACCTCCTCCAAATATTTACAATTGATTGGGAAAATAAGGGTGGAAATGTACGTTGAAGAGAACTAGCACTTCTACGTGGACTTCCACTCTATACAAAAAGATAAAAACCTTAGTCAAGTGTTCAAATTCACGGGCAAATCAATGTGGAGACGAAGGTATATTTCTACGTGGAGATGCTTGCTCTGATCAAGTTAATAACTCTTCCAAATATTTAAAATTGATTTGGAAAATAAAGGTGGAAGTGCACGTGGAAGAGAACTTGCACTTCTACGTGGAATTCCACTCTATACAAAAAGATAAAAAAAACTTAGTCAAGCAGAAAATTCACGGGCAAATCAATGTGGAGACGAAGGTATATTTCTACGTGGAGATGCTTGCTGTGATCAAGTTAATACCTCCTCCAAATATTTACAATTGATTGGGAAAATAAGGATGGAAGTATACGTGGAAGAGAACGTGGACTTCCACACTATTTAAACCGTTTTTTAGTTATTTGATGTCAACTAGTTCATTTTAGAAGAAACTAACTATTCGTCTCATATTTTAGTATTTTTTTAATCTACTCTTTGGCATTGACTTTCACTGTAAATTTAACGTTTATTTGCACTTTCCATCTTTTCACGTGTACTTCTACGTGTTAATGTTTCAAAATACTACCCGAAATTCGGGTGTATTTCCACGTAAAGTTACATTCAATTTTCACGTGTACTTACACGTGAACATTTTCACCTGGGACGGTACTTACCACTTTTTTTGTGGACTTCACATTTTTACACAAAAAATTGTTTTTAAGTGTACAACTTACAATTTTGAACCTTTTTTTTACTGATATTTGTTGCTAATGGATCTTATTTTAGATTGCAATTCTCAGATAACATTAAAATGTGCCATAAAAAGTTAAATTATAGAGAAAAAAATCTTATTACAAAATTGAAAAAATTTGTGGACAAAACTATTTTACATTTTATAATTTTATAAGAAGTATTAGAAGATGCATTATATGTACAATTTGTTCACAATAATTTGTGTTCCAACAATTTGTTCACCTATATACACAATTCATATTACAAAAATTCTCGTTTTCAGTTTCGGCGTTTTCAATAAAATTTCTGAATTTTAACTTAAAATTTTAAAAAACGGACACGCCACGGAGCTGAAATTTTGTAGGGAATTCCGCAATTTATCAAAAATTATAATATCTATTTGTACATATTTGTGGTTGTGAATAGGTTTTATATATACCTGTGAAATGTATCCATACCCAAGCAAAAATTTTTTATTTTGAATGTGTTTTCTGTGACGCCGCCAAATATTACAGTTACGTGCAAATCACTCATGTGCAAAACTTACTTTTTTATGAGATATCGGAATGGTTTCCGATGTATTTTTGGACGCTGAACACGATCCCGAATTCCAAAATTGCCTATCACGTCAGGATTTTGAGAAAAGTGGGGGTAAAGACCCCAAAAACGCTTTTTTGAGGATTTTCAACATATTTTTTCTCTTTAACCTGACCTGCTAGAGACTTCCACAAGGTCTTAAATTAAAGATTGTAATGTGCACTACAAGACCCATATCCATAAAATAAAAAAATAAGATTTCTTTCAAAAAATGGGGTTGAAATCACCAAAAAATTGTGTTTTTGAATTGCTTTAATAGACTTCTTGCAATTGCTTGGATTCGCTTTACAATTGTTACTCGGGGTTTTTGGAGTCGTTGATTACGAATCCGATATTAGTTTTCAAAAATTCAAAAGGGCGAATTCATAATCAGCGACCCTAAAAACCCTGGAGTAACAAACTTTCAAGCGAATCTAAGCAATTCTTAATTTTTACATCTGCCATCTTGGTTTCGCCATTTTAAATTATTGAAAAATAATTTCGGATTCGTAATCAACGACTCCAAAAACCCCGAGTAACAATTTTTAAGCGAATCCAAGCAATTGCATGATGTCTATTAAAGCAATCCAAAAACACACATTTTTGGTGTCTTCAACCCCATTTTTTGAAAAAGCTTTTAATTTTTTTTTTATTTTATGGATATGAGTCTTGTAGTGCACATTACAAGCTTTAATTTAAGACCTTGTGGAAGTCTCTAGCAGGTCAGGTTAAAGAGAAAAAAAATGTTGAAAATCCTCAAAAAATCGTTTTTAGGGTCTTTACCCCCACTTTTCTCAAAATCCTGACGTGATGGGCAATTTTGGAATTCGGGATCGTGTTCAGCGTCCAAAAATACATCGGAAACCATTCTGATATCTCATAAAAAAAAGTAAGTCTTTTTTTGTTGACTTGTGTAATCATTTGAAGAGCAATAATTCCTCTTTAATTTCTGACTTTGAAAAAAAAAATTTGGTCAAAAATTGTTCGAGTTATGAATTTTTTTTGACTTTTTCACATTTTTCGGTTTTTTGATAAAGCGGGTGGAAACGCTGGCTATTAAAAGTTTATAAAAAAAATTTGCAATGGTCACCATTTAAAGAGCAGTAATTCCTCCCTAGTTTCTGTCAAAAAAAAAATGTGGTCAAAAATTGTTCTAATTACGGGGTTTTTTTTTTACTTTTTCACATTTTTCGGTTTTTTTATACGGGCGGGTGGGAACGCTGGCTATTAGAAATGAATTTAAAAAATTCACAACGGTCAAATTTTAAAATGCAATAATCCTTCTTTAATTTATGATTAAAGAAAAAAAAATTGGTAGAAAATTATTCGTGTTATTTATTTATTTCTGTACATTTGTATACCCGCGGTCCTGTGCAACCTAGGGTTTTGATTTTTTTTTTACTTTTTTCTCGAAACCAAATATTTCGAATCAAATATTTTATCTTGGGCAGAAATTAAATAGGGATTATTGCTCTTTAAATTGTGCCCATTACGAATTCTTTTTATAAATTTTTAATATTTAGTATTCCCACTTCCGTTATCAGAAAACCGTAAATTAAAAAAAAGTAAAAAAATTCATAACTTGAACAATTTTTTACTACATTTTTTTTCTTTGGCAGAAATTAAAGACGGATTAATGGTCTTCAAATTGTGATTATTCGAAATTTTTTTATAAATTTTTAATAGCCTGCGTTCCCACCCGCCTGATCAAAAAATTGAAAAATGTGAAAAAGTAAAAAAAAAATTAATAAGTGGAACAATTTTTGACCAAATTTTGTTTTCTTTGTCAGAAATTAAAGAGGAAGTATTGCTCTCCAAAATGTGACCATTGCGTTTTTGAAAAAGAAAAATTTAATAACCAGCGTTCTCACCCGCCCGGATCAAAAACAAAAAAAATTTGAAAAAGTACGAAAAAAATTCATAACTTGAACAATTTTTGACCACATTTTTTTTTCTTTATCAGAATTTAAAGAGGGATTATTGCATTTTAAATTATGACAATTGGGAAATTTGTGTAATAAACTTTTAATAGATAGCGTTCCCACCCTCTCGTATTAGAAAAACCGAAAAATTTGAAAAATTACAAAAAAAATTCATAACTCAAATAATTTTTGACCAAATTTTTTTTTCAATGTCATAAATTAAAGAGGAATTATGGCTCTTTAAATGGTGACCATTGCGAAATTTTTTTAAATAATCTTTTAATAGCCAGCTTTCTCACCCGCCCTTTTCATAAAACCAAAAAATGTAAAAAAGCCAAAAAAAAATTCGTAACTGGAACAATTTTCGACCAAATTTTTTTTCTTTCTCTGTAATTAAAGAGGGATTATTGCTTTTCAAATTGTGACCATTGCGAATTTTTTTAATAAACTTTTAATAGCCAGTGTCCCATCCGCCCGTATCAGAAAACTGAAAAATGTGAAAATTCAAAAAAAATTCAAATGTCGATAAAATTTAAATCTGAGCTAATCTAGCAAAACTGAAATAGGTTTTTGCTAGTTTTGATAAGTACTTTCAGAAACTGAAGTCAAAACTTAGTGCACATTCGATGACCTCAAAAATGTTGCACTGTGTTATTTAACTCTTCAATGTGCTCGCCAAGATCAAGAAAAGAAACAAAAAATTAAGGCAATATTTCAATACACAAAAAAGTTACAAAGCTTTAAAGTTGAAATCTGTTCCTAATAGCCCCAGCTTATGGTATCCTTATAGAAATAATATGCCAACTTATAATACTTGTAGAATTACTAACAATGAAAGTACTTAAATAATGTGATATAGTTTTAGTCAGTATCAGATTTGATATCTGTTAATGTGATATGCAGCATCATTAAGTACACAAGTGATATTTTTATATCTTACCATGTTTTTCAAACAATTTTCTTCATGACCCATTTCAAAAGTACATGAGGGTAAATCCACCGAACCGTTCGATTTCATATTGCTGGCAAATCTTTATATTTTCAAAGTATTCTACTGATTACACAGGTCAACAAAAAAAGACTTACTTTTTTTCATGAGACATCGGAATGGTTTCTGAATTATTTTTGGACGCTGAATACGATCCCGAATTCCAAAATTGACCATCACGTCAGGATTTTGAGAAAAGTGGGGGTAAAGACACCAAAACGCTTTTTTGAGGATTTTCAACATTTTTTTTCTCTTTAACCTGACGTGCTAGAGACTTCTACAAGGTCTTAAATTAAAGCTTGTAGTGTTCACTACAAGACCCATATCCATAAAATAAAAAAATTAAGATTTCTTTCAAAAAATGGGGTTGAAAACACTAAACAAATGTGTGTTTTTGGATTGCTTTAATAAACTTCTTGCAATTGCTTGGATTCGATTGAAAATGGTTACTTAGAGGTTTTGGTGTCACTGATTACGAATCCGATATTAGTTTTTAAAAATTCAAAATGGCGAATTCATAATCAGCGACCCCAAAAACCCTGGAGTAACAAACTTTCAAGCGAATTCAAGCAATTCTTAATTTTTACATCTTCCATCTTGGTTTTGCCATTTTAAATTTTTGAAAACTAATTTCAGATTCGTAATCAACGACTCCAAAAACCCCGAGTAACAATTTTCAAGCGAATCAAAGCAATTGCATAAAGTCTATTAAAGCAATCCAAAAACACACATTTTCCGTGTCTTTAATTCCATTTTTTGAAAAATCTTTTAATTTTATTTATTTTATGGATATGGGTCTTGTAGTGAACACTACAAGCTTTAATTTAAGACCCTGTGGAAGTTTCTAGCACGTCAGATTAAGGAGAAAAAATGTTGAAAATCCTCAAAAAAGCGTTTTTGGGGTCCTTACCCCCACTTTTCTCAAAATCCTGACGTGATGGTCAATTTTAGAATTCGGGATCGTGTTCAGCGTCCAAAAATACATCAGAAACCATTCCGATATCTCATAAAAAAAGTAAGTCTTTTTTTGTTGACCTGTGTTACCTGTGAACCATTGGGTTCTGTCCTAGGTTCTGATATCAGCTAAGTACCCTCAATCGGTAATGTAGATAAGGTAGGCATCTGTTTTACTGGCCGAGTTAGTTTAAGGTTAAATTGCAAGAATGGCGCCACCAGAAATTTCAAATCTGTTTGGCGGGAAATTTAAAATTTTATTTTTAAATTTTAAAGTTGGTTAGAAGGGGTGCTCTGTTTTACCGACAGGGTTCAATGTTAAACCAATAGATTGCGCCACTAGCAAATTCAAACCCCCTTGCCACTTTTATCACCAGAGCCCAGGGTGGAGATGACAAAGGCCAGGACGCATTCTCTTGAGCCCAGGGTGGAGACGACACTACCGCTACCCCGGGCGCAGAGACGTCGCTTTCATCACTAGCGTGACACTAGGCGTATTATAGTTAATATTAAAGTTAATGTTAATATTCATAATAATATTAATTAATAAAGTATGTATTTATTCTGCGCATGCGCGAATTGGTGAGGTAAAATTTAAGAGTGGGGGATGCGCGATAGCTTGGAGTGGGGGGGTAAATGGTCTAGTCCGCATGCGTGAAAGGTAGGAGTGGGGATTTAGGGTATATATTTAGGGATTGTGGCGAGTTTAGTCAGTAGCTGTTCTGTTCACAGGTTCAGCGGTTCCAACAACAGCATCAGATTCCCATTGCCACTACTAACTGTCTTTTTTGTTACATTTATTGTTATATTTACTGTGTTTATTGCATTTACTTTGTATTGATTTTTATGTTAAGTTCTTTAGTTTGTAAGTTCGTTTTGTTTAGTATAAGTATTTTAGTTTCTAAGTTTGTTCTTTTGTTAGCTTGTAAGTGTGTTCTTTTTAGTTTGTAAGTGTGTCAGCCTGTAAGTGTGTTTCTTTTGATTTCAGGTGCAGAGATGAAGCGGAAGGCGACGACCACCGATGGACCACGTAAGTATCCGAATTACGGTACTATTCTTGACGAGAGTGACGTCACTGTTACTCTCATTAAAGAGGCTCTAGAGTTGATTTCTCTGTTAGACGACGTCAATTTAAGGGGTTACGCCACCCTGAAATTTTCAAAAAATTGATTTTTTTTTGCTTAGTTTCAAAGTTTATATTCTAACGAATATTTTGAGATGTTTCCGAAGACAATGTCTCACTAATTACAAAAGTTATGGTCATTAGAAGTCAGCGAGAAATCAACTAGAGTTGATTTCTCTGTTAGACGACGTCAATTTAAGAGGTTACGCCACCCTGAAATTTTCAAAAAATTGATCTTTTTTGCTTAGTTTCAAAGTTTATATTCTAAAGAATATTTTGAGATGTTTCCGAAGACAATGTCTCACTAATTACAAAAGTTATGGTCATTAGAAGTCAGCGCGGTGCGAACGCGCCGAGAGCTGCTGGAAGTAGCGACTTTTTATTTTCGAATGGTCTAGAGGCCCTTTCATGATTTAGGAAGGGTCCTTTTCATTGTCTCCCTTCCATTTTTGGAGAAGAATATTATGGCCCAGGAATTGTTGATTACATAGTAAGTTGAAAAATTTTTAAGTTATAATATACTATAAAGTTCATTTTTTTCTTCTTTTGCGTTTTTCTCGAAACCACAATTTTTGAGACGGTGTACACGATAACTCAAAAACTATTCAATCGATTGACTTGAAAATTAATATACATCTTCCTAAATAGATTTTCCACAGAGTGACGTGGGATTTTTTTGATTGAATAATTTGAAAATTTTTTATCCAATTTTTTATACGGTACTTTTAACCAAAAAAGTCAATTTTTGAAGTGCTTCCATTTGCGTAAAATTTTTTTTTTTAAATGGCTTCGTCACTCTGTTCAAAATTTATCACTTTTTAAGAAAAATATTGTTTTACTTGTTTCAGACAAAAATTGAACTGCCAATCATGTACACCATCAAGGAGTGCTTCGGAAAAATTGATCCACGCCAATAGTTATATCTCCACCATTTTTAATTAAAAACAATTTTTTTTAATATTTATAAAGCTCAATATATGTACTAAAGCATCAATAAATGTAAAGAAGTCCTACCTCAAACAGTTTTGCCAAAAAAATTCCTAAAAAACCATCCGATTTTCATGCGTTTAGGGTGGCGTAACCCCTTAAGACGTTCATTCGTTGAGAGATGGATTGTAGAATGCTCACAACATGAAAACGTGTTATCGAGCATTCTTAAATTAATGTACTTCACACATCAAAAGCAAAGATGTGTGAGCATTCTACAATCCATCATTAGACTTCGCGCATTGTTTGAGTCCCACGTAGTAGAAGGTGCTGGAATCGGTGATCCAGATATCAATAAACGTTTTCGCTGGGCAGAGTGTGAGAGTGCTTTTGTGTGTAGACTGTACACTAATATGGTCTTGACCCTAGTACACGTCGATGTAAGCTCGTTTTTAAACGACGCGTCCACACTGTTTCAGGACCACATTAGAGGTGCCTTAAATAAAAATGGACTTATTGTACTGTATGGTGTTCTCATCGCCAATTTTAAGAGAGTTGAGAATGATGTGGAGGTTGTTAAGCCTATTCCTTTTGGAACCAAGGCCAACAGCATCTTTCTCACAACCCTTTTAGATGATTGGTTTGATGAGAAAATCAAATATCCGATTTTGCACAGCGTCGAAGAGTTTTATTCGAAAGGTTTGAATTGGAACCTTCAATCTATTATAAGGCTTGAAATCAATGTAAATAAATATAATCCAATGCGTGCAAGCTTTTACATCGGTTTAACTTGTGACGTGACAATTTTGACACGTCACACCGATTCTTATATTTTTGGATTATATATTTTTTTGGGGTCACGGTCTCATTTTTTTGGATACTCCAATCGACTCGATTCTCTACTCCACGACTCGCTTCCGAATGATAGAAAATGAGCATTGTTATTTGCGACTTATTATTTTGTATTATTTTTTTTATGTAATCACAAGCGATCAACTCGACAACGTGGAACTCCATTGGACAGCACAATCTCGGAATTGTCTCAAGGAACTAGGTGTTATGGTATCGTATTTCTGTCACTAACGTTCTGCGGACCCCGCCAGAAGGATGCCGCCTACCGATCGAAATGTACCAGTTAAACTTGTTGGTTGTTTCACACTACACACCCCATTTTGTTGTTCGATACGACGCACACTCGACTTGGCTGTTTGACGCCGTACTATTTTCATTAAATAGGAAATTTTCACAATCATTATAAAAATCTTTCAATGTACAATCATTGTCAACTTCATCATTATTTTCTATATTATTTCGTAGTACATTTGACTGTTGTATCAACCAATTTCGTAGATTACATGCATTTTTAACAGCACAATTTCTAAAGCTACCTGTGTGATTTGTACATGTAGATGAACTATCTACATCTAAACTTGAGATAAATTCCCTCCTTATTTAAAGAAGAATTGCTGCCCCGAAGAAGATACGAATTAAATAATTACTAACTTCGTTTTTTTTTGTAATTTGTAAAATTTTGTTACGCTTCCAGAGCACTAGCTCGGTATCGGGGTAACACAGCGTGTCATGTAAATTCTATAGGTATGTTTTAGTTTTTAAAAATTATTGTAAAAGTTATAAATTTTATTAGTGTCCCGGTTTTAGAGGCAAAGTTAAAAGTAGTAAATTTTCTCTTAAATTTTACCTTTTTTTTGAATATTTAAATTTAAATTTTTTCTTCATTATTATTATTTTTATTTTTTTTGATCCACTTGTCGGCAAATCTGTGAAAATAGGATCAATATAAATTTGATTTGTAACGTATTGTTAATTTTGTTTAAGGAAGATTGTGAATTAAATTGTGTTTTGCAAATTATGTGAGATTTGAATTTGAATTGCTTTCGCGCCTTTTGCGCCAGCGACTACGTATGAATGATGCGCAGGTAGGTTAGGTTAGCGTTTCGAAAAGGACTCGCGCGCTCGCGAAAACGTGGTCCTTCACTTCTCCAGGCGATCTCACGAGGGAACCGACGACGATTACCATTGTACCGGTCTACGACTTGTTCCCGGAGAAGGAGATTTTGTTGCGGATTGGAGAATCCAAGGAAGAGACCGAACCCGAGACCGAATTCGAGACTGTACCCGAGACAATATCACGTCAATTCTGTTGTTTTTCTACATTTTTTTTGGTGAGTCGACACATTGTTTGACATTAAAGTTGAGATTTCTCACATCACTTTGTTTGAATTTTATCTTTCGTTTTTAGTCAAAGTTGAATATGTGACTGTCCACGAGAAAACAAGGCTTAGCTCCCAAACGTGAATTTCACAGGGCGAGCGATTGAAGTTAACTACGCTTGACATACCCATCTTTAAAACGATATATTGTCGAAAGTAATTGATATTTTTAACTTCTGACTTTTGCATTTGAAAAAGCAACATAAAATCTGTCGATTACCATAAAAAACTGAAATTGATTTTTTCAACCTAAGCCGTGTTTTATCGTGGACAGTCAACGATTGAGGTTAACTACGCTTAACATACCCATCTTTAAAACGATATATTGTCGAAAGTAATTGATATTTTTAACTTTTGACTTTTGCATTTAAAAAAGCAACATAAAATCTGTCGATTACCATAAAAAAATCAAAATTGATTTTTTGAACCTAAGCCTTGTTTTCTCGTGGACAGTCACATATAGATTACGTGAGAGGTCTGAACTTGATTTTTTCTTGATTTCGAAATGACGCCAATAACGATTTCCGCAATAATATCTAATTTTACTGTTTGAAATATTTGAGTATTGTTTCTGAGTAGAATTTCTTTATTTTATTTTGATTTTTTTATCGTAAAAACAGTTTATAAATTATGGTGGTCAATCTTATCTCACCTCATGCAAGGATTAATATGACGATGTGAAAACTTTTCGACAATTTACCGTAAGCAGACATTAAGTTTAAAATAATTGATACGTGAGTCGTAGAGAATCGAAATTATTGTGTAATGTCGAGATTGTGTAGATTTGTAATGAATTTGCCTATCATGGCGGAAATTACTCGACTGAGAATCAAAAATTTTATATAGCGTCGAGATGATATTCGATACGATAATGTAATTTAAGAAATTTTCTTTTTTTTGTAAATTTCTCCTTTTGGTTAATGAACCACAACAATTCAACACTATATTTTTTTTTGAATATACGCTTAATGTTCATTATGGAAAGATCTTGTTTTATTTTTTTTTTGATTATGTTAGAATTTGTTCCCAAGTCCATTTTCCTTGCTCTCAATAGTGAAAACCCCCTCCCAATGCTCTTTCTCTCTTATTTGGAATCTTTTAATTTTCATTAATGAATATTAATGCTAAGCCGTCGGGTTAAATTTTTTTTTTGGACCAGTAAAACAAAATAGTAATGAAGACATGAATTCTTTTGATTAAAGTTAATGGATATTTTTTTTATGTTTTATATTGAGTTTGTTCGGAAATAATTATTGTTGTTGCTGGCGTAGACTTATTTGTAAGTCTGGCGCCCAACATTATCGTGACTTTCCCTTTTATTGTCTCTAATCTATTTTGTCGAAAGTGACTGCAAAAATTTCCCGGATTATGGCAAGGGAAAGCAGTAGGTAATTTTTTTTATTCTTCTCATTTATTGAAAATAAGGGTTGGCTATTTCTTTTAATTTCTTTTTTTGTTGAAAAATTACCTAATCTCACAAACTTCACAAATAAAAAACAAGCATGCGTGCATTAATGTCGAAAACAAAGATAATCAATCTTTTAAGTGGTCAGTATTGTCAGCCCTACATTCAAATGTATCACATCCTGAGCGCGTTTCTAGTTTTAAAAAATTTAAAGATGAATTGAATTTTGATGGTACAGATTTCCCAGTGATGCTTAAAAATATCCCGAAACTTGAAAAGCTTAATGATGTTTCGATTAATGTGTACGGTCTATCAAAGAGCTATGGTAACTTTACAGTACACCCTCCCATCTCACTGCGGAAAAAAGAGATAAGCATGTAAATCTCTTGTATGTTGCCGACATGTATGCGGATGAAAGTGATGATGATACTATATTGTATGACGACGATAATTTTATAAACTTCCATTATGTATGGATTAAGGATTTGTCACGCCTTGTGTCTACACAGTTGTCTAAAAAGAAATGTAAAAAAATGAATGAGTGTAAAATTAAATTACCGACGCCTGACAAGAGTCTGATCACATCTAAAAATTATAAGAATAAAGAGAAAGTACCGTATGTAATATACGCCGACGAATATGTAAATATGTAAATATTATGTAAATATGTGCCGTGTCCGAAAAATAAATCTGAACCTGCAAAATGGTTTACTGAGGAATTAAGACAATTATCTGAAAAAATTGATAATGTATTTAAAAATCCGATATCAATGAATGCCTTAACTCCTCAAGAAATCAGTGACTTCAAGCGAGCGACAATATGTCACATTTGTCATGAGAAAATACCGGCAAGCGAGAAGAAAGTCCGGATCACTGTCACCTTACTGGCAAATATAGCGGTGCTGCCCATGAATCATGCAATCTGAACTACCAAGACTGTCAGACAATTCCCGTGATGATCCACTAACAAGAGAAGTATATCTCTTTTATTAAACATGTCAAGGGGAGTGAGTTCAAATTTCGATTCATTGACTCATTGCGATTCATGGCAGCATTCCTAGAAAAACTCGCTGGATTGTGGATTGTGGAAGTTCCATCTCACGTCATTTATCTTCTAATCGCCGTGAAAACAATACATAATATTCAAATAAGAATCGTTGATCAAGACGGGGATTTAATAAATTTTAGAGGTGAAACTATAACAATTCGATTACACGTAATGGGAATTGTATTTCATAGAAAAACTGGTGGAAGCTATATAAAAGACTTGCCATGTCAGAATTCATTCATTCCTCAATCAGTTCGCTCGGCCTAAGAAAAAAAAATTTGATAATTCTGTGGCACACTATGAGATTCATGCTCTCAAAATGTTGGCATTACAACCGCAATGAAAAATATAATTTCTCAAACACCTTATCAAATGATTTACTCTAAAAATGCTGGTTATCTACCTTATGATAATGATAGTAAAGTAACGAATGATGCTGGATATTTTG
Organism: Leptopilina syphax; assembly: GCA_032872505.1. Classification (NCBI taxonomy): domain Eukaryota; kingdom Metazoa; phylum Arthropoda; class Insecta; order Hymenoptera; family Figitidae; genus Leptopilina; species Leptopilina syphax. The sequence goes on along the minus strand of CM065472.1, from coordinate 26,874,623 downwards.
ATGTAAATATTCCACTAAGTATGATTATTGGTTTTGCTGAAGACTATCGAAAGATTGTTGTAAATGCAAAACATGAACTTATTTTAACAAGATCTTCTACTGATCTAAATGCTGTAGTAATCATTGGTGTAGCTGAGCGTGAAGAATTTAGAATTATAATTAATAAAGTTAAATGGTTGATTCCATATTTAATGGTAAATGATCGCCAAAAAATTGAATTGTTGGAATTTATTGAAAAAGACTCACTTTAACAATGAGTTTTAGATCATGGGATTTGTATTAGTATCCTATGATTCCTGCCACTCAAAAGAACGTGTGGACTGTAAAAACTTCAACACAAATTGAAAAATTTCGATATGTTATTCTTGGTTTTCAAACAAATCGAAAAGAAGATCATCAAATTTATTTGATGCCTGTAATCTTCTCAATGTTAAACTTTTCTTAAACTCACAGTACTATCCGTATGGAAATTTAAATTTTACTCAAAACAAATTTTCCATACTGTATGAAATGTATTGTAATTTTCAACCGTCCTACTATGGAAAAGAATCTGAACCTTTATTAACTAGAAATAACTTTAAAGATTATGCACCATTAGCTGTTATTAATTGGTCAAAACAAAACGAATTTTTAAAACAAGCATCTGTAGATGTGCGATTGGAATTCGAAGCAAGTGAAAATTTTCCAGCCAATACAGCTGCATATTGCCTTATAATTCACGACCGCATTATACAGCATACACCAATCAGCGGCGTTGTTAAAAAAGTAACGTGATTGGTAGAAACAATGACCAATCATAGACGACATCGGTAGTGGGGGTATTTGGAGTGGTGGGGGAAAGGCTGTAAAGAGAGCGTCTCTCTAAGGCTTGAGCCATTACTCTACTTCGAACACCATGGCGTACGTCGTAGATATTCAGTGCTTCAAGAGACCTTACAACGAGTTTGTCATCAAAGAGTTGGCGATTCTACCGCTTCAACAAGATGATCATCCATTGGTCTACCTCTTCGAGCCGCCATATGCCTGGAGTCGATTACCTGCAAGATACAAATGTGAGAATCGATGGCTTACGAATAATTATCATGGTATCGATTGGGCTGCTAGTGACATTTCTTATGAAGAATTACAACCAATAATCAGAGAAGTATTAATAGGTACACCTACTGTTTATGTAAAAGGTTTTGAAAAACAAAAATGGTTAGAAAAATATACATTAAATGTGTTTAATTTAGATGATTTTAAATGTCCGTCGCTAAAAAGTTTAGATGTAGATAGTTCATCTACATGTACAAATCACACACGTAGCTTTAGAAATTGTGCTGTTCAAAATGCATGTAATCTACGAAATTGGTTGATACAACCGTCAAATGTACTACGAAATAATATAGAAAATAATGATGAAGTTGACAATGATTGTACATTGAAAGATTTTTATAATGATTGTGAAAATATCCTATTTAATGAATAAATGTATTATAAATGTTTACATTAATTAATCCTTTCCCATCCTATTATCATTATTACACATGTGTAAAACTATTAAACATGTTAAATCTAGTCTAGACTTGTCTTATGACGTCACAAAGTGGGCGTGGCTTAATAATCAAAAGTGGGGGTATTTCACAAACATAAAAAGCTATTGCGCATGCGTAAAATAGTCGTAGGGGTACTGCGCATGCGTAAAAGTAATGGTGGGGATAATGCGTGATGTTTGGGTATAAATAGAGGCATCTAAGCTGATTTAGTCATTCTGTTTTGTGACTTCACAAAGTATTATCTCTAAGAAAAGATTGATCTAACCAAAATCAACGTCATTGGTCGCATGGAAGCTTTCCTACCTACGGAGCCGCTTTCCGAGCTGACTCCTGGACATAAGACGAAGATCCAGGTTATCAACACCAGGCATGGAGTCAAGGTCGTCGTTCAATTTGAATTCAAAACAGCTTATTGTTTATTTAATAAATTTTAATTGCATTAGTAAACATTACATCAGTTTTAATTGTAAAACTCTAAACTTATTTTAATTATAAGCAATGCCCGGGAAATTTAAAAATCAAGATAGTAGTTTGCAACGCTTGTAAAATTAAATTTTAGTGGACCTATCTATTAGGTTGACCATAACCTATGTAGAAAAATATAGTGGAGAGCAATGCCCGCGAAATTCAAAAAGTGTTATAAATTATATATACCAATGATAAATCTTTTCACTAATTTTTGTGGCGCCATCAATTAGGTTGACCTTGAACCTTGACGGTAGAACAAAATGGTGAATAGCAACGCCCGCAAAATTTGAAAATTAAAGTGGCGCCATCTATTGGATAAAACTATAAAAATAAAAATTTAAATATCCCTCCAAGCGGATTTAAATTCGCAGGTGGCGCCATCTATCGGTGGCAGCCGGAACTACACCCTGTCAGTTTGGAATTCGCTAGTGGCCCCATCTATCGGTTTATCCTTGAGCCCTGTCGGTAAAACAGAGCACCCCTTTTAACAAACTTAAAACTAAAAAAATAAAAATTTAAATTTTCCGCCAAGCGGATTTGAATTTGCTGGTGTCGCCATCTAGCGGTTTAACTTAAAACTAACTCGGTCGGTAAAACAGATGCCCCTAGCTATACTACTCTTTGTCACACCTTAGAAAAAATTACACCATTACACACGTTTAGAGGGAATCCCTCACCACATTGTAAAATAAGCGACATTACAACACAAACAAAGGAATCAACAAAAACTTAGTTTTAACACAAACCTATAAATATGTAGGGGAGAGTCGGTAGTGGCGAGACACGCTTTGTTTTTTTGTGTAGGACTCATATTTTCATGAATATTTGGTTTGCTTTGTTTTTTTGTGTAGGACTCATATTTTCATGAATATTTGGTTTACTTTTGTGCAGACAGACTAGTGAGACTATCTTTTACAAATTTACATAATATAGATAGCATATGTTTTAAAAAAAAGTTATTACCGAATTTCAAAAAAATCAAAGAAATTAAACAGAAAAAAGATAAATTTTGCCTCTAATTCTTATATTGTTTTATTTAATGTTAAAAATACAGGAAAACACTCATCTAAGTTATCAATCTGAGTCACAATTACTGCAAACAAAGAAGCTGTTCTCATGTCAGCACATTTCAAGTGCACTTCGCGTTTACATTCAATACACTCGACTGAATTATTCGCCGTCAATTCTTTTGGCATTTCCCCTAAACATATAATGCAGAAATCGCTATCTTCTTCAGATGAAGAAGCTTCATTGGCTGCAAATGACTTTGTTGTATTTGCTCGCTTGGCTGGAGGTGCTTTATATTTCCCAACTCGTTTGACTGTAGATGAGTTTGCTTTTTTGTCTTTTTCTTTTTCTTTTGAAGGGGATTTTGTGGCGCTGTTTAAAGGTGATTTTGACTTCATGACTCGCTTGGCTCGAAGTACTTCTGCTTTTTTGTCTTTTTCTATTTTCTTTTTTTCTTTATCCTCGCGTTTGTTTTTTAGAAGAGTAATATTGTCTGATAATGTCATAATCGTGCTTTTCATTGCTTTACGACCTCGGTTTGACTTTTTTTTCGGAGTTCCTCTCTGAATAGGACCAATATCTGATAAAATCGATGAGAGTGATGATTCTTTCAAATGTGACCGTCCTCTCAAGCACGATGTTTCTTCGGAATACGTTAATTTCTTTGACGTTGTGGCTTCACCGCAGTGATTTGACGGTTCAGTTAGTAGTGTACGAAGTTGATTGTTTTCATCAAGCGATTGAGATTCGTCGAGAGGTTGAGTGGAGGAATTTTCAGCCGTGAACTCCTCTGCCAGAAAGTTTGCGTCAGAAAAAACATTAGGGTTGTATGGGCAAATCCCAGTGGCGCTAAAACCGGCCTTGATGTTTCTTGGCGTGAGTGACAACTCTAACGCTGATTTCACAATTGATGGTATATGACGAATTTCTAAACATCTTCCAGAATTATTTTTCATCCAAGAATTATGCTGTGAGGCGAAAAATGTTTTAGTAGGACCATACACTGACACGTCCAGTGGTTGTAGGCGATGACTGCAGTGATGTGGAAATGACAGCATCGTTACTCCATTTTCTATAGCCATATCGAGAACTTCAATCGACAAATGAGAGGCGTGATTGTCAAGGAGAAGCAACACCGGGTTTTCTTTCGACGCGTGAGAAAAATCAATGAAATGTTTCATGAATTCTAAAAACTCAAACCGCTACATCCAACCTGATCCGTTGGCTACTGCAGATGCAGTACAGTCATGAAGGAGAATAAGGAGACCTCACGCCCATAGTTCGTAGCGCTAAAAGCATGGAGTATAGACTTAAGGAGACCAATCTTTTTTGCATGTACTTCACTGAAAGGCGCAACATTTTGTCGGAAGTACATTAGTAGTACGTGTACATCCTGTAGATGGCAAACGATCGCATATATAGTTGCTTGATTAAGTCCTAACCGTCCTAACCTTATTTTTGCTGTATTTTGAAATTAAAAATAATTTCAAATAATAAATAGGTAATATAAAATTATGACAATGAATTCTACTTTTATAAATAATAATATTCTTTGGAAGAATTCAATTATTTTTAATACAATTTTTATAAAACTTCACGAAAGGATTCAATTTAAAAAAAAAGAAATTCTTCAAAAAATTTAATTATTTATAAAAGTTATAATAAAATTGATTAAAAGAGTTTAATGTTCTATCAATAATTTTAATAAAGTTTTAATAGGCACGTGGCCACTGAATAACATGACCTTTATAGTAAAATTAATTATTACTATAATTTGAGGTTTGAGGTTATTAACATAACCTCAAACTAAAAAGTGATCTAACAATTTTGACAAATAATAGCTCATTCTGTTCTTTAAAACATTCTTTACAATTACATTCATTAAATTTTGTTTAAAATATTTTGTTCAAAAGTTAAGCAAATAAAATAAAAAAAATTTTTTTTAATAACTTTTGAACAAAATATTTTAAACAAAATTCAACGAGTGGAAATGTAGAGAATGTTTCAAAGAGTAGAATGAGCTATTATTTATCAAAATTGGTTAAAAATTTTAATTGGTTACTGACCCTTAAAGAAAAAACACATAATGTTTAACAATTATTATTTTACAACATATTTTGGTCCAACCTAATTTTTTCTGATAATTGTACAATTGGATCTTTCAGAATTTGGTGAAATCATTTTAATTATGGTTTTATTTGCTGTTAAAAATCACTTTTTAGTTTGAGGTTATGTCAAGCGATCGATACTCCTGAATCAAAAAAATCTGTAAAAAGTCGATTAGGCACATTTTTTCACAAAAAAAGTCGCACAATCCGAGCCTATAATAGTCTATAATATAGACTTTGTTTTGTTATCTTATTATTATTATATTTATATTTATAATTTGAATATATAGTATATACATGAATTAGTAAACTTATAGAAATCCATGTTCATTTTAAAACTTCAGCTATATATGCGATCGTTGCGCGCTATACGAGAAGGTTCAGAACTATGAACTTCCGACATAAAATGGTTGATTTCATACACACTACATTGGTCTCCTTAAGTCTATACTCCCTGGCTAAAAGTATGCCCTTTGTAGGGGGGGTTAGAGATACCTATGGCTTTAAATGAAAAGTCTCCTCCCTTACATCAGCGCTCCGTGGTGAAAATATAAACTATATAAAACAATATTTATGTTTAATTGCAATCAGACTGCAATACAACAATTATTATTAAACATCTTATTTAATTTCTATTTAACGCAATCTGATATGCAGGTATTTATGAAATTCATTTTTATTTACTACAAAACTATAAAATAATATTTTTTACACAAATACTAACATGCAATCAGGAGTGTCGACCGCTTGACATAACCTCAAACTAAAAAGTATTTTTTAACAGCAAATGAAGCTATAATTAAAATGATTTCACCAAATTCTAAAAGATTCTTCTTCAGAATTAATTCTTCTTAAATGACTTTAGGCACTGCCAACTGTCAGAACAATTCTGAAAGATTAAGTTGTACAAATTAGGTTATGAGGTTATGTCAAGCGGTTGACACACCTTAAAACACTAAAACAGTAGGAAAATAGTTCTCTATTTTCACGAAAGAGGCGCAAATGTTAGAAAGGAGACTTTCGCCAAGAATACATTAGATCTGTATCCCCCTAATCGTGGGCTGACTTTTAAACCGCGTGAGGTCTCCTTATTCTACTTCGTGAGTACAGTACATAAAAATACATGCGCAAATTTTAGGTTATGTTATTGTTATGAAAAATATTGCCGACAAAACGTAAAAAAATTATTCCGAAGTTATTATGAAATGTAGGGGAGACTGGGGCGAAAAGTTAAATTGTGAAAACAGTTAAAATTCATTATTTTTCGAACGGAAATAGTTGGAGCATTGCAATTGTAATTATAGAAGGGTGTTATCACCCTTAATAAATGTCCGGAGTTATGTGACATTCTGCAAATTTTTGTGGTGTCCATATTTAATATTTTTTCACCCTACTTTTGAAAATTTTTTCGTAAAAGAAAATATCAACTTTTAAGTATATTTTTTGCATTTATTCTCACCGCGATTTTTTTACTTCATTATTTGGGTCCCTTGAAGAGATACCTGAAGGTATTTGCTAAATATCTTTAGTCAGATTTTTTATATTTGTTGTTAAAGCCAAAAACGCACCCTGGGTCGAAAAGTTAAATGTATTTTTACATGTTATTAAAATTTTTTTTTATTTTTCGTTTTTTAGGTTAATTTGTTTAAAAATGATTTATTTGACATTAGGCAAGTACTCTATCAAAAAACAAGACCTCTCACGTCAAATAAACCAAAAATTTTTTTTTTTTGAAATTTCAATTTATTAACTTTATAACTATTCTAAAGCTTTTGTTAAGTAAACAAAGATCTTTTATTAACTAAATTACTTGTTTACGTATGCTTTAACTTATCTACTACTTATCACCTATCAGAAAATAATTTTAGTAGGCTAAAAATAGAATTTAACTTTTTGCCCCAGCCAAATACAAAGCATGTATTGTATGCAAAAATATCAGAAATTTTTTTTTATTGAAAGTTGTAGGGGACAAGTTGCCCTACAATATTGATGTATAAATATTTGCATCTAAGCGGATTACATTGTCTAAAAAATATCATTTATGCAAAATTTAACTTTTCGCCATAGTCTCGCCTATTATATTTTTAGATGTAAAAAGCAGTGTCTCGCCACTGCCGACAACGAGTGTCCCGCCATTGCCGAAATAGTATTTTACGGGAAAAAATGATGAACAATTGTACAATCGCACTAACATGTACAGTATTCTAAGAATTTCAAAGGAATCTTACATACCAATAATTTAAAACACTTACCGTTCACAAAATTCTAAATATTTTGATTTTTTTAAACACTTTTTGTTTGGCAGAACAAAACTTTAAAACTTGCTCAAGACTATCGTCAGCTCTACAGTGACAGATTTTACATCCATAAAGTGGATATCATATAGAAAAGCTTCAACACAATAAAACTTCACTTTTTCGCCAAAAGAGGCAGCACTGTCAACTCAACTGTTTGAAATATCGCAGTGTCTCGCTATACCCGCTGTCCCGCCACTGCCGACAACGCCCTAGTAAATTATTCTAAATTATAAAATTAATTTTCGGTCTCAAAAATAAAAATTAATTACACGAATGCACATCTTTGAAGGACTTACACTTTACATGTAAAAATAATGTAACATTTACAAATAAGCAAAAAAAAATCATTAAATAATTTATTTTAATTATATTTATAATATAATTTTGTCATTAACCAACAGTGGAACAAAAAATGTTTTAAAAATTTGATTTTTTTATTTAACATAACATCACTTTTTCGAGTTTTTTCTGGCTTTGAAGCTTCATAATTAAATATTAATTATGTTTAAACTAAATGTTTTTTTTAGAAATGTGTTGAGGAGTAAATTTTTGAAAGGTATAAAAAATGATTTTATTTTGCAATGAGGAAAACAAAAGTTATTTAAAAAATACTGAAACCGTAGAAGGAATATTAATAATAAACATACAAGAAAATTATTTAAATAAAAAGATTTTGATACAAAAAATGGAAATTTTACACTATAAATTTAATAAATTATTTAAAACTTTAAAATAAAATTAATGACATTTCGAAAAGATAAACAAAAGTAATAAAACGCATATTAGTTATAGCTGTACTAATTAATTTATAATTATTATAAATTAATTAAACAAATACTAGTAAAAAAAAATTTCAAAAATACTTTTATAATAGTAAACTAAAACACGATTTGAAATTAAATTTACCTAAAAATAAAGCATAAATGTTATAAAAGGTTCAGACTCAATATTTTCAAATTTTAACTGTAAGCCTAGAAAAATATCACATTATACTGTATTTGATTGACAATATTTTAAGAACAAATTTTAATGAATAACTGTAATAAAATTGATAAAAGTAACTGAAAAATAATAGTAAATTTCTCTTTATTAAAAATTGTTAGAATCATGTAATAATCCCTGTCAGTGCAGTGTGATATGTATATCTTATATCTTTCTGTGACAGGCTGCTTATTATTTATAATTATTAATTCAAATATTTTGTAAAAAAAGTCATTATCTTTAATTTAAGAAAATTCTTTACGTAATTATAATATAAATTTATAATTATTTATTTATTTATTTATTTGAAAATAACGGGACATACCCTTTTGTACAAAGTACTCCTAATACTAATTTAATTAAATGGAACAAATTTATACTTAATTTCTAGGTAGACTCTTATTTAATTTGACTCGAGAATTATACTTCGTAGTATATTATTTAATTATTTTAAAACAACAATTTACATATATATAAATGAATTAATATTAACCCTTGGGCGGGCAAGCGGGGTCCACTGGACCCCGCGAGTATGTATTTTTCAAATTTCTCCGAATCCGTATGAAAGAATGAGTTTATCCTAGAAATTCTGTTAAATATACTAAAAATACATCCAAATACTTTTACAGTTTTCATATTCCAATTGTACATGATGCTACATGGATGTCTAAACTTTTTACCGGCACGAACGGGCAAGCGGGGTCCAGTGGACCCCGCATTGTCATAAGCATAAAAAAATTGCAATAACGTACACGGTGAAAAATATACTATGTGGACTACAGTACCACTTAGTGGAATAGATTAAATTTACAAATTGTGATATTAACAAATAACAAAATAGTGTTTTTATTTTAAGAAATTAGAGCCTACACCAAAAAATTCTGCCTTGCACTAAGAACGGTGTGTTGTTTTTCCCAGGGTATTTTGAAAATCAATCTGTTTGTTAAAATTAAAATCTTAATCATCATTTTTATATTTTAATGCATTTAAATTCATAATATAATAAAAAGAAAACAAAATATACAAATATCTATGTTTTAAAGAGTTATACCTGTTTAGAGGCTTAAAAAAGGGTGTTTTTCAAAAAATTTTATGAGTACCGTTTTAAATTATTGTTGGCAACATCGGCTTTTAAAATCAAAAAAATGTTTTTTATAAACTACATAAGATTATCTAGTGAAAATTTTAATCATGTGTACATGATTATAATTTTAGAATTTTTTTGGAAGAATTGTGAGACTTGCAAAAAAAATCGCATTTTTCACCCAAAAAAATCGACTTTAATTCTTCATAAAAAAATCCTGTTTATCAATTTTAAAAATCGTGTGTACCTCACTAAATAATCTATCTTAGTAGCTAAAGTTAAATTTTTAGACCAATCGGACGAAAATTTTTCGAGTTATACTGCTCGCCGATTTGCAAAACATGGTTAATACGCGTTTGAAGTTTAAATGTACTATTTTGACACTCCGGAATTGATCCAAAGAAATTAAATTTAAGAAAAAATTCAAATTGTTTTCATGCAAGGACGTTTTTGATTATCAATCTAGGAATATCATAGTATGTTTTTCGCCAATAAAAAAACATTGTTTTAAAAAAAATGCATTTGAAATTAAAATTTTCTATTTTTACAATTTAGAATTTCTCCAGAAAACATAATTTTAAAGACATTTCCAAGTTGTTTTCATGCAAAGACTTAATAGATTATTAATTTAGGGATGTTACCGTATAAGCCAATAAAGAAAAAATCGACAAACAAAAAATGCCAAATAGGTATAAACCGGAAGCGTTTTTGAAGCGGGGTCCAATGGACCCCGCTTGCCCGCTTACGTACTTTTTTCAGCTTGCCCGCCCAAGGGTTAAAATATGTATTCCTGGCAATTATGTTTACTACACACTTGAAATAATTTCAACACATTATTCAAATTAATAAATATATATGCACTTTAAAATTTTAAATACGCGGTATATGATTTTTTCAACAATGTGCACAAAGATTTACTGTCTATTTAGTATTTTACTCATTTTATTTCGCATATAATCTAAAATACACATACAATATGAACTATATGGGACAATGACACTTGTAACACTTATATTGAGATATAATTTAATTGTTTGTAAAAACACTTGAATAAAAATGAATCCAAATAAATCTACTAAAAAATAATAAACCAAAACTAAAATAAATACAAACGCACTTGTATAGTTTATTATATAAAAGATATAATAACAACAAAACAAATAATGACAGGTCTTGTGCATTTTTTAAAGTTTATAAATTTCACACTTTATTTTTCACTCCAGTAAAATAATTAACTTTTTATAAATGTCTTTTTGTACCTTTAACACTAATATTGGCCATTAAAAATATCAAACAATTTTAAAAAATAAATAAATTAATAATTTTTGTATACAATACTGTGATAAACTAAGGCCGATGCGCAGCAACGCCAACTGGCGATAAATGCTATCACTACTCAAGTGGTGGTCATATATTTTCCAGACAAATTGTGTGAGACGGATAGGGCTGAGTTTTACAAATGGAATGAGTTCTTGAACCACTAGGTCCACTTAAGAGCGGAATACCTAAATGTTTATATCGTCGTTGAATTTCAAATAATTATTTATTTAATTATAATAAATAATTTTTGGTTATAGGATTATTAATAAAACACAATTGTTGATTGGAAAAAACTCTTCCGAGAAAAAAAACCAATTTTATTTAAATTCAAATATTTCAGATATTTAATGTTTTATAAATTAAATATTTGAATTACTTCAACAATTAGGATTAAAAGTCTAATTGTTTATATTTACTTCTTTTTATTTAAAAGGAACTTCACTTATTCAGTTATAAAGTAATAGGATAATTAACAATTTAAAAATGTTTATAAGGTTTTAATAATATCACTCAATTCACTATTAAGTTAATTTACAATAAACACTGATTATTTTATCCGAAGTCAAGACATATGTGAGAATGAATAATTTTTATAATCAAAGTTAACCCATTAACGCCTGAATGCACTGAATTTTTAGTCTGACTTCAAACTTAAGTATTTCTTAATAAACATATTATTTTCTTTTCGGACAAAATTTTTTTTATGTATTGGAGTGTCCTCTATCCGAATATCATGTTTAAAAATTATTACAAAATTGTTTAACAATATTTTTTTGCATATAATTAAAAAATTGCACAATTTTTTAATGATTTTTTTTTTAAATCTTAAATTTAAATGTCAAAAAAAATTTTTTAACGGTTTACATTTCCATAAATCGTGCACTCGATTGTTACACTTTCCAAATATATATCGTCCTTTTGTAAATAAACTTTTGATTTTTCAAAATGGCGCCTAAAAACTCAAAAATTTAAGAAAATTTAAAATTTATTGTCTGATGTACATTTTTTTTAAATTTGTCTTGAAAATGCTTACTCGCGGGTTTTTCGGGTCGCTGATTACGAATTTGAAATTACTTTTTGAAAATTCAAAATGGCGGATCTAATATGGCAGACAAAATTTTCAAAAATTAGTCGGATTTTCTTCAAAATCCTTACTCGGGAGTTTTCGGGGTCGCTGATTACGAATATGAAATTACTTTTTGAAAATTCAAAATGGCGGATCCAATATGGCGGAAAAAATTTTCAAAAATCAGTCGGATTCACTTTAAAATCCTTACTCGGGGGTTTTCGAGGTCGCTGATTACGAATCTGATATTACTTTTTCAAAATTCAAAATGGCATATCCCATATAACGGGTAAAGAAGGTTAAATTTTATTTAATCCTTTTGAAAATGCTTACTCAAGGGTTTTTAAGGACACTTTATTTGAATATCTTTAATTATTTTGAACATCTTTAGCCACCAGTTGCCAAACTGATGTTTTCAATTCTCACCGCGTGGAGGTAGATGAACAACGAGAATCTTATTTTTTTTAAAATTTTTAAAAAAAATTTTTTTGCTTTTTTTAATTTTTAATTTTTTTTGGATTTAAAATTTTTTTTATTTTATAAATTAATATATTATATTAAAATTATAGTTGTCCAACTTTTTTATTCTTATTGCTTCTCTACACTCCGTGTGCCTGTTTAAAACATTTTTCACAAAAATATTGAAGACAGGTGCGGCAAGATTTTCGTGTTCTTATTGAACATTTATTTGTTGAGCAATATTTTTGTGATTTGTTTCTTTCCACAACAGGATTTGTGCACTTTTTGTTTATCAGATAACTTTTGCTAATGCTTATAGAAAACTCTTTTATCCCAATTTTTTTCGATTCGCTGTTTACAGTGTTGTGTAAAATTACCGCATTCGTTATTGATGATTGAATTAAGCGCTCAAATATCACCCAAGTCCATTTTTTTGATCTGATGATTGGCAACACGCGACTACAATACTGGTCATAAGCAAAAAAAAAAAATTAAAAAAAAAATTTTAAAAAAATAAGATTCTCGTTGTTCATCTACCTCCACGCGGTGAGAATTGGAAACATCAGTTTAGCAACTGGTGGCTAAAGATGTTCAAAATAATTAAAGATATTTAAATAAAGTGTCCTTAAAAACCCTTGAGTAAGCATTTTCAAAAGGATAAAATAAAATTTAACCTTCTTTACCCGTTGTATGGGATATGCCATTTTAAATTTTGAAAAAGTAATATCAGATTCGTAATCAGCGACCTCGAAAACCCCCGAGTAAAGATTTTGAAGAGAATCCGACTGATTTTTGAAAATTTTTTCCGCCATATTGGATCCGCCATTTTAAATATTTAAAAAGTAATTTCAGATTCGTAATCAGCGACCCTGAAAACCCCCGAGTAAGGATTTTGAAGAGAATCCGACTGATTTTTGAATATTTTGTCCGACATATTGGATCCGCCATTTTGAATTTTCAAAAAGTAATTTCATATTCGTAATCAGCGACCCCGAAAACCCCCGAGTAAGGATTTTGAAGAGAATCCGACTAATTTTTGAAAATTTTGTCCGCCATATTGGATCCGCCATTTTGAATTTTCAAAAAGTAATTTCAGATTCGTAATCAGCGACCCCAAAAACCCGCGAGTGAGCATTTTCAAGCCAAATTTAAAAAAAAATTGTACATCGGACAATAAATTTTAAATTTTCATAAATTTTTGAGTTTTTAGGCGCCATTTTGAAAAATCAAAAGTTTATTTACAAAAGGACGATATATATTTGGAAAGTGTAACATTCGAGTGCACGATTTATGGAAATGTGAACCGTTAAAAAAAATTTTTTGACATTTAAATTTAAGATTTAAAAAAAAAATCATTAAAAAATTGTGTAATTTTTTAATTATATGCAAAAAAATATTGTTAAACAATTTTGTAATAATTTTTAAACATGATATTCAGATAGAGGACACTCCAATACATAAAAAAAAATTTTGTCTGAAAAGAAAATAGTATTTTTATTAAGAAATACTTAAGTTTGAAGTCAGACTAAAAATTCAGTGCATTCAGGCGTTAATGGGTTAAGAGAGAGTTTCTTCCTCTGAAAGCCGTCCTTATATACCTTGTAAAAAGTGGGAGAGGTTACCCCCTCCCGTTTGATCAACTAGTCAGATTGCTGCTGACGTAACCCCTAACCAATAAACGTCGTTGGTTCAAGGTCACACTGCTACATTTCTACTGCGTAGTTGCTAACTGCGCAATAAGATCGACGACATATTGAATTATTATTACTATTATTATCATAAATAAACTCGTAATTATTATATAAAATAATACTATCAAAAATAGGAATTATTAAATCGTTATTTACATTAAAACAGATTACAATAACAATTACAATCTATAATAATTCTAAAACAATAACAATATTCCTGTATTTATTTAATTAAACCTAATATTTTTTTATATAATCAAAACTATAAAAAATAATCAATTTGATTTAGCATTTATCCCAATATTTACTAGTGACAGACTAATACGTCACAGCAAGTAACACAATTTATCGACAAACGGCGCCGATAGCATCAACTCCACCCAGTGTTGCCAACGACATGGAAATTTCCCGGAATACGGGAAATTTTGACTATAATGAGAAATTTTACGGGAAATGGATAAATTACGGGAAATTCCGGGAAACTCTTTAATAGTGTTACGGCCGAACTCCGTAACTTTTTATATTGTTAATAACTTTTTTAATTATATTTAAAACTAAAATTACATACAACAATTACACGCAACATGAGATTTTGTTAACACATCTTAAACATTTACACAAATAACCCTTTGTAAACTCACAAAAGGAACATTCTTTTATTTTGGTACTTTGAAACAAGTTGTCAAAAACAAACATCCAAAGTAATAAAATAATATTTTATAATAATGCACAATTCAAGGATAGAAATCTAAAATAAATTGTAAAATTCCTTTATTTATTCTTTTTCTATTCTGAAGAGTTTATTAACTTTGCTTTTGAGAAATAGTTAAGAAATACTAAAATATGTCAATTGCCCAATATAAGGAGTGGTGCATCCAAGTCACTGAACTCGGATCACGCCACTGCCTAAATCTGCAAGCTTGCAGAATTGGCTTGACAACAGTCAAGTGCAATAAACTTAACAAACGATTTCCCCACTAAATCGTCTTTCAATAAAATTGATTAACACTGGGAAATCTAGGCAGTTGAAGCCAGGCCGTTGTAGCCGGCAGTTAGCCCGGGCAGTTTAGGCCCGCAGTTTTAGTCCAGGCCATTGTAGCCTGAAGTTCTAAGTCCGGCATTTAGCCGTGTTAATCGTATCGAAAGTCTAACGGTTGAATAAAAAGTTTGTTTAAAGAAAGTGAATACAATTGAGAATAATATAAATAAATAAAAGTTAAAGAAGATTGAATTGAAAATATATATATTTGAATATAAATAATTAAAGTGTGTAATTAAAGGAATCAAAGAAATATAAGAAAAATATTGAAATATAGTGAAAGAAAATAAATAGAGAGAATTTACGTAATAAAAATTAAATATAGGGAATTGAAAAGAAATATTAAAATAAAAGAGGTGAAAATAAATTTAAAGAAATCATAAATTATATTAAAGAGTAAAATAATTGAAGTCTCAGCATTGTGCATTATCTAAGGAATATTAAAGTTCATAGTAAAGAGGATAAAAACAAGATTCGTCATTGGATTCGAATTTCGAAGTACAGAATACCAAGTAGTGAGTAAAAACATCTTACATTTTACGACACACACGATTATCTCATTCACACGTACAGATTCACACGTACTTTTTACACACGTAAAGATTAGTTTTATTTGTATTAGGGACTCATTGGGAAAATATATATCTTATATTGTTTAATCTTAATTTTGATGATAATTTAATTATTCCTAAAACTATCCTATCTTCTCCAAATTCAAGGGATAGGATTCTCACCCCTTGGTTGAACCAATAACCAAGTAGAGGGAAGAATCCACTACCCTTTACAAATTATTTTGTCCGAAGGACACGTTTAGTTAAAGTTTCTTTAAAAATTTGATATTATTAAATTAATTTATTTAATTTTTCAAATTCGGCTCTAACAAACTGGTGGCAGCGGTGGGATTTTTCCCCTTTATTCTTTGAAGGAAAGAGAAGATAAAAAAAGTAAAAAAAAAATTAACAATTAAAAAAAAAAATTTTTTTTTAAAGACATATATAAAGTTAAATTTTTACATACAGGGTCACACTAAGCACATTAACACAAGAGGTTAATATATTTTATGGGAAATTTATATATATATATATATATATATATTGATATACATTGATTGTCTATTTTTATAAAAATTATCTATCTGTTTCTTCACAGGAGAAAATATATGCGAATTTTAAAGTGCGGTAAAAGAGATATTTTTTTTTGTTTGTTTTGTTCACTAAAGTTGAACACAGGGAACAGTAACTACCCTTGCAACGGCAAGCTTTGGTTTCTTTAATAAATCGCGCCCAATTCCCTGACATAACCTTGCCGGAAGTGTGTAGCCACTTGGGCAAGTGAAGGGATTAAAAAAAAAACCAAAAAAAGCAATCGCGAAAAACAACAATTTAAAATAAAAATTACCTTATTCGGTTAAATAAAAGCTTTTAATAAAAAAGAATATACTATACATTTTTTTTTGTTTCAAATAAAAAGGAAATCGAAATTATAAGGACATAATAGAAAGAAAATCGCGAGTAAATTGTATTAAAAAATTTTATTATTTTAATATAAATATTGCAATCTGAGAGAAAAATTTGATGAACGAGAACTAACAAAAAGAATAGAAACCCGAGGCGCAAAAATAAAATTAAAATTCAACAAAAATCAAGAAAAGAATCCTCCGTCTTGAAGAGCAACGATGAAGATAAAATTCGGGAAATGACAAAAATTATTTGCGAAATTAATTAAATTTATTTTTATGAGTAAATAAAAAGAATAATTGGAAATAAAATATAGAGAGACAATGTGCTAAGTTAGATAGGTATACGAACTCGGTTACGCGACACTGTGTCAGGTTACACTTCAGGTGTGTAGGTCAGTAGGAAGTAGACATCGAAAGAAATGCTTATATGGACAATTCAAAAAAAATACTCATTTACTGCTGTATAATTTAAATGAATGAATACACCTTTTTATTGTTTCTTTTTCAATAAAATTCATATTTGATAAATAGCAAATAAAATTTTTACGAAATTAAAAAACCTAAAATTAAAAAAAAATTGAATAAAAATTTTAGTTAAAACGCATACAAAAATGGAGGGAAATTCAGTATTTTATTAAACTTCGAAAATTAAGAAAACTGAGGAATTTTATTTAAAATTTTATAACAAAAATTTTTTTTTTGAAGATCATGATCTTAGTGAAATGAGTCTAGGAAACAGAAGAATGAAAAATAACATATTGAAAATAATCTTTCGTCAGTTGGAAGAACAATAAATAAATCATGTTGAATTAGCAGAAATACGCAAACAGAGGACTAACGCTAAAGAAATAAAAAATGTCGGAAGTAAACCGTGGAGAAGATTCTCGGATAGTCAATCAAAGATTAAATCTTGCATTGTTATTAACACTATTCGAAAAACAATTAAAATTTTTTGATGGATACAACATACCAGTTGAAGAATTCATAGAACAAATAACATTTGTAGCGTCACAATTGCCAATTACCTGTGAAGCCCTTATAATAACAATTATACTTAATAAATTAGAAGGTACCGCAAAAGCTAGCACTGTTGGCATCCAATTTAAAATTTTGATAGACTTATTAGATCATCTAAAAGAAAATTTTTCTCCGAATGTTCTATTCGACAACTCCTCTCCCTCTAACTACGATTTTTCGAGAACAAATTACAATGCCATTGACCATTACAACACGTATCAACCAAGGAACCAGCGACAAAAATGGGGTCAACAACATAGAAGAAAAAATAGAGGCTACAATAAATTTAACAATCAGAATAGGGACAAGAGTTTTAGGAAAAAAGGACAAAACAGGGACATGGATTCGCAGGATTATGGAAGAGAAGACTTTTATAATTATGATCAGAATTTTGACGAGTACAATGTCGAATGCGGAAATTCTCAACACAGATTTAGAAACGACTACAAAAGATACAAGGACGTCCAGGATGGTTACAGTAGAGATGATCATAGAGACCACAAATATGACAACTACGAACAGTCTTCTATAAGCTTTAACGAAATATTTTCTAATATTTATCATTCAATGTGTTTGCAGAACTCGCTCACCAGCCCAAATTCTTTTAGGGATGAAAATCAGTTGAATTATAGTGTCTCAACCCCAGCCAATAAGCCACAAGTTGTAAACGAAAGCGAAAAATCAATTAACAAAAAGACCATTCAAAAAATACAAAAACCTGTGGAAGAAGAAGAACAGATTTCTGTGTATATGGATCCTATTATAAGTACTTTCGACGACGACGAAGAAGATATTAACATCAATGAAAAACTACCAAACAAGAGAAAGACTGACATACATGGAGATTTAGACAGAAAAATCAGTTTATCGTTAGAAGAAAACCAAACTTGTATTTTGGACAACAAAATGCCCGATGAAGAGGAAGAGAATAGGAAGGAATCCTTACAAATCCCAAATTCGGAGAAAAGCAAAAATGAAATAAAATTAGAAGAAAATAATGACTTAAAGAATTATAGTTGTTATAATCACGAAACTTCGCAGCGAGAAAACAATTCAAAACCATCTGAAATTAGCCATGAATTGAATGAAACAAAATCAGGTCAAAAAGGTGAAGAAAAAATTATTGAGAAAAGTAAAGAATTTTTCGATATTAAATTATCAAACAATGAAAATGTCACAATCATGGATAATTCATATTCTTTAATACAACATATGAATCCGGACAGTACTATGAAAAAACTAAGAAAAGGAAAACCTCCTGGTAAAATCAAATCAAGAACTCAAGAACAACTAAGTGTTAAAAATGAAGAAGGAAGAAAAAAAGAATTAGGCGATCAGGTATCAAATGAAGACGTCATCATTTCAACAAATACTTATGCTGAGGTAGAAGAATTTGTCGTAAAAAAGATTCTATCATCTAAAAAAAGCTTAAATCAAGAAATTTTAGAAATGCTAGAATATTGTATCTCATTGCATAACGGATTATCAGAAACACATCAAAAATATTTTTGGGATCCATTTTTACTCGGGACAAATGAGAAGAATGAAGTTGTATACAAATTCGAAGGGAATGCACTACTACAAAGTATAATACCTAAAATAGTAGTAACAAAAGTCTACTCAGAGAGGTTAGGAATAGGTTAGACGTATGTAAAATCAAGCAGGAGACAGAAATAATAACAGTGAAAGCACAAAATATCTTCAACGATTCTTTCGGGTAAAATAGTTAATTTACTCGAACTTTACAAGTCTCAAAGACTTAAATGTAAAATAAATATTAATTAATTGAGTTTATCATTCTCTTTCCATTACACCATAATTATTTTTATTTTATGTTCTCAATTAGAGTAAAATATCTAATATACTTATAAAAATAAAGAAAATATATAAGATAGATAAAGTAAAATAATAACTAAGTAAACACACAAATAAAAGATTAAGGAAATATGGAATAGAACAATAGTCCAAAAGAAAAAAAAGACATACAATGTAAAAAAAAAAAATATCGCTAACTAAATTTAGTAAAAAATAGGAAAACAAGTTACTATACAAATTTTATAAACAGTAGATTACTAAAATGTAAAAAAATGTAAGCTTAATAAATGCTTTTAGTAAATTTAAAAAATATGATACGCTGCTAAAATAAATGAAAATTATCGTCATGAAGAGACGCAATAAAATGTCAAACTATAATTTTTCTGCCTAATAATTTACAAAAATAAAACTAAGAAAATTCCAAACTAACTACATTAATAAACATAAAGTACTTTAAAATCAATTATGCTTTAATGGGTAAAAAAAAAGAAGGTCAAATTATTTATAACAACAAAAAATAAAATGATTAATAAAGTAAAATGATAGCTAAATCAACACTTAAGTAAATGATAAAAATATAGAATACAATTATCAGATTAATAAATAAGACATAAAATGCTAAAAAAATATCGCTTACTAATTTAGTAAAAAGAATAAGTTTTTATGATACATTTAATAATGCCTGGAATACTAACACCAAAAATATAAGTCTAGTAAATGCTTCTAATGGAATAACAAATTTAATAAAATGGGATATATATGTTATAATAATAAACTAAAATTAGAGTAATGAATGAAAACATTAAAATATCAAACTAAAAAATATTTACTTGAAAAACGAATTTCAAAAAGGAAAGTTACAACATTTTTATTTAAAAAAAATGTAATTGTACATAATTTTATTATTATTAACCAAATTAACTAGATCCCTAAACAAATAGTATTTTAAAAATAAAAGTACTGCAATGATTTAAAATAAATAATAGTATTCGTTGAAATACTCAAAAATTTTGTTTCATTGATGCTCGAAACATGAAATTTCTAATTAAAATACGCTTTAACTACTTCTAGAATCTGCGACTATTTTTCTTATAACTCCTTAAAAAGACATGATGCACTAAATAATATTAAAGGGAATGCTTTAAAGTTCGAGCACAAATGAAACTGTTGTAACACCAATAATACTAATATAAATTAACAAAGTTAACACCCTTAAATTATAAATATGAATAAAATACACTTTGAAAAGATTAAAAAAAGAACAATTTATCTTAGAAAACGTAAAGCCATTTTTAATGTTTTTTTTTTCTAAAAAAACATAAAAAAAACATGAATCAATGGAAACATAAATATTGAAAGGCAAATTCTTAAAAATATTTTAAACAGCCATTTTTGATTAAAAGTGCAATTTATTTCTTCTTTTTTTTTTAAAAAAAAAGAGTTAAAGTATGATAAATAGCATTTTTTGTAAGCATTTTTTTGTTATGCTTTACATTTTCTTCGTCTAAAAAAAAGAAACTTATTCAATTTACACTAATTCTAACATGAATTTATATAAAAAATTTTTAAAGAATGAAAATTTTCAATACAAAGCACTATATTTAAATGCTCTAAATAAAATTTTAAGACGGATAAGCATAATAAATAATTTGAAAAGTTTTGCTTTATCAAAACTATTTGACCAGAATTACTATTAGTAATGAAATTAAAAAAAATCAGAATGTTCCGTTTTTCTATAATTTCTCAATATTGTTTACCAATTTCTATTTGATACTGCACAAAAATGTAATAAGGAAACAGAGTTAAATTAATACAATTTAACATTTTTTTTCTTAAATGTTGCACATCTTTTAAAAGAACTACAAAACATTCACAAAAATTTTATAGTTAAAAAGACATTTTAAAAAAAAATCTATTTTTGTTAACCACATATTAAAATAATTTAATTATATAAAGATAAAAAAAAACATGTTATTACAATTCAAAATAAAATATTTTAAATCGAATTTTTTCAAGAAAACTATGAAAATTTACAATATTCCAAACTATGAAAGTATTTTTTTTTGCGAAAATAAAATTTTTATCTTATTATTGTGTAATAAAAATATTCTGCAACCTATGCAAAATTATTTAATATCAGCATTAAGAAAAATTGAAATAATAAATAAATTTATCAATCTTCGTTAAAAAAAATTTATAATTATAAATTTCTAGCAAGAACAATTTGTTATGATAAATTCAAAATTTTGATACTATGAAATTATGTTTTTTCAAATCATTAAAAGTAAAAATATTTAATGTATTCTTCGTTTGAAATTAATAGCACCATAAAAAATTGTATACTAAAATTAGCTATAGGTTTTGTAATTTACAATATACATTTAAAAATAAGGATCAATAAAAAAAATACTTAAAATAATAAACGTTGTCACTCAAAATTAATAAAAAGTGAAATGAAAATTTAGAAAAATTACATATCTTGAAATAAACAAATGCCTACATTGGTTATATTATAGTTAAAAAGACAAGTTTAAGGAAAAAAATATAATAAAGCAGTTTTTTACCACTCTAGACCTTAAAATACTTAAAAAAGCGTCATAATAAATACAAAAATAATTTGTAAACCATCGAAAACCAGTTTTGTTTTTGCTTCTATTGTAAACTAAACTTGAAACTAAACTAAAACTCACAACAATAATTTACCTCTATTTATAACAAATCTTTACAACGCGAAAAGATTTAGAAAAATTGGAAAGAAAAGAAAAAACATAAGCATTTAGAAATGGCTGCCAAGGGACGTCAGCCTAATAAAAGGGGGGCATGACAACAGAATTGTCGTCACAATTTTTTTTTCTTCTCTTTTCGAAAATTAAAAAAATATTTTCTTTCATTATGACTATCACATACAATACAACTTAGGTAGACATCGTTACGTTAATTCATATGATACTAGGGGAAGACGTTGTCAGCGCTTTAAGTCAAATTCGACAATATTCTTTTAAAATTATATAACTGAACTAAAAATACCTTTATCAACGATAAAAAAAATTATAAAGAACACTTTAATCAAAGAACTTAGGCATACGGCATGTTGAATCGCATTTCATTTTGAACATGTTCTATAAATGAAAAAATATTAAAATTTGTAAGGCTAGTTTTTAAGAAAGATTAACATAATTACTCTCCAACATAAACTTTTGTAAAGCAAGATAACCAGGATACGATTTTTGTAAAACTCAAACGAGTTATATCTACAAATTTTAAAAGAGGATCTTCGATAACGCATTCATAGCAGCTGACAAGGGACGTCAGCCTAATAAAAGGGGGGCATTTGTTACGGCCGAACTCCGTAACTTTTTATATTGTTAATAACTTTTTTAATTATATTTAAAACTAAAATTACATACAACAATTACACGCAACATGAGATTTTGTTAACACATCTTAAACATTTACACAAATAACCCTTTGTAAACTCACAAAAGGAACATTCTTTTATTTTGGTACTTTGAAACAAGTTGTCAAAAACAAACATCCAAAGTAATAAAATAATATTTTATAATAATGCACAATTCAAGGATAGAAATCTAAAATAAATTGTAAAATTCCTTTATTTATTCTTTTTCTATTCTGAAGAGTTTATTAACTTTGCTTTTGAGAAATAGTTAAGAAATACTAAAATATGTCAATTGCCCAATATAAGGAGTGGTGCATCCAAGTCACTGAACTCGGATCACGCCACTGCCTAAATCTGCAAGCTTGCAGAATTGGCTTGACAACAGTCAAGTGCAATAAACTTAACAAACGATTTCCCCACTAAATCGTCTTTCAATAAAATTGATTGACACTGGGAAATCTAGGCAGTTGAAGCCAGGCCGTTGTAGCCGGCAGTTAGCCCGGGCAGTTTAGGCCCGCAGTTTTAGTCCAGGCCATTGTAGCCTGAAGTTCTAAGTCCGGCATTTAGCCGTGTTAATCGTATCGAAAGTCTAACGGTTGAATAAAAAGTTTGTTTAAAGAAAGTGAATACAATTGAGAATAATATAAATAAATAAAAGTTAAAGAAGATTGAATTGAAAATATATATATTTGAATATAAATAATTAAAGTGTGTAATTAAAGGAATCAAAGAAATATAAGAAAAATATTGAAATATAGTGAAAGAAAATAAATAGAGAGAATTTACGTAATAAAAATTAAATATAGGGAATTGAAAAGAAATATTAAAATAAAAGAGGTGAAAATAAATTTAAAGAAATCATAAATTATATTAAAGAGTAAAATAATTGAAGTCTCAGCATTGTGGAATATTAAATATCTAAGGAATATTAAAGTTCATAGTAAAGAGGATAAAAACAAGATTCGTCATTGGATTCGAATTTCGAAGTACAGAATACCAAGTAGTGAGTAAAAACATCTTACATTTTACGACACACACGATTATCTCATTCACACGTACAGATTCACACGTACTTTTTACACACGTAAAGATTAGTTTTATTTGTATTAGGGACTCATTGGGAAAATATATATCTTATATTGTTTAATCTTAATTTTGATGATAATTTAATTATTCCTAAAACTATCCTATCTTCTCCAAATTCAAGGGATAGGATTCTCACCCCTTGGTTGAACCAATAACCAAGTAGAGGGAAGAATCCACTACCCTTTACAAATTATTTTGTCCGAAGGACACGTTTAGTTAAAGTTTCTTTAAAAATTTGATATTATTAAATTAATTTATTTAATTTTTCAAATTCGGCTCTAACAAATAGAACACAAATTTTAATGATGTTTAACTAAAATCAAGTTTTTCAATTAACAAATGCATCAAACACAAAAATATTTAATAATTTAAAGATAGTTATCTGACTCCTTTTGGTTTTGCCCTTCTCGAATGCCTCAGTTGAGCGATTAAGAGTTTTAAGTAAATTTAAAATTTAATTTTAATTTTTTAAATAATAAATTAAGAGTTTTAAGGGGGGCACACCAGTTGTAACGTTAAAAAGAAGTGTCAAAGTCATATGAATGATTTTGATTAAAAATAAAAGTCGATTTTCAGCTGTAGGAATGAAAGTTTTTCATAAAAAAAGAAATCCTTTGATCGGGAACTAGATAATCTTATAATAAATGTAAATCAATTTTATTTTTGCATTTTAGACGAACTATACTTACGGAATGCTTGTCACCGCAATTCATGTTTTTTCCGAAGGCGCTATTTAAATGGCTCATATTTCAGAAAGTTTTGGATGAAAAACATTTTTCATCTTAAATTAAAGCCTTATATATGTACTTTTAGATAATAAACAGTATTTTTAAAAAAGTTTTATGGATTATTAGGAAAAAATTCTTAAAAAAGACACTTCTTTTTAACGTTACAACTGGCGTACCCCCTTAAATACATTTGAAATTTAATTCTAATTTTTTAAATAAGAATACATAAAAATTTATAATCCCAATATAAATAATGATAATAATAATATGAAAAAAATAATAATCTTATGTTAGGGCTTATATATACGGATCCAATAATGAAGTCTCTTATTACAGCAACAAATTCGCAATTTCCATCTCTAACTATCAGTTACAGTCCAGTGTGCAAAGTTACAGAATAATTCTATAACTATTCCAGAACAAAAAGAACAAGTTCTGTAACTGGTGAGGAACAGGCAGGTCAAAATGTCGTCCCCCTGGAGGCACAAAATAGGAACCAAAGTCTGTAACAATTCTAGAACAAAACTAGAACACTGTTTTAGAACAAATATATAACAATTCTATAACAAAAACGATTTATCATAAATAATACCCAAGCAGAAATTTAATAGTTGCATAGAACAAATAAATGTTTATGAGTATAAATAAAAATATGAATAATTAATAGAATATCTTCTTTTGCAATAAGTTTTTAAAAAATATTTTTCTTATTTTCTTTAATAATTTAAACAGACTATCTTATTTATTTAAATTAATGACTAAATTATTATTATCATTGTTAATAATTATTTAAACTTATACTTTATGTAACAATATTCAGAATTATACACAGAACACTTAAAACTAAGAATGAAAAATTTCGCACCCACGGGGGATCGAAATCTAGACCTACAGGACACAAGTCGAATACGCATACCGCATAGCCACGCAAGCTTGGAAGTGAATTTACTTCCTTCCTTTTGAATTGTGGGACCGTTATGTGCAGTGCTAAAATTATGAATTGAAATGTAACATACTGAAAAAAAATAACTATATATGGGGCATTCCAGGCCAAATCGGAAATTATTTTGCTTTTGCATGTCAAATTTTTTTTAAACATTCCTTTTTTTCTAGTACTTTTTGAAATGAGCTACCTTGAATTTTTTCAAATTTTTTCATGAAGCGGTTGAGGAGATACAGATTTATGAAAAATGACGTTTTTTACGTAATTTTTTTTTAAATGCTTATAACTCGGTCAAAAATTGATCAAATTGGACGTTTTTATAAAGAAAAGTTTTGTTTTTACACGTAGTTTTTAATAGAACTAGTTTTGAGATGCAAAAGCAAAATAATTTCCGATTTGGCCTGGAATGCCCCATATATATTAGGGTCAGAATTTCTCAAACGGATCACCTAAAACTAAAAAATTTTCTTTTTAAAGCAAAATAGTTTTTTTGACTCTTAATATGGTTAAGAAGAATCCCTAAAAATATTAAAACAAAAAAAAAAATTTTTGTAAAAGTTATTAACAATTGAATTTCTTAGTACTGCTAAATTAACAAATTTTTTTCTCGAGTTCTAATTGACGGAATTTAAAATTAAAATATGGGTTTTTTTCGTCTTGAATTGCACTATTTGAATATATTTTTTGTTTTTAAATTTTTTCATATTTTATAATTTTTTATATAATTTGTTTATAAAATGTTAATATAAACAAATATGTTCTTCACGTCCTAACAAAAAAATTAAAATTGTATTCTATTTCTTAAATGTCTCCGAGTGTAAAACCGTTTCAAAAAAATGAGCCTCAATTAGAAAAAAAGTTATTAATTAAAAACTGCAGCCGTGTAGGGCTTTATATGACGTTAAACTCGCCCCGCGCGCATTGGCATTTTTTTCAAAATTGTCTGTAACCTACAAATTTTATCGGATTATCATGGGCTTGGTCTTTAATTAAAGGGGATAAAATTTCTAAGAGATCCCACTAAAACAATTTTTAAATTTTAAATTGTTTATATTTTTTGTTACTCAAAGTTAACAATTTACAATATTTTTAGAAAAAGTCATGTTTACTTTTTTATTTTTTTATTGCAGATGATTGGAATCAATTATAATTAGTCCAGCAGTATTATAATAATGTATAAAACAATTTATTTAAATTGTTGCAAACAATGTTAATTAACAAATAGATAACTTTGGTTCTTTTTTATAAATAAAATTTTTTTAAGACAAATTTATATTTATTTAAGTAATCTATGTCGATTTTGGTAAAAATTTATTTTGAATTTATTAATTACTATTGTTATTAACAATAAAAAGAACAATAATCTAGTTTCTTTGAGATTTGTAAACATTTTAGGCATTTTTTAAACATAAAATGTTTATATAATATGTACATTCTTTCAAAAACTTAAAAAATTTCTTAGCATAAACAGTTACATTTGTTCTAAACAAATTACCCTATTGAAAATCCCCATATGGGAAACCACATGGGATCCTATGTCAAAAACCATGTAAAACCCTACTTCCATGAAGGAAACCACGTGGTTTACCATGTGGTTTCCCATGTCAAACCATATGGGAAATTGAGACAGGATTTTAGTTAGGAATAGACATGAGGAATTTGAACAGTTCATCTATGCATAAAACTATATCAAATCCCACATGTTTTTCACAGTCAAATCCTAAACCGAATCCCATGTGAAAAACAGTATCATTTATTTATAATTATTTTCCCAAGTCAATCCCCAAGTGAAAAACAGTATCATTTATTTATAATTATTTTCCCATGTCAAATCCTTAACCAAATCCCATGTGAAAAACATTATCCGCCTTATTGAATATCCCTACATGGGAATCCACTTGGAATTTTACAAGGGATTTCACATAGGATTTTATATGGGAATTGACATAGGATTTCATGCAAGATTTCACCTAGGATGTAATATGAGATATCACATAGTATTTTATTAAAGATCCAATGAAGAAATTTTTAAAGGACTAAAAATTATTTAATAAAAAGTTAAATAATAAGTAGTATTAGTGTTACAAGTCATCAAAAAAGTAAAAAAAAACGATCATTTGAAACACGTCCTCTCTGCTACAGGTTCTCAGCTTTTATATACTTCCAAAATCATCTTAACAGCGAGAGAAGTCACTTTCGCCACCTAGCGGTGAAAGTATAGGAGCGACAGTAATCTTTATCATTACTAAGGAAACCATGTGGAATACCACGTAGGATTCCATGTGGTTTCCTACGTGGGGATTTACATGGGATTTTACTTAAAAATTTATTAGGGAAATTATTTCTACTTAAATTCCTAAGTAAAATCCCATGTAAATCCCCACGTAGGAAACCACATGGAATCCTACGTGGTATTTCACATGGTTTCCTTAGTAATGATAAAGATTACTGTCGCTCCTATACTTTCACCGCTAGGTGGCGAAAGTGACTTCTCTCGCTGTTAAGATGATTTTGGAAGTATATAAAAGCTGAGAACCTGTAGCAGAGAGGACGTGTTTCAAATGATCGTTTTTTTTTACTTTTTTGATGACTTGTAACACTAATACTACTTATTATTTAATATTTTATTAAATAATTTTTAGTCCTTTAAAAATTTCTTCATTGGATCTTTAATAAAATACTATGTGATATCTCATATTAAATCCTAGGTGAAATCTTGCATGAAATCCTATGTCAATTCCCATATAAAATCCTATGTGAAATCCCTTGTAAAATTCCAAGTGGATTCCCATGTAGGGATATTCAATAAGGCGGATAATGTTTTTCACATTGGATTTGGTTTAGGATTTGACATGGGAAAATAATTATAAATAAATGATACTGTTTTTCACTTGGGGATTGACTTGGGAAAATAATTATAAATAAATGATACTGTTTTTCACTTGGGGATTGACTTGGGAAAATAATTATAAATAAATGATACTGTTTTTCACATGGGATTCGGTTTAGGATTCGACTGTGAAAAACATGTGGGATTTGATATGGTTTTATGCATAGATGAACTGTTCAAATTCCCCATGTCTATTCCTAACTAAAATCCTGTCTCAATTTCCCATATGGTTTGACATGGGAAACCACATGGTAAACCACGTGGTTTCCTTCATGGAAGTAGGGTTTTACATGGTTTTTGACATACGATCCTATGTGGTTTCCCATGTGGTTTCCCATATGGGGATTTTCAATAAGGTATTTACTTTTTAAACAAATAAATGGCTTATTTCTGCAAAAAAAGAAATTATTTTTCGTATTTTAACGAGTTTAAAGTCATGTAAAGCTCTACTTGATTATTGATAACTAGATTATTGTCCATATGATTGTTAATAACAATAGTAATTATTAAATTCAAAACAAATTTTTATCAAAATCGACATAGATTACTTAAATAAATATAAATATGTCTGAAAAAAAAATTTTATTTATAAAAAAGAACCAAAGTTATCTATTTGGTACACTAAAAAAAAATTATTTGAATCAAATAAAAATTATTTGATTCAAATAAATCATTTATTTGGTTATATTCCAATAAATGTGTATTTGAACCAAATACATAAATATTTGAACTAAATATTTTATATTATCGCACCAAATAATTATTTATTTGAATCAAATACAAACAATTCAAATCAAATAAATAGAATATTTGAATCTAATAAATGATTATTTGAATCAAATTCAAAAATTATTCAACTCAAATATATATTTATTTGACCCGAATATTTTATTTAATTGTATCAAATAACTATTTATTTGAATCAAATACAACTAATTCAAATCAAATAAATAGAATATTTGAATCTAATAAATGATTATTTGAATCAAATTCAAAATATATTCAACTCAAATGTATATTTATTTGACCCGAATATTTTATTTAATTGTATTAAATAACTATTTATTTAAATCAAATTCAAATTATTTTAATCAAATAAATCGAATATTTTAATGTAATAAATAATTATTTGAATCAAGTATGAAAATTATTTCATTCAATATTGATAATTTCAACATCAACAAATATTAATAAAAAAATAACTAATTGCAAAAGATAAATACTGATGACAATTCATTGATAGTTCACTTTCACATTTTTTTATACACTTAAACGCAATTTTTATTACATACACATTTGAAAAATCCTAACGCTTGGGGGTACGAACCCACGCCTAACCGAATATTCACGCACCGAAGTCACGCACGCTAACCACTATACTACGCTCGCATGGGACTCTCAAATCTTAAACACTCTCATGTCTCACTAGCTGAAATAAAACTTGTAGAATTACTACAAGGCAGTGAACAATTTTGCCGCTATATTTTCAATACTTTATTCAATGTATATTTACGAATATATTTCAATATTTCTTTAAAAAATCAACTTATTGTAATATTTTTATTTATATATTTTTTCATAATATTAATTATTATGTCAATAATAATAAATTTATATAGTAATAATATAAATTTATTTGTAATAATTATAAATAAAATAAATTTATTGTGTCAAATAATTTTTATTTGCATCAAATAAACGAAATATTTGGGTTAAATAAATGAATGAATAGTTTCAAGTAACTCATTATTTTCGTTTCAAATAATTATTTAATTGATTTAAATATTTTTTTATTTGTCTTGATAAAATGTATATTAGCTTTAAATAATGAATTATTCGGATTAAATATTCCAGTCTATTAGAATCAATAAAATAAATTTACTGAATCAAATAATTCTTACTTGCATCAAATAAATGAAGTATTTGAGTGAAATAAATGAAAGAGCAGTTTCAAATAATTCATTTTTTTCGTTTCAAATAATTATTTAATTGATTGAAATATTTTTTTATTTGTCTTGATAATATATTATATTAGCTTTGAATAATAAATTATTCGGAGCAAATAATTCCGCTTATTTGAATCAATAAAATAAATTTATTGTGTCAAATAATTTTAATTTGCATCAAATAAACGAAGTATTTGAGTGAAATAAATGAAAGAATAGTTTCAAATAATTCAATATTTGTATTAAATAAATTTATTTATTCAATTCAATTAACTATTTATTTGAATCAAGTACGATTTATTTGGTTCAAATAAGTATGATTCAAATAATTGAAGATATTTAAATCAAATACATATTTTTTTGATCCAACTAAAAAGTATTTAAATCAATTAAATATTTTTCAAATAATTTGAATTATTTGAATCAAATAAATTTTTTTTTCAGTGTAATTAACATCGTTTGCAACAATTTAAATAAATTGTATTATACATTATTATAATACTGCTGGACTAATTAAAATTGATTCCAATCATCTGCAATGAAAAAATAAAAAAGTAAACATGATTTTTTCTAAAAATATTGTAAATTGTTAACTTTGAGTAAGGGAAGTGTTCCGGTTGTGGGCACCCTTTTGTTTTTGCCTCATAACATTTATCCATGTGCATATTATACAAATGTATGTGTACGAATTTAAAGCTGGAGGTCTAAGGTGACTGTCTGTGAAGGAATTAAATTGATTCCTTTAAATAAAAAAGTTTTATTAGAAATTTAGTAAAATGGAAATTTTTTGACAAAAAAATTTTTGTACCAGGTTGTGGGCACCCTTGAAAAATCCGCTAAAAATGAAAAAATATTAAAGGAAACCAACACAAATAAAGAAGAAATGAAAGTTTCTTTATTTTAAGAGACTTTGCCGGGATAAAGAACAAAAATGATGACACGTTTTCACACTATGCTCATCGCTAACAAAAGCATAATGCTTGCATGTGAAGTAGCTAGTACGCATACCATAACGCACTTCTAATGCACTGAACGGCTATATTCATCGCATTTAATGGAGTTTGCGGCTGTCACTTTCCTTGGCAGAAAGTTTAGATAGATGAGACAGTAGTTTACATCATTGTCAGATGGTAGAGCCTCCTTAACATAAAGGTGCCCACAACCAGGAATGACAGTCATTTTTTAAAAAGATCAACACATTTTGTGATGCAGGATTTTGGTTAAACACGAAGGTATATCACAAAATATAATAACAACACTGCAAAAAAAAATTAAACCCTTTTTTTCTGAACGAATCTACACCCATATGTTGCTCTTCGAAAACAATACAAAATTACTTTTTTATTTATTTAATGCAAATTTTCTTTATTATGCTCACAGCTATTACACAAATGCATATATTTGTTTCGTTATCAATACGAAAAGTCCGTATTGTCAACGAACACGACTTGCAATACTTAGATCATTAAAATCTGCTTGCTGTCAAAGTTTACGTAGGGGTGCCCACAACCGGGGGGTGCCCACAACCGGCGCACTTCCCCTAACAAAAAAAATATAAACAATTTAAAATTCAAAAATTGTTTTAGTGGGATCTCTTAGAAATTTTATCCCCTTTAATTTAAGACCAAGCCCATAAAAATCCGATAAAATTTGTAGGTTACAGACAATTTTGAAAAAATGACAATGCGCGCGGGGCGAGTTTAACGTCATATAAAGCCCTACACGACTGCAGTTTTTAATTAATAACTTTTTTTCTAATTGAGGCTCTTTTTTTTTAAACGGTTTTACACTCGGAGACATTTCAGGAATAAAATACAATTTTAATTTTTTTGTTAGGACGTGAAGAACATAAATATGTTTTTTTAAACAAATGTTTATTAACATTTTATAAACAAATTATATAAAAAATTATAGAAAATAAAAAAATTTAAAATTAAAAAATATATTCAAATAGTGCAATTCAAGACGAAACAAACCCATATTTTAATTTTAAAATCCGTCAACTAGAACTCGAGAAAAATATTTGTTAATTTAGCAGTACTAAAAAATTCAATAGTTAATAACTTTTACAAAAATTTTTTTTTGTTTTAATATTTTCAGGGATTCTTCTTAACCATATTAAGAGTAAAAAAACTATTTTGGTTCAAAAAGAATATTTTTTAGTTTTAGGTGATCCGTTTGAGAAATTCTGACCCTATATATATGTTGCAGGCAAAACCCGAAGACCAGGCAATTCGCGAAATGACTAAAAGTATAGGCATTATCCGAATTTGCTGGCGATTTATAGGCATTTTCAATATTCCTAGGCATTTCGCGAATTGCCAAAGTCGAAATTGGCAAATTGGAAATAATGAAAAATTTTTCAAAATGTAAAATGCAATTATGTATTTGGTCTAAAATCGTAACGAATAATCTAGTTAGCGACGAAATATCGTCTTGTAAGTAATATTACATAAAATTTTAATTGCGTGTATTCTGGATCCTTATTTTAAAAACAGATGGAAATCATTTATTGCAGCAAGAAGAACTACTGTGACATTTTGAATTGCAAAGTACGCCTTTCTTCTTGCATAAACATCTTTTTGTTTGACAACGCGTTTAAAAATGACATCGGAAAAATCCTTGTCCGTCCGTATTGGATTGCTGTGTAGCGATTGACCTTAAGGAAATCTTCTCAGGCGGAACTTCCTCAGGGACAATAAAATTTTTTATGCACACATCGAATTCGGACCTGAAAAAAGAGAAATTTAAAGTCTTCAAATTTGTAAAATGAATTTGTAAGGAAAAGTAGCGAAAACGATATACCTGCAATATAGTCTATTTATAATTCCATGTTTTGTTCCAATTCTGTGAAGCTCGTCTTTTTTCTCCATTACTACTCCGATTATATTTCGAAAATCACTTTTTGCTTTGTCGACATCTGGAATTGGAATGGTAACGTTATTTCCAACGTCAACAGGCCGATGAATTTTATCAGACGTCGATTTCATTCTTTTCGCTTGATGCTGTAGACCTTCGGCTGCTCTTTTCCTAGCCGAAAAAGTATTCTCCTGCCGAGAATTATTCGACTCCTCCACGTTTAACCCTAAAGTCAAAGTTGCATTTTCCTCATCTGATATTGCCCTACAAGAGAAAATACGTACTAATTATTTTAATTTACATTGTTTATTGTGTATTAATTTTTATTTTTATTTATTTTTAATTGTGTCAGTATTAAAAAAAATAATAAAAAATACTTACTCTTCCGTAGTTGACACTGAAGTCCGAGTTCTGGTTTTTGGTCCATTTATTTTATTTTCTTGCAAGTCTTTTAAAATTTCGTCATATTCTTCTTGAGTTAATGTTTTATAATTTTTTTTATCACCCACTGCACTGTAAAAATCCTCCTGCCACTTACTACAATTTTCGCTTGTCATTTTCAAAGGTACGCGTTCAACGAAAAGTCGAAAGAGACACTGAAGACGAGTACTCAATAATACAAAGTGATAGATAATTGTCAGTAATTGTTTGTTTACTTACTTTAATTAATCCTTATGGCCAGAAATACACAAATATCAAGAAATACATTCAAATATTCTAACACAATATTTTAAAAATATTTTGTACATTTTAATTATATGTTATATAATTTTTAATATTTTATAAACAAATTTCAATAATTTTGCTTACATTTTCAATAAACAGCTTATTATTACAAAATTTTCAATTTGCCGAAATAGGCTTTGGCAATTCGCGAAATGCCTAGGAATTTCAAGAAATGCCTAGGCAATTCGCGATTTGCCTATCATTTACAGCTATTACCCGATTTTCCTGGCAATTTATAGGTATTTCAGAATTGCTTAGGCAATTCGCGAATTGCCTGGTCTTCGGGTTTTGCCTGCAACATATATATATATATATATATATATATATATATATATATATATAAATTTTTATTACAAATAATAATATGAGGCATTTCACGTCAGAAATATCACGATTTGTAAAGGGTATGCTGATTTTCGCAAAACTTCGTGGGATTATAGTTCTATGTAAAAGACTTTTTTCTTCCAAATTTTTCAAAAAAAATTCAAAATTGTTGAAGATACGCCATTTTGAATTTTAATATTAATTTTATAAAATTTTGAATTTTTCAAAATATTGTTTATGGATTTTTATGAAATTTACACATTTTTCAGGTAAAATTATGTACTTTAAAATGCAAATAAAGTTAATAAAAGAAATTAATTTTTAATTAAAAAAATTAAAAAAAATTTTTTCAAACAATTTTTTGTTTATTTACTCCTGTCTGAGAAAAATGTTATTAACATATTTGGATTTCTTGTGAATTCACCTTAAATTTCATAAAAAAAATTGATGGAGACTCAACTGGTTCCGGAGATATTGAATTTTTTGTAAAAAAAGCGTCGCCGCGCCATAGCACCAAACTGCACAAGTCGCGTAGTACGTTACCGCAGTCGTGCATTGCTGCTGTAACTATGACTATTTTTTACAAAAAATTCAATATCTCCGGAACCAGTTGAGTCTCCATCAATTTTTTTTATGAAATTAAAGGTGAATTCACAAGGAATCCAAATATGTTAATAACATTTTTTTCAGAGAGGAGTAAATAAACAAAAAATTGTTTAAAAAAATTTTTTTTTAATTTTTTTATTTAAAAATTAATTTTTTTTATTAACTTTATTTGCATTCTAAAGTACATACTTTTACCTGAAAAATGTGTAAATTTAATAAAAATCCATGAACAATATTTCGAGATATTTAAAATTTTATAAAATTAATATTAAAATTCAAAATGGCGTATCTTCAACAATTTTGAATTTTTTTTGAAAAAATTTGGGGGAAAGAAGTCTCTTATATAGGACTATAATCCCACGAAGTTTTGCAAAAATCGGTAGACCCTTTGCAAATCGTGATATTTCTGACGTGAAATGCCTCATATATAATTATGCTACAAATAATAACAAATTTAAATTAATTAGTTAATAATAATAATTTATTATTGTATTTTTATGATATACCTTTTAATTAATAATTAATAATAAATTAATTAAATATTTGATGTTATTGTCGGTGAATAATGTTTTTAAAAATCTTGAAAATTTATGCAAGTTGACAGTGAAAAATTATTTAATTTTTCACGAATCATCGATACGAGTCTTTCTAAGTATTTAAATTCAAAAGATTTTTTGTAATTCATGCAAAAACGCGGCTGCACTCTACACGGAAAGAAATAAGTTATTATTTTATAAGTATTAAACTTTAATAAAAATTATACTATATTTAGTAAAGTTATATCAAATATCGAAAACTTTTAACTAATTTTAATATAACTTTACTAAATTTTATATAAGTACGTTTTGTTAAAGTTTCACAGTAAAAAGAAAGTCTTATTTTAAAGCAGGAAAGCAGCCTTAAATTAAGATACAACATTTTTGTATCCTTTATTATTATAGCAGACTGTGCTGAATTTAAGACCGATCTTAAATTAAGATTTACTGTGTTAGTTTTGTTGATTGAAAAATTTTCCTTTGTCGCCTTTTGCCCTGTTGAAAATTCCGACGTCGTAAACTACGTTGTACATGACGCCGTAAACGACATCGTATCGACGTCATATATCACGTCGTCGTATATATATCACGACGTCGGAAACGAAAGCGGAAATTGGGATAGTGAATGACGTAGTATACGACTTCGTAAACTACGTAGTAAACGGCGTAGCAAACGACGTCGTTTACGGTGTGGCGAAAATGATTATTTTAATATTATTTAATAAATACGTGAAAAAAGCAGTTATTATATAGAATAAAAATTATTTTAATTAAAATAAAATCATACATCATTTCAAAAAGGTCGAATTCCTAATTGACAATAAATAAGACGTTGTTTTCATATTCAAATTATTTTTTATTAATATAATATAAAATATCTTTTTTAACATTATGTAACTCATAACAATTTTAAAAAATCTAACATAAGTGAGATAATTAAATACAATCACTTAAAATATGGAGTGTAACAATTATTTCACTTAAACATTTAAAGCACTTTTCAGATAAGTGCGCACTAATGTCGTTTTTAACTTAATACAAATTTAAAAGTTATTGTAAAATATAACCTATGTCATGTAAATAACAAAGATCTAGTAATATGTAAAAATATCTGAAGTGAGATGAATTTAAATTAAGATGATAAATAAAATCACTCATATTTATAAAAGGATAATAATTTAACTTACAAAGTTTTGAGCATTGCTAACAGCATTACGTACCAACGGTCGTTTTTAACTTATTACAAATTCAAAAGTTTTTAAAAATTTTAAAAAAAGTCAGGTAAAGTAATAAAATTCTTGTAAGTAATAATTTTTGAACTAAAATCAATTTCCATTTTAAAAATTTGGAACATTTCTCAGAAAAATGCACTAACAGACTTTTAGTAATTAATAATGGTATAGATTTGGCACAGCGCAAATATACTAAGTACCATTTCATCCATATGAAAACAAACTTTGGAAATGTCCATGGTTTGTACTACTGATTGTTCCCTAGAGATTTCAACAATCTTTTTCAACATGCTACATGCTTCATCATAAGCGTTTGTTGTAGTTAATTGTTCAATAACAGTGAATTCTAATTGATTTACTGAATAACTATTTATTTTAATCAAATACAAATTATTCAAATCAAATAAATGGAGTATTTTAAACTAATAAATAATTATTTGAATCAATTATAAAAATTATTCAACTCAAATAAATATTTACTAGACCTAAGTATTTTGTTTTATCGTATCAAATAAATAGTTATTTGTATCAAATACAAATTATTCAAATCAAATAAATGTAATATTTCAAGCTAGTAAATAATTATTTGAATCAATTATAAAAATTATTTCATTCTATATTTAATACAAAATTTTTTTTTTAAATATTTAGTATTTTTTTTTAATTTATTAATATATTATTATATTATATTTATATATTATATTATATATATATTAACTGATTGTTTAACAGACTTTTAACATTATTTACAAACATGTTCACACAGTTTTTATTCACAACACAACACACAATCTTATTATTTTATATAACGCTTAAAAGGCTTAAAATGAAAAATATTCGCTCGCATGTGGGATCGAACTCACCGTCCCCCCACCCCTAACGCATACCGAAAGTCTTAAACGCACGTATTTAAACCGCTCGGCCACAGAAGGCTGGAAGGCATCACGCCTAATCTACTATATCAATGCCAGTGCCGTATATTCTGTATCCAAATAACACATTTTTATTTGTCGAAATATTTTTTATTTGTCTTCATAAAATAGGGTATTAGTATTAACTAATTCATTATTCGTATATTTAATAATTTAGTTAATTAGAATCGATAAAATAAATTTACCTATTGGGTTAAATATTTTTTATTTATATTTAATAAATGAAATATTTAAGTGAAATAAATAAATGAACAGTTTCAAGTAATTCATTATTTTCGTTTCAAATAATTATTTAATTGATTGAAATATTTTTTTATTTGTCTTGATAAAATAGTGTATTAGCTTTGAATAACGAATTATTCGGATTGAATAATTAAGTTTATAATAATCAATAAAATAAATTTATTGTGTCAAATAATTTTTATTTGCATCAAATATACGAAGTATTTGAGTGAAATAAATAAAAGAATACTGCCGTCCAGTTTAAAAAAGGCACTATCTACATATTTTACGAAAAATGAGTTTTCTTTATACCGCACCGTTGGATTCGTAATGAAAAGACGAATCTAATAGTCGTATTCGTAATTGAAAATTATAATTATATTAGAAGATAATTAGCTGTTAATTAAACTATCTACAGAGATTTTCGAGAAATATTTTTTAAAGTATCACTATCTGTAGAAGGAGACGACCTAACTACAAAATTTTCAGGATTTTCAACCCATTTGACCCCTGAAATCCTGATTCACGAGCATGTACATAGGTTAATCAGTAAACTGATTTCAAAAGTCACAAAAGTAGAGAACTATGTACATAGTGACGTTTTTCGTACATATTTTTCTCGAACTTTGGTTAACTTTCCGCGAGAGAGAGCACTATCTACAAGTTTAATTATGCAAATAAAATAAAAATAATAAAATAATTTGCAAATAAAGCTTTTATTTTGTATTAACACATATATTTAATGCAAATTAAAAAACAATTTTAATTATTTTTTTTGTAAAGTTAACATTTAATTTAATAAAGCTTTAATGCAGAACATAATAATCAAATAAAGTTGTAAAGTTAAATAAAATGTATGTATTGAAAGGCTGATAGTAAAAATGGTTTAAAATAATAACGGGAGCAAAAGTGGAATAAGTGATTTAGAAGCAAAAACAGATTAAAATGATTGTGTAATTTCTTGATAAATTAATTATAATAATTACAAAATATGAATTCAAATAAAATAAGTTTTTTTATTATTGACAATATTTTTTAAGCATTAATATAATTAATTTATCAAGAAATTACATAATCATTTTAACCCGTTTTTTCTCTCAAGTCACTTATTCTACTTTTGCTCCCATTATTATTTATTATAAACAATTTTTACTATCAGCCCCTCTATTGTTCGTGATTTTTCGTTCGGTATTTTCAAAATTAAAAAATATAATATAATAATAAATAAAATAAAATATAAAATAATAATGAAAATATAACAGAAATAAAGGATTGTGTTAGAAAATAATGTAGATAGTGACGCTTTAAACAGGAAAGTGGACGGACAAAGCAATTTTAAACGTAGGTACTATCTACCACATAGTGCACTTTTCATGTATTCTCCATAATTTTCGGATAAAAAATGTGCACTATCTACAGATTTATTAATAAATTAAAATTAATAATTTTTTTTGCACCAATGAAAAGAGCGTGTCCGAATTAGTGAAGAACATAAGTTTGTTTACAAAATTTTTAATTTTATTAAGAGATCTAGATGCAAACGCGTTTCCTTCAATATCTCCGATTGAGCTAAAATGTAGATAGTGTATTTTTTAAAAAGGACGGCAGAATAGTTTCAAGTAACTCATTATTTGTATTACACAAATTCATTTATTTAATTTAATTAATTATTTAATTGAATCAAATACGATTTATTTGGTTCAAATAAGTGTGATTCAAATAATTCAAGTTATTTTAATCAAATAAATATTTTTTTGATCCAACTAAAAAGTATTTGAATCAAATAAATATTTTTCAAATAATTTGAATTATTTGAATTAAATAAATTTTTTTTTCAGTGTATATTTATTAACTTGTTATACTTGTTCTTCTAAAGAATTTTCATGAGTTACATAATGTTAAAAAAGATATTTTATATTATATTAATAAAAAATAATTTGAATATGAAAACAACGTCTTATTTATTGTCAATTAGGAATTCGACCTTTTTGAAATGATGTATGATTTTATTTTAATTAAAATAATTTTTATTCTATATAATAACTGCTTCCCGTGTGGAAAAATATTGTGGCAGTCTAGAGTCCAATGATTTCCCGATTAGCAATCAAGTCCGTCTAATTCTAGACGGTCCATCAAGTCCCGAATCAGTGACTTAACAGATGGGCTTATTAGAAAAAATCTAAGTCAAATGTGTCCGCCTAGTACGGTGTTATTAAGACCGTCTAGATTTAGTCTAGGATGTTATATGCGCATGCGTCGACGTATGCACAGCTGTTAAGTAACATGGCGCCTAATTGCGTCGCGTCGTTTGGCGTCGTTAGATCAGTCAGCGTATGGTGCATTTTTTTTGTGAATTTTAGTATTCGTTGTGGTTTCTGTTTTCTGTATAATTTAATTTTAAATGTGCACTGAAAAAATAGATTTTGATGTGTTTCTATGTGTTTTGACTAGTCGGCTGAAGCTAGCAGTCGTAATCAGCATCAATGTTTAGGCGTCATCTACAAATATGCCTCTCCTTCAAATTTAGTAATACTTAATGATTTAAAAAACCATCGAATATTGTTATTTGAGAATAAATTATAGACTAAATAGCAAATTTAGTAAGTTTTTATTTATTAATTTCATTAATTAGTGGTTGACGCCTGAAGATTGGTGCTGAGTACGACTGCTAGTTTCATCCGGCTGTTTTGATTTGCAGTAAATTTTATTTTACAAAAAGACTACTATATCTCCAATGCCAAAGATTGGGAGGGACACAAAGCCTTACGCTTAAAGAAAGTTAAAGTGAAAAATACAGAAAATTAAAATATTTTTTTATACTTTTTATGTAAAAAAAGTCATCAAAATTATTTCAAATATAATTAAGTTTTATCATTCTAAGAATAGTTGTCATAACATATAATGAGAAATTTTGAATAGACGTAGATTAGAATTTACTAGCACTGCTGATCAGACCAGAAACGCTGGTCTATTCTAGACGATAGCGTGGAAGTTTCGTTTCAATTCTGAACAGCCGCTCGACAAGACCGTCTGCCCTGGGTCTAGAAAGACGTTAGACAGTCTATTAAGCGCTTGATCAGCGCCCTAAAATTTTTCCACACGGGTTTTTTCACGTATTTATTAAATAATATTAAAATAATCATTTTCGCCACACCGTAAACGACGTCGTTTGCTACGCCGTTTACTACGTAGTTTACGAAGTCGTATACTACGTCATTCACTATCCCAATTTCCGCTTTCGTTTCCGACGTCGTGATATATATACGACGACGTGATATATGACGTCGATACGATGTCGTTTACGGCGTCATGTACAACGTAGTTTACGACGTCGGAATTTTACAAGTCAATTTTTTACAAAATTTTATTTTACAAGTGTAGGACATGTCCTACACTAAAATACTTTTATAAAATTTAATGATATCTTTCCGTGTAGTGAAAATAAACACGAGTTTATAGTGAAAGAACAGTTATATTAAATTTTTGTAACAGTGTTCTAGAACACTGTAGGAACAATGTTACTTCAAAATTCTATAACTAATTTAGAACAAATGTTACATGTCTGTTAAAGAACAGATACAGAACAACTGTTCCAGAACAAATTTAGAACAAAGCTCTAGAACTGTTCTATAATAAAATTGTAACACTTATTCTAGAACACTGTTCTTTTTTTGGTCTAGAACAGTTATAGTATACGTGCACACTGGGAGTGAAATAAGAAAAGGTTACTTTATAACACTTAGATACACATCCCCAATTTTTTGTTGTAGACGTAATGTACTCTATATCTTTGAGTGATGGGATGTAAACACCAATTTTGATTATATTTACAATGTAATTGTAAGTTCAGGGGAGAATTCAAATCTGGCTTTCGTTTGAGACATACCCCACATAGCACAATAGTATGAGGTAAGGTTATGTTGAATACTAATCGTAAGGCACATAAGGTTACACGATATTGCTGTGGTAGACCTAAGGTGAACTAAAAACTTCCGCCATGGAGGTAAGGTTACATGTTAGGGTGTGGTGACTATATATGATAAGGTCATGGTAACCTTACACGTTAAGGTTGAGGTAACGTTACATGTTAAGGTTGAGGTAAGGTTACATGTCAAGGTTGAGGTAAAGTAATTATTAAGTTGTAAGGTTAAGGTAAGGTTGTGATAAGTTTACCAGTTATGGAAAATATTGAAAAAATAATTAATAAATAAATATTCAATTAAAATGTTAAGTTTGTTGTTCTTCTCTATTTTGGAAACCTGACATGAAGCAGAAAATTTTTAAAACGACTTTGGGAGGACTGGGATTCGAACCCGGGATCGACGCGTATAAACCTATCATTCTAACTAACTGAGCTAAGTAGAGAACTGGCAGAAGGAAAATTAATGTTGCCTTTAAGGAGTTAATCATCTTCTTGGTTCACCTTAAAGGCAACATTAATTTTCCTTCTGCCAGTTCTCTACTTAGCTCAGTTAGTTAGAATGATAGGTTTATGCGCGTCGATCCCGGGTTCGAATCCCAGTCCCCCCAAATTTGTTTTCAAAATTTCCTACTTCATGTCAGGTTTCCAAAATAGAGAAGAGCAACAAACTTAACATTTTAATTGAATATTTATTTATTAATTATTTTTTCAATATTTTCTATAACTGGTAAACTTATCACAACCTTACCTCAACCTTACAACTTAATAATTACCTTACCTCAACCTTGACATGTAACCTTACCTCAACCTTAACATGTAACGTTACCTCAACCTTAACATGTAACCTTACCTCAACCTTAACATGTAACGTTACCTCAACCTTAACGTGTAAGGTTACTATGGCCTTATCATATATAGTCACCACACCCTAACATGTAACGTTCCCAGTAAGAAGTAAGGAATTAATAAGAATTCGAAATTTTTAATTCTTTTGAATTCCGTTTGTGACCAAATCTTTTCATTTTCATTTGGAGAAGCCGAAAAGAAGCTAAGTTTATTCTTTTGAATACCGTTTTAATATTTTAAGCGGAAAAAAAAATTTGACTGTTCGAAGATTTGAACCCTCAAGCTTCATTGTCGGAGACAAACAGCTTGTCCGCTCAGCTATTTAAACTGTACTATGACTTCCGAATTTTAAAAGCACTTATCTCAAAGTGTTGCAAACTTCAAAGGAATTAAAAAATTACAAAATATTAAAACGGAATAGACAGGAATTAAACTTACCGAGTATCACACAGTATTTCGGAATTCACAAAAATTCAAAAATTAAAGAAATATTAAAACGGAATTGATTGGAATTCACATTCAAGAAATCTTTGCCTCAAAAAGGAATACATAGGAATTGGACAGAAACGGAATTCAAAAAAATTGATAATTTAACATTTTCTGTAAAAAGTTAAAAATGTCCAATTCTTCTCAATTCCTTACTTCTTACTGGGTTACCTCCATGGCGGAAGTTTTTAGTTCACCTCAGGTCTACCACAGCAATATCGTGTAACCTTATGAGCCTTACGATTAGTACTCAACATAACCTTACCTCATACTATTGTGCTATGTGGGACGTGTGTTTGTAATTTGCTCGTCGCTCGTTTGTATACAATAGACTTGTCGTGTATATAATAGTGTGTAATGATTTAAAGTTTTAATAAATCATTTTCTAAATTTACGAAAAGTGATTTCTTTTTTATTTATCATATGACGACAAATGATGAATTGAAATCCTTCTTAATATCAGTGCAAAATGTGATGAAAGAGACTAAATAAAATGTGACCATAATGGCTGAAGATATTAAGGAATTGAAATTGGCAGATAAAAAGTTCCTGAAGGATTTACAAGATAACAAGAAAATTTATCAATCTTTAGAAGAAAAAAAAATAGGAGTCTGGAAAACAAGATTAAAAACATCGACAAATGGATGGAAGATGTCCTCATCAGAGAAAGATATACAGGAATATCATCTTATACAATCTAGAAGACTCGCTGATTTTTAATGGAGGCTTAAAACAATTGGTCCTTAAATTGTTAAACGACCCAGGTACAAATTGACGATAGGCATATTACTGGTTCAGTACGGGAAAATGACAACCAGTACTGACTTTCATAGTGGCCTATTACGTGTCCAACATCGGGAGGTAACGCCTCTGGCTTGGGCTTAGTACTGAAAATCAGTAATGTAATAGTACGGATTTTCTGTTCCGATCAGTAGTAGACCAGTAATAAAGCAAAGCTGCGCTAGAGAAACATAACCCCCAAACATTTACTACATAATTTCGAAATCTAAAATTTGGAAAGAAAAATTAGAAATAGACAAATTAGGAAATTGGAATTTTATTTTGAAATGAGAAATAAAATTTACTTTTAAGGATTTAGTCTGTAATTTGATATTAGTTAACAAGAATAATTAAATATTTACATGAACTTGAAATGTGTTAGAATATAAATAGTTCTGTTTTACTTTTTTTCATACTAATTCGTGTTAATCCATTTATTTTGTAATTTATCCTATTTGTTAAATAATAATTTATCAGAATAACTAGAAACGGTAATAGGTAGTAAAAATTTTCTACCGAATTAAATTTACAGATAAC
The DNA here is from genome assembly GCA_032872505.1 of Leptopilina syphax. NCBI lineage: Eukaryota > Metazoa > Arthropoda > Insecta > Hymenoptera > Figitidae > Leptopilina > Leptopilina syphax. The sequence goes on along the minus strand of CM065472.1, from coordinate 26,830,278 downwards.
CTATATAGATAGCTATCCCTATGTTAAAGAATAAAAATATTAAACTTTAACAGCTAGATATTTAACTTAAATATCCATTTTTCTCCGTGTGTCAGACAAAAAAAGGGAAGGAGTTTAAAATAGATAAGAGATATTCTCACATCAAGAACGAAAAAAAACTAGAACTCAGAAAAATGAAGGCACAATTAAGGATTTTTTAAAACAAGCAAAGGATCCCGATCCCAATGCAGAAGCAGCCAACTGACTTCAGAGATTTTATCCCGGATTGTTTTCTGGAATGCTAGGGGATTTGGCAACACAGAAGATTTGTACAAGTACCTGCATGAAGAGGATGTAGTTTGTGTGAGTGAAACTTGGCTTACTACAACACCAAATGTCATTTCTCCTTTCAGCAGTGGGAACTGTAGAGTGATTCACAGCGAAGCAGTTCGTCAATTTAGAAGGGGCAGAGCAACAGGGTGTCTTATTATTATGATAAATGCTTAAATTTATTTCGAATTAATAGAAAGGCAAAAGAATAATATTTTTGTTAAAATTAATAGTAGCAAATTAAATATTATTGTAAGTTTAATATACTATATAAATTATTCTTAGCGAACGGTTTGAAAATCTTCTCACTAAAGTGGATAAAACATTGTATAAAATATCTCTTAAATATTCAGAGTATGTAGTAATTTTTTTTTTCCTGAACGGGAGAACAATGAGTAATATTCCAGACCAGATAACATATTCTGATAAGGTTAGTTCGTCTGTTCTGGATTTTGCTTGGTCGAATTTTGAGGGTATTCAACTGACCAGAGAATTTAAAGTTTTGCACGTTTCCACTAGATCTGATCACTTCCCTGTAGTGGTTTCCTTGTTTTCTAATATTTTTATAAATACATATAATGTTAATAGTAACTCAAAAAATATAAGTTAAAATGGAGGCAAGAGAATGTAGAAACTTAAAGGAAGGTCAAATTGATGTTAGAATGATTTATACAAAAGATTATATGGGCAAATCTAAAAAACATTCAACTTTTATGTGACTTTGCTTTTTTATGTACATATGGCCTACAACAAACCTAATTTCTTCTGGATAAAATACATGATGTACTCATAAAAATGCCTCATAAAAAGTTTGGAGTGGTTAATTTAATAATTTATGTGTTATGCGACTTAAAAGTCAGAGAATAATAGAAAAACTCAAAAATTTGACGGTGATTTTTAGGAGATGGAAAATTGAACTGGAAATAACTTTTGAAGCAATTTATGTATTAATCTGATATTTTGTGTGTTATTAGTTCTTATATATTCATTTTAAATATACTAGTTGAGAAGAGTGTGCAACAAAATATATCGAAATGGTGAGTAAATAATAAGAGGTGACTCTAATTTCAACCACAATAAATTTTTTTAGGTTTTTTGCATGTAGTTTTTCAAGCATTTAATTTAAAAAAATTTCTAAGTACACATTGTATTTGAGAAACGATTGTTAACAATTTGGTATGTTAACAAAACGTGTGCCTTTAAAATAAATTGACCTTTAATGGTAAAATATTCTGAAAGGTGGAGTGTAATCTTTATTTAAATGACACCTTATTTGAAGGCACACTTACAAAATATTTCAAAACCACATAATTTTTTTTGTAACTGTTAGATTCCTCATTTTTACATATACCTGTAAAATGCTTCAAAAAGTTTTTATTAGGAATGTATAAAAAACGTGATTTTTACTGCATCGTGTGGTTTTTCACGTATGCATTTTGAAGTTGGCGCAAAGCTATGATTTTGAAATTAGCCAACTTTTATGTTTTTTTGTAAATAACGAAGTTCATACTAATTGTCAATTGTAACCTATTCATAAACGTCAAAAGTAAAGAAACCACAATGTCTTCTGCAGGTAATAAATTACCTTTACATTATCCTTTACATTTTTATTATATTTAAAAATAATTTTTTTTCTTGATTAGAATTTACTGATGCCATGTATTTATTAATAATTTCGCTAGATTTGAAAATCCTCAAACGGGATAGAATGAGAGAAAAACGAAAAAAACTATCTTTAAAAAAGGAAGAAGAACGTTTGAGAAAGTTAGAATATAATTCTAAGAATAATTCATTGCGCCCATCTACGAAATCATCAAATTTGAATACAGTTAGCTCTAAGGAAACTTCTTGCAAAACTCGATCGCAAAAAAAATTACCAAACATCACTGTGCATTCAATTACTTCGAATACTTCTGAATAAGAGTGTGAGAATGAAGACAGCTTCTGCGAGGGTAATTCTTACAATAAAAATATATTAAATGAGGTGACAAATCAACCAACAGAAACGATTTTTTTGGGTATTTCAAATCAATCTGACAACTGCGAAAACAATGATTCATGTTATGTTCCTTCGACATCAAATCAACCAGTAGCTTTTAGTGACCCAGAATGGAAAAAATCAAGTAAGTGTATTTCATGAAAACTATACGAAATACTTTAGACTTTTCTCACTCTGTAATTCACGACGTATTTGATACTAGTTATAATCACTTATCCTCGTACTGTTTTGATTTTATTTTAATCTTTTTATATCTTCAATATTATATGAGGAGCAAGTTTTCAAAACTTGATAAATCCATATTTTTTTATTTCGAGAAAATGAAACAAATGACTTTTCTCACATAACCACTATAGTTAATTTTAAAATAAAAAATTTGTATTAATTTATTTTTATAACAATGTTTTTATATTTAAGACGTTCTGTTTTTAATTAAACTTTAGGGGAGACTGGGGTAAACCCGCTCACTTTTTTTTAGATCAGCTAAAATCTAGGACATTATCCTCTAAATCCAAGTTAATTTATATCATTTGAAAGGTTATGATTTCTATTAAAAAAATAAAAAAGAGTTTTTGATTTATCTTTTTTAGTTTTACTTAGAGAAACTTTTTAATACACATATACCAAATTTCGAAATCACAATTTTCCAGGGTAAACCCACTCACTTTATCTTTTCAAGACGAAACAGTTTTATTTTTTAAATATTAAATTTCGTCTTATTCCCGTCTTAAGTATGATTTATTATTGATAAATTATGAGTTATATAAACAATTCTGTAAACAACAAATTGGTTTAATAAATAATGAACATAGATTTCATGAATTACAACTATGAATTTAAATAGTGTTATACTTCATTAAGAGAAAGTGAAATGTAGTTACAATTTTGGTTTTAATAAGTCATAAATTGTGTTATTGTGAAAATATAATACGTGAAATTATTTTATTCTAAATTTTAAATTTAAAACTAAGTGAGCGGCTTTACCCCGAGTGTATTCCTCACATTTCAGAATAAATTTAATTAAATCTTTTAAAAATAAGACAAAACTATATATGTACTTCGAAGAAGGACATCCAATAGCAGCGAAAAAAATTTGCCAGATAAATTAAGACTAAAAAATAATGATCGAAAAACTGAAAAATCCAAAATACGTTTTTTTTCTGACACCTCTAAAAACATTTGATCGACTCTGATTCTATGTTGAATTCATGAAACTAAACGAAAGTTCGTTAATATAAGTTGAATGTTAAGTACTATTCACAGAACCAATATCTCCATCTTAAGTTGAGTTCATAGCGTCAAATCGCTAGTGAGCGGGTTTACCCCAGTCTCCCCTATCATAATTAAGTAATTTAAAGGTTTTGATAATTTTTTCTAATAAAAAACATAATAATAATTATAAGTCATCTTGTCAAAAAAATCATCTATGTCAAAAAGTTTTTAAATTGAAAATTCGTTGTTAATAAACTTTTTTGTAACATTTAACAGTGACAGGTCGATTTGTGAGGTCTTTAAAATATTAAATTTACGTTTATCTCAATTTTTTTAAAAATGGATTTATCAGCTTTTGAAAATTTGCTCCTCATATATATCTATTCATATAATCTAATAATATTTACAAAGTTGACATGGCCCAGGGAAAACTAGGATAATTTAAAAAAAATACAGAAATAATACCAAGTTTTTAGAAGTATAAGAAAATTCCAATTTTTGATAATCTTTATTCATTTCTCTGTTTCTATAAAATTATTGCCTGATTTTTTAATAATAAAAACCTCTTAAAATATTTCATTACAACCGGATAAGAAATTACAATTTTTAAAAGTCATGGAAAAACAAATTTTTATGTCAACTCTGTATTTATTAGAAAATATTAATTTTTTATCAATTGAAACTTGTGAGAGTTTTACTATTTTAGGTAAATACTTTCAAATACTTCCATACATCGATCTGCGAACTCTAATGAATGGAACAGTAAGGACAAACGTCAAATACGCACTTTGTTAGCACGTCAACAAAAATTATACAGACGTATTTGACAATTAGAAGCCACAGTGAGTGAAAAAAATAAAATTATTCATAAGTGGACTTCTCGATGTTCAAAAATGAAAAAAAAAATTTTGGATCAAGCTGGTGCTGAAAATAATGTATTAAAGGCGGTTAAAACTATTGAAAATGAAGGTCCTGTAGCTGTTAGAGAACGTCTTTTGTATTGCGAGGTACTTGATCAACAATTGCAAAGCCAAAAAAAAAATATAACTGAAGAAAAAAATCGAATTATTTAAAAAAAAATGCTTTCCGGCCCTATTGTGCAAGAAAATAAATGTATGAAAAAATTATCTCATTTAATAAATCTAGATTCACAAAGAAAATATATGAATTCCAAATCACTTAATGGTGATAGATTATGTATGAAAGCGAGTCAAAAAAGATCAGAAATTTCGAATATTATTACAACGTTTTTTGAATCAGATGAGAATTCTTTGATCGCTCCTGGTGTTAAAGATACGATAACTCGTCACAATATTAAAAAGAGAAAACGTTATTTATGCGATACTGTTGACAATTAATTAAAAAAATTTAAAAAACAACATCCATTAATAAAGATTTCTCGTGCTGCATTTTATAAGTACAAACCATTTTGGTTAGTACATCGACCGATCAATGGACGAGATACCTGCCTTTGTAAAACACATGCTAACATGAACTTCGTACTTTTAAGATTGTCAAACCATAAATTGTTAAATTGTCCATCTTCGCAATTATTTACAGAATCGCGGGTCTGTAATGATTTTAGTAAAGAATGTTGGTACAGTGAGTGTGAAGTTTGTAAAAACAAGAAGCTTGATATTAGAAATTGTAATGATCGAAGTTGGTATTTTAAATGGGTAACTCGCGATGTAGAATAGGCGCTAAAGACAAAATGTACAATGTTAAAATTACATCTAAGATAAAAATTGATTGTACAGTAGATGGTTTAATAACTGAAGCCAACAATCTCGTTGTAGACTATTTAAAGCACGAGTATATTAGGATTCATCAACAGCGAGCGATTTCAACTATTAGATATTATAGTTTGAAACCAAACGAAGCATTTTACTGTGGAGATTTTTCTCAAAACTGGATTTGTAAATACGCCGAAGAAATACAAAGTGCACATTTCGGAGCATCGAAAAAACAGCTGTCATTACACACGGGTGCATTTTATTACAGAAACTCAGAAGGGAGATTAGAATGTATTTCCTGTTGTACAGTATCGGAATGTCTTCGTCATGATGCTGCTGCTGTGTGGACTCATTTACAACCGATCTTGAAACTAATTGAGGAAACTTTACCAAAATTATCAGCAATCCACATACAGACCGATGGCCCCAGTTCGCAGTACAGGAACAAAACTTGTTTCCATCTTTTTCAGCAGTTTTGTTTGAAAATAGGATTGAATTACGCTACTTGGAACTTCACAGCACCCGGACATGGCAAAAGTGTGGCAGATGGAACCGGTGGAACTATTAAAGGGCTATGTGATCGAGCGGTTGCGCTCGGTAAAGATATTCTAACAGCAAAGGACATGATAAACGAAATTCACACTTCAAAGAAGGTTAAAGCATTCATAATTTTAGAGAATGACTTTAAAATTATTGATAAAATGACAAATTCTCAAATAGCAGCAGCCCCTGGAACAACGAAAATTTACCAATTAATTTGACTAAAAAAAAATCAGAATGCTCTATTGCTTAATGAGCTGTCCTGCTCCTACTGTTACGCTATGGGGTTGTACGAATCGCCCTGCCAACATTTTGCTTTGTCACCACATACATGGATACCTGCCGAAAAAACTACCACTAATAAGAAACGAACTGCTCAAAAGTCTAGCGAAAAAGTTAACAAAACATCGACCACTGAAATAGTTGTCGAAAATCAAGTCACATCTACAGTAGACGGAAAGAAAAATAAGGATAAGGGTGCAATAACTAAACGTGTGTATAACACAAGGCAAAGAAAACATTAAAATTAATTGTTTAAAAATAATTATTATAAAAATTTGTTAATAAGTAGTAATACAAATCAAATTTCGATTATTTTTTGTTACTTATATGGAATAACTAAACGAGGAGCAGAAAATGTTTAAGTTAATTTTAATAAATGATTATTAATGAAATTTATAATATTAATAAAAAATAGTATAATTTGAATTTTGTTTATTTATTGTTTAATATTTCACACGTCAGGTCGTTTGTAACTGTGATATAGCATACCCGAAAATTTGTTTTCCGTCTTACTTTTAAAGCAATTTATGAATATTAATTACATTGATATTTTCTGATTTATTGAATAATTATGAGTAAAATGATATAAACAATGCGTGAGTGCTCACAAATTAAAAAATTTTCAATTTTTTTGTCGAAGTGAGCATATTTTTTAGATTTGCCCTTATGCTTACGTTTTTAATTGACAATCCAAAAATGGTGTCAAATAATAAAATATGCCAAACCCATTTCTCGAGTCAACAAATCGACAATTGTAGAGCATAATCAAAATTCAGTTCCAGTTACCGAGTATTAATTTAATTTAAACTATTAAATAATAATAATAAATAATTATATAAAGTAATTATCAACAGTTATATACTCTTTGTTTTCTTCTGAATTTGATGGTATTAAATATGGCGGACGACATTTTTAAACAAGTTGTAAATTCAGATGTTCATTACATGAACATTTTGCTTCCTCTTTACGATCAGCAAAAAAATTTGCTTCCTCGTTGAGGAAGCATTAACGATAAGTATATTTCATTTTTAAATCTTTTTTTATACAATTTAACCCGGCGAGCGTAAGGTAGGGTAAAATTTACCCTGTAGAATATTCATTTCTCCATAATTCGAATTTGAAATTATGAATTTGATTGTAATTTTTAATAGCTGCTCTGGATACGGTATTAAATCAATAAAGAATAAGAAAAATTTTTTTTTGCATTTTTTCATGGTTTATTTATAATTATTGTCAACACATGTACCCTGAATATAAAACACACTACAAGTATTGTTTTTTGTATAATAAAAAAAAAAGTTGAAATCATGAATGAACTTCACTATTATTGTTTCCTAAGGATAAATAATATATTTTACTATTATTACAATTAAATTTTTATTTGTTTAAAAAAATTATTATTGTCAATTTATAACTTTTCCAAAAACAAAATAGAAAAAAGCAAATATTATCTATAAATTTTGCAGCTGATGTTGGTATTATTAAATGCTAAATTAATGAATTACATAAAACATAAATTAAATTTGCTATAGTTATTATTTAACATTGTTTAAACGATTAATTGTTGTTATTTATTAACTTTTTTCTATTGCACCTAGAAAGATGCTGTTTTTTTCTAATTTTGCAATTTTGGACCTAAGATAATAATCGTTAATTCTTAAATGTCAATTCTATATGTTAACAATTGTTTAAATAATTAATTGTTGTTATTTATTAACTTTTTTTCTATTGCACCTAGAAAGATGCAGTTTTTTCTAATTTTGCAATTTTGGACCTAAGGTAAATATTGCAAAATTAAAAAAAACTGTATCTTTCTAGATGCAATAGAAAAAAAGTTAATAAATAACAATTAATTGTTTAAACAATTGTTAACATATAGAATTGACATTTAAGAATTAACGGTTATTATCTTAGGTCCAAAATTGCAAAATTAGAAAAAAACTGCACTATTTCTAGGTGTAATAAAAAAAGATAATAAATAACAACAATTAATTGTTTAAACAATTGTTAACATATCGAATTTACATTTAATAATTACCGGTTATTACCTTAGGTCCAAAATTGCAAAATTAGAAAAAAACTGCATCTTTCTAGGTGCAATAGAAAAAAGTTAATAAATAACAACAATTAATTGTTTAAACAATTGTAAACATATAGAATTGACATTAAAGAAGTAACGGTTATTATCTTAGGTCCGAAATTGCAAAATTAGAAAAAAACTGCATCTTTCTAAGTGCAATAGAAAAAAAGTTAATAAATAACAACTATTAATTGTTTAAACAATGTTAAATAATAACTATAGCAAATTTAATTTAATGTTTTATTTAAGTCAATGTAGGAAATTATTTGCTGATTAAGAATTTTAATTAAGGAAGATTTCGACTATATCAGCAATTAGTGACATCTATTAGACGTCAATTGAACTCTTTGGTTTAGAGTCAGGTGTTATTCTTAAGATAATTATTCCGATATGGTTGTCGGTAAATAATTATATTTTTGAATTTAATTTTTGATCTGAAAAAATAAGCTGCGTGAACGACTGCACTGTGCATCTGTGAGGACTCGAACCCCAGTTAATAGCTGCCTTTCGCGGGACTAACGCCTACCAATGCACCATGCCAACACAGCCTGGACGTTCACGTTTCTTATAATCTCAGATCAAGCCCATACACTAGTCGAAGAGCTGTATAGTTAATGTAGGAAATTATTTGCTGATTAAGAATTTTAATTAAGGAAGATTTCGACTATATCAGCAATTAGTGACATCTATTAGACGTCAATTGAACTCTTTGGTTTAGAGTCAGGTGTTATTCTTAAGATAATTATTCCGATATGGTATTATTCCCATATCGGAATAATTATCTTAAGAATAACACCTGACTCTAAACCAAAGAGTTCAATTGACGTCTAATAGATGTCACTAATTGCTGATATAGTCGAAATCTTCCTTAATTTTATTTAAGTCATTAATTTAGCATTAAATAATACCAATATCAGCTGCCAAATTTTTAGAAATTTGCTTTTCTCTATTTTATTTTTGGAATTTTTAGAAATTAACAATAATAATTTGTTTAAACAAATGAAAAATTTATCGTAACATTAATAAATTAGATTACTATGCAACATAAAATAATTATAAAAAAAAATTTTCATGATTTTAAGGTTTTTTTTTAATTTATAAATAGTAGTACATTACAGGGTAAAAAATACCCTACCTTACGCTCGGTGTTGCAAAATTCCACCTTACGCTCGCCGGGTTAACATTTATAGAATAAAGTTCATTCGTCTTAATAGACGAATTATACAGTAATATGAATCTAAAAAAACAAAAAAAATGTTAGTAAAAAAGGGGTTTTTTCACCTTTAATTGTAATTAATTATATAAATTTTAATAGAATATATGTGACGCTCCACGAGAAAAGGGACCTTATTTACTCTTGTCATAAGGTCCCTTTTCTCGTGGAGCGTCACATATACTTTATATACATGAATCGATTCGTCTTGATGCAAAGAATAAGATTTTTGATTTATTTTTTAATAAATAATAACATTTTATTGTACAGCAACATGATTTTTAAAAAAGAGGATTTTTTAAAAGTGCAAATTGTTTTGTCTATAATTGGTTTTAATTCTATAAATTTAAATACAATATATACTTCATATATACCAATCGATCCGTCTATCAATCCATTTGGAAATATTTTTATAATAAATATACCTGGTAAATTTTAGCCACATTCGTTAAAACCTCTTCGAGTTATCGTGTTCACAAAAGTCGGGATCCACACACACACACACATACACACATCCATACATACATCCGGACAATTGTTCAGGGTCTTATATAACATAGTCCTATATAGAAGAAAATTTGTTAAAAGGATTTTTAAAAATTTTATAAATTAAACGACTACAAAGCTTCCTCACAAGGAAGCAAAAATGATTGAAGTCACATGAAACTTGTTACTCGGGGGGTTTTCTTGGTTGCTGATTACGAATCTGTTATTTGTTTTTCAAAATTCAAAATGCCAGATCCAATATGTCAAACGACATTAATTATACATTGTGATTATTTCTTTTTTAAAAATTAAAACATGTTTTATAAAATATTTAATTCCTAAAACCTTATTATGCAAATTTAAAGAAAACCCCCCGAGTAACAAGTTTTATGTGACTTCAATCATTTTTTTAAAAATGTCGTCCGCCATATTGGATCCCCCACACAGCACATGATATTTCCTAAATATTTCCTGAATATTTCACTGAAAGATTGAAATATTTCAGTGCAAAGTTCTAGAAATATTTCTGCAAACAGGAAAATGTCCGCTTATGTGGGAATATTGACGCGAAAGTTGAGAAAATATTTCATTGAAATATTCCTGCAATATTACACATAAAGATTCTGCAATATTGTGAAAATATTTCACAAAATGGAAAAATTTGTTAAACACCTCAAACCAATAGGAATTTTCTGAAATATTTTAAAACCCATAGGATATAGTAAGCCAAAAACTACTGCGCAGCTCTACAGGCCATAGAAACTGAGTTCGACCAGTGCGCATCATTTCAGTTGAATATTTCCAAAATATTTCAATGAAATATTTTCTCAACTTTCGCGTCAATATTCCCACATAAGCGGACATTTTCCTGTTTGCAGAAATATTTCTAGAACTTTGCACTGAAATATTTCAATCTTTCAGTGAAATATTCAGGAAATATTTAGGAAATATCATGTGCTGTGTGGGCCGCCATTTTAAATTTGGAAAACCAACAACGGATTCGTAATCAGCAACCACGAAAACCCCCCGAGTAACATGTTTCATGTGAGTTCAATCATTTTTTAAAAATGTCGTCCGCCATATTGGATCCGCCATTTTGAATTTTAAAAAACAAACTTCAGATTCGTGATCAGCGACCTCAAAAACCCTTGAGTAATCAGTTTCGTCGAAATCTAGTGCAGTCATTTCTCAAACTAATAATTTGTCTTGAATCGAGCATGGGACGAACATTGATGTCCCATGCTGAACCAATATTGAGTGACGGCACTGGCATTGATATAGTAGATTAGGCGAGAAGCCTTCCAGCCTTCTGTGGCCGAGCGGTTTAAATGCGTGCGTTGAGAACTTCCGGTATGCGTTAGGGGCGGGGTACGTGAGATTCGATCCCACATGCGAGCGAATATTTTTCATTCTTTGTTATAAGCGTTTTATATGAAATAATAAAGTTGTGTGTTGTGTTGTGAATAAAAAATGTGAACATGTTTATAAATAATGTTAAAAGTCTGTTAAAAATCAAGAAAAAAATGTAACAATTAACAGAAAAATTGTCTTTTTTTACTAAAATTATTTTTTTAAAATTACAATTCAAATGATATTTATTGTTAGTAATATATTCTTATTTATATGAAAATAATATAATTATTACAAATAATAACTTATTGTCATTAAATGTATATATACACACATACATGAATTAAAATAATAACAATAATATTTATTATTATTATTAATAATTCATATATATTCACATTATATTGAATAAACGTGAGAAACGAGTAAATTTGGGAACAGTGGAAGCAATCTTGTTTCAGTCCTGCATTAGGCGTCAGCAGCATTGATTGAGCATTGGTGCCAATGCTGAATCAAGGCTCGCGCTGCAGTCTGGAATCGGTGTTACATTAAAGCTTCGATCATTCCTGCTCTCGCTGATTCACTCATGCTCAATCAATGTTGACCAATGCTCGGCCAATCTTTATAAAGCCTGAACTCGGCGTCACTTCGCGCCTGGGTCGTCTTTGGGGCAAGGTTTATTGTGAATATTAAGAGTTTATTTTGGTCTGACATTTTGTTTTAGGTGGTAAACTAATAATTTAGGGGGCGTCGCAAGAAATAACGGACAGCCTACTGTATAATACAATCCTCCCATCATCTGCCCATGTCGAGCTATTCAGGAATGGTTCTAAGTTTTCTACAATTTCTACGAATGGGGAACGAAATTTTTAAAAAGCAATTGCTTTTAAAAGCAAATAAACATATTAAAAAAGTAATAAAATTTCAGTATTAATTTTATTTTGAAACTGTCAACATACTCCAGATCTTATAAAAAAAATGTTAAAAAATCCATTTTGCATTTTATGTTATTCTATTTGAAATACACATTTTGCATTTTTCATTTTAAATAAGAAACAGAAAACCATTTTCCATTTTAAGTAGGTTTTATGAACCTATTTGGCATTTTGTATTTTAAATAGATATGTAACCTGGTCTATGAAAAGGGACCTTACGTGTCAAAAAATCATTTTTTATTTTTTTGTTGATTCGGATAGGGTTTAAAACGCTCTTTAAGATGGTAAAAACCAAAAAGTCAGAAAATGATTAGAAGTTTTTTTTAAAATTTTTAAAGTCAAAAGAAACAAGAGTAAAAATTCGAAAAAACTGATTTTTTGTTATTATACAAATTAAAATAACGAAAACGATAATTTTTTATTATTTAGAAAAGTTGACAGTTTCTTTGACAACTGTCAACAGTTAAAATTCAAATTTGATATCATATTCTTAATCAGCGACCTCAAAAACCTTATTACTGTCTTTTTTACAAAAAACGATCACTTTTTAGAGAAGTTGACAGCTGTCAACTGTCAAATTGTCAATTTAACATCATATTCGTAATCAGCGGCCTCGAAAACCCTTACAATCATGTGAACTGCTGTTTTCTCGAAAACTTGTTTTCGCACGTAAGGTCCCTTTTCACTGTCCAGGTCACATATGACGAACCATTTCACCCAGCTCTGATCACATCCAAAGACCTAGATTTTCCCGAAATGACGAAACAAGATTTAAAAATTCTTTTCACCGGGACTTATCAGCTGTCCCAAGCAATGTTTTATTTAGCTAAGATGATGGATAACACCGGCACACAAAAAAAATTTGGATTGCCAGGACTGCCATGTGGTAGGTTTTCTTCCTTAAGGTGTATCTAAAGAGAAAAACATTGTTCGACCTAAAAGTTAGTTCGTGTTCTCTTTTTGCAGGCTTGGTGGGGGGGGTGAAGTTTGAGAAACTGATTTTTATGGGAATTTACTTACTTTCTATAAATAAAGCTGAATTTTGCTTCTTCTGAATGCTTTTTTAAATTTAGTGACTTTAATAACATAAGAATTAAATATATATAAAAAAAAATGGCGGATTAAAAATGGCGGATCTAAAATGGTGGATTTAAAAAAAAATTGTTCAGATTTCCTTGAAACTTGTAACTCGGGAGTTTTTGGGGTCGCTGATTACGAATCTGATTTTAGTTTATAAAAGTTCAATATGGCGGACAAAATATATTTAAATGAATGAAATCGATTGAAACTTGCTACTTTGTGGGGATTTACGAGGTCGCCGAATAAAAATCTGATGCTGGATTTTAAAAATTCAAAATGGTGTATCCAATACGACTTACGATGAAATTGTTCTCAGATTTTCTTGGTTCTTGGAACTTAGGTGTTTCCTCTAGTCGCTAATTTGAAATCTGAATTTTGTATAGTCCAGAAATGGTTTACTGTAAATGTTTTACTAAATTTTAATCGCATTTCTGTGATACTACAATCTCAAACAGTTTTTGACCTATGTAAAATTAGTTTTCGTGTTTATTTATTTTCTTTTTTTCTATTTTTGCGACTAGGACACCTCTTCGTGGTGAAGGCGGGCAACGAATTTTCAGCTAAGTTTCTAGGTTAAAATTATGCCTTCATGGCAAAAGTAGGAAAGAAGTTTACGATGCAGAGGAGGGATACCTCAGTATCGGCGGTTGGTCAGGTTGAGAAAGCCTTGAACAAAAATGGTAAAAGTTTTGAGTATTTGGCGAAGAAGTTTCCGAAACTGTCTGACGCTAAAATCAAAGAAGGCGTGTTCGATGGGCCTCAGATACGTAAGTTGTTACATGACGAAAAATTTGTACAAACGATGAAGCTTAAAGAAAAAGCAGCCTGGACAAGTTTTAAAGAAGTTTGCTTGGAATTTCGAAGAAATAAAGAAAGCCACAGATATAGAGAAATTGTATAAAAAATGGTAGAGAATTTTAAAAAGCTGGGATGTTTAATGAATTATAAAATTCACTTTTTGGATTCACATTTAGATGAATTTCCTGAAAATCTTGGTGATTTCAGCGAGGAACAAGGCGAGAGATTTCACCAAGATTTAAACGATATGGAGAAACGCTAACAAGGAAAATGGAGTAAGAATATGTTAGCGGACTATTGTTGGACGCTAAAAAGATATATAGGGGAGAGTGGGGCAAAATGGGGTACCTTTTTGAAATTGGCTGTTTACAGAGAACCAAACGAATAAATAGATTCAGCTAAACTTCAGAATTCTTCTTTGTACACTTAGCTTTGAGGAAATTATGATAATAGCGGAGAAAAAAATTTTTGAAAGAACTTATAACGTATTTTCTGAGAAAGTGCTAACATCCCATTTTGCCCCACCCGTGGGGCAAAATAGGGTGGCATCAAATAACTATACAAAACATTAAGTATTTTTTCAAAATTTATTAAATTCTTGTTGTATCAGATTATAAATACAAACAATAAGTAGGATTCTTTATTATTATGAAAAAAAGTAATATTTATTAGAATTTAACAAAAAAACATGGATACTGCAAAATATCGATAATAAAACATCGATAGTATAAATTCCTCGAAACAAAAATATCGATTCTTCTGCAGGAAACCCTTAAATATGCATAATATAATTAATGTAGGAAATTATTTGCTGATTAAGAATTTTGATTAAGGAAGATTTCGACTATATCAGCAATTAGTGACATCTATTAGACGTCAATTGAACTCTTTGGTTTAGAGTCAGGTGTTATTCTTAAGATAATTATTCCGATATGGTTGTCGGTAAATAATTATATTTTTGAATTTAATTTTTGATCTGAAAAAATAAGCTGCGTGAACGACTGCACTGTGCATCTGTGAGGACTCGAACCCCAGTTAATAGCTGCCTTTCGCAGGACTAACGCCTACCAATGCACCATGCCAACACAGCCTGGACGTTCACGTTTCTTATACCCACACAGCACATGATATTTCCTGAATACTTCCTGAATATTTCACTGAAAGATTGAAATATTTCATTGCAAGATTCAGGAAATATTTCTGCAAACAGGAAAATGTCCGCTTATGTGGGAATATTGACGCGATAGTTGAGAAAATATTTCATTGAAATATTTTGGAAATATTCAACTGAAATGATGCGCACTGGTCGAACTCAGTTTCTATGGCCTGTAGAGTTGCGCAGTAGTTTTTGGCTTACTATATCCTATAGGTTTTAAAATATTTCAGAAAATTCCTATTGATTTGAGGTGTTTAACAAATTTTTCCATTTTTTGAAATATTTTCACAATATTGCAGAATCTTTATGTGTAATATTGCAGGAATATTTCAATGAAATATTTTCTCAATTTTCGCGTCAATATTCCTACATAAGCGGACATTTTCCTGTTTGCAGAAATATTTCCTGAATCTTGCAATGAAATATTTCAATCTTTCAGTGAAATATTCAGGAAGTATTTAGGAAATATCATGTGCTGTGTGGGTAATCTCAGATCAAGCCCATACACTATTCAAAAATATAATTATTTACCGACCACCATATCGGAACAATTATCTTAAGAATAACACCTGACTCTAAAACCGAAGAGTTCAATTGACGTCTAATAGATGTCACTAATTGCTGATATAGTCGAAATCTTCTATAATTAAAATTCTTAATCAGCAAATAATTTCCTACATTAACTATACAGCTCTTCTACTAGTGTATGGGCTTGATCTGAGATTATAAGAAACGTGAACGTCCAGATGCACAGTGCAGTCGTTCACGCAGCTTATTTTTTCAGATCAAAAATTAAATTCAAAAATATAATTATTTACCGACAACCATATCGGAATAATTATCTTAAGAATAACACCTGACTCTAAAACCAAAGAGTTCAATTGACGTCTAATAGATGTCACTAATTGCTGATATAGTCGAAATCTTCCTTAATGCATAATATAATGTTTTTAAATAGTTTTAATGAAACGGCGTAGCTTCCGGCATGCCCCACACTTAGGTACCCCATTCTGCCCCACACTGCATATTAAAACAAAATGCAATGTTTACAAGTTATTGTAAACAATTAAACAATTTATTCTATTAGAAATTACTCTAGAATAAGTACTGAAAAAGATACTACACTTGCCAAATTAAATGCATTATCCCAAAAAGTTTGGTGAGCACTTTAATTTTGAAAAAAAATTGATATTTTTTTTGATTAAAACTTAAAAGTTGTATAACTTTCAAAAAAAAATTTTCTTTGGAGTGTCTTCATAATTAATAACAGTTTCTTATCAACATGAATGATATATGTCGAGGAAAAAAAATTAAAAGTACCTATCATGGAAAAACAGAGGTACCCCATTTGACCCGCCTACCCCATTTTGCTCCACTCTCCCCTACCAGAGACTGAAACTTCAAAGAAGAGAAAAAGAGAAAATCTGTTCTTTTTTGTTCGCCATATTGAAACCGCCATATTGAATTTTGATAAACTGTCATCATATTCGTAATCAGCAACCCCAAAAACTCCCGAGTTACAAGTTTCAAGGAAATCTGAACAATTTTTTTTTAAATCCACCATTTTAGATCCGCCATTTTTAATCCGACATTTTTTTTATATATATTCAATTCTTATGTTATTAAAGTCACTGAATTAAAAAAACATTCAGAAGAAGCAAAAATTTAGCTTTATTTATAGAAATTAAGTAAATTTCCATAAAAATCAGTTTCTCAAACTTCACCCCACCCACCAAGCCTGTAAAAAGAGAACACGAACTAAATTTTAGGTCGGACAATGTTTTTCTCTTTAGATACACCTTAAGGGAGAAAACCTATCACATGATGCAGTGCCGGTCCTAGCCCTCCTTGCGCCCTCGGGCAAATTGCCTCAGGCGCCCCATGCATGGGCACGAATTTGAGAAAAATAAAGCAATATTATAGATTATGCTATAAGTTATAGTAGTCCAAAATTTACTCAATAGTTTATTACTTGCATTTCACAACTTGACGAATCTTTTTAGAATAAATTTTAACGAATCATTATTGCTAATTCTTGGGATTTAGATGCCTTTATATTGATAATAAATCTCCTATTGAATTTCAAAATGATTTTGTTTTTTTAACCTTCTACGATTCTAAAGTTCTGAACGTTCAAATGAACGAAATTTATCTATTTCTTCTTGAATTTAAATTTTTGTTACAATAATAATTTTTTGTCACTATAAAAAAATTAATTATAAACTTTCTAAGTGTAAAATTTAAGTTTTTAATTTTTATTGCAAACAGTAATTTATAAAAATATTTCTAATAAAAAATTATTCATTCATTTGAACGTTCAAAGCTTTTGGATCATAACCTTCTTTTAAGTCAAAATGTAAATACAAATATCTTTTTAGGCGCCCCAAATTTCCAGGCGCCCTCAGGCGGTGCCCGACCTAGCCCCCCCCCCTAAGACCGGCACTGACCACATGGCAGTCCTGGCAATCCAAATTTTTTTTTGTGTGCCGGTGTAATGATGGGAAAGTGAACTTACATTTTTTGAAGGAAAAATCGAAAAGTGAGAGGCAAGGGGACTCACTCTTAATCAAGCACCCGGAAAAGTCTGAGGGAAGGGGACTTATATAACTTTTCTAATGTGAAATTATTAAATTAATTGTTTCATTTATTTGCAGATACGATAGCTCTTGGTAGCAAATGCCAGCGAAATTTAGAAAGTTTTTATTACTAATTAGGATGAGAAGTAAATTAACTGCTAGAAAGATGTTAAATTTATCATTGAGGAGTGTTTGTTCATTATGATTATTATCAAAAAGAAATTTTATCCACAACGTGAAAAAATGGCATTCGACTTTTTTTGGAATCGTAGCATTAAAATTTTTTAAATACTAACCTTTTTATATCTGTGACATAATTAATTAAAATATACAATTGTATTTTATGCTGTAAATTAATATTGAAATACAAGATTTGAAAGATTTGTTAAACAGAAAATAACTGTGTACTTAATTTTTTGAAGAACCCTTTTTGCAAAAAATACTATACCCGAATTTTTTTCGTTGCGAAGAATAACATGTATTTCATTTAAAGAAAAATAATGTATTTAAAAGTTTGAAAGTAAAAGGAAAGCGGACGAAAATTCTATGTTATTTTTAATAAATGTGTATTAATCCTATAAATGTTATTTTTTTCAGAGTTTAAAGAACGACTAAAGGACAATTTTGTTTGCTTATCTGTATCTATAGCCATAATATGCAGAAGCAAGATAGGGATAATTTTTCAGCTAGAGAATAAGAAATATTTCTGCGAAATTAATGATTTGAAAAAGTTTAGAATTTCAAGACAAATGTAGGTGCATTAATTTCTTTCGTTGAATAATCATTGAAAATTTATTACCCCTCTTGGAAAGTTAAGTAAAACTTAGATGTCGTTCTTTAAAGCAATTGATATTTATGAATAAATTATTTCAAATATTGACTTTAATACGCGATAGTATTTCTACCTTACTATAAGAATGGTATTAAAATCTTTAGTCTTAGATTCATCTAGTCTCATGAGAGAATAATGTCAAACGTCTTTGATAATCGTTACTTTTATCTAAACAAATTCATTATGTCTTGCATTGGCCAATGGCCATATCATAGTTCTAAACTAAATTTTTGCATTCAGTATTTTGTTATTTTCAATCTTTCATCAATGTTATTTATTATTGTAATTTAAAAAAAAGTTTACTATACTTATTATTAATTTTATCATTGTTACTGTTTTGTAGTAGAAAGGGGAAAATTCGATTGATCAGAAACTTGAATAGAAATAGGCTAGTCTATGAGGGGCTGAATGAGCGTTCTTGTTCTGGTTGATCAATTAAAAATCACTGGACTTTAATTTTCCAAGAAACTACCGTCTGACTTTAAAATTCGTAGGAAAGACCTACGAAGTAGATCCCTGGGATTTCGCTTACGCGACCTACACGGAAAAAATAATAGCACAAGAGATGCGCCAAACAGTAGGACAAGTCGTGTGCGTTAATTCAGCGCGTCTGGTGTGCCTTTTTGGAACAGCAGACAAACTTTTTCGGTGCAGACGCTGTGCTTATAAAATGTACAAGCTGTAAAGCACAGCGCCTGCGCCAAACTAAGTATGTCTGCTGTTCCAACAAGGCACACCAGACGCGCTGAATTAACGCACACGACTTGTCCTACTGTTTGGCACATCTCTTGTGCTATTCTTTTTTCCGTGTATGGTGTTATCAACTTACCTTGACCTGTTTGTTCTTGGCCCTTGTGAGAGTATTTTTTGCATCCTCAAGGGCTGACCTTGAAAACTCCGCATGTTCCACTTCTGGGGACATAGTTGATATTAGGGTGATTCTCCGCGTAGCGCACGATTTGGTTATTATAAAATTTAAAAAAAATTTTTTATCGTTATGGTTATTATCAATATATTTTTTTGAAGATAAAGGCTTTAAAAAGAAAAATCCATAGCGGGACGGAAAAATTATTTATAATTTTTGTTGTAAACAAGTGTAGTAATTAACTAATTCACTGTTTGGACACATTCTGTCAAAAAAATTTTGCGGTAATTTAAACAATATTATAGCGTAAATCTCATTTAAAAATTATTATTTTGGTAATTTATGGAAATTTATAGAAATTTATGGTAACTTTTGGAAATTTATGGAAATTTTTGCGATAATTTATAAAAATATGTAAAATTTAAATTATTATTAAAAATTTGGATTTTGGTAATTTATGGAAATTTTCGCGGTAATTTATGGAAATTTATAAGGTAATTTATGGCAATTTGTAAGATAATTTAAAGAAATTTTGTCGGTAATTTTTAAAAATATGCAAAGTAGAAATCACAATTGAAAATTTTTATTTTGGTAATTTATGGAAATTTTTGCGGTAATTTATAAAAATTTTCGTGGTAATTTATGGAAATTTATTTAAGTAATTTATGGTAAACTTTCCTGAGCTATAGGTTTTTTTTATTCCTTATATATGTGGCACCATAACACTACATTTGCACTAGGTTCTTCGTAATACGAAGGTCGGTGGAAATTCTGAGGTCGGTGGAAACTCAGGCTGGTGGGAACTTTTTCAACCGACTTTGGATATTTTAATTTTTTGAAAAAAGTATCATTAATTTTCAATCGGTTTAAAGTGGATCTCATTCGTATTGACCAAAACAATATAACTACGCTTTATTTAACCTTTTTTATAAATAATTGTTTAATTTGTGGTAAAATATTTAAAAGTCGGTGGAGGTCGGTGGAGATTATTTTGTGATTCTCTTATCAAATTTCCACCTTAAAATGAGTGAAAAATGAATAAATCAATTAGAACATTGATTCTTTTTCCTGAATTAACTTAAGGAAGTTATTTTTTGTGTTTACAAAAGTAATTTTAAGTTAACATTTGATTTTGATTTAAATAATTTACTGTTTGTTAATAAAATAATGAATAGCATCCAAATTTGCTGTCAAGCATAAACTGAAAAAAACATATATGAAATGAAGTTTAAAAAAAAATTTTTTTTTATTCAACTGTACTAAAGTAGACGATACTAAAATGTCAATAATAATTTTATTTATTATTGCATATTACTAAAATTATTAACTTTTTTTTCTAAACTTCCTGTGGGGACAGGTAAAATTTTGACGTTTTTAGCCTTAAAACCGCTTATTTATGAAAAATTATAATATTAGATACAAAAGTGATTATTGGTTTTTGTTTCTAAACATAAAGATAACCTTTTCACGTTGGAATTGTAAAAATATATGAAAATTATTTATTATTTTTCCATTACAACCCGTGCAGAAATTAAAATGTGGGCCTGATAGGGTACTGGACAGTTTTCCCGATCTCTGGTGTGGCTCTGGGTAGAAAAACTGACCAGTGCCCGACTAGTGTGTGACGCTGTTCTCGACCAATGCCCTACTTAGGGAAAAACTGGTCAGGGCCTCGTCAGTTTTTCTTAAAATTGCCCTATTTTGTAAGGTTAATTTTATTCAAAAGAAATTACAATAAAATTACTGTAATTAAAAATATTATTATATTAGAAACATAATGAACATATTCATTATATATACAACATATATTTATACATAACATAATGAGGTATTATAGTCATTTTGACTAATTTAAAAGTGAAAACGATAAAAATAATATAATTTCAAGAATAGAAAAACTTAAAAATTTTTGAAAAAAATAATTTTTGGTTTTATGATTAATTCATTTTTCTTTTAGAGGTTGTCGCTCCTTTCTGCCTCCTTAATTTTATAATATTAATAAAGGTTATAATTTTTTATTTCAAATGTATAAGTAATAATTAATATTTATTTAATAAATATTTTATTCAAATTTATTATTTATGTTTAAAAAATAGTTATTAAATATTGAAGGTGTTAAATTTAACAATCTCTCCGAATCATTTTTTCACTTTAACCTAATATAATATAAAATAATTATTATTATTAAAATAATATAATATATATACAAACCAAATGATAAATTCATCCTATAAATTAATAATTATTAAAATTCATTAAGTATAATTTATTAATATTATTTTTTTTAAATTCATAATTTTTATTTTTAAATAAATGTATAATAATTAATTATTTAATAACTATTATTATTCGTTATTTATAATTTAGTTGTTATTATTAATAAATAAACTTTATTATAATATTGTACTTAAAGAAAAAAAAATTATATGTATTTTCGTTTTTTAAATATATTACCATAATTATTTTATAAAGTGTTTTAAAAGAACCCCACTTAGGGTTTTGGCCAGAATTTCTGGTTAAACCCATAAGATAAAAAAATTCTTAAAACGATAGTATAATTACTCCGTTTAATTAATTTCTGCAATTGTTTATAATTTTATTATGGGAACTAATTTAAAAAACTTAATTCATTTACACTTTATTCAAACGAGGAAAACTGTCGAGGCCCTGATCAGAGCCCTATTTAATATCTAGTGAACACCTCACTTGGGGTTTTGGCCAGAAATTCTGGTCAAACTCACAAAATAAAAAAATTATCAAAACGATAGTATAATTAGTCCCTTTAATTGTATTCTTCATTATTTTTTATTAAAAGTAATTTTAGAGATTTAATTTTTTACACTTTATTTAAACAAGGAAATCTGTCGAGGCCCTGATCAGTACCCTATCTAAAATCTAATGGACACCCTACCTGGGGTTCTGGATAGGAATTCTAGTCAAACCCCTAAAATAAAAAAATTATTAAATAACTAAAATAATGACTGCCTTTCATTATTAATAGCTTCTACAACAAAAAAGAATACTAAAAACTTTATTAAAAAAAAAAATATTTAAATAGGGAAAACTGTCGAGGCCCCGACCAGAACCCTGTTTTAAATAGGGCAAAGTGGGGCATTTTCTGCACGGAAACATGAAAAAAGCCAAGTTCTGCGCTACGCGAAGAATCACCCATTAACGTTGTCTTTCGTATTTTTACAAATTTTTGCCCATGAAGCAATGTCCAAGATATCGGTGACCATCCCTGGTTAAAAAACCAAACAGATTTCGGACAAATCCGAAACTTGTCCGAAACAATGCGGTTTATGGTCAGGATTTTGTCACCCGAAATTAATCCGGAAAAATCCGAACTCTATACGGTTTGTGAACAACTAGTGAAACAGGAGTTGGTCCGATGAAGTCCGAAATTAATCAGTTAATTTTAACTAGTGAATCCGGAATTAGTCCGAAACAGTCAAAAGTCAGTCCGGACAATTTAGTGAATGTTAATAAAAAAATAATTATACAAGTTACACATATTAATTATTATTACTTTATGGTACATTCAACATATTTTTCGATTTACCTATCGCAATTTTATTTAGATTAACTTAAAATTTCTAACGCTTGGGGATTCGAACCTACACCTATCTAACATTATAACGCACCGAAATCGAATACACTAACCACTATAACACGTTTGCATGGAAGATCAAATTCATAATGGAATTTATAAAGTGCCACGAAAAGAAATAACAAAAAACTAACACATTTAATTATAATATTGAAACAAGAACTAATAATACTAGTAAATTTTTAAAAACAAATTGACTGCAGAATTAATTATTTTATTTACCATAAGTAAGTACCCTGAATAAAAAGTGGGACCGATTTCGGACTAATCCGGAATTTGTCCTCAACAGTACAGTTTATTGTGGAGTTTTTTCACCAAGAATTAAGTTTGAAATCAATACCGTTTTTTATAACTATTGAATCCGTTATTAGTCCGGTTTAGTCTGCAGTTAGTCAGTTAGTCAGGCAACTAGTAAATGCAGAAGTAATCCGGTTGGTTTAACCAGTGAATCCGCAGCTAATCCGAAACAGTCTGCTTATGGACAGGTTTTTGTCGCTCGGAATTTGTCTGGATAAATTCAAATTTCAAACTCAATGCGGTTTATGTATAACCAAACAATCCGGAATTAGTTTGATCTAGTCCGAAGTTAGTCTAATAATACGCAACTTGGAAATGTGAAATTATTAAATCCGGAATTAATCGTTTTGGTCAGGTTTTTGACATACGAAATTATAATTATAGTTTGAATTTATCTGCATTTAATACAAATTGTTTTTAATTCAAAAAATTAAATATTATACCAAAATCATTCCGGATTATTTCGTATTTATTTTAGATGAGTTTTTTGACCGACATAATTTCGGATTGTTGCGTAACAGTTTTTTTAACTAGATTAAACTCGGATTGTTGCAGACTGATTCCATATTCTTTACATATTGATATCGGATAATTCCGTACTTATTTTAGAAGAATTCTTTACCGGTAATAAATTTGGATTGTTGCAGACTAATAACGGACTGAATTCGTAGACATTCAGGATTACTCCGGAGTGTTTTCGGATTCAGGTTTTCGTTCGGATTGATATCAGATTAGCGCGGATCATTTTCGGACATTTTTCGTACAATTTTCGGGCTATTGCGTACTTATCTGTCCATATTTAACCCCTTCGTTGGCATTGACGCATTTATGCGTCAACCTTTATATCATGTTTAATTAGCTTCAAATTGCAATTAAATCATTCGGAAATCGTTATTTTAGGGTTTTTGGGGTCGCTGAACACGAATCTGGCATTAGATTTCCAAAATTCAAAATGGCGGATCCAATATGGCGGAAATAAAAATTAAAAAATTGACCAAATTCATGATTTCGAGATATTTATGAAAATGTGATGTTTACACACACCCCACACAGCACATGATATTTCCTGAATACTTCCTGAATATTTCACTGAAAGATTGAAATATTTCATTGCAAGATGCAGGAAATATTTCTGCAAACAGGAAAATGTCCGCTTATGTAGGAATATTGACGCGAAAATTGAGAAAATATTTCATTGAAATATTCCTGCAATATTACACATAAAGATTCTGCAATATTGTGAAAATATTTCAAAAAATGGAAAAATTTGTTAAACACCTCAAATCAATAGGAATTTTCTGAAATATTTTAAAACCCATAGGATATAGTAAGCCAAAAACTACTGCGCAACTCTACAGGCCATAGAAACTGAGTTCGACCAGTGCGCATCATTTCAGTTGAATATTTCCAAAATATTTCAATGAAATATTTTCTCAACTTTCGCGTCAATATTCCCACATAAGCGGACATTTTCCTGTTTGCAGAAATATTTCCTGAATCTTGCAATGAAATATTTCAATCTTTCAGTGAAATATTCAGGAAGTATTCAGGAAATATCATGTGCTGTGTGGGACATACGGAATGACATTTTTTAAAATGTCATTTTTGAACTTCTGAGGTCAAATAACATAAAGATATGTCAAAAAATCGAACTCGAAAAATTTTGGTATTACAATACTTCCTCTATGAGGAAGTAAAAATAAATAACTAGTTTTTACTAGTTTACAATTGAGGAAAATCTATAATTATAAAATCAGACTTTTGTCTGTACATTGCACGAAATTAATTTTTAATAGCATAATTTTTTTATTTGAACAACGGAGAATCCAAAAATAGTAATAGAAAATTTCATGTCTGTATGTATGTATGTATGTATGTATGTATGTATGTGTGTATGTATGTATGTATGTATGTATGTATGTATGTATGTCCGCAAAATTTTGTTCGCGTATAACTTGAAAACGTCTTGACCGATTGAAGTAAAATTTGGCAATCTTTTAGGTATTGGTCTAACTTAAAATATTAGCTATATTTAATGAAAAAATATTGAGCTTAACAAAAGTTATAAATTTTTCAAAAAATTCAAAAAAAATTTTTTTCTTAAATTTTTGCAGATTGGCATACATTTTTTAATTTATTGATAATACAAATGATTATAAAGATATATAACAATAAATTGAATTAAAAAATAATATTAATTTAAAAAAAAATTATAAATTTTCCAAAAAATTCGAAATTTTTTTTAAAATTTTGACAGATTTTTGTAAATTAATCAGTTATAAGATATATATAAACAATAAATTTACAGATTTTAAACATATTAATTAGAACGGGAGGTATTCAATTTTTTCAAAAAATTAAAAAAATGGAAAATTTACAAATTTTATATTTTTTATTGTATATCTTTTAAACTTTCTGTAATTAAATATTACATGTTATTTAGTTATATTTTAGCATAATTTTGAAAAAAATACTGTCCTATAATTATAAGATGGAAGTATAAGTATAAAAATGTTTTTAATACAAAAAAATTGAAAAATTATAATTGACAGACCAATTACTATTAAGCTTAATTCAGTAGTATTTTTGGGGTCTCTGATAAACTTTTGACTTCAAAATAATGGAATTTAGAATTATTTGTTTATCCAATTAATCAACAATTTTCAATTGCAAAAATTTCAAAAATATTAAAAATGGAAATTTTTTATGATAAAATTGATACTGCAGAAATTCAAGAATACCTGTGATACGATACTTGCATTATGCTACTGGGAAAAAACTTAGATAGTAAAAAGTTTTGTTATTTTAATTCTTGATTTAACTTTTAGGGATGTTTTGAGCATTATGTAAAGGCAAAAGTTAAACAAGGTGTCTATTATTATTTTTGTTTAACAAACTATCCGGTTTTTCCCAGCTTTGTCCAAATTTTTACAGGCGTATCTTTTCTCATCAAATATAAATTTTCTTGATAAGAATTAACATTAAATAAATCTACAAATGGCTAAAAAATTCACTAATTTTATGAAAATACTCTTCGACGGGTTTTTGTTTTTACTAATACTTTTAACAGGGGTTCTACCAACTGAAAAAACGGAAAATATGCAGGAATTTAATTTAATCGGGCAAAACTGTGAATTCAGCCTGCAATATAGGTCTTATTTTAGATTTTAGCAATTATGATACAATTAGTTCGAATTTGACTTCACTTTAACTCCAAAAACTAGGGGAAATTTTGGATTAACTTATAATACAATAATTAAATTTCTACAAATAACACAGCCACACAAAAAAAAGTTCTGATCTGGGGGTCTCACTATGTAGACTTTATGTTTTTTGGGTCGCTGAATCCGAATCCGAGGTCCATTTAACCCCATCAGATCAGGATTTTGACATAACCTCAAAAAACCAATATGGCGGACACGTTTTTGAAAAGTTCATCGGATTCGCTTGAAATTCGTTACTCGAGGGTTTTTGGGGTCGCTGATTACGAATTTGAAGTCTGATTTCAAAAATTCAAAATGGCGGATCCAATATGGCGAACACGTTTTTGAAGAATTCATCGGATTCGCTTGAAATACGTTACTCTGGGGTTTTTGGGGTCGCTGATTACGAATCTGATGTCGGTTTTTTCAAAATTTAAAATGGCGGATCTAATATGGCAGACACAGACATATTGGATCCGCCATTTTGAATTTTTGAAATCTGACTTCAAATTCGTAATCAGCGACCCCAAAAACCCCAGAGTAACGAATTTCAAGCGAATCCGATGAATTTTTCAAAAACGTGTCCGCCATAATGGATCCGCCATTTTGAATTTTTGAAATCTGACTTCAAATTCGTAATCAGCGACCCCAAAAACCTCCGAGTAACGAATTTCAAGCGAATCCGATGAACTTTTCAAAAACGTGTCCGCCATAATGGATCCGCCATTTTGAATTTTTGAAATCTGACTTCAAATTCGTAATCAGCGACCCCAAAAACCTCCGAGTAACGAATTTCAAGCGAATCCGATGAACTTTTCAAAAATGTGTCCGCCATATTGGTTTTTTGAGGTTATGTCAAAATCCTGATCTGATGGGGTTAAATGGACCTCGGATTCGGATTCAGCGACCCAAAAAAAATAAAGTCTACATAGTGAGACCCCCAGATCAGAACTTTTTTTTGTGCGGCTGTGTAATTGACAAACATTGTTCTCTGCATTTTAATTAATTAAAAATAAATTATTTGATGATAAAAAGTCAATCACTGATTTAAAATAGTAATATTTATCTAATGAAATAATTAATGGTAGCTAATTATTATTTTTTCCGGTCAAATTAAATTCTCCGCTATTTTCCATTTTTCGAGACTGGTAGACACACTATTTAATGTATTTGAAGAAACTAAAACCCGTTGAAGACGGGTACGACAGCTAGTTGATAATAATTACAGCGAATTTATAAACATGAAAGCTTTAATTTTTTGTGTTAAACAACATAATCGTGCAACTTTGTTTGTATATTTAAATTATTTACCTAATTTTAAATTAAAATTAACTAACTATTAATGTTGGAGTAGGAGAATTATTTGAAAATAAAACATGAGAGATAAAAATAGAGGAAATTATATCAAGTAAATTAATGCCTTATTAAACAGTTAAAACAGTTAAACCCAATACTCAGGTACTTCAAGTATCTGGCATTTCTCTTTCCATTCAATTTTACTTTAACTTATTTTCTATATCTGAAAATACTATATATTATTGTTCTAATTCCAAGAATTAATAAATAACTAGTTAAAAGTTTATAATTATTTTCAAAATAAAAAAAACCATTTCTTCTACAGTTTTTGCAGATACATTGAACCCTATTACACCCAGTATTTTTTATTCATGCTGGTATTATATTCTTATTATTCATTTCTGTTTCACTGATTCAGGTGATAATTGATGATTATATTACTTCCTCATAGAGAAAGTATTGTAATACCAAAATTTTTTGAGTTCGATTTTTTGACATATCTTTATGTTATTTGACCTCAGGAGTTCAAAAATGACATTTTTAAAAAATGTCATTCCGTATGTGTGTGTAAACATCAACACTTCGCCTCGGCCTTATATATCACGCCGGCCAGGAAATCCAACTTTCTGGCCTAGTATCGTAATATACTATTTTTGATGTCGAAAAAACGAGGGGCGTAACTATTCTTGCAGCTATTAATGATATAATACTAAAAAAATATAAAAATTAATTTGTTAATTGGAGGATTTTTTCTGGTTTTTTTCTTCCAATTTCTTACCATTCTAACCTAGAAACAAGCACACAAAAAAATACACTGTTTTGTAGTTTTCGCTGTCATCAGTGGAAGAATAGTTACGCCCCATGCGCACATTTTTTGAAAAAATACTTGTAAAATTTTTGAACAATAGAATATCAAAAATCCATTATGATATTCGTGTTCAGCGTTAAATTTGACATTAGTAATAATTTTTCCGATAATTTTTCCGACCGTTTATCACTATTTACAATGGCAGACTAAATGAATGAAAACAAGTACGCGAGTATATCAAAATCACATTTGGGTACCTAACTCCTATGATAGATGGCGCCAGAAGCTCAAATGTGGCAAAAAATGTTCATTTCACATGACAAGTATACAGTGTAAAAAAACTTTAATCGGATGAATAGTTTTCTCTCCAGGACAAAGAATAGTTACGCCCCGCGAATAGTAATGCCCCACCTTAACCAACAAGTAAATTTATTAATAAATTTACAACAAATTGCATATTTTCTTGTACAAGTTCAGCTGCTGAATGTGTGCATTTTCTTGTACAAGATCTTGTACAGGGATTTTCAGTAGGGTAGCAAAGTGTTTATGAAATGAGCACCAAAATTATAAAAAAATATACAACTTGGCAGCGGTTTTTCTATTTTTAATTTTGTTTTTACATTTTATGTAAAGAAAAAGTTTCTTTTCAAAATGATATTTAATATAATTAAAAGATAATTTTTTAGGTTGTTTTAAATCTCGATGTTTGAAAATTTAAATATCTTTTTCGGTGCATTGTTGAATTCGGTTAATTTGTTTAAAAGGTTGAAAGGTATTTATTTATCACGTTATGGCTGAAGTGGAAAAAGATAATGTTCCTGTAAGTAAAAATAAAATTTTCTATAAATAACAATTATGTTTCTTTGTAGAAGTATGCTAGCAGTATATTTAAAAAGAATTTAAAATTGAGTTAGGTTATGTTTAGACTATTATGATAGAGTATACATGTCGTAGGCAACTAAAAAAATCCGGCATTAGGCTTAATTCCTAGGCAATAAGCTTACTGCCGGCAATTAGCCCCTGCTGAAAGTAAAGGGATAGGAATCCTATCTCTTTGAATATTTTTTTATCTCTGAGATAGAAAGAGATAAAGTTTCTCTATCTTAATCTATCCCCATTTTATCACTTTAATCACTTTTTATCTCTCCTTCTGTATTAATTTTTTTCAATAACCTTTATTTCATCTCTTTTAATACTTTCAATATCCACACCTATCTCTTCCTATCTCTAATTTTATTTAAGAACATACTTATCTCTTTTAATATTCTTGTTTCTATCCCGGCTATCCCTTTTTCATGCCTTTCAATCTCTTTCAATCTTTCCTTTTTATTCAATCTCTTTTAATAACTCTTACTTTATCGCCTTTTATCTTTTTACTATTCACTTCTTTCCCTTTCTATCCCCATTTAAATCTTAGTTCATACTTGTCTCTTTTATCCCTTCGGTTCTATCAGAGTCTAGCTCTTTTTGATTAGAATAAAAAAAATCCTGTTACAATTTTTTTTAAAAATAAATAGTTAGCAATCCAATTTTTTCTTTTTCCTTAATCTTTTTCAATAACCTTTATTATATCCCATTGAATCCTTTTTCAATCCCAAAAGTTAACTTTTTATACCCTTTTCAATGTCACTTTATACTTATCCAGTTTTATATCTCCCTGCTGGAGGTAAAAGGATAGAAATCCTATCTCCTTGAATATGAGTTTATCTCTGAGATGGAAAGAGATAAAGTTTATCTCTTTTAATCTATCCCCATTTTTATTACTACTATCGCTTTCTATCTCCTCTTCTTCTCAATCTTTTTGAATAACATTTTCCTTATCTTCTTTAATACTTTTCCTATCTGCTTTCTTTCCTTTCTGTCCTAACTTTATTCTAATGCCATACTTTTCTCTTTTTATCCCCTCGATTCTATATCAGTTTATTTCTTTCTAATTCGATTGAAAAAGGCTTTTTCTTCTTTTATCTCAATAATTTTTTTATGACATTTATTCTGTTCTTTTAAAAAAGAGATTAACAGAGAGATAAAGAGTGATAGAGTAAGAGATAAAAAGAGATCAATACAGTCCCGAGATTTAAAAGGTAGTTCAAGAAAAATATTTTCCAAACTAGCGTGGCTGTGTGACATGTGTATTCGACTTGCGTCCCGAAGGTTCAGGGTTCGATCCCTCCTTCGTGTGAGATTTTTAAAATTTAGTATTAAGTGTTATGTGTACAATGTTAGTTAATAATGTGAAATGAAATATAGATTTAAACAATAAATAATAATTTCATAACAAATAAATAAATAACTTGATTTGTGGAAAATAGGTTATAAATAGAAGTACGAAAACTCTAAAAATATTTTTTTTTAATAATAAATTCAATTGAAATTGTAATACTTCATAAAGTCTTTAATATTGTTAATAATATTGGTTAATTAATTCTTTATATATTAAAAAGGATAAAAATTTGCAGCCAAGAGAAATAAAAAGAGATAAAAGTATATAGGTATAAAAAGAGATAGGTAAATAAGGGGATAATAGGGTATAAAAAGGGATAGAAATTTGGAGATAAAAAGGTATAATATTTTGGGTATGCAAAGTGGCTATTTCAAAGGGATAGAAAAATCTTTATCTCTTTTTATCTCCAAAATTCTATCTCTTTCTATCTTTTTACTTCCAGTAGGAAGACGAATAAACAACGAAATCGTTCAGATTTTTCTATTTGCCTAGGCAGTAAGCTTAATGCTCGATGAAGATTCGTCAATTAGACGAATTACATTAGCATCCATTAGCAGTGCACAAACGTCCTATAAAAAATTAATTAAAAATAATAATAATGATAATAATAATGTCGTTCTATTTTCTGTCAATTAGGTTTAAATCCATCTTTATTTATATAAAAGAATTGTCAAAATGAACATAAACATAAAAAATTTTCTTAAATATTTTCGACGATTAAAACTTATAATATGATAAAAATACTTGTAATATATTCTAGAATATTGAACAGTTTATTTTATTTATTTATAAATTGTACTTTTAGTATATTTATAATATACAATAAATTAAATATTAAAAAAATAAATAATACAAATAAATATAATACAACAAATAAAATTTTTTAAAATGCACAGTATTCTTAAAAATTTATAGCCTGTCATTTTCCAAAAAGAAAAATTGAATTCGGTTAAAATTTACGAATTATAGGTGATTTTGAACATAAGTTTGTATGTAGAGTGTTACGTCAAAAATAACGAGAAACCTTTTTAAATATACCTATCGTTCCTCGTTTTAAATTAGTTTCATAAATGAATCTAATTTGGGATGAGGATAAGTCAATGAGCCTACTAAATGTATTGAGAGAATAATTTATTTAAAAACCAACAAGAAAGAAAAGAGTTGACAAAATTACAATGAGTACAAAAATTATAAATCTTACTTAAAGAATAACGATTACTGGTGGTGTGATGATAATCTGTTGTCCGATCTCAATGGTGTTGAGCGGTAGACGAAAAGGGGCCTTTTGTTTGTTGTCCTCAGTGGTTGGGTATTAGACCTCTTGTTTACACTAATGAGATAGTGTATTGTATTGTTAAAATATCTGGTTCCTTCCAGACGGTTGTCGCCTCTTGAGCAAATTTCGATAGTTCGAAATTTGGAATGTGTTGTTTCAATATTAGGTATTCGTTGATGGATGAGATTATTTCCAATTTAATATTTTTAGAAATTGTTTAAAATTTATACTTTGCAAATGTATTATAAGAGGTTGTTTAAAGTTCACTTCTTATTTAATACTTGGGGAAATTATTCACTTTTGACAATGTACGTTCAAAATAATACTTGGGGTTATACGTTTCACTTTCAAAGTTGTACTTTGAATTCACTTGTAAACTATGTGATGTTTACTTGTTGACTGAGCGATGTGTACTGGTTGATTCCCAAAAAATTACTCTCTGTTATCTGCAGAAATTGTATCCCTTTTATACGAAACTGTCTTCATTAATGTAATGCTTTGGAATCATTCAAGTGTGGAATTTAAGTTGCACGTGTCGATATTGGTCAGATTAAGTGGGGGTGTTGGGCGACGGCATTGCTGCTGCTAGACGGGGCGACTGTTGACTCTTCTTCTGTCGCACGTGTCGATATTGGTCGGATTTTAAGTGGGGGTGTTGGGCGACGGCATTGCTGCTGCTATACGGGGCGACTGTTGACTCTTCTTCTGTCGCACGTGTCGATATTGGTCGGATTTTAAGTGGGGGTGTTGGGCGACGGCATTGCTGCTGCTATACGGGGCGACTGTTGACTCTTCTTCTGTTTTTTAGTTGGGTTGAGGGGCGAGTCGCTCGTTGCCTTGTTTGTTTTTCTTCATGTGGCGAAGATTTTTTTGAAGGTCGTTTAACTGATGCACTATCGTTATTCTTTTTACATGATTTAAAATATTACTCATCTTTCTTGAATTCATTATACTTGCAAATTGTTTAGATACAAATGAGATATATAAAATATGCTAATTATAATGCAATGGTATGAAATACATAGAATAATAATATAACATATAAGAAAAATACAATATAAAAAATAGGAAATACATTCATAAGTATCGAAGTTAAATTAGGTATATTAACAAGAAGTTACGGACGTAACACCTACCCCCTTAGATTGAGCATGGGAGAGAAACGAAACATGCTCAAACTATTGTTACATTGATATTGTAGAGTAGATGCTATTACTTGTTCATGCATGTATTCTATGCATTCAAAAAAAATTTTCATTCAAACTTTATTTATTTCACTTTATTTTTATCTGAATTATAAAAATTATTATTCTTGTTAATAATTTATGTTTCTTGAATTATTGTATTCCATCCATTTTTGCGTTCTTAAAAAACAAAATTCATTTAAACCTTATTGTAGAGCACTAGATTTTTATTACAATAATTATTTTTGTTATTATTGTATGTTCTTTGAATTAATGTGCACGCATTCCATCCATTCTTTATATGTGATTTTTATTTAAATTATAATAATTATTTTTGCTATTAATGTATGTTCTTTAAATCATTCTTTTAAATTTACAGTATAAAATGAATTTTATGTAAATATTTTATGTATTAATTTTATATAATGAATTTTATGTTTGATACAATTTGATGCTTACAATTTTTATCTACAAAAAGAAAAATAATTTGTTCTTTACAAAGGATTGCTTTTTTGTAAAATATTGTATCGAAATTAACAAATTATAATTTTTTATAGTCTGCTTTGAAATTGCATTAAAAAAAATATATTTTTACAAATTGGTTTTGAAACTTGAGTCTTGTATGACTTAAGACTATGACAAAATTTTTGCTCTAAAATTAAAAATTGTTTATGATTGAAATTCATTGCAGATTTAAAGATTTTTTAAATATTTTATTATTTATTATATATTTTTTAAATCATTTAACCTTTACAAGCAAAAATTTTCTACTTTCAATTTTTACAAACAGAAAAATATTTAATGACACATTTTTTTTGACATGACAATTTTTAAATGTTTATTTCTTAATTTCCATTGCTTTTAGTTATTTCATTTATGCAATTTTCTTTCGTTCTTAAGTTACATTTAGACATAAATCATTAAGTGTTTGAGAAGGAAATTTTGTTTTTTCGAGTTTCAGATAAACCTTGTTTTTAAAAATGTTGTTAAACTCTGTGGTTGTAATACTTTTTTCTATTTAAATAGCTTTTTTCTTGATAATACTCTTCAGTCAATAATAAGGTAAAATTTCAAAGTAACCTTGTTTTGTTATTATAAATTTGAAAAATACCATTTTAAATTCTTCTTTAGTAAAATTATATTAAATAAGGTATAGAGTTTATTTTAATGTGTTAAAAAAAAGAGTTTTGATTTCTTTTAGTGCAAAACAAGTATGCAGAACAGTGTTTAAGATTTAAGATCAAATCATTACAAAATCAAAAATTGATAAAATGTTATAAAAATTTAATTTAAACTTGCGAATATTAGATTATTGTTATAGTGAAAAAAAAAATAATTAAACATTTGCTTATCATTTATAAAAGTTTAGTTTTAATAAAAACAAATTAATTTCTTTTTCTTTTGAATTCGCTTCCGAAAACATAAAACTATATATTATAAAAATATTTTATTACTCTTGTTTAATTCGCGATTGTTTCAGTCTGTTCGTATGTACTATTTTTTGTTTATTTTTAACTTGTATTTTAACGTTTCGTTTATCTAAGATTTCTAGTATTTTGTGTGGACCTGTATATTGATTAGCAAATTTATGAATTTTTCCCCCGTGTAATAAAAATACTTCATCTCCGAGTTTAAGATTTTGTGGATTGTAATTTTTATCATAATAGATTTTTGACTTTTCTTTTGCTAGAATCAAATTTTCTCTAGCGATGTTTCTCATTTCATGAAGTCTTGTTATTAAATCTGTTAAATAATGGTCATAAGTTTCTAATTTTTCGTGTTCAAGTGGCGGATCGCTTGACGGTAATCGTGCTAATTTCCAAAAAATTAATTCGTATGGAGTACACTTTGTCCCTTCATGAATACTTGTATTATATGAGAACATAGCTAATTCTAACCAATCATCCCATTCTTCATTTTTATTTATAAATTGTTTTAAATATTTTCCTAAAACGTGGTGAGATCTTTCAATTGATCCATTAGACTGAGGGTGAAAAGCGGTTGTTTTAAATTGTCGAATTCTAAATCTTTTTGCTAATCTTCTCATTAAATAACTTAAAAAATCTGTTCCCTGATCTGTTAACACTCCTTTGGGTGATCCAAAAATACAAATAAATCTTTTAATAAATGCATCAGCTATTGTACTTGCTTGATGATTTGGAAGTGCGATTGCTAATGAATATTTGGTTAAGTTGTCCTGTATTGTTAATATATATTCACTACCGTTTTTGGTTTTGGTAATGGACCAACGATATCCATTGCGATTTTTTCAAATGCTGTACCTAGTGTATCTGTAATAATCATTGGATCTTTTGTTTTAACTCTAACTAACTTTTTCAATTGACATTGTAGACAACTTTGAATATATTTTTGAATATTATTTTTCATATTTTCCCAATAATAATTTTGACGAATTCGACCATAAGTTTTGGTTACACCTTTATGTCCTCCAACTGAGCTTGAGTGAGCTTCTTCGATTAACTGCATATATTCTTCTTTAGTAGGATATTTTGTATATCCATTACATACAACAACTCTTACAAATGAATTTTCAAAAATTAATTTTATCATTGATAGGATTTCGTCCCAAGTTACATTGTTTATTTGGGCTGTTTTTGCAATACTGATACTTTTCAATTTTAATTCTTCACATAAGTTTTTCATTGAAATAATTGTAGATTTAATTCTTTTTATTGTATCAGATAAATTTTCTTTTATTTCATTTTCTATTGGAAGAGCAATATGGTAATATATACCTCTCTTTATTTTTTCTGCTATACCTAGTTGAAGTTTACCAAAATTTGGTAATTTTTCGCGTTTAGCTAATGATCTGGAGCCGTTATCTCGAGGATCTCCATTAACTGAAAGAAAATAGGTTAGATTGTCTCTTCGCATTGGTAATTGGTCTCTACAATCAATAATATATTTTTCTTGTTTATTATTTAAATTTTCACAGTTTTTATTTTCCACTAAGTTATCTTCTTCATCAGATGATTCTTCAGAATTCGAATTTTCGTAGCCTTGGTCAATTTCTTCGTGTTTCTTCAATGTTGATTTTTCTTTAATGTACTCAGGATCTGATTCAATTTCGTCAGGAATAACTTCATTATAAAATTTTTCTTTTCTCTTATTATTTGTATTGCATACCTTTTTCGGTCTTCCCCTTCTCTTTTTGGAAAAGGAGGTATTCAAACGTGTGCTATGTTTCTTCGGTCTACCTCGTTTCTTTGTTTTGTGTGCTTTTATTTCTTCATTTTCAATTTCTTCGATTTCTTTATTTTTCTTTTCTTGTATATTCTTTTCTTGATTATTATTTTCTTGTATTTTCTTTTGATTTCTTGTTATGACATTACAAGTTTCTTTACTTGTACAATAATTTCTTTCAATAGATGGGAGATTTTTCCTTATCTCCAAATTCATGTAGGATTCATTGTCCTTTAATATTTTTTCAAAAGATGGGAGACTTTTTCTTATCTCCAAATTCGTGTAGCATTCATTAATTATTTTTTCAATATGTGGGAGACTTTTTCTTATCTCCAAATTCAAATAGGATTCATTGTCCTTAAATATTCTTTCAATAGATTGGAGACTTTTCCTTATCTCCAAATTCATGTAGGATTCATTGTCCTCAAATAATTTTTTAATAGATCGAAGAATTCTCAATATTTCCGAGTTTTCATAGGATTCATTGTCCTTAAATATTTTTTCCATATCATGGAGATTTCTTATTATCTCCGAATTCAAGTAGAATTTAGTTTCATTTGCTACACAATGTATATATTTTTCAATTTTTTCTTGCACACATATCATTATATTTTCTTGTATTTCCTGAGTTTCTTCCATTTTTTCTTCTTTTATTCCTTGTACTTTTTCTTCAATAATATCTTCAACTGGATTTCTGGATAAGGCATCAGCATTGACATTTGTTTTGCCTGCCTTGTAGGCTACATTAAAATCATATTCCGCTAGTTTCAGCTTCCATCTTGTTACTCTGGAGCAGGGATCTTTAGAATTTTGAAACCAAACTAATGGTTTGTGATCCGTAACTAGCGTAAATTTTCTACCATAAAGGTATGGACGAAAATGTTGCACACTATATATGATGGCCAAGGCTTCCTTTTCGTACGTGTCGTATTTTCTTTCGCATTCATTTAAAGTTCTTGACGTGTATGCGACTGGTTGGTCTTTTCCAATTACTCCTTGCGATAAAATCCCTCCTATTGCGAAACCTGAAGCGTCTGTTGTCAGTATAAATGGTTGTGAAAAGTCGGGTCTTCTCAAAAGTGGTTCCTCACATAGTTTACTTTTCAACGTATCAAAAGCTGTCTGTTGTTTATCAGTCCAAAGGAAAGGAATATCTTTTCTTAAAAGTTGATTTAAAGGATTAGCGATCTTCGAAAATCCGTCTATAAATTTTCGATAGTAACCTGCTAATCCTAAAAATTGTTTTATATTTTTCACATTTTTTGGTTTTGGAAACTTCTTTACAGCTTCAACTTTTTTCGGGTCGGGTCTTACCCCGTTTTTATCTATTATGTGTCCTAAGTATCCTACCTCTAATCTCAAAAATTCACATTTGTCTGGCTGCAATTTTAAATTAGCAAAACGTAATCGTTCCATAAGTTTAGAAAATTTTTCTTCATGTTCCTCCAAGGTGTCTGCATAAATCACAATATCATCTAAGTAAACAAATAGTTCTGATCCTTGTAAACCCAATAATACCTGATCAATAAGCTTTTGGAATGTACTTGGCGAATTTTTCAGTCCGAAAGGCATTCTGTCGAATTCATAGTGTCCAAATGGCGTTGAAAATGCTGTCTTATAAGAATCTCTAGGATCCATTTTGATTTGATGAAAACCTGATGCCAAATCGAAAACTGAAAAATATTTAGCGTTTCCGAGTTGATCCAGTAGGTCCGTAATATTAGGTAGTGGGTAAAATTGACCTACCGTGCGTTCATTAAGTTTTCTGAAATCTAAAACTAATCTCCATTTTTTATTCCCTTGTGAATCATTTTTCTTTGGTACAATCCATATTGGTGTATTGTACGGTGAGTCCGAATCTTTAATAATTTTTTGCTTTAATAATTCGTTTACTTGGCGTGTCATTTCTTCTTTGTGAACAGGCGGAAATCGGTATTGTTTGGTTACAATTGGTGTATCATCTGTCGTTATGATTTTATGTTTTATGAGATCTGTTCCTTCTAAATATTCTCCAGGTATATGAAATCTGTCTGAATTATTTTTTACTAAGTTCATGATGTGTTCTAATTCTTCTTTGTTTAAGTGTTCAAGACGAAGTAATTTTTTAATTTCTTCAACTCTATCGTTGCCTGTAATGTTGAAAACATTTTCTGATTTAATATTTTTTGAAAATACATCAATTATTTGTGTAATTGATGTGTCTTCATGTTTAATATCATATTTGTTTACTGGAGTTTCTTGTTGTATTTCATCAAAATCTTCTAAATTTATTTCAAAAATTGGAATGTCAATTGATTCATTCAGTGTGTTGATTGCCTTTAAATAAGCTATGCCTTCTATGTTTGAAACTACTGCATAACCTAAGTAAACACCATCTTTTACTTCTAATCTTGGAATAAAACCCTCTTTTTTATTTTTATTTAAAATCTTTACATGAATGTTACAGATGGACCTTGGTGGTATTGTAAAATAATTTTTTGAATCAAAATTAAATTTTTGTTTATTTATTTCTAGATGTCCTTCTTCATAATTAATTTTTGCTTTGTTCTGGACAAAAAATTCTGTTCCCAAAATACCGTCATGTTCGATTGGAACTTCATTGGGTAATAAATTAAAAATTGTTGGAATTCCGAAAATATTAATTTCTACTTGTCCTAAAGTATAAACTGCGTGATCGTTAATTCCTGTTAATTTAAGACATTTATTTTCATCAATTTTAATATCAGGATTTAATGCACGAATTTTTAATAAATTTGGTCCTGCTCCTGTGTCAATCATCATTGTTATTGGAACTTTTAACTTTTCAGTATCAATTCGAATGTATGGAATTGCATTTGTTTTTGCTAAATTAATGTTTCTAGATGCATAGTAATTTCTTCTTAATTCTTCCTCAGAGCAACCTACTGAAGAGGAATTTTGGAGTTTCCCTGATTTTGTGTTTGTGAATTTGTTTGTTGTTGTCTATTGTTATCATCCCACATCTTTTTCCTACAATTGGTGGAAATGTGACCTAATTTTTTGCAATAATTACACGCTATACTTTGATTTCTATTCGCAAAGTTTGTAGTATTGTTAGTTCTTGGTTCTTGAGAAAAATTTCTTTGTTGATTTTGGAAAAAATTTTGTTGTTGATTTTGTCCTTGATTTTGGTATAGAGTTCGGAATTGATTTTGTGGTATGTTTCTAAACTGATTTTGTGATGTGTTTCTAAATTGATTTTGAAACTGATTTTGTTGAGGATTTTTGTAAAAGTTTTGACTTTGAAATCTATTAAACATTGGATTTTGATTGTTAAATCGATTCTGATTTTGGTTTGAAAAAGTTTGTCGTGGTCCTGGATAAGAAGAGTTTTCTCGTCTTGGTCCTATTAATTTATTAAGTTGAAAACAGTTTACTGCAAAATGACCTTTTTTTCCACAAACTAGACAAGTTATTATATTATCTTGAGCGACATTAATTTTTGTTGTCTTAGCAAAGTCTTTATTATTTTTAAGATGAGAATTATATTCAGTATTATGCTCATTTTTTCTTAGTTCGCGGTGTGATAACAATTTTCTTTCTATTTCTACTGCTTTGTTAACTATATCTTGAAATGTATCTGCTGTTCCAATTCTTATTTCAATTTCTGGTCTAAGTCCTCGCGAAAAACAATCAACAGTTGTTTTATCTAAACTTGCTTTAAATGGTTCATCTACTCTATTTTCATTGCTAATCCTATGCGCGTCTAATATTCTTTCTGCTGCTTCTGCGATTCTTGACCCATAAGAAATTACATTTTCGTGTTCCCACATATATATTGCTCCTAGTTCTCCTTGTAGCTGATATACAGATTTTGCTGGCGCGTAAATTTGTTTTAATCTTTCTGTTAACTGTTCTACTGTATTAAAATTATTTCCTATTATAATTCTTCTTGCTTCACCCGAAATTCGACTCCTAATTAATTTTACTAAATTTGTTTGTACTTGTGCATTATCAGGAAGCATAGATTTTGCTTCTAAACAACTTTCAATAAATATAGATAGTGATATGTTTTTTCCGTCAAACATTGGTATTG
The DNA here is from genome assembly GCA_032872505.1 of Leptopilina syphax. Taxonomy (NCBI): domain Eukaryota; kingdom Metazoa; phylum Arthropoda; class Insecta; order Hymenoptera; family Figitidae; genus Leptopilina; species Leptopilina syphax. Next base: position 26,789,679 of record CM065472.1, on the reverse strand, counting down.
TTTCTAAAGCATCGCGTAAAGACACTTGCTGATTATTTGGAAGAGCCATGTTTTCCTCAAAATTGTTACTATCTCTAGTGTTGTCAAGAGAATTATTTTCAGAGTTATCGTTTGTTTTAATTTCGTCAGTTAAAGACTTATTTAAGCTTTTATTTGAATTCTGATCCACTAAGGTTTTTTCAGTTATGGTATTTTCACTATCGTTAATGTCACTGTCAAATGAATTATCGTCAGTATCAAAAAGTTGAGACTTAATATACCCTGAGTCAAACTGTTCCTGTAATTCTAAGGGATTAGGGCTTTCTTTAGAATATCTGGGTGTACTTGTTGTTGGTTTTATTTTATAATTAGGAATTCCCGAATTCAATGCTAATTCTGGATTATTCTTTATTTGTAAACGAGTTAAATGTGAGGAATCGGTAGTATTTTTATTTGAAGAAGACATTAAAAACTAGCATAGTGTTAATTGTAAAATTGTCAATCTTGTCTCTTGAATATAAAATACACTTTTCTTTTATAGTAAATATTTTGATCTTGCTTCAGTATAATAGAATATTTTTAAACATGTAATAACAATAACAAATCACAATTAAATGAACAAAATAAAATTTGTTTTAGCACAAATTAAATATCAAAAATGATTCATATACAAGACAAAAAATTCCATAAGTCTAGAGGACTTGAACCCCTATTCAGTAATATAACAAAGGATTTAATTTGATGAATGCACCTTGCAACTTTAAAAATTATAAGTTGAGAGGACTCGAACCTCTATTTATTAATAAAGAATTGCATTAATAAATGCACCATGCACATTAAAGAAAAATTTATAAGTTAAGAGGACTCGAACCTCTATTCATCAATACCAATATAAGATGTATATTTATGAATGCACCTTGCGACTTAAATCTTGTATAATGTTATCAATTAGCAAAAAATCTCTTTTTTTTAAATGTTACTGATTAATTTCAATTATTGTATGTTAATATTATTTGTTATTATTATTTGTTACAAAAAAAAAAATTTCCCCTTTTTTTTAACAATTGGTATACTCATTGATTTATTTATTTTTATTGAATTATTTCATTAATTTAAAAATTATATTCATTAAAATTTTCGAATGTTATTAAAAATTTGACAAAATTATATGGCTGATCGACTTTATAATTTTCCCGGCCGATGCACCAAAATTTAAAAGGGCTTCTGTTACGTCAAAAATAACGAGAAACCTTTTTAAATATACCTATCGTTCCTCGTTTTAAATTAGTTTCATAAATGAATCTAATTTGGGATGAGGATAAGTCAATGAGCCTACTAAATGTATTGAGAGAATAATTTATTTAAAAACCAACAAGAAAGAAAAGAGTTGACAAAATTACAATGAGTACAAAAATTATAAATCTTACTTAAAGAATAACGATTACTGGTGGTGTGATGATAATCTGTTGTCCGATCTCAATGGTGTTGAGCGGTAGACGAAAAGGGGCCTTTTGTTTGTTGTCCTCAGTGGTTGGGTATTAGACCTCTTGTTTACACTAATGAGATAGTGTATTGTATTGTTAAAATATCTGGTTCCTTCCAGACGGTTGTCGCCTCTTGAGCAAATTTCGATAGTTCGAAATTTGGAATGTGTTGTTTCAATATTAGGTATTCGTTGATGGATGAGATTATTTCCAATTTAATATTTTTAGAAATTGTTTAAAATTTATACTTTGCAAATGTATTATAAGAGGTTGTTTAAAGTTCACTTCTTATTTAATACTTGGGGAAATTATTCACTTTTGACAATGTACGTTCAAAATAATACTTGGGGTTATACGTTTCACTTTCAAAGTTGTACTTTGAATTCACTTGTAAACTATGTGATGTTTACTTGTTGACTGAGCGATGTGTACTGGTTGATTCCCAAAAAATTACTCTCTGTTATCTGCAGAAATTGTATCCCTTTTATACGAAACTGTCTTCATTAATGTAATGCTTTGGAATCATTCAAGTGTGGAATTTAAGTTGCACGTGTCGATATTGGTCAGATTAAGTGGGGGTGTTGGGCGACGGCATTGCTGCTGCTAGACGGGGCGACTGTTGACTCTTCTTCTGTCGCACGTGTCGATATTGGTCGGATTTTAAGTGGGGGTGTTGGGCGACGGCATTGCTGCTGCTATACGGGGCGACTGTTGACTCTTCTTCTGTCGCACGTGTCGATATTGGTCGGATTTTAAGTGGGGGTGTTGGGCGACGGCATTGCTGCTGCTATACGGGGCGACTGTTGACTCTTCTTCTGTTTTTTAGTTGGGTTGAGGGGCGAGTCGCTCGTTGCCTTGTTTGTTTTTCTTCATGTGGCGAAGATTTTTTTGAAGGTCGTTTAACTGATGCACTATCGTTATTCTTTTTACATGATTTAAAATATTACTCATCTTTCTTGAATTCATTATACTTGCAAATTGTTTAGATACAAATGAGATATATAAAATATGCTAATTATAATGCAATGGTATGAAATACATAGAATAATAATATAACATATAAGAAAAATACAATATAAAAAATAGGAAATACATTCATAAGTATCGAAGTTAAATTAGGTATATTAACAAGAAGTTACGGACGTAACAAGAGTATAGCCTGAAAATGCGCTTTTTACGGTTGCACGCAAGGACAAAAAATTCAATATCTCCTAAAGTTTCAGACACTCAATCAATTTTTTTTGTGGAAAATACTCGTGAAATTAGTGGTAGGGGACAACATTAATTTTTTAGGCATAGAGCTACCCGGATGCTAATGTAATTCGTCTAATTGCCGAACCTTTATCGGGCAATAAGCTTACTACCTAGGCAAATAGAAAAATCTGAACGATTTCGTCGTGTATTCGTCTAATTGACGGCAGTAAACTTACTGCCTACACAGAAAAAGTTTCGGCACGTCAGATGTACACGTTGTGTCAAATTTTCTTCTACATTTATTTTGCACGCCATCTGTGCCAGTTTGGCGTATCTAACGTGCATTATGTACGTCTGATATCTCGAAATGGCACCTCAGACGTGCAAAATGAAATATACTGCTGTTGACACTGTTCTCGGCGCATCTAATGTCCCGGAATTTTTCCATGTAGGAATTAGGCTTAATGCCAGATTCTTCTAGTTGCCTACGACATCTATATTAACCCCTTCGCAGTCAAGACCAAAATCTCATAAGTGGGCTCAAAATGTCGACAACTTGTTAGAAAACTAAAATTTGTGCAAACGAGCATACTATTGTATTTGAAGTCGCTGATTAAGAATCCGATATCAGATTTTGAAAATTCAAAATGGCGGATCCAATATGGTGGAAATTAAAAATCAACTGAATTCACTTGAAACTTGTTACTCAGGGGTTTTCGGGTTCGCTGATTACGAATTCGATATCAGATTTTAAAAATTCAAAATGTTGGTTCCAATATGGCGGACAACATTTTCTAAAATTTATCAGATTCACTTGAAACTTTTTACTCGGGGATTTTCAGGGTCGCTGATTACGAAACCAATTTTAGATTTTAAAAATTCAAAATGGCGGATCCAATATAGCGGACGAAATTTTCTAAAATTAATCGGATTCACTTAAAACTTTTTATTCGGGGGTTTTCAGGGTCGCTGATTACGAATCTGATTTTAGATTTTGCAAATTCAAAATAGCGGATCCAATATGGCAAATGAAATTTTCTAAAATTTATAGGATTCATTTAAAACTTGTTACTAGTGGGTTTTCGCTGATTACGAAAAACTTTTAAAATGATAATAAATACAAAAATTTCCCCCGCAGTCAGCTGTTAAGTATACTACGTTACTTACGACCGGACCCCAGAGTTTACCACGTGGAGGTTTGCGGTCGAATTTTACACTTCTTTATTTATTTTGTTTCTTTAATATTTTTTTGTTTGTTCTTATATTGGATCCGCCATTCTTAAAACCGATACTACATTTTTAATCTACGACATCAATAAATCCCAAGTAACAACTTTTAAGTAAATCTGATAAATTTTTTAAAATGGCGCCAGCCATATTCTAAACTCTACATTGTATTTTAAAAATCTTATGCTAGATTCGTAATCAGCGACCCCGAAAACAGCCGAGTAACAAGTTTTAAATGAATTGGACGAGTTTGTAAAAATGTCAAAAATCTGCTTGCGTCTATACACGTCATTGACAGTTTGAGCCCACCTGCACCATGACGTGTATACACGTTATCGACTGCCAAGGGGTTAAACAATATTTACACTGAAGAAAATTTATTAGAATCTGATGCGAAATCTCTGAAGAGTGCAGCATCCAGAAAATGTAAAGAAGTAACTCAATCGAATTTATTTTTAAATAATAATAATCGTATACAAAAGTTTAAATAATGCTGAAAAGTATTAAAATCCTTTTTTTAATTTATAAAAAAGCAATTAGTTAATTATTTTAAAAAATTTAATTTAGTTACAGTTAAATTATTGATTTGTATTAATTATTTAATGTGAACGCAATCAAGGATGGTACCAAGCAAAAAATTTTTGGTTATGTTTATATTTTTTTAAGTAAAAATAAAAAATAGAATATATTATATTTTTGTACAATATTGACATAATGTAAAGATATCCAATCTTTTCAACACTACTTTATTTAGTTATTTTATTGTCTTGTTTAATTTTAAATTATTTAATGCGTTTATAATTATATAATTGTGTGGAATTAAATTTAAAAAAATATTTTTATTCATAATGCTTTGTAATTTATTTTAAAAAATATTTGTTTTTTAAAATGTTTAACATTTTGAATGCATAACCTAAAAATATTATTTTTGTTAACTAAATTAAACTTTTGAATTACGATCCAACCTTTCTGGACAACTTCTCCAGATGTCACTTGTGTTCCCTTTGGACAATAGTTACTTTCTCTATATATATTCACTTCCGGTTTTACCTTCTGTAAAGAGTTACATCGGCTTTCTAATTATCCTTTACCTTTTGTATTTCTGAGTGTATAATAAAACCTAGTTTCAGATATTTTGTGTGTTACTGTTTTCCCTGGCATCAGAACCTTTCGTTAACAGGTTATGGACTCAGGCCGCGTAGTATTTGTCGAGTTAAATTCAAGAATCTGTCGTGACGCCTAATCGCGTCTCGTCGGCCATTTTAAATAGCCAACGCGTCCCTCGTGTTTGTTTTGGTTTCGTAATTTTCGCGAACTTTTTCTCTCGTCATTATGAATACAACGGGCGTGCGTTTTGATGTCTTGAACAAAGACAACTATGAGACCTGGAAGATTATGATGCGTGCGGTGCTCATCAAAAATGATATGTGGGGTTATGCTAATGGGACTATCGCAAAACCCGCGGTAGTAGAAGGCGACGCGGCATCGGTTGAAGCTGCAAACAGATGGACAGAAAGTGACTTGAAAGCGCAATCGGACATTGTGATTGCGATGAATCCGTCGGAGATAAAACAAAAATTAAGGGGTGCGACACCACGCATGAAATTTGGACCAAGCTAGCGGGAATATACCAGTCTAAGGGTCCGGCACGGAAGGCCGCACTGTTGAATATCTTGATGTCCTTAAGAATGCAGGAGGGCGATGATGGTCGAGAGCATTCGCGTACATTCTTCGACGTCGTGGACAAGTTAGCTGAGATGGAAGAAGACATCAACAAAGACCTGCAGACCGTGATGCTTCTACGAAGTTTACCAGAATCGTTTGAAAATTTTCGCTGTGCAATCTCATCACGCGTTGAGTTGCCTGACCTTGAAAACCTGAGAATAAAAATTACGGAAGAGTTCGACGCTCGGTGAAAAAGGAATGGAAAATAAAGTGCTATAAGTGCGGTAGAATGGGTCACACAGCAAAATTTTGTAGGACGCCTAAAAATGACAAAGAAACCGCAGGCACAGCGGAAAAGTGAGTTTACTTACAACATTGGAAACGTCGACGGATAAATCATTTTAAATTGACGGTGTCGCGAAAGATAGTGGCTGGTGTTTCGACAGCGGATGCACGTCCCATAAAGCATCGTTCATTAAGATTAATGAGAATCAGGATTTCGGTAAAGTGAGTCTTGCCAGCAGTGCGCGCGCGAATATATCGGGAAAAGCCACTGCGACAACAGTGACAGAAGTGCACAGTGATAAAAAGATCGTCGAGTTATGTGGCACTTTATTTGTTTCGGAACTACGGACAAACTTGATTTCCATTAGTAGAATAACCGATGCGGGACACGATGTGATATTTAGTGAGAACAAAGCTAAAGTGTTGGACAAGAAGGGAAATGTGTTAATCGAAGGAACGCGTGAAAACGGTTTGTATTATTTACGAAACTCGACCGAACCGGAATGCAAGATGTCAGAATCAGCTGTGACAGTGTTTACTCTAAGGGAAAACTCGATAGAAGATTGGCACATTTGAATGTCATGTTTCTCAAGGAAGCTATAAAGAGTGGATCCATGAGAGGTTTCAAACTTGATGGAAAAGAGGATGATTTCGAGTGTCATGTTTGTCTTCAGGGGAAGATGTGTCGACCCTTTTTTCCGAAAGAATCCACGCGAGTGACAGTTCCCGGTGAGTTAATACATTCGGACATTTGCGGACCAATGCGCGTGGAATCAAACGGCAAAAATGTGTACTTTATAACGTTTATCGATGACGCGAGTTGGTGGTGCGAAATTCGTCTTATAAAAGGGAAAAGTGAAGCTGTGATCGAGTTCGAGAAATTTTTAGCCCTGGTGAAAACGCAACGAGAAATAAGTGTTAAGTGCTTACATACTGATAATGGCAAAGAATACGATAACCTCGTATTCGATGCTGTTCATCGAATACACGGTATCAGTCGATGTATGACGGCGCCGTACAACCCGGAGCAAAACGGCGTGGCGGAGAGACGAAACCGAACTCTCGAGGACATCGCTAGATGTTTACTTATCCAGTCAAATCTGCCAGCTTGTTTTTGGGGTGAATCGGTAAATACAGCGAATTTTATTCACAACCGGTCACCTGTCAGAAAACTTAACGGTAAATCACATTATGAAATTTGGCACAGTCCGCCAGACGTGTCTAACTTCAGAAGGTTCGGCAGCGAAGTCTTTGTCACGTATCGGTCGCCAGGAAGAGGAAAGTTTGAACCAAGATCGAGAAAAGGTATTTTTGTGGGATACAGTACCGTGTTGGAAGCTTATAAAATTTGGATACCAGACGAGCGAAAATTCGAAATATCGAGAGATGTGAAATTTTTGAAGAAGAAATCAAGCCTATCGCTGAAGAACGTCGAGAATCCCTTTCTGAAAAATCACTCGCTTACTACGCCACAATTGTCATCGGATAATACGAACGAAGAGGTTACCATCGAACTCGATTTGTGTGACAGACCAAAACTCACGGAACCAGTTAATCAAGACTTAGAATTCGAGGACAACGACGATGAAATGGAACACGAAGACTTTGACAACGACGATGATATTGAACACGAGGACAACGACAATGAAAGTGTTGGAGATGATTTTCTTGGATTCCCTCAAGAAAATGGACCGCGACGAGGAAGACCGCGCATTGTACGCACCGGGCTACGCGGTAGTCCTAGAAAAGTTCGTGCAGCTAACTGCAATTTGATCGAGTCCGACATCTATTTGATTATGTTAGCGGAAATTTTCTTGAAACGTGCGTTGGATGGTTCTGATTCTTACGAGTGGATGCTGGCCATGGCGGAGGAAGTCAAATCGATCCTGACAAAAGAAACGTGGAATCTAGTGGAAAGAGCGGATGCCTCACACTCAGGCATCATCGGGAATCGATTCATACTACGAAGGAAGTCCGGATCCGATGGCCAGATGGAGAGGAGGAAAGCCAGAATAATAATAATGGTAGGGACTTTCACGAGACCTACGCGCCGGTTGCACGTTTAAGCTCAGTTAGAACCACCGTTGCTCTCGCTGCCCAAGAAGGGGATGTATATTCGACAGTTCGATGTGATGACGGCGTATTTGAACGGCGTTCTAGAGGAAACAGTGTTCATGGAGGTTCCTGATCGAATGGAAGAAGTTTTGTCGTTCATCATAGACAAAAATAAGGGCGATAGGGAATTTATCGAAAAATCTCGAAGCATGCTGAAGGCACTGAGGAGCGGGGACAAAATCTGTCACATGAAGAAAGCCTTGTACGGCTTGAGGCAAGCCGGCCGAGCTTGGTACAAGCTCTTCGACAAGGAATTGCGGAATCTTGGACTGACTCAAACAGCGAAGAAGCAATGATTGTCGTGATATATGTCGACGACTTTCTCGTGATGAGTCGAAACCTTGCTAAAATCGATCAATTCGGAACCAGATTAGAAAAGATCTTGGAGATCAAGGACGTTGGAAGTTTAAAACATTGTCTCGGAATGGACTTCACGAGATGCGAAGAGGGAATCTTTATCAGTCAAAAAGAATACATCATGGATGTTCTCCAGCGCTTCAACATGATGGACTGCAACCCGGTGACAACTCCCCTGGACTGCAGCACGAAATTAGTTGAAGGCGAAGTGTGGTCCGACTTCGACGGACAAAAACCACCCTACCGTGAACTGGTTGGCTGTCTGCTGTATTTATCCATAATAAGTCGGACGGATATTTCTCACGCAGCCAGCAAGCTTAGACAGTTCAACGACAAATTCAACAAAACGCACTGGACAGCTGCAAAGCGGACACTCCGATATCTCAAGGGCACCGCCGATCACGGGATACTCTACAAGTATAAAAAGGATGATCTTGTCGGTTTCGTGGATGCTGATTGGGCTGGATCTATCGACGACAGGCGTTTATTCACAGGGTACGGATTTATAATGAATGGAGGAATCATGACCTGGGACTCGAGGAAGCAGCAAACTGTTGCCCTAAGCACGACTGAGGCAGAGTATATGGCACTGTGTGAGGCTGCCAAGGAAGCGGTGTATCTACGTCGATTCCTGAGGGGGCTGGGTCAACCAGCTGATCACGATACGAAGATCTGCATCGACAACCTCAGCGCTCAGAGGTTGTCAACTTTCCCAGTCTTCCACGGCCGAACAAAACATATTGATGTTCGGCATCATTTTGTTCGGGAAGTCATCGAATCTGGTCAGATTTTCCTGGAGCACGTAGGATCAAGTGACATGTCTGCGGACATCTTCACCGAGGACTTGTCAAGGCCAAAGCATGAAAAGTGTGTCTCTTCGATTTTAAATCATTTTTTAAGACATAATTAAATTTTTGAAATAATGTGTATAATAAAAATCTTTCTGAATATTTGATATTTTGTAAAATTGAATTAAAAAATAATTAATTTTTTTGTAGTATTTTGTTATAATTTTAAAAAATTAATTTTTAAGGGGACATTCCTGTTCAAAACAGGCAAAAAGTAGTCTTTTTTAGTATATATTATTAAAATAACTATGACATTTATTTAAAAAATGTCTTTTACATGTAATAAATAATTTATTTAAGAATTTGTAAAAAAAAAATTTTTCATTTTTATTTCAAAATGGCGACGATATACGCCATTTTCGAAAATGCCCATTTTTGGTGGTAAGATCGATTCCAAACTTTCTATAACAGATAAAACCAAAAACGAAGTGACATTCTCTTCGTTAGATATTTCTTTAGGTGTGAAACTTAAAAAAAATGGAATTTTCTTTCCCCCCTTTTTTTACAGTTCTTTTTCCCCAAAACATGCCAAAAAAGGAGTTTTTATTCAGAATTTCTCTTATAAAAAAGGGGAGTTGGAAATTTTCCAGTTTTTGAGGTTTCAGTTTTAGGCATGAGGACGCTGAATCAAAAGCCGTTTGATTTTTTAAAATCGCTTCAGAAGAACTCGAGATTTCACTCTTACCAGATCAAAAAAAGACATTTTGAGAAAAACGCATTGTTCATAAGTTTCGAATTTTTTTTTAAAAAAATCATCGGATTTGCTTCAAAATCGTTACTCGGGGGTTTTCGAGGTCGCTAATTACGAATATTTAATCAGATTTTTAAAATTCAAAATGGCGGATCCAATATGGCGGACATTCTTTTTTTAAATCATTGGATTTGCTTGAAAATCGTTACGGGGGGATTTCGCGGCGCTGATTACGAATATGACATAATTTTTTTAAAATTAAAAATGGCAGATGCAATATGGTGGACGAAAAAAAAGTTAAAATAAAAAATTTTTCTTTTCCGCCATGTTGGATCCGCCATTTTGAATTTTGAAAATTTGATATCTAATTTGTGATCAGCAACACCAAATACATTTTTGTTTGTGTTTTTTAAAAAATGCAAATGAGCAAACATTTAAATCATTCGATTGCTTATCCGCATACAAAAACATCTTTTACATGGCGAAGAATAAGGATGTATAACTTTTGCTTTACTTCGAATTTCGCAATAATATTTTAGGAGAGTATTCTTGACACTATAAGAAATCCAAAAATAAAAACAAAAAAAATCGATTTTTTTGACATTTTGAACTGGAATGACCGCTTAAAGAAAAAAAAGTCTTTAAAATTCAATATTTTCAGTATTTTTAATTTAAATTTCCAAAAATCTAAATACATACAAAAATAATATCTTAGAATTATTTTTAAAATTTTGGAATAAAAATTTATATTTAAAATTTTAATTGACATTCATCAAAAAATTAATTAGTTTTTTTTTAATTATACAAAAACTCTTTTAAAGAAAACATTTAAAATTTGGTAAAATCTTTTACAAATAATAGAATTTTTATTGAAAAATATAAATAAAAATGATCAAATTTTTGTTGAATTTTAATTATAAACAGGACCATAATTTCTTAAAAAATTCAATGAGTCCAAAAAGTAAATATTCATAAATTTTTATTTACATTGGGGTAAGGCTTTCTGAAGTATACTCATGATTTGCGAAGAGTATTTTAATTTCATTGAAACACTATAATTTAAAAGTAAATGAGATAATTAATTAAATTTTCTTAACAGCATTTTATTCTACGTAAAATGTGGAACTATTACCAAAAAAAAAATTCTGGGCCCGCATTTTATTTACAAAATAAAGCTATATTTTTGTTAAGCGCCATATTGGATTCACCCTTTTGAATTTAATTTTTATTAAAATTTTCGAAATTATGTATCAAATGCTTAATAAATAAAGCATTAACAAACAAATTGAAACCAATTCAACGCATGTAACGCGGCAGTGCAACTGCCCGCGAAACTGCACGCTTCATGTCTTTTTTACAGCGTGTAACAGGCTTAAAAACCATCAGTACACTTCAGAAAGCCTTACCCATTGTTCAAAGATAATTAAATCTAAAATAATTATACGAATTAGTTTTTTAAAATATTTGCGCTTGTTCACAACTGGAGGCGGGGTGGGAGTCAAAAATTGATAAAAAATTGTACATTTGGTTTATGGAACAACGATAAAATTTATACCTCTCATACATACCTCGTTCTCGATCTCCCTTTCTTTTACTCCTTAATCTATCTGTGAGTGAAAAAAGAAAAATAATTAGCCAATAAGGAAATAAGACGCCCATTTGGTATTTTGGCTTGAAAGTAAAATTCCCCACTTTTCCTTCCCCTATCAAATTCTGTTCCTCTCTTTCTACCTGACACGGAAAATGAAGAAAACATGATACCCCCTTCTAAACCCAAAAAGTGGGCATTACTTTCTTAACTATTCGTCTCTCTTTCGCTACTACTCTAAACTAAAAGAAGAGGCAATACCTCCCTCCCTCTCTTTTTCTCTCACTGCGGACAGAATGTACACGCTGGACAGAATATACAGGCTGTGGACAGACTGAATGAAAGAAAGAATTCGAAGATTATTATAGTTAATAATAATAATTGATGCTATTGGTCGATACTATTTCATCTATGACGTCACGAGCGTTTTCTGATTTCATGTGACAGGCAGCCTTGAAAAATACGCCAAGCGAGAAACGTAAAATTAAAATAGCGAGTATTAATTTAAACAGCCATTTTAACTGCTGTAAATAAAATAATACAATTATAAAAGTATGGTTTAAATCATAAGACATTAAAATTATCATGGTATAATTTTAGGTTATATTTATGAAGACTTAAGTACATCATTTAGTAATCATTTATAACGTTTTTTTCTAACTTTAAAATAGTACATTCACAATAGTTTAACATGGAACTTTACAATTAAAAGCATGTGATTTAGATTTGAGAAAAGTTAAATTTCATTTTGATTTTATACAGTGTAAATATTGTTTAATATATTTATTCATTCATAATAGTCTAAACATAACCTAACTCAATTTTCAAACACGTTGGTCGATGACTTAAAACATATAGAGAGTCAAACGATTCTCCTATAAAAAATTACTAGAAACTAGTAAATTGCGCTTTCCGCCTTTACGCCGACGCTTCGACGTCTACATGGGACGGCACCTTAATGTATTATAGCACCAGTTTTGGAGATAATATGTACACCCTGATGTTGTAATGTTTTCCTTCTGGTTTGACGGCGTTTTACAAAGTAGTGACACATCTATCAAAATTTTGTTAGTTCGTGACGTATAAGTTCGTTCATACGTCACGAACTAACAACATTTTAACAGATGTGTCATGACTTTTTAAATCGACGTCAAACTGGAATGAAAGCATTAAAGCTATGTACAAAAAAAGTATAGTTAATTCTATATAGATCAAAGTTAAAAGTGACCATTCTTGTGTTTCAAAAATGACATATATTTTTTTGTGTTATAAAAAAAATTATTTTTTTCACTTTTTTTAGATACCATAGCAATTGGTATGAAATGCCAGTCAGAATAAGAAAACATTTATCAGTTACTAGCTGTCTTACCCGTCTTCGACGGGTTTTAGTTTCTACCAATACATTTAACAGTGTGTCTACCAATCTGGAAAATCAGGAAATAGCTCGGGAATTTAAGTTGACCGGAAAAAAATAATAATTAGTTACCATTAGCTATTTCAGTAAAAAAATATTACTATTTAAATCAGTGATTGACTTTTTATCATCAAATTCCTATAGGGAAGGCATCGTTAATAAAAATATATGCAATTTAAAAAAAAAAAATTTTTATTTTTTTAGGTATTTTAGAAAGTTTGCTGCAAATTTTCCTCAAGTTTTCATTGCAAACTTGCCAAGAGGGTGACATTTTTATTTGTGCAACACCTTCTGGAAAAGAGCTACTTTTCTTTAACATAAATGCAGCACAAAGTGGTCAATTTCTGCATATTTAAAAGTGTGCAGGAAAGTGTACTTTCCTGCACACTTTTCTGTAAACAGTATAATATACACTATAATCAACATAAAACTATATTTATTGATTAGAAACGTATAAAAATTACTTTTTTCGGTAAACAGGTGTTGCACAAAGTACTGTGTGCAACACGTACGAAAGAAGATTTTCCGACTTCGTACTTTCTGTACTTGTTGCACAATATACTATTGTATGCAAGTTTGTTGCAAACTTGGATGCAAACTTGCGAACTTTGCATAGAAAACTTGCAGCAAACTTGCAGAAAAATACTGTGCTTTGTGGGTTAGGATATGTTTACCATTAATTAAGACTTTACAATTTTTCTAAATCAAAGATAAATTGGATGCAATGAAAGTACAAAAAAGTAATAAATTAGAAAAATCAAGAAAAAAATTGTAATTCATATCAGCCCAGACAGCACGTAAGCTTGCAGCAAGCTTGAGGCAAGCTTGCCGTGCAAGATTGCCAATATTGACGTGCAAGTTTGCGGCAAGCTTGCCACAAGCTTAAAATGTCCCACTTATAGCAAGCTTCATGTGCAAGTTTGCTGCAATATTGCACTGCAAGCTTGCAGCAATATTCCACTAAAGGTTGCCGCAAACTTGATGTAATCTTATATGGAAATTGTTTATTATATAAAATTAATTATTTATTATTAGCAACAAATTTATATTTAATATTTTTAATTTTTATTAAACATTAAAAAATCATAACAACGTTATAATAATAATGTTATTAATTTCCCCAAAGAATTGGAGTTGGGAACTATTATCCATGATCAGTGGATAATAATTAAAAATTGTCAACATCGTAGCAGACGTTAACTATACACATTATCATTTAAGATAATATGGTGAAAAGCCTGTTCAGCGGACCGATACTAATACTCTGCGCGAGACAAGTCGTGCGCGCGAGAGATATTTCTTGCCATCTACCAGGGAGTTAGAGAATTATAAGAGAAACTTCTATTAGTTTTCCAATTCCTTGCTAGATGGCGAGAAATACCTCTCTCGCGCACGACTTGTCTCGCGCAGAGTATAAGTATCGGTCCGCTGAACAGGCTTTTCACCATATTATCTTAAATGATAATGTGTATAGTTAACGTCTGCTACGACGTTGACAATTTTTAATTATTATCCACTGATCATGGATAATAGTTCCCAACTCCAATTCTTTGGGGAAATTAATAACATTATTATTATAACGTTGTTATAATTTTTTAATGTTTAATAAAAATTAAAAATATTAAATATAAATTTGTTGCTAATAATAAATAATTAATTTTATATAATAAACAATTTCCATATAAGATTACATCAAGTTTGCGGCAACCTTTAGTGCAATATTGCTGCAAGCTTGAGTAGATATACAGGGAGAGTTCTAACTCACTAAAATTGAACTGCGCATGCGCGTACCTGAGTTTTGGCGCGAAAATTTAAATTTTGAATCTAAGTATATTTGGATATGTGTGAACATGATCATTTGGTATGAGATTTTTGATGCACTTTGATCAGCATGTGATAAAAGGTAAGTATTATGATGCTAAGGCGGATATTACATCACAAGGGGGGGGTAATATTCAGACCATGATTCTGAGGCGGATATGACATCACGGGGGGGGCACGATGCTGAGCCGGAAATGACGTTATACTTCCTAGAATTTTGACATGTGTAATTTGATATCTTGTTTATTAGATTCTTTTTTAAGGAATTTTTACCATCTACTTGTTGTTTATAATATCTTTGATTTATTGCTTCCGGTTTGGGATTTATCTAAAAAAAATTCCCCACGTGTAATTTGATACCTATTTATTTCCTGGAATTATTTTCTTTATTTAAGCTATTGTTTTACATGTAATTTGATATCTTTGATTTATTGCTTTCGGTCTGTTTTATTATACAGTTTATTTATTTTGTTTTTGACTAAGTTTTATCTAAGGAATTTTTGCAAACATTTTCGGTACTTTTCATAAGAATGCTTTTGATCTTACCGCAATTCCACGAAATCTATAATTAACTTCAAGGTCAAATAGGTCATATATTGTGTATATAAAGAGAGCAGTTTTTCTAAAATGTCAAATATTCAATGTATAAATGGTAAATTATTGTAAAGAGAGGATAAATAAATACAAAAATGCATACAATTAAATTTATTTTTATTTTAACCTTTCTCAAATACATTATAATTCAGATTCGTTTATCCAACTGTTATGAGAATTATCAAAACCTAACCATTTTACAAATACATTAGATCCTCGTTTTTTTAATACTTTTTTAACTAAATATACATCTGGATATTTAACTTTAGAAAGTTCTTGCTCGTAAAAACATCAACTTATTAGATTTTCCTGATAATCCTTCAAGATATATGTTATTGGATTAGTATTTTTTACATCGCTTATAGTAAATATTTCTGTAGTCCAGTTTGGTGTATAACCTTTCTCAAAAACATGTTTAACTTTACTTATACGTACTCTATCTCCAACTTTAAATTTCTTATTATATTGCCTGTTTACTAAAACTTTTTTAAATGTATTAAACAATAAAATATTTTCATTTTGAGCATTTACATCTTTCGGTTTCATTCTTATTGTTCGATGATTACTATTATTATACGCATTTACTAAATCACTTAATATGTCTATCCATTTATAATTACCGCGTAAACTGAAGTGCATCCACATTTTATTCTTCAAAATACAATTAAATCGCTCACAAATTGACGCTTTCAAATTACTATGCGTAGAATACAAGTTAATGTTATAACTTTTAATGAGATTTTCAAACTGTGAATTATAAAACTCTTTTCCTTTATCTACTTGCAAATTTTTTGGTATACGCTTTTTAAATAAAATAGATTTCATTGCCGCAGTCACATCTTCACCTTTTTTGGACTTTACTGGAACAGCCCAAGCAAACTTTGAAAATGTATCAATGACGGTTAACATGTACTTGTAACATGTTTACATTGTTAATTACCTTCAAGTGTGCGCAGTCTGCTGTCTAATTGTAAAATAATCTCTTTGCTGGTAGACATCATCTCTATATTTCTTTCAATACTGATTCTTAGATTTTCAAAATATTTTTTTATCAAATCTTCTATCTCTGAAATCTTTACAACATTGTCATTTATATCATTTCTCACAGAACCGATTACATCATAGATGGCGTTCGTTTTAGATTCAATAATTTTGTTTACAGTATTCAAGTTTACTGCATCACTGTTGCTCTCAGCATCAGCTACGTTACAAAGCTTCTTATTTTCAATATTAAAATCTCCTTCACCAGTCAACTTAAAACCAAGTCCTGATGGACCTCGATTTGAAGTTTCTGTGCTTTTAAACTGACGTCCGAATATGTCGATACTCATTATGAAAATGATAAAAATTTCTGCAACTGTTAATTAATTAACAATTCCAGCTTCTCTCAACTCTTCAATAATTGATATAATCTCATTATTATGACTGGGATTTCCAGCTGCTTGAGATGCCAAGAGCAATCTTAAACGATCAACCAATTCATTAGGATCATCCCAATAAACATAATCAATTTTTGTATCTTCTTGTTGAGTCATATATTCTGGAATTAAACCTTCACCAGAATGTACTGCTATATAGTTTAGATATTTTAAACTCTTTTTATCTCTAACAGCGCCATCTGCTTTGTAATATTTTTTATGAGCATTAGTTGATATTACAATATTTTTATAATTTTCCCGATCAACTACACTTAAAACAGCTTCTTCTGGAACTTTTTTGAATAAAAGCTCAAGTAAACCTTTCGTTGCAGGATATGTTTTATTACCTACACTAATATTATTTTGTTCAAAATTTATTCCTGAATTACCAATCATTAATTGCCCTTTAGATAATTTACGAACTCCATATGAAGGATCTAAATCTTTTCCCTTTTCATCCAACATTTGAAGATATAAAATAGCACCATCTTTCTCTGATTTATCTCCATCTCCATTATCATCTCCATCATCATCATAATCATCATCATCATCATCATAATCATCACCGTTATCGTCATCATCAGCAGCTGTTGCAAATGATAAGTCATCTCTTAAAAATGAATCATTCTCTTTCTTAACTTCTTGATCTTCTTCAAACTCTAAAAGAAGGTCTCCCTCTCTTTCAATTTTTACTGGTCGAATTTGTTTAACAATTTCAATGTCATCAACTAATTTCTGAATTGGTGTCACTATAGGTTTAAACGTATTATTTAAAGTCAGTTCAATTTCTTCCTTGCCCAATTTCATCAGTCTATGCTTTCGTCGAATAGCATCACTGGCTTTTGCAATTTGACCAAGTGTTCTTTTTGTTTTCGCAAATGTTTCAAGTGTGTAGAAGACATGTTGATTGACTAATGTCTTGAATGAAACTGTTTATAAAGAATATCATTTCTCTAATTTTATAAAACAATCAAAACACTTTCTATATCTGCCTTCATTGATATCACGATCTTTATCAATCACTATAAAATCATGCTTATTTTTCCAACAAGAGTTGCAAAGTTTTTTAAATTCCATAAATGTCATATCAGAATTTACATGATCATCATAAATATGTCTAAGATTCATTTCATCTTGTTTGAATAAAACTAGTAAATTAACATTGTCACGTATTAAATGTTTTGGAATGCGCGCATATGTTTGACATAAATAAAAGCAATCCACAGCTTTGTGTCTTCCCATAGCAAAAAAAGCTTTAATATTATCTTGTTTTTCACATGCTACGTCATCAAATATAAATATTGAGTTTTGTAACGCATTGTTTGGTTCTACAACATCCACATGTTCATTAAATGGAAAGTAGCCAACACCCTCTACTGGTTGCAAAATGTTTTCTAAAAATTTGTATTTTGGTTGATATAACGATTTTGAGTACACATAAACATTTTCAAATCGTAATCCATTGGGATGTATTAAAAGAGCAAGTAATGCATTTGTCTTTCCACAATTTGACGGTCCACAAAATATTGCTCGCACACTATTTGGCAATAAATTTCCATGACGATTTTCTGTTTTTTTATCACAATCTTGAACAAGAGTGTCAAAATTGTAGACTGGCAATTTAATCGATTGTGCTTCAAACTCCATTCTTACGATAACTGAGGTTAAAACTATAAATACAAGGTTTTTAATAGTTTCAATGTCAGTTCACTGTAGACGCTTGTAACGTTTGCATGCAAGTCCAATAATAAGGTCCATGCTACTTTACAGCAACTGATTGCTAGGTCTAGTTTTTTAGGAGAGGTTTGCGATTTGGTGTCGATCGTCAACTCTTTCATGCTTTGGGCAAGGTCCACGATTCCTACTGTCGGAGGCAATTGGGATAATTGACTATTACTGTGATAATTGACTATTGCTGTCATAATTTTTTTGTTAAATCATTAAAGGTCGACTGCTTGTAGTCAAATGACAAAAAACTATAAATACATTGGTTATATAGATTTCCACTTTAGTCTTGAAAAAGTTTTCCTACCGAAAAGAATATAAATATGGGTGTAAATAAAAATCAAATTAGTTTAAAGAAAACTTCGAAAAGAGTAAGACGAGGTAGAGGTGTCTTGAATAAAATTATCAATAAATTACCTTTTGAACTTCATATACCTGGCTATCAATACTGTGGTCCAGGAACAAAATTGGCAAAAAGATTAGCACGAGGTGATCCAGGAATCAACCCTCTCGACGCTGCTTGTAAACAGCACGATATTTCTTATTCAAAAAATAGGGAAAGTGTAGAAGCTAGAAACGCAGCTGATAGAGTACTTGCTGACAAAGCTTGGCATCGTGTGTTTGCTCCTGACGCAAATTATAGTGAAAGAGCTGCAGCTTACGCAATAACAAATGCAATGAAGGTCAAATCAAAATTGGGCATGGGAATCAAGTCAAAAGAAAATATGAAGAAAAAGAGGGAAAAGAAAAAATCAACGTTGAGGAAAATTGTAACCGCAGCTAAAAAATCTATGAAATTAGATACAAATGCACAGTCTACTATTAAATCAGCACTTGAAGGTGCACGTTTGGCACTTAAAATTGCTGGTGGCAGGCGAAAAATTAATAAACCTCGAGTTTTACCGATACCTTCTAAAGTGGGAGGAATTTTACCTTTTCTTATTCCTTTGTTTGCGGGTTTAAGTGCAACAGGGGCTCTAGCAGGGGGAGCAGCTGGCATAGCAAAAGCTGTAAATGATGCAAATTCTGCAAAACGTCAACTAGAGGAAAGCAAGCGACATAATCAAACAATGGAATCTATTGCCTTAGGAAAAGGTCTCTTTCTAAAACCATATAAAGCAGGACTAGGCCTTCATCTAAAACCCTACAAATTAGGACAAGGATGCAAGTCAAAAAACTTGAAGTAAAGCTACCTCATCGTGCGCTAACAGATTTAGATTTACTAAAATTTGCAAAAAGTTTAAAAATTCCATATTTTCGAGGAGTTTTTATGCGAAATGAACTACCTATGCGTGGTCCTAAAGAAAATGAATTTGCAATAATAAATCTAGATGATAAAGATGGTCCTGGTACACATTGGTGTGCATATAAAAAGAGTAAAGATAAAATGATATATTTTGATAGCTTTGGTAATCTTCGACCACCTTCGGATCTTGTTAAATATTTTGGTGTTGGTAGCATAAAATATAATCATAAACGATATCAAAACTATAATACATATGTATGCGGACATTTATGTCTTAAATTTTTATGTAAACAATTGAATATTCCTGATTTGTATACTCTGCATATAAATAAATGATATTCTTAGTTTAAATGTCAGTTATTAATTTGACCTCATCATGGACGATTCACTTATTTTAACGTTGTCTGGAAACTCTTCCATCTTAGAATCTCAATTTTTTCCACCAATAGAGTTGTCTAATTATAAAAATTATGCTCTTGGTCTTGTTGAATTTTTAACTTTTTATTCTATTCCTAATATAGATGTTGGAAAGAATAAATTTTACGTAGGAAATGAAGAAATTATTATACCTACAGGAAGTTATGAAGTTAGTGATATTGATCAAGTTTTGCATTTAATTTTAAAAAATAAAGGAATTAATTTTAGAATCAAACCAAACAATAATACATTGAAATGTACAGTTTATTGTGATGAAGAAATTAATTTTAAACCCAATGATTCTATAGGTAGTTTGTTAGGATTTTCTCCTTGCAAATTAAAAGCTCAAGAATACCATGAGTCTGATCAACCAGTATCAATCATTAAAATAAATTCCTTAAGAGTAGAATGTAATATAACAACCGGAGCATACATTAATGGTGAAAAAGTGCATACAATTCATGAATTTTTTCCTATTGTTCCACCAGGATATAAAATAGTGGAAGTACCAATTCACGTCATTTACTTGCCAGTCGCTGTCAAGACAATAGACTATATTCAATTGCGAATTGTAGACCAAGACGGAAATTTAGTTAATTTTCGAGGGGAAACTTTAACAATAAGGCTTCATATTAAATCCTTAAAATAATGGGTATTGTTTTTAATAATAGAAAAAGGATTGGTTTTGGTTATAAAATTAAGACACCATGCCAGAATCAAATCAGTCGTCGGCGAATCTTGAAGAGATTAACACCTCAGAACCTGCAACTACTGAAAAATCTCGGTCTAAAGATTGTAAAAAAAAGGAAGAGAGTAAAAAAGAGATTTAAGGTTATTTTTACTTGTATTTGTGCCTTTGTATTTCAACGTATTATTTTTTGCTATGGAAGGGGAAATTTTAAATATTGATTCACCAGTAATTTTTGATGAATCTATTGCTCATTATGAAGTTCATGCGCAACAACCATACACCTCATCAACATACAACAATAGTGACGAAATCCGCATCACGGTACAGAATCAGGATCATTGCTTATTTCCAAGCAAAAGCTCGATTCACATCACTGGAAAACTTGTGAAACCTGATAGAACAGCTCTAGAGCGTACAAATTTAATTTCTAATGGCATATGTCATTTATTTGAAGAAGCAAAGTATGAACTTAATGGTGTAGAAATTGATAAAAATAAAAATGTTGGTCTTACAAGTTTAATGAAAAATTATATTTCTCTGGATGCTAGTCAAAATAAATTTCTTGAAAATGTTGGCTAGTTAGAATTTACCAATGAACCAACCTTAACAAATGCGCAAGGTTATTTTGATGTATATATTCCTCTCAGTATGATTTTTGGTTTTGCTGAAGATTACCAAAAAGTTATTATTAACGCAAAACATGAGCTTATTTTAATCAGATCAAGAACTGATGCTAACGCAGTGTTGCAAGTAGCACCTTTAGAAGAGTTTTAAATTGTCATTGAAAAAATTGAATTGTTATTACCGTACATAAAATTATCAGATGCTCGAAAATTTAAATTATTAAAATATATTGAAAAAGATCCATCTATTTCAATAAGTTTTAGAACTTGGGAATTGTATGAATATCCTTTATTACCAATTACTCCTAAGCATATTTGGAGTGTAAAAACTTCAAGTCAATTAGAGAAACCTAGATTTATTGTATTAGGGTTTCAGAGAAACAGAAAAAATATATAAAAAAATAAGTTTATATAAGTTTATATAAGTTTATATAAGTTTTGAAAAAAGTTCAAAACTCTAGTTTTTTTGATCATTGTGATTTATCTGATGTCAAATTATTTTTAAATTCACAATGTTATCCTTATGGCAACATGAATCTGAATATTGGTAGAAATCAGTACTCTACTTTATATGAAATGTTTACAAATTTTTAAGCATCTTATTATAGTAAAGAGTCTCAACCAATTTTATCAAAAAAAGAATTTTTACAATATGCTCCTTTAGTTGTAGTAGATTGTTCAAAACAAAATGAGTCTTTAAAAAGTGGACCAGTTGATATCGGCCTAGAATTTGAATCAAAAGAAAATTTTCCCGCCAATACTTCAGCTTATTGCTTAGTTTTGCATGACCGCATCGTTGAATATAAACCAATCAGTGAAATTGTCAAAAAAATTGTTTAACTCTAAGCGTATATATATATATATATATATATATATATATATATATATATATTTAACTCTTTACGCGTAATGAGATTAGTTGATTTAAAAATGCAGTACTTGATA
Organism: Leptopilina syphax; assembly: GCA_032872505.1. Classification (NCBI taxonomy): domain Eukaryota; kingdom Metazoa; phylum Arthropoda; class Insecta; order Hymenoptera; family Figitidae; genus Leptopilina; species Leptopilina syphax. The sequence continues at coordinate 26,767,352 of CM065472.1, read as the reverse complement.
GATGTGCAAGGATTCAAATTGCCAATTAATGAATTTGTTTTAAAAGAATTAGCTATAGTTTCTGTAAATAATGATTCAATACCAATAAATATGGTTTTCCAACCTCCTTGTCCATGGAATTGCGTCACAAACAAATATAAATGTATCAATCGTTGGTTAGAAAATAATTTCCATGGTATTCGTTGGAATGCTGGTGATGTACCGTACGTTTATTTAAAAGAAATTTTAGAAAATGTGTTTAAAAAAGCAAAGACAATTTATGTTAAAGGTTTAGAGCAGAAAAAATGGTTAAAAAGCTTAATCGATGAAAAATATTGTATTGAAATTATCGACATGAATGATTTAAATTGTCCTTCATTAAAAAAGTTAAACATTGAAACATGTATTGGAACTTGTTCAAAACATTTAATCAACAATAAAACTTTTACTTGTGCTCTTCAGAATGTGATAAACTTAAAAACTTGGTTCTGCAAAAACTGTAATATTTAAGTATTTTTGGTTTAAAATGTGTATTCAATTTTTTTCCTCAATAAAATTACAAAATATCAATTGGACTGTAATTATTATTCCTAACCTAACCCTATTATTTTCAGGTATAAGAAACAACAACATTTATTTTGATTACATTCATTTATTATAATAAATTACAATATTTTTAAGTATAATTTATTGTAAAAATTGTACAAAGTAAACAATAGAGAACTAATACAAACTAACATTTTATACATCAATTTCATCTATATCCATTGGATCTTGGTGTTGGTAACCCTAAGGAAGGGTGTCAGTTTTCCCTGGTATCAAAATTCTTTTATCATCCTGCCAACTTAAAGCAATTTTATTTTGTTTTACAGTAAATACATTATGTTTTTTGCTGCGTATAAAGTGCTGAGATCGGATCAGGTTTTCATTTTCATTGAGAGTATGCTTAAAATCATCGAATCCTATTCTTTTTAAAGTTGAATATTTTACCCCTTTTGCTTTCTTTTTAGCTTCCTCATCACCCCATAACTTGAATGCATATAGTTTTGATCTTAAACCTATAAATTCATCTACAATTTTACCGTTATTTTCGTCTTTCATAAGACCCAGGATTTTTTTGTTTGCAAGTGGTAAATTATAAATGTTGTTTTCAGGATAATCGGATGTGTCGAATTTATGTAAATCTCTTTTAATATAATCATAAAAATTTGGCACTGTAATATGATAAACAAGACTGTCAGTATCTGTGTAGAGTAATTTTGCAGAATCACTGAAAGTCTCTTTAATGTAATTGTAATGAAAGTCATATGTTATTATTTTTGATATGTCTAGAATAGTGAATCCTATGTAAATTGGTTTGTTAAAGTATACCTTTGTTTTATTCATCTCAATAATGACCATATCTTTATCGAATATGGTGCAACTATGAAAGTTTGGTTGAGCAATCAAATTTTTCGCGCAATACCTTCCCTCCCATTTTGTTATTAATCTAACATCTTTGTGTTTTCTAACATTTTCCATTGTCTTGCCAAATACGGAATTGTTCATTAGCTTGTAAAAATTCTTCTCAAATTCATTACTCGATTTTTTTCTAAGCTCGGTATTTAAATCAATGTAGGGTTTTAACCACTGCTTTTGCTTAAATTTTAAAACTCTATGTATTTTAGTTAATTTCATTCCCAAAGATAAATATAACTTTAAATTTCTATAGTGAATTGTATAGTTCTTCTTTGGTAATAAATTTGGAATTAATTTAGGAATTGTACATTTTGGGAGAGGAGGTATGAAATGTTCAGGGCATAACGGCAAGTCTTTATGTGAATCATGAAGTTGAGTTGGATAATCTAAATCTACTTGAAGAATATATCCTTCAGGAGAATCATCTGGAATATTCAAGAAAAAGTCATTACTATAATTTTCTAACCATTCAAAATCTGTATATGGCAAGCTCTCGCTCATAGAAGCACCATACTGATTATTTATATCGAAGTACATTATATAAGATTCTGGTATTAGGGGATTAAAATCTTTTTCCATAAATCTATTATTAGCTTTCGCGTATCTGTTTGAGCATTGTTAAACTCCACCTCTTATTCGCTTTTCAATAAAAAGCAACATTTCTACATCTGTCAACAAATCAAGCTTTATGTCTGTGTACTTGAGCATAGCGTCAAATGCCAGTCCTGGGGCAGTATAGTAATGTAACGCGTCCAAATTATATGTTGTAAAACAAGTTTTTCTAAAATTTTCAAAAATGTCGGCAAGTAGTAGAACGTCAGTCTGTAAGTACAAGTCAGAGTATTCTCCTATTGTTTTTAAATTAAACGTTTTCCATACGTTACATGCATGCTCATAGTCTTCGTCTGAAATATGAGCGTCATTTAATTTAGAGTAGAAAGAGTCTTTTACTGGCAGTTGACCTTCTTCTAATTTTTCCCAGCTACTAATATATTTGTAAGGAAATATTCCTTTTCTTGTCAATAAATTAAACTCGTCGACATTTTTACAATACTTTTTCGTAATTTTTTTCTCATCATTTTCAAGATAGGAGGATAATTTGTCTAAACTGCTTGGCATAAATCTAAATGAATCAAGAAATCTTAATACTACTTTTGTAATTTCTTAAACTTTCTGCTGTTTGCTTTCAGTAGTCCAATAGTTGACAAAATCTTTCTTTTCTCTCCACATGACACGGATCCATTTCTTAACAATTTATTCAGCAATCTAATGTTCTTTACACTATTCAAGAAGACTAGAGACAGGAGGACTAACTGCAGTAGTGGGGGTAGGACAAATATAGGGAGATTATGAAGGCGTGGTTAGATTGCGCCAAGTATCGTGTTTTGATTCTGCACTTCCACTCACACACGCGTGTCACGTATTCAAATATATAACGTAAGAGTGTTGAGATGTGCAGAACCGAAAACAAGTTATTTGGCGCAATCTAACTACGCCTTCAGAACCGCACTAATACTGACTCACTGCTGTGAGTGAGAAAACAGCCGAGTTAGCCCTCCTGTCTCTAGTCTTCTTGACACTATTATTTATCCAAAAATTTAATTCCTCCGTTGTAGTTTTTTTACCTAATGTTTTAAAAGCATCGTTCATAATTTTCACAAAATCTTTACAATAACTCGAGCTTTTATCAGTTTCCATAACTTTAATTGCTGTGTTTAATTTATCGAAATTCATTTTTATCACTTGAATTGAAACTTTTAGTTTTTTGCTAAAATGATTAACTCTGATCAGACTATAATAAAACTTTTAACTTTATCAATTTCTTGTATTAATTTGTTTAATCGCACTTGAATTTCACTATGCTTTGCTAATAATATGTTTATCAGCCGATTTAAACTGAAGGAATGATTTCGTTTAGAAAAATTGCTCTCTTTATATACACAAGATATGACCTATTTGACCTTGAAGTTAATTATATATTTCATAGAATTGAGGTATGATTAAAAGCTTATGAAAAGTACCGAAAATGTTTGTAAAAAAATTCCTTAGATAAAACTTAGTCAAAACAAAATAAATAAACTGTATAATAAGACCGGAAGCAATAAACAACAAGTACATGGGAAGAATTCCTTAGATAAGAATCTAATAAACACGATATCAAATTACATGTAAAACAATAGCTTAAATAAAGACTATAATTCCAAGAAATAAATAGGTATCAAATTACACGTGGGGAAAATTCCTTAGATAAATCCCAAACCGGAAGCAATAAATTAAAGACATTATAAACAACAAGTAAATGGTAAAAATTCCTTAGATAAGAATTTATCAAATTACACAAGCAAAAATTCTAGGAAGTGTGACGTCATATCCATCTCAGCATCATAGTCTGAATCACACACTCCCCCGTGATGTCATATCCGCCTCTGAATCGCACCCTCCCCCAATGGTTTGAGTCTGGGCTAAAAGTGTCGGTACAGGAATCTGTGAATGACGTCATTTCCGCCTAGTCATCAAGTTCTTACCCCCCACCCAAGGGTTTGAGTCTTGGCTAAGTGGTTTGAGTCTGGGCTAAAAGTGTCGATAACATGTCGGTGTAGGGATCTAGAGTTAGAATGGCGTCATTTCCGCCCCGCCCCCACCCAAGGGTTTTTAGTCTTGGCTAAGTGGTTTGAGTCTGGGCTGAAAGTGTCGGTAACATGTCGGTGCAGGGATCTAGAGTTAGAACCGGCACTGCTTTTCTACTAGCTTGCAGTGCAATATTGCAGCAAACTTGCACATGAAGCTTGCTATAAGTGGGACATTTTAAGCTTGTGGCAAGCTTGCCGCAAACTTGCACGTCAATATTGGCAATCTTGCACGGCAAGCTTGCCTCAAGCTTGCTGCAAGCTTACGTGCTGTCTGGGAGGCTGTCATAAACATAACCTATAATTTTTTTGTATACTTCTCTTTCTTCAGAGCGCGTCACGTTTATTTTATTTAAATCTTTTTGGAAATTTATAAAGAAAATGTAAAAAAAATTTAAAAACCGGAAGTTTGGAAGAGAAAAAAAATAATAGAATGAAAAAGAATAGAACAGATTTATGAGAATAAAATTAAGAAATAGAATATTTAGGGGAGAGTGGGGCAAACCGGACATACCTACGGTTTTTTTGCTCTTGTGACTAAACGAATCAACTGATTTTATTTTTCGATGGCGCATGTTTGAAAGATCATTTGATTGCGCAACTTTTTCCCAGAGGCACCTATACTTTATCTTTTATTGTTTCACAGAAACATTATAAGGTAAAAAGTTAGTTTGGTAGAGGGTAAAAGTTGCTTTGGTACAGGGTAAAAGGTAATTTTGTGATAGGTAAAAAAGTTACTAAAATTTTACCAGAAAAATGGACGCAAATTGATTCAATTTACACGGATTGAGAAAAAGCTATTTAATAGCTATTTTAAAATAGCTATTTTCAAATTAGTGGTAACAAATTAAAAAAAAAAGACTTCTGGCCAATAAAAATAAACTCCTCCTATTTTCAAAATGCAATGTTTTATTTGTTGGTTGAGTTAAACAAAATAGAGAATCTAATTAATATTTGAAAAATAAAACATGTAATCTCAACTCCCTAAGAAAAAATAGACTGCTATTAGGCAATAGAAAAAAGATTCAAACTCCTCCTATTTTTTATTCATTGGTTCAGATAAACAAAATGGAGAAAATAATTAATATTTGAAAAATTCAATATATAATCCTAGCCCTCTGAAAAAACAGATGATTTCGACGATTAAAATAAGAAAAAAACTCCTCCCATTTTCAAAATCAATTTTTTTATTTGTTGGTTAAGTTAAAAAAAATGGAGCAGAAATTAATTTAAAAAAAATAGAACGTATAATTCCAAACCCCAAAAGAAAAATTAAAGTTTACTGAACAATACAAAAATAGATTGAAACTCCTCCTATTTTTTCGGAAAGGGCTGTGGTTAAATTTTATATATTTTTAAATTTTAATATTTTCTCCATTTTGTTCGATTAAACCCACGAATAAAAAATATCTTTCATTCAGAAGAAGGAATTTAAGTTTTATTTTAATTGGTCTAAAAAATTAATTTTTTCTTTTGGAGGTTAGAATTAGAGGTTTTATTTTTTAAATAATATTTTTTTCTCTATTTTGTTTAACTTAATCAACAAATAGAAAAATTGATTTTTAAAATAGGAGGAGTTTGATTATTATTTTAATTGGTTTGAAGCATCCATTTTTTCTTTAGGGTTGGGATTATTTTATTTTTAAAATATTATTCTTTTCTCCATTTTGTTTTACTCAGCCAACAAATAGAAAAATTGATTTTGAAAATAGGAAGATTTTTTTTCTTATTTTTATTCGTCTAAGCATCAATTTTTTTTTTGGGGTTGGGATTATGTTTTATTTTTTGAAAATTAAATATTTCCTCTTCCTATTTACAAAAAGCAATATATTTATTCGTTGCTCCATTTAAAAAAATTGTAAGAATATTTATAATTTTTAAGAAACATAACGTTTTATTTTAACTTAATTCTAAAAAGAAAAAAGAGACTTTTGTCTAATGAAAATAAGATTTAAACTCCTCCTTTTTACTAAACGCAATTTTTCTATTCGGAATATGCCCTGGAAAAAAGGTGAGAATATTTAATTTTTATAAAATATTGATAGTGACTATAATTAAAAAATTTAAACGGTAATTATTTTACAATTAGAAATAATAACCGACGTGGGGAGACATTTGGTACAACGATTCCGCAAGGGAATTTCTATACTACTCAACCCTGCTTGGAACACTCTTGCAACTCATCTGGTCATGGCCGAATATACACAGCGCAACGCCAAGTGCCAATGTTAAACACTACTACTACTACTGGGTCAAACCATTTTATTTCGCCTAATGTATTTTTGATCTTTATAAAAAATTTCAATATTTCGGGAAAATATTCTTATATGTTTTGGGATTACGAAATGCACAATGATTTGTAAAAAATAATTTCATTTCATATAAAAAAAGATATTATTAATTGAGAGTACATGAAAAAAGGTTACATTGACAGGTATTACAAAATATTTAAAAAAGGAGTAATCTCTTTAAGAAATATAAAAAAAGCGATTGATATTTATTTTTAAAGACTTAATTTGTGATTTGAACTTGATAAAAGTATCAAATAATTTATAATAAACTGTAAAATATGTTATTCAAGTTTCTGTATGAAATGTCAAAAATCGATCATATTTAACAATTTTTTTTGACAAAGTAATTTAATTTTCGTAAATCAGAATTATTTAAATAATAAGTGTTTAAAAAACACTTTATTATTATTTAAATACTTTTTTGATTATCAACTGAGAAATATAAAAAAATTTACCTTAAAAATGAACCATTCTTCATTTTATCGGGATTTTGAATGTTTGTAACTTCGTTGGAGAAAAACCAATTGATGCCAAATTTTTGGAGCATGTAGATTGAAGCAATATCTTCCTGCTGCTAAAATTTCGCGATGGGTTTTGCACTAGCCTTCAAAAGAAATTGATTTAAAAAAAGTGTTTATTTTGAAGGTTAATGACAAGTATTATAACTAACTTGAAGTTGGTTTGCTACTTGCAATAAAAGTCAAATTCAAAATAAAACGATTTTTTTAAAGTCAGTTTAAAACAAACCAACTTCAAGTCAGCTATAATACTTGTCATTAACCTTCAAAATAAACACTTTTTTTAAATCAATTTCTTTTGAAGACTAGTGCAAAACCCATCGCGAAATTTTAGCAGCAGGAAGATATTGCTTCAATCTACATGCTCCAAAAATTTGGCATCAATTGGTTTTTCTCCAACGAAGTTACAAACATTCAAAATCCCGATAAAATGAAGAATGGTTCATTTTTAAGGTAAATTTTTTTATATTTCTCAGTTGATAATTAAAAAAGTATTTAAATAATAATAAAGTGTATTTAAAATACTTATTATTTAAATAATTCTGATTTACGAAAATTAAATTACTTTGTCAAAAAAAATTGTTAAATATGATCGATTTTTGACATTTCATACAGAAACTTAAATAACATATTTTACAGTTTATTATAAATTATTTGATACTTTTATCAAGTTCAAATCACAAATTAAGTCTTTAAAAATAAATATCAATCGCTTTTTTTATATTTTTTAAAGAGATTACTCCTTTTTTAAAATATTTTGTAATGCCTGTCAATGTAACCTTTTTTCATGTACTCTCAATTTATAATATCTTTTTTTATATGAAATGAAATTATTTTTTACAAATCATTGTGCATTTCGTAATCCCTAAACATATAAGAATATTTTCCCGAAACATTGAAATTTTTTATAAAGATCAAAAATACATTAGGCGAAATAAAATGGTTTGACCCTACTACTCTTGCAACTCTTGCTTTTCAAACCTGTTTGTTTACAACTGTCAGGCTGAGATGCCAACGAGTGTCCCCAAACGCAACTGCGCTTGCGCTTCAAAAATTCCCTTATTGGTTAATTTAAGCGCGTCAGTTTAAAACTCTCTATATAAGACTATAAGAATACAAGAGAAAATGAAAGTAAAAATATATTCTTTTTTTATATATAAAAAAAATATAATACTATAGGGAGTTATAAAAATTAATAATAATAATAATAATTATTATTATTATATAAAATATTTGTTCTTAAATAAATATTATTTATTACTTTTATATTTAAAAACAAAAATTTCAATATACCTACATTTTTTTAATTAATTATAAAAATTTATTAATAACAATTATTATTAATCCATTAATAAATAATATTAACAGTTATTTAATATGTAGGTATTAATTTTTATTCATATGTTCAAAAAAAAATTATAAATTTTATTAATAATAATTTATAATTAAATAATAATAATTATTAATTAATAAATAATAATAATAATAATAATAATAATTAATTAATTAATTAATAATAATAATAATAATAATAATTATTATTATTAATTAATTAATTAATAATTATTATTATTTAATTATAAATTATTATTAATAAAATTTATAATTTTTTTTTGAACATATGAATAAAAATTAATACATATTAAATAACTGTTAATATTATTTATTAATGGATTAATAATAATTGTTATTAATAAATTTTTATAATTAATTAAAAAAATGTAGGTATATTGAAATTTTTGTTTTTAAATATAAAAGTAATAAATAATATTTATTTAAGAACAAATATTTTATATAATAATAATTATTATTATTATTATTATTAATTTTTATAACTCCCTATAGTATTATATTTTTTTTTATATATACACGGAGAGAAATCTGTTGCTATTATTGCTTGCAGAATCTTTACAAATTTTATTAGTCACTGCTGAATAGAATTTTAGCTTGAGGTTAAAATAATTTATATACGAAATCATCTATTTAATGTAATGGAGAGTTCGATGCAATAAAAACAAAAAGCAGCTGCTAATTTTGCACGAAATCTTTATTATAAATATAAAGAGAACTTGCTATAAAAGTATTAGATTCTTCTTATAAGAATCGCTCGAACTCCGACTGATTTTCAGGCGGACTTTATACAACACAATCTTACTTGCGTGTACGCACATATAACTCACACACACATATATTTCTCTGGATGGTTTCGAGGAACGGAACGCGTACAAGTCGGTGACGTTTGCAATAACATAACCTAACAATTTTCACATGTTGCTTATACATTCAAACACGAATAAAAATGCAATAATTTTTAACTAATATCCTTACTATTAAATAAATATTATCTTTTTATAAGAGCAACAAGTATTAAATACTACATATAATATATAATGTTTTACAGGACAGAGAAATATCAAATATAGAGAGAGAGAGAAATATATGTGTGTGTGTGTGAGTTATATGTGCGTATACACAGGTAAGATTGTGTTGTATAAAGTCCGCCTGAAAATCAGTCGGAGTTCGAGCGATTCTTATAAGAAGAATCTAATACTTTTATAGCACGTTCTCTTTATATTTATAATAAAGATTTCGTGCAAAATTAGCTACTGTCTCTTATGCTTATTGCATTGGAAGTATTTTTACAATAAGTATATGAATCCATGATAAAAATATATGAGAAACGTTAAGCAATTTAAGTAATGTGCCCTTTCGAGTAATATTAGCAGCAGATTTCTCTCCGTGTAAAAAAAGAATATATTTTTACTTTCATTTTCTCTTGTATTCTTATAGTCTTATATAGAGAGTTTTAAATTGACGCGCTTAAATTAACCAATAAGGGAATTTTTGAAGCGCAAGCGCAGTTGCGTTTGGGGACACTCGTTGGCATCTCTGCTGTCAGCTGGCAAAACTATTTTGTTGGAGAAAACGAGTAATTGAATTGTTTGACAGCATTCCAAAGTTTAATTAAGCACAAAGTTTTTATTTTGTGATTCTATAATCAAGTTATAATATTTAAAAAATGAGTTTTATATTATTTATAGTTTAATCCGCGTAAATTGAATCAATTTGCGTCCATTTTTCTGGTAATATTTTAGTAACTTTTTTACCCATCACAAAATTACCTTTTACCCTGTACCAAAGCAACTTTTACCCTCTACCAAACTAACTTTTTACCTTATAATGTTTCTGTGATTAGTTGCTGTGTTAACTTTAAAATAATTTGCAAACGGGACGGTTTGCCCCAGCCCCTGGGGTAAACCGGCCACCCCATGGGGCAAACCAGTCAGTTGGGCTTTTTATCTACAATATTGTATTTGTATAATCTACAATAACAGTAAACATAAAGAATCATTTAAACAATGGTTGTAATAATGTAAATGATAATACAGAATTGAATTTTAATTAAATAAATAATTTTTCCAAATAACAAAAGAAATGTTTGAAATTATCAGAGAAACAATATTAAAGGGTCTAATTCTCATTGGAAGATAATTATTTCTCATTGAAAGTAAATATTTTAACGAAAAAAACATTCTAATTAATAATAATTTTTTTGAAACTCTGATACAATGAAAATATCCTATGGCCGGTTTGCCCCACAGGCTCATTTTGAGAATAAATATTTATTTAAAAGAAACGCTTTGCAAATTCATCAAAGTTTTTAGTGGTAAATATTCCTGAGGTGTGTACCCTTACCTGTAACATAATACTAAAAGTCAAAAATTATTATTATTATTATTTCGATTAGTTCCTAAAGGGTTTGAAGACCCTTTTTGATCGTTCTATTTACATTCTTTTGTATGTCGTAAGATTTCATTATTTTTGCGACTAACCTTATCGATCTTCAGAAGGCAATCAGCTTCCTAAGTCTGACGAAATTAAATTTTATTAACTCGAAAACATGAGTCTCCTCTTCTCTATCCTTAAATGACGATTTGTAGATCTAACCTTTCCACAATGATCTATCGAACTGCAAGATATTGTGCACCTCCACAATCCGTGATTCCGTGGCCACTTGATAACCAGTCGAAGAACTAAAGGTGAAATTTCCGGATTTCCGTTTCCTCACATTGGGTAGTGACATCGAATTCAGTAAATCCATTCTTGTTTTCTGGATGTCCTTTAGTGATAAGCCCCACCACCATTATAAGGTCTAGCATTATACAAGATTGTTATTGATCATCCAACGGCAGGAATTATTACTAATTGTCTGAAATTTAAAAAACAAATTTATATTGAAATTAAACTTATTGAAAAAAACTAGGTACAAATTAAAAAAATTATTTTTTTAGTTGTCTGGTTGTTTTAAAATAAAGGGCAATACTGATGAGATAATGAAATGCCTTCCAACAGTCACTACCATAATTGGTTGTTTAATCTATAGTTTAAGTAGTTTAGTAAATCACAATGAGGTAAGTTTTCTGTTTAAGTAAATTTTTAATATCTTTTTAAATTAAAACTTTTTTTACTGAAATACTTTATCTATTTAAATGTTTCAATGTACAAAAATTAAACAAAAAAAACGTGACTACCCGATAAGAAGAGGTTGGTTAAAATATATTCAAATGATTACACAAAAATTTTTAAAATGTCATTGGTTTGGAATTAAAAGCATTGTGAATTTTATATGCAGTCATTTTAATGCATTTTATTTCTTTTTTATTCAAATGAATTGAAGTAACATAATATTTATCGACGGTTTAGAGTGCAAACCTGCTAACTCACATTTATGAAATTTTTCAGGAGAGTAAAAAAACTATTCAAAAGAATTTTTAGGTTATATTCTTATAGAACAAAACTTTCAGTATATTTGTTTTATTAACAGAACAACACAATGCTACTTAATAATAAAAAGTACTTCCTTTTGAAATATATTTTAATTGATATCTCTTACACTCAAAATATAGACACATTTCAATACAATACAATATATTTTGTGGAGTTATAGCAGTGCAATTTGACAGGTATGGAGTTAGCTGTTTTACTCACAACACTTTTTTAGCAATTTAGAGACATAATTTCGTCAAACTGTTTTACTTGTCTGATGTATCACCTCTTTATCTATCAAATACAAAAAGAATCTCAAATTTGATAAAAAGTGGAGTTAGCAGGTTTGCACTCTAAACCGTCGTTATGTCATAAATGGAATTCAAATGATTACAAATTTTATAGTATTGAACAGAATTAAATTTTTTTTTATTTTTCGAGGAAAGTGAAACATCTGCAATCAGATATACCAAGAAGCCCGTATTTCTTGGTTATCCTGTGTAAGAAATATTTGAATTATTGTTCATCGATTAAGTGCTTTATCGATAAATCGTTTATATCATAAACCGAAGTATAGGTGGCGTCTTTGTTGTGCCCCTTTGCCTCAGTTCTCTTAGAGAAGCCTTCGCGCTATGTCGTGTATATTTATCGCTAATTTAATTTGTTTTATAATAAAGAGATAATTCGTGTTCCAATAATAATACTGTGTTTTCTGATGCTTCCCTAAATCCTCTGACAGGTTATGGGCCCAGCATAGTATTGAAAACGGTAGACGTATCGGTGTGTTGTATCGAATCGTGAACGCGTGCTTTTGTGATAAAATAAAAAAATGGCCGCCATGCAAGGTTTTGCCAGCGTCGAGAAATTGACTGAACAGAACTACGAGATATGGACAATACAAATGAGAAGTGTACTAGTGTATAACGAATTGTGGTCATACGTTGATGGCACAGAAGCGAGAACTGTGGAAAATGCGGCTGAGTGGACCAAGAAAGACTCAAAAGCTTTGGCGTTGATAAATTTGTGTGTGTCAAGCAAACAGTTGAATCATGTAAAAAGGGCGACAACATCTACGGAAGCGTGGGACGCGTTGAAAAACGTTTTTTCAATCTCGAGGTCCTGTGAGGAAAGCAGCGCTATATAAACAACTCCTAAGAATGGAAAAGAAGCCAGATATTTCGATTTCTGAATATGTGTCGGTTTTCACACAACAAGCGGAGAAACTAGAAGATGCAGGTATTAAAATACCGGAAGAACTGTTGTCGATAATGCTGTTAAGTTCGTTACCGGCCGATTTCGAAAATTTCTGTGTTGCCATTGAATCTAGAGACAATATACCGACGTTAGATAACCTAAAAATAAAAATAATAGAAGAAGACGCGAGGCAATGTGATCGAGATATAAAGTCAATTACAGAAGAGAAAAAGAATGACGCATTATTTACGAAAAGCCATAATCAAAAGCCGAAAGATTTTTCCAAAAATTCAAGTAATTATCGAGCGAAAGGATCGTCTCAAAAGTTCAAGGGAAATTGTAACAAATGTGGTAAATATGGACATAAAAGTCGGGACTGTTGGACAAAAACAAAAAGTGAATCAAATCAATTATGTGATGCAATGACAGCGGTCGCGTGTAATGTCGGACATGTCGAGAAATCAAATGTTTGGTATTTAGATAGTGGTGCCACACGGCATATGTGTAACGATAATACCAAATTTAGTGAATTGGATCAAAGTGAAAAATTTAAAGTATACACAGCGGATAAGCATTTTGTAGAATCAGTGGGAACCGGTGAGGTGAAGTTAAATAATATGATTGATAAGTATACTGAGAATCAAGTGAAATTAAAGAACGCATTATTTGTGCCTGATCTTCGGAACAATCTTTTATCTGTTTCTAGTGTAACAGAAAATAACTATACTGTGACTTTCTCGAAAGATTGTGCGACAGTGAATCGGCAAGATGGTTCCGTGGCCCTTACTGCAATGAAACGTGGTCAATTGTATATTGTGAACGAGAAGCACAAAAACGAAGCACTCACTTGTGAAAAAGGTAATTCAGAAATATTCAAGTGGCATCAGAGGTATGGACATTTAAATTTCTGTGATCTAAAGAAAATGGTAAATGACGATATAGTGATTGGAATGAAATTTGCTTCGAAATCTCAAGACCTAGTTTGTGACGTTTGTGCTAAGTGCAAAATACACGTGAAGCCATTCGACAAGTCAGTTACTCGCGAAAAGGAAAAACTGGCTTTAGTGCATTCGGACATTTGTGGGCCGATAAAAACTCAATCGCTCGGTGGTGCAAAGTATTTTGTCACCTTTATCGATGACGCGACCAGGTATACAGAAACTGTAATGCTCAAAAATCGCTCCGACGTTTTGCAAGCGTTTAAGGACTATAAACGTAGAGTTGAAAATCAAACCGGGCAACGAATTAAAAAGCTCAGAACGGATAATGGTACCGAGTATTTATCTAATGCCTTTCAACAATTTTTGACCGACGAGGGAATTGTGCGACAATTAACAGTGGAATACACGCCTCAGCAGAATGGTGTAGCAGAGAGAGCTAATAGGACTTTAGTGGAAATGGCGCGCTGCATTATGCTTGAAGGAAAATTACCGATGTCACTTTGGGCTGAAGCCATAAATACGTCAACTTATTTAAGAAACAGAAGTGCATCGAAATCGCTGAATAATATCACACCTTTAGAAGCATGGTCGCAGAAAAAGCCTTACGTCGGATTTCTGAGAACAATAGGAAGTAAAGTAATCGCATTAAATAAACATAACAAGAATGGAAAATTCCAACCAAAGGGTGAAGAGTATGTTCTCGTTGGATACTCTCAAGAGTCTAAGGCATACAGATTATGGAGGCCTGGAACTAAATCTGTAATCAAAGCTCGAGATGTGAGATTTTTCGAAAATGTTGATTTATCACCAACAACCACCGAAATCGACATTTTGCCAGACAAGATAATCGAATCATTGCAACCCGAACCGAACCAATTCGAAATCGCACACGAAGACGATGGTAATGAATCACCAGAGGAAGATCCTCAAAATCAAGAACGTCGAAATGATAGCCTATTGCGAGCTCCAGGACGTCCAACATTTGAAAGAACCGGCAAGAAAGGAAGGCCACGAAAAATTTATCACACAAAAGAGCGGTCAATTCCAGAGACTGCATCTGAGGTTATCGATCGAAGTGATAGTGAATTATGACTAACAGCTATGAAAAATGAAATTAACACTTTACAGGAAAACAAAACTTGGATACTGGTTCCTCGACCGTCAAATAAACAGATATTGACAAACCGATGGGTTTATAAAACTACGAAAAACGAAAATGGAGAAATAACAAAATATAAAGCGAGACTCGTCGCTAGAGGACACGTTCAAAAATTTGGGATCGACTACGAAGAAGTATTTGCTCCTGTCGCCAGATACGAGATCGTCCGAGCATTACTTGCAGCGTCTGTAAACGAAGAAATGTTTGTGCATCAAATGGATGTGGTAGCAGCTTATGTGCAAGGAAATTTAACCGATGAAGTGTATATGGAACAACCAGAGTTTTGTGTTAGTGCGGAAAACGAGGAAAAAGTGTGCAAACTATTACGACCTTTGTATGGTTTGAAACAAGCAGGTTGTGAGTGGTACAAAAGGTTGGATGAGTTTATCACAAGTGTTGGAGGTAAAAGAACCATAGCAGACCCTTGTGTTTATGTTTTCGGTAACGGTGATGATCGAGTAATTGTAGTTGTTTACGTTGACGATCTCATTATTTCGTCAAAGAAAATCGAAAAACTACAAAACGTCAAAACGATATTATCTTCGCAATTTAAGATAACAGATCTTGGTCCAATTAAAGAAATTTTAGGAATAAATATAGAACGCGATGGACCAACGGGTAAAATACGTATTTCGCAAAAGAAATATATTGATAAATTAATTCAAAACTTTAATATGGATTTGGCGAAGTCAGTTTCAACTCCAATCGAATCAAATTTGAAAATGTCAAAAGAAATGTGTCCTGCTTCGGAAAGCGAGCTTCGCGACATGAAAGAACGTCCTTATAGAGAACTTGTAGGAAGTCTCATTCATTTAGCTAACGCGACGCGTCCCGATATCGCTTTTGCCGCGAGCACGCTGAGTAAATTTTGTTCGAATCCGGGTAACGGTCACTGGGAAATTGCCAAACGCGTGTTACGATATTTAAAACAGACATCGGATTATGGAATAACTTATGTTAAAGACAACGAAAAGATTAAAGCATTCTCTGACTCCGATTGGGCTGGAGATTTAGATGATCGGAAGTCATGTTCGGGTAATGTCATTATGTTCGCGAGCGGGCCAATTAGTTGGCAGTCTAAAAAACAAGCATCTGTAACTTTGTCTACAATGGAAGCCGAATACGTGGCACTTTCGGAAGTGGCACGTGAAACTGTTTACATGCGGCGTCTCTTATTACATATGGGTTTCGGAAAATATGTTGAGTCTCCTGTTAACGTGATGTGTGATAATCAGAGTGCTATTCAACTGTCAAAAAATGCTGTTTTTCACAAGCGCAGTAAACACATTGACATTAGTTTTCATTTCATACGAGAATTGATAGAACGACAAGAAATTGTACTCAGTTATTTGCCAACAGATCAGATGATCGCAGACATTTTAACAAAATCACTGGCTAAATGTAAACATAATAGATTCGTTGAAATGTTAAATTTAAAACAAAAATAATTGTCTCATTGTTTGTTTCATAAAGCACACATCGATAGAGGGAGTGTAAGAAATATTTGAATTATTGTTCATCGATTAAGTGCTTTATCGATAAATCGTTTATATCATAAACCGAAGTATAGGTGGCGTCTTTGTTGTGCCCCTTTGCCTCAGTTCTCTTAGAGAAGCCTTCGCGCTATGTCGTGTATATTTATCGCTAATTTAATTTGTTTTATAATAAAGAGATAATTCGTGTTCCAATAATAATACTGTGTTTTCTGATGCTTCCCTAAATCCTCTGACATCCTGCCGTTCATATCTTTAGTCCTCATTATTAAATTAATGAATCTCTCGATATGGCGTCAGGATTCTGCGCTTTTCAACATAATAGAGACCAAATTGTCAACGGTGACTTCGTTATCCACCGCTTCAAACATGGCTCTTCTCCATTGTCCGCAGAAGAAACCCAATGGGAAATGCACCACGGGCGCAGTACTATACCAGCGTTGGCAGTATCGGGGCTACACTGAATTTCAGTACTGGTGCAATACAGATATAACGTCGGCATGTAGACAATGTTCTGTACTGACAATCGGTACTAATTCAGTACTGGCGTCAATGCAGAATGTTAGTGTTGCTGTAGTACAGGTGAATACGTATTTTTAGTGTCACGCCGATGTTACTTTTATTTTTATAAAAAAATTTATAAATTAAAAAAAAAAGAATTTCATGCTATTCTCATGTTATGTATGCTTGGAATGTTAATACCTGTCGAAGAAAATTTGTTTTTCTATTTACCTGAATATTTACCATCATGAGGTCTCGAACGCAAGACGCTGCTAGGAGCGGATGCTCTACCAACTGCGCCACGGAGGCTCATGAATGGAAAGTTAGAATATACATACATACAAAGGAAGTATGAAAATATGCTCTGTAACTTGAAAGTGGGATATTGTAATTGCAACAATAGTATATTGTAATATACATTATATTTAATATATATTACAGAAGAATATTAAAATATAAGGAATCATTTAAAAATTAATTTTTAATATAAATGAAAGATTAGTGCAATAAATTTAAGCTTAATGAATAAAATTCCTAAATTTTTATATAAAATTTATATTCTAACTTTTCATTTAAATAAACAGATTTTACACAATTATTTGCCAAATTAGTTTATTAAAAAAATTTACCATTATGAATAACAATATAATGCCAAATGGAAAAATAAGTACCGAATAATTACATTACACCATTAAAACAAAAACGAGACTTTTATACATAAGAACATTGTTTAAATATTTACCAGAAGAATATATAATCAATCATATTCAAAATTGAGATTTGCATATAATTAAAAAATGATAAAAAAGTGAGGTTACTTTTTGTGAAATGTGAATGAAAACAATAACAACCTAACAAGATGGTTGGTTTTACCAAGAAGCTTGTGTTAATTTTATTAAATTTGTTTAACTTGTCCAATGTAGTTCTCTTTACCAGCTCTCACTATATAGTTATCAAAATCAAGTACAAAGTAAATTCAACAAAAGTCATTTTAACCGTCTTAAAAAATAAAAAGTATATTCAACTTCACAATTTTAATTCTTTTTACTAAAACTTTAGTTAATATATGAATATGACTACAAATATTTTAACTAACGATAAATTATTAATTTAGTATTGAATTTTTTTTCAATGAATAATTAACAAAAAAAATTATTCAACTTGTGAATTTTGAAATTAAGTTCTTAAAAACATATTTACAGTACTAAGCCGAAGTATTATTGCCAAGATTTGGCATTACTATGGCGAAAACATTTATTCTGTACTGCGCCAAGATTTACCTGACAAGGTTTGGCATAACTATGGCGGAACCATTTATTCTGTCCTGCGCCAAGATTACCCTGCCAAGACTTGGCAAAATGCTGGAAGAACATATGGTTCTGTACTGCGCCATTTGTCACTGTTGGCATTGTACAGAGATTTCCCATTGGGAAAGAGTGTCTTCCGCGTGGTCTATTGCAGCGTCGCAATACACACATTTCGCCTCTTCTCTGATCTTGAATCTATGGAGGTACTGACCGAAGCAATCATGCCCTGACATCGCTAGTGTAAGGTAATATAGCCAACTTCTCCGTGATTTCGTCCATACCAGGTGGCGAGATGAGGAATCAGGCGGTATGTCTACCTTCCTTTGGATTCCCCATCCTATATTTCTTGCCAACTTTCAACGAGTCTGCTTCTTGTCGCTTTTCTGATAGCCATTTTTCGGCTACTGCTGCTTCTTTGTTCCTATCTTTCTCTCGCCAACAAATCCGTTGCTGGCAAGAAGAGCTAATTTGCACAATGATTAATACGTCCAAGATGCCGCGAGTTTTTAGGGCTTCTACCCATGCAGGGGCATATAACTGCTTTGCTAGAACCAGGGTCGCCACCAAGCGCCGTTTCTTTTCCTTGGGTCCACCGATGTTAGGCATTAGCCGTGATAAACTGCTAATACATTCGGCAGCCTTAAGTGCAATGATGTTCGTATGTTGGCTAAAGTTTAACGCTTTATCCAACAACACTCCCAGGTACTTTCATTTTTTTCTCAATAAGACTTCTATTCCTCCCACTTTCATCTTTGGAGCATCAAAACTCTCCGATCTGTGACGAGAAAGGCCTCTGTCTTTTCCAAGGCCATTTCCAGGTCGTGCTTTTTAAGCCAAAGCTCCAGAACGTACTCTAAGGTAACTCTATTCTCAGGAAATTGTCATAAATAACGTTCCATATGAATGGACCTACCTTTGATGCTTGGGGAGCTCCACATGTCATTTCTTCTTTGAGATGACATGTATTGCTCTCGTATACCGTCCAGACCAGGGGTTTTCTGCTTTGAAACTAATTTCCTATCTGGGCCACTGTAGCCGCGTGCCAGGTGGCCGTAGCAGAGACATCTAAAACATCTCTATACATCCACCCTGGTTCGGACCTTGGAATTAACACAGCAAATCCTTACTTGGACAGCCTGAATAAGGGACTCTGCATTTTTTACTAAAAGACGCAGGACTGCTATCTTCGTGTGGCCATACCGAGTAAACAGTTGGCATAAAATTTCTTAATTGGGCTTGTCCAGTAAACCCCGGAGTGCTTGAACTACTTTGGAAATTCCTATGGTCTCGTCGAGGTCCACAATTTCAACTGATCTCGTCGAAACCATAGTTGTAACCTCAGCTTTACCTTGAAGGGCAGTTGTCAGCTTGTTGCTGAAACCTCCGAGATTCTGTCGCTCTTTTAGAACCAGAAGGATGTCGTTTCTTCTAGTTCTGCGGACAGACAAGATCTTTATTTTTGTTTCATCGGGGCTGATTCCCGCAAACATATGTCATCAATAACGTCATCAAAATCTTGACTTTCTATCGCGGATATCCTAATCGCGTCCGTATCCCTCTTCTTCTTGTGTCCCTTTGGCACGCTCGCAGGATTATCTTCTTTCTCTTCCATTCCTTTTTCCCTCACTTCCGTCCCCTCTTCTTTTTAAATGAAGAGGGAGTTCCCTGGAAATGAGCTCTTGGTCGTAAAAGGGGCGTTCGATAGCTGGAAGAACTTTTGAATCTCAGATTTTGTTTATACTTGGTTAATTTGTTGTGTTTAGGGTGCTTTTAAAGTACACTCAAGGATTTTGCAAAATTTTAATTATTTTGGAAGATATTGTTAATTAAACTTTTTGGTCACTTTTTTCAGGAATTTTTATCTTGTAAACTATTGGTCCTAGAAAAAAATGTTTTAGATAAAAATTGAAGAGAATGTATTGAATTTTAATATTTTGTTAAAAAATAATTTTTTAAACTGTTCGACAAATTTGTTTAAACAATTATTTTTTAAAGTTTTTTTATGAAGATAATAACCAAATTTCGTAAAAAAAATATTTTTATTACAGCTTGGAATGTCCTTAAAAATTACCGCAATTTGTGAAAATGTGCTTTTTAATATTTTCGAGAAATTAATTTTTGAATTTTTGATTGCTCGGCTCGGTCCATACGGCTTGCGTCACTTTTTTTAAAAGAATTTTTATCTTGTAAACTATTGGTCCTAGAAAAAAATGTTTCAAATAAAAATTGAAGAGAATGTATTGAATTTTAATAATATTTTGTTAAAAAATAATTTTTTAAACTTTTCGACAAATTTGTTTAAACAATTATTTTTTAAAGTTGTTTTTTCAAGAAGGGAATAACCAAATTTTATAAAAAAAATATTTTTATTAAAGCTTGGAATGTCCTTAAAAATAACCGCTATTTGTGAAGATGTGCTTTTTGATATTTTCGAGAAATTAATTTTTGATAGAGTTGTGCAAAAAGCTCGATCGAGTATTTCAAGCTTTTCGTTTTTCTAGCAGAGCTGAGCAGAATCAATCCGAACTTGAACCAAATTCCATCCGACACGTGCAGTATTAAACCTAAAATAATTTTGATCACTTGCATTTTTCGAGCACTCAAATATTTTTGAGTAACTAAAACTCGAGCCTGGCTCGAGTATCGAGCTCGGCTCGAGCTCGACCATGCTATTCGAGCTTTTTGCACACCTCTAATTTTTGACTTTTTGATTGAGTTTTGTGGAAGGAAGTTTGAACTGCTTGCGACCGCTGCCAGGCAAGCCGTATGGCCCGAGCCGAGCAATCAAAAAGTCAAAAATTATTTTTTCGAAAATATCAAAAAGCACATCTTCACAAATAGCGGTAATTTTTAAGGACATTCCAAGCTTTAATAAAATATTTCTTTATAAAATTTGGTTATTCCCTTCATGAAAAAAAACAACTTTAAAAAATAATTGTTTAAACAAATTTGTCAAAAAGTATAAGAAATTATTTTTTAATAATATATTATTAATATTCAATACATTCTCTTCAATTTTTATCTAAAACATTTTTTTCTAGGATCAATAGTTTACAAGATAAAAATTCCTGAAAAAAGTGACCAAAAAGTTTAATTAACAATATCTTGCAAAATAATTAAAATTTTGCAAAATCCTTGAATGTACTTTAAAAGCACCCTAAACACAACAAATTAACCGAGTGTAAACAAAATCTGGGATTCAAAAGTTCTTCCAACAATGGAACGCCCCAAAAACTTTCTTTGAGGGTGGGGGACAGTTCTCTAATTTCTTTAAGAAATTAGATTTAAGAAATTCTTCTTTACCTTAAATCTTTTACTATGCCAAAGAGGCTTCGACCATAATGAAAAGCCTCGATGACGCTATCTTTGACATGCTTTGGATTATTTTTTAGGAATCCCTCATTAACGATTTTAAGGGCCTTTACGATCCCCTCCGTTACTTTACTCCATGAGTAAGAGCATTGACTTCCAGTTCCATTTTTAAGATGGGGTTGGAGGACAATATCTCCTCCATCTCCATCCTCTTTTCACCTTCTCCCTACTGCCTTGTAGTATAAGATACTGCAGGACCCAATTTCTTATCTGTATGGATTTACTTGAAATATTTTCATCATTTGATCAGGTAAAAGTAGGGCCACTTGATTTGGGGAGCAGGAAACACCATCCTTAACCCTAAAGACTCGTTATCGCGGCAAGATTAACAACCTTTCTCGGCTGAGAAACATAATTAAATTGTTTTCAATTCTAATTACCCTATCAGAATTAAGATGCGTTCAAAATTAAACAGAATATAAATGTGTGCAGATGAATGATCTCTAAAGGAATTAAAACATGGAACTTCAAAAATGGCATTAATTTGGTATTGAAATGATTCACAAATTAGCGATATTTGTATTTATTTTAATTTCTTTCAATCAACCTCTTCTTACTGCGTATATATATATATATATATATATATATATATATATATATATATATATATATATATATATATATATATATATATATATATACATATTTATTAATCTTTAAAAATGTAATAAAACAAATTTTCTTAAAGTTGAAACATCTTTTTGGTGATATAAAATATAATTGGGAACTTTGGTCCTCTGGAGAGGAACAATTAATTATTTTAAGTCATGCCCGTAAAGGAAGGATTTTAACTATTTATTCAATTGGTTAGAAAGTATTTATTAAAATTAAAAGATAATTTACTAGAAAACTTCGTACAAAAATAAAATTTTAAATTTATAACTTTTAATTTTATTCATATATAAAATGAAATTTACATTAACTTTTCTAATTAAAATACAACAGAAGAAAAATTATATTTTCCAGGTTGCTTAATTGGAGCAGCAATCATTTTTTTATGCGTGTCATTCAATACACTAATACTCGACATTATTTTACCCCTTAATGAAACACGACCAAAAAAATTTCCATTTCCAGTATATTATTTTGTTAATGATCCCGAGAATTATTTCGTATTTATCTTTATTCATCTTGCCTTCAGTGGTATTTTAGTAATATTTACTGTTATTGGGACTGAATCATCTTTTGGTATATTCACTGAACATGCATGTAGCTTATTTAAAATTTTAGGGTAACTATTCCTTTTTATTTTAATTTAGTTATATATTGACAATAAAATTGTTTTTCTTTAATTACGAAGAATATTTAAAAAAAAATGTAAACAGAGAAATAAATAGAAATATGTATTAATATAGTTTTTGATTTTATTAGTTTACATCTGAGGAAAATTAATAACAATCACAGCGAACTTATAAAGAAGGAAACTTTAATTTTTTGTGTGAATCAACATAATCGTGCAACTATGTTTGTATACTAAAATGATTTAATTATATATTAAAAATTTTTTAATTATTTATTACAGTAAAATAATTATATTAATTAAATTGATAAATTAAAAAAATTAAATTTGTTAAGAGAAAATTGAATTAAGTGTTCACTTGAGTCTAAAATTAAAGCGCTTCTTTTATTGGCGCTTTTACGAGGTGGTGGGGAGTCCACCAATCAGGGCTTTCTGACCTTGAAAAGGTGTCAATCGAATGAGCGGAAGTTCCAGGTGGGCGTTTCTAGCACTGATCTGTTATTGCTTCCAAATTATAAACGACATTAAATTTTTTACAAATATTTAAATAATTGAATTATAAACAATTAATGTTAGAACCCAGTAAAAAAGGATTTTTTAATATAGCATTTTGGACGATTGAGGAAGCCGTCTGCTCAATTGTCCAAACGGCATTTGGACAATTGGACTGGTTGCTCAATTATCCGATGCATTAGGTCCAACCATCCCAAATGTTTTTCGTGGCTAAAGAACTGCTGAATTGATAAAAAAGTACTGAAATGTTATAGAAACTTTAGAGAATTCTTAATTCCAGACAAATACAGAAAAATTAGGTATAAAAATACCTCGAGTGAGGAAAAAGAACAAGATTTCTAAAATATCACTTTTTAACTGACAGTGAAATGCTGTACACTGAAAAAATGTTAGGCGGTTGGCTGTACTGGTTCCGAAACAACCAGTTTCCCTTTCAACCAGCACGTCAGACGTCCTTTTTCTAGACAGTAGACATACTTTTTCAGCGCATGCGTTGTTCTGTGGATTAGGGAAACAGCTATCGGCACGGTGGTTGAACAAGAAAAGTAAGTCTACTGTCTAGAAAAAGGACGTCAGATGTGCTGGTCAGAAGGAAAACACTTGTTCTGGCGTTTTAAGAGAACCAGTACAGCCAACGGCCTAAAACTTTTTTAGTATACTTGGAATTTAGTTAATAAAGAAGTGAAGATTCTGATAAAGAGAAACACTTCATTATCTACTCTCAATACTCCTGATGTGGTAATATATAATTGTAGATGATTTCGGTTTCTCATTGTAAAAAAGAGATAATTCAGAAAAATAAAATATTATTGTTAATACACTATTATTGAAAATCTACAATTATATGGGGAAATCTCACGAAATGGGGACTTTTTGTAGTAAAAAAATTTATTTTTCAAATTAGTGGCACATTTTTTTTACCATAAATTATTATTCTTCGACCAAATAGAAGTACATTTTAACCGGCGTAATTCATATTTATTAATTGCTACTTTATTTAAACTATTTTTTTCATATTCATGGTTATGAGTGCAGGTAAAACGTATTTATCTTCAAGAATTTATAATATTTTACAACCCTTCAAAAAACATTTTCCTTTATTTACTTAAACTTACATTTATCAAAAATCTATACGCGATATAGTTCAAATATATTTTTTCCTGAAATGGCATGCACTATAATTGACTAAGTAACATTATCTCGTACAAAAATTATTGAATATCAACCACAAATATTATTTTTAGGAATGAGCATTTTGCACACATATTTATTAACACTAAACCAAGATATTACACGAAGGTGAATACATTTTTTTAAATGTGATTTCTTGTGCTCGTCAAAAAACCATTTTTTGACAACGAGTTGCGCACTCGTTGTGCGTTTTCGCAGGACGATTTCGTAGATGTTTTAAGTGGCACAATGTTCTACCACCCATAATTCTTTTTCTAAATACCTAAAAATATAAATAATATATGGGCGAATTTTAAATAATGATCGCTCAACAAGTAGGGTATTGTGGGGTGATGTGCAACACCGCCGATTTTTGATCTACAGTTTGATATTGAACAGAGCCAAGTATTGCCATTTTTTCGTGTCCTCAGTAACTTGTTTTTTATATATAACTCACGAGACAGCTCGCAGCTCGGTTTGCTGTACGTAAGTTGACTTAAATTTCTCGAGCTGGAAATATTTCTCGCGCTTTACATTTCTAGTCGTTTCGTGAAGGGTTTTAATTTATTTTATAGATAAGAATGTGTTTATTGTTGGTTTTTTAGGTGTTTTTAAATATCTGTTTATATGTTGTGTTTCCATTGCATTGTATTGCGTACAAATCATTTTTCGCAAAATATCATATTTGGGGTGATGTGCAACACTTTTTTCTTTTTTATACTTTACGTGCCATAACTGCGATTCACATGATGAATAAAAAATTCTGAGTTATTTTCCTTTAATTATATTCCTTAATCCTTATTCAGTTATGAATGAATAAAAAATTAAAAAAATTTTTTTTTGTGAAATCTCCACTTTTTAGAGGTCAACTATACCTTAATAAATTTTTTTGGCAGATTTCGATAAGTTTGCATTGAAAAAGCCTAAAATTAATAATTAAAGAAATTTTCATCGATATTTATGCATTACATACCTGAATTTTACTGGTGTTGCACATCACCCCAACTTTTTTGGAAAATGCAAAAACAGAAATTTTTGAAAAAGCGAAAAAATTTGTAGGAAAAATTTAAAATTCTGAAAATCTAATAATGCAGAAATATTTTATTAAATTGCCTCCAAGTCATTCAATTTTTAAATATTTCAAAATTTAATTCTTTGACATGTTTTTCGTCCAACGAAAAGAAAACGTTGCACATCACCCCACAACACCCTATTATAAGAAAATTAATGATTTTCAAAAAAAGGTGAAAATGCATTTACAGTTATAAACAGCTCATCTCGAATATTATAATTAGCACACTTGTCTAATTTATTTTTTCTTCCCTTCACAACATATAGATAAATGACAAAAAATCCCAAACATAAAAAAAACTCAAAAAGTTATCGTTTAATGAAAATTGGATTTTATGCGAGCTACGTCAAGAATTTCTCAATTTCTACAATTTTAATAAATAAATCAGGTACATACTTCTTCAATTTTTACTAACAAGAATTTTTTTGTATCTCATAGTCGCGATATAGTATTAGCAAATGTATAAAAATGTGGGTTAGCAATATGGAAGCTTTTTGTGGCACATATATCTCAGAACCCAATTTGTCCCCATTTCGTGAGATTTACCCATATATATTACCACATGAGGAGTATTGAGAGTGGATAATGAAGTGTTTCTCTTTATCAGAATCCACACTTTTTTACAAACTAAGTTCCAAGTACAGTATTCTTTTGCTTAGGGAATTTTGGAAAATCTGCCTACAGATGCCTTGGATTCCGCACTCCAAGGTTATGTGGGGTTGGTATGAAAAATAAATAGAAGAAAATAAAACAAACTAAATAAAATGAAAATTCTTTAAGGGGCACACCTAGTGTGAGTGACTGAGAAAAACGTCGATTTTTAGGAATTTTTTTCAGGGAAATTATTGCATATTTTTTTACATCCGAGGGTCATTGTACGGCAAATATCTTCTAGTTTAATAATCTTTTTGGTTTTTTTGATTTAGGTCACTGAGAAGGCCGCAATCACTGCAGCAGTGGGAGAACTTTTTTTTCGGATACTCAGGAGATAGCGAATAACTTTTTAAAAAAAAGATATTTTTCTTTAAAAAAATTACAAAATTTTTACTATTTATACAAATATACATGTACAAAACTTTTAAAAAATTAGATGCAATAATTTCCCTGGAAAAAATTCCTAAAAATCACCGTTTTTTTCAGTCACTCACACTAGGTGTGCCCCTTAATAAACAGGCGACCTAATGCCAGCCCCGACCAACTAAAACACGTAACCCTTCTTTTGAAACCCTTTACCCACCCTCGGAACTGTCGAAAGACTTCAACCTTCGAGGGCGGCGCGCTCCAACTCTGTCCAACTTTGTTCATTTCCTGCGGTTCTCCTGCGTCAATAGTTAAAATTTAAAACTATTTCAATGTCGAAAAATAAAGGAACAAATGTTAAAAAGTGTTAACCCTTTCAGTCCCAGTGGTCGATATATCGACCACCTTTTAAGCCACCGATTTTTTTAACATAACTTAAAGGAAAACTTTAAATAATTACATATTTCTTATTTTTATGTTTCTACAAATAGGATTTAGTAGTTTTTTAACAAATTAATCTATATTATTTATGTTTTTTTGTTATTAACAAACTTATACACGGCAACGCATTATTTCACGTTAAACTTGACTGTAATAAAATTAAATCAGTAACACATACTTTAAATTATGGTTATTTTCTAAATTCTTGGGGTTTGCTGAATATTAATCTAAAATCAGATATGCAAATTCAAAATGGTGGATCCAATTTGGCGGACAAAAATTAAAAATTAAACAAATTTGCTTGAAAATGGTCTCTCGGGGGTTTTTGGGGTCGCTAGTTACAAATCTAAAGTCAATTTTTAAAATTTCAAAATGGCGGATCCAATATGGCAAAAAAAATTTTAAAATTAAACAAATTTGCTTGAAAATTGTCTCTCGGAGGTTTTTGGGATCGCTGATTACGAATCTAAAGTCAGTTTTTAAAAATTAAAAATAGTGGATCTATAAATCCATATGGCGGACATTAAAAGTTACGAATTTGGAAACACCCTCCTCTATTTTAATACGGGCTTGGGACCGGCAATTGCATAGTTTCATTTCTTTTCTTTTAATTTTTTAAATGTTTTTATTAAATTTTTAACACTTTTATTAATTTTTTTTATTTTTTGAATATTTTTATATTTGTCGTAACAAACGACAAAAAACAAGTGACGAAACATAAAAGACTAACGACAAAAAGACAAAAGACAATCAAGAGAAAACAAAGGGACAATGACAAACGACAAAAAAAACAGTACTTCTCTCCTATTTTTAATATTATTGTTGTTATAGTCGTAACATCAGATTCGCCATTTAAAAATTTTGTAAGAATGATTCCAGATTTGTATTTTCACACCCCGCAAACTTTCAAGAAGCAGCATTCAGTCCTATATTGTCCATTTTTTATTTTTGACTATCATATTGTATCCATTATTTTATAGATTGAAAAACTGACTTCTGATTCGTAATCTGTGATCTAGAAAAAACCTAAGCTGTAATTTTTAAACAAATTTGATGGATTTTTTATTTCTACGTCCAATATATTGAATCCTCCATTTATAATTTTAATAAACTGACTTCCGATTCAGAATCAGCGACTTCAAAAACATCCAAATGCCAACTTTTAAGCAAATTTGTTTAATTTTTATTTTTTTTGTCCGCCATATTGGATCCGCCAGTTTGAATAACTGAATCCAGATTCGTAATCAGCGACCTTAAAAACCCCTGAGTAATAATTTCAAGTTAAATTAAATAATTTTTAATTTTATAGTCCGCTATATTGACTCCGACATTTTGAATTTTCAAAATTTTCAAAATCTGATTCCAGATTCGTAATCAGCGACCCTGAAAACCATAGGTATTATACCTATTGTAGATATTTTTCAATTACCCTAATTATGGGACTGAAAGGGTTAAAAGTTAAAAGACAAAATTGTAAACAGACATAAAAAACAGAAATGAATCAATTAAACACATATGTGGGTGATTTTCACGTAACTGTGTAATTTTAAGATCAGTTTTAAAAGAAAAAAATTTTGTTTTTTTCATGTTAAATATCACTTTTCCTCATCATTAGGGCATAATATAGTTGTAATTTGAACGGTTTTACTACAGCTATAATTATAAAAAAATTATAACAAATTTTCGAAAATTGGCTGCCACGGAGCTGACCACCCTATGCATTGAATAATACTGCCGTCAACTGGAGCTACTTTATGTACTCGTGGTATTTAATAAATAAAATTATTAAAAAAAACTTCTTTGTCAAAAAACCAAAAACAAGTTAATTAAAATCCTTTAAACGATTAAAACTTCAACCGGTGAGCAACATAACGACAAAAAATTAACTTTAATTAATATTTATAAGTTTTTCAAATTAGTCTTAAAACTATTTCTCTCGTTTCTCTTAAAATTACTGGAAAAGTGTATTAGATATTAAATTGTTATTCATTTAACCTTAAATTATTAATTTAAAGTTTTTAAAAAATATCATATTCAAAACGTTTAAAAAAGTTCCTATTAAAAATAATGATTCAAAGTTATTTACATGTATTCAAATAATAGTTTTATAATTATCATAATGTATTATTATAAAATGTATATTTAAAAAGAAAAAGTGTTATTTATTTTCTGAGTAATATAAAATTTGAAGAAAGGTTGTTAATTTTTAATAAATCATGATTTTAGCAAAATTTCAGTGTTTTGTTTTACATTTTGTTGTATAATATTTACAAAATTTTTTGTTTAATATCTTATTCTTTTTTAATTTACTCTGAAATATCTACACAAAAGATTTAATGAATAAGAAAGGATAAAAAAAATGTTTATGTAACATTATAAAAACACAAAGTTTAATGCACAAAGTAGCCCCATCCCGGGGTCTATTTTGTGCACAACTTTTAATGACTACAACTCAGACAAAAAAATTTATTTCATTAACGAACTCAAAGGAAACCTTCAGAAGGAAATATAACATATGCAAAAGTTGATTTTCTTTTAATTCTGAATTTGAATAAATCACTGAGTTAAAAAAAGCATTTTGATGCACAAAATAGCCCCAGCAAAAATATTTACTATTTACTATCAGCTTGACATAACCAGAGAATTTCATTTTCATAACATTATGAAATTAGCGCATAAAACTAATTGTAGAAAAGTATTCATAAATATGAGCGTTACGATCAACAGTAATTATACTGTGCTTTTGCTTGGTTGTTGTAAAGGCGTGTTTTTTCGAATATTAAGGTGTTTTTTAAAAAGTCAACGGTTGCCGAAGCACTGAAATATAAAAGGACACAACTATGCCTGTCCTCTTCTATAATATGTGTTGTTGTAGCAACTGTTGATCCATGAATTTGCACCTTCACACTGTACGCCACAGGCGCCACGGAGCTGATATTTTATGTGACACCACGGAGCTGAAATTTGACATTTAAACTAACCTAACGCCGACAATTCTGCAAAATAATTCTTTTTTTTGGGCAGATAATTTGTTTCTAATATAATCTTCAAAAAAATCGCAATAATTACCACAGAGAGTGTTTAGATTAAAAGAATAGTAATACCACGGTACTTACCACTTTTTTGTGAACTTCACATTTTTACACAAAAAATTGTTTTTAAGTGTACAACTTACAATTTTGAACCTTTTTTTTACTGATATTTGTTGCTAATGGATCTTATTTTAGATTGCAATTCTCAGATAATATTAAAATGTGCCATAAAAAGTTAAATTATAGAGAAAAAAATCTTATTACAAAATTGAAAAAATTTGTGGACAAAACTATTTTACATTTTATAATTTTATAAGAAGTATTAGAAGATGCATTATATGTACAAATTGTTCACCTATATACACAATTCATATTACAAAAATTCTCGTTTTCAGTTTCGGCGTTTTCAATAAAATTTCTGAATTTTAACTTAAAATTTTAAAAAACGGACACGCCACGGAGCTGAAATTTTGGAGGGAATTACGCAATTTCTGAAAAAAATATAATATCTATTTGTACATATTTGTGGTTGCGAATAGGTTTTATATATACCTGTGAAATGTATCCATACCCAAGCAAAAATTTTTTATTTTTTATGTGTTTTCTGTGACGCCGCCAAATATTACAGTTACGTGCAAATCACCCATGTATTAAGGTCAAAAGGTAAAATTGTTAAAGGACAAGTTAATTAAAAACACAAACAAATCAAATAAAAGAATAAATAAACAAATATATAAAAGTTAGAAGAATAAAAATGTAAAAGAACAGTAAAAAACTACAAATAAAAATAATTTAAATAAATAAAATAAATTCTTCTCTCCTTTTAATACTTCTTATTTACTTTTAGTTCTTGCGAGAGTCTTCTTCGTCTCCTCAAGGGCCGTCCTGAAGACTCCGCATCCTCCGCTGCCTGCAATATGGGTGGTTGACACCTTATTGCCATACTTTTCCTTGCATAGAAAGCAACTTGGGCTCTTTCTACAGTTGGAAAACCTGTGACCGGCTTCCCCGCACTTAAAGCACACAACCGATCTATCCTCCTTCTGGCATTTCGCTCCAATATGACTGTATCCCAAGAATCGATGACACCGGACGCACAGGTCTCCTCAGAGGTGAGCAGGTTATTCTAAAATGTAACGCTGCAAACTTGGTGGGGAGTTTTTCCAAATGACTTCCAGATTCCAAATTT
The DNA here is from genome assembly GCA_032872505.1 of Leptopilina syphax. Classification (NCBI taxonomy): domain Eukaryota; kingdom Metazoa; phylum Arthropoda; class Insecta; order Hymenoptera; family Figitidae; genus Leptopilina; species Leptopilina syphax. The sequence goes on along the minus strand of CM065472.1, from coordinate 26,736,068 downwards.
TCAAACCGATAAATCGTACCTGATCCTCTTTTCGAATTATCTCTTATACAGATAGTCGGAAACTTGAAAAATTTATTATTTTAATGTAGAAGCCTTAATTCAGAAGACTGCTGATTTTTCGTTACTAAAAATTTTTTAGACAAAGATTTTATAGATAATTAAGGGAAGTGTTCTGGTTGTGGGCACCCTCTTGTTTTTGCCTCATAACATTTATCCATGTGCATATTATACAAATGTATGTGTACGAATTTAAAGCTGGAGGTCTAAGGTGACTGTCAGTGAAGGAATTAAATTGATTCCTTTAAATAAAAAAGTTTTATTAGAAATTTAGTGAAATGAATTTTTTGACAAAAAAATTTTTTTACCAGGTTGTGGGCACCCTTGAAAAATCCGCTAAAAATGAAAAAATATTAAAGGAAACCAACACAAATAAAGAAGAAATGAAAGTTTCTTTATTTTAAGAGACTTTGCCGGGATAAAGAACAAAACTGATGACACGTTTTCACACTATGCTCATCGCTAACAAAAGCATAATGCTTGCATGTGAAGTAGCTAGTACGCATACCATAACGCACTTCTAATGCACTGAACGGCTATATCAGGGAGTATAGACTTAAGGAGACCAATGTAGTGTGTATGAAATCAACCATTTTATGTCGGAAGTTCATGGTTCTGAATCTTCTCGTATAGCGCGCAACGATCGCATAGATAGCTGAAGTTTTAAAATGAACATGGATTTCTATAAGTTTACTAATTCATGTATATACTATATATTCAAATTATAAATATAAATATAATAATAATAAGATAACAATACAAAGTTTATATTACAGGGCTCGAATTGTGCGACTTTTTTGTGAAAAAATGTGCTTTTTACAGATTTTTTTGATTCAGGAGTGTCGATCGCTTGACATAACCTCAAACTAAAAAGTGATTTTTAACAGCAAATAAAACCATAAATAAAATGATTTCACCAAATTATGAAAGATCCAGTTGTACAATTATCAGGAAAAATTAGGTTGGACCAAAATTTGATGTAAAATCATAATTGTTAAACATTATGTGTTTTTTCTTTAAGGGTCAGTAACCAATTTTGATAAATAATAGCTCATTCTACTCTTTGAAACATTCTCTACATTTCCACTCGTTGAATTTTGTTTAAAATATTTTGTTCAAAAGTTATTTAAAAAATTTTTTTTTATTTTATTTGCTTAACTATTGAACAAAATATTTTAAACAAAATTTAACAAATGTAATTGTAAAGAATGTTTTAAAGAACAGAATGAGCTACTATTTGTCATAATTGTTAGATCACTTTTTAGTTTGAGGTTATGTTAATAACCTCAAATTATAGTAATAATTAATTTTACTATAAAGGTCATGTTATTCAGTGGCCACGTGCCTATTAAAACTTTACTAAAATTATTGATAGAACATTAAACTCTTTTAATCAATTTTATTATAACTTTTATAAATAATTAAATTTTTTGAAGAATTTCTTTGTTTTTTTTAAATTGAATCCTTTAGTGAAGTTTTATAAAAATTGTATTAAAAATAATTGAATGTTTTCGAAGAATGTTATTATTTATGAAAATAAAATTCATTGTCATAATTTTATATTACCTATGTATTATTTGAAATTATTTTTAATTTCAAAATACAGCAAAAATAAGGTTAGGACGGTTAGGACTTAATCAAGCGACTATCGCATATATATGCGATCGTTTGCCATCTACAGGATGTACACGTACTACTGATGTACTTCCGACAAAATGTTGCGCCTTTCAGTGAAGTACATGCATATAAGATTGGTCTCCTTAAGTCTATACTCCATGGGCTATATTCATCGCATTTAATGGAGTTTGCGGCTGTCACTTTCCTTGGTAAAAAGTTTAGATAGATGAGACAGTAGTCCACATCATTGTCAGATGGTAGAGCCTCCTTAACATAAAGGTGCCCACAACCAGGAATGACAGTCATTTTTTAAAAAGATCAACACATTTTGTGATGCAGGATTTTGGTTAAACACGAAGGTATATCACAAAATATAATAACAACACTGCAAAAAAAATTAAACCTTTTTTTTCTGAACGAATCTACACCCATATGTTGCTCTTCGAAAACAATACAAAATTACTTTTTTATTTATTTAATGCAAATTTTCTTTATTATGCTCACAGCTATTACACAAATGCATATATTTGTTTTGTTATCAATACGAAAAGTCCGTATTGTCGACGAACACGACTTGCAATACTTAGATCAGTAAAATCTGCTTGCTGTCAAAGTTTACGTAGGGGTGCCCACAACCGGCGCACTTCCCCTATGGTTCCGAATTGTCTCTTCTTCAAGAAACTTTTTGATTTTTTGAATTTGGACACGTCTATCACATGCTAAAGTGCTACTTTAGCTTTATATATATACAGTCAACTCTCGATAAGACAAAGCGCGATAACTCAAATTTTTCGATAAGTCAAAGTAATTCTTGGGTCCCGATCATTCCCTATAGGCATTGCGTGTTAATTTTATTCGATAACTCAAATTTTGATAACTCAAACTTTTCGATAAGTCAAAGTATTTCTTGGGTCCCGATTGTCGGATTACCTCTCGATAAGTCAAATTTCTGTTATTCATACTATAAGTAAATAAACACTTTCACATGAGTCACGCTTTATAGTTATTCAATTTATTCATTATCTGTATTTTTCTCGAATCTGACGATTTTCCACAACGTATAGCCAGTATATTGTCAGTCTAGCTGATGTTAATAAGTGATTTTGCATTATGGAAAATAAAAGAAAATTAAAAACTCTTAGTGTTTCCGATAAATTAAAAATTATTGAAGCAGTTAAAACGGGTGCAAAGCGCAAGAAAGACATTGCTCATGATTTTGGAATACCGGCCTGCACTTTATCTACAATTTTAAAAAATGAAGACAAAATTGCACAAGCAGCTGCAGAAGGAATTGTTTCGCCTCATAGAAAGAGAATAAAATTTTCTTCATTTCCTACATTGGAAAAAAGTATGACAGAGTGGGTAAAACAAGCAAGGGACTGTCATTTAGAAATATCAGGGCCAATAATTCAAGAAAAAGCTAAGGAAATGGCAACGAAATTGGGTTTGAGTTTTCAAGGTAGTGATGGCTGGTTGACAAATTTTAAAAAGAGAAACGGAATCGTTGAAAAAATTATCTCAGGTGAAAGTGCAGCTGTGTCTGAAGTGAACTGTGAACAGTATAGGAAAAATGTTTTGTTAAGTCTATTAAAAGGATATCATCCAAAAAACATTTTTAATGCCGATGAATTTGGACTATTTTTCCAATGTACACCAGACAGGACCTTGACAGAATTTACAGTAGACAATACAAATATCGAAGAAGAGGAAAACGAGACAGACACTATTCCAATTGAATGGATAAAGTATAAGCAGCATATTCCAGATATTCGTGATTTAAACTTTGAGGATTATGTTAACGTAGATTCTAAAATTATAACAACGGATTACCCTTCTCAAACTGACATCATCAATGCTTGTCAAGTTCAAGATGAAAAAGTGGAGTCAAGCGATGACGAAGAAGATGAAGTAAATGACAATGTAGAAATACCTATATCGACAATGCAAGCATCTAATTACTTATCAAAGCTTCGAAAATATGCGCATGCACAATGTAATGTCCCCGATGAGGTTTTTTCGGCTCTATATACGCTTGAAAATTTTATAGAAAAAGAATCTTTACATAAGACGAAGCAAACAACTTTGACTAGTTACTTTTTTAAAAATGTGTAATTTTAAATCTGATATAAAGATATAAAATTTAGATATTAAAAGATATTAAATGCAATTTGTATACAATTAAAAAACTGATACTATTTATTCACGAAAGACCCTAAAATTATAAACATTCGATAACTCAAAGAAGTCATTTACCGTAGCTTTTGGTGCGCTAAATCCGAATTAACATTTAACAAAAACCTCCCATCACGTCAGGATTTTAAGAAAATTGGGGGTAAAGTACCAAAAAATCATTTCTTATTAGTTTTTAAAAATTTCTACTGGGTAAATCCGACGTGCTAGAGACTTGTCATATTAGTTAAATTAAAGTTTGAACCCTCTACTTTACGAAAATATAGCGATATTGCCAACAACAAACTAAATTAACTGTCAAAATTGATTTTTCAACAGTTGTCCTGCATACAAATTGACCTAAATATAACTATTTTAAAAAATGATTGGATTCCCTAAGAATTTGTTACATGGGGGTTTTCGGGATCGCTTATTACGAATATGACGTCAGATTTTCAAAACTCAAAATGTTGGATCCAATATGGCGATCGACTTTTAAAAATCGATTTAATTTGCCTGAAACACGTTACTCGCGGGGTTTCGCTGATTAGGAATTTGTCCACAGATTTTTTTATTTTGACTTCATATTCGCAATCAGCGACCCGAAACCCCTGAGTAACAAATTTTAAACCAATCCAATCATTTTTTAAAACAGTTGTATTTACAAAAACTAAAAAGTGATTTTTGGGACTTATAGGGGAGAGTGGGGCAAGACGGGGTGCCGGCCCTATTTAACAAGCGAATTAACCAATCGCGATTATATTTTACATAATACTGCACCGATACGATAGTCTCTTGTTTACAAATCCTAATAGCCATGAGAACAAATCTTTTATCTGTTTAACTAAAAAAACTGTTTTCGACGATTTTCTTGTGAATTTTCTACTTCTTTTAGGAGGTGTTTATTATTTAATAATAACAGTTAATGAACTATATAAAAATTTTTATAACTGGCAAGGGTTGCAGAAGAAGGGAATCATATGTTTTTTTCTTTGTTGAATCGTAAATTGTAGTAATTAATCATTTTATTCAATTTCGTAGGTGCGGGCAAGATAAGGTAGGGGTGAGTGGGGCAAGACGGGGTCACAAATTAAGCAAAAAAAGAGAAATAAGAGAAGTTACAAAAACTACTAAAATCAAGACTGAATAAAATAAGAGTGACCAAAAAGAAAATAGCTTGTCAGGTTAAATCAATAATTAGCGATGGTAAAGTGGAAAATACACCTTGTCTCTATAAATTGTAATGGTTATTATTTAGACTCAAATGAAGGCTGGCCTGCTTCTTATGTCTGCGGCCAATGGGCTTTGTGCCGTTGTGCTGGTGCCAATGACGAAGATGAAGATGCAACCTTTACTTGTAAAATTTGTCGACAGAAATAGGCTGCTTTTTTAATACCGCGCCGGTGGGTCAAGATGGGGAGATTTGCAATTTTTCCATATTATTAATTTTATGATTTTTTAAGAAACAAATGGCCTTTGTGCGCCTTTATTACTAAAGACTGATTTCCAAAGATGGTTATTAAATAAAATAATAAAATATGTATTCGATAATTTTCGTTTTTTTGCGCTTTAAACCTTAAGTACCCCGTCTTGACCAACTCTCCCTTACCCCCACTTTTCTCAAAATCATGAGAAAGAGATAATTCGAAAAGAGGATCAGGTACGATTTATCGGTTTGAAAATTTGGAATCTGGAAGTCATTTGGAACAACTCCCCACCAAGTTTGAAGCGTTACATTTTAGAATAACCTGCCCACCTCTGAGGAGACCTGTGGACGACCATTACTCTTTTTTAAGGAGGATGGTGACTGTCTTTTCGGGGCAGGCGGCGAGAGGGGAATTCACATGCTTTTATATGGGATTAAAACTGCAAACACCAACTGTTTTAATATATATTTTATAAGTGAAATATGCAATACTTAATATATTAGACATAAAAAATAGTATTTTTAATAATTCCAATTTATTATTCTTAAAAAATATTTTAAAAAATAATGATTTAATTACGTAAAAAAATTTTGTAAAGAAATTTTATGAGCATGGAGATCGTGACAACAGCGCATTCCATATGCATGCTAGATACAGTGTTGGTAACACTGAATAAGATTTCATTCGTATATGCGATTACATTGCGACGTTGCCACGTTTCTGTGTAATATGTTAGAGAAGTTAGAAAATCTGTAATTTTACGTCAGTTTTAATGTTATTTCTAAAAATCAGGACAGTCGGTTTACTCAATTATTTTTTTAAATAATTCCAAAAGTATTAAACTTTAAAAGAGTATGATTTTTAAAAAAAGTTTAACTTTTTTACACAAGTTATTATCAAAATAGTGCACTTCACATAACACTCCCCATAAGAGCCCATATAAAAATATGCAATTTCAACAATTAAATTTTTAAAAACGGGACAGTAAAAAATTTAAAAAAAAATTGTTCTATAATTTAGACATTCTTAACAACGAGTTTTTCCAAATTTCAAAAAATTCTCAACATTTTTATTTGAGTCACCATCCTCCTTAATTAGGCAACACATAAAACCAATTTTTACGTGTCTCAATTTCTCCAGCCTGTTTTTCTCTTCCAGGTTGGTGACTACAACCGCGAGCTTCATCCCTCGGCGGTTGGGTCCTAAAACAGTCGCTCTTCTGCTTCCTGGCTTTCCTATCATCTTTGCGTTCTTCAACTCCATTTTGTCGAGGCAAGTCGGCTTCTCCTTTCTGAGCCGTGAGCATATCTCACGAGTCTCTTCTATCGCCTCGTCGTCTACTTCTGAGTGGATTGCGCTATGTACGGTCTTTACGCTACTGCAGCTTGACACACTCAGAAGGCTCAACGCGCTTCCTTTTCTCATTTTTTCTTTTTCCACGATCACCCGTGTCACTGCAAGAAATTGTGCGCCCCCACAATCCACGCGCACTTGAGCATCAGTCCTGGGATCGATGGTGAGATTTCCCGTTTCCGGCCTGCTCACATGGGGTACTTTCTTTGAATTTTGTGAATCCATTCTTTCTTGCTGTTTGGTTACCCTTTAGTGAAAAGCCCCGCCACCACGGCAAGGTCTACAAACATATCCATGATGCCAGTCGTGTCTAGCAGCGGGACCACTTATCCCAGCACATCAAAGAAATCAATGATTTTTGGCAGTGGACCCGCTTCTCCCAGCAAATCAAAGACATCAATGATGTTCGGTAGTGGCCAACCAGCGGCGGAGTCCAAGTACAGTATCCCTATATTAAAGAACCAGTAGAACCGGGTAGAATCAAGAGCCTACTTGCTTTAAGTTGGTTATTGTCACGTAAGTTCCAATTTCAAACCAGTAGATAAGTATTTTCAGCTGGTTTGAATTTGGAATGTCAAGTTCAAAATGAACTGGTCTCAGTTTGAACATTACAGTCAACCGGAAATTCCAAATAGGTTACATTGTACAACATGAACTTGTTTCAACTTGGATATCGATTCACAATTGGAAATCCAAGGTGGTTACAATTGAACAGATAGTTTTGAAAAAAAATATTTGTGGAAAAAATAATAAAAAATTCTTATGACCATTAATAACTTTATATTCTTAGCACGCTCCAAACATACAAACATTTTAATTAAACTGGAAGAATTAAATTAAAACTTGAACCCTATGGGAATCGAACCCCGTACGTATGACCTATCTATCTAAACGCTTAACGACCGCGGCTACCGAATCGACGTGAGAAATATTTTTCGACCTGTCTATATAAACTGCAACTTTGAAAAACGTAAGTTTATGTAAAATATTATAATTTTTGTAAGTACCTATAAAAATACAAGCAGAAATTAAAATATTTTTAGAGATTTGCAAATATATGCTATTATGTAAAAAATTTTAATTAAATATTTAATACATTTTTGCTCAAATGTCATTTGACCGCTTTGTAATTTTTTGCAAAAAATAACATTAAGCGAAATAAAAAAACTGAAAATTCGTAAAAATTAAAATTCCCAAAATGACTATGCCAGACCAGCTCAACTGTGTTAAAAAAATTTCATTGATTTTCTAAAATGTTAAAACTTTTATGAATACCAAAATTTTTTTTGGGGGGTTTCAAGAAGAGACTACTGAGTATACTTCCTAAAAGTTTCATTGCAACAGGAGCGGTCGAACACATAAATAATTAACATTTTTTATAAAATTGTTATTAAAAATACGGAATTTTTAAATTTACAATCATGCAAATATTTTCTATTAAAAGAGTGTAAACAATGTTGTGTAAATAGTGTAAGTTTCATTAATTTATTGTAAACGGCTTTTGAGGCTTTTGAGTTATTAATTTTTTTTTAAATTTTGTAATATTTTGTTAATGCAAAAAATATAACAAAAATTTTAAATTTCAAAAAAACGGTTAAAAATGTTTTATTGTTTTGTTGTGAACTACAAATTTTTATAAAATTTCAAAATTCACAAAATTACAAATAGCTAACAGTAACAAATTCATAAAAATATCAATTCGAGAAATGCAAATTCGCAAAAATAAAATTAGCAAAACAACAATTAGCAAAAATAATGATACACAACAAAGCAGTTTCGCAAAAAATAACAATTAGCAAAAGTATATCTAACAATTTGTAAAACTTTCAATTGCGAAGAATGCAAGTTTGCAAAAATAACAAATTTGAAAAATAACAGTAAACTAAAATAAATATTTGTAAAAATGTAAATTTGCAATAATAATTATTTGCAAAAATAACAATTGGCGTAAATGACAATTTAATGAATTCCAATTCGCGATTAATCAAACTCTTTAAATTTGAACTTGAAATTCCAAATAGAATGCATCCCCGATTCAAATTAAACCAAGATATATGACATTAATCCTTCACTGTGCTATATAAATTTGGAGTTGAAAATTCCAAACTCAAGCTTGTTGATTTTTAATTTGACAGGACAAGTGAAATGTAGTATTCGAGAATCCAAATTGAACCAAGTAGATACTTGAACTTAATTTTTATATTTGGAAATGCAAGCTGATACTTGTATAGTACGTGCGAACTTGGAAACACAAGTAGAAATGATAACATTGGAAATCCATGTTGAAACAAGTCGAAACAAAAATTGAAGAGGACAATCCAAGATAGAACCATTTCAATTTTATCTTGGATATCCGTTTCAGTTACATAAATAGGATTTCCAAGTTAAAACCAGTAGAATTGCTACACGGAAAAGTTTTTCAATTTGGAAAGCAAGTTGACACCAGTAGATCCATGTACAATTTCTACTGGTCTCAACTGGTTCTTTAATATAGGGATTGCACTGTCTGTTAAAAAGTGATATTGGGATCTGAAATCACGTGAAACTGACCCACCCCTTAGCCTTTTTGTGGCAACCATCTTGAATTTTATCTTTTTCTTGAACGTATATCAGAAAGAGACGAAACGAAAGATGGCTACCACAACAAGGCTCTCACTAGATGGCGTATCGTAGTATTTCAGATCCCAATTTTAGAAATCTTGTTCTTTTTCCTCACTCGAGGTATTTTTATACCTAATTTTTCTGTATTTGTCTGGAATTAAGAATTCTCTAAAGTTTCTGTAACATTTTAGTACTTTTTTTATTAATTCAGCAGTTTCTTAGCCACGAAAACATTTGGGATGATTGGACCTAATGCATAGGATAATTAAGCAACCAGTCCCTAATTGAGCCGACGGCTTGCTCAATCGTCCAAAATGCTATATTAAAAAATCATTCTTTACTGGGAATCGAAGAATAATTTGGAAATAAGACACGTGAGAGTTAAAAAGATAGAAAATTATATCAAATAAATTAATATAATCTATTGAACAGTTAAAACGATTGACTTTAACACCGCAGAATTATGAGACCCTTTCCCTTAAATAAATATAAATAATAATAATATAACATTTGTGTTACAGTTTTTGCAGTAACATTGAATCCTATTACACCCAGTATTTTTTATTCATGCTGGTATTATATTCCATATTTATTTCTGTTTCACTAATTCAGGTGATAATATATGATATGTAGTTTTTCTAATTATAAAATTGTAAACTTAGAAAATTATAAAATAATATTTCTGTTAACAATTAATTGTATTTTCATTCCTTTTGTACATTTCATGTAAAGAAAACGTCTATTTTAAATTACAATTTAATAATTAAAGAAGAATTTTTTAGGTTGTTATAAATCTTGATCGTTTGGAAATTGTTGTGCAATATTCAACCTCAATTATAGCAGGGTTTGGTTGCTTATCTTTAAATTGTTATTTGGCGCAAAGACTAGTGGATTATGGAACAAGTCTTGGAGATATTATGTATATACTATAAAAAATATTATACATAGTTAATTCAATAGATAAAAGTTAAAAGTGACCATTCATATGTTTTAAAAATAACATTCAAAAATAGATATATTTTTTTAATTAGAATTTTTCTGACTAATAAAAACATTTATTTTCTTTCCTTTTTTTAGATACGACAGCAGTTGGTATGAATTGCCAGTCAGAATAAGAAAACATTTGTTGGTTATTATGATAAGAAGTAGAATTTCATGTAAAATGACTGCTGGAAAAGTAAAAGATTTAAATCTTGGAAGTATTACGTCGGTAAGAAATGTTAAAAAAATGAAGTAAACAAATTTTCTATCTTTAGTGGCAGTTTTTACAAATTTTTTAAGAACAAAATAACAGTGACGCGCAAAAATTGTAAAGTATTATAGGTTATGTTTATCATCGGCTCCATTGGCTATTACGAACATAACCACCAATAATTTTTTTTGCATACTTTTCTTTCTTCAACGCGCGTCACGTTCATTTTAATTAAATCTTTTTAAAAATATGTAAGCAAAACGTAAACAAAATTTCTAAACCGAAAGTTTAGAAGAGAAAAATATGAAAGAATTATGAGAATAAAATTAAGAAGTAGAATATTTACAACAATTTCTAATTTTTTTATTCAAGATGCTGAAAGCCACTTATTCATATTTCACTCTGCTGTTGTCATCAACAACTTGAAAGATATCAACAATTTTATTTTTGAAAAGAAAATCTCAATGTCTGATTACATGGAAAAATGATTCCCAATTTTTAACAATTATATTTGTTGTATTTTAAGAGAATATGCATAATGTGGGTGAACTCTCAATTCAAACTAATTATTATGTTTAAACCCTACCCTTCTTCCACATAAAATTTTCATTTGAAATTATTTTTTATTTTACTTTTTTTTATTTTCAATGCAAAAGAAATCTTTATTCAAGAATTCAAGGTAAAAAGGTTTTATGTATTAAGTATTTTATGTATTAAGGTTTTATTTCTTATATATTAAGTCTTATGTCTTAAGTCTTAAGTCATAATTCTTAAGTCTTATGTCTTAAGTTATAAGTCTTATGTATTAAGTCCTATGTCTTAAGTCTTACGACAACTTAACAACCGTTGCTATGTTAATGGTTGCCATAACAACCATTGCTATGTTAATGGTTGCCATAACAACCATTGCTATGTTAATGGTTGACATAACAACCGTTGCCGTGGCAACCGTTGATATAGTAATGATTGCAATTACAACCGTTGCCATGGCAACCGTTACTATAATAATAAAAAAAATTTGCAATCTTAAGGGGAAGTGACACCTTTGACCCGAAAAAAATTGAATTTATTTTTTTTGCTTAAACGATACTTTATAATGTGTAGAATAGAAATTATATCATTAGAGATGATTTCGAAGTTATTTTATGCGAAAAAAATCAAAATCTGCAAAAGATGTCCAAGAGCGCTTCAAGTGCTTTCAAAACTTTAAACGCATTTTTCTCGAAATGACGTTTTTCAAAACGGTGGGCAGTGTAGCTAGAACAGTTTTGATCGGATTGACTTCGGACAAAGTTTTTTTTGATCGTCATTTAATAATGCTTTCGAGTACGTAGTGGATTTTTTTTGGTTTCTTTGTTTTTTTGTAACAAATTTTTTTAAAAAATTTTCGCCCTAAAAATCGCCCTACTTCAAACAACTGCCAAATACATCAAAATTAATATTTTTAAAATATCCTACGTACTCGAAAGCTAAATCTATCTCAGATTCAGAAAAACTTTGAATTTTTTATTTAGATATAATGGTCTAACCGGAATCTTGCCCACCGATTTGCTCTGCAGAGAAAAGAGACCAACCTTAGCGCCTTCTATAGGCAACAAATTTAAACTTTTTTTACGTATAAATATATTTTTGTAAACTTAAAAAGTTAACAAATAAATCCCTCAAAACCAAATTTTGTTTACTTTATTCCCGTGTATTAAAAAAATTCATGAAAAACAGGTTCAAAAGAGGCCTACTCCCCCTTAAGTACAAAAAAATTTCTAAATAAATTATTATTTATCTTTTTTGTCATTTTAAGCCATAACAACCGTTGTCATGGCAACCGTTACTATGATAATAAAAAAAATTTCAATCTTAAGTAAAAAAAAATTTCTAAATAATAAATTATTATTTATTTATTTTTTTGTCATTTTAGGCCACGAAACCCTATATGTAGGCGCATTGCGCCTGCTTTTCTGACTGATTTTTTTATATATTTATTAGAGTTGTGCAAAAAGCTCGATCGAGTATTTCAAGCTTTTCGTTTTTCTAGCAGAGCTGAGCAGAATCAATCCGAACTTGAACCAAATTCCATCCGACACGTGCAGTATTAAACTTAAAATAATTTTGAGCACTTGAATTTTTTGAGCACTCAAATATTTTTGAGTAACTAAAAGAGCATTCAGACCTCTGCAGACTGCCTGCGCAGACAGAAGATCGTTCACACTTCACTTTTCCCGTTGAAAAAAATTCAAATCTTCCCTCATTTTTCAACGGGAAAAGTGAGGTGTGAACGATCTTCTGTCTGCGCAGGCAGGCAGTCTGCAGAGGTCTGAATGCTCCTTTAAACTCGAGCCTGACTCGAGTATCGAGCCCGGCTCGAGCTCGACCATGCTATTCGAGCTTTTTGTACACCTCTAATATTTATATTTAAAAATAAGTTTTTTATTTCAAGACAATTTTATCCCTATAAATAAATAATATAAATAAGAAGCATTCTTTATGAATCCGGCCACCCCCCTGCACACTTTATTTTTTAAGATAAAATGTTGTATGTATACTCAAAATTTTCGTAAAAAAGTCAAGTTTTTGATGCCGCATGGCGAATTTTATTTCCATTTAGGGGTTGGGCAGTACGTCCAAAAAATCGACCAAACTACCCTAAAAATATGTGCCAAACAGTTGTGCAAAACAAACATTTTTTTGCAAGATATTTAGATTTGAAAAATCGGAAACCTTAAAAATCATTCCCTAAACATTATTTTAACAACTTTGCTATTGCATTATGTTTCAAATAGTGATGTTCAAATATGTTGTATCACATAGTAATAAAAAAAAGTTTTAAAAATTTATTCTTTTATTGAAAAATTTTTATTTTTTACTGATTTAAAACAAATTAAGCAACTAATGTACAGAGAATGATTTTTGTTCATTGGTCATTCACCCCATGGGTGAATTTGATTAAAATATATTCAGAACAAATTCTAGACCTCAGAAACCGTATTTAAATTTTGTGTACACAATTTATTTAAGAATAATTCTAAATTTGTGAAAATTATGAATAGGGGATGATTTTTAGGGGCTGTTTTTATTAATATTAGTTTTAGTTTAAACATTATATATTGTGAGAAAATTTCATAACTTACAGAATCTATAAAAAAATGTTATGTCTATGTTCATGAGAATTATTACCTAATTGACTAAATAATGTACAGGAAATGATTTTTGTTTATTGGTCATTATTTTTATAGGGGTGAATTTGATTAAAATATATTTTGATTAAATCACGAGCCTCATAAATGTTTTTTTTAACTAATTTTTTAAAGAAAAATTGGAACTATTTTAAACCTGTTAGGGAGGTGATTTTTAGGGGTGGTTTTTATTATTTTGAGGGTACAGTGTTAAAACTACATAAATAAAATGTTTTTCTCTTTTACAAGAAAGATTAAAACGAATTTGTGAAAGATTACTTTATTTTTATTTGTTATTTATTCAATTGGCCATATTTTTAGGGTAGTTTGGGCGATTTTTTGGACATACTGCCCAACCCCTAAAAAGGAAATAAAATTCGCCATGCGGCATCAAAAACTTGACTTTCTAACGAAAATTTTGAGTATACATACAACATTTTATCTTAAAAAATAAAGTGTGCAGGGGGTGGCCGGATTCAGAAAGAATGCCCCATAAGTATTTTTATAATTTGAATAAATTGACACTATTTTTACCGCTGTTTTACTCATAAATTAGTTTCCCTTCTTTGAATATAATTAATAAGTAGATCGTTTAAGAAGATAAGACATATTTATAAATATGTGTTTAGTTTTATAATTAAATAATTAATTGTTTACTTTCTGATGACCAAAATTTCTAATCACGTTAATTTCGATAAGTATTTAACTCAACTGTAATTGAAAATATTAAAGGAATAAAATATATAGGTTTGCACAACTTTTTGAAAACCGTGTCCTTTCTATCACAATTTTTAGTTCGTGACTAAAATTATAACTAAAGCCATGAACTAATAATCATGGTAAAAATGCCAATTTTTATATAATGCAAACCGGAAGGGGAGCATATAAGCATTTACTTATAATATAATAACAAAAGTCGAAAATTATTTTTTTAACTAAAATTCAACCTTTTTTGTTTTGTTATGTAAATAAACCAAACAACCAATTTCTGTTTTTGCTGTGGCGTATAGGGGAGGATGGGGCAAGGATAGTTAGGTAAGACCTTTTTGATCTAGCGGCCAAACTTGAATATGTATCTGCAAACGAAAGGTATTTTTGGAAAGCCTGGTTATTTGGCTATTATTTTACTAATACATTATTTTACTGTATACTCAAATCCCTACGAGATACGAATGAAAAAGTAAACAAAAATTTCTAGCTATCCTTGCCCCAGCACCGAGGCAAGGATATAGCTAAAAAAATCCGAATGCTAAAAATGTTATAGAAAATCAGTAAATTTTCGTTTTCTTTATTTTATTGAATTTAGACTACTCAATATTGATATCTCAAGTATTAAAAATATGTATTGAACATTTTCTGAATTTCAATTATTGTATCAAAATTCATCTGAACTAGAATCAGAGGTTTAACCAATTTTCTTCAGATGACCACCAATTTCTTGGTCAATAAGCTTCGTTTTCCGTATATAATTACTCACCATTATGTATATCAACCTAAAAAGAACAATTAAACACTTTTTTAAAATTTGCAATGTCATTAACAGGATTTTACCGTGCCGTATTATCTCTAACTATCCTTGTCCCGTGAGCCCATATTTCAGTTTTTTTTAAATTTTATGGAACAACGTGAATTAATTTAAAAATAAATACGATATTCGTATTCAGCAGGAAATTCCACTCCGGAAAACACTTAAGTAAATAAATATTCTGAAACTCTAATATAGAGAACAATATGATAAACATTACGTTGACATTTTAGCAAAACATACTTTTTTCAAAAATAAACTCCTAACTTCGCAAATGGGGACAGATTGCCTTCCAATTTTTACTTTCATCTTTTGGTGTCAAGACGCGAATATACCATGAATTACGCGAGTTTTGAGCAAGCTGTCTAAGCATAACAGCAACTCACTATCCTTGCCCCATCCCCCCTGGCGTGCTTTTACAATTTTGACTATTTCCTAAAGGGTTTTAAGACCCCCTTTGATAGTTATATTTACTTACCTTTTCGATCTTCAAATGATAATCAGGTTCCTAATAAGTCAGACGAAATTAAATTTTTTTTAACATAAGAAGTTTGAGTTTTCTGTTCTCTATCCTTAAATGACTACCTAACCTTAGGTAGTGACCTCGAATTCGGTAATTCTAGTGATGTATATTGAGACGAGATTCTCAGATGTCTCATCGATCTCGATAGATTGTGAAGTATTCTCATAATAAAAAATCTCGTCTTTGATTAATAATTCTCGTCTCATTTTGTCTCATTTCTCGTTTGTTTCTCGTTTAAAGTCAACATTAACTGACAATTACAAAGGTTATTTTATTTTTAAAAAATATTTATTTGAAATTCAAATAAATGTAACATCAAAAATGTTGTACTTTTTTAAAATTAAAAATAAATTATACTTAAGGTGTTTAGTTCCAGGAGGCTAGTCAAAAGTAAAATTTTTTTTTCTAAAAGTTCAAAAAAGAAATAAATATTATAATATAAAATAAAAAATCACATTTTTAAATATTATTCTTTAAGTTACGATGTATAAATTTGTAAATAATAGAAAATTAAATAAAAAATAGTAATGTTTTGAAGAACGTAGTGTTTTGTAGTTAGAGACGTGGCAACACTGCAGTCACTGCATGTACGTACAGCTGATGTTAATTTGTAAACTTGATTTTATTTTCGTGATGATTTGTGATTATAATCAATATTTTAATGCAACTACGTGTAAATATTAGTAAGACAAAATGGAAAATCAATTGCCATTTAAGAACGTTCGATGGTCTTTGAATTTTGTAGGTTATGTGCGACTTACAGTTATCGCCCAAGATAAACGGCACTGACTGTTTGAAATGACGTGAAATTGGTAAACATTCATTTTCTAACAAATTTCCCTCATCTGTTCACAGGCACTTTTTACAAAATATGACAATGTACATTTGTCACAAATGTTTTTAACTGTCTGAATTCAAAAGATTTTGTTAATCTATGCTGAAGCGCGGTTTCAGGATTGGAATTACAAAAGTAATGTAATGACAGGCGGCAAGACGTGAGTTACAGCCATTTTGCCAGTAGAGGGCAGAAGCATGCAGGGAGCGCAAAGGCTCAGCTGTCAAAATGATTCGCATTAAATTGCTACTGTAATTCCAATGCTGCAACCGTGTTTCTGTATAGATTAACAAGATCTTTTCAATTCAGACAATTAAAAACATTTGTGACAAATGAACGTTGTCATATTTTATAAAAAGTGCCTGTGAACAGAGGGAAATTTATTAGAAAATGAATGTTTACCAATTTCACGTCATTTAAACCGGTCAGTGCCGTATTTGTTGGGTGTCAACTGTTAGTCGCACATTATCGAGAAATTTAAGAGTAAATATTTCTTTCTGCATTTATATTTATTATTAATACTTATTTCATATTTAAATACAAAATTTTAAAATTAGTTAAATAATTAAAAATAATATTTATTTAATAATAACAGTAATAATAATAATAATTTAATTTGAAATTAAAATTTAATTTTTCAAGGTAATGTGAATTTAGTATTTAATTTATACGCATATAGTTTACTTCCAATTAAAAGAAAAGTTCATGAATTGTTTTAAAAAAGTAAATAAGTATTACGAAAATTTATTCATGGATTTTTTTGGACAAAGATGAATAAAGCAAATTTTTTCTAAATACTTGAACTGGTTTGAATTTTCGCGTACTCTATTTCCTCCGCGGCAGTTGCAACGTTGCCACATTCTCCATATCAAACGAAATGACAAAAATTTTTTATTTAACTATATTTTTTGGATTAAAAATACTCTGTAACTAAACGATAAATTGTACAGTGTTTTAAGTATTCTTATCTTTGAATATTAAATTAGTTTTGTTTTAATTTTGAGATGAATCCTTATTGTGCATCAAAAGTTATAGTGATATATATCAAATAGTCAGTTTTTCGTTCGCGGCGTCCATTAGCTAAATGCAAACATTGAGAAAAATACTAAATTTTGGACGACAATATCTCGAGAGCCGTACGATAAAAAAATCTCAGATTCAACAATAATGTGCATTAATAGGTTAATTAATTTTGCTCAAGTTTTCAAGTAATTCTCTATTATCATTGATTTTGAACTAACCACCTTAAAAAGTTATTCGTTTAAATACAATTTATTTAATGTCAATAAAAAATATTTGATTCAAATAAATTTTTTGTTCAAGAAAACAAAAATATTTTTTTTTACAAGAGTTGGAAAGTTTTATTTTACTTCTATTTATTTGCAAAATAATAAAATAATATAAATAAATCCTAAATTAATAAAGGGAATGTAAAGATTATAACTTGAGAAAAATGTATTAAACAAAGGTAAAAATAATACAATTATATCACAGAAAAAAATATCACACGGAAAAAAATATCATTACTTCGATTTTTTTATATACTTTATAAGATACATTTTTAATATTACATATATTTTCTTCAATTATTTAATGTTGAATATAATTATCGAATTATCACAAATTATCTGGAATCACAGAAACATCGCCAGTGTAGAAAAAGTTCTTTGGATCTTGTGTTACTACATCTAAAACGATTTTCTCCTATATTTCATAGCGGCAAAGTCGTCAATAATTTTTGTAAAATAACAGAGAAAAATGGATATTAAGCTTTATTAACTAGATATTAATGGTCAACATCTGTGACAGTCAAATATGTAAACATCTTATATGTTCAAATTTAATATCTCAGATATTGGAATATCTGAGATATTAAACCATATCATCTACACTACCGTCCAAAAGTATCAAGACGATTACATTCGACTCTATGAAAAAACATGCCATCCTGATACTTTTGGACGGATGAGTGGATACCAAAGCATATATGTTTGCTCTTACGCAAAATATGACTGGAATTGTATTAAGGCGAAAACACAGCTCGTTGCCTGCTTGCAAGTGGATGGGACAAAGTGCACACATGAGAGAGCGATGAGAAAAATTTGAATTTTTTATCTCGCTTACTCTTATGCGCGTCCCTTGTGCTAGCTGCCTGCAGAAAGACAGGCAGTAGAGTTCAATTTTTCATGTCGATTCTATAAAGACTTCATTTGGCATCGGGGGCCCCTGGCAGCTGGGGGCCCCGGTGCACCGCACCGCCTGCACCTACGTCGTTACGGCTCTGAGGAAAACAAAGTTCAATGCACAAAATAGCCCCATCCCGGGAGTTATTGTGTGCACCACTTTCAATGACTATAACTAAGACAAAAAAATTTTTTTCTTTCCCAAATTTATAGTAAACCTTCAGAAGGATGTCCACAACATAATAATAATAATAATAATAACAATATTAATAATATAATAATAGACCATAAATATTCGTAAATTAATATTTTTATAAAAAAATGTCAAAACATTTGTGTTAAAAACGCGTTTTTCATAGTTTAAAATTATTATAAACATTAATTTTTTTATGTAAAAAAAAATTTTTTTTTTGGACTTAAAAATTTTTCTATAGTTAATGATGTGGGCAATCCATAAGGGCCCCTCGCGTGGGCCCTCAAGGATTTGTCCTTATGTGAGTTTTATATTTTTCTTAAAAGTAACATTAAATATTTGTTAAAAACGTGTTTTTCATTGTTTAAAATGATTGTAAACAATAATTTTTTGTTGTAAAAAATAATCGTTCTCTCTAAATCTGAATCAGCGAAAAAATCGCTGTTTTTATCAGTGAACGAAGTTTCCGCTGAAAAATAGTGGAAGTTACTGAAGATCAGTGGATGTCACTGAGGAAATCAGCCAACTCTGCGTGTGCGCAGAAGTGTCAAATACTCGTAGCGTAACCGATAATACGTCACCGCTGATTGGACCAGCGACTATTCGCTGATTCTCAGTGGTATACTTATAGCTATTTGAATCAGCGACTATCCGCTGAGAATCAGCGAGGTTTCGCTGATTCAGATTTAGAGAGTTGTTTGGACTTAGAAAAATTGTTGAGCAGGGCATTTATAATGGCTAAGAGCAGGGGCCCTGCTGATGCCCTCGTAAATTTCCATAACTTTGTGATAGGATTTCTGGAAAAATGTCACTTAATGTTTATTTCAGGTGCTTTGAAACGTAATTTAATGCATTCTGAACTAAAGTTTTTCAATAAAAAATTTTTTTTTTGAAACTTAGATAAATTTTTGGGCAGGGCAACCGTAAGGGCAAAGAACAGGGCCCCTGCTGGTGCCCTCGTCGATTTCTCCTCATGGATCTTCCACGAGGGCCCCCAACGGGGGCCTCGGAGCTGTGGGTCTCGAACGTGGCTTTTTCCACACGGGTAGAGATAAAAGTGACCACTTTTGTGTTTCAAAAATAACGTGTAAATTTTATCGCTGTCCATTTTTATTTTTAATTTATAACGAGTCAATTTGTCAAAGAAAAGTAATAAAAAAATAATAGAAATAGAAGAAAGTAATTATATGAGATAAAGTAAAAAAATAAAGAAAAGAGGAAAATAAAAGGAGGAAAAAATAAAGAAAAGAAAAAATAAAAAGAGAAAAAAAATAATAATTAAAAAAGACTAAATAAGAATAAAAATCTTAAAACAGTAAAATTGTTAAAAATTGTTTAAAAAAACTCATAGATTTATATTGTTATAAATATTCCAGTCCATGATCAACTTTGAGTATGTAGAAAAATATAATAAATTCTGAAGAGGAAACTGGATCCAGTTCCAAAACGTCAAATAGAGAAATTTTCAATTGATATGTCCTTTTGGAAATCGTTTTTTCCAACATTCTAAATGTTTAAAAAAACATTTAGAAGCGTTTATAATTTTTTTAACCCTTAAACCGCACACTGCCGAATCTATCCTTAAACCGCACGTTGGGTGTGCGACACCCGGGGACTTTTAAGTGTGTTCTCCAAGCTGGAATAGGATATTATCTTTTGGAAAAATTACCTTATATAGCTCAGTACATCTATTTTCAAGGAAAATAGGTTTCATAATGATTTATTTAATTTTAATAATTAAAAAAGAGTTTTTTAAAACTACTGAAATTACCTTAAACCAAAAACTGGGTGTAAAACAAGCAGAAATTTTTCGCCGACAACTTCATAAAGTTATCAAATACACAAAGACACTTGGGAGACTAATGTCCCTCACGGAACATAAACTTAAGTACAAAATGTATCGTCCAATAACGACACATGTTCAATTTTTACGAATTTAACCGAAATATTAGAGTAAAAAGCTAGAATATGGGTGTCGCACACCCAGGGTGCGGTTTAAGGGTTAAATCAGAACTTTTTTCTACATTAAAAAAATTTATTTTCATGATTTCTTTAGATACGATAGCAATTGGTATGAAAAGCCAATGAGAATAAGAAAAAATTTATTAGTTATTATGATGAGAAGCGGAAGTGCATGTAAATTGTCAGCTGGAAAAATAAGAGATTTAAATCTTATGAATATTTCATTAGTAAGAAATAAAAAAATAAAAAGAAAATGTAATAAGCAAATTTTCTGTTTCCAATGTAAATTTTTACAAATTTTTGAAAACAGAGTAAAAGTGAGTAAGTGCGTCGCTCTCTGAAGAAAGGCGCAAAAATTTTTAAATGTTATAGGTTATGTTTTTTTTGTCAAAAAACTTTTCAATTTATTTAAATTAAAAATAACTTAGTACTCAGACGATTGTTCGGCGTAGTCTAGCCGAGCCTCGACAATTAGTGCTGGCGCAGTACAGAATTTTTGTTTCGCCAAAGCTTGGACAAGCCACGGCGGCAAGTGCTGGCTGAGTATAGAAAAATTGTTCACAACGCTCTTTGCCAACATTGCTTTTTTGACATAAACTTAAAAAAAATTATAAAAAAAGTTTATGAATGTATATAAATATAAATTTATTGAAAAAAATTAATATTTTACTTTTCAGTTGTTCATTTTTTATTCTTATTAAATTTAATAATCACAATTTAACACAATTGTCTAATTTTGTAAATAATAAATTATTTAAACAAATTAAAATTATAAACAAAATTTAAACTTTAATATTATTTAATTATTAAAAATTTAGTTTAACTTATTTTACTTCAATGAACTTCAAAATGAACTATAAAATGGACTTAAACAATTAATATTTACTAAAAATGGTGTTATAAATTTAAAATTTTACAAAACTTAATATATCTGAACATATTTACATTAAAATTAATAACTTATGAAATGATTCTGTAAATTAATATTTAATCAAAGTTTTAATTAACAATTCTTAGTACCTCTAATATATGTTAAAATATTATTAACAATATAGAATTTATAATTTAAATTTGACTGTCATATACTACATTTTTCTGTATTAGAATTTAATTTTTGACTGTAGAGAGAGCACAGAAATTTTTAATAAATCTTAACTCAATCAAATTTCATAAGTTGTTACAAATACAGAATGTCTATTTTTCATAAAAATATAATTTTTGTATAAAAATGTTTTTTTTTATAAAATACAACTTTTTCATGCATAACCTATCAATTTATACTTTATCAGATGATTTTAACTGATTAAAAACGAGTTTTAAAAAAAATTTGAATTCACTTATCTTGACAATTTTTCTAACGTTAGGGAGTAACTAGGGTGTCCAGACACCCCAGACGTCTTTTAACAGGAGATAAAGCTCTTCCTAGAGCAAAACATTTGGCGGCACATACTGGTGTCAAAAGATAGAGGTTCAAACTAAATTATCAACGAGTTTTGAGCGTAAAAGAATTATTAGTTAAGCCATGGGAATACTTTGAATTTTGCTTGGGGTGTCCAGACACCCCAGTTACTCCTTCTAGGGTTAAATGTTAAAAAAATATCTACTCTACCCAAGCAGCACGTACACGGAGAAAAATGAAAATTCAGATTTCGGACTGAATATAAAATCATTTGAGTAATTTCTATTATCGTAGGGAGGAATATTAAATTTTAGATTTCAATCCCAAAAAGTTTACTAATGATTTTCAATGAAGATCAATGCTAAATATCTTAATAAACGCCAATAGTCTTCTTTCAACAAGTGCAATCAGATTCCGTAATTAATTCAAAGGTGAAAAGAATTAGGTACAATTATTATTATTTGCATTTATTTTAATTCAGCTACTCAATTGTTACAAACTTTGTATCAACGTTCACTTAAACGGGGACTGTTCTGTGCGAGAGTCCTTAGATTCATTCCCAAACAGTTTTTAGGAATGCGAAACTCTGTGGCGCGCCTGCGCCCGCGTTTGTTCAGTTTCTTCGTTTTTGATATATACACGGAAGTCTCGGTGTAATTCGTAGTGTATTAATTGTTTCAATTAATAAAAATTCTAGTTTTAAATATAATAGTGAGTGCAGTTTTGTAATAAAGTTCTATAGTGTTACAAATGAATGTGGAAGAATATCTATGTGAAATGTTTGATCTCATTTTGAGGTTAGGTGTGTGTTTATTTTGTTTTTAGCCGGTTGTGCAATGCCTAATTGTTATTATATTTTATTGTAATGTTGAATTTATGCAACTAAATGTAAAGTCTAAAATGAAATAATATGTAAAAAAATAGAGAATACTTTGAATTTTAAAAATCTTTGCACTGGGATTTTTATTTAATCTGTAGATATTTAAATATAATCCCTTTCTTTAAACGTTTTAAAACAAATCATTTTAATTCTAATATTTTCAGTTGTTTCATTTTTAGATTTTATATTTAGTTTCAAATTGAATATTCCAATAAAAGTAAATATTTTGACAAATAAAAGTAATAATGTAGGTCACTAGAAGATCTGCTCACATTATATTCAGTATGGGACTCGGCACTAGACTTGCCTTGGACTCCGCCCAGAAGCGCCTATCAATGTGTTCAGTTTGCTTTGTTCCGCGTATAAGTGTGCATAAGAACGAAAACATTTTAAGCCTACTGACGTGCTTTAAACCTTTTACGATTCATTTCCCTGTTTTCTATCCTGGAGCCGCAAAGGTAGACAAGTTTGGGAATGAAATCTAAGTTACTAGTGCTGAACTCCACAATTTTCAATCGGATTTTTCTGCGTGTAAGCTTATCTTGACATCACTGTAATATTACATTGGAGATTCGTTATATTACACTGTAATATTACAGTGATCTTACTGGGATATCAAAATGTCTCCCTGGAGGTAATATTACGTTGTTATATCAAGAGAATATTACCTGGTAATATTAAGGTCATATTACACTGTAATATTAACGTAATGTTAAGGTAATATTCAGATAAAATTAGAATAATTTTATAATTTAGAAAAAAACATTTCACAAAGCTGGACTTGAACCCTGAACCTTGTGCACAGTAATCAAGAGTCTTACCACTAAGCCAAACTTACTTGTAGTGTATTAAGATTCTCGACGGTATAAAATCTAAAATCTTGGTAAGTTTTTTAAAGTTCTTCATATTTCATCAAAAATCTTAATACACTACAAGTAAGTTTGGCTCAGTGGTAAGACTCTTGATTACTGTGCACAAGGTTCAGGGTTCAAGTCCAGCTTTGTGAAATGTTTTTTTCTAAATTATAAAATTTATTATTCTAATTTTATCTGAATATTACCTTAACATTACGTTAATATTACAGTGTAATATTACCTTAATATTACAAGGTAATATTCTCTTGATATAACAACGTAATATTACCTCCAGGCGGACATTTTGATATCCCAGTAAGATCACTGTAATATTACAGTGTAATATAACGAATCTCCAATGTAATATTACAGTGATGTCAAGATAAGCTTACGTGCTGCTTGGGTACCCAGTAAGAAGTAAGGAATTGAGAAGAATTGGACATTTTTAACTTTTTACAGAAAATGTTAAATTATCAATTTTTTTGAATTCCGTTTCTGTCCAATTCCTATGTATTCCTTTTTGAGGCAAAGATTTCTTGAATGTGAATTCCAATCAATTCCGTTTTAATATTTCTTTAATTTTTGAATTTTTGTGAATTCCGAAATACTGTGTGATACTCGGTAAGTTCAATTCCTGTCTATTCCGTTTTAATATTTTGTAATTTTTTAATTCCTTTGAAGTTTGCAACACTTTGAGATAAGTGCTTTTAAAATTCGGAAGTCATAGTACAGTTTAAATAGCTGAGCGGACAAGCTGTTTGTCTCCGACAATGAAGCTTGAGGGTTCAAATCTTCAAACAGTCAAATTTTTTTTCCGCTTAAAATATTAAAACGGTATTCAAAAGAATAAACTTAGCTTCTTTTCGGCTTCTCCAAATGAAAATGAAAAGAATTGGTCACAAACGGAATTCAAAAGAATTAAAAATTTCGAATTCTTATTAATTCCTTACTTCTTACTGGGTAAATATTTAATTAAAATTTGAAAAAATAATATTTATAAATTACTTTTAATTTCAAATCTTGATTAACTGAAAATACAATTAATTAAACATGTTTTAATTAAATATTTAGTGTGACAAAATACAGTTAGATTATTGCTTTCACACTTTGCTTTTGAATATTTCATAATTATATTAATCAATATTATTTATTGTAATGAATGTGACTGGTTTGTAGTATTTTCTTTTTTACAAATTAATTTAATTATTAATTATCAAGCTATATTTTAGGATTTTTAATTATAAAAGTTGCGAGTTTAGAAATTGTTCCATGTAAAATGTCAAAATCGACCCCGTTGTATTATAGTTAAATTTTCTGCCACCAGAATGCGTATCGCAGTATTTCAGATCCCTATCTGTCAATGGTGTATTTGAACATTTAGATTGTTATCCAATAGCTAACTCTCAAATATCAACGATTTGTCCCTCCAGATGTTTAGTCCAATACTCCAGTTTTCTCAGTGTAAGAACACGGAGAAACTTTGTATACTAGTTTCTGTTAAACTCACCATGTGTTCTTAGTAAATTGACTACTAAAGTGGGGAAAAACTGCGACGGTATGAATATTTCGTAGTCTGACTATTAAACACAGAAAAAGAGTTTGAAAATTTAGTAGTCAGTTGATCAACATTAAAAATTCACGATTTCGCTAAAAAAACAATGTCGAATGTCAGTGACAGTTATACAGAATGTCGCCACTTATAATTATTGAGTAAGGAAGAAATCTATTTTACCTAATGTCGATTGATAACTTAATTTTAATGCAACCTAATCTAATTCCCTAACATACAGATAAAGTAACGCACACTGTAATCGACGGAACGCATATACAATTCATATAGAGAAAATAAGTCAGTGTTCTTATATACTAATCCAACAATTGTATTTCCACTTGGGAGAAAATTTGTATGCATATGTTGAATGCCGTTTTAAATAATATTTGTTTGTTATACAAAATTGATAAAATCAATTAATTACTTAAAATTAATAAGGTCTATTTTTGAAATGAACAGAATTAATTTTCATCAAACAGGATTCTTGTAATAAATTATAAAAATGTTTGACATATAGAAAAATAAAATATAATGTCATTATTATTTCGTAAAATTGTTTATTTAATTATTTAATTTAATTAAAAAAATAATTACACTGAGAAAAATATTAAAGCAGGTCAATAATATCTGTGACAATGAAATATATAAACATTTTGTTCAAATTTAAAAGACTTGTTCAAACATAACCTCACATTTACTGATAAAAGAGAACCAGGTGGAATGACGGCGGCCATTTAACTCGAACACATGTATATGAGTTAAGGTGGTTATGTGTGACTACACGAACAGCGGTACTCGTTTGTATGCGTGCAGTTCTGATAGTTTGACTACTAAATTGTAAACGCAGCGCGAAGAAAATATCATTCTTACGAATATAGAAAATAAAATTTCGACATTCACTTTTTCAATAACTTTTTTTTCTCGTACATCATAAACGAGTTTCTCTTAACTTGACTACTAAATATTGAAAAAAAAGAGAACATGTATTATTATCGAAACTTCTATTAAATAAGAAATTTCGTCTTTTGGTCACTTTTTCCCCACTTTAGTAGTCAATCTACTAACAATACATTCTGAGTTTAACAGCAATTGGTATTCAAAGTTTTTCCGTGAAGGGAAAATATTTGTTATATTTTAAAAGAAAAATGCATAAATTAAGGACGCGTTTTATCTTTTTTATAAATACATTGTTTATATTTAAAAAACAAGACTTTTTTATTTATCGACAATTTTATTCTTGTAAACTGATAAAAATAAATAAAAAATTTTACAATTTGAATAAATGCAAATTATTTTTATCACTTTTGCTTATAAAATTACGATTTCCCTTCTTTGAATATAATTAATAAAGTAGATTGTTTAAGAAGATAAGACAAGTATAACTTACAAGGTCAAGTTTATTTTTTCCCCTTTTTGTATGTACTTCTCACGGTGGAGGTGAATTTTTTCTCGTATTTAAATACCGGAAGTGACGAAGAGTGCCGCCGGCCGGCTGGGAATTCAACATGGCCGCTGAGTCTAGCTCACTAGTAGTTGTCAGTCTCTGCTCTTGAATCGAGTGGAGAAGGTCATATTCATTTCTCTCTTTTCATTTATCATTTTTTTTCTTTAGTTTAATTGTAAAACTGTTGAATCGAAATTTATTTTTAATTACTTAAAATTTTGAAAATTATATTGAAAATTGTCAGTTGAAGTGTATTTCGTATTTTTTATGTCATTGCAATTTTATACTAAGAATTACAGGTATGTATTTTTATTTTCACTGTATGTCAGTTTATAAGTTATTTTACTTGATATGTAGATATGTTTTTTCATTTGAAAGATTTTAATTTTACCATTTTTCTTTATATTGTCAAATCCATAAATTTTTACTGTAAAGTTAATTTTTAATATTTAGGTTATGTTTTGATAGAGAAATTTTCTAATTTACTTTTTTTGACATTTCAGATTATACACGTAGGCGAGCACGTAGGTTCATTAATTTGTCTTTGTGTTTTTAGTTTAACGAAAATTGTTTAAATTAATTATTCGTTTTTTATTGCTTATTATATTTATAATATTTATTATATATATATATATATATATATTATTTTTTATTTTAATTGTAATGTAACATTTTCTCTCTATTTAAAGAGAGAAATTTTTATTTACCATCAAGTTCTTTGTATCTATTATTTTTTTAAATCTTAAGCCTTTGTAAATTGTAATTTTGTGGTCTTTTGTCTTTTTCTCCAAAACTATTCACTTTCAGTGAGAAAAAAATGTATAGAACGTAAAATGTGCATTTTAAGAAAATTAGAAATTTTTTATTAAAGCAATTTTAAAAAAAGGAAAATTGTTTAAAATAATGCAAAGTTTCATTAAAATCGGAAGTAGTTGTTTTCGAAACTACAGACTTCGATTTTAAATTCGTTTTTAATTCATTAACTTTTTTTTAAATATTTTTTTGTTAGTTTTTGTTATTCAATGTACCATTCTTGACGTCTCCCTAATAAAGAAATCACTTATAATCATTTTATAACATTGAAGCAAATTTTTATTAAGAAACACTTGTCAGAATGTATTCATTTTATGGGTGATTCTCCGCGTAGTGCACAATTCAATGCTGCCGTCCTTTTTAAAAAAGACACTATCTACATTTTAGCTCAATCGGAGATATTGAAGGAAATGCGTTTGCATCTGGATCTCTTAATAAAATTAAAAATTTTGTAAACAAACTTATGTTCTTGACTAATTCGGACACGCTCTTTTCATTGGTGCAGAAAAAATTATTAATTTTAATTATTTATTAATAAAACTGTAGATAGTGCACATTTTTTATCCAAAAATTATGGAGAATACATGAAAAGTGCACTATGTGGTAGATAGTACGTTTAAAATTGCTTTGTCGGTCCACTTTCCTGTTTAAAGCGTCACCATCTACATTATTTTCTAACACAATCCTTTATTTCTGTTATATTTTTATTATTATTTTATATTTTATTTTATTTATAATTATATTATATTTTTTAATTTTGAAAATACCGAATGAAAAATGACGAACAATAGAGGGGCTGATAGTAAAAATGGTTTTTAATAATAATAATGTAAGCAAAAGTAGAATAAGTGACTTGAGAGCAAAAACGGGTTAAAATGATTATGTAATTTCTTGATAAATTAATTATATTAATGCTTAAGAAATATGGTCAATAATAAAAAAACTTATTTTATTTGAATTAATATTTTGTAATTATTATAATTAATTTATCAAGAAATTACACAATCATTTTAATCTGTTTTTGCTTCTAAGTCACTTATTCTACTTTTGCTCCCGTTATTATTTTAAACCATTTTTACTATCAGCCCCTCAACACATAAATTTTATTTACCATTATAAGTTATAACTTTATTTTATTTGATTTTTACGTTCTGCATGAAATTCTTATTAAATTAAATGTTAACTTTAAAAAAAGAGTAATTAAAATTGCTTTTAATTTGCATTAAATATATGTGTTAATACAAAATAAAAGCTTTATTTGCAAATTATTGTATTATTTTTATTTTATTTGCATAATTAAACTTGTAGATAGTGCTCTCTCTCGCGGAAAGTTAACCAAAGTTCGAGAAAAATATGTACGAAAAACGTCACTAGGGTCAAACCATTTTATTTCGCCTAATGTATTTTTGATCTTTATAAAAAATTTCAATATTTCGGGAAAATATTCTTATATGTTTTGGGATTACGAAATGCACAATGATTTGTAAAAAATAATTTCATTTCATATAAAAAAAGATATTATTAATTGAGAGTACATGAAAAAAGGTTACATTGACAGGTATTACAAAATATTTAAAAAAGGAGTAATCTCTTTAAGAAATATAAAAAAAGCGATTGATATTTATTTTTAAAGACTTAATTTGTGATTTGAACTTGATAAAAGTATCAAATAATTTATAATAAACTGTAAAATATGTTATTCAAGTTTCTGTATGAAATGTCAAAAATCGATCATATTTAACAATTTTTTTTGACAAAGTAATTTAATTTTCGTAAATCAGAATTATTTAAATAATAAGTGTTTAAAAAACACTTTATTATTATTTAAATACTTTTTTGATTATCAACTGAGAAATATAAAAAAATTTACCTTAAAAATGAACCATTCTTCATTTTATCGGGATTTTGAATGTTTGTAACTTCGTTGGAGAAAAACCAATTGATGCCAAATTTTTGGAGCATGTAGATTGAAGCAATATCTTCCTGCTGCTAAAATTTCGCGATGGGTTTTGCACTAGCCTTCAAAAGAAATTGATTTAAAAAAAGTGTTTATTTTGAAGGTTAATGACAAGTATTATAACTAACTTGAAGTTGGTTTGCTACTTGCAATAAAAGTCAAATTCAAAATAAAACGATTTTTTTAAAGTCAGTTTAAAACAAACCAACTTCAAGTCAGCTATAATACTTGTCATTAACCTTCAAAATAAACACTTTTTTAAATCAATTTCTTTTGAAGACTAGTGCAAAACCCATCGCGAAATTTTAGCAGCAGGAAGATATTGCTTCAATCTACATGCTCCAAAAATTTGGCATCAATTGGTTTTTCTCCAACGAAGTTACAAACATTCAAAATCCCGATAAAATGAAGAATGGTTCATTTTTAAGGTAAATTTTTTTATATTTCTCAGTTGATAATTAAAAAAGTATTTAAATAATAATAAAGTGTATTTAAAATACTTATTATTTAAATAATTCTGATTTACGAAAATTAAATTACTTTGTCAAAAAAAATTGTTAAATATGATCGATTTTTGACATTTCATACAGAAACTTAAATAACATATTTTACAGTTTATTATAAATTATTTGATACTTTTATCAAGTTCAAATCACAAATTAAGTCTTTAAAAATAAATATCAATCGCTTTTTTTATATTTTTTAAAGAGATTACTCCTTTTTTAAAATATTTTGTAATGCCTGTCAATGTAACCTTTTTTCATGTACTCTCAATTTATAATATCTTTTTTTATATGAAATGAAATTATTTTTTACAAATCATTGTGCATTTCGTAATCCCTAAACATATAAGAATATTTTCCCGAAACATTGAAATTTTTTATAAAGATCAAAAATACATTAGGCGAAATAAAATGGTTTGACCCACTATGTACATAGTTCTCTACTTTTGTGACTTTTGAAATCAGTTTTTTGAAATCAGATTAACCTATGTACATAGTGCTCGTGAATCAGGATTTCAGGGGTCAAGTGGGTTGAAAATTCTGAAAATTTTGTAGATAGGTCGTCTCCTTCTGCAGATAGTGACACTTTAAAAAATATTTCTCAAAAATTTCTGTAGATAGTTTAATTGACCGCTAATTATCTTCTAATCTAATTAAAATTTTCAATTACGAATACGACTATTAGATTCGTCTTTTCAATACGAATCCAACGGTATAAAAAACTCATTTTTCATAAAATATGTAGATAGTGCCTTTTTTAAACTGGACGGCAGAATGTCCCTCGTATTTTTTAAGAAATTAGTTGCACATATTGCAATGAATTCAAGGAGAAAAACTAATTTCTGTGTTTACAAACAAAAGCCAATAGTCGTTTACATTTAAAAATTTATAATATAGCTTTAAAAGCTGTTTTAAAGTGTTAAAACGTCATGGTATGGCCTGTCCCCAGTACGATGTATATAAAAAAAATTTTATTTTTAATAAAATACAGTAATTAATCTAAAAACTATTCATAGTTTCGTATTGTTTATGTACGTAGAATTGTGAAAAACAAAAAACTTGCGAAAAAAATTTAGTAAAAAAAATTTTTTTATGTTAATTCTTGTCCCTTGTTTTTGCGTCATGGTCTGGCCTTTTTATAAAATTGTATTATTTACATAAAAATCAAATCGAAACTTTACTTAATATTAGTAAAACGCAACAACAAACTCTTCTAAGTAAATTAATAAGAGACAAACTAATTTGAGAATTAATTGTTTTGTTTTTAGACATTAAAAGCACTAAACTTGCATAGGGAATCGCAGAATCGTCATGGTCTGGCCTTCACATGCTTCCCAATAAAATTAATAATTATTTATATTTTACGTCAATTAAAGTGTAGTAGTATTAGATCAGTGAATATAAATAACGTAAATATGAAACAGAATGAAAATCGCTAATAAATTGTTTAAAAAATTATTTTTTCTTGAGCGTCATGGTCTGGCCTTCTTGTCATGGTACGGCTTTTCTGTATTGAACAGCGTGTAACAACAGAGTGAAGCAATAATTGTTAAACAATTGTAATTTGTAAAATAACATACAGATAATTATTATTTAATTTGCCTGTAAATATAACAGGTGCTTTCATTTTACCATGGCTGGATAGTATTGCCGCAAAGTATATACAGATATATAAAACTTATTTGTTTAAAAAATAGAAAAATTATAAATATTTTGTCCGGCCCACCACTGATATTTCATTTATAAACACTAAATTTGAAGATTCTATATTGACTTTTACTCTATTTGAAAAAAAATCAGTTATAGTAATAACTAAATCGTGCGCTACGTGGAGAATCACCCTTATATTTTATTTCCTTTTTTTAAATTTTATTTACTTTTCATTCAACAATAGATTAAAGTATAGCAAAAAGAATTGGAAACTTTTAAAGAAAATAAATTCTAATTTTCTAAATTTACTGAATCAAATGTAGATACTAAATTAAAAGTAAATAAAATCCCTTGCGGAATGGTTTTACTAAATGTCTCCCCACGTGGGTATACATTTGGGAAACATTTGGTAAATGGCTTTATAATTTTGTTAAATGACAGAATTTGATGAAAAAAAACGATTGAAAATTGAAAAGAAACATTTAGAGAATGAAATTATGCAAAGATTTTTACAAAGAAAGCTTTGAATAATTAATATTTAAATAAAATGTGCATAGATTTCATTGAGATTTTATAGCAAGGTTATTTTTCATAATTACTTATGAAAACGATGTAAATAAAGGAAAAAATAATTTATATTGGTAAAAGAATGTAAAAATATTAATTATGTATATGAATAAGACTAATTAGACAATAAAACTTGTAATTTAATTAAATGCAAATGGTAAAGTGATATTAAAGTAATATCTACTTTACCAACAATTTATTCTATTTCAGCATTAGAAAGACACTAGAAACAATCAAAAGTCCCTAACGGCAGTTATCCCCGCGCGGCGTTTACTTAGACGCAATATTCTACAGGGTGTTCTTTTTTCAATGATGGCAGAGAAATGCTACTTTTATATTAAAGTAACTTAAGGTTATTATTTCTAATTGTAAAATAATTACCGTTAAAATTTTTTAATTATAGTCACCATCAATATTTTCTAAAAATGAAATATTCTCACCTTTTTTCCAGGGCATGTTCCGAATAGAAAAATTGCGTTTATTAAAAAGGAGTTGAAATCTTATTTTTATTGGCCAAAAGTCTCCTTTTTCTCTTTAGAAGTTAAAATAAAACGTTATGTTTTTTAAAAATTATAAATATTCTTACAATTTTTTTCAATGCAGCAACGAATAAAAACTGCTTTTTGTAAATAGGAGGAGGAAATATTTAATTTTTATAAAATAAAACATAATCTCAACCCCAAAAGAAAAAATTGATGCTTAGACAAATAAAAATAAAAAACAAACTCCTCTTTTAATTGGCTAGAAGTCTATTTTTTGTAAAGGGTTGAGCTTAAATTTTATATATTCGCTTCATATTTTGTTCAACTAAAGCAACAAATAGATTTCTTTCTTTATGTAGGAGGAGTTTGATTATTATTTTGATTTGTCTAAAGCAATCATTTTTTCTTTAGAGGTTGAGGTTATATGTTTTATTTTTTAAATATTAATTTTTTTCTCCATTTTTTTTTTAACTTAATTAACAAATAGAAAAATTAATTTTGAAAATAGGAGGAGTTTGTTTCTTATTTTTATTCGTCTAAGCATCAATTTTTTCCTTTGTTGTTGGGATTATGTTTTATTTTTTTAAAATTAAATATTTCCTCCTCCTATTTACAAAAAGCAATGTTTTTATTCGTTGCTCCATTGAAAAAAATTGTAAGAATATTTATAATTTTTAAAAAACATAACGTTTTATTTTAACTTCTAAAGAGAAAAAGGAGACTTTTGGCCAATAAAAATAAGATTTAAACTCCTTTTTACTAAACGCAATTTTTCTATTCGGATCATGCCCTGGAAAAAAGGTGAGAATATTTCATTTTTAGAAAATATTGATGGCCCAGGGGGAAATTTCCCACTGGCTGGGTACCGCGCCAGTACAAACGTCGGTAAGACTGTATTGGCATGGGTCCGCCTGACGACCGGATCGGTGCAAACATTGTACTGGAACCTGACAATGTGTTGTACAGGCCGCGCGTCCGGCTCGGTACAGATTTAATGCCGCCAAACATCCGGCGTTGTACCGGCATTCGTCCGTCTGGCAACCAGGACGGGCCAAATTTTGTTCCGAAACATGACTTTCTACTGGCGTTCTACTGGCATTCGTCCGCCTAGCAAGCGACGCGGGCCAAATTATATTCTCTATTGAAAAATAAAATAAAAAAAATATTTAATTAACTATGCATGGTGCATGTTAATTAATATTTGTTTACAGATCATTTGAAACATTTTTTACACATTTTACATTTTTTTACACATTAAAATTCTAAACGCTCGCAGGGGGATACGAAACCCAAGCCTATTCTAATCTACGCACCGAAGTCTAATACGCTAACCACTACGCTATTCGCTCGCTTGCGGATGTGAGCATAACAAAACCCATATACAGTACCGCTAGGGAGCAAACAATTTTAGCAACTTATATACAACAATAAATAATAATTAAAAAACAAATTGAATATTTTAGCATTTTATGAATATTATGTAAATAAATCTAGTGTTTTATATTTATAAATAATTAGTTGTATACTTTATTTATAATTAAAAATTTTTTTTGCAATTATATTTAAAATAATTTTTTTTAATTTGTTTAACTTTCATTAAGGAAAAATTAATATAATTTAACAGATATTTTTTGATCAAATTTATTTATAAACCGTAAATTTTAAAACATTAAGATTTTTTAAACATTAAGATTATTGTTAATTATTTTTAAGTTTAAATAATTGAGTGTAATTGAAAATATTTCATTAAAATCTTAATTTTCAGGATGGTTATTTTATTAATTATTTTTTAATTTATTAATTATTATCAATTAATAAATAAATAATAAATATTATTACAAAATATAATTATAACCTATTTTTCAAATTCATTCATTTTTACAATTAAATTTTAAATTCTTGCATTATTAATTCCTTTTTTAGTATTTAAACTTCAAAAAATTCTCCTATACAAAAGTTTTTACAACGTGAAGGATTTAAAATTTTATTACTTTAATTATTATCTTATCCATTTTATTTCATCAATTTTTATTGGAAACAATAAAAATATAGCTAAATTTTCACTTTGTAAAAAATCTATTTTAGAAGATTATAAATAATGTGTTGATTAAAAAAATAATTATCCTATGAAAAGCATTAAATTGTTTTAAAAGAATAGATAACAATAACCATATTCTTAGCTTATTATTATTAATTAAAATCTTATTAATAATAATATAAATTATTTAGTTCTCAGTCGGTAGAATGCCTGTACCGCTCGGGTCGTTAGACGGACGAATGCCAGTGCAACGCCGGTTGTTAGTTGGTATAAATCATGTACCGCTCGGGTCGTTAGACAGACGAATGCCAGTACAACGCCGGTTGCTAGTTTGTATAAATTATGATCCGGCGGTCGGATCAAATCCTGCACCGCTCGGGTCGTTAGACGGACGAACGCCAGTACAACGCCGGTTGTTAGTTGGTATAAATTTTGATCCGGCGTCGGATCAAATCTTGTACCGCGCCTGTAGTGCCGACAGTAGAAAGAGTGTACCGAAAGTCGCATCCGACTTTGTACCGCGCCAGCAGAAATTCTCATCCGAATCGGTACAAACTGCCTGTACTGGCATTGACTCTCCAATTCAACCGGCGCGGACGCTAGACGGTTGGACGATCCGGCATTCGCCCGACTTTTCCCCCTGGGGGTGACTATAATTAAAAAATTTTAACGGTAATTATTTTACTATTAGAAATAATAACCCTAAGGGGCCGTCCATAAACTACGTCACACCTTAGAGGGGGGGGGGTGGAATTCATTTTTTGTGACGTTCTGTAGAAAAAATGGCGCTAAAGCATGTAAAATTTGTGACGTGGGTAGGGGGGGCGGGTGGAAAAATTATGCAAAATAGTGTGACGTAGTTTATGAACGGCCCCTAAGTTCCTTTAATATAAAAGTAGCATGTCTCTGCTATGATTGAAAAAAGAACACCCTGCAGAATATTGCGTCTAACCAAACGCCGCGCGGGGATATCTGCCGTTAGAGACTTTTGATTGTTGACCGGATCCATCTCAAATCATGCAGGCAGTCCGATTATATATTGCGAATTATTTTCACAATGAGATATGTTATTCTACTCGAAAAATAAAGAAATACGTATTTTTTAATTTTTTTATAGGAATTTATTTGCACTTTTTACGAATATTTTAAAATTTTAGCAAAAAAATTAATTTTTTGATGATAATTTATTTTTACGAGACCTATTACCGAAAATAGAATTTTTCTGAAAAAATTAAATTTCCGAACTCTCATGGTAATAATTCTATTTTCGGTAATAGGTCTCGTAAAAATAAATTATCATCAAATAATAAAACCGAACGTAAAATTATCGACAGATAATCAATCAATTTAAAATTAATTTTTTTTGCATTTTTTTCTATTAAATTGCGTAACTTTCGTAATTTTCAACCGTTTTTGTTGCTATTGGGCTTATTTTTTTCATTTTTTTATTCTCTTTCACAAAAAATTACGCAAAATAAAAATATATTAAAAACAAGAATAAAAATTCAATTTTTCGAAAAAACAAAAAAAAATTTTTTCTCAAAAAGGACATCTTTTTTTCTCCTAATTTTCAGGAATTATTGGTACTTATGTGTACTATTTACCATTAAAATATTATTTGGTATTTTTTTTGTTTATTAAGAGAAAAAAAATTATTTTTAATTTTTTACTAAAAATTCTAAAATCTCGCAACTTTTCAGGTTTCTATACATAAACCTACACTTATTTTTTAATTTTAACATCATTTTAAAAAATCTTGTCAAAAATAAAGAATATAGATAATTAACATGATTATTAAACTTGTTTTTTTACGAATATTTTAAAATTTTAGCAAAAAAATTAATTTTTTTTGCATTTTTTTTCTATCAAATTGCGTAACTTTCGTAATTTTCAACCGTTTTTGTTGCTATTGGGCTTATTTTTTTCATTTTTTTATTCTCTTTCATAAAAAATTACGTAAAATAAAAAATTATTAAAAACAAGAATAAAAATTCAATTTTTCGAAAAAACAAAAAAAAGTTTTTCTCAAAAAGGCTATCTTTTTTTCTCCTAATTTTCAGGAATT
Organism: Leptopilina syphax; assembly: GCA_032872505.1. Classification (NCBI taxonomy): domain Eukaryota; kingdom Metazoa; phylum Arthropoda; class Insecta; order Hymenoptera; family Figitidae; genus Leptopilina; species Leptopilina syphax. The sequence goes on along the minus strand of CM065472.1, from coordinate 26,699,057 downwards.
ATTGGTACTCATGTGTACTATTTACCATTAAAATATTATTTCGTATTTTTTGTTTATTAAGAGAAAAAAAATTATTTTTAATTTTTTACTAAAAATTTTAAAATTTCGCAACTTTTCAAGTTTCTATACTTAAACCTACACTTATTTTTTAATTTTAACATCATTTTAAAAAATCTTGACAAAAATAAAGAATATAGATAATTAACATGATTATTAAACTTGTTTTTTAAAAGAAAAAAACAAATTGTTTCCAAAAAAAATTTTTTTTATCCAAATTTTTTTTTAACTTGTATACATTACTTTAATTTATTATTTGTTCAGTTTTTTAATTCAATTATTTTCAATTTACAAAAACAAATTATTTTTAAATAAAAGATTTTAATGAAACTTATCAAAACAACAGTTTTTTATCATAAGATATATAGAAGGACAAAGTTACTAATCTTTTAAAAATTACCTTATTTTTTCCTGGTAATTTTTGTTTTCTTATTTTTCTGACTTTTACTCTCATTTTTTATTTATTAATTTTTATTTCTTGTATTGGAACTTGTACAAGAAAATGTACAGACTTGTACAAGAAAAGAAACTAGTACAAGAAAATGTATATGATCTTGTACGGGTTCATGTACAAGTACTTGCACATATGAACACGTTCATGTTCTTGTACATTTTCTTTACACATTATTTTTTAGTTGTAAAAATTATAAACATTAAAGGCTGCGCAGTAGTTTTTATAAGCCTTTAGAGCTGCGCAATAGTTTTTAGCTTGCCTAAAGTGAAGAGTCCTAACGATTATAAGTTATTAAAATGCCAATTTAAAAAAAAAATTATTTATAAATTTACTTATTCCAATTTTCTAAAAAAAATTTATTTATAAATTTACTTGTACAAGAACATAAACGTGTTCATATGTACAAGTACTTGTACACAAACCCGTACAAGATCATATACATTTTCTTGTACTAGTTTCTTTTCTTGTACAAGTCTGTACATTTTCTTGTACATTTTCCTGTACAAGTTTCAATACAAGAACTTGTTTCAAATCCGTATACAAGAAATTGTACATTTTCTTGTACAAGTTCAGCTGCTGAACGTGTGCATTTTCTTGTGCAAGATCTTATACAGGGATTTTCAGTAGGGTTCCGTTTTGCACATATGACACTTTTGGATTCCCTTACATTCCCTTGCATTATTCCACTCTGTCACCTTTGTTTTGCGAAAGCTAGTTATATCTTCCTCTTGTAAAAGTATTAACTCTATCGATGAGGTGTACTTTTTGACTTGAGTTACAAAAGCTTGTGCATTTTGTATACATTCAGTTTCAGGACTCCGTAAATTATGAACCGTGACATAATGTTTGACAAGGCCACCCACACCATCTACAGGTCCTTTTCCATGGCCTGTTGCAGAAAACATCCATTTCTTATTGCAGTTGGAATGACCAATTTCAAACAGTTGATAACGATTTTTAAAATGCCCAGCAGCTCTATCTGATATAATCGAAACTTCTTTAACTGAATAGTCAGGAGACACGCTCTTCAAATACTCTTGAATTCGAATAATTGCTAAAGAAGCGTGTGCAGAATCATGTTTCAGATCATGGCTAATTACAGCAAAACATTTTTTCAGACTTCCTTGATAACAAACTGCTGTGAAAATAGAAACTTGCCTATTGATCCAATGATTACCTTGGATTGCTTTCTTTAAAATTACCGTCCAATTTTCCGCAAAGTCAACTTGTATAAAAAGATCTTTTGCATTAGATTTAGCATTCATTTTCTCTGCTATTATTGCTTCGCGTTGAATATCTTTAATATGCTTATGGAGGCTGACTTTCATAGTCCATGTTGCAAATTCGTCAACAAATTCTGCTATGTTTATCGTTCTTTTCTGAAGATCTCCTTTTTCCCCATGTAGCAAAAGTAAGTTCGTCAGAAAATTAGAAAAAAAATCATCAAAATTGTCTAATTTAAGCAATTCCGGGGTGATATTTTTTATACATGGGCAGGACTTACACTCTTGAAATAAACATAACTCTGACGCCGAAGGACACATTGTTGCAGACAGAACAGACATACGAATCTTTTCCATTTCCGAAGGATTTTCTTGTAAAAAGTTTTTGAGACCAATTATATACAAATCGAAATTTGCACAGTACACGCAAAGGCAAACTTCCTTTGGAGAGGTAATTACAACGTATTTTGGACGTAACGACCCAGTAAAAAAAATTCGATACACGGATCGCGGAGTTCGTATACGAGCTCGGTAGCACGTATTAGGAATATGAGAAAACTCTCATACTAGCCTTTTCCGTAATGAGAAGTGTATAGATGCTTGCATGAAGTAGTATAAGGAGACCTATCGGCCATGTATTTTCTAATGAATCATGGCCCCACAATCAGACGACAGATATCTCGCTTTCCTCGTGAGTGTACTGTATTCAGCGCCGCGACGTGAAAATTATGAACTAATAAATATCGTCTGCTACGCAAGATATGTAGCGGGAAAACGAGCCGGTTTGTTATTGTTGATATTGTTGATTAAGCTAGTGACAGTTATTTCTGTGGATTGTACTACGGCATTTTAAAAGTGTTTGAATAAATAAGTGTACAGAAGTAATATTAAACATGCCGATTTGCAAAATTACTAATTGCGATTCAGGTAGTACATTACAAGTTAAACGAGATGGAAAATCTAAGTCTATGTTTAAAGCACGCACAGTAAGTATTGTGAAAACATAATTAAAATGTTAATACACGGAGAGAAAAAGAAAGTTTTAACTGCTTTCTTTTGAGTCGTCATGCTAATTTTATGAAGTCAAGTAATGATAACCGGAGAGCCAGGCCGTTTTGACTTTGCTCTCCTGTTGAGTCTTTAGTTTTCGTCAGTCAAAAAAAAAATTTACTACTGATATCGATCCAGCCATTGACACTACTTGAGGCAGCCAGGCCAAAACTGCCTGGCTGTCAAATTGTGCTGACTTGGGAATCAGAGGTTATGTTAACGTCTGTGTCGGTCAAGTAGTTTTAACCGGGGTCTCCGGTTGGTATAACTTTCTTTTTCTCTCCGTGTAGGACTAAATATGTCATGAAAATAAAATTATTACTCGCATGTTTTTTGTAGGAAGAAATGATGTGCTCATGGTCATCTGTTCTGAACAATTTAGGCATTGAATTTACGAAGGGAAAAGAATTTACAAAAAGTAAATTCGTTTGTGAATTGCATTTTGCAAAAGACGACATAGAAAGAGATTTTATTACGAAAATGCCGGATGGAACCATGTCCATAATTCCGCGAGAAAGGCCAAAACTGATAGAAGGTGCTGTTCCCTCCATTTTCCCTAATATGACAAGTTACAAAACGCAGCCAACAATTTCGAAAAATACTTCATTAAATGTTTGGGAAAATCTGCAGAATAAATGTTCTGATGGCAATGAATTTAGTTTACTTTTAGAAAATTATAGACATCTTCCCCTTCCAAAAAATTGGAAAATATTTACTTGTGAAGGTTTCATCGTTTTCTTACATCTTGTTTCCGATATAAGCTTCATGTCTAGAATGTTAAAAATAAATCAGGAAATGAAAATTGAAGTAGGTATTTTATAATGTTTTTATTTATTTAAATTCTCAAGTATGTTAATAATAATTGTTCATTTTATATATACAGATATTACTTGACCAAACAAAAAATTGCCATAGACTATGATACAATAAAAATTATTGAAATTCCGACAGCACTTAATGTGATTTCTAATATTTTAACTTGTGGCGAAAGTGTCGAGCGAAAGTAAGTATAATTCCTTTTTAAACTCTACGTGTTTCTTTTTTTCTAAAATTCAAAAAATTGAAATTATGAAATTAATTGAATATAAATTTTTATAGGTCTGATGGATGTTTGGGATTTGTTTTTCAAAAAATAAAAACATTGCCTGGTCGCCAAAAAAAAAAATTGCTCTGTATGCTTAAAAAATAGAGTCCGTAATTTGAAACAGAAGTATAAGACGAAAATCTTAAAGAAAAGCAAAGTTTTATTAACAAAAAAAATTAAAAACCGCTACAAAACCGTTAATCGCAAAAGTTTTAGACTTGAAAAAAGGGTAAGTTCTTTCCATAATTTTTAAATTTATTATTCATCTTTATTTTTTAAAACGTTTATTTTATTTTAAACTAGATTAAAGCTCTGAAAAAAACGCTGAATCATTAAGGCAGAAATGTGCTGAAGTAAAACAAGATATTTTAAAGAAGGCGATTTCTTCTTTACCAAAAAAACAGCAGGTGGCTGTTAAAACTTGTTTTAAAGCGGCACAAATCAAAAATTTAAAAAATATGAGATACACCACTGAATGGGTGTATGAATTCATACTACTGCGAGTTAAAAGCAGCAAAACGTATAAACATCTTAGACGTGACAAAATTTTAATATTGCCTTCTCCTCAAACTTTATCAAAATATCTCAGGCACATTAAAAGTACATATGGATTTCATGATTATGTTTTTAAAGGACTAAAGATGGAATCATCAGCTATGGCACCAGAAAATCGAAGAGGTAAGATTGTAATATAATTATAATAATAAAAAGATAACTGCATCTAGATAATTTTTAATTCTTAGTTTCTTTGTCATAAATTCTGCAATATATATCTTGAATAAATTATTTATTTTCCAAAGGTATTCTAGCAATAGACGAAATGAAATTGTCTGAAACTGTGTCTTTTGACAGAGTTAACTTTAAGGTTGAAGGATTTACGGACTTAGGTGAACACACCCCAGTAAAAAAGGATTTTTTGATATAGCATTTTGGACAATTGAGCAAGCCGTCTGCTCAATTGTCCAAACGGCATTTGGACAATTGGACTGGTTGCACTATTATCCAATGCATTGGGTCCAATCATCCCAAATGTTTTTCGTAGCTAAAAAACTGCTGAATTAAGAAAAAAGTACTGAAATGTTACAGAAACTTTAGAGAATTCTTAATTCCAGACAAATACAGAAAAATCAGTCATAAAAATACCTTGAGTAAGGAAAAAGAACTAGATTTCTAAAATATAACTTTTTAACTGACAGTGCAATGCTGTACTTGGAATTTAGTTGGCAAAGAAGTGAGGATTTTGATAAAGAGAAACACTTCATTATCCACTCTCGATACTCCTCATGTGGTAATATATGTATAATTGTAGATTTTTAATAATAGTGTATTGACAATAATATTTTATTTTGCTGAATTATCTCTTTTTTAAAATGAGACACCGAAATGTACAATATATTACCACATGAGGAGTATTGAGAGTGGATAATGAAGTGTTTCTCTTTATCAGAATCCTCACTTCTTGCCAACTAAATTCCAAGTACAGCATTGCACTGTCAGTTAGAAAGTGATATTTTAGAAATCTAGTTCTTTTTCCTCACTCAAGGTATTTTTATGACTGATTTTTCTGTATTTGTCTGGAATTAAGAATTCTCTAAAGTTTCTGTAACATTTCAGTACTTTTTTTCTTAATTCAGCAGTTTTTTAGCTACGAAAAACATTTGGGATGATTGGACCCAATGCATCGGATAATAGAGCAACCAGTCCAATTGTCCAAATGCCGTTTGGACAATTGAGCAGACGGCTTGCTCAATTGTCCAAAATGCTATATCAAAAAATCCTTTTTTACTGGGACACCAGAGCACCAGAAAAATCAAAGAGGTGATCATGCATTGGTGATTATGTTTCAACCTTATAGAGGAAATTTCGTACAAGCTATTGCTTGTTTTTTAAGTAAGGGTATTGCCAGCAGTACCGTATTGCACAAGCTAATTTTGGAGGCAGTTATTCTTCTGGAGCAATCAGGTTTATATATTGATGCTATAGTTACGGATGGCGCTGCTTGGAATCGAGCTATGTGGAAGCTTTTTGGCGTCACCATGAATCGTATGAGTATTATTCACCCATATGATAACAAGAGAAAGTTATGGTTCCTGTCCGATTTTCCTCATTTGGCAAAAATTTTTAGAAATTTCATTACACAGTTTTCAAAGATGGACAAAATTTTTGTAGGTATTAGACAAATAAAAATTTAACGAATTATTGTTATATGTTATTTAACATTTTATTTAATTATAGACACCAGATGGAGGAATTTCTAAAAAACACTGGTATGCTCTTGTAGAAATATTAAAGCAAGCTAGTTATGAAATTCGAGTTAACTATAAACTGAGAGCAGAACATGTCGACCCTAAATATTATCAAAAAATGAATGTTGCGTTAGCATTCCAGGTGGGAAAAACATAATAAATTTTTGTAGTCGTTAATATTAATTTAATTATTATTTTAGTTTTTCAATATTCACGACGCATTGGAAATATATGAGAATCAACATGAGGATTTAGAAGACTGTGAATCCACAAAGATTTTTTGTAAGAGGATTACTGATTTAATTCACGCAATAAATAGTCGAACTCCTAGCGAGGCAATGTCTCCTGGCAATAAATATTACAAAGTAAGTTTTGTTGTTATATTTTTTATTCCGCAGGCTTCGCACTCACCCAGATAACAATTTGAGATTGATATGCGTCTCATATCTCTCGCATGTATGAGGTTTCTTTTCGCACTCGTGCCTTCACTGATGCAGACAGATGCGTCCTCATATGAGACGCATTACGCTCGCATGTCATAAAGGTACATGATGCATGAGAGTGAAATGCGAGTCTCGTGCGTTTTTTAAGGATTATTTATGATAAATATATTGTAAAAAATTAAATACAAAAAACTAAGGTTAAATTTAAAAATATTTCATTAAAATTTTTTATTTCAATAATATAAACATGGCATTAATATTGAACATTTTTCTCTTTAGTCTTGAACATATGTACATAACCTCCTAAATAACCTATAATAAACAGCTGAGATCATAATTCGTAATAAATATAAACTTTTCAACACAAGTTCAACAAAAGTCAACTGTATAACATAATAAATTAAACAATTTGGACTGCGTCTAAGAGCCATTCTATTCGAAGCAAAATAACTTTAAATGCTCTTGTTCGATATGACCGTTATATTTTTTAATTTTTCAATTTAAAAACGAGTTTAAACAAAAACAAATATTTATAAAACATAAAAAAAACAAAACTGTGATTCGCACACGCACTTTTTATAAATAACAAACAATCACGACATTCACCCAACGATAAAAACACATGCTCAGAGCGAAGCTGGACGTCATGTGACTCGAGACGGACATCAACAAGTACATTTTCGGCCATATTGGGAAAATTGGCTGCGCACCCTGCGCACATGCGCATCGGTGAGACCGCGAATATTAAAAAATTATAAAGTCAAATATTTTTCTGCCTTTATTATCAACTTTAGATAAATAAATGAAAATAACGTTCTACAGTAAAGTTTTATTTTTTTAAGTAAACATTTTTTGTAGTAATTTCAAAACATTTAGTAATTTATTATTATTTAAATTAAATTATAAATTACAATCTATAATAAATATTATATATGTATATGAGTCATTCCATTATATTGTGACTAAAGTCTTTGCCGACTAATTTTAAAAAATTATAATATTTTGCAGGAATGATTTTAAAGATATATTAGGATCATCGAACAAAAAGAATTTTTTAAATATTTTTTATATTTATTGTAAAATAAGCATCTAAAGTATATAAAGTCGTAAAAACTGTCTATTAGAAAATATTAAAGAAAACACATAATTTACTATGAAAACGTAAAAAAATTATTAGAATTTATTATGAATGAATTATTTTATTATTATAAATTGATACAAACAATTATTATTAGGAAATATTAAATAAACAATTATTTTAAAGTTCACCTGGCAAATAACCTATTTTTGCAAATTTCATTCGCTAAATGTGAGAAAGAGAAATCATTAAATTGAATAAAACCTTATGAAATATAAAGAAACTTTTAATAACTTTTAGTTTTTCTTATCACTTTCTTCCTTTTTTCTTCACAAATGTTAAAAAATAAGCAATTAAAACTGGCACTTTGCTTATTTTCACGATTTTAAAACAGGCCTGTTTTAAAATGTAAATAACTTCTGCCCAGAAAAAAGAAAAATTACGAAAATTGGGCAATAATAATAAAATGATTATTTTGCAATAAATATAAAAAATATTTAAAAAATTCTTTTTGTTCGATGATCCTAATATCTTTAAAATTATTCCTGCAAAATATTATAATTTTTTACAATTAGTCGGCAACGACTTTAGTCGAAATATAATGGAATGGTTCATATGCATTTTATATAAATTAATAAAATATAAATTGTAAATTATTAAATAATTCAATTTTAAAAATTTCTATAAGTTATCATTAAAGTAATTTTCATAAATTCATAAATTTTATTAACTTTAATGTAATATAAAATTATTTGAGGGGCTGATATAAAAAGGGTTTAAAAAAACATTGGGAGATAAGTGACTTGGTAGCAAAAATGGTTTAAAACAATTAAAATATTTATCAATAAGTTTATTACACGAATGATTTGCAAAATATTAAAGTTTTTCTTTACTATTTTAAATATTTTTTGATCATTAATTATAATTAATTTATCCATAAATTACAAAATCATTTTAGCCCGTATTTGCGCCCAAGTCACTTATCCCACTTTTGCTCCTAATTACCACTTTTACTATCAACCCCTCATTTCAAAGTATTACGTTTATGCCCTCACGCGTGCTACAAAATTAGCACGAGCGACAGCAAAATGTGTCTCATTAAGCAAGCACGGTGTGACTCGCACGTCATGTGCCTAAAGTGCAACAAAATCAGAACGAGTGACTGCTAAATGCGTCTCATTATGCACGCACCGCGTGACTCGCATGTCCTGCGCCCGAAGTGCGACAAAGTGCGACGCATGATTGTTATCTGGGCATCTACTACAATCTACTGTTTACTACTTACAGATTTTAGCTACTAAAAGATAATATATATTTTTTTCTTTAGAAATTTCACTACTTTCAATTCGCTAATACTAGAAATAAAAAAAAAAATTTTTAATTATAATCAAATTCTTTAAAACGATTGAATTACTTAACAAAATTTTTATACAATTCTTCAGAATAATTTAATTACTTTCACTAATAATATTTTTCACGGAAATTCAATTATTTTCATAAGTAATAAAAATTTTCTCAGGAATTCAATTATTTAAATTAGAATTTACATGAAATATTTTTTATGAAAATTAGGAAAATAAAATATAGAATGGAATTTTTGTCAGTTTTGTGAGGTGTCTAAAACGAGTTTTTTTTGTCGTCAAGTTTTAATTTTTGATAGCTACTTTTTTTAATTTAAAAGCTACTTTTTGCTACTTTTTTTAAATTTAATTATCGAGTGCGAAGTCTGTATTCGTGTTATAAAAGATTAATTTTTTTAAGGAAATAAAATTACTTAAAATTTTATATTTAGGTCGTTCAAGATTTTATTCCATATCTTGTCGAATTAGAGAAATCTGCCAAACAAAATAATTGGAAATTTTTGACAGAAAACTGTTTCTACGGGCTTTTGGTATCATTGAAAGCAACGTTAGAGATTTGTGACTTTTTAACGTCACAATGTAATTTCAATTATTTAATGACTGCACGACTAAACCAGGATTGTTTGGAGGTAATATTTATTTTCAATTATTGTTAGACAACATAATACTTATAAATTGTAGTTACTTATAAATTTAATATTTTTAGAGGTTTTTCGGTATGATGCGAGAAAGCTGCGGAGCTAATGACCACCCAGATTCTGTATTATTTATACAAATGTATAAATTAATATCAACATACTCCCTTATCAAACCACCAAAGGGGTGTAATGTTGAAGGAAAAGATATTTTGGAAACTTTATTAGCTCTTAAGGACATTACTGATATTTATGAAAGACAGGAACATTGGGAAGGAGTAGTGGACACAGTTTTGGATAAAGGAAATGGATGCCATTTAATTAGCGAAGCAACGCAAATTATGCTTGAACATGACTATACTTTATCTGAAACGAGTGAATATGCTCTTTCCTATATATCAGGGTACGTAAGCCGGAAAGGCTCTCGTTTTGCTAAGTTCATTGAAAATGGAAAACCATTTTTATGCAATGATTGCATCGAGAGTCTAATTTTGTCACCATCAGCTGTAATACCTGAGCGACACAAGCTAATAGAAATCAAATCAAGAGGAGGATTAATGCATCCATCAGTTGTGTTGTATAATTTGATCTCCAGACTAGAAACTGCAACATTAAAAACTGTAAAAAATAAAGAAATTAATGTTAACACTTTTTGCGAAATAAGGGAATGTTGGAAGAACTTTCCCCAATTCCGTTTGTGGGTTGTTCAAAACATTCAAAATTAATAACAAGACGCGTTATGACATTTTATTTGACAATGAGAATGCATTTTATCTGCAAAGAGTTTAACAAAACTAACAACGAGCTCAAGGAAATGACTCGAGAAAAAAGAAAAGCATCAAAATTGACGAGAGGGAAACGAAATATTAATAAAAATAATGTGGATACCTTAAAGGACAATGCTTGCGACAGTTTATTTGACTTCAAAAAAGGGACTACTAGAAAACGGAAAAGCTGCAACAAGGAGAATTCAGAGCCAAAGAAAAAAAAATGAATTTGTTTTTAAAAGTACATAATTTCAATCAATTTATCAAATATATATAATTAAATGAATGTATATAATTTAATGACAAAGCTTTTTGTATATAAATTTTACAAATTTTAGTTTATAATATAGAAATACATACATTTATTTTCTTTAACATATTTCATTTATTTTGCAAAACCTGACATAAAAATATACATTTTTACATTACATCAAAAGTAATAAAAAAACAATCATGTAATATGAAATAAGTATAAAGAAGTATTTTTTATTTAAAATATTACATTTAATACTTGCGTATTAAATGTAAAATAAAAAAATTCGATGTACAATTGTAAGTGTCAGTTGATTAAAGTACAATAATACACCATAATATAAACCACAAACATATTACAGTGGAATACATTTTTAATTTGATATTACATCGATCGGGATGAAAATCACGAATAAAAATCAGAATTAGAAAAAGCAAAGATAGAATAAATAATTGAAATTCATTTCAAAATTAAATAAGAGTTTCATAAAAAAAATTAATCAAAGTAAAATCTAATTACTTTTTAAATTAATAATATCATGTTAAAAAACATGTACAATCGTAGTAAAATATACCTTCCCATTCAAAATATACTTTGATGGAAATCATTTTTATTTCCATGTCTTGTCAACTGCTTCCAAAAGTGTACGAGTTCTTCGATGGTTTTGAAATGGACATGCGTAGAAATAGGCATTTCTATTGAGTCGATAAAAATCTTCACTTTTAGATCATTAAGAATTATAACTTTCTTTTTCACAGTGATATCATCTTCTACCTTTAAGAAGCCAAAAAACTTTTCATCTCCTTCGAAGTAACACCATCTGTCAGAAGGTAGTAGTGTATTCACTAAAGTTTCCTTAAAAGTTGTAAATTTAATTCTTTCTTCTGAGCAATTCATTTTTCCTTAGATTTATTTATTGTAAATCAAACTATTTAATTTTTCTTTAATTCAAAAGAAAAATTTTTCATAAGTTTGAAAAGTCAGGAATAACCTATAAATGAATAACAATAGTGTAAATAACTATCCATAGAATAAAATACAATCATGTTTTCATTAATTTTATAAATTTAAAGATAAATATACTATAGCCCTTACGTTTTTTTAATTGGCACCTTCAGAAATCACTGTAAATCACTTTAAATTTAATAAATAACACCAAATATGTAAGCATCACAACAACTATTGTGCATTCTGCATTGCGTAGCAGAAGATATTTATTAGTTCATAATTTTCACGTCGCAGCGCTTAAAACGGTACACTCACGAGAAAAGCGAGATATCTGTCGTCTGATTTTGGGGCCAGGCGTAACGCATCGATAAGTCTCGTTATACTACTTCATGGATGCTTGTATACGAGGTGACTTTTAAAGCATTTTTATTAATGTAACACTATTTTAAAGTAAATGTAGATAATAGAAATGAATTATCAATGTAAAACAAAGCTAAATTTATAAGGGAAATGAAGTTTTAAGAAAAAAGGATAATTTTGTTCAAAGAATTTATTCACACTGAAAAAGGTTAGAATTTGATAATTCCTTATTACTCTAACTTACCAACATTAGATATTTCTCGGATGCGGTAAGCACGATTTTGTATTGGGGGTAGAATAAATAAGTTTTTCTTCATTGCTAATTAACAATATATTATTATTTATTTATTAAATAAATGTTCATATAAAATAATTAAATTTAATACAAAATCGTGCTTACCGCATCCGAGAAATATCTAATGTCGGTAAGTTAGAGTAACAGGAATTATCAAATTCTAACCTTTTTTCAGTGTGAATAAATTCTTTGAACAAAATTATCCTTTTTTCTTAAAACTTCATTTTCCTTATAAATTTAGCTTTGTCTTACTTTGAAAATTCATTTCTATTATCTACATTTACACTACCGTCGGGAATTATCGGTACGGCTGCACGCGCAGGGCCCAAAAACATACCAATCTTTAAATCACGATTTCTTTGTAAATACAAATGTCAGAAAATTAACAAATATACCATTCGAAAGATTATTGAATTCTACGATTAATGATATGTAACTCAAAATTTTAATAATTTATACAAAGCTTGCAGCAATCTAGAAATTTGACAAAAAAATTTTTAAAATAAAATTTTTTTGGAAATTATTTCAACCCCTGCACATTTTTTAAAAATTGTAGGAAAAATTTGAAACTTATATAGGTGTAATCATTGAAATCTCATCTTTAATTTAAGACCAAAAGAGTTAAAAAATCTTATTCGGTTCGAGAGATATCATTATAAACGGCCGAGCATTTTCAGCCAAAAAAACGTTCAAAATCGACTAATTCAATGCATTTGTCAAAAAACATGCTCTGACGTATATAATGACATCTCACGAACCGAATAAGATTTTTTAACTCTTTTGGTCTTAAATTAAAGATGAGATTTCAATGATTACACCTATATAAGTTTCAAATTTTTCCTACAATTTTTAAAAAATGTGCAGGGGTTGAAATAATTTCCAAAAAAATTTTATTTTAAAAATTTTTTTGTCAAATTTGTAGATTGCTGCAAGCTTTGTATAAATTATTAAAATTTTCAGTTACATATCATTAATCGTAGAATTTAATAATCTTTCGAATAGTATATTTGTTAATTTTCTGACATTTGTATTTACAAAGAAATCGTGATTTGAAGATTGGTATGTTTTTGGGCCCTGCGCGTGCAGCCGTACCGATAATTCCCGACGGTAGTGTACTTTAAAATAGTGTTACATTAATAAAAATGCTTTAAAAGTCACCTCGTATACAAGCATCTATACACTTCTCATTACTGAAAAGGCTCGTATTAGAGATTTCTCATATTTCTCATACGAGCTACCGAGCTCGTATACGAACTCCGCGGTCCGTGTATCGATTTTTTTTTACTGGGGAGTAAAACTTAGACCTGTTAATTTTTATCTCTGGGTGTTCTTTCCGAAATAATTCATAGCATTCTTTTATACTTCGTGTTAGAAATCGCTTTATTTTTTTTACTTTTATGCCATTTTCTACAACAGTTATCACATCGTTTTTATTTGGGCTCTGCTGAGAACAGTTAAAATCGTCATTCAAAAAATATCCTAATACTAATTCCTTAACACTTTCGCTTAAAGGGTGGCCCAGATAGACATCAGGTTTTGAATAAATGCCTTTGTCTTCGGTTTTTACCAAATGTCTTGCTTTGTCAATCATGTAGGGTGATGTGGGGTGATGTCATATTTGGGGTGATGTGCAACACTTTTTTTTTGGGTGGACGTTACTACTTTTTACGTGACATTACTGCGATTCACATGATGAATAGAAAATGCTTAGTTATTTTCCTTTAATTATATTCCTTATTCAGTTATGAATAAATAAAAAATTTAACAAAAATAATTTTTTTTCTTTGATGAAATCTCCACTTTTTAGAGGTCAACTTACCTTAATAAATTTTTTTTGGTAGATTTCGATTAGTTTGCATTGAAAAAGCCTAAAATTAATAATTAAAGAGATTTTCATCGATTATTATGCATTACATACCTGAATTTTACTGGTGTTGCACATCACTCCAACTTTTTTGGAAAATGCAAAAACAGACGTTTTTGAAAAAGCGAAAAATTTGTAGGAAAAATTTAAAATTCTGAAAATCTAATAATGCAGGAATATTCTATTCTGCCTCTAAGTCATTCAATTTTGAAATATTTAAAAATTTAATTATTTGACATGTTTTTCGTCCAAAAGAAAAAAACGTTGCACATCACCCCACATCACCCTACGTTGTAACTTCAGGAAAATTCGATAGAATAGTGGATTTCAAAAGCCCTTCAGGTAATAGTGTTAGAATGCGAATTTTTTCAGCACACTTTTTGGAAATTCGCAATCCAAACTTTGCAATTACAGGTAGATACTTCAAGATTCGCTTCTTCTGACCAGTTAACTTCATATGCTTTACTTAATTTCGAACTAATTATGCATTAGAAAATGATGAAACTATTTCTCTTTTTTCCTTAAAGCGTAAGATTCTAGTAGATTTTTTTGTATAACCCTTTTGACGTAAAGGAGACACATTACCTGGACAGCTAGATATTTCATCGTTTAATTCATTAATTTGTTCCCTTGTATCTAGTTCGAAATTTGGATCTTTATTTTCAAAATCGAATTTTAAATTTTCTTCGATTGATTCAGTTTCTTCTAAAAAAACTTCACTATTTAATACATCTTCATCAGTATATTTTTTAAATTGAAGATCAAAGCGTTTGTAACAATTAAAACAGACAGAATCAGAACTTTTTATTTCTCTAGTCGGATATTGAATCTGTAAAAACTCTGATAAAACATATAATTGTACGAATTTTAAATTATCTACTTTATACACTTTTTTTATGCATTTCAGCGTAATCTGGACAAATAACCCTTTTACTTGAAAAAATACTGTTTCCCGACATGATAGATTATTACGAACAAGATGAAACGACATAAATAAAAGCTACTCCGAAAATGTCATTTAACCTGGTTAGTTCATTCAAGACGTTCAAATTTTTTGTAAATAAACCTGAACATACTTCATTATGAGAGAATATCGTTGCCTAATTTAATCGATTAATTAAAAGAAAATTTGAACTACGAGTAGAAGTTTTATTCTCTTTTAGGCTGAGTCCACAACAGAAGACGTTAAAGAGATCAGCTTTGCAAGTTCTCTGTTGAGGACTCAGCCTTATACTCAGATATTGTCTTTGGAATAAATATATAATAAAATAATTCTTATGAATTCAAACAATTGTAATGTTATTAAAAAGAAAATTTGTTTGACGAACCTAAAAAAATATGTTAAAAATTGTATGTACGAATTCTTATTTATCAAAAAAAATAAGTAGAAGAATTGTTTCTTGCCTTTTCAAAAACAATGTTTCTTAAAGTTAATATAAATATAAATAATATAAATATAAATATATTAAAATCATTTGATAAAAAAACTAACAAAAATTAAAGTAATTATTATTGTAAACAATAATAAGCAGAGGAACTATAATTTTGAAAATTTTGTTCCTCTCCTTATTATTGCTTACAATATTAGATATATACAATATACTTTAATTTTTTAGTTATTTTTTTTTTATCAAATGATTTTAATATATTTTTTAATTGTTTATTTTAATTCTACCAATTACCGATAAATGTTGCAAGTATTGTTTTAATATTTGTGTACAGAACCCGCCATTGCAGTGCGAGTACAACTCGCACTTGTCCAATTTTTATTATCAATCTACATGTTTTGACAAGACGAATCATGCGGTTTTTATTAATTTATCGATAATTTAACTATTTGATTTCATTGGTTCTTTAAAAAAATAAAAAGGTCCATTTTGTCGGTCGTTTGCAAAAGTAATCAGTATTTTAAAAATGTAGGTGTGGAAAAATTTATAACCTCTTAATTGTTCATCTTTAAGGTGTCCTGGACTGTAAACAATTCTTATCTGAATAACTTACCAGAAGAACCAGAGATATTGATGTTAGAGTCTTTTTTTCGTAATTGTCGAAATGAAAATTTAGATATTGCGTCAATTTTTTCATAATAGAGACTATCAAAAAATTTAAAATAAGTTCAATATCTATTCTTTTTCTTCAAATGACACAATAAAATTGTACTTAATCATTAATCTTTTAAAAAATGGTTTTTTAATAGAAAAACTGTCCTTTTTAGAAAAGGGCCCATATTGTCGGTTTTTCGAATTTTCAAAATTAAGAGGGGGGGGGTATAGTTTTAAAAATTTAAAACCTATTGGTTTTTAATCCTTTAGGTACCCTGGACAGTAAAAAATTTTTATCCGAATAACTTCCCAGAAGAACCAGAGATATTGATGTTAGAATCTTTTTTTCGTAATTGTCGAAATAAAAATTTGAATATTGCGTCAATTTTTTCATAATAGAGACTATCAATAAATTTGAAATAAGTTTAATATCTATTCTTTTTCTTCAAATGACACAATAAAATTGTACCTAATCATTATTCTTTAAAAAAAATGGTTTTTTAATAGAAAAACTGTCCTTTTTAGAAAAGGGCCCATATTGTCGGTTTTTCGTATTTTCAAAATTAAGAGGGAGGGGGGGTGGTTTTAAAAATTTAAAACCTGTTGGTTTTTTATCTTCAAGGTGCTCTGAACTGGAAACAATTCTTAACTGAATAACTTCTAAGAAGAACCGGAGATACAACAATTAGTTGGTATTATCGCAATCTTTAATTCCGTTTTTCAAAAAATAAGGTTTTTGGCGTTCTAAACTTTGAAATTCCGTAACTCAGCGAATTTTTAACCAAAAAAGTTCTAAGACCACTCAAAATTTCCCAAATTTTGTCAGGAATATGCCCATATATAGATAACTTCAATAGTGCCAAGATGGGCCCTTTTCATGTGGACGTCTACATATAATGCTTTATGAGATGATTCTTTTTTTATATTTTGGTAAATATATTATTGTTCTTCATAAAAAAATTTGTTTAGTTAAAAAAAATTAATTTTTATTAAATATTTATAGTAATGGAGACATCTTTTTTTTAACATGTGGGTATTTTCGCGGCTCCTATCATAACCCTTGAAAGTAAAGTTAGCAGTATGTCTCTAAAGATTAAAACGTTGAAATTATAGCCGATATTATTTTTGCTTGTTTTAATTTATATTTTATTAAAAAATACACGGAGAAAAATGTATAGTTAAAAAATATATAATCAAATTTATTATCTGTATAGTTAGAAATATTATCTTCCTGAAATATTATATATTCTCGTTTAGTATATCTAGATAATCAAATTTATTATCCTGGACAGTCAACTTGCCGAGCGCTTGCGCAGAAGTTTGATTACCGATTACTGATTACAACCGTTTTCTAACAAATTTCCCTCTGTTCACAGGCACGTTTTACAAAATCTGACAACGTACATTTGTCACAAATGTTTTTAATTGTCTGAATTAAAAAGATTTTGTTAATCCATGCAGAAACGTGGTTGCAGGATTGGAAATAAAAAAGTAATGTAATGGCAGGCCACAAGACGTATGTTACAGCCATTTTGACAGTAGAGGGCAGAAGCATGCAGCGTGCGTAAAGGATCAGCTGTCAAAATGATTCGCATTACATTGCTATGGTAATTCCAATCCTGCAACCGCGTTTCTACAGGAATTGACAAAATCTTTTGAATTCAGACAATTAAAAACATTTGTGACAAATGTACGTTGTCATATTTTGTAAAACGTGCCTGTGAACAGAGGGAAATTTGTTAGAAAATGAATGTTTACCAATTACACGTCATTTAAACCTGTCAGTGCCGTATTTGTTGGGTGATAACTGTTGGTCGCACATTATCGAGAAATTTAAGAAACCATCGAACACCGTTAAGTAGTTTTATATTATTCGAAATTTAAAAACATTGTCAAGTTTTTTTATACTGAATTTTAGATATAATATTGCTTTAAAAATATATAAAACTTACGATTAGCAACATAACCTTCAAACCTGTCAAAAGGATTTAAACATTTCAAGGGTACCGTTAAATTAATGTATTTTGTTCTTTAAAATTTTCAGATTTTCCATAAAAAATTATTTATCTAGGAAAAATGTTCACTAATTTCTTAAAAAGTTAACTTTTATCATTAAATATTTCCTATTGATCAATTTAGATGTATATAAACACAGCAACTTGCGTTTATTATCTAGGATAGTCAAAGTAAACATCTTGGATAATGGCAGTTAGTATGTGAGTTTGATTATCCCAAGATACTAAATTTTACTATCTAGATGGTTGTCCTATAGTTGAGTATCCAAGATCGTCACTCTGATTATCTAGATAGTAAATTTAACTATCCATTTTTCTCCGTGTACTTTGTATATGGGGCATTCCAGGCCAAATCGGAAATTATTTTGCTTTTACATCTCAAATTTTTTTTAAACATTTTTTTTTCTTTTAGTACTCTTTGAAATGAGCTACCTTGATTTTTTACCTTTTTTTTATTTTCAAATTTTTTCATAAAGCGGTTCAGGAGATACAGATTTTTGAAAAATGACGTTTTTTATGTAACTTTTTTTTTAAATGCTTATAACTCGGTCAAAAATTGATCAAATTGGACGTTTTTATAATGAAAAGTTTTGTTTTCACGCGTAGTTTTCAATAAAAATATTTTTAAAAAATGTTTAAATAATTTACGATAGGGGCCGTTCATAAACTACGTCACACTATTTTGCATAATTTTTCCACCCCCCCTACCCACGTCACAAATTTTACATGCTTTAGCGCCATTTTTTCTACAGAACGTCACAAAAAATGAATTCCACGCCCCCCCCCCCCCTCTAAGGCGTGACGTAGTTTATGGACGGCCCCATAAGATTTTAAAATTTTTTAAATAAAATTTCATTTTGCTTCTTCATAAAGGAAATTTGAACGTTCAGAATTTTAGTAAATCTTATAACAGTTACAAAATACAAGCAAGAAAATAAAGAGTAATGAGAGGGATCAAAAAATTAAAGTAAGTGAGATCTGTATATTTAAGGAAAACATTTTTAATAGCTGTAGAAAAGGAGCAAAAGTGTCAAATGAGAATTGACTATACGTTAGAAATATTTGATAATAATTGCTTTAGAATATTTTATCAGAGTATTATTTTATATTATGAGACTAATTAAATTATTATAATAAAACCAAGTATCTTTCTTATTGTGATACTAGTTTACTATTAAATTCGTCCATTTATTATAATGCATAACATTTTTTTAATTCAAGTTCTTGCGATATTTATATTTTTATTTTTAAAAACTATTATTATTCCTTTTAATTTTTTACATTTACTACATTTTAATTAAGTAACTATTACAAAAATCCAAAAAGCAATAAATAAATTATCTGCGATATTTACCGCGCGATAATACACTCACTAACGATATTTGCCACGCGAAAATACCCTCAAGTCATACTAAGTCCCGCGAGATTACAAGCATTTGAGCTTCTATTTAATTATTTAATTAAATATTAAAACTATTTTCTACAACATTAGCAATTTTTTTTAAAGAAAAAAAGCTTAAATATTCATTTAAAATAAAAAACAAAACCATATATATTCATTCATTATTTTTAAACCACTTGGAGGTATGACTTATACAAAATTCCTCGATAATACCCACATTTACCCTAATTTCATTCTCTAAATGTTCCTTTTCAATTTCAAATCGTTTTTTTTCATCAAATTCTGTCTTTTAACAAAATTATAAAGCCATTTTTCAAATGTTTCCCAAATGTATACCCACGTGGGGAGACATTTGGTAAAACCATTCCGCAAAAGAATTTTTAAAGGCCGTAGCAGTATAAGCATGTAAAAAGTGCCCCCTCTTGGATTGGGTCCATATTTAGGGAATAATTTTGACCTATGAGACTTATTTTCACCAAGTTTTAACTCGAAAAAAATTTTGTTTTTAAGTTATACAATTTTTTTGAAAAATTCAAAAAAATTCAAAAATTTTTTTTCCCTCCAAAATGGTTGAACCGATTTTCATGAAAAAATTTTTTTTGTACAATACAATATGAACAGTTAATAAAAAAAAATTTCGACCGAATTCTAACAAAGAAAGTCAGTAAAAAGTCATTTGAAAAAATTTTTTTTAAAAAACTTTTTTTTATTAAAATTTTTTTTGCACAACCGCCATTTTTTTCTATAAAATAATAGTCATTTCAAGAGTAACTTATATTTTTTGCAAGATGATTGAAAGGGTACTTTATACTTTAAAAAATAAAAAACCGATTTTTGGCCCCTAAATAGTACAGTTTTCTATATAAACGAGGGAATTACCGGTACGGCTGCACGCGCACAGCCCAAAAACATGTCAATCACTGAGAAAACGATTTATTTGATTCAAAAAAATTTTGTTTAAATCAAACTTAAAATATCTTTGCTGTACAGTCAAACAAATTTCAGTTTAATTCAAACATATTTTTTGGTTCATTTATAGAAATAATATATTCAATTCAAACAAAATTTATGGTTGATTTTAAATTATTTCTAATCAACATTTAAGTTTGAATCAAACACAACATTTTTAAACATATTCTTTGTTTAAACCAAAACAGAAAATATATTTGAATTAAACACAATTATTCAAACAAATATTATTTTTGAATCAAAGCAGTAGATATTTTCTATATATATTGGGATCTCACAAACCGATTAAGATTTTTAAACTCTTTTGGTCTTAAGTTAAAGATAAAAGTTAAACCTATGTAAATTTCAAATTTTTTTTACAATTATTAAAAAATATGCCAAAGTTGAAAAAACTTGAAAAAAAATTTTTTTTGTAAATTTTTTTGAAAAGTTGACTAAAAAATCAATATTTACAATAATCAGGCATATATTATTAACTTTTTTAGAAATTTAATTTAAGTATTAATTAATTTTTAATTTAATTTTAAAAAATATTGGCCCTTCGTTTAAATAGAAAACTGTAGGGGAGAGTCTCCAGTTGTGAGACGGGTTTTATTTTTGACCCGTAAATTGTAAACGGGTAAACGAAATTGTAAATAAAATACACCGTTCGAAAGGTAACAGAAATACGCAACTTTTATTAAAAGAAAGTGTAGTGTTTTGATGAACTCAAAAACATTTTCCGAGCACATCGCTTTTTTCAAAAAAAAAATGTCTCTAGTTGTGAGACACTCATTAAAAATTGCTAAAATTTAATAAGTTTGACATAAAACGTTATGTTTAGTAGAAATAATTAAATATATTAATAATATATATGACTATATACTAAATAATAATATTTATTCGCCAAAATATGACTATCAAACAAACACAATTAAATAGCTTCAACAAGAGCATTAAAATTGATTTTTTCTGAATCAATTGACTTTTTTCCACTTGACATGCCCAAAAATACTAGAAAAAAAAATCAAAACAACATTTAAATAGTATGCCTGCAAAGTCGTATTTTTTATGCTGCCCAGATGGGCGTCGACACCGTCTCACAACTGGTGATATGCTGTGTCTCACACCCAGAAATTGGCGCTATTTTGAAAAAGGAAAATTAAATATAAGGAAAACACTAAAAGAAAATGCATTACATTACATTACATTTTCCAATTAATTAACTTGGAAAAAAAGTACTTTGCATTTATTGAAAAAACGCTTTTTAGTCGATTATTACACACAGTGTTGGTATTTAACAAAAACAGTTTATATATCCGCTTCGGCGTACACGAAAAAGTTAACTCATATAAAAAGAAATGTTTTTATATAAACCAATCGGCTTTTTAATATTGAATGTTAAAAAAAATTGACTGTCTCACAACTGGAGACTCTCCCCTACTATTTAGGGTCCACAAATCGGTTTCTTATTTTTTAAAGTATGAAGTACCCTTTCAATCATCTTGCAAAAAATATATGTTACTCTTGAAATGACTATTATTTTATAGAAAAAAAATGGCGGTTGTGCAAAAAAAATTTAAAAAAAAATTTTTTAATGACTTTTTACCGACTTTCTTTGTTAGAATTTGGTCGAAAATTTTTTTTTTATTAACTGTTCATATTGTATTGTACAAAAAAAATTTTTTCATGAAAATCGGTTCAACCATTTTGGAGGAAAGAAAAATTTTTGAATTTTTCAAAAAAATTGTATAACTCAAATACAAAATTTTTTTTTGAGTTAAAACTTGGTGAAAATAAGTCTCATAATAGGTCAAAATTATTCCCTACATATGGACTCAATCCAAAAGGGGGCACTTTTTACATGCTTATACTGCTACGGCCTTTTTTAAAAATTAAATTTTTTTGTAAAAATTGTTTTACATATTTGCGCTAAAGAACACAAGAGTAATATTGAATTAACCCCTTGGATGTCAACGAGATTTCCACTGTTTGGGCCAAAAGTGTGTTGAAAAAATTTTTAATGGATTTTTATGAAACTTGGTAAGGTAAGGTTCAGTTATTTCTGGTGGATTCCACGTCAGTTCAACACACTTATTTTCATGACTTGTTGGGATTTGACTGTAATTTTGTAAATTTACTACTTTTATAGTGATAAACAACTCCACCAAATATTTTTTCAAAATTTGAAAATTACCAAAAATATAGCATTTTCAAAATTTTTGTCTTTTTTTTAAAGTGCTATAACTTTGGTTTTAAATAACCAATTTTGGATTTTAAAAACAGGATTTCTTTAGTTTTAAGTATATTTTAAGTTAAAATTAATATAAAAAAAAAATTAAAAAACATTTTTTTTTGAAATTTTGAAAAATTGAAAATCCGTTTTTTAAAAAACATCATCTTCGATTTTTTCAAAATTTTACTAAATGTTAGGGCAAATGTGCTATACATGTCCTGTAAGATTTATCTTGGGATCTCAAAGGGATTCGGAGTAAAAAAATAAAACGTAAAAACCACAAATTACGAACATATGGAGCAAAATTCCTCAACTGCCCAGGTAAAACAATGAATTTTCTCTAAACTTTGATAAAATGTTACTATTATTAGTAGAAGTGTAGATATTAATTTTTTTTAATTTGATAAAATATTTTTTGAGTTATGGAGTTTCAAAATTTTGATTTTTTTGAAAATATCTTTTTTCGATTTAATATATTATTGATAAGTAAAATTAATCAAATTTAAAGTATGAATATTGATTTTTAAAGGGGTTTTCTCGGGATATAAGCTGGTGATGAAAAAAAGTTGTTTTTTGTCAATTTGACCTTGAAATTCAAGGTCAAATTCTTAATTTCAATATACAGTAGAACCCGGTTAATACGATCCCGTTTAATACGATTTTCCGCTTAAGATGCTCATTTATGGTGGTCCCTGCAATTAAAGACATACATTTTATATCCCACCTAATACGTTTTCCCGCATAAGACGCATTCTTAGTGCGGTCCCTACAGAATCGTTTTAACCAAGTTCTACTGCGAGGGGGAATTTACTCAGGGAGTCAAGTGTACACTCTCTTGGTAATACTTGGTAATAGGTAATACTTAATAATACTTAGTAATGCCTGCACGGAGAGACCCACATTTGTAAAAATTACTAAAAATGGTTGCAATGACCGGAAATAAGGGGACTTTTAGCATAATATACTACAGAATTAGATAAATTTACAAAAGAAATAGATAAATTTGCTACATTGAAATAGCAAGTTTTAATATTTTGTGTAAGAGTTCTAAATGTAGCGAAAATTGATTATAGTTTTCTCCAGGGAGTAAGACTAAGGAGACTGAACTAATGCTATGGAAGTGAAACCATTCGTCGCATTGAAACTATACGTAAGACCGAAAAATTATGGTTTTCGCGCATGCGCACACGCAATATATTTGTCTCTGTCTTTCTCAGTAACTCAGATGACTAAGAAAATCATGACTGGCTACAAGTTGAGAAGGTTATGTTTAATGTTTTTGAATGTTGTGCGTTTCAGGAATATTATTAATAATAACTATTAATAAATTGAAAAAAAATTAATTTAATAAATATATATGTGTATACAAAAATATATACTAAAGAGGGTATATTTTTCAGTGATAAGTAATATATTAATAATATAATGAAATATTTATAAATGTTCAGAATAAATTTTTGTGGTATATAACTACAAAGTGTTTTATTCTTTGTGGAAACAATTGAACAATTTATAAATAAATAATATTTACGAAATTTGTATTTTACTTTAATTATATACTTTATAAATAAACAACTTTAAATGTCACATAAGACTTATCAATAAGTTAATTTATTCGTTTGTCGATCATTGTAATATGATGTTTTGCATCCTGGGATACAACAAACCATAATTTTGTAATTTTATTTTAAGAATCATGTGTCAAAACACAACCATAACCTATTGATATGTTTTTGTTTTCTCACTTGCTCATATTTTACGATATAAAAAGAGAGGGCAATATGCGCATGTACTGCGCATGCGCGCGGAGCATAAGTTTTGTCATTCTGCGAGTATAGTTCCTCTACAGAAAAAGGTTTCATTTTTGAGAGACTTCACACACTCAGTTCAGTCTCCTTAGTCTTACTCCCTGGTTTTCTCTAATTTAATTAGACAAAATCTGACAAATGAAAACATTTTCCACTAAAACCTACTATCCACTGTAGTAATTTTTGGTGAGCAAGTGTGGCTAGCGAGTGCAGTCATATGGCGCCTACATTTCTATTGGTTGCTAACTTCGTCAATCTCCGTAAATGAGCCGATGCCATCCGATCATTGACAGTGACTATGTTTCGCGTATGTAAAATAAATTTGGATATTATCTACAATAATTAAATATAAAGTGAAACGTAGGTTGTTCGTTATCTCAGAAATTGACCATTATAAATTAATAAATTTTGCATTTATTCCTGTCCCAAGAACTATGTCTTATAATAAGTTGTTAAAAGTAAACTGCTTTCTCGTAAGTGCTGCACGGAGAAAAATAGTTAGCTGCCGTATCCAACTGAATAGTTGCTGGAGCGCGATCCAATTAATTGGATGGGGCAACTATTTCTTGGTTGATACATCCGACTTTTTAGCTGCATTATCTTTGCGATAGCTGGCATACCTTTTCGCATGGAAACAGTATCCAATAGTTGGATGTGTTAACCAATTTATTGGATCGCGCTCCAGCAACTATTTAGTTGGATGCGGCAGCTAACTCTTTTTCTGAGTGTGTAAATTTTCATCATTCAATATATAAGGAAACAAAGATGTATACTTTCAGTGAAATTCGTTGTCGTGCGTGCAGTTGTGTTTTCGTGTATTCATTAATCTCGTCTATACATATAAGTGAAATAAACATGTGTGTGTCTTCAAATATTTATCCAACAAATATATAAGTGTGTGAGTGTGTGTGTCTGTGTATGTAAAAATCCTTCCAGTTTGTCTCCATTAGTCAAGAATTGACGGGAAACCGGCGATAAAAATCCGTATTTTTTCTTTCACTCTTTCTTTCTGCATTTACAAACGACTATAGTAATTTTATGTACACAATACTTCTGAGTTTACTATACAGTTGTTTGGAACTATTGGACGAAATAGTAAGAAACTTTGCTAATTTGGTGAACATTTGTCGAATTAGTGACTTAGTGTAGAAAATAGTAAAAAATACAAAAAGTCCCCTTATTTCCGGTGGTTGCAATGTGAAAATAGTAAATTCTAGTGTGATTTTATACAAAAATTAGTAATCTCGGTCTCTCCGTGTGGTCATACGTACATTCTTTAAAAAACTTAAAAAATTTATTAGCTTAAACAATACAAATTAATAAACATTAAATATTTATCTCTTTAATACATGTAAAGAAAGCTATTATCATATTTTACTATTGTAGGACAAAATGCGATAAAGCGAAATTTTGATTTTGGAAATACTAAAATTAAAAAAAAACACGAAATTTATTACAGTTATATCAAACTAGCTATGATACATGTCTTCAATTGGTTTTTGTTTTTACTAATACATTTAAAAGGGTGTTACATTAATTCTAAATAAAAAGAAAAATTAAAGTAAAAAGCAATTTTTTAACCCTCCGTCACACACATGAGAAAAAATTACGACTTTATACACATTTAGAGGGAATCCCTCACCACATTGTAAAATAAGCAACATTACAACATAAACAAAGGAATCAACAAAAATTTAGTTTTAACACAAACTTACAAATATGTAGTAAATTATTCTAAATTATAAAATTAATAAAATTAATTTTCGGTCTCAAAAATAAAAATTAATTACAGAAATGCACATCTTCGAAGGAATTCCACTTGACATGTAAAAATAATGTAACATTAACAAATAAGCAAAAAAATCATTAAACAATTCATTTTAATTATATTTATAATATAATTTTGTCATTAACCAACAGTGAAACAAAAAATGTTTTGAAAACTTGATTTTTTTCTTTAACATAACCTCACTTTTTCGAGTTTTTTCTGGCTTTGAAGCTTCATAATTAAATATTAATTATGTTTAAACTAAATGTTTTTTTCAGAAAAGTGTTGAGGAGTAACTTGTCGAAAGGTATAGAAACTGATTATATTTTGCAATGAGGAAAACAAAAGTTATTTAAAAAATACTGAAACCGTAGAGGGGATCCCTCCCTACTATCGGTTCAAAAAGTATAGTCAGTTGACTTTGAAGGCTTGTAACTTGAATAAAAAAAATCGCACAATATTGAAACTGTATGGAATCAGTAAGTAATTTATTTCTACATTAATGTAAAAAATTAAAAACAAATAAAAATTTTTTTCTTAAAGTTATTAATTTTTGAAGGGAAAAAGAACATGTTTTTTGACACTATTTTCAATAAGGCCTACTTTGGTAACATATAACTCGTTTAATGAGAGTCCTATGATGTTCCTGTTTTTTTTCTATGTTCCTTAAATCTTTCTGAATAATGTTATTTAAACAAATAACCGTTATTTTAATAACTTTTTGAGATTATTAAACGAAACCGTAGTTGTGTTATCTTTGTTGGAAATTAAGGTACGAAGATGAGACAAAGCATACGTTACGGAAAATACGACACTGCTTACGATTCGCCAAAGAAATTTTGGAAAGAAAATTATTTTAAGTAATTATTTGCAAAAGTATTTTCAGTTTTTTGCTTTATTGCACCATTATCAGTCAGGTGCATACTACTGTAAGTCTTTTTGTCCGAGACTCCAAGTTTAGCACTACTACCTTTTTTAGTCATTTTTTTCTGTGGTTGAAACTGATTTATAACTTTAAAGATCTGGTTTCTAAGGATGTACAGAGGTGTAAACACCTAAAATATTTTTCCTGTCTTAAGAAATTCAAAATTGTATGTAGGTTTGGGTAGAAGTGACCTGAAGTCCTCACTTACCTGCTCATGTCTACAATAATACAGTTTATCGCATTTAAAATGTTGACGCCTATGGGAAATGGTTTATGATGGTGTGCACCTTACCGCTAATGGTGCAATAAAGCAAAGAACTGAATATAGTTCTGCAAATAACTTCTTGAAATAATTTTTTTTACCAAACTTTTGTTGATGAATCGTAATAAGTGTCGTATTCTCCGTAACGTGTACTTTGTCTCATCTTCGTACCTTCATTTCCAACAAAGATAACATGACTACTATTTCGTTTAAATATCTCAAAAAGTTATTATAATAACGGTTATTTGTTTAAATAACATTATTCAGAAAGATTTAAGGAACATAGAAAAAAATCAGGAACATCATAGGACTCTTATTAAACGAGTTACATGTTACCAAAGTAGACCCTGTGAAAATGATGCCAAAAAACATGTTCTTTTTTCCCTTCAAAAATTAATAACTCTCGAAATAATTTTTTTGTATTTCCTTCATTTTCTACAGTAACGTAGAAATGTTGTAGCTACTGATTCCAAGTTGTCTCAATATTATGCGATTTTTATTACTCAAGATATAAGCGGTCAAAACCAACTGACTTTACATTTTACACCGATAGTAGGTGTGTAACGGAGGGTTAAAAACAAATTAATATAATAAAATTTTTTTTTAATTGGATAAGATTTTGGTTTGGGATAAAATTCCCGGTTTTTCCCAGTTTAATTAAATTCCCGGGTATTTCTTGGTTTTCCTGCGTGGTTGGCAAACATTTTGTTAAATGTATATTATTAGTGAAAACTAAAACACGTTGAAGACTGGTACGACAGCTATTAATACAATATAGGAACTTAAAAAGAATATTTTCATAAAATAAGTCAATTATAGTAATTATAGTAAAACTAAAATATACCTCTTCTAAAAATTGTTGCGCGCGCAAACTACATTCAGTTGAGACAAATTATAGTTTTACAATAACACAAGTCTGCAAAAAAAATAAAAATTTCCGTTGTCTGAGATCGAGAATTCATTTTCCGCAGTATTTGATGCGCTGAATCTGAATCTGGCAACGAAAACTTCCCATCACGTCAGGATTTTGAGAAAAGTAGGGGTAAATTCCCAAAAAAATTTTCGCAGTTTTTGAATATTTCTTACGGATATATCTGACGTGGTAGAAACTTATTATAGGAGTCAAATTAAAGCCTGAAACTCGTTACTCGAAGGTTATCGAGGTCGTTGATTATGAATCTATCAACGGATTTTTTATTTTGACATCACATTTGTAATCAGCGACCCCGAAAACCCCAGAGTAAAAAATTCTAAGCGAATCGAAACATTTTTTAAAATAGTTGTATTTACGGACAGTATGAGTCCATTTTTATGTTTGCTAACTGTTAAAAACATCATTTTTGACGGTTAATGTAGTTGTTTGTTAGCAATATCGCTTTATCTTCTGAAAGTATAGGGTTCAGGCTTTAATTTGACTCCTATGACAAGTCTCTAGCACGTCGAATTTACCCGGTAGAAATTTTCAAAAACTGCGAAAAACATTATTTTTGGGAATTTACCCTCACTTTTCGCAAAATCTTGACGTTATGTGAGATTTTCGTCGCCACACGGAGAGAAAAATCAAGCGTTTGTAGTATGGAGACTTCCTATGCTAATTTTGTATGAACGTCCTGCTAAAGAGGCATGTTTTTATACCTCAGTTGCATGAAACATATACTAAAAAAGCATGGATCTCTTGCAATCGTAGTATACTGACGTCCCATGCGTTAAAGGTAGAACTTTTATGCTGATAACGTAGAAATTTATACAAATACAGCAGAAGTTTTACGCATATTGCGCATGTGCATTCTTTTACGAAATAAGCTTAACTGTCCATACTACAAACGCTTGATTTTTCTCTCCGTGCAGATTCGGATTCAGCGCACCAAATACTGTGGGACATGACTTCTCGATCTCAGACAACGGAAATTTTTATTTTTTTGCAGGCTTGTGCAATTGAAGACCTCCACGGAATAACAATCTATGGCACATTGAAAAATGCTTGCAATTTTCAACTTTGAATTGCTTTAATAACGATTTATGAATCGTTATTACAATTATAATATATAATGAAGACCAATTTATTTATCTATGTAAAATAAATAAATTTTACTGTCAATTAAATTTAAAAATTATTTCTTTTTTAACCAACAACTATTAACCTATTTAGTCCCAAAAGTTCGTTATTTTCTTTTAATCCTTTTTTCTATAGCAATATTTAATTCTAAATATTTTTAACAAAGTTATAAACAATTCTTGTAAACAAATTATTTATTTACAATAACTGACAGTAAAGTGCTAGTATTTGCATTACTCTCATATAGACCTCCACTCGTGTCACAAAAATCATCGTAAAGAAATTGGCTGCCTTTATTCTCGTGTTACTTACAATATTTTTTATTCCTAATGCACAAAAGTGGCGATTTCAGATAGCAGACGACAGGGAGTAAAAGTCATTCACTTGTTCGATTTGTATGAAAATGGCGGCCGTTTTCTCCCATGGACAAGAAAAATGCATGTGAACAGCTAATTTTCTTGCCCATGGGAGAACACGGCCGCCATTTTCATACGGTCGAAGAAATGAATAAATTTCCTCCCTGTCGTCTGCTATCAGAAAGCGCCATTTGTGTACATGTGGGATAAAAAAACTATTTTTTTATATTTAATTGTTTTTGAATAGTATATTAAGCAACAAGGGCATAAAGGCAGCCATTTGTTTACGGTGATTTTTGTGACACGAGTGGAGGTCGAGGGCGCCGTAGGCGCCCCGAGACCGGAACGAGTGTCACAAAAATCATCGTAAACAAATTGGCTGCCTTTATTCCCGTGTTACTTACGATATTTTTTATTTCTAATGCAGAAAAGTGTCGATTTCAGATAGCAGACGACAGGGAGTAAAAGTCATTCACTTGTTCGACTTGTATGAAAATGGCGGCCTTTTTTTTACCTTGGGCAAAAAAAAAGCATGGGACCAGCTGTTTTTTTGCCCTTGGGGAAAAAAAAGTCGCCATTTTCATACGGTCGAACAAATGAATGACTTTACTCCCTGTCGTCAGCTATCTAAAAGCGCCATTTTTGTGCATGTGGGATAAAAATGTATTTTGTTTACAACAATTGTTTATAACTTAATAGAAAAATATTAGTAGGTAAATTAAAGTTTCAAGATTCATTAATCCTATAGAAAAAATAGTAAAGGACAAAAAATTTTTACATGTTTACTTTTTGTTAAATTGAAATTTGTTTATAAAAATTGTTTATAAAGTTGTTAAATAATTGTCAATAATTTTCACCTCCAAGATTCATTAATAGAACAGTAAAAAAGTCAGTGGAAGAAGACACTATTTTTCAGTTTCAATTATTGTCAATTCTTAATTTGTTTGTAAAATTGTTAAATAATTAGTGATAGTGATAAAATTTTATCATAGATGTTATTTGTATACTAATTTTAGTCATTTGTGATGAAAAAATATGTCTATAATTTATTTTTCTGAATATTCAAAATTTTAGATAATTTGTCGGACATTTTTGAACCACCATTTTAAATTTTGAAAAAATTAAAATTTCTAGCAATACCTAAATGAAAGGTCATATATTTTGAATGCGATATTTTGTCAGTCTACATTTTTCCTGAAGCGATTTTCAATCAAAAATATATTTTCAATGAAACAAAAACCAAACAATGTTGTGTTTTTTTTGTTTAAACAATTATAACTTTTAATTCGTAAGACAAAAGTTAAATTTTCTTGCAGATTCTGAAAGAGAACGAAAAAATACATAAGAAACATGATGTGCAAATTTTTTTTAGCCCACCATCTTTGAAAATGGTAAGTGCTAATGTGAAGAGAAAAAAAGGACTTTTGTGACTAAATGGGTTAAATAACAATACAATTTTGATTGTTTTAAATTATTAAATTAAATAAAATAAAATATATTAAAAAACAGTTTTTGGAAAGATTTTTTATACGATTCTTTGACAATCGAATAATTTGTCAACCGCAATATCTACACTACTGTCCACGAGACTGAAAAAATATGCCATCACTTTTTTAATCATATGTCGTAAATAAAAGGAGATACAAAAAAAATTAAATACAGTTAGAAAGCTGATTAAATTTTGCTTAAAATAAGCCATCTTTGAAGTAATTTCGTTAACTATTTTTTTAGTTGTAGAGTGAGAAAGAAATAAAAAAATTATCAAATTTTCTCATTTTTGTCTCTTGACCTCAACTTTTTCAAAAATCTAGAAAAATTTAGATAAAATTTTTCTAAAAACTCAGAAATCTTCGTTAGAATTTCAGCTTTAAAATAAGCCTTCGAAAATTAAAAAAAGGTTAATCCGTCTTTGATATATTATTAAAAATGTGAAGCCGTGTTTCGACGATTGGTGCATTGGAATTTAACTGTGACGACTCGATTCTAGCCTCGCTTGGCTGCGAATGGAAGAGAAAATAGGGATGGATTTATGCTGGGGAATAATAAATAATGATGTTTCACTAAGAATATAAAGAAACTTTATCGAAACTCTCTTCGAAATAAAATGTTTACAAACACAAGTTGGATAACTCAATAGTTTTAAAGCAAGTATTTGTACAGCATATTTTTTTATAAAATATTTATAAACAAATAGTTTATTGCACAATACTATATTATGCATGTTTTTGAAAACACATTGAATGCGATTTAAATATTTTTTCAAAATGTTCAACATTAAGTAAAGTAACATCCTTCACGGTTCCATGTCATCAGGTTCAGGATTAACATTTTTTTCTGAAACAACAAAAGAACATTTACTTTACAGTGTTATGTAGAACATTTTATATTTTGTTTGACATCTAATTTTTACCCTGACGTAAGGATAGACTGAAAAAGTTATACGATTCCGGTTAACTTTCTATTCTGCTTTTGCCTTTAAGGCATATTCAAAATTTTTTTTAACTTTTTCAACCTACTGTTACATTTTGTCAATTTACATTATTTTTTATTATACGACGATACTCGCTCAGGCTTTATCTAAAGATTAATAGAAAATAAGAGGCCAGTAGATAGTCAGGGAGCGTTCTATCTAGTGATCCCTGCACCGACATGTTACCGACACTTTTAGCCCAGACTCAAACCACTTAGCCAAGACTCAAACCATTGGGGGGGGGGGGTATTCAGACTGTTATGCTGAGCCAGATATGACGTCATACTTCCTAGAATTTTCGGGGGGGGGATATTGAGATCATGATGCAAATGTGATTCTTGGAATTTATCTAATTTCTTGGAATTATAACTTAATATTATAAAAGAATCCTAGAATTTTCCATAGGAGTTGATGACTCAGAATTTTGCAATTTTTTATTGGAATTTCCCGTTTTTGTTTTTTTACAGGGTGCATTCTTTAACGATGACACATATATTCTTTGTTTCTCGCAAAATGGGGTTGATGACTCATTATCATTGGAATTTCCTGTTTTTGTTTTTTGCAAGGTTGCATTCTTTAACGATGACGCATAATTTCTTTGTTTTTAGCAAAATAGGGTTGATGACTCATTATCATTGTAATTTCCTGTTTTTGTTTTTTACATGGTGCATTCTTTAACGATGACACATAATTTCTTTGTTTTTCACAAAATAGGGGTTGATGACTCAGAATTTTGGAATTTTTTATTGATGACTCATTATCATTGGTATTTCCTGTTTTTGTTTTTTTACCACAATTCTAAGAAAACCATAATTAACTTGAAGTAAAATTAGTCATAATTTGTGTATATAAAGAAGGCAATTTTTCTTAACAAAATCATTCCTGCAGTTTAAGTTGTTCAATCAACATATCAGAAAAACATCGTGAAATTCAAATGCGCTTAAACATCTCGTTTTAAAAAAATCGCTATAGTTAAAAGTTAAATTTTAGTCTGATCGGAGTTAATCATTGTAGTGAGAAAAATTAACAGTTTCAATACAAGTGATAAAAATGAATTTGGATAAATTAAATGCAGCAATTAAAGTTATGGAAACTGATAAAAGCTCTAACTATTGTAAAGATTTTGTGAAAATTATGTACAATGCTTTTAAAACATTAAGTAAAAAAACTACAACAGAGGAATTAAATTTTTGGATAAATAATAGTGTAAAAAACATTAGATTACTGAATAAATTGTTAAGAAATGGATCTGTGTCATGTGGAGAGAAAAAAAAGATTTTGTCAACTATTGGACTATTGAAAGCAAATAGCAGAAAGTTTAAGAAACTA
Source organism: Leptopilina syphax (assembly GCA_032872505.1). Taxonomy (NCBI): domain Eukaryota; kingdom Metazoa; phylum Arthropoda; class Insecta; order Hymenoptera; family Figitidae; genus Leptopilina; species Leptopilina syphax. The sequence continues at coordinate 26,665,322 of CM065472.1, read as the reverse complement.
AGAAGAACAGGAACTGGTTTATTTAAAAAGGATGAGAGATGGATCAGGTGGGAAGAATTAGAGAATGCTTTCGAGAATAGAATTAGAACAGGTGTTGTTATTCATTTAAAACATAAAAATATGGACAGTTTTCTCAGTGATGCAAAGAAAATGATTATTTCTCGATTAAAAAATGCATTTAAAAAGGTGGGAAACATGAAAGTTAATGTTGTTCTTGCGGCAAATTATACTGTTTTAGAAGAAGGTGAGGAAATTGAAGATATTAAATATTTTAATACTAGAAATTCAAAAATTTTAGAATCAACAAACTTTGATGAATGGTTTGATCATAAAATTCGTGAAAAACTTTTTGTTAAGATTGATGATTTTCAACAAAAAAAGTCTGGTTGGTCTTTAAATGAAATTATAAATTTAAGTGTTAATATAAACAAATATGTCCCTCTTGCAGCTGGATACTCAACTTTTATAAGAATGCCAAAATTTATAATCGATAAAAGAGCTGTTATTAATGTTAAAAATTTTGATAAATACTGTTTTTTATGGTCTATTATTGCACAACGTTATCCAGATAAAAAGAACAATGATCTTACAAGTTCATATCCCCAATTTAAAGATACAGATTTAAAGTTTGATGATTTTGAATTCCCCATTTCTCTCAGCGATATTCCCAAATTTGAAAAATTAAACAATTTAAGTATTAATGTTTACGGAATTGATAAAAGCAGTAATAAAAAGAATGAAATTGTTCCACTTTATTTAAGTAAAAACAAATCAGATGAACCTACTTATCACTTATTAATGATTGAAAATACAGAACTTGATTTAGACGATGATGATGATAATAATTTTCAAAATAACAAAGTCTATCATTTTGCATTAATTAATAATTTATCTCGTTTAGTAAGTTCACAAATAACAAAAGATCATAATCGAACGTTACTTTGTGATAGATGTTTATGTCATTTTAAATATGAAAAATCATTTAATAATCATAAAATGGATTGTGATAAAATAAACAAGTGTCGAGTAATTTTACCTAAAGAAGAGGATAAAATTTTAAAATTTAAAAATTACAGAAATAAAGAAAATGTCCCCTTTCTCGTTTACGCCGACACTGAAAGTCTCTTAGAACCTATAGCAAGTACACACACAAACACATCAACATACCAAAAACATATCCCGACAAGTTTTGCTTTCTATGTACATTGCAATTTTAATGAATCTCTTTCAAAATTTAAATCATATCGAGGTCCAGATTGTGTTGATTGGTTCATGGCTGAATTAAAACAATTGGCTGAAAAAGCAAATACTTATTTTACAAATATTATTTCAATGGAAAATTTAACTATTTTACAACAAATTCAATTTGACACAGCAACAGTTTGTCATATTTGTGAAAAACCTTTTGAAAATGATGACATTAAACACCGCGATCATTGTCATTTCACGGGAAAATATCGTGGTCCAGCAAATCAAGGTTGCAATGTAAATTATAAAGATTCGCATGTTGTTCCCATAATTTTTCACAACTTGTCAGGAGATGATGCACATTTCATTACACAGCCCCACAAAAAAAGAAAAGTACCCTGCGCGAAAGTCCACAGTACCATACTCCTATGTATTTTGATGCGCTAAACACGAATCCGAAGTCAGATTTGCTCCATCACGTCAGGATTTTTTTCTAACCTCAAAAAACATGTGAGATTTTATGTAATTTATGTAAAATATAAAATTTTTTAAAAATTGATTAGATTTGTCTCAAACTTGTTTCTCGGGGGTTTTTAAGATCGCTGATTACGAATCTGCAGTCAGTTTTTAAAAATTCAAAATGGCGGATGCAATATGGCGGACAAATTTAAAAAATTTGTTGGATTTTCACTTTACTTGGTATATAGGGGTTTTCGGGGTCGCTGATTACAAATTTGCAGTCAGATTTTAAAAATTCAACATGGCGGATTCAATATGGCGGTCATTTTTTTAAAAATTGATTCATTTTGCATTAAAATGGGTATTCTGTGGTTTTTCGGATCACTGATCACAAATTTCAAATCAGACTTTAAAAATTTTTAACAACTGGTCCAATATGATTTGATATGCAAGCATTTTGGGAGTCGGCGAATTTTATAGTTTCGAAAAGTTTGTTGGTAAACATTTATGCAGCAGGAAATGCAGATTTTTGATAACCTGAATGCCTAAATTAAAAGGTATTTATCGAGACGACATCTAGGAACATTTCTAGAGAATTAGGCATAATTTCTGGATAAAGTTTAATTCAACAATTGCAGAATTCCTGTCTATCAAAGTAACGAAGCCAGCGAAGGCGCGCTGCCTTGCAGGGGGACGTTAGGGTGTAAGGATGATACATAGTGTGTCCGACGACGAGTTGACAATGTCCTTGTCAAAGTCGGAAAGCTCGCATACTTAGGCCTAGGGAGGTATGAGAGTTATCACCCCTAGGACGGTGGACTCGCCTGCGATCGGACCAGGATCCCTAGCGTGCAGGCATTTTCTTAAATATCATGGCTTTCAAAAATCAAAACAATAAAAAACTTCAAACGCTTCAAAAGTTATTTTTGGAGTGTCAACGTCACAACATACATTTGACAGCAATGCAAATGTATTTTGTTACGTATGCGGACAATTTGATATCCCGAAAAATTGCAAATTAATTAATGAAAACATTAAAGAAATTTACAAAGATTGTTTTTATTTTGAGATAGTCAATCAGAATGAAAAATGGGTTCTACATATAATCTGCAGTTCCTGCTACACAATGTTAACTCGTTGGAATGATACGAAAGAGGATAAACACCTGAAGTTTAAAAAACCAACATTGTGGAAAAAACCATTGAATCTAGAAGATTGCTACCTTTGCATGACCAATGTAAAGGGCTATAATAAAAATAATAAAAAGAATATAATTTACGCATGTGTAGTATCTGTGACAAAACCCGAAATTTAAAGTCATTTAACTCTTTCTTCTGCAAATATAAAAATCGACAGTTCACGATTAGAGTATGTACTTTCCGATATAAGTGATGAGATTAGCAATATTGTAGAAGACAATGATGATATTTATATTCCAGATGGTTATTAGGAAGAAAAGGTTAAAGAAGGCTTTACGCAAGAAGAGCTTAGCAACCTCATCAGAGATTTGAAATTACCTAAAAATAGAGCAGAATATCAAGCTTCAATTTTAAAAAAGAAAAATTTGTTATCTAAAGGCACCACAGCATACTTTTATTGTGACAGAGAAAAGGAATTTCGGAAATATTTTTACAAAAGACGATGAACTTTCATTAGCATATTGTTCTGACATTGAAGGACTAATAAATGAATAGAAACCAAACGTATATGAAAATCAACATTGGAGGTTATTCATTGACTCTTCTAAAATAAGTCTAAAGGCAGTGCTAATTCATAACACTAATGTTTTTGCTTCAATTTCCGTAGCCCATTCCACTGAACTTAAAGAAGATTATGAAACTGTCAAATTAGTTTTGGAGAAAATTAAATATAAAGAACACAATTGGCAAATTTGTGAAGATTTTAAAATTATAAGAATCATGTTGGGCCAATAAGCAGGTTTTACGAAAACACCTTGCTTTTTATGTTTGTGGGACAGTAGAGATCGAAAAAAACATTATGTACAAAAAGAATGGCCCAAAAGAACATCCTTTACACCAGGTTCCAAAAATATTATAAAAAAACCTCAAGTTGAACCTACAAAGGTAATTCCACCACCTTTACATATTAAACTAGGGGTAATGAAACAGTTTGTAAAGTCTTTAGATAAAGAAGGGAAATGTTTCAAGTACCTGGAACAAAAATTTCCAGAGATATCTGATGCGAAATTAAAGGGAGAAATTTTTGTTTGGCCTCAAATTCGCAAACTAGTAAAAGATGAAAAATTCATCACAGTAATGAGTAAAAAGGAGAAAGCTGCATGGCTAAGTTTTAAGGGAGTTATTGAAACTTTCTTGGCAACCATAAAAGCGAGAATTGGGAACTAATAGTGAATGATATGATCAAAAACTGTCAAAAATTGGGATGCTTGATGAGTTTGAAGCTCCATTTCCTACATCCACATCTAAGTTACTTTCCCACAAATTTAGGAGACTACAGCGAGGAACAGGGAGAACAGTTTCATCAAGATATTAATGAAATGGAGAGCAGATATTAAGGCAAATGGGACGTAAATATGATGGCTGACTATTGTTGGATGCTAAAAAGGGATATTGTTCCAGGAAGAGTAAACTTAAAAAGAAAACCACAGCACAGATCTTTCGAAGACAAACGAGTCCGTTACCATAAACAGACATAAATAAAAATTACATTATTTTTAAATGGACATATTGATTTTTCAAAATCTAATTGAAGATTTGTTATCAGTGATCCGAAAAACCACTAAGTACCCATTTTAAAGCAAAATAAATCAATTTTTGAAAAAATGACCGCCATATTGAATCCGCCATGTTGAATTTTTAAAATCTGACTGCAAATTTGTAATCAGCGACCCCGAAAACCCCTATATACCAAGTAAAGTGAAAATCCAACAAATTTTTTAAATTTGTCCGCCATATTGGATCCGCCATCTTGAATTTTTAAAAACTAACTGCAGATTCGTAATCAGCGATCTTAAAAACCCCCGAGAAACAAGTTTGAGACAAATCTAATCAATTTTTATAAAATGTTGTATTTTACATAAATTACATAAAATCTGACATGTTTTTTGAGGTTAGGAAAAAATCCTGACGTGATGGAGCAAATCTGACCTCCGATTTATTTTCAGCGCATCAAAATACATAGGGGTATGGTACTGTGGACTTTCGCGCAGGGTACTTTTTTTGTGGGGCTGTGTTATGATGAAGGCGATATGAAGGGATCTTCCACCTATAAGTCTCTGAGGTCAGAGATCTCGCTTTAGGGTGCGATCCCATGTAAGCAAAAATCGTAAAACGGAGAGCAGAAAAAGAAGATTAAAGGACTTTCAAATGTTTTTCAATGTATAGTTTTGGAGTAAAAACTTTGAAAAGAATTATTAGTGGTTATTACTAATTGTTTAATAATCTTTATTTATCAGGTTTTCTCACTTAAGAGCGTTCAATGTTCTCTGAAATTTGTAGGTTATGTGCGACCCACACTTGTCGCCCTACAAAAACAGTACTGCCTGGTTTAAATGACGTGAAATTGGTAAACAATCATTTTCGAACGAGTTTTTCTCTGCACACAAGCAATTTTTGCAAAATCTGAATGCGAACCATTGACACAAATCTTTTTAATTACCTAAATTCAAAATATTTTTTTAATCCATGCAGAAACGCGGTTGCAAAATGGGAAATGCAAAAGCAACAAAAGTAATGTAATGCAGGGATGGGTACGTATTATACATAATGTATTATACCTGGTTTTCTACACGTATAATACTGCCGTCCTGATTTAAAAACACCATATCTACACTTTTTATCAAAAATGAGTTTTTTATACGGTTGGATTCGTAAAAAAAGACGAATTTTTTCTATGCTAATTAGAATTATTAATCTTAATTAATTTTCGAGTTAATTAGGAGTTAATTTTACTAAAAAGCACTATCTACATCGATTTCCGACGAATCCTGATGTTAAGTGGCCTAACTACAGTTTATGAGGATTTCAGGTCGTTTGACCAGTGACATCCTGATGAACAAGGCCTATCTACGTAGTTATGGTTTTTTTTAGATCAGGAACTCGAGCTTTATAGAGGCTACTTTCCTGATAGACTTGAGCTGTTTCTCCATGTTAAAAAGCATATCTGCGTAGATATGCTTTTTAGTAAGGATTCCCCGCGATTTTTCACTTAATTAATTAGCACATCTACAGTTTTGCTTAGTTGCTTGCAATGAAAAATTGAATTTTTTTTTTGCATAATGTAATTCAGCGTACCCGAATTACTCAAGAAGCATCACTACCTTTTGAAAAAACATTATGTTAAAGAAAGTATAAATAAAAACGTATTTTGTCAAATAGCTCGAAACAACCCAAAATGTAGATATGGTGTTTTTAAATCAGGACGGCAGAATACGTGGTATTATACATCTTTAGTTTTCTACGTATGTCATGTATTTTACATACATTGCGTGACGCGCGGGATTTTCAAATTTTAGACAAGAAACATGTGATTTTAATAGTATATTTAATAAATTTTAAAAATAATTTCAATTTAAAAATTTATCAATTAACATTGAAAAGTTTTTTAAAATTTATGTTTTAAAGAAATAGCACACAAACAAAATTCTAACTGTTTATGATTATAAATTATTTGTTTTTAACACAAGTTGTATTGCGTTTTTAGAAGAACATGTATGTTGTTTGACAGTACTGGAAATAAAAACGTGCAAGATGAAAATCGGCAAAACTTGTCTTTCGAAACAACTAAAATGAGTTTGAGCGAAAGCACATCAGAGACGATCGATATTGAAATGATGGAGAATAATAACTCTGTAAGTTTTACTTTTTAACATACCTTTTTATTTATATTACAATTAAGGAAGATTTCGACTATATCAGCAATTAGTGACATCTATTAGACGTCAATTGAACTCTTTGGTTTAGAGTCAGGTGTTATTCTTAAGATAATTATTCCGATATGGTTGTCGGTAAATAATTATATTTTTGAATTTAATTTTTGATCTGAAAAAATAAGCTGCGTAAACGACTGCACTGTGCATCTGTGAGGACTCGAACCCCAGTTAATAGCTGCCTTTCGCGGGACTAACGCCTACCAATGCACCATGCCAACACAGCCTGGACGTTCACGTTTCTTATAATTTCAGATCAAGCCTATACACTATTCAAAAATATAATTATTTACCGACAACCATATCGGAATAATTATCTTAAGAATAACACCTGACTCTAAACCAAAGAGTTCAATTGACGTCTAACAGATGTCACTAATTGCTGATATAGTCGAAATCTTCCTTAATTAAAATTCTTAATCAGCAAATAATTTCCTACATTATTTATATTACATTTATTTTAAACATTTAATTGGCTATTTGTGTAATTTTAAAATTTGTTTTTAGGTAAGTGAATATAATAAAAATCTCAATATTTCCATTCCAAGCACGAATAATAAGCAGCCACGTAAATTTCAATCACGAATAAAATCATTCTTAGATGTGGTCAGTGAACAAGAAAAAAATGATCTAAATGAAGCATTTGCAAAGCTTTTTATTGGATGTAATGTTGATCCGCTAGTCGCCGATTCTGATTATTTTAAAAATTGCTTCAAGTTATTGCGTCCAAGCTACACTCCACCTTCGTCCAACGAAATATCGACCACACTTTTATATAAATGTTACGAAAATTTGGAGAAACAAAAAATAGATTTTAACAATAGTCCTGGGATATTGTACATCATCACCGTAAAAGAAGATCATTTAAAATCTCTTGTTACTTTGATACGTCACTCGAATTGTGAAGTTACATTTCTCAGATCATCCCTAATGCGAACGACAACAGATGAAGTAGAATATGATCGAGAGTTAAATGAGAATGTTTTGGCTTCCCTTAATGCAGCAAGAAATATTTATCACTCAGATATATATGCAATTGTCTCAAAAGAATCTACGATTTGTTTAAACATTAACTGCAATGTGATGCTTTCAATGTGTAATATAGAAATTGCAAATTCTCTTGCTGATTTTATCCTGGACATTGACGTTTATCAGAAGGCAAATTTTATTTTATCAGAATGTAAAAGAAATAAAAACTTGCGACTTTTATTAAAACTTCGTGAAGAAGAAATTACGGAACAGAATTCAGGAACATGGATGACTCATTATGAGGCGTATTCTTTTTATGTAAATTATTTAGTCAAATTAAAACACTTATACATTGTCAGTAAATTTAAATTTCCGCAAGAAATTACTTCGCTTTTAGTAGATGACTCTTTTGAAACGCAAGTTAATTATAATTTAAATGTTCTTAAAAGAATTGAACATTTGATTTAAATTTTTGAGAAAAATGACTGCTGTATAGGAGATGCTATTGAAGAATGGAGTATTTTATTTGCCAATGCTGAAAACAGTTCTTCGGACATTAATCTTTTAGTAAGTCTTGATGTATACAAAGATGATATATTAAGGCCTCTTGCTCTAACAGCGAATTTTTTAGACCATAAGTACAGAGGTCAAAATTTAACTGTTACACAAATGAAACAAATAAATGAATTTCTAATAGATAATTTAAACGAGAAAGGTTTAGATCAATTAGTTTTTTACAAATAAAAGAAGGGAGCGTTCTCTAATTTATTTGAGAAAAAACTTAATTCTTCTCAAACTTTCTGGAGTTTAGTTGAAACAGATTATCCCGACTTAGCAAAAATGGCAAAAAAAATCATAAGTATTCCAGCATCAGCTTTCAAATTAAAATGTCACTTCGTTAAAGGAAAATATGCGTCCGATGAACAATTAATGAAACATGTTAATTTATATTACGAATTAAGATTTCGGGACTTAATGCAAACCAACCGTTTTTAAAAAAACTTTTACATAAATATAAATTTATGTTTTTGCTAGCGATTATTTCTTAAAATGTACAAAGTGATTTAAAGTTGAAATTATATATTTTAAATATAATAGAAATGTTCATTAAAAATAAGCTTCGTAAAGGTGTCTAATGTTTGTTAATTTCATTGTGATCTCATCGTAAATCAACAAAGTTAAACTTTGTTTTTAAGTTAGAAGTTATAAACAGCATTCATGAATTCATGAAAATAAAAACTTAATATTTTAAACAATTCTGAATTTATTTATTCCTTGACACAAAATAAAATTCAAATGCAGGTTCATCAATAATCATTGCATTCATTCGAATCAGCTAATTTAAGAGAATAATAAATATGTATTAATTTTTTCGAATTCTCAGTTGTTAGTCGATTTCTCAGCTGATTGTGAACGAAAGACCATTGAGAGAAAAGACGTTCAATTGCAGCACTAGAGCTGGGTATTTTAAATAAAAGACTCGCTAAATTACTTAACTCAGGATGACTTGGTTCCACCAAAGACCAATAGGTCCTAGGATTTCTAACATTCCTTAACCTTAAAAAAATTCCAGTCTCTTGCTGATATGCTGTGAAAGACGCCAAACCAGTTTCACTTAAATTTTGAATAAGAAAATTATCAGCCATTGTTGAATATTTTTGATTGTTTAAAAATATCTTGCCTTTATAAAGAGGATGCAAAATATTGGCTACCAAAGAGATTGGCTGAACAACCTTTTGCAAACGATTGGCAAGCATTTCTTCATATTTCTCATCGATGATAGGAAATTCCAGGCTAAGCCATTCTTCTAAAGCATCTGCTTGAGTAGTATCTGCTTGTTGGCATTTATTAATTAATGTACAAACGCCATCAAATATAATTATAAAGTTTAACACTTGTTGTTCGAAAACCTCATCAAAGATCAAATTAACTGCCTCCCTGTTGAGTCCATTCTCTTGTTCTGAAGCAATTAATTTTATAAAAGCTAAATTAAGGTACTCGCACACCTCGGCTGTCTGTCTGCCTGCGCAGGCAGAAGATCGTTCACACCTTACTTTTCCCGTTGAAAAATGAGGGAAGATTTGAATATCTATTAAAATTCAAATCTTCCCTCATTTCTTAACGGGAAAAGTGAGGTGTGAACGATCTTCTGCCTGCGCAGGCAGACAGACAGCCGAGGTGTGCGAGTACCTTTAGCCATGTAGCATCGATATGAGTCTCGATAGCTACACCATCGAGTATCGTTTGGTAATGATATTTTTCTTCCACCTAATCTGACAAGTTTTCTTTCCATGGCAGAAGATTTAAATTCTTTTAAAACTGATGTAATTTTATTGGTGACTGAAGATTCTACTAACGCCTTACCCAACAAATTGCCACTGTGGCTGTTACACGTTAAGTGCCATAAGTTTGATAGTTTTCCCATAAGCATCATATTCGCAGCATTATCGGAAACTACAGCAAATAATTCTGCTTTGTATTTTACTCTTGCTTCTTCTACAGCCTGTTCCACAACGTGGCTCAAAGCCAATCCAGTTTCGGAAATTTCTGTAAAATCCCAAGAATCAAAGAAAATCCTTTCCCCATTCGCGTTGTCAATAATTCCCACTACGTATTTCTCATTTACATTTTTATTTTTCCAGCCATCCAAAATGAGAACGCTTTTAGAATTTTCTTTAAACGAATCATGCTTTAAAATATCTTCATACACTCTATTTAATATAGTACACGGAGAGAAAAATCAAGCGTTTGTAGTATGGAGACTTCCTATGCTAATTTTGTATGAACGTCCTGCTAAAGAGGCATGTTTTTATACCTCAGTTGCATGAAACATATACTAAAAAAGCATGGATCTCTTGCAATCGTAGTATACTGACGTCCCATGCGTTAAAGGTAGAACTTTTATGCTGATAACGTAGAAATTTATACAAATACAGCAGAAGTTTTACGCATATTGCGCATGTGCATTCTTTTACGAAATAAGCTTAACTGTCCATACTACAAACGCTTGATTTTTCTCTCCGTGTAGTGCTTAATGTTTTTCTCGTTGGCGGTTTATAGTCAGGATTCAGAGAGTGAGTAAAAGTTTTAAAATGATTTGACTCAACAACTGTGAATGGTATGTTACAGCCAAAAAAGAATTTCCCTAAATTTAAATCCTAATCTTTCAGAGTTTCCATATTTGGTAATTCCTGCAAAATACAACATGTACCCAACAATTTTTAGAGTAAATAATTAAGTATAATAATAATTAAATTAATTATTTATTAACAATTTAATTATTATTAATTAATAATTAAATATTATTTAATTTAAAAGTTTTGGCCTAAACTGTCAAATAATATAAAATTTAAATTTAAAAACTTAATTCCTAATAAAGAAAAATGAATGTTTATAATAATTTAGTACTTTTGTATAAAAAAGTTTATTTGAAACCCGTTTATTTTCAAATAAATTAACGTGTCTTTTTAAAATTGTTCTATATAAATATATAATGCAGGTTATGAAAAAATGTGTGTAAAAAACCATATGAAAAATTAATAATTATATATATTATACGCATTTTTTTGTAAACTTACCTTATATGTAACCTTTTTTGGTTTTTTCTTGGTATTTTTAGCAACAATTTAATAATAAAAAACAGGAAAAAAATAAAAAAATAATCAAACATATGATTTTTATTAATATTGTGAGGTTTGTACGCATGCGCAGAACTGGACATGTATAATACCAGGTTTTCTACAATTTTCTACGTATTATACGTCATTTATGTATTATACGTAGAAAACTCCGAAAAAAGCACTTTTACCCATCCCTGTATGTAATGACAGGCGGCAAGACGTTTGTTCCAACCATTTGCCATTAGAGGGCAGAAGCATGCAGAGAGCGTAAAGGCTCAGCTGTTAAAATGATTCGCATTACATTACTCTGGCCTTTCCCATTTTGCAACCGAGTTTCTTCAAGAACTAAAAAAATATTTTGGTTTTAGGTAATTAAGAAGTTTTGTGTCAATGGTTCGCATTCAGATTTTGCAGAAAGTGCTTTCGTGCAATGAAAAATTCGTTCGCAAATGATCGTTTACTAATTTCACATTATTTGAACTAGGCAGTGCCGTATTTGTTGGGTGATAGCAGTTTGTCGAATATAATCTAGAAATTTCAGAGACCATCGAACACCATTAATGTGATTTTATTAAGGGGTTATACTACCCAGGCGCACTGAAAAATGAATTGTTTTTGTTGTAAAGTTTATTTTTTTGAAAACTATTCTATGCATCAAAATCAAATTTTTAGGCTTTATTATACACGTTTAGAGGTATTAAAAAATATTTATTAATTTTGATACAAAATAAGGCATTGACTAATGATGAACAGAAAATGAGTTTTTTTCGAGAAGTGAATCTGCGTACATTCTCATTAACATTCTCGGAACAGCACTAAGAACAAAAAACCAAATTTTTCGTTAATTTACATTACTTTTGCTAAGAAAGTACCCAAAATTATATTTTTTAATAAAAATTCTCAAATTGACATCAGCTTTAACATTTTTTCATTTTTTAACTGAAAATAGACTTTAAATTGTTAATAACAATCTTAATTAATTATATATTCAAAGGAATAAGTTAGAAATATATCCAAATCATTCCTTACTTAATAAAGCATTCTTAAGATTTCATGTATATGTCGTAGGCAAATAGAAGAATTCGTCATTTAGCTAAATGCCTAGGCAATTAGCTAAACGGCGCCGAATAGACAAATGAGCTTTATTATTACTGTTATTCGTCTATTCGCCTGGAAGGATTAGGCAATTAGCTAACTGGCTAGGCATTTAGCTATTCGACAAACGCAGTTTAGGCAAATAGAAGAAAATGATATATTGACAAAATATTTTCATTTATTGAAATATTGGAACGTCTTATTTGCATTATTTTCCGTTAAATATGAGCTATAAATTGTAAACAGAAGATTGAAAGAAAATAAGTTTAATATCCTAATAAATATTATACAAAAATACACATCGTGATAAATTGTAAACAATAATCGAAACAAAATAAATTTAGTTGCTTTATTAAATGTTAGAGAGGAACAAGTAAGAACGAAATTTTATTTAGTATAATAATACTTCTCTTACTCTCTAGAGTGTTTCAAGTCAGGAACACTATGCAACTCGCGCTGTCATCAGAGCCAACCTTGTAATAATAAATAAAATAACAAATATTTCAATAAATGAAAATATTTTGTCAATATATAATTTTCTTCTATTTGCCTAAACTGCGTTTGTCGAATAGCTAAATGCCTAGCCAGTTAGCTAATTGCCTAATCCTTCCAAGCGAATAGACGAATAACAGTAATAATGAAGCTCATTTGTCTATTCGGCGCTGTTTAGCTAATTGCCTAGGCATTTAGCTAAATGACGAATTCTTCTATTTGCTTACGACATATATATCGACAGCACAGCTGGAGGCGCATGCTTATTCCCTAAATTTTTTTGACCAAATAGCTATTTGATATAAAACTACTTAACTTAAAATTCACATAATATGAACATTATTTGTCATGAATTTCATTGCACACAAAAACCATTTAACATAAATATCATTTTCATAGAATTCATTAAACAGAAATATTATGTTACATAAAACTCAGATAACTTAATTCCCATTTAACATAAAAAATAAGTAACATAAATTTCTTTTGACATAAAAATCAATTAACATAAATTTCTTTGACATAAAATTCATTTAACGTAAATTGTGTGTTATAAAATTCATTTGGCATAAACGTTATTTAACGTAATTCTCGTTTGACACAATATGATTAGACATAAAATTCGCTTGACATAAATTTCATTTGACGTGAATATCATTTAACATTATTATTATTTAACATACAATTAAATTGATATAAATTTCATTTGTCATAAATGCTATCTAACATAATTCTCATTTGACATAAAATTTACTTGACATAAATTTTATTTGGCATAAATCCCATTTAACATAATTCTCATTTGACCTAAAGTTCACTTGATATAAATTTCATTTGACGGATAAGTCAATACACATAATTCTCATTTGACATAAAATTCAGTTGTCATATAGATTTCATTTTACATAAAGATCTAATAATATCTAATTGGTTACTTTTAAAATTCGCGCCGATATTTTAATGTAAAATGTAATTTGTGTAAAGTGATTTTTATGTCAAATGAGAATTTTGTTGAATGACTTTTATGTCAAATCTATTTTATGTCAAATGACTTATGACAAATTAGAATTATGTTAAATTTCTTTTATGTCAAATGAACTTTATGTAAGATAAAAATTTATGTTAAATGAGAATTATATTTAATGACATTTATATTAAATGAAATTTATGTCAAGTGAAATTTATGTCAATTGAAATATATGTCAAGTGATTTTTATGTGAAATAAAATTCAAGTTAATTGTATTTTTACGTTAAATAGAAATTTTGCTAAATAATTTTTATATTTATATTAAATAAAATATATGTTGAATTAATTCTATCTCAAATGACATACATATATGTTATATAAATTTTATGTCTAATAAAATATATATCAAATGGATATCATATTAAATGCTATTTATGCAATATAAATTGTATGTTTAATGAAATGTATGTCAAATCAATTTCAAATTAAATGTTTTTTGTACCAAATAGATATTTTGTCAAATGAAATTTATGGTAAATGGTTTTATGTCAAATGGCTATTATGTCAAATAAGATTTCGGGAATAGTCATGCGTCTCGCACAGCTGTCCTATTAAAGTAATACAGATACCTGCTTTTTTCTAAAAAATATTTTCGAAATTAAATATTAATTTCAAAATTATTAGTTAAAATTCCAAATGAATCAGACAAAAATTGAGCGAGTTACAGTGTACACAGTTTAGAAAAATGTAGTTTATAATACGTTTAAAATGATAATTAATAACTAAAGTATAACGGGGTGAAAAAGACACATTTTTAAATTTTACGCTATAAAATCTGAATTTAAAATTTTTTTCTCAAATTGCCAATTGGTATTGAATTTATTTACATGACAAATATTGTTATTTTAAAAATATTTTAATAAACTTTAAAGAGCTTTTAGTAAGGAAAATTGAATATTATGTTAAGTTTACCTGTTTTCGATTTACACTACCAAGTTTTTGTACCTTTTTTAGTCTTCCTTAAATTTCATCACAGATGCCACATTTTGTTGCAACCATTTTTTCATTATTTATTTTTTTAGCGCACTAAAGAAACAATTGAATTTCACATAATATTCAATGGATTTTTGTCCCTGGCTTTTTCACCCCCAAGACCAGTTTTTGTAAAAACTATAAAAATTTTAAATTTAGTTCAATTTCCAAAAATTAACATTGTATACGTTTTGAGTATAGTTTACTCCTTATTTACAAACATTTACTTTTATTACCCGTTAACTTAGGGACGCATGAATAATCTCTAGAAATCATGAGTTAGAAGTTTTAAATGATTGAATTTCATTTATTAGAACTTTCTTTTAGCAGAATTTCATTTTTTTCGAATTTTTGTTTAATCGATTTTAAATTGACCCGAATATTTACATTAACAGATTTAGAAATACTCGAATTTTTATTTATGAGAATTATCATTTAACACAATTTCCATTAATGGTACTTTCCATTAAAATGAATTCTTATTTATACGAATTTTTATTTACAACAACTCTTATTTTACATTATTTCTACATAGTCTAATTTTGAAAAGACATAATTTCCATTTCGGCGAATCTTTATTTGTCCAAATGTTTATTTTCATATTATCATTTGACAGAATTCTTAAAAGAACGAATGCTCATTTGTGCGAATTTGCAAATTGCCGACATAACAACATGCCGAAAGATTTCGGCGCCAGTTTCAAAACTGACCAATCACAATTTTCTTAACATTTTCTAATTGGTCAGTTTTGAAACTGGCGCCGAAATCTTTCGGCATGTTGTTATGTCGGCCATTTGCAAATTCGCACAAATGAGCATTCGTTCTTTTAAGAATTCTGTCAAATGATAATATGAAAATAAACATTTGGACAAATAAAGATTCGCCGAAATGGAAATTATGTCTTTTCAAAATTAGACTAAGTAGAAATAATGTAAAATAACAGTTCTTGTAAATAAAAATTCGTATAAATAAGAATTTATTTTAATGGAAAGTACCATTAATGGAAATTGTGTTAAATGATAATTTTCATAAATAAAAATTCGAGTATTTATAAATCTGTTAATGTAAATATTTGGGTCAATTTAAAATCGATTAAACAAAAATTCGAAAAAAATGAAATTCTGCTAAAAGAAAATTCTAATAAATGAAATTCAATCATTTAAAACTTCTAACTAATGATTTCTAGATATTATTCATGCGTCCCCTTAACTTAAACAGGTTGTAATACGTTCGAAAAGTTCATCGAAATATTATACGCAGAGCAACTCAAAAATTAAAATTACAATAAAATCTATATTACTATAGGTACAACATCCAAACTAGAATCAAAAGTTGCGAATTACCTAATAGTATTTATAATCTAAATGGGGTTAATAGTTTTTAAATAAAAGTCAAATGGCTTTTTCACCCCGTTCTACTCTATAATACGTTTAAAATTATCATGTTAAAAGTAGTTTATTGAATTTTCATTGATAAAATAGTATTTAAATATCATTTTTGAATAGTTTATGCATCATTTAATCTAATAGAAAAAGTTGTGAAAAAAATTTGATTAGTATAACCCCTTAAATAAAGAAAAAGAAAATATTATTATGATTTGCATAAAGGATATTTATTAATAAATAAGGATACGTTACTCTTCCATGAAAAAAAATGTTTATCATCTAAAACAAAATGAAAAAAAATTAAGTAATTAAATTATTTGCAACAAAAATAAAAAAAAAATTTAACAATTCAATGTTTTATTTTAAAATTAAAAGGAGATTTCAAAGTTTTCAAGGAGAAAAAAACTGAAAAAAAATTTAAGGTTTCTATTGTTTTCAAGGTTGATTCTCTTAAGACTCTAATGAAATTCTGCTTTCAGTTTTCGCTTTCAGCTCACATGGGACTCATCTTTTTCGCCCAATGTGGATGACAATTTTTTCTATGATATTAAAGTAAACATTTTACTGTAACCTTCAGGCAAAAATATGCACCAAAGTTGTACCGCTCAACTAAATGAGTGACACTTTCATCCTAAATGAGAAAAACCCGCTGGCTTTACCCAGGGCGAGAATCAGTCACTTTGAGCCCGCGCTTTACCAAAAACTTTTGTACGACTATTATTCTAGTAAAGAGAATTGGCCTTTAGAAAAAATCCATTAAAAAACGATTAAAAACAAAGGGAAAGAAATTTTTATTCTTCTTACAATTCATGACGATTGATTTTTGCATTCATTCTCAATCGGGTTCTGTCGATTGCATTGAATGCACTATTCATACAAAAAAACTGGTAAAGTTGACAATAGTTAATTTTAACTGTAACATGTTGTAACAAATGATATTTTTAACAATAAAATTTAATTAATTTAAGAAATAAAAAGCTTCTTTTAACTATTTGCTTTGTCTGCTTTACTTAGATGTTGTAATATTTCATAATATAATTTCAAGTATAAAGGTTATTTGGAATTGTTAAATAACGTCTTTAAAAGTAGTGAATTTAAAATCCCTTCTGTAAAATTAATACTTTTACTGTGTCAATTTTACAATTTTCTGTAAATTTACTACTCTGAAACTAGGTAAAAATAAGACAAAAAATATTACCTAGTTTCAGAGTAGTAAATTTACAGAAAATTGTAAAATTGACATATTAAAAGTATTAATTTTACAGAAGGGATTTTAAATTCACTACTTTTAAAGACGTTATTTTACAAGTTTCCTTAAAATTCTAAACAAAACTGTAAATCTATAGAGAATTTTTTTTACAGTTCAAGTGCATAGTTATAAAAAGGTTATGTTAGGAAACGTTAGACGGAAAGTGCGTTGCATAGTTCTAACTAAGAATCTCAAAAAATACTTACGTAGAGTAAAATTGGAGAATGATATCCAAACCACATTATAAATGACAAATAAATAATATTGTATAATTTTGTTATATTATAAAAAAGGAAAAATATAATAAAACATCTAATTTTTACATAAAGACAGAAAAAAGTATTTAGACACCGCACATTTGATATTAAAACACGAAACACTTTCTCACTATAAGATGACATGAAAGAAATTCTATACTTACATATGTGTGTTAAAAATCTTACCTCCCAAAAAACCAATCATCGCCTTACAATATATATTTATTATTCTTCAATTTTATGTTATAATATTTAAATTTGCTAAAGTCATTCCTGTCTCGTGGACGAAACTTCATACAATTTGATACATATATGTTACACAGAACTTTCTACTATCACAAAATCGAGCATAAATGAAAGATATCACCTCATCAGCACTCATTGTCAAATCAACATACTTTAAAGTTTATACTGGAAGTAAACAATAAAATATCTTAAAAAGTAATTTTTAATATTTAAATTTTATCCAAAAAAGTTAATTTTTATCTGTTTCTATTATTAAAATATATATTTTTTCATTTAAATGTAATATACAAATGCCAATAAGGCTGCGTCCTATGTGAGCAAAAAAAGTCGAATGAAAGCCTTAGGCTGTATCACTATTGACGTCAGAGTCGATTTCAGCTGTGACGTCAGATAGGTAAATGGAAAACAAGCAGACGACACAATTCAATTCTTATGAAAGAAAAAAAATTTGTAACTTCTTTTACTTTCTGCTCAATCTTGAAACAAATATTTTATAATAAAACAATTTATTAAGAAAATCACATTTATCTAATAATAATTTACTGTTTTACGACAAGTACATAATTTTTTATTTTTTAAAACTTACACATATTTCGAAATTTTTGTTAGAAAAAGAGTTTTCTAACTTTGAAAAATTGGCGTGTGAAAGCAATTTCGATTTAGTGTACATTTATACGACGGTCGTCAGAAAAAAAAATTTACCAAAAAATGTCAAAAGAGCCTTCACACGAAACTATAAAAGTGTATCTACAATAGTTTAAAAAAACCGCTGCCAAGTTGTATATTTTTTTTATAATTTTGGTGCTCATTTCATGAACACTTTACTTCCTCATAGAGATAAAAATAATAGAAATCTATGAATAACTTTTTATAAATATGGTAAAAGTGATTGAATTTTGGGTGAATCAATGTATTTTTAAATACCCTACAAGATAGTTACAATAATTTAATAGTTAAATAAAAATTTTCAAACAAGAAAGTTGAGAAAATATCATTTTTCACAATTTTTGGTTTTAAAATACCAATAATTTCGAAATTTATTATCGAATTAGGTTTAAAAATAGGTCAATCGAAGCGTTTTTGAATGCTCTACAAGTTGATAACGATAATTTTAAAGTTCCTTCTACGTTTTTCAACAAAATTTTCAAAAAAGTCTTATTTTCCAAAATTTTTTATTTTTAAAAGTTTAATAACTCCGGTTAATATGAACGAAAAATGTTCAATTAGGGCTCAAAAGATGCGTCTAAAAAAACTCTACAAAATTATGGAAAAACATTTATAGGTGTCCTAACACTTTTTTAAAATTATGGGCAAAAAACGTTTTTTTGCAAAATTAAAAATAAAAAAAAATTTAGTTAAACTTCATTAATATATCACAAAGTACTCTCACTTTATGTCCGCAGGTGAGATCTACAATTTAAAAAAAATTCCACCCAAAAGCTCTTCATGATTTCGAGATATTTATGAAAATGTGATGTTTACACACACACACCACATACGAAATGACATTTTTGAAAAATAACATTTTTTAACTCCCGAGGTCAAATAACATAAAGATATGTCAAAAAATCAAACTCGAAAAATTTTAGTATTACAATACTTCCTCTATGAGGAAGTAATACATTTGTTTTGTCTGATTCAAAGTAATTGTACATTTTGCATATGAATTTACGATAATTTTCTTTGAATTTAGTAATTTAAAATTAATTGATATGCAAAATGTGCAATTACTTTGAATCAGACGAAGCAAATGTATTTTTCAGTTATTGCAGATACATCTTTATAGTTTCTTAAGAAGGCTCTTTTGACATTTTTTGGGAAATTTTTTTCTGACGACCGTCGTATAAATCTACCCTTAGGGTACGGTCCCATGATGAGCAGAAAACACAATGCAAAGCAGAATTTCGTGAGAGTGGAAAGGATAGTGATATCTGACTATCTCTCTTGCACTCACGAAATTCTGCTTTGCATTCTGTTTTCTGCTCATCATGGGACCGTACACCCTTATTCGATAAAGTACTCTTTTCTAACAGTCGTATAAACGCACCCTTAACCGGAACCACAATCGTAATGGCCTTTCTCCAATAGTACGCGAACGTGAAAATTCCGTGCTGATGTCACAATGTTATTCAAATGGGTGACGTTAGCACGTTTACGTTCACGTACATGCAATGGGGACGCGTTGCGTCATAGTCCATTCTGGAACCAACCTAATGGGGAATCCACACTTCGATCTAAGATGCATAAAAGGTGACGCTCTTATATATATAAGTAAATTTTAGGAAGCGCCACAAAAAACCGTCCCGCTTAGCTTCTTAACCCTTTAAGGACCAAATGTACAAAAATGTTTTCCGAAATTTGGAAGCAATTTTTAGTATGAAAACGGATTGCTAAAAATTTTGCAATAGACATTTCTTAAAGCTCAGGAACCGCTCTTTCGAATGCTGCAATAACAAATATTGAAAATTTATAAATAAACAAATTACATACAGTTATTTAAAAAAAAACCACAATTTTTTCAAGATTTCTTTTTGAAAATCAAATTTTTTTTATTATTTATGGCGAAGGAATACGTCTCAAAGGTAAAAATATCGCGTCAAAAATGTCTAACCTAAAAAGTTGTAAAATAAAAATTAAAAAAAAAAATAGCGGATCAAAAATGGCGTTCAAAGTTGGCTTTTTAATAAATAATATACAGCAAGTGCACATTTTTTAAAATCCTCACAGATTCGCTTGAAACTGGTTATTCGGGGGTTTTTGAGGTCGCTGATTACAAATATGATAATAGTTTTTAAAAATTCAAAATGTCGAATCCAATATGGCAGACACTTTTTTCAAAATTTCATCAGATTTGCTTGAAACTGGTTATTCGGGGGTTCTTGGGGTCTCTAATTACGAATATGATAGTAGTTTTCAAAAATTCAAAATGGCTAATTCAATATGGCGGATACTTTTTCTAACAGTTTATCGGATTCACTTAAAACTGATTAGGAAGGGTTCTTGGGGTCTCTGATTATGAATATGATAGTAGTTTTTAAAAAATAAAAATTTCGGAGCATGTACATTATTCAGGTTAGAAATTATAAAAATTTAAACCGTTTTTGCTTTCAAATAATTTGTGTAAAATATAATAGTAATATTAAACTTCATAATAATAATACTAATCATAACTATTTCTTTGTTATAATAATAATACTAATAGGAACTGTTCTTTGTTATTATCGATTTTTGTCTGTCTTTGAAGCCTCATAAATAAAGATTAATTATGTTTAAGGGGCAAATTTTCTCGAGTGTACCAAAGTCAAAATTGCAAGTTGTTGGATCGGGCTAATATTTTTACAGTATTTACTAATATGTATGACTTATTAACTACCACGTAATATACACCTATATTTTTTTGGTATAATATTTTTTTTGATTTTTCTTTCAAGAAGGACCCTTTTTTCCTTTTTCTTGTACCAAGAGAAAGCTTAAGATGTGTACTTTCAATATCTAAAACGAAAAAAAACGCTTTTTTTCGAATTATTAATTAATTTATTAATAAAAATTGAAATATTTTACAACCAAATAAAGTTAACGCAATTCTGAAGTTACTACTGTAAAATATTACAAAAATTAATGTATATGCTCAGAAATTTTTATTTTTTGAAAACTACTACCATATTCGTAATTAGAGATCCCAAGAACCCCCGAGTAATTATTTTCAAGTGAATCCGATGAAGTTTTAGAAAAAGTATCCGCCATATTGAATCGCCATTTAAAATTTTTGAAAACTACTATCATATTCGTAATTAGAGATCCCAAGAACACCCGAGTAATTAGTTTCAAGTGAATCCGATGAAGTTTTAAAAAAAGTATCCGTCATATTGGATTCGCCATTTTAAATTTTTAAAAACTATTATCATATTCGTAATCAGCGACCCCAAAAATCCCTGAGTAACCAGTTTTAAGCGAATCCGATGAAGTTTTGAAAAGTGTCCGCCATATTGGATTCGCCATTTTGAATTTTTAAAAACTATTATCATATTCGTAATCAGCGACCTTAAAAACCCCCGAGTAATCAGTTTCAAGCGAATTCAATGAAATTTTGAAAAAAGTGTCCGCCATATTAGATTCACCATTTTGAATTTTGAAAAACTATTATCATATTTGTAATCACCGACCCCAAAAACTCCCGAGTAACCAGTTTCAAGCGAATCTGTGAGGTTTTTAAAAAAATGTGCACTTGCTGTATATTATTTATTAAAAAGCCGACTTTGAACGCCATTTTTGATCCGCCATTTTGTTTTCTTCAAATTTTTATTTTACAACATTTTAGGTTAGACATTTTTGACGCGATTTTTTACCTTTGAGACGTATTCCTTCGCCATAAATAATAAAAAAAATTTGATTTTCAAAAAAAAATCTTTAAAAAATTGTGTTTTTTTAAATAACTGTATGTAATTTGTTTAATTATAAATTTTCAATATTTGTTATTTCAGCATTCGAAAGAGCGGTTCCTGAGCTTTAAGAAATGTCTATTGCAAAATTTTTAGCAATCCGTTTTCATACCAAAAATTGCTCCCAAAGTTCGGATACAATTTTTGTACATTTGGTCCTTAAAGGGTTAAATCGAAGTGTAGAATCCTCATAAAGAGCAACGAAAAATAAAATATTAACCGGAACCATAAGCGTAAGAATGAGTTATAGAAGGATGAACAACATACTTATTCTTCTCTAACTCATTCTTCCGCTCACATTCACGATTGCGGTTCCGGTTAAGTTTCTATTCAGCGTTGGCCTGAAGGTTGAGTCCACAATAGCACCTTGAAGGGAACGTAATCGTAACGTAATTATTGGAATAAGAGAGACAGGCTGTGTATCTGACTCTCTTACTCCAATGCAAATTTTCCTTTCTGAACAATTTTTACAAAAGGTGTAAATGCTCCCTAAGTGTCATACCATTTAATCAGAAAGCATAAAACTGAAAGAATAATTTCATGAGTGTGAAAAAGATAGTGATATCGATTGTCGCTCTTTTACTCATAGAATTTTGCTTTCTAATTTATGGTGCATTTATAGGACTGTCATTAGAAAAAAAATTTTATTAAAAAATGTCAAAATCGACTTCACACCAAGCTGTAAAGATATTTCTGAAATATTTTGAAAATTCATTTGTTTTGTTTGATTCAAAGTAGTTGTACATTCTATATATAAATTTAGGTACACTTTAAATTATTAAATTAAAAACAAATCATGGTAATCTTATATGCAGAATATGCAACAACTTTGAACCAGACGGGAGACGAATGCTGCATATGGGCCTTGTAACCTTAAAATTGTGCTTAGACCTTAAACACTATTTACAGATTTTACTTTTTAACATCTAAGATATTAAACAATAACATCTAGATGATATACATTAGCATTTTCTTTTAATATCTAGTATATTAAGATTTTTAATATCCATTTTTTTCAGTGTAGAAAGGGACACAAATATAAACATTCGAACTTTTAATAATCCCTACTGAAAGTAAAAAGATAGAAAGAGATAGAATTTTTTTTTTTTTTTTCTATCCCTTTGAAATAGCCACTTTGCATACCCGAAATATTATACCTTTTTATCTCCAAATTTCTATCTCTCTTTATACCCTATTATCCCCTATCTATCTACCCAGATAACAATCATGCGTCGCACTTTGTCGCACTTCGGGCGCAGGACATGCGAGTCACGCGGTGCGTGCATAATGAGACGCATTTAGCAGTCACTCGTTCTGATTTTGTTGCACTTTAGGCACATGACGTGCGAGTCACACCGTGCTTGCTTAATGAGACACATTTTGCTGTCGCTCGTGCTAATTTTGTAGCACGCGTGAGGGCATAAACGTAATACTTTGAAATGAGGGGTTGATAGTAAAAGTGGTAATTAGGAGCAAAAGTGGGATAAGTGACTTGGGCGCAAATACGGGCTAAAATGATTTTGTAATTTATGGATAAATTAATTATAATTAATGATCAAAAAATATTTAAAATAGTAAAGAAAAACTTTAATATTTTGCAAATCATTCGTGTAATAAACTTATTGATAAATATTTTAATTGTTTTAAACCATTTTTGCTACCAAGTCACTTATCTCCCAATGTTTTTTTAAACCCTTTTTATATCAGCCCCTCAAATAATTTTATATTACATTAAAGTTAATAAAATTTATGAATTTATGAAAATTACTTTAATGATAACTTATAGAAATTTTTAATATTGAATTATTTAATAATTTACAATTTATATTTTATTAATTTATATAAAATGCATATGAACCATTCCATTATATTTCGACTAAAGTCGTTGCCGACTAATTGTAAAAAATTATAATATTTTGCAGGAATAATTTTAAAGATATTAGGATCATCGAACAAAAAGAATTTTTTAAATATTTTTTATATTTATTGCAAAATAATCATTTTATTATTATTGCCCAATTTTCGTAATTTTTCTTTTTTCTGGGCAGAAGTTATTTACATTTTAAAACAGGCCTGTTTTAAAATCGTGAAAATAAGCAAAGTGCCAGTTTTTAATTGCTTATTTTTTAACATTTGTGAAGAAAAAAGGAAGAAAGTGATAAGAAAAACTAAAAGTTATTAAAAGTTTCTTTATATTTCATAAGGTTTTATTCAATTTAATGATTTCTCTTTCTCACATTTAGCGAATGAAATTTGCAAAAATAGGTTATTTGCCAGGTGAACTTTAAAATAATTGTTTATTTAATATTTCCTAATAATAATT
Source organism: Leptopilina syphax (assembly GCA_032872505.1). Classification (NCBI taxonomy): domain Eukaryota; kingdom Metazoa; phylum Arthropoda; class Insecta; order Hymenoptera; family Figitidae; genus Leptopilina; species Leptopilina syphax. Next base: position 26,640,691 of record CM065472.1, on the reverse strand, counting down.
GTTTGTATCAATTTATAATAATAAAATAATTCATTCATAATAAATTCTAATAATTTTTTTACGTTTTCATAGTAAATTATGTGTTTTCTTTAATATTTTCTAATAGACAGTTTTTACGACTTTATATACTTTAGATGCTTATTTTACAATAAATATAAAAAATATTTAAAAAATTCTTTTTGTTCGATGATCCTAATATATCTTTAAAATCATTCCTGCAAAATATTATAATTTTTTAAAATTAGTCGGCAAAGACTTTAGTCACAATATAATGGAATGACTCATATACATATATAATATTTATTATAGATTGTAATTTATAATTTAATTTAAATAATAATAAATTACTAAATGTTTTGAAATTACTACAAAAAATGTTTACTTAAAAAAATAAAACTTTACTGTAGAACGTTATTTTCATTTATTTATCTAAAGTTGATAATAAAGGCAGAAAAATATTTGACTTTATAATTTTTTAATATTCGCGGTCTCACCGATGCGCATGTGCGCAGGGTGCGCAGCCAATTTTCCCAATATGGCCGAAAATGTACTTGTTGATGTCCGTCTCGAGTCACATGACGTCCAGCTTCGCTCTGAGCATGTGTTTTTATCGTTGGGTGAATGTCGTGATTGTTTGTTATTTATAAAAAGTGCGTGTGCGAATCACAGTTTTGTTTTTTTTATGTTTTATAAATATTTGTTTTTGTTTAAACTCGTTTTTAAATTGAAAAATTAAAAAATATAACGGTCATATCGAACAAGAGCATTTAAAGTTATTTTGCTTCGAATAGAATGGCTCTTAGACGCAGTCCAAATTGTTTAATTTATTATGTTATACAGTTGACTTTTGTTGAACTTGTGTTGAAAAGTTTATATTTATTACGAATTATGATCTCAGCTGTTTATTATAGGTTATTTAGGAGGTTATGTACATATGTTCAAGACTAAAGAGAAAAATGTTCAATATTAATGCCATGTTTATATTATTGAAATAAAAAATTTTAATGAAATATTTTTAAATTTAACCTTAGTTTTTTGTATTTAATTTTTTACAATATATTTATCATAAATAATCCTTAAAAAACGCACGAGACTCGCATTTCACTCTCATGCATCATGTACCTTTATGACATGCGAGCGTAATGCGTCTCATATGAGGACGCATCTGTCTGCATCAGTGAAGGCACGAGTGCGAAAAGAAACCTCATACATGCGAGAGATATGAGACGCATATCAATCTCAAATTGTTATCTGGGATATTTTTATACCTATGTACTTTTATCTCTTTTTATTTCTCTTTGCTGCAAGTTTTTATCTTTTTTAATATATAAAGAATTAATTAACCAATATTATTAACAATATTAAAGACTTTATGAAGTATTACAATTTCAATTGAATTTATTTTTTTAAAAAAATATTTTTAGAGTTTTCGTACTTCTATTTATTACCTATTTTTAACAAATCAAGTTATTTATTTGTTATTAAATTATTATTTATTGTTTAAATCTATATTTCATTTCACATTATTAACCAACATTATACACATAACACTTAAAACCAAATTTGAAAAATCTTGCACGCAGAAGGGCTCGAACTCTGAACCTTAGGGACGCAAGTCGAATACACTTGTCACTCAGCCACGCTAGCTTGGAAGATATTTTTCTTGAACTACCTTTTAAATTTTGGGACTGTATTGATCTCTTTTTATCTCTTACTCTATCACTCTTTATCTCTCAGTTGATCTCCTTTTTAAAGTTTTAATTTCTCTTTATTTATCATGAAATCGCCACATTCAAAAGCGTATAAAAAGTTATCTTTGGGAATTGAAAAAGGATTCAATGAGATATAATAAAGGTTATTGAAAAAGATTAAGAAAAAACAAAAAATGAGATTTAAATAGGGATAGAAAGGGAAAAAAGTGAATAGTAAGAGGATAAAAGGCGATAAAGTAAGGGTTATTAAAAGAGATTGAATAAAAAGGGAAGATAGAAAGAGATTGAGGGGAATAAAAAAGGGATAGCCTGGGATAAAAACAAGATTATTAAAAAAGATAAGTATATTCTTAGATAAAATTAGGGATAGAAAGAGATAGGTGTGGATATTGAAAGTATTAACAGAGATGAAATAAAGGTTATTGAAAAAGATTTATACAGAAGGAGAGATAAAAAGTGATTGAAGTGATAAAGTGGGAATAGACTAAAATAGAGAAACTTTATCTCTTTCTATCTCAGAGATAAAAAAATATTCAAAGAGATAGGATTTCTATCCCTTTACTTCCAGCAGGGATGTCAACTTTTAGAAATTCTAAATAATAAACATTCGAACTTTTGGCTATTTGAACCTTTAACAATTCAAACAAATAAACAATCTAAATTTTTGCTATTTGAACATTAAGGCTTTCTGACTTTTTAAATTCTAAAAAGTGATAGAAAATCAAGTTTAAAAGATGGAATTTTAAAATGTTAAAATTTTTAAGAATAGAAAAATTGTATATTGTATATTGAAATTCGTTATGAATGAATACACTCATTATTAATTGTTTTTGTTTTTTGTAAAGTGCATAAAAGTGCATTTACACGACTGTTGGTAGAAAAAAATTTACCAAAAATCTGTCAAAATTGCCTTCACACAAAACTGTAAATGTTTTTCTATATTTTATCTTAAAAATACATTTGTTTTGTCTGAAGCTATGTAATCGCATATTCTGCATATATAATTTACTATAATTATTATTATTATTATTATATTTATTATTAATATTTCAAGTTACTTATAACTACCCATCCCTACACTGAAAAAAAAATTTATTTGATTTAAATAACCGATTATTTGGTTATATTCAAATAAATATTTATTTGAATCAAATAATTTTTATTTGAATCAATTAAATAATATTTGCTTCAAATACTGAAATATTTGATTCAAATACAATTTATTTAATTCAAATAAAAATTATTTGATTCAAATAAATATTTATTTGAATATAACCAAATAATCGGTTATTTGAATCAAATAAATTTTTTTTTCAGTGTATAGACCCAACCTTTTTTACAACAGTGCTTACACGTGATTCGCGTCATTTGTGGTTTTTATTTAGCTGTTGAAAAATGTACAAGTGTTTTTATTGTGCGTACAAGTGTTTTTTCTCTTATAATAAAAATAATAAAAATTACAATTTTTAATAAATAATTGTACCATGTGTATATGTGTCTTTGTGATTAAAATAAAGTGACATTTATATATTTGTTTGTTATGCATTTATTATAAGAATAAATCGTATTTCAATACTTACCTTAAATAATATTTATTTTAGTTGCAATATTATATTTAATATATTAAATTAATAATAATTAATGATGTTTCATTATATATATACCCCCACAGCACCGAAATTTTTCTAAAAATTTATTAAATATTTACTTGCAATGTTCAAAATATGTAATTGCAATGTTTATTGACAGTTGTGTAAAGGACAATTTTCACTAAACATTTCAGTTAAATATGCCGAATATTACAAGTAAATATTCAATAAATTTTTAGGAAAGTTTCGGTGCTGTGGGGGTATATATATATTTTTTTTTAAAAATGGTATTCATATATGACCGTAAATACGACCCTAAATACTGGCTTAAATACGGCTGTATTTGCTGTTTCAATTAAATGTTTGTCCAAAAAATTTTTAATAACGAAAAGTCAGTAGTCATCTGAGTCAAAGCTTCCACATTAAAATAATAAAATTTTCAAGTTTCCGACTATCTGTATAAGAGATCATTCGAAAAGAGGATCAGGTACCTGGTTAAAAAACCGGACAGATTTCGGACTAATCCGAAATTTGTCCGAAACAATGCGGTTTATGGTCAGGTTTTTGTCACCCGAAATTAATCCGGATAAATCCGAACTCTATACGGTTTGTGAACAACTAGAAAATCCGGAGTTGGTCAGATGAAGTCCAAAATTAATCAGTTAATTTTAACTAGTGAATCCGGAATTCGTCCGAAACAGTAAAAAATTATACCGGACAATTTAGTGAATGTTAGTAAAAAAATAAGTACTATTACACATATTATTTATCATTACTTTATGGTACATTCAACACATTTTTCGATATACCTATCGCAATTTTATTTACATTAACTTAAAATTTCTAACGCTTGGGGATTCGAACCTACACCTATCTAACATTATAACGCACTGAAATCGAATACACTAACCACTATACCACGCTCGCATAGGATTTCAAATTCATAATAGAATTTATGAAGTGCCACGAAAAGAAATTACAAAAAACTAACACATCAGTGTTAATTATAATATTAAAAAAGATAACTAATAATACTAGTAAATTTGGCGCTAATGTATGTAAAAAATCTTACGAAAAGGGGTGGGTTGTCAAATTTTCCAAAAAAGAGACTTACGTAATTTATAGACGGCCCCTAATATGCAACTTGCAAATGTGAAATTAGTCCGATTAAGTCCGGAATTAATCTCGTTATGGTCAGGTTTATGTCATACGAAAATATATTTACAGTTTAAATTTATCTGAATTTAATAAAAATTGTTTTTAATATACAAATTCAATATTATACAAAAATCTTTGCATACAGATTTTGGATTGTTCCATACATGTTTCGGATTAAATCTTTCAACTGGATTACTTTCGGATTATTGCCGACTGATTTCGCATTATTCCCTATTTATTTTAGATGAATTTTTTAACGGACATAATTTCGAATTGTTGCGTGATAATTACGTACTTAATTCATAGACATTCATATTACTCCAGACTGATTTAGGATTCAAAATTTCGCTCGGATTAACGTTAGATTAATGCGGATCATTTTCGGATATTTTTTGTAAAATTATCGTCCTAATCCACAATAATATGTCCGGATTTAATCCAGATTAGTCCGAAATTTTTTGCCAGGGATATAATATGATTCGGGTGTCTGACTATTTCCGGATTCTTATCATACATATTTCGGATTGTTTCGTATTTGTTTTGGAATAGGTAAAGTGACCATATGGAAATAGTGTCAATGCGGGACGCCCGCTTATTTATATGATTTAGTAAACAAAAAAAAAAGTCATTTGTCACAAGAAAAAAGAATCAGGGAATTTGTAGGAGTCAATTATAGCGGAATTAAAACAAAGGCGCGTCTTATGACATTTACATATGACATTTATATTATGCTTATTTTGTAACATTGAATCACATATGTTTATGACAATTGAATTTTTCTTAAAATATCACGAAGTCTATCTCTCTCACACTTATATACGCTACTGTGCTAACCTGTAGATGCAGGATATTCTTAACTATTTTCCGGGATATGCAGGACATTTTATGTCAAATGCGGGACGTTTTGCGGGACAAAGGGGAAAAATTCGGGACAGTCCTGCACAATCCGGGACGTATGGTCACTTTAATTCGGAATAGGATTTTACCACACTAATTCCAAATTGAAGCGGACTAATGTCGAATTATTTGCGTACAGATTTCGGATTATTTCATATTTGTTTCGGATTATGCCTTTTAATTGAATTAAATCCGGATTATTTCAGCCAATTTTTGGATTGTTTCTGATTATGTCTTTCAATTGGATTAGTTGCATACAGTTTTCGGATTGTTTCGTACTTGTTTCGGAATAGGATTTTGCAACACTTAATTTCAAATTGTTGCGGACTAATATCGGATTTCTTGCTTACAGAGTTCGGATTGCTTCGGACATTTTACGGATTAAGTTTTTTTAACTAGATTAAATTCGTATTGTTGCGGACTGATTCCGAATTCTTTACACATTGATTTCGGATAATTCCGTACTTATTTTAGAAGAATTCTTCACCGGTCATAAATTCAGATTGTTGCAGACTAATTACGGACTAAATTCGTAGACATTCAGGATTACTCCGGAGTGTTTTCGGATTCAGGTTTTCGTTCGGATTAATATCAGACTAACGCGGATCATTTTCAGACCTTTTTCGTACAATTTTTGGAGTAATCCGTAATAATCTGTCCGTATTTAATCCGGAATTAGTCCGAATTTTTTACCAGGGGTACGATTTATCGGTTTGAAAAATTGGAATCTGGAAGTCATTTGGAACAACTACCCACCAAGTTTGTAGCGGTACATTTTAAAATAACCTGCCCACCTCTAAGGAGACCTGTGTATAACTCAATAATAATGTGTGTCATCATAATGTCCATGTTTATTAATTATTAGTGTTAATTTATTTAACTATGATTTTAATATTATTGGTATCAATTAATGTTTATTTATATATTACAAAATTGGAATTCTGATCTTTTATATGTATGTTAATCTCAATTTAATTTATTTATTTTTTTAATTTTAAATTTAATAATTTATTTAAATTTATTGATTCAAAAAAAAAATTTTATTTATAATTTCGATTATCATTTATTTTAGTTATGACTCCAAACTTTATGTTTTCTCTGGCGTTTGATGAGTAAATTTGTTCTTAACCTTTACTTGCTGACAAATGTTTATTTATTCATTTTTTGGGTAAGATATTATTATACCTTTATTTATTTATTATTTATGAATGAATGTTAGACTGATTTATTTGAAATTTATATATTTTTCATATTTTATAGACTCCCTAAAGAGGAAATCGGTTAGATTTCAAAACGTTGAAAATTATTATTTTTAAAAAAAAAATTATTATTTTTTAAAACAATTTGTCCAAATGTTTTCGTTTATTTTCCTTCACTGTAATTTAAGAAAGGAAATATTAAAAAATAAAACGAATACATTCTGACAAATCTTTTTTAATAAAAATTTTACTAAGTAATTAGTAGAAATTACTATTTATTAGTAAAATTTATTAATTCAAAAGCAAAAAGTCAGTTACTAATCAAATTTAGAGTATTATACTATATTAATTACACAGACACACAAAAAAAAGTTCTGATCTGGGGGTCTTACTATGTAGACTTTATGTTTTTTGGGTCGCTGAATCCGAATCCGAGGTCCATTTAACCCTATCAGATCAGGATTTTGACATAACCTCAAAAAACCAATATGGCGGACACGTTTTTGAAAAGTTCATCGGATTCGCTTGAAATTCGTTACTCGGGGGTTTTTGGGTCGCTGATTACGAATTTGAAGTCTAATTTCAAAAATTCAAAATGGTGGATCCAATATGGCAGACACGTTTTTGAAAAATTCATCGGATTCGCTTGAAAAATTTGAAGTCAATTTCAAAAATTCAAAATGGTGCATCCAATGAATGTGTTCTTTTAAGGAATTAAGAACTTGAGTGATCCAATTCACACGGAATTACTCTATATCTTACGTGTGCCTGCATCCAGGGCACCTCCACACTGAAAAACTGTTGATATAACAGTTCCGCTATTGACTGCTGTGCAGCGCTACTTGACGTTTAAACTCACAGCTCAATCAAAATTGGGTGAGTTGCTTTCTTAATCTGGACTACCAATGGCGTTAATTGAGCGGGTGCTTGACAAATAGTTCGACAGTTCTACCAAAAAGGAGAGTTACTCTCCCAAAACTAAAGTGAGCTGTGCGTTTCTTTTTAACGCAACACTTCAGCGCATTGGGCGAACAGTTCTGCCAACAGTTTTTCAGTGCACGTGGTGACGGTGGGCAACGGAGTTTGTCCGCTATCCGGCTAAGTCCCTGGATAATAGCTTTGCTGCCGTCATGGCAGACATACGTAGAAAACGTGCTACGATGCAGGGACTCGGAACCCCAGTAACGGCGGTTGAGGGTTTAAAAGCAGGCTCTCAGGCGTCGTCATTCAACAACTTAGCCGGATAGCGGACAAAATCCGTTGCCCACCGTCACCACGTGGAGGTGTCCTGGATGCAGGCACACGTAAGGTATAGAGTAATTTCGGGTGAATTGGATCACTCAAATTCTTAATTTCTTAAAAGAACCTATTTATTAGATGCACCATTTTGAATTTTTGAAATTGATTTCAAATTCGTAATCAGCGACCCAAAAAACCCCTGAGTAACGAGTTTCAAGCGAATCCGATGAAGTTTTCAAAAACGTATCTGACATATTGGATCCGCCATTTTGAATTTTTGAAATCTGACTTCAAATTCGTAATCAGCGACCCCAAAAACCCTCGAGTAACGAATTTCAAGCGAATCCGATGAACTTTTCAAAAACGTGTCCGCCATATTGGTTTTTTGAGGTTATGTCAAAATCCTGATCTGATGGGGTTAAATGGACCTCGGATTCGGATTCAGCGACCCAAAAAACATAAAGTCTACATAGTGAGACCCCCAGATCAGAACTTTTTTTTGTGTGGCTGTGTTATATTATTGAATATTATAAAAATTATAAAAAATAATCGACAATAGAAATAGTGTGTGATCTTTTTTATTCCTAAGAAGTTATATTGGAAAATATCAGAGTATATATACAATTTTAAAATAATTATATTTACAGGTCAAATTCAATTTCCCCAAAGGCAGTCGAATAGCAAGGCAGGATTTAAAAAAAATGACGCCTTAATTTCTCTTTGTATCGGAAACAAAAGAACGCTTCTTTCCCGTTGTACTTTTCTTTTTCTTTAGAATTTTTGTTCTCACAATTGGAGTGTCCTCTGAACTGGACGAAGAATCCCCATAAGAATCAATAATTGGTTTTGTTTTTCTTTTAATTACTACTGCCCCAGTTGTATTCATTCCACTTTTTCGTGGTTTCTTTCTCGTTTCACTTTTTTGCTTTATTTGTTGAGATTTTTGATTCTTAGTTATAGTAAACAATTTTAATGGATCATCTCTAAATCTTGATGAGACATTTTGTATCACTTCCGTATGGGAGGTACTTGTATTTACATTATTTTGTCTCTTTAAACGTGATCGACGTTTCTTTGATGATTTCAATAGTGATTCGTCATCTGGTGGTTCATCAATACGAATATTTATTTGCGTTGTTTTCTTCGTAGCCTTCTTCTTTAATTTTTTTGCTTCCGTTTTTGGAATGTAATTCAAGGCCTCGAGTTTTTTTGAGCAGGACCTAGAAATCAAGTTTTTCAAAAATATAATTCAATAATTGAAGAGCTGGCTGCAATAAGGGGACGAACGCGAGACTTGGAAGGGATACTACCAGTCGGGTAGCAGTGACAATCCTTGAGCCGCTCGCTGCTACCTGACTGATATTACCCCTTTCAACCACGCGTTCGTCCCCTTATTGCAGCCAGCCCTTCAATTAATGCGAAGCTTATGGAACTTTAAAAAAATTACTATCACAAAAAAGACCGGAAAATTAAAAAGGGCTTAACAAAAGGAATCTAAAGACAAATATTTCATTTTGGAAGAAGAATTTTATGACCCAGGAATTGCTGATTAATTAGTTAAAAAATTTGAATTATGATAAATTAAAAATTATTTTTGGACCAGAAAGTAAAATCTAACATTGAAGTACTTTCTTAGTGTAAAATCTTTTTCTTAAACTGTTGAGTCACTGTATTTAAAAATTACTCAAAAAATATATTTATTTACTTTGTTTCAGATGTCTCGTTAAACAAAAAAAAATTAAAAATCCGTTCGATTTTGATACGTTCAGGATGGCGTAACCTCTTAATTATCAGCAAGATAATTTTCATTTTCTGAATAATAAAATAATAAGAACTTAATTATTATTAACACAATTACTTGAGCAATGCTTCGCTATCAGTTTGATATCCACGATGAGCCATATTTGATATTCCCCAACTGAGAGGACTTCTGGGATATGAAATTCCATTTCTGTCTTTATTTGTATTTTCAAAATTGACTCCAGTCCAAATTTGTTGCCTCAACGTTGTCAATTTGAATGACATGTCCGGACGTCTTGATAAAATTGGAGATAAATTTTTCAAATTACTGTAAATTTGTAAGATTTGTAAAAAAAAGTTTCCTAATTGTATAAAATCCAAAGGAGGAGGGTCATTAAGGCCTGTTTTTGGCCCCCCTTAAAATTTTCATTTAAATGATTGAAATACATTTTTCACCAAAGAAAAATGATAATTTTTATGATTGAAGGTTAAATAATAAAGGTTTTTTGTAGGGTCATTTGGGGTAAATGTAAACAAGGGGTAAATGTAAACAGTAAATGTTTCAGCTAAATTTACAAATTAAAAAATAAGTACGACGTCAATATTTTTACCTCAGCTCACCTACAAGATGTTCTGAGTATTGCCAATATTTTATTTTGACAATTGGCAATGCCATAGTGTAAGTTATCTTTTAATGCAAAAAAGATTAAAAATAAAAGTTTTACTGTTTCAGTATTTTGTCTCGCATTTGCTTAAAAATAAATTTAAAAATCAGTCAGAGAAGCAGGCGCAATGCGCCTACATCATAGGGTTTCGTGGCCTAAAATGACAAAAAAATAAATAAATAATAATTTATTTAGAAATTTTTTTGTACTACTTAAAAATACTTATACTACTTTTTTTAGATTGAAATTTTTTTTATTATCATAGTAACAATTGCCATGGCAACGGTTGTAATGGCAACCATTACTATATCAACGGTTGCAACGGCAACGGTTGTTATGTCAACCATTAACATAGCAACGGTTACCATGGCAACGGTTGTTATGTTGTCTTAAGACTTATAAGACTTAAGACTTAGGACTTAAGACCTTCTTATACCGAAGTTAAGTCTTAAGTCTTAGGACTTAAGACCTTCTTATACTGAAAGTTAAGTCTTACACTGCAAAAAGAGGTGTCTTGATTGGTGACATTTTTGGTGTCTTAGACACCAAAAGTGTCTTGGTTTGAGACGTTTTTCGTGTCTAAGACACCAAAAACGTCTCCACCCAAGACACCTCTTTTTGCAGTGTAAGTCTTAGGACTTAAGACTTTCTTATACCAAAGTCTCGCTATATAAGACTTAAGACTTATAACATAAGACTTAAGACGTAAAAACTACGGACGGACACCGAAGTCTCGCTACAAGGGTTTTGGCCCTTGGCCACGAAACCCTAACAAACAAAAATATGTAATTCTTCCTTATTAATGCCCTAACAAAAATTGACTTTGATTTTTGATTTTTGTCAATTTAGTTAATAAATAATCAAGTGTTTACATTTACCCCGAGAATTCGAAAACTTGGGGTAAATGTAAACAGAACTTCAACTACATTTTAAAAGAAAATAATTAAATAAATTTGCTTCTATTTCACAATTTCATTAATTTGGCAATGTAAAATTAGAAAAGGAAATTAGGTCCTCTTTGAAAAAAAAATTTGATACCCGTGCAGAAAAATAGTGAGGGCCCCCGCCGGGGCCCTCGTGGATTGCCCTCTTGCCATGTGGAATCCATAATGGCAATCCACGCGGAGCCCTCGAAGGCGTGACATGCTTTCCCTCATGGGTGCCCTTGAGGAAAATCCTCATGGATTCCATATGGATTTTCCACGCGGTGCCCTCGTGGATTTCATAAAATGCCCTCAACTTTATTTTCAATTAAATTAATAAATTAATTATTTATTAATAACAAATTAGTCCAATTATTGATAAATAACATTCTTATTTAACAATTTTTACTTTTTTTAATTAAATCTCGACCAAAAAAAAAAAAAAAAAAAAAATCTGACGCACGTGGGAATTGAGCCTACGACCTAATGATTACCAGACAACACTCTTACCACTATGCTACGGGACCTACTTGAAAATTATTGCTTTAATGTAGGTGACTTACTGACTTGCTTTTGATGATTCAACAAATTATTTATTAACACTAATACACCATGACAAATAATTAAATAGTTTAATAATAATAATAACAATATCAATAATATAATAATAGACCATAAATATTAATAAATTAATATTTTTATAATTTCAAAAAAAAAATGTCAAAACATTTGTGTTAAAAACGCGTTTTTCATAGTTTAAAATCATTATAAACATTAATTTTTGTATGTAAAAAAAAATTTTTTTTTTGGACTTAAATTTTTTCTAGTTAATGATGTGGGCAATCCATGAGGGCCCTTGCGTGGGCCCTCATGGATTTGCCCTTAGGTAAGTTCAATATTTTCAAAAAAGTAACATTAAATATTTGTTAAAAACGTGTTTTTCTTTTTTTAAAATGATAGTAAACAATAATTTTTTGTTGTAAAAAAAATTTTTCGTTTGGACTTAGAAAAATTGTTGAGCAGGGCATTCATAATGGCTAAGAGCAGGGGCCCTGCTGGTGCCCTCGTAAATTTCCATAACTTTGTGATAGGATTTCTGGAAAAATGTCACTTAATGTTTATTTCAGGTGCTTTGAAACGTAATTTAATGCATTCTGAACTAAAGTTTTTCAACAAAAAAATTTTTTTTTTAAACTTAGATAAATTTTTGAGCAGGGCAACCGTAAGGGCAAAGAACGGGGCCCCTGCTGGTGCCCTCGTGGATTTCTCCTCATGGATCTTCCACGAGGGCCCCGGAGCTGTGGGGCTCGAACGTGGCTTTTTCCACACGGGTAACAAAAAAAAAATTTTTTTTAATTTGATCAATTTTAAAAAATATTTTTAGGTTCATTCGCCATTTTGAAAATTAAAAATTTGACTTCAAATTCGTATTCCGCGTCCTCAAAAACCCCCGAGTAGCCAGATTCAAGCAAATTTGATCAATTTTTAACAATATTTTATGTTTGACCGCCATATTGGATCCACCATTTTGAAATTTAAAAATTCAATTTTAGATTCTTATTCAGCAACCTTAAAGACTTCTTTTTACCAAGTTGAATGAAAATCTATTAAAATTTGTTCAAGTTATTCAAGTTTTTAAATTACTAATTTTTTGTAATGGTTGATTGTTTATTTTATATGATACATTATCAGTCAACTGGTTGATTTACTATACATCTACGAAGAATTTTTTTTCAGTTTTTCCATCCCTTAAAACAGTAGTATACTTGAAATAACTTGTTTCTTAAACCTCGCTTAAATACAGTGGTGTTTACATTTAGGGTAGAGCGGGGCTAGTTGAGAATAGGGGTAAGTTGAGCAACCGAAATATCTCAGGCTCTATAAATTGGCCGCTAATTTTTTCAATGCCAGAAAGAAGCAGGCGCGGCGCAGGAGGGAACATAACTGCGCAAGTTCTGCGCTTTTTTCTGGCATTGAAAAAATTTAGCGGCCAATTTATAGAGCCTGAGATATTTCGGTTGCTCAACTTACCCCTATGCTCAACTAGCCCCGCTCTACCCTACCCCGAATTTTAGGAAAATTTCAAAATCTCGGGGTAAATGTAAACAGCCAGTTTTAGGCGGTTCAGGTGCATCAATATTGTTTTATACCTCATCAAATTTTTCTAGGGAACTCTAGTAACAAGTTCATGCAAAAGAAATCCGTTCGTTTTACCTTTTAACAAAAAAAACTAATGTTTTTCGTGAAAAATAGATATTCCGTTTACATTTACCCCAATTGACCCTATATAAAATGTTTAAAAAATAAGGGTAAAAACAATTTTTAATCATGAATTAATTGGTTTGAAAATCGTAACTCGGGGGTTTTTGGGGTCGCTGATTACGAATCTGATGTTAGTTTTTCAAAATTTAAAATGGCGGATCCAATATGGCGGACAAAAATTAAAAGTTCTTCACTCTCTAAATCTGAATCAGCGAAATCTCGCTGATTTCCAGCTATAAGTATACCACTGATTTCTTTCAGCGTATATATACTGATGAATCAGTGAAATTTCACTGATTTTTCAGCTAATATACGCTAATTGAAATCAGTGGTATACTTATCGCTGATTCAGATTTAGAGAGCAGATTTGCTTGAAACTCATTTCAATTTTTAAATTTAATTAATTCCTAAAATCTGATGCCAAATTCGTAATCAGCGACCACAAAAATCTCCGAGTAACAAATTTCAAATAAATTCAAGTGATTTTTAAATTTTGTCCGACATATTGGATCCTTACTTGAATTTTTCAATTAGGAGTTCTTTTACTATTCTGGAAAGTAGAAATAAAATTAATACTACCGTGATAGCGTTTGACGTGCATAAAATCTTCTCTCATGAATAAACGATGTATTCATGAGTTCTTCACCTAATGATAAACTACGTTGACGAATTATTGTTGGCAGAGATAATAATTCAATTTGTTCTCGTGGCACATCACGTTCGAGAAATTTGGTTTTTTTCTTAAAACACTTGAGGCTTTTCGAAAATTCTGCAATTGTGACAAAAAAATGCTGTGCTCAACATTATAAAAAAATTATAAAATTAATAAATTATGCTAATAGATAATAATTATAATTAAAATTAATAAGTGTTGAAATAATTTGCCTTTTTCTTTTTCAGTTCTTAATGTCAGAGACTGAAGATAATTTTCGTCAGCAGAATCCGTGAGATCACAGAGGTCACTACCGGGATCGGTGGTTGGCAAATCCATGGCAGTTTTGTTTAACTGAAAATTTCAGCAAATAAGAAGAAATTGGTAATATTTTACTAATGTTTATTTGTAGAATTTTTGCTTTTTTGTGGGGTACCGTTTTCTTTTGTCGCATGCGAGTATTTCTTTGATTATTTTTCCTTGATTTTCTCAATCTTCGGGCAAAATTCAGTCTATCGTCAAGTGGCGATGGTGGTGGCACTGATAAAAATTGGCAATTGTCGTCACTTTCTATTTGAGTTAAGTCCATTTTTTCCATTATTTCCTCAGACGAATTTTCTGATGTGTCACCCTCGGCACTGTTATAAAAATTAATTTTTTTTCAAATTGTTTAACAATTTTTGAAAATTGCAGAAAGCGTACCTGGAATAATCAGTGAGATTAATATTAGTCGGCTCGTCAGCACTCGAACCCTCTTTCAAAAGTCTAGCAATAATTTTATTTCTAAGTTTCTCCTAGATTCCTATAAAAGAAAATGAAAAATTAACATTCGGAAAAAGTTTTTTGCTGATTAATTTTGTAAATCTTACCCAGGACAAGAAGGCAGTTAAAAAGAAGTAGCAAAATTTAATTAAAAACAATTTTTGAAATTGTAGAATAATTTTGATATTTGATTGAATTTACCTTGCTTGGATCATCATCGGAAAAGTCTAGCAGAGTTTCACAAAATGCTTTTCCAATTTGTTCATAGTCTTGAGATGAAAAATGTGTACCAGCTCGAGAACCAATTTCCGAACCTCCCATTGATGCCTCCATTGTGTAACTATTTGGCACTCCCATTAACCAAACGACAACCCTTCCAGTTCCCTCTTTTCCTTTCTCAATATGAAATTTGCAATTCTCGAAAGAGAACTAAAAATTCGAAAATTAAAAATTTCAAAGTAAAACAAATCAACTTTTATTAAAATTAACATTTTATTAAAAAAGACTTTTTATAAATTTCAGTTACTAACTCCAAAATGACACATTCCATTTTTTGGACTAAAATTTTTCGACATGTAATGTAAAAAACATTTTTTATTTTTTTAATGGTAAGATATTATTAATTTTATTTTTATTTTGTTTTTTCGCCTTATTTATTTGATTCATTCTAATATTGTATTAATTCTAATTCTGTTCTTATAATTCATATTATTTTTATTGTTTGTATTTTATTTTATTTATTTTTTATTTATTGTTTATTTGTTTTATTTATTTTTCTTTATTGTTGTTCCTAAATATTATTTAACGTCTTTGTGTATTCAATTTGTATTGTTTAATGTTTCTAAATTTTTATTTATTTTCTTAGTAATTCTATTTTGTATTTTTAATTTTATATTTTGTTTTTCTGTATTATTTTATAGACTCCCTGAAGAGGAAATCGTATTGATTTCGAAACGTTGGAGTAATTTTTGTATTAAAAACCACTTGTCCGAATGTATTCGTGTAAAAAGTTTATTTTACCTATTAATTGAGAAAACAAATTAATATATTTGTTTTGCTTCGTCATAGAGGAAGCTTTGTAGTCGTTTAATTTACAAAATTTTTAAAAATCCTTTAAACAAATTTTCTTCTATATAGGACTATGTTAAATAAGACCCTGAACAATTGTCCGGATGTATGTGTGTGTGTGTTTGGATCCCGTTTTTTGTGAACACGATAACTCGAAGAGGTTTTAACGAATTTGGCTAAAATTTGCCAGGTATATTTATCATAAAAATATCTGGAAATGGATTGATAGACTTTGAAAAATCCTTAAAAAATTTTTTTTTGACATTTTTCTATAAATTTTTTTTTTTAAGTTGGTTATTGAAGTTAATATACAATTACTCATTTGTTTATAAAATCTTATTCTTTGCACCAAGACGAATCGATTAGTATATATAAAGTATATATTGTATTTAAATTTATAGAATTAAAACCAATAATTATAGACAAAAATTTACACTTTTAATAAAAATTCATTTTTTCTTAAAAATAATGTTGCTGTACAATAATAATTTATTAAAAAATGAACCAAAAATCTTATTCTTTGTATCAAGACGAATCGATTGATGTATATAAAGTATATATTATATTGAAAATTATAGAATTTATTACAATTACCCAATGGGAAAAAAACCATTTGCGCATTAATGGCCCAATAATGGGAGCCAGGCATGCCATTAATGGCACCCATTAATGGACCAATAGTGGTAAAGTAATGGGCTGACTACGTCGTTGCCAATAATTGGCAGCCATCATTGGCACATTAATGGCTGCCAATGAAACGCCAATAATAAAAATTTTTTAAATTAACAAAAATTATTTATTAAAATTATAATTATTTAATTATAAAAATTAAAAATTGTTTATTAATTTTTTTTTAATTATTATATTTGTAATAGAAAAAAGTCATCACAGTAATTAGTGAGATCTTTTCTCTTTCAAAAAATTGCCTCACATCCTGTGCAAAAATAGGAGAGGCAGGGGGCAGAATTATTATATTCTACGAATGGACCTGAGGAGTTCAGCCTTTATATGTACGGGCTGGAGTAACTTCGATGCGAGTAGAACTGATGTTTGCTCGCCCTATGCGGCACGGTTGGAACTAACTTCCAAGCACAACGCGCACACGTGTTCACGCATGCGGGAAGATTTGAATAATTTTTAATTATTTGCCTACACTGAGAAAACTGGAGAGTCAAATTAAGAGGTTCAAAAAGTGTATGTTTCCTTTGCTTATGAAGAGAGTTAAATAGTCCTTCTAAAATAAGTTTTTAATTAATAATGGAAACCTACTTGTATATTCTCTCCCATTATATCTGAGGGTTAAAAGTTGCGCAGAAAATGTGTACGATCTGATGCGCGCGAAATTATTTTTCTGACATTTTATGTATTTAATTTAGGGGTTAGGTTGCCATATTTATTCATTTCGCGCCGGATAAGGAAGGGATTTCTCAAGATGGTTAATTTGTCCCTCTGCTATAAACTCATTTTCCCTCCAAGAGAAATGGCACGAATATCTGTCAATGGTGAATTTGAACATTTAGATTGTTATCCAATAGCTAACTCTCAAATATGAACGATTTGTCCCTCCAGATGTTTAGTCCAATACTCCAGTTTTCTCAGTGTATTAATTCCAAATCTATTCTATTCTAATAAAATAAATAATAAAATAAAAAGTATAAATAAAATAAATAATAAATTAATAATATCTACTATTTTGAATTGTCTTATAAAATAAAACAAAATTTCATTTCTTTTCAAGTATTTCTATAATCCAAAAGAAAAAAAAAATGCTGAGTATTCTTTAAAAATAATATTCAAACTTGTATATTTATAGAAATCTATTATTATTCATAAATTGTGATTTATAAATAAAAATAATGTCCACTTTTTATTTATTAAAAGTAATTTATAATAAATAATATTTTCAAATTTGAAATTTAATGAATTTGTCAATTTCTTAATTTATTAAATTAGCCAATTTTTTCAATTTTGAAATTCATTCAATTTTTTTTTACTCAAAACGAAAATGTTACAAATATCGTATAATTTAATACTACTAAAAATATTTTGACAAATAAACAATGAAAGTAATTGGCAAATTTCTAAAAACAGTGATATTTTATAAATACCTATGCCAGAGAGAAACTGAGAGTACGCACGTAATGCAAATCCATGAAGTAGTATAAGGAGACCGAACGAAATACATTATAAATGGGCCAGATTTCTGTACCCGCTTAGAAGGTGAAAAATACCAAAAGGAACACTAGCGCTGCGCATGGCAAAAATGGAAAACACAGTTCATTCACAATTGATAGAATTATAACACTGAAAATAACACTATAATTATTTTACTTTGATAATATTTAAAAAATATGAGGAACACGTGGAAACATATATGACACACATGAATTAGTGAAACATAAACAAATAATATAGGTTATGTTCTGTGCATCTCATAGTCAACAATTTAACCACATGCAGCGCTGGTGTTCCTTTCGGTATTTTTACCCACTATTCAGGTACCGAAATCTGTCCCACTTTCAATTCAAAATTTGCACGGTCGTTCGGTCTCCTTAAGGCCTTTCTCCAATAGGTTACCACAAGTGTGCGAATGACTGCGTTGCGTTGATTTTAGCATGTGTTGCTATAGCAACCGACGCAGACGCAGTCATTCGCACACTTTTTAAAACCTATTGGAGAAAGGCCTTTGAGGCCTTTCTCCAATAGGATCCAAAAACTCTGCGTTTGTCTGCGAATGACTGCGTTGCGTTGATTTTAGCATGTGTTGCTATAGCAACCGACGCAGACACAGAGTTTTGGGAACCTATTGGAGAAAGGCCTTCATACTACTTCATGTGCAAATCGCTCTTTCCTTTGAAGGCCTTTCTCCAATAGGTTTTAAAAAGTGTGCGAATGACTGCGTCTGCGTCGGTTGCTATAGCAACACATGCTAAAATCAACGCAACGCAGTCATTCGCACACTTTTTAAAACCTATTGGAGAAAGGCCTTGAAAGTCTGACCCCTCGCGGCCAAAAGTCCCAAGCTTAGGTGGTTGGCTATATATATTGCCTAAATCAGTGAGCTTGCACACATATGTAAAACGCAATGGCTAAGCCGAAGTATAATCGGAAGCACTCGTGATCGTTCGTAAAATGCAAGGAACGCGAGGTCCGAGGAATAGAACTAAAAAGAGGTTATGACAATGTTTTGACATTTGTACACATTGGCTGTTTTCGGCACTCACCCAGAGTTAACCCCGAGTTAAATATTATCCAATCATCAAAAACATTCTGTTGGTCTAACCAATCACCATTAACCCGGAGTTAACTCGGGGCGAGTGCCGAAAACAGCCATTGTTTATGCAAAGTTTTTTGTGGTTTTTATGCTTATAAAATTTTGTATTTACACAAAAATTTTATTTTAGGGATTTTTGAGCGTATAAGATTTCAATTAAGGCTATTTATTTTGATATATTTACATATTTATAGGAACAAATTCTCCTAAAAAAAAAGGAATTGAAATATAGAGCAAATAAATATTGCAACAATATTTTTAATTCTCAACATTCATCAGTATTTTTATACTGAGTGATAAACTCTTACTATTGCATAAATTAGGGAAAAATTCGGGAATTTTATGAAAAGTACTGGAGAAGTTAATATTAAATTTACAAAATTGAGAAAAAAATTCTGGTTTTTCCGGTGTCCGCAAATTAATCTTTGATAATATTAATATACATTTAGGAATTTTTCTTATAATTCACTTTCTAAATTTTGAAATCATTACTAATTTTCATACAGAACTTTGGACTTTTTCTATTTTTGACAATTATTGCAATTTATTTTAAATAATTTAAATCTTGAATTAAAAAACTTTCATAATATTATTATTTATAAATTTTTCATGGAATAATTTTATACTTAAAAAGACGAAAATTGATTGAATTTTCGAAGAGTTGCATTGCAATTTTTATAAATAATTGAGTTTTAGAAGGTTTTATTTATATTTATAATTTTTGTAAATTATTAATGTTTCAAATAAAAGTTTAGAATTGAAAATATTCTCAAATAAATGTGAAAAAGTAAAAATTCTATTTGGAAATCAGGAAAAAACAAAATTAAACAAGAACAAAGTAAATACGAATTAGTAAAAATATTTACTAATTTAAATCAGTGACTGACTTTTTTACTTTTGAATTAGTACATTTTACTAATAAAGTAAAGTTTTACAAATTGAATTACTAAAGTGTCTAAAGTTAGTGTCGATGTTGAGCATCGAAAAATATTTTTTTTTACAAAACCGAAAAAATGAAACAATTATTTCAAAGATTTTAGATTTACAGGGTGGCCACATGTCAGTAAAGTCAGGGAAATGTTAGGAAAAAATTTTTTGTCAAAGAAAATTAAGACTTTTCTAAACTTACCAAAAATTGCAACTTTTTCGACTTTTCTTCCAAACATTGCAACAAAATATCACAATTTTTAGTAAAAAAAAAGTACAATTTATTTTGATTTTTATAATGCGAAAAATAACTAGGTATAAATAAATCTTTCAAAAATTGTTTTTGATTCATTTTTTAAGATAATTAAATTTTTCAAATATATCTATAAGAAAAATCTTTTTGAATAATAATTGAAATTTTGGACAATTTTATTGAAAATAATTATTTTTTTTAAAGTATTTTGTTACAATTTTTGAAAATCAACTTTTAAAGAAATTTAATTGCAAATTTTCAAAATAATTGAATTATCAAAAAACTTCAAACAATGTAAAAAAATTATTTTAATATATTTTTAAAAAATTAATTGAAAGAATTTCTCTGTAATTTTTTGAAAATATTATACAGTACCGTCCGAAATTGTCAGTCCACCCATTTTTAAAGGAATGAAAAAAATTTTTTAACATAAAATTCATGAAAACTAAAATTTTTTTTGGTTTATATTTTGAAAGACGATAAAATTTTGAAAAGAATAAGACCTCACAGAAGTCATTTGGCCAAAATTTGTAGAAGATATTCTTAAAAATCGTCATTTTCAATGTTTTACAAAAATTTGAATAACTTCTAAAATAATGAACGCTTTTTAATAATTTTAGGCTTATTTTAAAGGTCATTTTCTACGGAATAAGAATTACTTATAGGCATTAACCTGTAATTTTTTATTTGGAATTAGCATGACGTCAAAATTGAACAAAAAAATTCAAAAAATTTGAAATAATATTATTAAAAGAAAAATAATTTTTTAAATTCAAACATATTTTTTTATTAAATTTTCTTGAAAAATCTACACCATATCATGTTTTATATATATTCTAGAATAGTTTTTAGTACAAAAAATTTATTTCAAATTTTTCCAATTTTTTTGTCCAACTTTGACGTCATGCTTATTCCAAATAAAAAATTACAGGTTAATGCCTATAAGTAATTTTTATTCCGTAGAAAATGACCTTTAAAATAAGCCTAAGATTATTAAAAAGCGTTTATTATTTTAGAAGTTATTCAAATTTTTGTAAAACATTGAAAATGACAATTTTTAAGAATATCTTCTACAAATTTTGGCAAATGACTTCTGTGAGGTCTTATTCTTTTCAAAATTTTATCGTCTTTCAAAATATAAACCAAAAAAATTTTAAGTTTCCATAAATTTTATGTTAAAAAATTTTTTTCATTCCTTCAAAAATGGGTGGACTGACAATTTTGGCCGGTACTGTACATTAATAACTTAAGAAAAAACTATGGAGAGTTACAATTTATTATTATAAAAAATTAAGATTTTTGTATTTAAATAATTAAATTCTAGAAGAACTTTTGAAAAATTATTTAAATTAATTGATTCAGAGATAAAGTTTAGTTGAAAATTGTAGAAAATAATTGAATTCAGGATGGGTTATAATTGTAATTTTTAGAAATTATTTAAATTCATAAATTTTACTCATTTTTCCGTAAACATTCATATTTTCCTGTAAAAAGAATTTTGTCAGGAAAAGCAATAAATTTTAAAGTCAGTAAATTGTCAGAAAAATTGATACTTATGAAACCACCCTGATTTAAAAAAATAAAATTTACAAATTAAAAAGCGAAAAGTCAGTATTTTATTAGAATAGAATAGATTTGGAATTAATACACTGAGAAAACTGGAGTATTGGACTAAACATCTGGAGGGACAAATCGTTCATATTTGAGAGTTAGCTATTGGATAACAATCTAAATGTTCAAATTCACCATTGACAGATATTCGTGCCATTTCTCTTGGAGGGAAAATGAGTTTATAGCAGAGGGACAAATTAACCATCTTGAGAAATCCCTTCCTTATCCGGCGCGAAATGAATAAATATGGCAACCTAACCCCTAAATTAAATACATAAAATGTCAGAAAAATAATTTCGCGCGCATCAGATCGTACACATTTTCTGCGCAACTTTTAACCCTCAGATATAATGGGAGAGAATATACAAGTAGGTTTCCATTATTAATTAAAAACTTATTTTAGAAGGACTATTTAACTCTCTTCATAAGCAAAGGAAACATACACTTTTTGAACCTCTTAATTTGACTCTCCAGTTTTCTCAGTGTAGGCAAATAATTAAAAATTATTCAAATCTTCCCGCATGCGTGAACACGTGTGCGCGTTGTGCTTGGAAGTTAGTTCCAACCGTGCCGCATAGGGCGAGCAAACATCAGTTCTACTCGCATCGAAGTTACTCCAGCCCGTACATATAAAGGCTGAACTCCTCAGGTCCATTCGTAGAATATAATAATTCTGCCCCCTGCCTCTCCTATTTTTGCACAGGATGTGAGGCAATTTTTTGAAAGAGAAAAGATCTCACTAATTACTGTGATGACTTTTTTCTATTACAAATATAATAATTAAAAAAAAATTAATAAACAATTTTTAATTTTTATAATTAAATAATTATAATTTTAATAAATAATTTTTGTTAATTTAAAAAATTTTTATTATTGGCGTTTCATTGGCAGCCATTAATGTGCCAATGATGGCTGCCAATTATTGGCAACGACGTAGTCAGCCCATTACTTTACCACTATTGGTCCATTAATGGGTGCCAATAATATACCAATAGAAAATCAATGGCTCCCAATATTGGGCCATTAATACGCCAATGGTGACTCTTGGCAGTTTCCTATTGGGTAAAGTTGAAAAATTCGCTTTCTTACTAAAAATTTGTTTGTTTATTTAGATTTATATTACTGTATAAGAAAATTTTATTCTTTCTATTAAGACAAATGAACTTTATGTTATGAATGTTAAATTGTATTAAAAATTATTTAAAAATTAAATATACTTGTCGTTAATGCTTCCTCTACGAGGAAGCAAACTTTTTTTGCTGATCGTAAAGAGGAAGCAAAATGTTAATGTAATGAACATCTGGATTTACAACTTGCTTATACCTTATCTGCGGCATTCTTGTGTAGCATCAAGGGAAAAACTTGTTCAGTCAATTTTCCATAACATCCAGCTCGTTTACTTTCACAGCCGTAAATGAATATATTGTGTTTTCGCGAATGAGAATGAAGATCACAATACATTGCTATTCCACATTCCTCCATTAATCTACGTATCATTAATTTTGTGTGCCATACTGATGGATAACTCTCGCGCATCACTGTTCGATATTGACGATTTAAATCCTTCCCCGATAATGAACATCTATTGTTGCCGACAATTACTCCATCAGGATTCAACATTGGGACTAATTTAAAAATAAATCTCTCCCGCAGTTCCTGTAATTTATGGACTTTACATGGGAGTATTTTTGTTTATTTTTTTTTAAAATGATTTGTTAGGAAACTTGAAAAGACAATCTTTCTGACAAAATAAGAGAGAGGATTTTAAATTGAAATAAAAACTTACAATTATGAAAATAACAAAAAGATTAGATTGACATAGAAACCTTGGCTTGAGTGGAGTCACCAGTTAAAAAGTCAATGATTCCTTTCATCATCCAACTTGATGGGGTTTCCCCGGGATGAACACGAGCGGTAATAACAACTCCCTTTTTCTTTTTTGATTCCTCATTAAATGCAGGTGCGGTAATTGTCAGGTAATAAACTCCATTTCCTGCTAGAGTTCGACACAGGAGACGTAGTTTCGTGTATCTAGTTTTTGCAGGATTTGAAGCTATTCCGGATAAATACTCCTAAAAATTATTTCGAAATTTTCAAATGAATTTTTTTAATATTTATTAAATGCTTATTAAAATTAAAATAAAAATTTTTGCTCTTTGAAATTCCATTAATAAACATACCTGTAAATCAGAATAAGTATAAGGATAACAATGTGCTAAATATACAGTATCTTTATCGTGGGGAAAGTAAATGTTGAAAGTAAGTGTATGTCGATCCTTCTCTTCATCTCTAAAAATTACGATCAATTTTTCAAAGTCCAATAATAAATGTCTTTACAGGCTTGCCACAGGTCAGACAAATCAGGAAATTAAGGAAAAGTAAATTTGATCTGGGAAATCAGAGAAAAATCAGGGATTTTTATTAAAAGTACTGAAAAAAATTTAATATTTAGAATTCATAAGAAAATTCTAAATTTTTGGTGTCATTTTTGTCATTAATCCTTTTTTAAATTACTGCAGCATAAGTTTGAAAGGGCCTCTATCAGTTATTTCATTAAACATCCCTGACTTTAAAGGTCCAACAGAACTTGGCCTTGAAGTTAACCGTAATAATCCCTCGAGTTGGCAAGTAGCAATTGTCAATGTGACCATTTTTTTGACGTTTTTTTTTTTTGCTTCAGCACCTCATTAAAAACTGAAAATTTCATATAAAAACAACGACTAAAATATACATTGCATCAAAATACAAATTATCAGGTTTTTATTAATTTTTTAAACTGAACATTTTAAAATTTAGCCCAAAACTGTACCTTTATTAGAAATTAAAAAAGCAATGTTTAACAAAAATGTTTATAACTTCTATAAATATTAATATTTTTAGGTCAATTAAATTTCTATGTGTAGGGAAGATATTACCTAAATTTTCTATAGAATTTTTGAATTTTTTCGACTGTTATTCATGTCGCAGGAAGAAGTGAAAGTAAATGCATTTTACAAAGTCCTATTTTTGGGTAACATTTTTACACATATCATTTTACAAATCATCGAAAAAAATTTTTCAGTTATAAATTGCATATCAATTTCTGCGCAAATAAACAACAATCATTCCAATGTTTATCTAAAAATTTTACGATTTTTTTTTCTTGAGATATAACACTTCAAAGTCGACAAAATCTCAGGGGCAAAGACTTTTTGCGCCGACTTTACTACTATAATATTCTAATTCAAAACCTTCAACAAATTTTTCTATTTCTGACAAGAATGAATTTGTTAATATTATTTAATTATTTTAAAAGTTTTAAAAGTTCTTGATAAATAACAAAATTCTTCACAGAAATTCAATTATTTTTAGGAATTTTAATAAAATTGTTTGCAAAATGCAATTAGTTTCATAAATAACAATATTCATAACAAGAATTCAATTACATATTTTCAAAAGTAATAAAATTCTACGAAGAAATTCAATTATTTTTAAAAATTTTAACGAATATCTCGTCAAGAATTCAATTATCTTTACAAATATAGCAAAATTTTTCGCCAAAAATTCAATGATGTTCGCAAAAATTTTAATAAAATTATTTGCAAAATTTCTATTATTTTTTAAAAGTTTTTCGCAATTCAATAATTTTCAATATTTATTATTTTTATAAAATTTATCAAAAAATTTAATTATAGACAAAATTTTTTGATAGAATTCTATGAAAACATTCAATTACTTTCATAAATAATAAAATTTCAGTTAGAAATTAATCTTAAAACTTTTATTAAAACTTGAGGAAAGAATTCAATTTTAAGAAGCATTCAATTTTTCAATAAAATAATAGAATTCGTTGTAATAATTCAAATATTTTCATAAATAACATTTAATTCGTCGTAGAAAATCAATTATTTGCAAAAAATTTTAAGTAATTCTGCAAAAGAATTCAATTAGCTTGACAAACAACAAAATTCTTCCTATAAAATCAATTATTCTAATAATAACATTCTTTTGCAAAATTCAATTATTTTGATAAATATCAATAAAAATACAATTCTTTTGAAAAGTAATGAAATACTTTGCAGAAATTAAATTATTTTCAAAATTTTTTAAAAATTCTTGTCAAGAATAAAATTATTGTCAAAAATTTTAATAAATTTCTTTCCAAAATTTCAATTATTTAAACAAAATTTAATAAAATTCTTCTTATGAATTCAATTGTTTTCAAAAATTATTATTTAAATTCTTCTCAGAAATTCAATTATTTTTTTAAATTTTAATAAAATTCTTCAAAAAGTTTTCAAATATTTTAAAAAATTATTATAAAATTCTTTAACATAATAAACTTCATTAAAATTTTTATTAAATTCCTTAAAAGAAATTAAATATTTTCAAAAGTTGTTAATATAATTCTTCGTAAAAATTAAGTTTTAAGAAACATTCAATATATAAATAATTTATTTTTGTATTTAAATAATTGAATTCTCGTAGGAATCAATTATTATTTTTCGTACTTTTAACTACCAATTCTGTAGAATTAATTTTTTTGAAAAAGTTTAAATGAATAATAATAATTAAAGTAATTGATTTAAAGAAAAATTTTAGAATTTTATTTGAAAATTGTAGAAAATAATAATTGAATTGAAATGATGGAAATAATTTTGAAGATATTACAGTAACAATATTCTTATAGTAATAAAATAATATTTTTGTCACTCGGTCATTTTTAGGGTTTCGTGGCCAAGGGCAAACCCTTATAGCGAGACTTCGGTGTCCGTCCGTAGTTCTTACGTCTTAAGTTTTAAGTCTTATGTATTAAGTCTTAAGTCTTAAGACAACATAAAAACCGTTGCCATGGCAACTGTTAAGTCTTATGTCTTAAGTTTTAAGTCTTATGTATTAAGTCTTAAGTCTTAAGACAACATAACAACCGTTGCCGTGGCAACCGTTGCTATATTAATGGTTGCCATAACAACCGTTGTCATGACAACCGTCGCTATGTTAATGGTTGCCATAACAACCGTTGCCGTGGCAACCGTTGATAAACTAATGGTTGCTATGGCAACCGTTACTATGGTAATAAAAAAAATATCAATTTTAAGTACAAAAAAAAATTCTAAATAAATTATTATTTTTTTTTGTCATTTTAGGCCACGAAACCCTATGATGTAGGCGCATTGCGCCTGCTTCTCTGACTGATTTTTAATTATTATTAAACATAAAGAAATGGAGCACTCCGAGTCGAAGACTCGGAGGGATCGATTTCTTTATCTTTTATAATAATATTCTTATGAGTTGTTCAATTTGAAAAGGTTTGAATTTGAAATTTTTGAACATCTTAATTCCAATCAAAATAAATAATGATTAAATATTTATTTTAAATAAAACTATTGATGTTTTCTAATAATTTTACAATTAAAGAAATCCTTAAATTAATGTATTAGAACATTTTTCTCAGTATCTAATAATTTTTAGAGTGAATCAGAATATTCTTTATGGTAAGGGAAAAAGTTAAAGTTCTGTCTAGAAATCAGGGACAAGTCAGGGAAAAAATGAAGTTAAATTTTTGTGGCAACCCTGCTTTAGTAAAAAAATTCAAATACGTACGATGAATCATTTTTATAATAGGTAATATTATCCCCACATCTTCTCCATCCAATGGAATGCAAATTTGCATCTTTTGTTGAATATATCAAAGGTTTAAGCCCTTCGTTATAAAGACTAGCCTCTTTGCAAAAATTTACAATCGACAATCTGTGAAATCGAAAATTATAAATGTTTAAAATTCAAATAATTAAAATTTTTTTCGACATTGGCAATTTTTTCCACATTATTTGCAATTATTTCTAAAGTAATTTTTTCATTGTTTTTATTTTGTCCTGATGGGAAAAAATATTGAATTCAAACTTCTTCTCTACCTGTACATTGTTCCACTTTTTGTGTTTGAAATTCGAAAATAAAACCATTGCATATGTCGTTGAGTGTAAAGATCCCTTCTCAAATGTAATTGATAATAAGTGTCAGTGATTTTAATAACTTTTGCCAAATTTCCGGACTCGAATCTCGATTCAAAATTTAAATCTGTACTAATCGCTTCTTCCTTTTCCTCAAGTTCCAGAGGATTTAAAATTGACTCCAAAGAATGAGAGAGAACTGTGCTACCCCCGAAGCATGATCTACTGAACTATTAATTTTATTTTCGTTTTAAATTCAAGAAATAAAATATTTAAATACATTTTTAATTTTTCTAATTAAAAGAATTTTTATTCACTCACGTAATTTGTTGCACTTGTGGGAGAATATCGAAAAATAACTGTTCCACTTTCTTCTCCTATTAATTTTGGTTTTGGTTCCTTGCCTGTAGGTACGTAATAAGGTTCTGGGGTTGCAGGTGTGAATTCTATATGACGCACTCGTTCTGGAATCACCTGTAAGAATTAATTTTTTGTTTAAAATTTTTTTTAAGTAGTGAATATTGTTTAATTAATGAAAATTTTCATGACCTGACATTCGGTGGGCCATCGTGCCTCTTGATTGATTCCATCGACGTTGATCAGACTCGTATCGATAATTGATTGAAACGTTTCTTTTGTTTCGCGAAATCTGACTATTCCTGGTGTTAACGAAAGAACCGAATCGATGTCCCTTCGATAATTTCCAAACTGATTTTGTAGACATTGATTCGTTAAAATACTGCCTGAAATCATAAAATTTTACTATTAATTCTAATTACAATTGAATATACAATACAATTTCCATGTTAATTAACACAATAAGAAGTTCTTATTTAACGATTCAAAAAATCAATTTTACTGATGAAAAGTGAAAAATATTTCTGTTTGCTTCCAGTGCTTTTTAATATCTAACTAATTGATAGATTAATCTTTTGATTACCATTAAAATTAATTGATAATTAGTCAATAATAAGTGAATTAAATAATCAATAGTGCCAATTCCTGTGAATTGATAAATATATTTTATGAATGTCGTGTGCTGAGTGAATGAATAGTTTCTATATTAAAAAAAATTATTACATTTTCTTTATACTCGATTGTCATATTTTTATCCTTTCAATGGGAGGTTAAGTTGAATAACGGATCAATAAAAAAAATTGTTATTATTTCACGATAGAGCGAAAGACAATTTTATTTTGATATAATTTTTAAAATGAAATTTCCAAATTTTTGAATTTTTTTTGAAGACTTCATTCTTTATTTCGATTTAACACAATATTCGAATGATATTTGGGTGATTCTACAAACGAAGGACGAAAATCAAGAAAATTTGGACACAACATTTTTTTCTCATTTAAGGTCTGAAAAGTATTTTAACTTCAAGTTAATGGTACTAATAAAGACATCCATGAGTGGCCAGACAAAATATTAAAAATTACAAAAGTTATGGTTATTTATAAACAATTTATCCAGAGAATTAAAATCGTGTCAAGAAAATTCACATTAACATAAAAATTAATGAATGGATTTTTATAAAATTGGTTACTCGGGGGTTTACAGGGTTGCTGATTAAGAATCCAATGTTAGTTTTTCAAAATTCAAAATGACGGATCCAATATGGCGGACGACTTTTGAAAAAACTTATCGTATTCGTCTAAAAATCGTTACCCGGGGGTTTTCGGGGTTGCTGATTAAGAATCTAATGTCTGTTTTTCAAAATTCAAAATGGCGGATCCAATATGGCGGGCGAATTTTGAAAAAACTTATCGTATTCGTCTAAAAATCGTTACCCGGGGGTTTTTGAGGTCGCTGATTAAGAATCTAATTAAATGAATTTTTAAAAAATTGTTTGATATTTATTAAATTTGATTTTGTAAAATATATTTAAACGTTAAATAAGTTATTAACCTAGAGGAAAAGTTAGAACTAACAATTTACAAGTTACCACCATTTTCGCAACTTTTGAATCAGATAGTTCAAGATTATTTAAAATACGGTAGGTATACTTGATGCATACGGAAATTTCAGAGGACTGAAAAGAAATCGAATACTAAATACTTTGAGTACACCTCTAGTTTTTAACGTTGAGTTTAATTTTGAATTTACTTTTTAATAATTTATTAATTTATTTTTATTTAATTTATTTAACTAATTAATAATTCATAATAATAATAATAAATTGTAATTAATTAATTAATTATGATTAATAAAAATTATTTAAAATTTATTTATTTATTTTTATACATCTATGAACTATAAATATAGTAGTAGAACTAAAAACATAATTAAATTGTTTAAACAAATTGTAAAAACAATGGTTAATTTGAAAAAAGTTTACCTCGGATTGGTAATAAGCGAAACAGAAAATCACCGAGTAACGATTTTTAGACGAATATGTTAAGTTTCTCAAAAATCGTCGGCCATATTGGATCCGCCATTTTGAATTTGAAAAATTTTTAAAACTGACATTAGGTTCTTAATCAGCAACCCCGAAAACCCCCGAGTAACGATTTTTACGAGGATCAATAAAAGTCATCGGTTTAATTAATTTTTGTTGTAATTTAATTAATAATTGTTTTTAACAAATTACGGATGGTCTATTTGTTTCTGTAAGCACAATTTCACAAATCATAGAATTGTAAAAGTAAGTTCAAGTGTCTAATAATAAAGAACTACTTTGATTTTTTTAGTGGGCTAAACTTTATTCATATAAAAAAATACTTATTCCATTTGTTTGTTTATGTCAATATAATTATTTATGCGAAATGAAAATTGAAAATTCAGTTATAGCAATTTCTTGTAAATTTAATTAGGATTATTTTAAGACCAGAAAATCGAACAATAGTTGAAAATTGTTAGTTTTACGCTATTTTTAGTGATATAGTGTACATCCTATCTCAAAAGTGCCAGACGAATGAAAACCAGACGAATGAGAATTTGGCATTTTTTGTTTAAAAAATAGAAAAATAACATTAAATGAAAAAATCCTTCAGTTCTATCTTATAGAGAATAATAATAATCTACAAAATATAAGTCTATAGAATAACCAAAAAATAAAATATTTTTTTAAAAAATGTATGCCAGACGAATGAGAATTTGTCTGTTCACAACACAATCTCCGTCACAAATTGAGAAATCTTGGTTAATAGATTAGAAGATTCAATAAAACCCGATTGGTATCACATTTAGTTTAGTTTAATTAACAACTACAACGAACAGTCACTTCATCAGAATGTTGATTTTTAATAATTTTTACATTTTTTGCACTGCCAGACGAATGATAACAAATTCAGGGGACAAACTTCGCGAAGATATTTTATAAATAAGATATAGAGAAACGTCATAATTATTTCCATATTAGTAATCTACAACTATTCAAAATTACTAATTCAGTATGAATTTTCCGCAAAACATTTGAAATGTGATATTTATTCTCAATATGAACTGTCATTCTCCCAAAGAGACATGCCAGACGAATGAGAATTTAGCACTATAATGTGTTTTTTTTGGAAAAAAATATTTTTTTTTCATCGGTTTTTTTTCTGTGCCATAATAGAAACCATTAAGATTTACAATTTCCATTAAAAGTAAAATTATTCTTTCCAAAATTAATATACAAAACATGCTTCAGACATCAAAATTCCATCTTTTGTAGAATCACCCATATATGAGTTAGAATGACAATGCAATACTAATGAAAATTATTTTCTAGATTCTAGAGAACAATGAGCTTGGTGAGTGCACTAATCGATTGAGGCTCAAGGTGAATTTTCATTCAGGTCTCGTGAAAGTTGAAAGCTTTCATTGATTAAAAGACGAAAGAATATGGAACACTTGGAAATAATATGAGATTTTAATCTTGTCATTTCAAAAAGCAATTATTTTCCTTTTGACTAATGTACGAATAAATTTCTTCCAATGTTCCTTGTGACATCGAATTTACTTTTTTTATTTTTTTAAAAAGAGCATTTTCTTGAAAAATTGAAGACACTTTACAATTTTATGGAATTAGAAAAAAATTCAATACGAAAATCTGAAATTTTTAGAAATTAAAATTATAAATGGAAAAACTTCGTGTTTCAGAAATATCTAATAAAATTATAATTTTGAAAACTGTTTTAAACCAGTTCAGAAAATCGAATGTTATTCTTTTATATATTATTTAAATGACCGTTACATTTTTATTTTATAAAAAATCTAAATTCAGATAAATTTTGAACTTTTGTTATATTTAATTAATAACTTTATTAAATTTGGAATTAAGAGAGTTAAAATTAATTATTATTAATTCAAATTTATGAATTCGATGAAAAAATTAAGATTTCAAATTCCACAAGTTTCCTCGAGATATTCCACTTGATTAGCTTCGCAAAATATTTTACGAAAGTTTCTTTCAATAAAATTTTCACGTACATAATTTTTTAAAAGAAAAAATTAATTTTAAATTGAATTACGAAGCTATTCATCTGGATATGACAAATTTGTGTCTTTCCTTCTATAATAATATTCACCAAGTCTGGGAGATTGTTCAGATTCATCCTGGCAAAACTCTGGAGTTTTTATCTTGAGATTCTTCGTTTCATTGCTAGATAATTCTGAAAAATATGCTCAGCATTTCTACAATGTTGCTTGTGTTTTAAATAAATATAAGTTTTTAAAAAAGAAAAAATGAATAAAATTTAAATTAAATAAATACAATTAGGTATAAAAATAAATATTTGCTTATTAGGTATATTTGTAGCAAGATAAATTTTTTCCCATATAGAAGTAATAAAAATATTATAACAAAAGAATAAAATTTTTCTCATTTTTGCATTTATTTGGATAAAAATGGAATATCTCAAGTTGAAAAAATGACAAATGAAAGTATCCCTTTCATATGAAAATTCTAATTGCTAATTAAAATCGTGATGATACAGTTGTTTGAAACTTCTGTGAGGGAAATGTTCAAAACTTAAAAGTTTCGAAAAGAATAGTGAACACGTGATGATTAATCGATAGTTTTAAGTCGCTGAGTACAACGGCCGAGGGTTAATTTATCAAACTTATTTATTTAATTAAAATCAAATAAAATTTTTTCCACTGACTCATAGTTATTTTTTCAAATTATAAACATTTTACTTCAATTTTAAATAATTTCTAACCTTGATAAAAAAATTATTGAAACTGTTTTTTTAGAATTGATAAAAAATTTACCTAATTTGTTTAAATATTTCCGAGAAGTTGCAGAAGTAAAAAATTGTTATACTTAATAAAATAGATAACATTTTTTTGTAAGAAAATATCAAAGGAAGGAAAGAAAATTTTTTAATTCTTAAAAATTTCG
Source organism: Leptopilina syphax (assembly GCA_032872505.1). NCBI lineage: Eukaryota > Metazoa > Arthropoda > Insecta > Hymenoptera > Figitidae > Leptopilina > Leptopilina syphax. The sequence continues at coordinate 26,607,504 of CM065472.1, read as the reverse complement.
AAAATTTAATTGTCTTACCGGAAATTGGTTGAATAGGAAATAGGGCAGCTTGCAATTCTCGGACTCGGCTGCTCGTGACAAAATCCATTTTTCGTCGCTAGATTGCCAAACAATTGGGACAACCTTGTCTGCATCGTACTTTCTCCAACTGGTACCTTTTTCAGTATTTCTCTTTTTCTAATTTCTTTAAATTATTAAAAATTGACAAATAATTCCCCAAAATTGCGAATTTTAGAAAAATTCCTTGATATTTCATTACTTCTGTTTTGTACTTGAATTTATTTGATTTTTCAAAATTGTTAAAATTAGTTTTAATATTTTAAATTTAATTTTTAGTTTCTTTCATTTGATTAATTTATTGAAGCAATTTATTTTGTAAATATTTATATTTTTTAAAAATGTTTAGTTTTTATTTTAGTTTTTAATTATTTTTTATTGTTTAATTTGTATATTTTATTTTTTAAATTATCAAATTAAATTTTGTTATTCTTTTGCTTTCTTCTTAATTTTGTTTTAGTTTTTCTGTTCTCTCACTGCTTATATTTAATTATTTCTCCTAAGTAATTATAATTGAAGGTTGTAAAATTTTTCGATGAGAGACTGAAGGATTTTAAAGACTTTTCTTGACTCCTCGACTGGATTCGTTCGTTAAACTATGTACTTGCCGTTTGCCTGACAACGAAAGATGGGGGCGGAGACTTTTGGTTGATCATTATTTATCGATATTTCAAATACACATATTTTATTGAAATTTTCGAAAGAAAATATTAAAACTTACAGAAAGAAAAAATACAAAAATTTAAAAAAAAATCTTTTTTTGAAAATTTTTTGTACCTTAAAATACTTTGTAAAATTTTCTTCCAGTATGGATTTTCGAATTATGTTTTTAAAATTAGAAGTAAAAAATTATTTTCCGAGAACAATTTTTTAATTACTTAGTATTTTTAGTCATATTTTATAAATCTTACATTGCATACTTTCTAAAAATTGTAAATTTTTTTGAGAATATGACGCAGATATTAGAAATGTAATTTTAAAATATGACTAATTTTTTTATTGTACAAATCAATAAAAAATATAGTTTCGATAAAATTCTTTTACATGTTGATTCAAATATTTTCTACGGAAGTCAATTAGATAAGTTCTGAATAGTTGCCTTGGCCACTTAGGAAATATTGATCAATCAACAAATTTCCCAGAATGTGAAATTTGTGTGAGAAATCCGCTATTTTTAAATTTTACTTCTCGCAGTTAACACAATTTTTTTTATTTCAGAAGTTACGCTGGAAAATAATCGATATTAAAAAATAGTACCAAAGAGAAATTGAAAAATTAAAAATGGGCAGAACTGCGACTATTGCCGTTTGTACATTAAATCAGTGGGCCATGGATTTTGAGGGGAATTCCCGAAGAATTTTACAAAGTATCCAAAGTGCCAAGGAAGCTGGAGCAACGTACAGAAGTGGACCAGAACTTGAGATATGGTGAGACATTTTTTTTATTTTTTAAATTAAAAAAGTTAAATATTGTTTTACTTTGCAATTTTTTGTATCAATTTTCAATTAATAGAAAATCGTTTCAAAAATAATTAAGAAAACTTGTTATTTTTTTTTGTTTGGAAAATATTTTTTGAAATTTAAAATTAATTAATATTTATAATCTTAAACTGATTTGCATAGATTTTTTATGAAGAAGGTTATTTTTCTTTTGACTAATTTATAAATTACATTTTTTTACTAGGATATTTTTATTTTTTTTTTTTTTAAAGTTGTTTCTTTGAAAAATTGAAAAGACAAATTTTGGCATGCACAAAACAGCAAGATACACATTTTTGACAATTGAGAAAATTTCTTTTTAAAAAGCTAGAAATTTCAAAAATTTTTGAACTATTGAATAATTCAAATATTGTTTGGTTCGCAAAAAAATAATTAATAATAGTAATAAAAATAATGACAGTAATAATAATAAAAATAATAATTATAATATTAAAAAATATTAGTATAGAGTTGTCATTGTTATATATTAATCTAAGATTGAAAAGAAGTTATTAATTAAAATTCCTATTAAAAAATAATTTTTTTGAGTTTTGAATAGTAAATTAAAATTTAGTTTTTAATTTTCTCAGTGGATACAGTTGCGAGGACCATTTTTATGAATCCGACACTTTGCTCCATAGTTGGGAAGTGATGGCGACTTTCTTAAATTCTCCCATCTGTACAGATATTTTGGTTGACGTCGGAATGCCCGTTATGCACAAAAATGTCACATACAATTGTCGTGTTGCATTTTTAAATAAACGAATATTATTAATTAGACCAAAAATGCTTCTTTGCGAGGATGGAAATTATCGAGAGACCCGATGGTTTTCTCCTTGGACAAAGGTAATTTTTCAAAATTACTTTATTTGTTATTTTGTATTTTTAAATTACGAAATTATCTTTTACTCCTCAGGAGAGAACAGTAGAGGATTATTTTTTACCTCGAATGATCTCGCAAATTACTGGTCAAAGTGTGGTACCATTTGGCGATGCGGTAATTTCCACCAGGGATACGTGTGTGGGTTTTGAAATTTGCGAGGAACTTTGGAATCCTTCGAGTAATCATATTCCAATGTCGATGGATGGGGTTGAAATTATCGCAAATGGTAAGAAACGATTTTTTTAGAATAAAATTCGAGAGTTAGTGAAGAATTAACAATTTAAAAAGGGTTTGTAAAATTGTGTCTTTTTAGGAAGTGGATCTTATTTTGAGCTTCGCAAAGCCTATGTTACAGTTGATTTGGTAAAATCGGCGACATTTAAATCAGGCGGTTGTTATATGTTTAGCAATTTGAGAGGTTGCGATGGGGGTCGAGTTTATTTTAGTGGTGGTTCCAGTATAACACTAAATGGACAAATTCTCAATCGTGGAAAACAATTTTCATTGGAGGAAGTCGAAGTAATTGTCGCGACCATCGACTTGGAGGATATACGGTACTTTTCAAAGTTTAATTTAAAAGAAAATGCTTTCTTGCAATTCTTTTTTGAATTTTGTTTCTGTTTAGGAGTTACAGGAACAATATTCGCTCGAGATCGCATTGTGCCGCGAGAGCAAATCCTTATCCTCGTGTAAAAATTGATTTTGCTCTAACTTCCGAGAGTCTTCTTTCCGATCCACCGGATCAGCCATTGGACACGAATTATTTACCCGAAGAGGAGGAGGATCGTTTTGATAAAGTTAAATATCATACACCAGAGGAAGAAATTTCTCTTGCACCCGCTTGTTGGTTGTGGGATTATCTTAGGTATTTTTAGCACAATAAATTAATTCAATTGTCAAAAGTGGAAAGTTTAAACATTATTTTTCTAGACGTTCCTGTCAGGGAGGATTCTTTCTTCCATTAAGTGGCGGTGTTGATTCCTCATCAACCGCATGTTTGGTTTACTCAATGTGTGATTTAATTGTGACTGCGGTTAAAAAAGGAGGTAGGGTCGTAAAATCATATAATTAAATTCAATCATATAATTGAAATTTTTTTCGTAATTTAATTAATATTCAAGATGCTCAAGTTCTGTCGGACATCAGAAAAATTGTTGGCGATTTTGAATACATTCCACAGGACGCAAAGCAACTTTGTAACACTCTCCTTGTCACTTGTTACATGGGAACGGAGAATTCATCCACAGAAACAAAAATCAAAGCCTCTGATCTCGCCAGTGAAATTGGTTCCTATCATCATTCGATTGTCATTGATGTCGCAATTTCTGCAATTTTGGGTATATTTCAACAGGTCACTAAACTCACGCCACGTTTTAAGGTTCAAGGCGGATCACCTAGGGAGAATTTGGCTCTACAAAATATTCAGGTTTTTCTAATGTTCCTTAAATAGTCCTAAATAATTGAATTAGCGAAGAAATTAATTTATTTAGGGTTACCACGCAACCTGGAAATGTCGGGATTTTATAAATCTTGAAAACACCTGGAAAAGTAAGGGAATTTAAAATGAGCAAAAGCGTGGCAACCCTGCTTTTATTTCTCTTTTTACTTCTTGGCTTTAAGGAAAATTTTACTTTTAGGCACGACTACGAATGGTTATTGCTTATCTATTTGCGCAATTAATGCTATGGGTTCGTGGACGACCAGGAGGTCTTCTTGTTTTAGGAACAAGTAACGTGGACGAAGCATTGAGAGGATATTTCACAAAATACGATTGTAGCAGCGCTGACATTAATCCTATTGGAGGAATCGCGAAAAATGATTTGAAGAAATTTCTCCAATTTTTTGGGTATATTTTAGTATTCAAATTTGGTTACTCTAAAAATAGTACTCCTGTACTTTTCTAGTTCCCTGGTCGATTTTACTTATTTTTATTTTGTAGAAAGAAGCATGGAATTAAAAGTTTAACCGGAATTCTTGAAGCTCAACCAACAGCGGAATTGGAACCATTACAAGATGGTCATTACGCTCAATTAGATGAGGTCGACATGGGAATGACTTATGTTGAGTTGGGAATTTTCGGTAGACTAAGAAAGCAAAATTGTGCTGGACCATTTTCCATGTTTTGCAAATTGGTTCACACTTGGGATAATTGCGCGCCAAAAGAGGTGATAATTCATAAAATAATGATAATTTTCTAAATATTCTAATATTTGAATTCTGCTTTAAATATAAAATGACAAAACTTTTAATAAGGATGGTGTAGGGCTCGAACCAGTGAACATTTTACTTAAAACAATAAATTAAATTATTTATAACTACACTACCGGTCAAAATTGAGAGACCACCCATTTTCAGGCGAATGAAGAACTTTTTAAAACATAAAATTTATTGAAACTAAAATTTTTTTGTTTATTTTTTGAAAAATGATAAAATTTTTAAAAGAACAAGATATTTTAGAAGTCGTTTGGCCAATTTATTTAGATATTTCTAAAAAATCGTCATTTTCAATGCTTGACAAAAATTTTAAGATATTTTTTAAAATAATGAACGCTTTTTAATGATTTTAGGTTTATTTTAAAGGTTATTTGCTACACTATAAGAATTACTTATAGGCATAAACGTGTAATTTTTTTCTTAGAAAATGCTGGCCGTCAAACTAGGACCAAAAAAATTCAAAAAATTTGAAACAATCTTATTAACAGAAAAATAATTTTTAAAATTCAAACGGGACGCATGACGATTCTCGACAAAAATCCTGTATAATATTCGATAGACCTTATTTCATTTGTCAAAACTTCTTTTTCATGTAATTTTCTTTTATAAGAATAAGAATGTGTTGCAAATTGTTTATAAACACAATGTTTTTTTAATTAATGCTAATGAATGAAAATAATAATTAATATGAAGATGGAAATAAGAGAATGTTTATAAAATTGATTTCATAATATATAAATTTTTATTGAACCGAAATAATTTTGAAAAGAAACTTTGTTTTGATAAATTTTTGTTAAATTGAATTATAGTTTAGCAAATATTTTAGGTAATAAATAGTTTATAATGGAAAGTTTACATTTATTAAAACTTGCATATTTCAAAACTTAAATTGCAACAAAATGTCATTTTTCAGAATTTATGTTTAAGCAGCTTTCATTGAATGTAAATAATTAAACAGAAAAATTTATAATTGACTAAATGTTTAGTAAAATGAATTATTAAATGTTAATATTTTATTACAACAAAATTTTCTTTCGTGTTATAGTTATTAAATGGATATTAAATTCAGTTGATTGTTTATTTAGACAAATTCTATAATTTTTCAATTAATATATAAACGAATTTTCATATTACAAATTTTTTAAATACTTTAAATGTTATGTGACGGAGTTTACATTAGATCGAATTTTAATTTATCGACATTTTTATTTGCTGGAATATCTATATTAAACGAAATGTTCATTTAAACGAATTTTCAGTAAACAAAAAATTCTATAATGAATTCCTTCTTAACGTAATTATTATTTCTTTCAAATATTATTTCACGGAAAGTTAATTTAATCGATTTTTTATGTTTCAGATTCGTTGTCTAATAGAAATTCAATGAACGGAATCTTTGTTTAGTGGAATTTTCATTTTTCTAAATGTTCAAATGCTATAAATTTCATTTGTAGAATTTTATGTGAACGAATTGTCATAAATATTAATTTCTACATTACCGACATTTAAAAACACGAAACTTAAGGTAGTACGCTCGCGATCGCACTTTTCTATAGAATTCCCTGAAATTTAAAATATGAATAGTTAATAACAAGATCTACAAACTTGCACAATTTTAAAACAATTGACCGTTTCTAAAACAAGATATTTAAGTTAAAAGTTTGTTATTTAACATGGTTAACCTATAAAGAGTGCATATAAACGGCACATTCCCAGTGTGCAAAGTTACAGAATAGTTCTATAACTATTCTAGAACAAAAAGAACAAGTTCTGTAACTGGTGAGGAACAGGCAGATCAAAATGTCGTCCCCCTGGAGGCACAAAATAGGAACCAAAGTCTGTAACAATTCTAGAACAAAACTAGAACATTGTTTTAGAACAAATATATAACAATTCTATAACAAAAACGATTTATCATAAATAATACCCAAGCAGAAATTTAATAGTTGCATAGAACAAATAAATGTTTATAAGTATGAATAAAAATATGAATAATTAATAGAATATCTTTTTTTGCAATAAGTTTTTAAAAAATATTTTTCTTATTTTCCTTAATAATTTAAACAGACTATCTTATTTATTTAAATTAATGACTAAATTATTATTATCATTGTTAATAATTATTTAAACTTATACTTTATGTAACAATATTCAGAATTATACACAGAACACTTAAAACTAAGAATGAAAAATTTCGCACGCACGGGAGATCGAAACCTAGACCTAGAGGACACAAGTCGAATACGCATACCGCATAGCCACGCAAACTTGGAAGTGATTTTACTTCAACTTCCTTTTGAATTGTGGGACCGTTATGTGCAGTGCTAAAATTATAAATTGAAATGTAACATACTTAATAAAAAAATAACTATATATGGGGCATTCCAGGCCAAATCAAAAATTATTTTGCTTTCGCATCTTAAATTTTTTTTAAACATTTTCTTTCTTTCAGTACTCTTTGAAATGAGCTATCTTGAATTTTTTCAAATTTTTTCATAAAGCGCACAGTGGGGCAAAAAACACTGCCTTGGACAAAACAACTTAGAAGACGCAATTTTTAACCAAATTTAACAAAAAATTTTTTTAATTAAAGCTTATTAAATTGCGCATCGATTCCTCGAGGTCGATTTTTAATAAATAATATCTGAAATTTTTTATTTGTTAATAAAAACTAAAAAAAAAAAGTTTTTCTCAAACAACAAGGGCTAATTTTTGTAAAATTCACTATATTTATTAGTAAACTAACTTAATTAATTCAGAAGCTTCTCCTGAAGATTTTCAAAAAATAGAAAGTTAATTAAAAAAATTGTCTTATTTGTTATAAACAATTTAATGCAGAAAAACTTTTTTATGAAAATTTTTTTTAATTTATTGTTGGCAAGTAATATTTCTTTCTTAAAAAGTATATTTAATAAGAAAACTTATTAAAATACTAAAAATTAACAATAATTTGATATTATTTATCAACTTTTGTCATAAAAAATATAAAAAAATGATAATTTTTTATGACCAATTGAAGCTTCTCTGCTGTTAAATAGTATTAGAATAAGTTACCTTTTATTTCGTTACAAAGTAGAATAATTTAAAATTCACAACCTTATTGTTCAAATAATATTAATTAACAAATGGATAACTTTGTTAATTTGTAACATAAAGCACTCATTCCTTTTACAAAATATTTCTAGAAGAATCTGCTTAAAGTTACTGTTTCGTGAAACAACTTTAAAATATTATTAATTGTTTATAAATAATCTTGAGTAATAAATACCAGATATTATTCATTTCTTTCATAATGAGTTTTTGCAAAACTATTTCCATAAAATTAAAAATCAATTTAATCTGATATTAGTGAAATACTTTTATATGTAGTTATTATTAACAATAATTGTTACTAAATTAATTTATTTAATAAATAGTTAAATCGTTAAGTGTTAAAATAACACCAAAAAGGATTAAAATAATCCAATTTAGTGTTATTTTAATTCATTTTGGTGTTATTTTAACACCTAACGATTTACCGTGTTAATTCAATCAAAATTATTATATATTATATTATCTCACATTATTATTTATTGTATTGTATAATCATAAACTATTTATTAAATAAATTAATTTAGTAACAATTATTGTTACTTAATAACTACATATAAATTTTAAAATTCGTTGTAAATAAAAATGTTTAATTATTATTTATTATATTATATTATCTCATATTATTATTTATTGTATTGTATAATTTTATACTATTTATTAAATAAATTAATTTAGTAATAATTATTGTTAATAATAACTACATATAAAAGTATTTCACTAATATCAGATTAAATTGATTTTTAATTTTATGGAAATAGTTTTGCAAAAACTCATTATGAAAGAAATGAATAATATCTGGTATTTATTACTCAAGATTATTTATAAACAATTAATAATATTTTAAAGTTGTTTCACGAAACAGTAACTTTAAGCAGATTCTTCTAGAAATATTTTGTACAAGGAATGATTGCTTTATGTTACAAATTAACAAAGTTATCCATTTGTTAATTAATATTATTTAAACAATAAGGTTGTGAATTTTAAATTATTCTACTTTGTAACGAAATAAAAGGTTACTTATTCTAATACTATTTAACAGCAGAGAAGCTTCAATTGGTCATAAAAAATTATCATTTTTTTATATTTTTTATGACAAAAGTTGATAAATAATATCAAATTATTATTAATTTTTAGTATTTTAATAAGTTTTCTTATTAAATATACTTTTTAAGAAAGAAATATTACTTGCAAACAATAAATTAAAAAAAAATTTTCATAAAAAAGTTTTTCTGCATTAAATTGTTTATAACAAATAAGACAATTTTTTTAATTAACTTTCTATTTTTTGAAAATCTTCAGGAGAAGCTTCTTAATTAATTAAGTTAGTTTACTAATAAATATAGTGAATTTTACAAAAATTAGCCCTTGTTGTTTGAGAAAAACTTTTTTTTTTAGTTTTTATTAACAAATAAAAAATTTCAGATATTATTTATTAAAAATTGACCTCGAGAAATCGATGCGCAATTTAATAAGCTTTAATTAAAAAAATTTTTTGTTAAATTTGGTTAAAAATTGCGTCCTCTAAGTTGTTTTGTCCAAGGCAGTGTTTTTGCTCCACTGTGAAGCGGTTCAGGAGATACAGATTTATGAAAAATGACGTTTTTTACGTAAATTTTTTTTTAAATGCTTTTTACTTGATCAAAAATTGATCAAATTGGACGTTTTTATAATGAAAAGTTTTGTTTTCACACGCAGATTTTAATAAAAATATTTTTGAGATGCAAAAGCAAAATAATTTCCGATTTGGCCTGGAATGACCCATATATATATATATATATATATATATATATATATATATATATATATATATATATATATATATTTATTTATATATATTATTTATTTATTTATATATATATATTTTTATTACAAATAATAATATATAATTATGCTACAAATAATAACAAATTTTAATTAATTATTTAATAATAATAATTTATTATTGTATTTTTATGATATGCTTATTAATTAATAATTGATAATAAATTAATTAAATATTTGATGTTATTGTTGGTGAATAATGTTTTTAAAAATTTTGAAAATTTATGCAAGCTGACAGTGGAAAATTATTTAATTTTTCACGAATCATCGATACGAGTCTTTCTAAGTATCTAAATTCAAAAGATTTTTTGTAATTCATGCAAAAACGCGGCTGCACTCTACACGGAAAGAAAGTTATTATATATTAGTTATTATATTAAAAGTATTAAACTTTAATAAAAATTATACTATATTTAGTAAAGTTATATCAAATATCAAAACTTTTAACAAATTTTAATATAACTTTACTAAATTTTATATAGGTACGTTTTGCTAAAGTTTCACAGTAAAAAGAAAGTCTTATTTTAAAGCAGGAAAGCAGCCTTAAATTAAGATACAACATTTTTGTATTCTTTAACATTATAGCAGACAGTGCTGAATTTAAGACCGATCTTAAATTAAGATTTACTGTGTTAGTTTTGTTGATAGCAAAATTTTCCTTTGTCGAATTTTGTCCTACACTTGTAAAATACTTTTATAAAATTTAATAATATCTTTCCGTGTAGTGAAAATAAACACGAGTTTACACGGAAAAAATTAATTTAGTACATTTTACGAAACTAATTTTGGAATAGCGGATACGGAGAGAAGTTTAGTATAAGATAAAACAGAATCAATAGTAATATATGATGACTGCGTTTCTCGAAAACTCAAAGAAAATTCTATGGAATTCACAAATGATCGGTTGGACGTTCTAATTCAAGAGTTTTGTAAAATGTTTAGCCTGAAGCGCATGCGCCACGGAAAAAAATATTCACGGAGAAAAAAACGAATAAAGCAGAAAAAAGAATTTCTTAATGTACCAATGAGCTCTCAAGACCATTTTTTCTCGTCTTCTATAGGAGATAGATGATTGGTTCGACACATGTGACTGCCCTCTACAACGCAATGGTTCGCTTTCGCTTGGATTGGCTTATTTTATTCTGACACTAACTTAACGGAAATACGCATACATATAAACGAATTCTGACGCAACGCACATACAATATAACTCGCACTTGTAGATGAAAGAATTGAGTTTCTTTATATACTAACTGAGGAGATTAAAACTGCGCTTGTGAGAAATGTCAATATACTGAATATTAATTTTTAAAAAAATCATTTTTTTAAAAGTTATACAAAATATTTTATAGTTTTTAAAATAACATTTTTTAATTATAATTGGTTATAAAATCTCTATAAAATTTTTCAATTTGAAAAAAATAATTTTATTCTTAATTTTAAATTATAAATAAATTGCAAAAAAATTTTCAAAATTAAATTCAAATTCAAAAAATTTAAATATTAAATTGTCTAAAATTTGAAGTAATAACAGTTAAAACTAATAAAAATTAGAATAAATTAAAATTTTGAGAAATTAATATATATGTACATTTATTGTCATCGGTAAATATTATGATAAACTATAAAATTTATTGGAAAATTGGAATGTAAATTAAAGGAAATTAATAATAATTAAAAGTTTGGATTACAAAATCACATAAAAAATGTTACGAATTTGGAACAATGAAATGTGAAATACGTAAAAGAAAACAATTATCCAAATGTTACCGGCAGGTAAAGCAGTTCTCTTTTTCCTTCCACATATTATCTCTATATACAGCAGACAAGTTAATACCGACGCGACGAGAAAAGCTTCAACATATCTATTTATAACGCGACTTTTGGTACACCCCGTATAGAATTTTACGAAACTCTGTGTTCGAGAATTCACGATAGACAGCGAAGTGAAAACTCAAACCACGCGTTTTTAGATTGCACGAAACATTTTTACCATTTTCTGATAAAATGTTCACCAGAAAATACGAAACATTTCTACATTCAAGCTTGTTTTATAAATTACAACACTGGTTGCAGTTTCTCGAAAATTGTTCTGCTTAAAGTAGTGAAAGTTTCTGGGTTTTTGAAAAACTTCGTCAAGGAATCTTAAATATCCGCTAGTGCGAAATTAGTTTCGTAAAATCTGCTGAACTTATTTTTTCCGTGTATAGTGAAAGAACAGTTATATTAAATTTTTGTAACAGTGTTCTAGAACACTGCAGGAACAATGTTACTTCAAAATTCTATAACTAATTTAGAACAAATGTTACATGTCTGTTATAGAACAGATACAGAACAACTGTTCCAGAACAAATTTAGAACAAAGCTCTAGAACTGTTCTATAATAAAATTGTAACACTTATTCTAGAACACTGTTCTTTTTTTGGTCTAGAACAGTTATAGTACGTGCACACTGGGTTTCTTCTAATAACTTCAAAAATTTTCTATAGATTGTTTTCAAAAACTAATATATTATAAATGAATATTTGAAAAATTTAGAACAGAAAGATTTAACAATATTAACCGTTTCAGTTAAAAGATATAATATAATATAATATTCTAACCTAACTATTATACTTGTGTGTGAGTGCGTGTCTGTACATAGGGCTGACTATGTATTCAGTACAGTCCAAGCAAAAAAGTGCTACAGTAACTGCACCATACTATAGCATTTTATTAAAATTTACTTTTGAGAGTGACTGTCGCGAGCGTACTACCTTAATATCGCCGAAACAATTCGGTCACATAAAATTCTACAAATGAAATTCATAGCATTTGAACATTTAGAAAAATGAAAATTCCACTAAACAAAGATTCCGTTCATTGAATTTCTATTAGACAACGAATCTGAAACATAAAAAATCGATTAAATTAACTTTCCGTGAAATAATATTTGAATGAAATAATAATTACGTTAAGAAGAAATTCATTATAGAATTTTTTGTTTACTGAAAATTCGTTTAAATGAACATTTCGTTTAATAGATATTCCAGCAAATAAAAATGTCGATAAATTAAAATTCGATCTAATGTAAATTCCGTCACATAACATTTAAATTATTTAAAAAATTTGTAATATGAAAATTCGTTTATATATTAATTGAAAAATTATAGAATTTGTCTAAATAAACAATCAACTGAATTTAATATCCATTTAATAACTATAACATGAAAGAAAATTTTGTTGTAATAAAATATTAACATTTAATAATTCATTTTACTAAACATTTAGTCAATTATAAATTTTTCTGTTTAATTATTTGCATTCAATGAAAGCTGCTTAAACATAAATTCTGAAAAATGACATTTTGTTGCAATTTAAGTTTTGAAATATGCAAGTTTTAATAAATGTAAACTTTCCATTATAAACTATTTATTACCTAAAATATTTGCTAAACTATAATTCAATTTAACAAAAATTTATCAAAACAAAGTTTCTTTTCAAAATTATTTCGGTTCAATAAAAATTTATATATTATGAAATCAATTTTTTAAACATTCTCTTATTTCCATCTTCATATTAATTATTATTTTCATTCATTAGCATTAATTAAAAAAACATTGTGTTTATAAACAATTTGCAACACATTCTTATTCTTATAAAAGAAAATTACATGAAAAAGAAGTTTTGACAAATGAAATAAGGTCTATCGAATATTATACAGGATTTTTGTCGGGAATCGTCATGCGTCCCATTTAAACGTATTTTTTTCATTAAATTTTCTTAAAAAAGCTACACCATATGATGTTTTATATATTTTCTAGAATAGTTTTTAGTACAGAAAAATTGTTCCAAATTTTTTTAATTTTTTTGGTCTTAGTTTGACGGCCTGCATTTTTTAAGAAAAAAATTACACGTTAGTGCCTATAAGTAATTCTTATAGTGTAGCAAATGACTTTTAAAATAAGCCTAAGATCATTAAAAAGCTTTCATTAGTTTAGAAGTTAGAAGACTTGGGGTTATCAATTTCTTAATGTTTTATAATAATTAAATTTGGCAAATTAATAAAATCATTATTTCATATTATAAGAATATTGTAGGGTAGGGTGGGGCATTACTATTCTTGTTTGGATTTTTAGGTCTAAAAAATGTATTAAAAAAAATAAAAAATGAGTAGAACTGTTTGAAAACTTGACTTCTTAGCTACAATTTTGCTGTAACTCGATTCTGTTCCGAGCTACAGCGATTTTACGATTTTTTTATGTCGAAAAAAACGAGGGGCGAAACTATTCTTGCAGCTATTAATGATATAATACTAAAAAAATCGGACAAGTGCGAGTTGCACTCGCATTAAGATCGAGGGTTCCGTACACCAAAATAAAACTCATTTTTTATAAAAAAAAATATATATATAAGAAATATAATAAAATTGATTAAAATTAACATATATAAACTTATTGAGCTGAAATTTGGTATACATATTTCAGCTCACCAGGTTGAGATTTGTAAAAGTTAAGGGGGGGGACAGAGTCATTTTTTGCTTTTTTTTCGAAAAAATTGAATTTCTTTTCCTCCTAGTTCGCAAATATCTCTACCAATCAGGTTGGCTATATTTTTCCTGTAATCTGCACTTAAAACTGAAGATCCCTACCGAATTTCAGCTCACTAGGTTGAGATTTGTAAAAGTTAAGGGGGGGGAGCAGTGTCATTTTTTGCAATTTTTACGAAAAAATTGAATTTCTTTCACTCCTGGTTCGCAAATATCTCTACTAATCAGGTTCGCTATATTTTTTCTGTAATCTGCACTTGAAACTGAAGATCCCTACCGAATTTCAGCTCACTAGGTTGAGATTTGTAAAAGTTAAGGGGGGGACAGGGTCATTTTTAGCATTTTTTTTCGAAAAAATTGATTTTCTTTTCCTCCTAGTTCGCAAATATGTTTGTCAATCGGGTTTGCTATATTTTTCCTGTAATCTGCACTTAAAACTGAAGATCCCTACCGAGTTTCAACTCACCAGGTTGAGATTTGTAGAAGTTAAGGGGGGGACAGCCCATTTTGCGTGGCTGGGACGGATACACGAGTGATTTCATAAGGGTTCCGTCAGTACACCTATGGTGTACGGAACCCTAAAAATATAAAAATTAATTTGTTAATTCGAGGAGTTTTTCTAGTTTTTCTCTTCCAATTTCTTACCATTTTAACCTTAAAACAAACACACACACAAAAATACACTGTTTCGTAGTTTTCGCTGTTATCTGGGGGCGAATAGCTTCGCCCCAACCGCACATTTTTTGAAAAACACTTGTTTTTGAGTGAAAACAAGTAAGCCAGTATATCAAAATCACATTTGAGTATTCCTATGACAGATGGCGCCAGAAGCTCAAATGTTATGGGAATTTGGTATTAAATTAGAAGGATCCCATTAATACGTGAACAATAATACTGACTCCATATTTAACAATAACAATTATTTATTATATTTATTTAATTTGAGATATAAATTGAGGTTAACAATACCTCCGAGAAAACCTTCTTACTCTGAGCACAGCCAGACGAACAATAATCATAAGAATTGTACAGAGGAAAGTCACTAGCCACGTGATAATTAAAAGTCACTAGAATTAGGAGCAACGTTGAGTAACATAAGTCCCCACAATACTCCCCCCGTAGGTTTTAAAAAAAATTTTTGTATATAAAAAAAAATTTTTTAACAACAAACAAAAAATAATGTTGACTTAAACATTTTTCAAAAAGAATATAAAATATAAAATATAATACTGTATGTCATAAAAATATAAATTCTTATAATTTAAATAAGTAGTCTTATCACTCTGTACATATATTACACAAACAAAAAATTACGCTAAGTATTCGACGATACGTATAAATAAAATTAAAATTCTAAGTCGCAAATGTGACTTTTTTTTACGAGAATACGTTCTTAAATTAGGCTGATTATTAACACTAAGGTCTCGATTGCTGGAATCGGGTAAAGGGTCCGAATGACCATTCAAAGAATCATTCAACAATGTAGGAGGAGAACCCTGATTTTCAACCTCCATGTCTCTTGCAAAAAAGGCAGGTTTGATGTTCTCCACCGAAACGTTACGAGCAGACCCATTTACATCAATTTCGAATACCCTGTCCGAGGGTCGACTAAGAACTCTGTGAGGTCCAGAATATGGGCTCTCCAGAGATTTGCGAGCCAAAACTCGAAGAAAGACGTGCGAACACTTAGACAACTCCTTATAAACAAAGATCTTTCGCTTGTGTTTGTGCTCTACTGGAATCGGTCGAACCTCCCTCATGTGTTCTCGGAACTCCTCAAGAAAGATCTGCGGATTAGGCGAAAAATCATCCGGTAGAACAAATTCTCCCGGAATACGCAAACTAGTCCCGAAAACGAATTCCGCCGGAGATGAACCGCATTCCAAGACATTATTCCGCAACCCGAGCAAAACGGTAGACAAAATCCGAGTCCATTGACGAGTGGAATGGCACATAATTGCCGCTTTTAGGCACCGATGCCAACGCTCAACCAATCCATTCGCAGCCGGATGGTAAGCTGTTGTCCTGATTCGATTGCAACCAGTGAGTTTGAGTAAAGATCGAAATAGCTGTGATTCAAACTGGCTGCCCTGATCCGTCGTTAGAGTTTCCGGAGAACCGAACCTAGCAACCTAATTGTCCACGAAAGCACGGCAAATAGCCTCCATGTCCTTCATAGGGATCGCCTCGGGCCATATTGAAAAGCGATCAATGATCGTCAGGCAATAGCGAAAACCGTTATCGATAGGTAAAGGACCAACAACGTCCATATGAATGTGTCTAAATCGAGATTCAGGGGCAACGAACTGCGAGGGATTGAGAACTGTATGTCTGGTAACTTTCGAACGCTGGCAATCGAGACATGCCTTACACCAATTTCTAATATCACGACTCATATTCGGCCACACATAACGCTTCCGAATTATGCGATCAGTAACTTTCGCGCCAGGATGGGAAGGGTTGTGCAACATTTTAAAGATCCGCTCTCTAAAAACCTCCGGGATGAAAGGACGAAGAGTTCCGCCTCCCAATTCACAATAAATTGGACTGTTACTTGGGCCCCACAAAAGTTTTTGCAATTTCAGCGACAGATCAGATGACTGCAACACACGTTTCAGATCCTCATCGGACTCCTGAGCTTCGGCAAGTTCGGCAAGTTGGATTTGAGTCGGAATTACAATAGTTTCGACCCGGGACAAGGCGTCAGCGACCACATTCTCATCACCGGGTAAGTGTTCGATTAAAGTTGTGTACTGAGAAATAAACGACAATTGGTTTTGTTGCCGAGGAGATGCCTTTTCCGGGCGTTGTGAAAAGGCATAAACCAAAGGCTTATGATCTGTAACTATTTTGAAATTATTTACTTGAATAAGGTCCTTGAAATACTTGAGAGACTCGAAAACGGCCGTGAGCTCGCGATCATACGTACTGTAATTCAACTGTGCCGGGCTAAATTTCCGAGAAAAAAATGCCAACGGCTTCCACGAATCATCAAGAAACTGCTCCAGCACTGCGCCCATTCCCGAACTAGATGCATCGGTGACCAGACGCATTTTTGCATTCAACGATGGATGAGATATCAAAGTCGCATTGGCCAAATCACTCTTCACCTGATCGAAAGCGGCCTCCGCGAGGGAGTTCCAAGGAATTTTACGTTTATCGTTCTTTTTAGAATCCTTAAGGAAACTGTTCAAAGGACCCTGAACTTGCGCTGCGTTCGGAATGTTACGGCGATAAAAATTCACAAGACCAAGGAATCTTCGAAGCTCTACAACAGTTTCAGGTTTTGGAAATTCCAAAATTGCTTTTACCTTCTCAGACGTTGGTCCAATACCATGTTCAGAAATTAAATATCCCAGGAATTCAAGCTCCACCTGCCCGAAAACACATTTCGAAAAATTGATTCGCAGACCGAAGTCCTTGAGGCGCTGAAATACAGTCCTCAGATGGTTCTCATGCTCCTCTTCATTTGAGGACGCAATGAGAACATCGTCGACGTAGGCAAACACAAAATCCAATCCGTCCAAAGCTCGATGGATAAATCTTTGAAAAGTCTGGCTAGCGTTGCGCAGACCGAATGTCATCACCACAAATTCGAAAAGACCGAATGGGGTGACAACAGCCGTTTTCTCGATATCTTCGGGCGAAATTGGGATCTGGTGATATGCCGCCTCAAGATCAAGTTTTGAAAAGATTTTCATACCCGAATCCAGCAATCAAAACGTAATTCGAGTCACACAACATAAAATAGCCGAATACAAAATAGAGAAAACAAGAAATTTTAAAGAAGCAAGAACAAAAATATTGTTGTCACTATCGCTAAATAAAATATTTCTAATAAAATATTCTCAAAGTCGCAGTTAAATTATTGAAAAACAAATAGACAAAAATATAACATTATCAGAAATGTCATTGAAGGTCGTAATTTTAAATTTTTCAAAAGTATTATAATTTTCAAACTAATAAAAGAAAGAAAAAAATTTACGTTAGTTAATTACAAATAATTTTAAATCATTCGTAAAGATGACGCAATAAAAAGTAGAATTGCAATCATTACATAAAATGATACAACGAAAATTATGTTATCAACCCACATGGGTGTAGTCAGAACAATTCTCATTTTGAAAACAATTCTTTGAACAATAGATTGTAAAAAAAAAATAATTTTTAAATAAAAAAAATTTTTAATATAGAATTCTTTGAATATTTTTCTAAAATTTTCACGAATAGTATAAAATCGCAAAAAAAAGAAAATGTTATATCAAAAGATAATGCGCGGAAGCACAATTAAAAAGAAAAATAACTTACGTCAAAAGATACGTTAAAAAAACAAATAAAAGCGATAAAGATTGAATACATAAGGAATCGTCCCTCGAGATAGATGCAGCCGGTATATGAGATGTACAGTTCCATCCAAAATAAAGTCCTTCAATCCAATTGGCGCCAAAAGTTAGAGTCGTCAGGAACCAGGCCTCGTAATTGAACTCCAGAATATACGCCGTGAAATTTGAAAAGAAGGGACATATAAGGGGACAGAATATTTTGAAACTGTTATATTGCACTCAGGAAGGAAAAATTCGCATACCTGTTAGCATAGGCAGGAGTGGTATGCCCAGTAAAAAAAGAAGTATTGAGTGGAGCGTTTAGGAATTGAGTGAAGCTCTGAGCCAATACGGATTCGAGTAAAAACCGTATTGGGACGTTTGACTCAATCTTTTTTTCATCCGCCGAATACGGTCTTATTTTAGCATTAAAATTAAAATCACATGAGCAGAGTACACATTATAAATTGAAAGCACAATTGTCCTGGAATGTAAAAATGCCGATTTAGATAAAAAACTGTGAATATTTTTTATTTTTTGTTAAAAATTGGTAAAAGCAAAGTTTGACAAGCGCGACTGATTTTACCATGTAAATAAATGAAGTGGCAAGTTTAAATGGACTAAAAGAAATCTTCTGTTACCGACAGAAAGTTCCTAGAAAACAATGAAATTTCATTGTTTTGTTGAATTTACCACAATTCTCTAGGAACTTTCTGTTGGTAAAAGTAGATTTCTTTTAGTCCATTTCGTCCATTTAAACTTACCACTTCATTTATTCACATGGTAAATTCAGTTGCGCTTGTCAAACTTTGCTTTTACCAATTTTTAACAAAGAATAAAAAATATTCACAGTTTCTTATCTAAATCGGCATTTTTACATTCCAGGACAATTGTGCTTTCAATTTATAATGTGTACTCTGCTCATGTGATTTTAATTTTAATGCTAAAATAAGACCGTATTCGGCGGATGAAAAAAAGATTGAGTCAAACGTCCCAATACGGTTTTTACTCGAATCCGTATTGGCTCAGAGCTTCACTCAATTCCTAAACGCTTCACTCAATACTTCTTTTTTTACTGGGTGCCTATGCGCCGTTTCAAAAAGCATTTCACAGATCAGCTGAACATCCTTCGAGGTTGAAAAACAAATTTTGTAACAACGAATATTCTGCCTTGCATAACAAAAAATAAAATTCGTTTGGATCTCCTCTCTGTTGGTGAATCCTTTATAAAACTGGCTTAATTAAAAATTACCGGCACAGGTAATTGGTTAACTCCAAAATGGCTGGCACATGGCATGACCTCATGGCAAATATATTTTCCAAAAATGATGACTTAAAATCACTTATTTCCTCGGAAATATTGCCAGGGATTAATCAAGGAATTTTTTTTCAACAGAAAATTACTTGAGATTTTTTTAGATTTCTCATACTAACAGAGATAATCTCGAGTACAAAAAATTGTATTGTCACACTCACTCCGACGCGAAGATCACGTCGGGGTCACCACTATGGGAATTTGGTATTAAATTAGAAGGATCCCATTAATACGTGAACAATAATACTGACTCCATATTTAACAATAACAATTATTTATTATATTTATTTAATTTGAGATATAAATTGAGGTTAACAATACCTCCGAGAAAACCTTCTTACTCTGAGCACAGCCAGACGAACAATAATCATAAGAATTGTACAGAGGAAAGTCACTAGCCACGTGATAATTAAAAGTCACTAGAATTAGGAGCAACGTTGAGTAACATAAAGGAGCATTCAGACCTCTGCAGGCTGTCTGGCTGCGCAGCCAGAAGCAATAAGAGTAAGGGAGAAGGTGTAATAAATTTGAATTTCCTTACTCTCTTACTCTTGTACGTCACCATGGCAACCTGCAGGCAGACAGACAGGCTGCAGAGGTCTGAACGCTCCATAAGTCCCCACAATGTGTCGTACAATGTTCATTGCACATGACAAGTATACAGTGTAAAAGGGACTTCAATTGGATGAATAGTTTTCTCTCCAGGACTAAAGAATAGTTTCGCCCCGCGAATAGTAATGCCCCACCCTACCCTACTTCTTCAAAATTATTTTCATCATTTCAATTCAATTATTATTTTTAAGAATTTTTAACTAAAATTCTTCTTTAAATCAATTAATTTTCGAAAAAGTTCTTTGACAGTTTTTAAATCCATTTGTTTACAATATTCAATTTTACGAATTTAAATTATTCGTAAATTCTTTAATTTAATATATATTAAAAAATAAAAACTTCAAATAATATAAAAAAAATCCAATTAAACTTTTTCAAAAAAATTAATTAAAAAATTCAATTATTTCTAAAAATGCACACTTTATTTCTTTTAATATTCAATTATTATCTAAAATTTTAACTGAAATACATTTTTAAGTCAATTTTTATTAAATAATTCGACGAGAACTCAATTATTTAAATACAAAAATAAATTATTTATTGAATAATTAAATTCTCATAAAGAATTTAATCAACAAGTTTTTAAGCAATTAAATTCTTTCGACAAATTATTATGTAAAATTTTAACTAAAATTCATTTTTAAATCAATTTTTATTAGAAAATTCTACAAGAATTCAATTATTTAAATACAAAAATAAATAATTTATTAATTGAATGTTTCTTAAAATTGAATGCTCGTAAAGAATTTTATCAAATAGGGTAAGTGTGGGTATTTCTGCGAATTTTTAGTGTAGGTTAACTTTGCGAAGCTCGTCTAAGTTTACGAAAAAATGAAATGCAGTTTTTTCAATTACAAATTAAAGTTCAATTATTATATTTTCCAAATCATTAAACTCAATCAAATTTTGTTAATTATTTGTATTTAAAAAAGTAAATTAAAAACTAATTTTCAACACATGTATTATTGTTGACGCGCGAGTATTAGGGTACAGTCCTATGTTGAGCAGAAAACACAATGCAAAGCAGAATTTCGTGAGAGTGGAAAGGATAGTGATATTTGACTATCTCTCTTGCACTCATGAAATTCTGCTTTGCATTCTGTTTTCTGCTCAGCATGAAACTGCATCCTTATTGTGTGACATTTATGAAGGAAATACCAATTATTGTGCGAGTATTAAAGCAGAAAATCAAGTGTCGTACACTGAGAAAAGACCGATACGTAATAGTTCCCGCTAGACGTCGCTATGAGCTACTCTGCTTGTCGTGTTTGAGTTGTTCCGAATCGGGTGCTGAGACTCCCCGATCCAGTCAAACATTGTTCTCGCATGTGAGAAAACAACTGGTGGCAAACACTGAAAGTTCTGCGTAATCTCGCTTCAGGACGTTCCACGTTTCGCATCGGGGCTTGAGACATCCCGATTCGAGGGTTCACATAAAAACATTCAAAAGTACAACTCAAGGCTCGCACGGGACGTATTAGTTCCCGGACTTCTCTCAGTGTATACCGCGCTGGTTGTCAAAAAAGAGGTTATGTTTAGTATGCGTTGCGCAGTAAACGTATTTAAAAATCGCAATAATACTTACATGCCAGGGAGTAAGACTAAGGAGACGGAACTAATGCTATGGAAGTGAAACCATTCGTCGCATTGAAACTATACGTAAGACTGAAAATTATGGTTTTCGCGCATGCGCACATGCAATATATTTGTCTCTGTCTTTCTCAGTAACTCAGATGCGACTGAGAAAATCATGATAAGCTACAAGTTGAGAAGGTTATGTTTAATGTTTGTGAATGTTGTGCGTTTCAGAAAATATTATTAATAATAACTATTAATAAATTAAAAAAAATTAATTTAATAAATATACATGTGCATACAGAAATATATACTAAAGAGTGTATATTTTTTAGTGATAAGTAATATATTAATAATATAATGAAATATTTATAAATGTTCAGAATAAATTTTTTTGGTATATAACTACAAAGTGTTTTATTCTTTGTGAAAACAATTGAACAATTCCTAAATAAATAATATTTACGAATTTGTAATTTACTTTAATTATATACTTTATAAATAAACAGCTTTAAATGTCACATATGAGTTATCAATAAGTTAATTTATTCGTTTGTCGATCATTGTAATATGATGTTTTGCATCCTGGTATGCAACAAACCATAATTTTGTAATTTTATTTTAAGAATCATATGTCAAAACATAACCATAACCTATTGATATGTTTTTGTTTTCTCACTTGCTCATATTTCACGATATAAAAAGAGAGGGCAATATGCGCATGTACTGCGCATGCGCGCGGAGCATAAGTTTTGTCATTCTGCAATATAGTTCCCCTACAGAAAAAGGTTTCATTTTTGAGAGACTTCACACAGTCAGTTCAGTCTCCTTAGTCTTACTCCCTGTTACATGCAGTAAAAATTCTGCTACTAATATAGTTTTAAGTATTATTAATTGAAAATCAATTAAAGATGGGTAAATTAATATATTTTTCAAATAATAAAGTGTACTTTTTGCTTCCTCGCGAGGAAGCTTTGTAGTCGTTTAATTTACAAAATTTTTAAAAATCCTTTTAACAAATTTTCTTCTATATAGGACTATGTTATAAAAGACCATGAACAATTGTCCGGATGTATGTATAGATGTGTGTATGTGTGTGTGTGTGTGGATCCCGATTTTTGTGAACACGATAACTCGAAGAGGTTTTAACAAATTTGGCTAAAATTTACCAGGTATGTTTATCATAAAAATATCTCGAAATGGATTGATAAACTTTAAAAAATTCTCAGAAAAAAAATTTTTTTTGACTTTTTTTAAAAAAAATTTTTTTTTCAAAATTTTTTTTTTAATTTGGTTATTGAAGTTAATATATAATAAAATCTTATTTTTTGCATCAAAACGAATCGATTGGTATATAAGAAGTATAAATTGTATGAAAATTTACAGAGTTAAGGGGCACACCTAGTGTGAGTGACTGAGAAAAACGTCGATTTTTAGGAATTTTTTTCAGGGAAATTATTGCATCTAATTTTTTTTAAAGTTTTGTACATGTATATTTGTATAAATAGTGAACATTTTGTAATTTTTTCAAAGAAAAATATCTTTTTTTTAAAGAGTTATTCGCTATATCCAAAAAAAAAACAGTTTTCCCACTGCTGCAGTTATTGCGGCCTTCTGAGTGACTGAAATAAAAACAAGTTGTAAATCCAGATGTTCATTACATAAACATTTTGCTTCCTCTTTACGATCAGCAAAAAAAATTTGCTTCCTCGTGAAGGAAGCATTAACGATAAATATATTTCATTTTTAAATCATTTTTAATACAATTTAACATTTATAAAATAAAGTTCATTCGTCTTAATAGAAAGAATAAAATTTTCTTATACAGTAATATGAATCTAAATAAACAAAAAAATTTTTAGTTAAAAAGTGAATTTTTCAACTTTAATTGTAATTAATTCTATAATTTTCAATAGAATATATACTTTATATACATCAATCGATTCGTCTTGATGCAAAGAATAAGATTTTTGATTTATTTTTTAATAAATAATAACATTCTATTGTACAGCAACATGATTTTTAAGAAAGAATGAATTTTTATTAAAAGTGCAAATTTTTTGTCTATAATATTGGTTTTAATTCTATAAATTTAAGTAAAACATATACTTTATATATACCAATCGATCCGTCTTGGTGTAATGAATAAGATTTTAGAAATAAATGAGTAAGATTTTCTTACACAGCAACATAATTTTGCGGAAAGAACTAATTTTTTTGATAAAAATGCGATTTTTTCAGCTTTAATTGTGATTAACTCTATAAATTCTCATACAATTTATACTTCTTATATACCAATCGATTCGTCTTGATGCAAAGAATAAGATTTTATTATATATTAACTTCAATAAACAACATAAAAAAATTAGAAACTTAAAAAAAAGTCAAAAAAAAAATTTTTTTTGAGAATTTTTTAAAGTCTATCAATCCATTTCGAGATATTTTTATGATAAATATACCTGGTAAATTTTACCCAAATTTGTTAAAACCTCTTCGAGTTATCGTGTTCACAAAAATCGGGATCCACACACACACACACACACACACACACACATACATACATACATACATTCATCCAGACAATTGTTCAGGGTCTTATATAACATAGTCCCATATAGAAGAAAATTTGTTAAAAGGATTTTTAAAAATTTTGTAAATTAAACGACTACAAAGCTTCCTCACGAGGAAGCAAAAACCAAAAAGATTATTAAACTAGAAGATATTTGCCGTACAATGAGGCTCCAGTTTTTTGATTGGATGAAAAATAAAATTTTGGGATGCCAAAAACCATAGAATTTTTTTGGCGAAATTTAAAAGCTTTTTTCAAAACTCCGCCATTTTGTTGCAATTCAATATTTTTTGACATTCGAGGGTCATTGTACGGCAAATATCTTCTAGTTTAATAATGTTTTTGGTTTTTTTTGATTTAGGTCACTGAGAAGGCCGCAATCACTGCAGCAGTGGGAGAACTTTTTTTTCGGATACTCAGGAGATAGCGAATAACTTTTTTAAAAAAAGATATTTTTTTTGAAAAAATTATAAAATGTTCACTATTTATACAAATATACATGTACAAAACTTAAAAAAAATTAGATGCAATAATTTCCCTGAAAAAAATTCCTAAAAATCACCGTTTTTTTCAGTCACTCACACTAGGTGTGCCCCTTAATCACAATTAAAGCTGAAAAATTCGCGTTTTTATCAAAAAATGAGTTCTTTTCGCAAAATTATGTTGCCATATAAGAAAATCTTACTCATTTGTTTCTAAAATCTTATTCTTTGGACCAAGATGGATCGATTGGTATATATAAAGTATATATTGTATTTAAATTTATAGAATTAAAACCAATTATAGAAAAAAAATTGCACTTTTAATAAAAATTCATTTTTCTTAAAAATCATGTTGCTGTACAATAAAATGTTATTATTTATTGAAAAATAAATCAAAAATCTTATTCTTTGCATCAAGACGAACCGATTGATGTATGTAAAGTATATATTCTATTGAAAATTATAGAATTAATTACAATCAAATTTGAAAAATTCACTTTTTTACTAAAAATTTTTTGTTTATTTAGATTCATATTACTGTATAAGAAAATTTTCTTCTTTCTATTAAGACGAATGAACTTTATTTTATAAATGTTAAATTGTATTAAAAATGATTTAAAAATGAAATATATTTATCGTTAATGTTTCCTTCACGAGGAAGCAAATTTTTTTGCTGATCGTAAAGAGGAAGCAAAATGTTCATATAATGAACATCTAGATTTACAACTTGTTTCATTAGTAACACTGAAACATGTATACTATAGTGAATATTGGAAATATCAATAGCTTTTAATATGCATTCATGACTGACATATTTGATAATTTCACAGAATTCTGTCATAATATATTTTAAATTTAAATAAATAAATTAATAATTGTCGGAATGTACAATTTTATGAGCTATTCCATGAAGTAAGATTTAATATAATTTTTGTAATTTATTATGTATTTTGAAAAAGTTACAATAAGGCTCGCGCTGCAGTCTGGAATCGGTGTTACATTAAAGCTTCGATCATTGCTGCTCTCGCTGATTCACTCATGCTCAATCAATGTTGACCAATGCTCGGCCAATCTTTATAAAGCCTGAACTCGGCGTCACTTCGCGCCTGGGTAGGCGTATATTTCAAAATGAAAATAATAATTTTTTAAACATCGCATAATTGTGTCACTCGCAGGAATACCCACACTTACCCTAAACTTTCAAATAAGTAAATTTTTTCGACGAATTTTCTTTTACAAAATTTTTAAAAATAATTACATTTTTCAAAAAATTTGTTTAAAATTGTATTAAAAATGATTGAAATTCTGCGATGAATGTTATTATTTGTGAAAACAATTGAATCCCTGTTAAAAATTTGATTATTTATAGAAGTAATTAAATTTCTGCAAAGAATTTTATTACTCTTGAAAATAATTTATTTTCTGTAAAAATTTGTAACTTCTCCAAAATTATATATTTTTCAGTTTTTTTTAAGTAAAATTCTTCTATAAATCCATTATATGTATAATAATTTTTGAAAAAGTACTTTGAGAATTTTCAAATTTATTTGTTTACAATTCAATTTTACAAAATTTCAATTATTAGGAAATTCTTCACTTAAATATATACAGGCAAACCTCGCTACGGCGGACTTCTATACGGCGGAAACTCGCCAGGTAGAAGTAGAAGGGATTATATCAGTGAGAGTTGTGACTGTGTGAGTGCCATGAAATTCAGGGCCGAAAAGTTTCGAATTTTAATTTTTATACGGATGGTTTTTTATTTAAATTATTTAATTTATATTTAATTCATAATTTTTGTTTATTTTGTGATATATTTCATATATTATAAAAAAAAACATGAAAAATAATAAAATAAATAGAATAACAAATCAAAGTAATTTAAAAAAAATAATTATGTTTAAAATTCATCGCAAAAATTAAATTATTTTTTATAAATAATAAAATTCTCCTGAGGAATTCAATTATTTTCAATACAATTTTAATAAACTTTAAAAATCAAATATTTAAAATTACCTATTAACAGACACGATTATTTTAAAAAGTTGAAAAAATTCTTTGTATAATTCAATTACTTTAAAAATTTTCAATTATAACTATTAAAGAAACTCCATTATTTTAAAAAAGTTTAAAAATATTCTTCAAAAGAATTTAATTAAGATTTTTCTAAATTTCAATTAAATATTTCGCGAGAATTTTCATAAATAATACAATTCTGCGAAGGAATTCAATTATTCTCAAATTTTTTGACAAAATTCTTTTCAAGAATTCAATGATTTTTAAAACATATTTTTAAATAAGGTTATTAATAAATTAGCATAACTTCTATTTCATATTTTAAGATCAAATGATTTAAAATGGTTGATACATCCCTGAACGTTCACTCAGGGAACTCATTTTAACGAACCTCTCTACGGGGAATCGTCTAATTGCTTTCCGCCGCACAGTGGGGCAAAAAACACTGCCTTGGACAAAACAACTTAGAGGACGCAATTTTTAACCAAAATTAACAAAAAATTTTTTTAATTAAAGCTTATTAAATTGCGCATCGATTTTTAATAAATAATATCTGAAATTTTTTATTTGTTAATAAAAACTAAAAAAAAAAGTTTTTCTCAAACAACAAGGGCTAATTTTTGTAAAATTCACTATATTTAATAGTAAACTAACTTAATTAATTAAGAAGCTTCTCCTGAAGATTTTCCAAAAATATAAAGGTTAATTAAAAAAATTTTCTTATTTGTTATAAACAATTTAATGCAGAAAAACTTTTTTATGAAAAATTTTTTTAATTTATTGTTTGCAAGTAATATTTCTTTCTTAAAAAGTATATTTAATAAGAAAACTTATTAAAATACTAAAAATTAATAATAATTTGATATTATTTATCAACTTTTGTCATAAAAAATATAAAAAAATGATAATTTTTTATGACCAATTGAAGCTTCTCTGCTGTTAAATAGTATTAGAATAAGTTACCTTTTATTTCGTTACAAAGTAGAATAATTTAAAATTCACAACCTTATTGTTCAAATAATATTAATTAACAAATGGATAACTTTGTTAATTTGTAACATAAAGCACTCATTCCTTTTACAAAATATTTCTAGAAGCATCTGCTTAAAGTTAAATAATTTTGATTGAATTAACACGGTAAATCGTTAGGTGTTAAATTAACACCAAAATGAATTAAAATAACACTAAATTGGATTATTTTAATCCTTTTTGGTGTTATTTTAACACTTAACGATTTAACTATTTATTAAATAAATTAATTTAGTAACAATTATTGTTAATAATAACTACATATAAAAGTATTTCACTAATATCAGATTAAATTGATTTTTAATTTTATGGAAATAGTTTTGCAAAAACTCATTATGAAAGAAATGAATAATATCTGGTATTTATTACTCAAGATTATTTATAAACAATTAATAATATTTTAAAGTTGTTTCACGAAACAGTAACTTTAAGCAGATTCTTCTAGAAATATTTTGTAAAAGGAATGAGTGCTATTTGTTACAAATTAACAAAGTTATCCATTTGTTAATTAATATTATTTGAACAATAAGGTTGTGAATTTTAAATTATTCTACTTTGTAACGAAATAAAAGGTAACTTATTCTAATACTATTTAACAGCAGAGAAGCTTCAATTGGTCATAAAAAATTATCATTTTTTTATATTTTTTATGACAAAAGTTGATAAATAATATCAAATTATTATTAATTTTTAGTATTTTAATAAGTTTTCTTATTAAATATACTTTTTAAGAAAGAAATATTACTTGCAAACAATAAATTAAAAAAAATTTTCATAAAAAAGTTTTTCTACATTAAATTGTTTATAACAAATAAGACAATTTTTTTAATTAACTTTCTATTTTTGGAAAATCTTCAGGAGAAGCTTCTTAATTAATTAAGTTAGTTTACTAATAAATATAGTGAATTTTACAAAAATTAGCCCTTATTGTTTGAGAAAAACTTTTTTTTTTAGTTTTTATTAACAAATAAAAAATTTCAGATATTATTTATTAAAAATCGACCTCGAGGAATCAATGCGCAATTTAATAAGCTTTAATTAAAAAAATTTTTTGTTAAATTTGGTTAAAAATTGCGTCCCCTAAATTGTTTTGTCCAAGGCAGTGTTTTTTGCCCCACTGTGCGTCTTAAGCTTATCTAGCTATAGATAAGCGAGGGGGCCCTCGCGTCGTGTGGGCTTGATGGGGGCTTTTCCCACACGGGCCCGTGCAGAAAAATGGTGAGGGCCCCCGGCGGGGCCCTCGTGGATTGCCCTCTTGCCATGTGGAACCCGCAGGGGCAATCCACGCGGAGCCCTCGAAGGCGTGACATGCTTTCCCTCATGGGTGCCCTCGAGAAAAATCCTCATGGATTCCATATGGATTTTCCACGCGGTGCCCTCGTGGATTTCATAAAATGCCCTCAACTTAATTTTCAATTAAAGTAATAAATTAATTATTTATTAATAACAAATTAGTCCAATTATTGACAAATAACATTCTTATTTAACAATTTTTACTTTTTTAATTAAATCGTGACCAAAAAAAAAAAAAAAATCTGACGCACGCGGGAATTGAGCCTACGGCCTAGTGACTACCAGACAACACTCTTACTGCTATGCTACGGGACCTACTTGAAAATTATTGCTTTAATGTAGGTGACTTGCTGACTTGCTTTTGATGATTCAATAAATTATTTATTAACACTAATACACCATGACAAATAAATAAATAGTTTAATAATAATAATAACAATATCAATAATATAATAATAGACCATACATATTTATAAATTAATATTTTTATAATTTCAAAAAAAAAAATGTCAAAACATTTGTGTTAAAAACGCGTTTTTCATAGTTTAAAATCATTATAAACATTAATTTTTTTATGTAAAAAAATTTTTTTTTTTTGGACTTAGAAATTTTTTCTAGTTAATGATGTGGGCAATCCATGAGGGCCCTCGCGTGGGCCCTCATGGATTTGCCCTTAGGTAAATTCAATATTTTCAAAAAAAGTAACATTAAATATTTGTTAAAAACGTGTTTTTCATTGTTTAAAATCACTATAAACATTAATTTGTTGATAAAAAAAATTTTTTTTTTGGACTTAGAAATTTCTTCTAGTTAATGATGTGGGCAATCCATGAGGGCCCTCGCGTGGGCCCTCATAGATTTGCCCTTAGGTAAGTTCAATATTTTCAAAAAAAGTAACATTAAACATTTGTTAAAAACGTGTTTTTCATTGTTTAAAATGATAGTAAACAATAATTTTTTGTTGGAAAAAAAATTTTTCGTTTGGACTTAGAAAAATGGTTGAGCAGGGCATTCATAATGGCTAAGAGCAGGGGCCCTGCTGGTGCCCTCGTAAATTTCCATAACTTTGTGATAGGATTTCTGGAAAAATGTCACTTAATGTTTATTTCAGGTGCTTTGAAACGTAATTTAATGCATTCTGAACTAAAATTTTTTAACAAAAAAATTTTTTTTTTAAACTTAGATAAATTTTTGAGCAGGGCAACCGTAAGGGCAAAGGACGGGGCCCCTGCTGGTGCCTTCGTGGATTTCTCCTCATGGATTTTCCACGAGGGCCCCCGACGGGGGGCCCGGAGCTGTGGGGCTCGAACGTGGCTTTTTCCACACGGGTATTAAAAGTTAAATTTCAAAAAAAATAAATAACGAAATATGATCCAGAAGAATTATTTAAACTTCAAATGTTAACGTTTATTTGGGTAATATGAAACATGTATTGCAGATTTTTGAAAATTTGTTCTTTAAAGAACTATCATAACAATTTTAAATTTTTTAAAATCACAAAATTTTTGACTGAAAATTAATGAAATACAAAAAATAAATAATCCACTCCCGTGTGGAAAAAGCCACGTTCGAGCCCCACAGCTCCGGAGCCCCCGTCGGGGGCCCTCGTGGAATATCCATGAGGAGAAATCCACGAAGGCATCAGCAAGGGCCCCGTTCTTTGCCCTTACGGTTGCCCTGCTCAATAATTTATCTAAGTTTTAAAAAAAAAGTTTTTTGTTAAAAAACTTCAGTTTAGAATGCATTAAATTACGTTTCAAAGCACCTGAAATAAACATTAAGTGACATTTTTCCAGAAATCCTATCACAAAGTTATGGAAATTTACGAGGGCACCAGCAGGGCCCCTGCTCTTAGCCATTATGAATGCCCTGCTCAACAATTTTTCTAAGTCCAAACGAAAAATTTTTTTTACAACAAAAAATTATTGTTTACTATCATTTTAAACAATGAAAAACACGTTTTTAACAAATATTTAATGTTACTTTTTTTGAAAATATTGAACTTAAGGGCAAATCCATGAGGGCCCACGCGAGGGCCCTCATGGATTGCCCACATCATTAACTAGAAAAAATTTCTAAGTCCAAAAAAAAAAATTTTTTTTACATAAAAAAATTAATGTTTATAATGATTTTAAACTATGAAAAACGCGTTTTTAACACAAATGTTTTGACATTTTTTTTTGAAATTATAAAAATATTAATTTATGAATATTTATGGTCTATTATTATATTATTAATATTATTATTAAAATATTTAATTATTTGTCATGGTGTATTAGTGTTAATAAATAATTTATTGAATCATCAAAAGCAAGTCAGCAAGTCACCTACATTAAAGCAATAGTTTTCAAGTAGGTCCCGTAGCATAGTGGTAAGAGTGTTGTCTGGTAGTCAGTAGGTCGTAGGCTCAATTCCCGCGTGCGTCAGATTTTTTTTTTTGGTCACGATTTAATTTAAAAAAGTAAAAATTGTTAAATAAGAATGTTATTTATCAATAATTGGACTAATTTGTTATTAATAAATAATTAATTTATTAATTTAATTGAAAATAAAGTTGAGGGCATTTTATGAAATCCACGAGGGCACCGCGTGGAAAATCCATATGGAATCCATGAGGATTTTCCTCGAGGGCACCCATGAGGGAAAGCATGTCACGCCTTCGAGGGCTCCGCGTGGATTGCCATTATGGATTCCACATGGCAAGAGGGCAATCCACGAGGGCCCCGCCGGGGGCCCTCACCATTTTTCTGCACGGGCCCGTGTGGGAAAAGCCCCCATCAAGCCCACACGACGCGAGGGCCCCCGGCGGGGGCCGACGAGGGCTGATCCATGTGGGCAAATCCATGAGGGCCACGCCGAGGGCCCGCATGGATTGCCCACATCATTGACTTGCAAAAATTTCAAAGTCCAAACAAAAAATATTTTTTTACAACAAAAAATTAATGTTTATAATGATTTTAAACTATGAAAAACACGTTTTTAACAAATATTTAATGTTACTTTTAAAAAAATATAAAACTTACATGAGGGCAAATCCTTGAGGGCCCACGCGAGGGGCCCGCATGGATCGCCCACATCATTGACTTGCAAAAATTTCTAAGTCCAAAAAAACAATTTTTTTACAACAAAAAATTAATGTTTATAATGATTTTAAACAATGAAAAACACGTTTTTAACAAATATTTAATGTTACTTTTAAAAAAATATAAAACTCACATGAGGGAAAATCCTTGAGGGCCCACCCGAGGGCCACGCCGGGGGCCGACGAGGGCGCCCGCGTGGATCGCCCATGCGGGCGCCCTCATCGATCACCATGTCGTTTTCATGAGGGGCCTCGCCTGGATCTCCCACGTGGGCCCCTCATGGATGTGGGTGATCCATGCGGGCCCCCGGCGTGGGCCGACACCACTTTTCCACACGGGACTTTATAAAAGTAATTAAATTTTTGTCAAGAATTTTATTAAAATGTTTGAAAATTTTATTATTTCTGAAGATAATTGAAATTTTAAAGAGAATTTTTTAAATTTTTGAACATAGTTGAATTTACAGACTTATTTTGTGTCCTATTGGTGGGTATTCTAAATAACTTAGAATATTTAAAATAACAAGAATTAATTTTATGAAAAATTATTTTTTCCTCTAGACTGCAGACAAAGTGAAACATTTCTATCGATGCTACGCAATTAATCGTCATAAAATGACGATTTTGACACCATCATGTCACGCGGAAACTTACAGTCCCGACGATAATAGATTCGATCATCGGCCTTTTCTTTATAATCATACTTGGAAATGGCAATTTAACGCCATCGATTATCAGGCAAGTTACGTTATCTAATTTTATACAAAATTAGATAAGATTTTTAAAAATAAAAATATTAATATCCTAAAGTTGACAAAAAGAAGTAAAAACAAATTTTTTTCAGGTGCAACAATTGAATAGTGATGAGAAATCGCCGAGAAGACGTAAAAATCCACCTCAAGTACCTCCAAAAACAAGACAGTTACCAATGACCACTGTCATTAGTAGTGAGTAGATTATAGAACTTTTAGAAAAGAAAATTAAAACCGTTTATTATTAATAAAATTCATTATATTTAATCTATAACTAAATTAAAAGGACGAAAGAAAGTAAAAACTGTATTTTTAAAATATGTAAGTACACTTTAAAAAAATCTACTATAAATATTTAAAAATTCAGTAAAGAGTTGTAGATTTAGAAAAATTGAATTTCAAAAATTTTATGTTCGTTTCAATTTGAATTCAACATTTGAAAGAAAAATAAAAGAACATTTATTTTGTTGCAGATAAGAAACATCCGGGAATTATTGTTTAAATTAAAAATTGTTTATTTTTCGACCTGAACTTTATTTTTTAAACAGAACAAAAAGGGATTTTTTTGTTCCTTTTGAAAAAAAAAATTTTGTAAATACTCTTTATGTATTTTGTATTTTTCACTGAATAAAATAGTATTATTATTGTATTAATAGTTTTTGATTTATTACATGGAAAGTATCTGAAATTGCTGGTGAAAATTTAATTAACTATAATAATCTTCGTATTTAATTCTTTCATTATGTCTGTCGATACTTTGAAGTTAGTTTTTGTGTATGCTTTTGTTTGTTTTTTTCTTGAAAAAATATTGTTTGACAAATCGAAAATATGCACGTATTTTATTCACGATTAAGGGGTTAGGCCACTGTAAACGCCAAAAAAACACCAGTTTTCAAGAATTTTTTTTTGTTGAAAGAAAAGCGTATACAATTATAATAATGTAGTATGTTATTAGTCGTATATTGAACTAAAACAATGTAAATTTTCAACAACAAAAAATACACAATAGCGGAGTTACGGACATTTTAATAAAATGCTTTTTTAAGAGGCGTTTCTCATAAAAAAGTCGAAAAATGAACATTTTTGTTTTTTGAATTTTTTTTTCCATTTTTAAAAATAATAATCTAAATTTTTTAAATATTAAAATTGATGTATTTTTACAACAAAAAATATTTTTACATCTAAATAATTATTGAATTAAGCGTTTGTCACAGTGTGATGAAGTTGACTCTGAAAAAATAAATCGTTTTGCGGTAGACACAATTGAGCGGCTGGATCGTAGAAGGGCACGTACATTTTTCTCGGCCGAAATCTAAGTCCCCTGAACAGTCAAAATTCAACTTCTGATTTTTAATATTTTAAATACACATCCTTATAGAAAATTTCATTCCGCATCTTTTTTTCTTATGAAATTTTTTTCTATCTATTTCCGTTTTCAAAATATTTGGAAAAAACTGTTTTTTTGAAAACTGTAAATTCAATGACATTTTTCACTTCAACTCGCGATATTTAAGACAATTTTAAAAATTTTTCAATGAAACAAAAAAGAAAATACGTCTTAAGGTATTCTACGAATGCTAAAAAAAGAAAAAAGTGGCTTTGTTTATAAACAAAATTGTTATTAATTTTTTTCTTCATTAATGTAAAAATCACGAACTACAATCTTCACGGCTCTCGTTTAACGGGCGAATTTTGAGTAACAGAGAACTTTCAGTGAAAAAGTTGTTCATTATGATCCAAAAAAGTTTTCTGGAAAATCATAAGGCTAATAAATAATTATTGTCGAAATGGTGAATGTTTAAAGTTGCTAGCGACCAAACGTATAGCACGCGTCACTCGCCATACGTGCTTGTGAGTGTTGTTTCATAGGTTATGGCCAGTGGCGCGTGCTACACGTTTAGCTGCTAGCAACTTTAAACATTCACCATTTTGACACTAATTATTTATTTGCCTTATGATTTTCCAGAAAACTTTTTTGGATCATAATGAACAACTTTCTCACTGAAAGTTCTCTGTTACTCAAAATTCGCCCGTTAAACGAGAGCCGTGAAGATTCTAGTTCGTGATTTTCACATTTATAAAGCAAAAAATTAATAACAATTTTGTTTATAAACAAAACCACTTTTTTCTTTTTTTATCATTCGTAGAATACCTTAAGACGTATTTTCTTTTTTGTTTCATTGAAAAATTTTTAAAATTGTTGTTTTGTATCTTGAAATAATCAAGGATTTTGAAATAAAAATAATATTATTTATAAATAGTAACAAATAATAATTAACGTTTATTTTAAAGTAGATTCTGTTAGTGTGATACAATTTTTTGTGTTGTATTTTGGAACCGATACATCGCTTTCGGTTGTCCAAGCTAGACTAACGTGAAAGGTGTGTTAAAGGTAATAAGTTGTTGAAGTTGTTCACAAAATATACATTTGGCAACATCTTAGTTTTGTAATAAAATTTGTCAACGTAGCATTCAAAAATTTAGAGGTAAAAAAAGGGACACATAAAGTGTAAGATGGGTACGTAGGTACAAAAATTTGTAGTGCAATTTAGAAAAAGCAATTAAGCCTAATACTACCTACACTGCAGTACAATGTGCGTAATAAAGTGCAGAT
Organism: Leptopilina syphax; assembly: GCA_032872505.1. Lineage (NCBI taxonomy): Eukaryota > Metazoa > Arthropoda > Insecta > Hymenoptera > Figitidae > Leptopilina > Leptopilina syphax. The sequence continues at coordinate 26,571,769 of CM065472.1, read as the reverse complement.
GTGACCATTATGTTAGATCTGTTTAGGATTATAGTAATAAAACAGCAAATTCTTTACAATTTTCTAAAGAAGAAGGCAATATTCATTCGGTTAAAATCCTAACGGTTAAGAAAATACATTTGTAAAAATTTGAAAGACATTCTTTAAATTAGTTTTCAATATAATTTTGTAAATTCTGTTTTTAGAGAAAAATTAAATTATTACATTCTCATCACATGAGAAAGTATTAGTTTTGGTCGAAAATTGACTTTTGCTAATTTTATGAAATCTTTACGTTTTGAGGTCCCCTGAACCCGAAAAACATGGTCCGGCGAGTCCGTCTGTCTGTGTGTCTGTCTGTCTGTCTGTCTGTCCGTCTGTCTGTATGTATGTCCGTCTGTAGACCAAAATGTTGTAGGCACAATAACTTTTGAAAATCTTATCTGATCGTTTTTAAATTTAACACACTTAAAGTTAGTGTAAAAATGAAGGTTAAGTTCGTTAACCAGCCATTTTCGTTGAAAATTACAAAAACTACGGTAGTTTCAAAATTTTGAAAATTCAATTTTTTTAAATTTCAGAATTTTTAACTTTATATTATTTTAGATTAGAAAAGTACAAACAACTTTTCTCTACAACATTTTTTCATAGAAACTCAATTTTCGAAGTTATAGTCTCTTAAATGGTAAAAAAAAACTAAAAAAAATCCTAAAATATCACTGAAAATCGAATTTTTTTAAAGGAATAAAAGTCAATCAATTGATTTTGACATATTCTCACCCTAAAATACTTGAAAAATATACTTGTACACAAAAAAGTCGTAATTTCCGGAAAAACCACTCTATATATATATTTTTTGTGCGCTTCTTTGACTAAAAATCGATATTCCGACTCAATTATCTCCGAATCTATTCTGAATGGAATCTTGCTACTAGAGACTTTTTTTCTCGTCTCATCCTCAGCTACAACTTTGCTGTAGACATCATTTCGCCAAACCCTATACTTTTCGAGTTATTTTGAAAAAAAGTAATTTTTATTACATTCTCATCACATGAGAAAGTATTAGTTTTGGTCGAAAATTGACTTTTGCTAATTTTATAAAATCTTTACGTTTTGAGGTCCCCTGAACCCGAAAAACATGGTCCGGCGAGTCCGTCTGTCTGTGTGTCTGTCTGTCTGTCTGTCTGTCTGTCCGTCTGTCTGTATGTATGTCCGTCTGTAGACCAAAATGTTGTAGGCACAATAACTTTTGAAAATCTTATCTGATCGTTTTTAAATTTAACACACTTAAAGTTAGTGTAAAAATGAAGGTTAAGTTCGTTAACCAGCCATTTTCGTTGAAAATTACAAAAACTACGGTAGTTTCAAAATTTTGAAAATTCAATTTTTTTAAATTTCAGAATTTTTAACTTTATATTATTTTAGATTAGAAAAATACAAACAACTTTTCTCTACAACATTTTTTCATAGAAACTCAATTTTCGAAGTTATAGTCTCTTAAATGGTAAAAAAAAACTAAAAAAATCCTAAAATATCACTGAAAATCGAATTTTTTTAAAGGAATAAAAGTCAATCAATTGATTTTGACATATTCTCACCCTAAAAGACTTGAAAAATATACTTGTACACAAAAAAGTCGTAATTTCCGGAAAAACCACTCTATATATATATTTTTTGTGCGCTTCTTTGACTAAAAATCGATATTCCGACTCAATTATCTCCGAATCTATTCTGAATGGAATCTTGCTACTAGAGACTTTTTTTCTCGTCTCATCCTCAGCTACAACTTTGCTGTAGACATCATTTCGCCAAACCCTATACTTTTCGAGTTATTTTGAAAAAAAGTAATTTTTATTACATTCTCATCACATGAGAAAGTATTAGTTTTGGTCGAAAATTGACTTTTGCTAATTTTATGAAATCTTTACGTTTTGAGGTCCCCTGAACCCGAAAAACATGGTCCGGCGAGTCCGTCTGTCTGTGTGTCTGTCTGTCTGTCTGTCTGTCCGTCTGTCTGTATGTATGTCCGTCTGTAGACCAAAATGTTGTAGGCACAATAACTTTTGAAAATCTTATCTGATCGTTTTTAAATTTAACACACTTAAAGTTAGTGTAAAAATGAAGGTTAAGTTCGTTAACCAGCCATTTTCGTTGAAAATTACAAAAACTACGGTAGTTTCAAAATTTTGAAAATTCAATTTTTTTAAATTTCAGAATTTTTAACTTTATATTATTTTAGATTAGAAAAATACAAACAACTTTTCTCTACAACATTTTTTCATAGAAACTCAATTTTCGAAGTTATAGTCTCTTAAATGGTAAAAAAAACTAAAAAAATCCTAAAATATCACTGAAAATCGAATTTTTTTAAAGGAATAAAAGTCAATCAATTGATTTTGACATATTCTCACCCTAAAATACTTGAAAAATATACTTGTACACAAAAAAGTCGTAATTTCCGGAAAAACCACTCTATATATATTTTTTTTGTGCGCTTCTTTGACTAAAAATCGATATTCCGACTCAATTATCTCCGAATCTATTCTGAATGGAATCTTGCTACTAGAGACTTTTTTTCTCGTCTCATCCTCAGCTACAACTTTGCTGTAGACATCATTTCGCCAAACCCTATACTTTTCGAGTTATTTTGAAAAAAAGTAATTTTTATTACATTCTCATCACATGAGAAAGTATTAGTTTTGGTCGAAAATTGACTTTTGCTAATTTTATGAAATCTTTACGTTTTGAGGTCCCCTGAACCCGAAAAACATGGTCCGGCGAGTCCGTCTGTCTGTGTGTCTGTCTGTCTGTCTGTCTGTCTGTCTGTCTGTCTGTCTGTCTGTCTGTCCGTCTGTCTGTATGTATGTCCGTCTGTAGACCAAAATGTTGTAGGCACAATAACTTTTGAAAATCTTATCTGATCGTTTTTAAATTTAACACACTTAAAGTTAGTGTAAAAATGAAGGTTAAGTTCGTTAACCAGCCATTTTCGTTGAAAATTACAAAAACTACGGTAGTTTCAAAATTTTGAAAATTCAATTTTTTCAAATTTCAGAATTTTTAACTTTATATTATTCTAGATTAGAAAAATACAAACAACTTTTCTCTACAACATTTTTTCATAGAAACTCAATTTTCGAAGTTATAGTCTCTTAAATGGTAAAAAAAAACTAAAAAAATCCTAAAATATCACTGAAAATCGAATTTTTTTAAAGGAATAAAAGTCAATCAATTGATTTTGACATATTCTCACCCTAAAATACTTGAAAAATATACTTGTACACAAAAAAGTCGTAATTTCCGGAAAAACCACTCTATATATATATTTTTTGTGCGCTTCTTTGACTAAAAATCGATATTCCGACTCAATTATCTCCGAATCTATTCTGAATGGAATCTTGCTACTAGAGACTTTTTTTCTCGTCTCATCCTCAGCTACAACTTTGCTGTAGACATCATTTCGCCAAACCCTATACTTTTCGAGTTATTTTGAAAAAAAGTAATTTTTATTACATTCTCATCACATGAGAAAGTATTAGTTTTGGTCGAAAATTGACTTTTGCTAATTTTATGAAATCTTTACGTTTTGAGGTCCCCTGAACCCGAAAAACATGGTCCGGCGAGTCCGTCTGTCTGTGTGTCTGTCTGTCTGTCTGTCTGTCCGTCTGTCTGTATGTATGTCCGTCTGTAGACCAAAATGTTGTGGGCACAATAACTTTTGAAAATCTTATCTGATCGTTTTTAAATTTAACACACTTAAAGTTAGTGTAAAAATGAAGGTTAAGTTCGTTAACCAGCCATTTTCGTTGAAAATTACAAAAACTACGGTAGTTTCAAAATTTTGAAAATTCAATTTTTTTAAATTTCAGAATTTTTAACTTTATATTATTTTAGATTAGAAAAATACAAACAACTTTTCTCTACAACATTTTTTCATAGAAACTCAATTTTCGAAGTTATAGTCTCTTAAATGGTAAAAAAAAACTAAAAAAATCCTAAAATATCACTGAAAATCGAATTTTTTTAAAGGAATAAAAGTCAATCAATTGATTTTGACATATTCTCACCCTAAAATACTTGAAAAATATACTTGTACACAAAAAAGTCGTAATTTCCGGAAAAACCACTCTATATATATATTTTTTGTGCGCTTCTTTGACTAAAAATCGATATTCCGACTCAATTATCTCCGAATCTATTCTGAATGGAATCTTGCTACTTGAGACTTTTTTTCTCGTCTCATCCTCAGCTACAACTTTGCTGTAGACATCATTTCGCCAAACCCTATACTTTTCGAGTTATTTTGAAAAAAAGTAATTTTTATTACATTCTCATCACATGAGAAAGTATTAGTTTTGGTCGAAAATTGACTTTTGCTAATTTTATGAAATCTTTACGTTTTGAGGTCCCCTGAATCCGAAAAACATGGTCCGGCGAGTCCGTCTGTCTGTGTGTATGTCTGTCTGTCTGTCTGTCTGTCCGTCTGTCTGTATGTATGTCCGTCTGTAGACCAAAATGTTGTAGGCACAATAACTTTTGAAAATCTTATCTGATCGTTTTTAAATTTAACACACTTAAAGTTAGTGTAAAAATGAAGGTTAAGTTCGTTAACCAGCCATTTTCGTTGAAAATTACAAAAACTACGGTAGTTTCAAAATTTTGAAAATTCAATTTTTTTAAATTTCAGAATTTTTAACTTTATATTATTTTAGATTTGAAAAATACAAACAACTTTTCTCTACAACATTTTTTCATAGAAACTCAATTTTCGAAGTTATAGTCTCTTAAATGGTCAAAAAAAACTAAAAAAATCCTAAAATATCACTGAAAATCGAATTTTTTTAAAGGAATAAAAGTCAATCAATTGATTTTGACATATTCTCACCCTAAAAGACTTGAAAAATATACTTGTACACAAAAAAGTCGTAATTTCCGGAAAAACCACTCTATATATATATTTTTTGTGCGCTTCTTTGACTAAAAATCGATATTCCGACTCAATTATCTCCGAATCTATTCTGAATGGAATCTTGCTACTAGAGACTTTTTTTCTCGTCTCATCCTCAGCTACAACTTTGCTGTAGACATCATTTCGCCAAACCCTATACTTTTCGAGTTATTTTGAAAAAAAGTAATTTTTATTACATTCTCATCACATGAGAAAGTATTAGTTTTGGTCGAAAATTGACTTTTGCTAATTTTATGAAATCTTTACGTTTTGAGGTCCCCTGAACCCGAAAAACATGGTCCGGCGAGTCCGTCTGTCTGTGTGTCTGTCTGTCTGTCTGTCTGTCTGTCCGTCTGTCTGTATGTATGTCCGTCTGTAGACCAAAATGTTGTAGGCACAATAACTTTTGAAAATCTTATCTGATCGTTTTTAAATTTAACACACTTAAAGTTAGTGTAAAAATGAAGGTTAAGTTCGTTAACCAGCCATTTTCGTTGAAAATTACAAAAACTACGGTAGTTTCAAAATTTTGAAAATTCAATTTTTTTAAATTTCAGAATTTTTAACTTTATATTATTTTAGATTAGAAAAATACAAACAACTTTTCTCTACAACATTTTTTCATAGAAACTCAATTTTCGAAGTTATAGTCTCTTAAATGGTAAAAAAAAACTAAAAAAATCCTAAAATATCACTGAAAATCGAATTTTTTTAAAGGAATAAAAGTCAATCAATTGATTTTGACATATTCTCACCCTAAAATACTTGAAAAATATACTTGTACACAAAAAAGTCGTAATTTCCGGAAAAACCACTCTATATATATTTTTTTTGTGCGCTTCTTTGACTAAAAATCGATATTCCGACTCAATTATCTCCGAATCTATTCTGAATGGAATCTTGCTACTAGAGACTTTTTTTCTCGTCTCATCCTCAGCTACAACTTTGCTGTAGACATCATTTCGCCAAACCCTATACTTTTCGAGTTATTTTGAAAAAAAGTAATTTTTATTACATTCTCATCACATGAGAAAGTATTAGTTTTGGTCGAAAATTGACTTTTGCTAATTTTATGAAATCTTTACGTTTTGAGGTCCCCTGAACCCGAAAAACATGGTCCGGCGAGTCCGTCTGTCTGTGTGTCTGTCTGTCTGTCTGTCTGTCTGTCTGTCTGTCTGTCCGTCTGTCTGTATGTATGTCCGTCTGTAGACCAAAATGTTGTAGGCACAATAACTTTTGAAAATCTTATCTGATCGTTTTTAAATTTAACACACTTAAAGTTAGTGTAAAAATGAAGGTTAAGTTCGTTAACCAGCCATTTTCGTTGAAAATTACAAAAACTACGGTAGTTTCAAAATTTTGAAAATTCAATTTTTTCAAATTTCAGAATTTTTAACTTTATATTATTTTAGATTAGAAAAATACAAACAACTTTTCTCTACAACATTTTTTCATAGAAACTCAATTTTCGAAGTTATAGTCTCTTAAATGGTAAAAAAAAACTAAAAAAATCCTAAAATATCACTGAAAATCGAATTTTTTTAAAGGAATAAAAGTCAATCAATTGATTTTGACATATTCTCACCCTAAAATACTTGAAAAATATACTTGTACACAAAAAAGTCGTAATTTCCGGAAAAACCACTCTATATATATATTTTTTGTGCGCTTCTTTGACTAAAAATCGATATTCCGACTCAATTATCTCCGAATCTATTCTGAATGGAATCTTGCTACTAGAGACTTTTTTTCTCCTCTCATCCTCAGCTACAACTTTGCTGTAGACATCATTTCGCCAAACCCTATACTTTTTGAGTCATTTTGAAAAAAAGTAATTTTTATTACATTCTCATCACATGAGAAAGTATTAGTTTTGGTCGAAAATAGACTTTTGCTAATTTTATGAAATCTTTACGTTTTGAGGTCCCCTGAACCCGAAAAACATGGTCCGGCGAGTCCGTCTGTCTGTGTGTCTGTCTGTCTGTCTGTCTGTCTGTCCGTCTGTCTGTATGTATGTCCGTCTGTAGACCAAAATGTTGTAGGCACAATAACTTTTGAAAATCTTATCTGATCGTTTTTAAATTTAACACACTTAAAGTTAGTGTAAAAATGAAGGTTAAGTTCGTTAACCAGCCATTTTCGTTGAAAATTACAAAAACTACGGTAGTTTCAAAATTTTGAAAATTCAATTTTTTTAAATTTCAGAATTTTTAACTTTATATTATTTTAGATTAGAAAAATACAAACAACTTTTCTCTACAACATTTTTTCATAGAAACTCAATTTTCGAAGTTATAGTCTCTTAAATGGTAAAAAAAAACTAAAAAAATCCTAAAATATCACTGAAAATCGAATTTTTTTAAAGGAATAAAAGTCAATCAATTGATTTTGACATATTCTCACCCTAAAATACTTGAAAAATATACTTGTACACAAAAAAGTCGTAATTTCCGGAAAAACCACTCTATATATATATTTTTTGTGCGCTTCTTTGACTAAAAATCGATATTCCGACTCAATTATCTCCGAATCTATTCTGAATGGAATCTTGCTACTAGAGACTTTTTTTCTCGTCTCATCCTCAGCTACAACTTTGCTGTAGACATCATTTCGCCAAACCCTATACTTTTCGAGTTATTTAGAAAAAAAGTAATTTTTATTACATTCTCATCACATGAGAAAGTATTAGTTTTGGTCGAAAATTGACTTTTGCTAATTTTATGAAATCTTTACGTTTTGAGGTCCCCTGAACCCGAAAAACATGGTCCGGCGAGTCCGTCTGTCTGTGTGTCTGTCTGTCTGTCCGTCTGTCTGTATGTATGTCCGTCTGTAGACCAAAATGTTGTGGGCACAATAACTTTTGAAAATCTTATCTGATCGTTTTTAAATTTAACACACTTAAAGTTAGTGTAAAAATGAAGGTTAAGTTCGTTAACCAGCCATTTTCGTTGAAAATTACAAAAACTACGGTAGTTTCAAAATTTTGAAAATTCAATTTTTTTAAATTTCAGAATTTTTAACTTTATATTATTTTAGATTAGAAAAATACAAACAACTTTTCTTTACAACATTTTTTCATAGAAACTCAATTTTCGAAGTTATAGTCTCTTAAATGGTAAAAAAAAACTAAAAAAATCCTAAAATATCACTGAAAATCGAATTTTTTTAAAGGAATAAAAGTCAATCAATTGATTTTGACATATTCTCACCCTAAAATACTTGAAAAATATACTTGTACACAAAAAAGTCGTAATTTCCGGAAAAACCACTCTATATATATATTTTTTGTGCGCTTCTTTGACTAAAAATCGATATTCCGACTCAATTATCTCCGAATCTATTCTGAATGGAATCTTGCTACTACAGACTTTTTTTCTCGTCTCATCCTCAGCTACAACTTTGCTGTAGACATCATTTCGCCAAACCCTATACTTTTCGAGTTATTTAGAAAAAAAGTAATTTTTATTACATTCTCATCACATGAGAAAGTATTAGTTTTGGTCGAAAATTGACTTTTGCTAATTTTATGAAATCTTTACGTTTTGAGGTCCCCTGAACCCGAAAAACATGGTCCGGCGAGTCCGTCTGTCTGTGTGTCTGTCTGTCTGTCTGTCTGTCCGTCTGTCTGTATGTATGTCCGTCTGTAGACCAAAATGTTGTGGGCACAATAACTTTTGAAAATCTTATCTGATCGTTTTTAAATTTAACACACTTAAAGTTAGTGTAAAAATGAAGGTTAAGTTCGTTAACCAGCCATTTTCGTTGAAAATTACAAAAACTACGGTAGTTTCAAAATTTTGAAAATTCAATTTTTTTAAATTTCAGAATTTTTAACTTTATATTATTTTAGATTAGAAAAATACAAACAACTTTTCTCTACAACATTTTTTCATAGAAACTCAATTTTCGAAGTTATAGTCTCTTAAATGGTAAAAAAAAACTAAAAAAATCCTAAAATATCACTGAAAATCGAATTTTTTTAAAGGAATAAAAGTCAATCAATTGATTTTGACATATTCTCACCCTAAAATACTTGAAAAATATACTTGTACACAAAAAAGTCGTAATTTCCGGAAAAACCACTCTATATATATATTTTTTGTGCGCTTCTTTGACTAAAAATCGATATTCCGACTCAATTATCTCCGAATCTATTCTGAATGGAATCTTGCTACTTGAGACTTTTTTTCTCGTCTCATCCTCAGCTACAACTTTGCTGTAGACATCATTTCGCCAAACCCTATACTTTTCGAGTTATTTTGAAAAAAAGTAATTTTTATTACATTCTCATCACATGAGAAAGTATTAGTTTTGGTCGAAAATTGACTTTTGCTAATTTTATGAAATCTTTACGTTTTGAGGTCCCCTGAATCCGAAAAACATGGTCCGGCGAGTCCGTCTGTCTGTGTGTATGTCTGTCTGTCTGTCTGTCTGTCCGTCTGTCTGTATGTATGTCCGTCTGTAGACCAAAATGTTGTAGGCACAATAACTTTTGAAAATCTTATCTGATCGTTTTTAAATTTAACACACTTAAAGTTAGTGTAAAAATGAAGGTTAAGTTCGTTAACCAGCCATTTTCGTTGAAAATTACAAAAACTACGGTAGTTTCAAAATTTTGAAAATTCAATTTTTTTAAATTTCAGAATTTTTAACTTTATATTATTTTAGATTTGAAAAATACAAACAACTTTTCTCTACAACATTTTTTCATAGAAACTCAATTTTCGAAGTTATAGTCTCTTAAATGGTCAAAAAAAACTAAAAAAATCCTAAAATATCACTGAAAATCGAATTTTTTTAAAGGAATAAAAGTCAATCAATTGATTTTGACATATTCTCACCCTAAAAGACTTGAAAAATATACTTGTACACAAAAAAGTCGTAATTTCCGGAAAAACCACTCTATATATATATTTTTTGTGCGCTTCTTTGACTAAAAATCGATATTCCGACTCAATTATCTCCGAATCTATTCTGAATGGAATCTTGCTACTAGAGACTTTTTTTCTCGTCTCATCCTCAGCTACAACTTTGCTGTAGACATCATTTCGCCAAACCCTATACTTTTCGAGTTATTTTGAAAAAAAGTAATTTTTATTACATTCTCATCACATGAGAAAGTATTAGTTTTGGTCGAAAATTGACTTTTGCTAATTTTATGAAATCTTTACGTTTTGAGGTCCCCTGAACCCGAAAAACATGGTCCGGCGAGTCCGTCTGTCTGTGTGTCTGTCTGTCTGTCTGTCTGTCTGTCCGTCTGTCTGTATGTATGTCCGTCTGTAGACCAAAATGTTGTAGGCACAATAACTTTTGAAAATCTTATCTGATCGTTTTTAAATTTAACACACTTAAAGTTAGTGTAAAAATGAAGGTTAAGTTCGTTAACCAGCCATTTTCGTTGAAAATTACAAAAACTACGGTAGTTTCAAAATTTTGAAAATTCAATTTTTTTAAATTTTAGAATTTTTAACTTTATATTATTTTAGATTAGAAAAATACAAACAACTTTTCTCTACAACATTTTTTCATAGAAACTCAATTTTCGAAGTTATAGTCTCTTAAATGGTAAAAAAAAACTAAAAAAATCCTAAAATATCACTGAAAATCGAATTTTTTTAAAGGAATAAAAGTCAATCAATTGATTTTGACATATTCTCACCCTAAAATACTTGAAAAATATACTTGTACACAAAAAAGTCGTAATTTCCGGAAAAACCACTCTATATATATATTTTTTGTGCGCTTCTTTGACTAAAAATCGATATTCCGACTCAATTATCTCCGAATCTATTCTGAATGGAATCTTGCTACTAGAGACTTTTTTTCTCGTCTCATCCTCAGCTACAACTTTGCTGTAGACATCATTTCGCCAAACCCTATACTTTTCGAGTTATTTAGAAAAAAAGTAATTTTTATTACATTCTCATCACATGAGAAAGTATTAGTTTTGGTCGAAAATTGACTTTTGCTAATTTTATGAAATCTTTACGTTTTGAGGTCCCCTGAACCCGAAAAACATGGTCCGGCGAGTCCGTCTGTCTGTGTGTCTGTCTGTCTGTCTGTCCGTCTGTCTGTATGTATGTCCGTCTGTAGACCAAAATGTTGTGGGCACAATAACTTTTGAAAATCTTATCTGATCGTTTTTAAATTTAACACACTTAAAGTTAGTGTAAAAATGAAGGTTAAGTTCGTTAACCAGCCATTTTCGTTGAAAATTACAAAAACTACGGTAGTTTCAAAATTTTGAAAATTCAATTTTTTTAAATTTCAGAATTTTTAACTTTATATTATTTTAGATTAGAAAAATACAAACAACTTTTCTTTACAACATTTTTTCATAGAAACTCAATTTTCGAAGTTATAGTCTCTTAAATGGTAAAAAAAAACTAAAAAAATCCTAAAATATCACTGAAAATCGAATTTTTTTAAAGGAATAAAAGTCAATCAATTGATTTTGACATATTCTCACCCTAAAATACTTGAAAAATATACTTGTACACAAAAAAGTCGTAATTTCCGGAAAAACCACTCTATATATATATTTTTTGTGCGCTTCTTTGACTAAAAATCGATATTCCGACTCAATTATCTCCGAATCTATTCTGAATGGAATCTTGCTACTAGAGACTTTTTTTCTCGTCTCATCCTCAGCTACAACTTTGCTGTAGACATCATTTCGCCAAACCCTATACTTTTCGAGTTATTTAGAAAAAAAGTAATTTTTATTACATTCTCATCACATGAGAAAGTATTAGTTTTGGTCGAAAATTGACTTTTGCTAATTTTATGAAATCTTTACGTTTTGAGGTCCCCTGAACCCGAAAAACATGGTCCGGCGAGTCCGTCTGTCTGTGTGTCTGTCTGTCTGTCTGTCCGTCTGTCTGTATGTATGTCCGTCTGTAGACCAAAATGTTGTGGGCACAATAACTTTTGAAAATCTTATCTGATCGTTTTTAAATTTAACACACTTAAAGTTAGTGTAAAAATGAAGGTTAAGTTCGTTAACCAGCCATTTTCGTTGAAAATTACAAAAACTACGGTAGTTTCAAAATTTTGAAAATTCAATTTTTTTAAATTTCAGAATTTTTAACTTTATATTATTTTAGATTAGAAAAATACAAACAACTTTTCTTTACAACATTTTTTCATAGAAACTCAATTTTCGAAGTTATAGTCTCTTAAATGGTAAAAAAAAACTAAAAAAATCCTAAAATATCACTGAAAATCGAATTTTTTTAAAGGAATAAAAGTCAATCAATTGATTTTGACATATTCTCACCCTAAAATACTTGAAAAATATACTTGTACACAAAAAAGTCGTAATTTCCGGAAAAACCACTCTATATATATATTTTTTGTGCGCTTCTTTGACTAAAAATCGATATTCCGACTCAATTATCTCCGAATCTATTCTGAATGGAATCTTGCTACTTGAGACTTTTTTTCTCGTCTCATCCTCAGCTACAACTTTGCTGTAGACATCATTTCGCCAAACCCTATACTTTTCGAGTTATTTTGAAAAAAAGTAATTTTTATTACATTCTCATCACATGAGAAAGTATTAGTTTTGGTCGAAAATTGACTTTTGCTAATTTTATGAAATCTTTACGTTTTGAGGTCCCCTGAATCCGAAAAACATGGTCCGGCGAGTCCGTCTGTCTGTGTGTATGTCTGTCTGTCTGTCTGTCTGTCCGTCTGTCTGTATGTATGTCCGTCTGTAGACCAAAATGTTGTAGGCACAATAACTTTTGAAAATCTTATCTGATCGTTTTTAAATTTAACACACTTAAAGTTAGTGTAAAAATGAAGGTTAAGTTCGTTAACCAGCCATTTTCGTTGAAAATTACAAAAACTACGGTAGTTTCAAAATTTTGAAAATTCAATTTTTTTAAATTTCAGAATTTTTAACTTTATATTATTTTAGATTAGAAAAATACAAACAACTTTTCTCTACAACATTTTTTCATAGAAACTCAATTTTCGAAGTTATAGTCTCTTAAATGGTCAAAAAAAACTAAAAAAATCCTAAAATATCACTGAAAATCGAATTTTTTTAAAGGAATAAAAGTCAATCAATTGATTTTGACATATTCTCACCCTAAAATACTTGAAAAATATACTTGTACACAAAAAAGTCGTAATTTCCGGAAAAACCACTCTATATATATATTTTTTGTGCGCTTCTTTGACTAAAAATCGATATTCCGACTCAATTATCTCCGAATCTATTCTGAATGGAATCTTGCTACTAGAGACTTTTTTTCTCGTCTCATCCTCAGCTACAACTTTGCTGTAGACATCATTTCGCCAAACCCTATACTTTTTGAGTCATTTTGAAAAAAAGTAATTTTTATTACATTCTCATCACATGAGAAAGTATTAGTTTTGGTCGAAAATTGACTTTTGCTAATTTTATGAAATCTTTACGTTTTGAGGTCCCCTGAATCCGAAAAACATGGTCCGGCGAGTCCGTCTGTCTGTGTGTATGTCTGTCTGTCTGTCTGTCTGTATGTATGTATGTATGTCCGTCTGTAGACCAAAATGTTGTTGACACAATAATTTTTGAAAATCTTGTCTGATCGTTTTTAAATTTAACACACTTAAAGTTGGTGTAAAAATGAAGGTTAAGTTCGTTAACCAGCCATTTTCGTTAAAAACTACAAAAACTACGGTAGTTTCAAAATTTTGAAAACTCAATTTTTTCAAATTTCAAAATTTTTAACTTTATATTATTTTAGATTAGAAAAATACAAACAACTTTTCTCTACAACATTTTTAAAAAAATTTTTTTTTTTTTTTTTAAGTTTTTGGGCCTGACCAGTTCTACTGTTTAAAAAAAAATTATTGTTTTTTAAAATTTTTAAACTTTTATAAATATCTGTAGTTTAGAATAAATAAAATAAAACTTTTAACTGATTTAAAATTATTTTTTTTGCTTTATTTTAGAATACTACATCTTTTTAAAATAATTAATAACTTAAAATGCGTTTACAATAAATTAATTAAACTTACACTGATTACACAAAGTAGTTCACTCTTTCAATTGAAAATATTTTTATGATTGTAAATTTAAAAATTTCATATTTTTAATAATAATTTTATAAACAATTTGAATTATTTATATGTTCTACCCCTCGAATTGCATTGAATTTCATAGGAAGTCTACTTAGTAGTTATTATTATTTTATTATTTTTCTTATGCAAAACCAGCTAAAAACTAGGGTTATTTTTAAATTTTGCTAATAATTAAGTTGTTCATAAAAACATGAAGATATTTTATGATTTGATCAATTTGAGCAGCAGTTTAAACAAATAATTGTTGTTTACAAATGAAGGGCTGGCTGCAATAACGGGACGAGAGCATGGTTGAAAGCGATAATACTAGTCAAGTAGCAGTGAGCGGCTTATTTATTACATTCTCATCACATGAGAAAGTATTAGTTTTGGTCGAAAATTTACTTTCTCTAATTTCATGAAATCTTGACGTTTTGTGGTCCCCTGAGTCCAAAAAACATGATCTAGAAAAAGTGTCTGTCTGTATGTCTCGCTTCGTGTCTGTCTGTAGACACAATGGTGTCCCTACGATAACTCTTGAAAAACTTATTGCATCAACTTGCAACTTTGCATGCACAAAGTTAGTGTTAAAATACAGATCGAGTTCGTTAGCCAGCCATTTTCGTCGAAAACTACACAAACTACAGTACTTTTAAAATTTTAAAATTTCAATTTTTTTTTTAAATTTCAATTTTTGATCCTATCTTGTTGGAAATGGTTTTTTTACATTCTCATCACATGAGAAGGTATTAGATTTGGTTAAAAATTGACTTTTTATACCTCAGGCACAAAATAGGCGCTTTTAGATAGCATCCAACAGGAACTAAAAGCCATTCATTTGTCCACTTGAATGAAAATGGCGACCTTTTTTTCCCATGGGCAAAAAAAACAGCTAGTACCATGCGTTACTTTTGCTCATGGCAAAAAAGGCCGCCATTTTCATACAAGTCGAACAAGTGAATGACTTTTACTCCCTGTCGTCTGCTATCTTAAATCGCCACGTTTGTGCTTTGCTTACAATTTCTAAGCAAAGAATACACGTTAATACCTGAAGTAATTCTAATACTGTTGAAAATGACCTTTAAAATGAGAAGAGAAGCTTTAGAAAACGTTTACTATTTTATAAGTTATTCAAATATTTGTTTAACATTAAAAATGGCGATTTTTTCAAAATCTCTAAGTGAATTTCTTGTTTAAGCTCAAAATAACATATAATAACAATATTTGTTAATATATTTAATTAATTATGTAAGAGGCGCGTCCTGCCGAAAGGTCCTACCGAAAGTTTAGGCGCTTGGACGTTCTTTTAAAAAAATCATGCTGAAAATTTATCTAATTGTTCATTTTTAAATCTTCAGTAAATTTAAAGTTTTTCTTAAAACAATTAAACTATCACATTCACTGTATCCGGATTTACATGTTTTTAATAATACATTTGATATATATGTAACTTTTCAAAATTTTCATTTTTTCGTTCTAATTTTTTTAAAATAACTTTAAAAAAGAAACTAAAATCGCGTTTTAAGCTTGAAACATTTTTTTAGGGTCAATTTGAGATTTTTGATCATCAAGACCAAAAATATACATCTAAATCCACTTTATCTCGCAATCATCAGCAAACAAAAACATGTGATGAAAATGTAATCCTTAAAGTCGTAGTAACTTTAAGAAAAAAAAATGCTTTATGAAACATTTAATAGGAAACAAGAACAATAACACAAATAATGAACAACAATTGCAGACCACCGCGAGCGAAGCGAGCCATTTGCGCGCGAAGCGCGCAACAACACACGGAGCGCGAAGCGCGACGATCAATATTCGCGCGCCCCGAGGCGCGCTGAAACTTGCGAGCGAAGCGAGCCCCCGCGCGAAGCGCGGATGAGAATGTGTCCGCGCTTGCGCGGGCAGATTTTTTTTTGATTTTAATTGTTGTACGACAGAACAATTGTCTTAAATATAGCGAGTTGAAGTGAAAAATGTCATTAAATTTACAGTTTTCAAAAAAACAGTTTTTTCCAAATATTTCGAAAACGGAAATAGATAGAAAAAAATTTCATAAAAAAAAAGATGCGGAATGAAATTTTCTATAAGGATGTGTATTTATAATATTTAAAATCAGAAGTTGAATTTTGACTGTTCAGGGGACTTAGATTTCGGCCGAGAAAAATTTACGTGCCCTTCTACGATCCAGCCCCTCAATTCCGCCATTTTGAATCACCGGAAATCTTTTAGATTTGGTTTTTAACCAAAAAGAATCTTAAAATATACATATGTGGTGAGTCTGTAAACTACTGTAAACTACTTAAAACTAAAAAATAAAAAAAGGCAGTTGCCAAAAAACGTCGTTTTTCGAATTTTAATTCAATGGAAAAAAAATTTCAAAAAAACAAAAATGTTCATTTTCCGACTTTTTCTTGAGAAACCCCCCTTAAAGAGCTCTGAGGCACGCAGCACATAGAGTGCAAAATTTAATCTGGAGCAAAATAAAAAAAAATTTCTTTATTTACATGACAATAGCTGGAGAATGACGTAGGGGATTTAAAAAATATTGATTTTCGTGAAATTGTCAAGCATTTGAAAAAAAGATTCAATTCTCGACCAAAAAGAACGGCACTAAATTGTTCATAACAACTATATAAATTAAGTTATTGAAAATCCCGTACGTCATTCTCTTTGAAATGTTATTATAAAGAAGGAAGAAAAAATCCGATTAAAAATATTGGAAATTGTTTGAGTTATGCTGCGTGCCAATTTCAAAAAACGTGTTTTGAGAAATACGCGTTTAAAGTTTTGAGATATATACAACATACCTATGAAAAAATGAAAAATTTTACTTTTAAAAATTTTTTACCATTAATCTGTAATTAAAGCATCATATAGACATCCTTCTGTATTTCCCAGATGCGATTTTTTGGTCGGTCCATAGTTGGGCCAACTTTTACAAGGTCGGTCCAACTTCTCGTGCCAGAGGTTGGGCCAACCATACAGATGATAATGGCGGCCGTCTAATGGCGACGATGGTTGGCCCGACATCACAGTGGGGCAAAAAACACTGCCTTGGACAAAACAACTTAGAGGACGCAATTTTTAACCAAATTTAACAAAAAATTTTTTTAATTAAAGCTTATTAAATTGCGCATCGATTCCTTAAAGTCGATTTTTAATAAATAATATCTGAAATTTTTTATTTGTTAATAAAAACTAAAAAAAAAAGTATTTCTCAAACAATAAGGGCTAATTTTTGTAAAATTCACTATATTCATTAGTAAACTAACTTAATTAATTAAGAAGCTTCTCCTGAAGATTTTCCAAAAATAGAAAGTTAATTTAAAAAATTGTCTTATTTGTTATAAACAATTTAATGCAGAAAAACTTTTTTATGAAAATTTTTTTTAATTTATTGTTTGCAAGTAATATTTCTTTCTTAAAAAGTATATTTAATAAGAAAACTTATTAAAATACTAAAAATTAATAATAATTTGATATTATTTATCAACTTTTGTCATAAAAAATATAAAAAAATGATAATTTTTTATGACCAATTGAAGCTTCTCTGCTGTTAAATAGTATTAGAATAAGTTACCTTTTATTTCGTTACAAAGTAGAATAATTTAAAATTCACAATCTTATTGTTCAAATAATATTAATTAACAAATGGATAACTTTGTTAATTTGTAACATAAAGCACTCATTCCTTTTACAAAATATTTCTAGAAGAATCTGCTTAAAGTTATTGTTTCGTGAAACAACTTTAAAATATTATTAATTGTTTATAAATAATCTTGAGTAATAAATACCAGATATTATTCATTTCTTTCATAATGAGTTTTTGCAAAACTATTTCCATAAAATTAAAAATCAATTTAATCTGATATTAGTGAAATACTTTTATATGTAGTTATTATTAACAATAATTGTTACTAAATTAATTTATTTAATAAATAGTTAAATCGTTAAGTCCCGTGCAGAAAAATGGTGAGGGCCCCCGGCGGGGCCCTCGTGGATTGCCCTCTTGCCATGTGGAACCCACAGGGGCAATCCACGCGGAGCCCTCGAAGGCGTGACATGCTTTCCCTCATGGGTGCCCTCGAGGAAAATCCTCATGGATTCCATATGGATTTTCCACGCGGTGCCCTCGTGGATTTCATAAAATGCCCTCAACTTTATTTTCAATTAAATTAATAAATTAATTATTTATTAATAACAAATTAGTCCAATTATTCATAAATAACATTCTTATTTAACAATTTTTACTTTTTTTAATTAAATCGTGACCAAAAAAAAAAAAAAAAATCTGACGCACGCGGGAATTGAGCCTACGACCTACTGACTACCAGACAACACTCTTACCACTATGCTACGGGACCTACTTGAAAATTATTGCTTCAATGTAGGTGACTTGCTGACTTGCTTTTGATGATTCAATAAATTATTTATTAACACTAATACACCATGACAAATAATTAAATAGTTTAATAATAATAATAACAATATCAATAATATAATAATAGACCATAAATATTCATAAATTAATATTTTTATAATTTCAAAAAAAAAAAAAAATGTCAAAACATTTGTGTTAAAAACGCGTTTTTCATAGTTTAAAATCATTATAAACATTAATTTTTGTATGTAAAAAAAAATTTTTTTTTTGGACTTAGAAATTTTTTCTAGTTAATGATGTGGGCAATCCATGAGGGCCCTCGCGTGGGCCCTCATGGATTTGCCCTTAGGTAAGTTCAATATTTTCAAAAAAAGTAACATTAAATATTTGTTAAAAACGTGTTTTTCATTGTTTAAAATCATTATAAACATTAATTTGTTGATGAAAAAAAAATTTTTTTTTTGGGACTTAGAAATTTTTTCTAGTTAATGATGTGGGCAATCCATGAGGGCCCTCGCGTGGGCCCTCATGGATTTTCCCTTAGGTAAGTTCAATATTTTCAAAAAAAGTAACATTAAAGATTTGTTAAAAACGTGTTTTTCATTGTTTAAACTGATAGTAAACAATAATTTTTTGTTGTAAAAAAAATTTGTCGTTTGGACTTAGAAAAATTGTTGAGCAGGGCATTCATAATGGCTAAGAGCAGGGGCCCTGCTGGTGCCCTCGTAAATTTCCATAACTTTGTTATAGGATTTCTGGAAAAATGTCACTTAATGTTTATTTCAGGTGCTTTGAAACTTAATTTAATGCATTCTGAACTAAAGTTTTTCAACAAAAAAATTTTTTTTTTAAAACTTAGATAAATTTTTGAGCAGGGCAACCGTAAGGGCAAAGAACGGGGCCCCTGCTGGTGCCCTCGTGGATTTCTCCTCATGGATCTTCCACGAGGGCCCCCGACGGGGGCCCCGGAGCTGAGGGGCTCGAACGTGGCTTTTTCCACACGGGGTGTTATAAATAACACCAAAAAGGATTTAAATAATCCAATTTAGTGTTATTTTAATTCATTTTGGTGTTATTTTAACACCTAATGATTTACCGTGTTAATTCAATCAAAATTATTATATATTATATTATCTCACATTATTATTTATTGTATTGTATAATCATAAACTATTTATTAAATAAATTAATTTAGTAACAATTATTGTTACTTAATAACTACATATAAATTTTAAAATTCGTTGTAAATAAAAATGTTTAATTATTATTTATTATATTATTATTCTTGAAAATTTTATTAAAATTCCTCAAAAAATTCAATTTTATTGATAAAATTCTTTATGATAATTCAATTTAAAAAAAAACATTCATTTATTCAATAAATTATTTATTTTTATATTTAAATAATTGAATTCTTGTAGAATTTTTCAATAAAAATTGATTTAAAAATGAATATCAGTTAAAATTTCAGATATAATTGAATATTAAAAGCATTATGGCATGAATTTTTAAATATAATTTATAACTGAATTCTTTTGAAGAATTTTAATCAAATTTTTGAAAATAATTACATTTTTCGAAGAATTTACTTAAAATTGTATAAAAAATAATTGAAATCCTGTGAAGAATTTTATTTATTTAATCAAAGTAATTGAATTCTTGCAATGAATTATTTCAAATTTTTGTTTAAATAATTGAAATCCTGCGAAGAATTTTATTATTTAGGGAAATAATTGAATTCCTGCATTGAATTTTATTACATTTTTTTAAATAATTGCATTCTTTTGAGAACTTTTATTAAAATAGTAGATTTTAAAAATATTTGAATTTCAACGAAGTATTTCATTATATTCGTGAAATGTAATTAAATTCTTGGAACAAAATTTTTGAAGATAATTTCATTTTTCGAGAAATTTATTAAAAATTGTATTAAAAATAATTGAAATCCTGTGAAAAATTTTATTATTTATGAAAATAATTGAATTCGCGCAATGAATTTTATTATACCTAATGTTTGTAAATAATTTAACTTTTTCGAAATATTTTATATTCCGAGTCGAAGACTCGGAGTGATTGATATCTTTATGTTTTATAATAATATTCTTATAAGTTGTTGAATTTTAAAAATGTTTGAATTTGAATGTTTTGAAGAATTTTAATTCCTATGGGAAAATAATAATTAAATGTTTATTTAAAAATTTAGTTATTGATGTTTGCGAATAATTTTACAATTTAAGAAATTCGTAAGTAAATCTAATAGAATATTTTTTTTATCCAATAATTTTTTAAGTAAATTAATTTTTTGTGGCAACCCTGTAATATTAAATAATTTATTAATAAAAATTGCTATTCTTTTTTCAAATTTTAATATTCTTAACGTATTTACAAATTTTATTTTGCAAAAGTTATCAATAAATCAGCAAATGTTATGCACGGAATGATTTACTATTATTATGCAAATAACAAAATAAAAATGTTTATAAATTTTCAATTACTTTCAAAATCTTCGATTGAAATTATTAAAGAAACTCCATTATTTAAAAAAAAATTCAAATGAATTTAATTAGGATTTTCAAAGATTTTAATAAAATTATTCTTCTCAGAAATTCAATTAGTTTCATAATTAATTAATAACATTTCACAAAAGAATTAAATTATTATAAGAAATTTTGATAAAACTCTTTATAAAAATTTAAATATTTTAAATATTATTCTAATTAAATTTTGCGTAAGAATAAACTTTTTTAAAAGTTTTTAATTTTTATCAAAAAATTTAATTATTTTGAAAATTTTGGATTTATTTTTTTGTAAAAATTAAATTATTGCAGGTTAAAAATTATAAAATTAAGTAAGAAATAACGCATAAGGAATATTTTTAATTGACAAAAATTTTGTTTAATTGCTTTTCTAATATTGAAAGCATTTTATTATACATTAGAATTTTCATTAATTTTAAATATTAAAATATTAAAAAGAATAATTAATTATAAAAAAAACTAGAGAACAAAATGCAAACAGAAACAACTAACTTCAAATTGCGAATAGATGTGAAGTCAAATTAAGTAAGGAAAAAAATAAAGTTTAGTTTAATGCTTAACTATTTACTTTCTAATTTAATATTTTCATTTTTAATAATTTATTTATTCTTATTTTTTGAAGATTTAATTAATAAATAATATTAGAAATAAAATTATTTATTGTAATGAGAAAATTCAAATATCTTTGTGAATCCTTTTTTAAATTATCCCGCCATTAGTGACGCCAACCAATGAGATCACTTGAAGCTTAAAAGGACCCGAAATATTCTTCCCTACACATGGTTGATTAGGTTAGTTGGTTAGGTTGTTTCTTTCTGCGTTGTGAACCCGGGTTCTATCCCCAGTCCCTCCAAATTTATTTTCAAAATTATTCTTTAATAATATAATATTGATATTGAGGAATAAATAAGTAATCAGTTCGCGGCAATAAATAAATTATAGAGAGAAATATTTTTTATTTTATTTATTAACCCTCCTGCGCATAAAGCCGAGTATACTTGTCCAAACTAAACCGTTACTGTATGCATGAGGACGAGTATACTCGTCCAAACATATTTGTTAATAACTTTTGTTTAAATAAATATTAAGACATCGGACAAGTTGCAAATTTCTTTCAATGAGCAAACGAAGCTATTTGAATTATTTAGCACACTATATATTATTTATTTAACAATAAATATTGCATATAAAATGTTTAAAGAAATTGAAAAATTTCTGTTTTATAAATTAATGTTTGTTTATCGAATTTTTCAAACATTGTCCATCAAAGGGTTTTTGGGTGCGCTGATTACGAATTCAACCTCAAAATTCAAAAATTCAAAATGTCGAATCCAATATGTCGGACAATTATATTTTTTAAAAGTGGACTTTTAAAAAAATTTATAGAATTTTACCAAAACTTATTATCAAAGGGTTTTAGAGGTCGCTGCTTACAAACATGGAGTCAAAATGACAAAATTCAAATTGGCGGATCCAATATGGCTGATGACAATTTTGAAAAAGTTTTCTAATCGTCCCGTCTATTGCTATCTAGGTGTTTTTGAGGTCGATAATTACGAATCTAAAGTCAAAAATTCAAAATTCAAAAAATCCAAAATGGCGGACCCAATATGGCGGACGACAATTTTTTAAAAGTTTTGTAATCGTCCCGTCTATCTCTATCTAGGGGTTTTTGAGGTCGCTGATTACGAATCCGAGGTCAGAATTCCAAAATTGAAAATGGCGAATCCAATATGGCGGATGATAATTAAAAAAAATTAATCCGACCCTCTATCGCTATCTAGGGGTTTTCGGGGTCACTGATTACGAATCCGATATCAGATTTTGAAAATTTAAAATGGTGGTTCCAATATGGCGGACATTTCCTAAAATTCATCGGATTCACTTGAAACTTGTTTCTCAGGAGTTTTCGAGGTCGCTGACTACGAATCCGATATCAGATTTTGAAAATTCAAAATGGCGGATCTAATATGGCGAACATGAAAATTAAAAATCGACTGAATTGACTTGAAACTAGTTACTCAGGGGTTTTCGGGGTTGCTGATTACGAATCCGATATCAAATTTTAAAAATTAAAAATTGTGGTTCTAATATGGCTGACAACATTTCCTAAAATTCATCGGATTCACTTGAAACTTTTTACTCGGGGGTTTTCAGGGTCGCTGATTACGAAACCGATTGCAGATTTTAAAAATTCAAAATGGCGGATCCAATATAGAGGACGAAATTTGCTAAAATTCATCGGATTTACTTAAAACTTTTTACTCGGGGGTTTTGGAAGTCGCTGATTACGAATCCGATTTCAGATTTTGAAAATGCATAATAGCGGATTTAATATTCAAGTGAATCCGATGAATTTTTTAAAATGTCCGCCATATTGGATCCGCCATTTTGAATTTTCAAAATCTGATATTGGATTCGTAATCAGCATCCCCGAAAACCCCCGAGTATTAATTTGTGGACAAATATGTGTGTTTTTGTAGCCAAAAATCTGCTTGCGTCTATACACGTCATCGACAGTTTGAGCCCACCTGCACCATGACGTGCATACACGTCATCGACTGCCAAGGGGTTAAGGAAAATATTTATTATTATTTTTGTATGCGACTATTCTAATTAATTACATTTAATTAATTATAATTTACATTTAATAAAACATTAAATTTAACAATCATTCCGAGTCAGTAAATGTTTAAATAAAAATACTATTATTTATTACTTTTTTTAACAATGAACTTTAAATAAAATAAACAAAAACAGATTGAAATTTTTTAAAAAAAATTTTGAATGCTTATTGTTGTTCCATTTTCAAACTACACATAATAAATTGCTAATATTGGATCTGACATTTTTAATTGAGGAATTTTGACTTTATATTCGTAATCAGCGACCTCGAAAGCCCCTAGATAGCGATAGATGGGTCGATTTGAAAACTTTTTCAAAATTGTCGTTCGCCATATGAGGACCGACATTTTGAATTTTGGACTTTATATTCGTAATGAGCGACCTCAAAAACCCCTAGATAGCGATAGACGGAACGATTAGAATTTTTTTTTCAAAATTGTCAAAATTTTCTGCCATATTGGGTCCGCCATTTTGAATTTTGAAATTCTGACCTCGGATTCGTAATCAGCGACCCCGAAAACCCCTAGATACCGATCGCCGTGCAAATCCTACATCCTGAAAAATGTATGCATTTGCAAGCGACTTTGTGGGTAGAAACGTATGCGCAGGAGGGTTAAATTTATAAATACTATTTTTTTAGCTATAAGTAAAGTGAAATATTAAATAAGTTTAAGTGCAAATTAAATAGATAATTACGGAAATTCCGTAAATGATTATTTGTATAATATCAATTTATATTATATTACTTACCTTATGACGCTTACCTGAAACTAACTTTTAATGCTTACAGATACTTACCAGAGATAGTTTTAAAGAACTTTTCTCTACTTGTTTTCAGAAAAGTTTCTTAGATAACTTTCTGCAAGCTAACACGGAAAACTAAAAAGCGTAGGACATTTATAGGCCAAGGGAAGCTAACGGGAAGCTAACCATGTTAGCTATAGAAGCTAACATGGTTAGTTTCCCGTTAGCTTCCCGCGCGCAAAATATGGTGCTATGTGGGTTATTTATAAGTGTTTAAACGATCATTTTATAATTATATTAGTATATTATTATAAAATATATATTAAAAAAGAAAAAAATTTTATTTACTATCTGCGTAATATACAATTTAAAGAAAGATTGTTAATTTTTAGTAAATCCAGATTTTAGCAAAATTTTAGTGATTTATTTTACATTTTTTGTATAATATATCTACAAAAAAAATTTTACTAGGTCATTCTTTTTTTAATTTACTCTCAAATATATACACAAAAGATTTCATGAAGCAGAAACGATTAAAAAAATTGTTTACGCAACATTATAGAAAAACAAAGTTCGATGCACAAAATAGCCCCATCCTGGGAGTTATTGTGTTCACGACTTTCAATGACTATAACTAAGACAAAAAAATTTTTTCTTTGCAAAATTTATAGGAAACCTTCAGAAGGATGTCCACAACATATATCAAAAGTTGATTTTCTTTATTCTCTTAATTCTGAATTTAAATAAATCTTTGAATCAAAAAAATGCTATTTGGTGCACAAAATAGCCCCGGTTGACGGTATGTCAATTATAACCGAAACTGAAAGTTTTTAAACTACGTTTGGATTTTGTGCCAACCTTTGTCGCCAAAGTTGGCCGGACGGTTGGTTAAACTCTGCATTTAATGGTTGGCTTGCAAAGTCGGGCCAACTGTGGGCACAAGTACTTGCTAAAGTTAGGCAAACTCTGGCAACCAAAACTTCGCTTGCCAAAGTTAGGCCAACCTTGGGCCAACCTTCAAACTCTGGCGGCCAACCTAAATTTGCACCTGGGTTGTATCATCATCATCTGAGCAGTTTCTGCCCAAACAGGTAGCCATCAGACGCAGGTAGTCGTTGCGGAACGGTCCGGCGCGCTCGGTAAAAGGGTTCGAAATTTCAATTAAATCGATTTCAGACACGTATAAAACCTTTTGCTCCATATTCTACAAAGTTCAAAGAATTTTTTCAGATAATAAAAAAAAAATTTACATATGTTTTAAAAATTCTACAGTGGCCTTACCCCTTAAATAAAATAATATTTAAAATTTAAGAATTAGAAAAAAAATTACGATTGTTTATTATTAAATTACGATGTTTATTATATGCTTATTTCTATAACAAATTTCGTTTGACTGATCTAAATTATGAAAATCTTTCTCTTTTTTATTTATAAAAATATTAGGGGAGAGTGCACAGAGAAAAATGGATAGTTAAAAGTAGATAGTTAAAACCCTACTAAAAAAGAACGACTGTAAATACGAGCGTAAATATGACTGTGAATACGACCCTAAATACGGGCCTTAGAAGGGTAGTGTAATTGAAACAGCAAATACAGCCGTATTTATGCCCGTATTTAGGGTCACTTTATTTTAATCACAAACACACATATACACATGGTACAATTATTTATTAAAAATTGTAATTTTTATTATTTTTATTATAAGAGAAAAAACACAAACGCACAATAAAAACACTTGTAGATTTTTCAACAGCTAAATAAAGACGACAAATAACTCGAATCACATGTAACTGTAAAGGCTAACGCAGTATAGATCTGTAACCGGAACCGCAATCGTAAGCGTAACCGTAAGAATGAGTTAAAGAAGGATAAGTATATTGTTTATCCTTCTCTAACTCATTCTTACGCTTACGGTTACGATTGCGGTTCCGGTTAAAGATCTATTCTACGTTGACCTTAAGCACTGTTGTAAAAAAGGTTGGGTCTATAGGGATGGGTAGTTACACGTAACTTGAAGTATTAATAATAAATGTAATAATAATAATAATACTAACAGAAATAATAATAGTATATTTATGAACTAGATGTAATTAAGAAGTTTAATCACTATTTTAAAAACAAACAAATTTAGTATATTTTGTTTGTTGTTGTCATAGCAAAAATCGATAGAAATATTAGGTTAAGTCCACAATAGATAAATATAAAAAAAATAAAAATAAATCAAAAAATATAAATTCGCACAAAATTAATACCTCCTCGTGTGATTAGATTGTAATTAAAATGTAGTTTTCTGAAAATAAATCGAAAAGTTTAGGGTTCAGTGAAAATTACCGAAAAATGTCAAAATCGCCTTCCGTTTACACACCTCATTGTAAAGGTCTTTCTGCATTAGCTTGAAAATACATTTATTTCTTCCGATTCAAAGTAATTGCAAATATAAATTGCTGCAATTAAACTTACTTTAAATCATTAACTTCAAAGCAAATTATAGTAAATTATATATGCGGAATATGCGATTACTTAGCTTCAGACAAAACAAATGTATTTTTAAGATAATATAGAAAAACATTTACAGTTTTGTGTGAAGGCAATTTTGACAGATTTTTGGTAAATTTTTTTTTACCAACAGTCGTGTAAATGCACTTTACAAATAACAAAAGGGTTAGAATTCGTGAAATTTTCACAGAAAATAAAAAGTATTTTTTTTAAATCGAAATGTTAAAAAAACATTTCTATTTGAATTTAAGAATGTGTCTACCAAAAAACAGAAAAAAAAATTATTTTTTATAAAATTTATTGCAAAATTAATTTTTTATCCCACATGCACAAAAATGGCGCTTTTAGATAGCTGACGACAGGGAGTAAAGTCATTCATTTGTTCAACCGTATGAAAATGGCGACTTTTTTTTCCCCAAGGGCAAAAAACAGCTGGTCCCATGCTTTTTTTTGCCCAAGGTAAAAAAAAGGCCGCCATTTTCATACAAGTCGAACAAGTGAATGACTTTTACTCCCTGTCGTCTGCTATCTGAAATCGCCACTTTTGTGCATTAGGAATAAAAAATATCGTAAGTAACACGGGAATAAAGGCAGCCAATTTGTTTACGATGATTTTTGTGACACTCGTTCCGGTCTCGGGGCGCCCTCGACCTCCACTCGTATCACAAAAATCACCGTAAACAAATGGCTGCCTTTCTGCCCTTGTTGCTTAACATACTATTTTTGCAACTTTTTAAACAAAATTTGATTTCTCCTAAATGAATGAACCGATTTAAATGAACCAAGCAGGAATATAAAGGGGATAAAATATATTTTCGTTCAGAATTAGAAAATTTTAAAAAAGTTTATTTTTTAATAAATTTTTTATAAACAATTAATTTTATTTAATGTTCTACGCCTTTTAAAAATTTGAAAAAAATAATAAGATACACTTAAAACTATAAGAAATCAAAATCCGTTGAGAAAATTTTGGAGCGACAATTATTTTAAAAGTTATAAACAAATTATATTGAACGGAGATGCGATTTTGATTATTTTCAAAATTAAAACATTATTTTTAACTACGAAATGAACAAAACACTGTCAAATTAACATTTTTATTTAATTATATAACCATAAAAATTGATAAAAATGATCAAAAACTAAGTTCAGCGTTGATGCACAACATAGAAAGAGATGAACAGATATCAGGTTCTCACTCACTCACATGGTTTACGCTTTACGCCGACGCTTTCAGGCTGGAGTCCCATGGCAGCGTTTTGCGTTGCGTTTTGTAACTAGGCCATGAGTGCAAATATAGCGAACCTATATCTTCATCTCTCTCACACTCATGGCCTAGTTACAAAACGCAACGCAAAACGGTGCTATTGGACTTCACCCTCACGCCATCATGGGACAGTGCCTTGAAAGCAGAAAATCATGAGAGTGAAAAAACAACAATATCTTCCTACCTGCTTTCGGTCGACGTATTCTGCTCACATGGGAGCGCACTATTAGGTTGGAGTCTCATGATAGTGTTTTGCGTTGCGTTTTGTAACTAGGCCATGAGTGCAAATAAAGCAAACATATATATGCATCTCTCTCACACTCATGGCCTAGTTACAAAACGCAACGCAAAACGCTATCATGGGACTCCAGCCTTATGCTGGTTCCACATATACCAAACGCACGCGTATCGCGTAGACGCGTGCGATTGGTATATGTGGAACCAGCATTAGGGTAGATTCCCATATGACAGCGTTTTGTGTTGCGTCGTAATGGGAGAGAAAAAGACGCAAATATACGTTTGCTGCATTCTCTCTTATTACAACGCAACGCAAACCACTGCCATGGGACTGCGGCCTTATGCTGCCTCTACAATACGAAAAAAAAGTGAGAAACGCGTGACGTAGACGCGAAACGAAAAAATTGCCATGTATTTTTCTCGCTTTTCACGTTTGCGTCGCGCGTTTCTCACTTTTTTTTCCTTATGTAGATACAGCTTTAGGCCTATGTCATAGGAGAGAGAAAGACAAGAATGGTTTTTCCAAAAGTCGTGTGACCGTACCCTTATAGATTCAACATAAAGGTGCTGACATAACTCGGTTGCATGTCAGCAGGTTGTCAAGATAACATAAAGAGTAAAGGTACCGTCCCATAATAGCGTGAAAGCGTCAGCGTAAAGCGTAAACCATGTGAGTGAGTGAGAACCTGATATCTGTTCATCTCTTTCTATGTTGTGCATCAACGCTGAACTTAGTTTTTGATCATTTTTATCAATTTTTATGGTTATATAATTGAATAAAAATGTTAATTTGACAGTGTTTTGTTCATTTCGTAGTTAAAAATTAATGTTTTAATTTTGAAAATAATCAAAATCGCATCTCCGTTCAATATAATTTGTTTATAACTTTTAAAATAAGTGTCGCTCCAAAATTTTCTCAACGGATTTTGATTTCTTATAGTTTTAAGTGTATCTTATTATTTTTTTCAAATTTTTAAAAGGCGTAGAACATTAAATAAAATTAATTGTTTATAAAAAATTTATTAAAAAATAAACTTTTTTAAAATTTTCTAATTCTGAACGAAAGTATATTTTATCCCCTTTATATTCCTGCTTAGTTCATTTAAATCGGTTCATTCATTTAGGAGAAATCAAATTTTTTTTAAAAAGTTGCAAAAAAATTAATTTTGCAATAAAATTTATAAAAAATAATTTTTTTTTCTGTTTTTTGGTAGACACATTCTTAAAGTCAAATAGAAATGTTTTTTTAACATTTCGATTTAAAAAAAATACTTTTTATTTTCTGTGAAAATTTCACGAATTCTGACCCTTTTGTTATTTGTAAAGTGCATTTACACGACTGTTGGTAGAAAAAAAATTTACCAAAAATCTGTCAAAATTGCCTTCACACAAAACTGTAAATGTTTTTCTATATTATCTTAAAAATACATTTGTTTTGTCTGAAGCTAAGTAATCGCATATTCCGCATATATAATTTACTATAATTTGCTTTGAAGTTAATGATTTAAAGTAAGTTTAATTGCAGCAATTTATATTTGCAATTACTTTGAATCGGAAGAAATAAATGTATTTTCAAGCTAATGCAGAAAGACCTTTACAATGAGGTGTGTAAACGGAAGGCGATTTTGACATTTTTCGGTAATTTTCACTGAACCCTAAACTTTTCGATTTATTTTCAGAAAACTACATTTTAATTACAATCTAATCACACGAGGAGGTATTAATTTTGTGCGAATTTATATTTTTTGATTTATTTTTATTTTTCTTATATTTATCTATTGTGGACTTAACCTAATATTTCTCTCGATTTTTGCTATGACAACAACAAACAAAATATACTAAATTTGTTTGTTTTTAAAATAGTGATTAAACTTCTTAATTACATCTAGTTCATAAATATACTATTATTATTTCTGTTAGTATTATTATTATTATTACATTTATTATTAATATTTCAAGTTACGTGTAACTACCCATCCCTATAGACCCAACCTTTTTTACAACAGAGCTTACAGTTAAGTCCAACGCACAATAGATTCGCGAAAGTCGTTCGCGAACGAGACGCATGAGATAGACAAGGACACAAATATATCTCTGTCCTTTTCTAACTCATGCTTTGCGTTCGCGAACGACTTTCGCGAACCTATTGTGCTTAGGCCTTTAGGCTTCGTCCATAAATTACGTCACATTTTTTAGGGGGGAGGGGGTCTATGAAAATGTGACTAATTTTGACAAGGGGGGGGTGGGTACCTTTTATTTTGTTATGTCACACTTTATACTCTATTTATTATAATGAGAAAATTGTAATAAATAAAAAAACCGCTGCTAAGTTGTATATTTTTTTTATAATTTTGGTGCTCATTTCATGAACACTTTACTTTCTCATAGAGATAAAAATAATAGAAATATGTATATGAATAACTTTTTATAAATATGGTAAAAGTGATTGAATTTTGAGTCAATCAATGTATTTTTAAATACCCTACAAGATAGTTACAATAATTTAATAGTTACACAAAAATTTTCAAACAAAAAAGTTGAGAAAATGTCATTTTTCACAATTTTTGGTTTTTAAAATACCATAATAATTTCGAAATTTATTATTAAAGTAGGTTCAAAAATAGGTCAATCGAAGCGTTTTTTAATGCTCTACAAGTTGATAACGATAATTTTAAAGTTACTTCTACGTTTTTCAAGAAAATTTTCAAAAAAGTCTTATTTTCCAAAATTTTTGATTTTTAAAAGTTTAATAACTCCGGTTAATATGGACGAAAAATGTTCAATTAGGGCTCAAAAGATGCGTCTAAGAAAACTCTACAAAATTATAGAAAAACATTTATAGGTGTCCTAACATTTTTTTAAAGTTATGGGCAAAAAACGTTTTTTTGCAAAATTAAAAATAAAAAAAAAATTTAGTTAAACTTTATCAATATATGAGAAAGTACTCTCACTTTATGTCCGCAGGTGAGATCTACAATTTAAAAAAAATGCAACCCAAAAGCTCTTCGTGATTTCGAGATATTTATGAAAATGTGATGTTTACACACACACACACACACACACACACACACGGAATGACATTTTATAAAAATGTCATTTTTGAACTCCTGAAGTCAAATAACATGAAGATATGTCAAAAAATCGAACTCGAAAAATTTTGGTATTACAATACTTCCTCTATGAGGAAGTAATATCAAATTAAATTTCTTGTTTTAAAATTTTTTTAAATTTACTACCCAAGCAGCACGGAATATAACCTTAAATTGAAGGGAATATTACATTTCATATTCGAAACATTCCAGTGGAATGTTCCAGAGATCTTAAAGTAATATTAAAATGTCCGCCCCACAGAAATATTCCAAGATAATATTTAGGGAATGTTCCACGGTAATATCGGAGTAATATTCCAGGATGATGTTGAAGGAATATTCCAGGGTGATGTTGAGGGAATGTTGCCAGATAATATTAAATATGTTTAAAATACCGTTGAGTCTCGTTTTTACTAGAGAAAGAAGAAAAAGAGAAAAAAAGTCAAATTTTTTTAAAGTATAAAATTTTTGAATATTTTCAGGGAATATTCTGGGAATATTCCTTCAACATTACATTGGAATATTCCATTAATATTACGGTGGAACATTCCTTTAACATCATCCTGGCATATTACTTTGAAATTACTGTGGAACATTCCCTCAATGTTATTTTAGAATAATCCTGTGGGGCGGACATTTTAATATTACTTTAAGATCCCTGGAACATTCCACTAGAATATTCCGAATATGAAATGTAATATTCCCTTCATTTTAAGGTTATATTCCGTGCTGCTTGGGTAATTATATCCTAAGTAACTTTATTTATGTAAAATTAGATATTGACAGTGATTCATTTTGGAAAAATTTTTTAAAGGGAGGTTTACGAATTGTGACGTAATTTAGAGGGAGGGGGTTCCTTCAGATGTTACGTAGTGTGACAAAGGGGGGGAGCCCTGCTGGAAGTAAATAGATAGAAACCTTTTCTCTTTTAATCCCTTTCTATTGCTAATATAGAAAGAGATATGAATAATGTATAACTTTTAATCTCTTACCTATACTTCTTTATGCCTTTCTATTCCTACCTTTATCAACTTGTTCGCTATTTCTTTTAATCACCTTTTTTGAATAACTTTTAATAGCCATTTTAAACCCTTCTATCTCTTTTTATACACAATCTTATTACAACTTGTTGTTATCCCTTTCAATCACCTTTTCTCTATTACTTTTAAAATCCTGTCTATTTCCTTGTATCTCTTTCAATGTTAGACCTTATAGACACTATTCTTTATACCTATTAATAACCTATTCTCAATACCTTTTAATAACCTGTCTATAAACTTCTATCTCTTTTTATGACAGAAGTTCTCGATACTCTTCTTTCTCCACATTTATAACCTTTTCTTAATAACTATTGATATCCTATTTATACCCTTCCATCGCTTTTTATGTAGGATCTTATTAACACTTATTTATTACCATTATTCCCATTATTGAGATAGAAAAAGATAGAAATGCGAGACTGCAAAACTATAAACCTTTTTTATTCCTTTTTATCATTCTTCTTTTCCGAATGTTATTCTTTTAATCTTCGTTCAATCCCATATTCTATCTCCTATTACTTTATTTAGAAGAGATAGGGATAGTTAAGAATATGGGGATTTGAGGAGATATAATAAGATTATCTCTTCTAATCTACTATAGTATATCCCTTTCTATATACATACTCATAAACTTATACGCGCATGCGTCGATCTTCCCAGCTGTTATGTGTCATGGCGTCGGGTCAGTAGATCTGTAGATCAGAAAGCGTGTGTTATGCACTGTGCGATTGTACGTTTTTGTTTGAGTTTATAACTTCCATATTTTTATAGTTTATTGTAAATATATTTAACCAATAAATGTTTATCAGTAATAGACAACCAAAATTAGTTTTAAACTCACAAAGCATCGAAACTTTTCTAAAAATGTATTAAAGATTTACTTGAAAATTTTTTATAGTTAATCGTAATGAATTAGAACAACACGATTAAGAAACTCAATTAACAACAATAGAGAAAGTTTTTAATTGAAATTAATCGATTTCTTCTATAAGGGGTATCTCCTTTTTTACTTTCCTTTGGATTAGAAAGGATGTGAAAATGGATAGAGGAAGACAGAAATGTATGAAAAGAAAGAGATTGAAAAGTTCTATCTTCTTTAATTCACCACTTTGCATCCCCAATTTTTTATCTCTTTCTATATATTTTTTTCTATATATTTCTATATCTAAAACTGTATATAAAGAGATTAGAAGGGATAAAAAGATATATAAATATAAAGTTATAGAAAGAGATAAAAAAAATTGTATCTCTTTTAAGTATCCATTTTGCATCTCCAAACTATTATATTTTCTAATCTTTTTTTATCCCCTTTTTTTAATCTCTTTGTATCTCTTTACTTCCAGCAGGGAGGGGTCAAAAATGGGCTAAAAACGTGTGACGTAATTTATGGACGAAGCCTTACATATGATTCGAGTTATTTGTCGTCTTTATTTAGCTGTTGAAAAATCTACAAGTGTTTTTATTGTGCGTTTGTGTTTTTGTGTTTTTTCTCTTATAATAAAAATAATAAAAAAATTCTTACAGTTACATGTGATTCGCGTTATTTGTCGTTTTTATTTAGCTGTTGAAAAATCTACAAGTGTTTTTATTGTGCGTTTGTGTTTTTGTGTTTTTTCTCTTATAATAAAAATAATAAAAATTACAATTTTTAATAAATAATTGTACCATGTGTATATGTGTGTTTGTGATTAAAATAAAGTGACATTTATATATTTGTTTGTTTGTTATGCATTTATTATAAGAATAAATCGTATTTCAATACTTACCTTAAATATTATTTATTTTAGTTGCATTATTATATTTAATATATTAAATTAATAATAATTAATAATTGTCAAAGATGTTTATTAATTGTCAAAGAACTGATCAATATAATCATTGTTTTCACTGAAATGTTTAGTGAAAATTGTTCTTTACACAACTTTCAATAAACATTGCAATTACATATTCCGAACATTGCAACCCACACAGCACATGATATTTCCTAAATATTTCCTGAATATTTCACTGAAAGATTGAAATATTTCAGTGCAAAGTTCTTCCTGTTTCTGCAAACAGGAAAATGTCCGCTTATGTGGGAATATTGACGCGAAAGTTGAGAAAATATTTCATTGAAATATTTTGGAAATATTCAACTGAAATGATGCGCACTGGTCGAACTCAGTTTCTATGGCCTGTAGAGCTGCGCAGTAGTTTTTGGCTTACTATATCCTATGGGTTTTAAAATATTTCAGAAAATTCCTATTGGTTTGAGGTGTTTAACAAATTTTTCCATTTTGTGAAATATTTTCACAATATTGCAGAATCTTTATGTGTAATATTGCAGGAATATTTCAATGAAATATTTTCTCAACTTTCGCGTCAATATTCCCACATAAGCGGACATTTTCCTGTTTGCAGAAATATTTCTAGAACTTTGCACTGAAATATTTCAATCTTTCAGTGAAATATTCAGGAAATATTCAGGAAATATCATGTGCTGTGTGGGAAGTAAATATTTAATAAATTTTTAGGAAAGTTTCGGTGCTGTGGGGATATATATATATATATGGGACATTCCACGTCAACACGGACAGAGCTCTAAACAAAAATTGCTCGAGCTTTCGCCTCTACGAAAGTAGAGGCGACTCTGATCAACAATAAATTCTTACATCTTCTATATAATAATTAATAATGTTCCATTATATATATATATATATATATATATATGGGACATTCCACGTCAACACAGACAGAGCTCTGAACAAAAATTGCTTTGATGGATTTAAACGTTCTAGGGCTTAAAAGATTTCTACGTTCATGTACTTTAAGATGCCGATGGGCGTTTTTTGAAAAATTCCATTTCCGATGCCAATAGAACTGTCAAAAGTCAAAAGGTCCAAAAATCTCAAAATAATTTTATTAATTTAAAAACAAAAAACGAGGTAAATAATTCTGTAACTCATTCTTTATCAGTTTTTAGGGTTCCCGAATATAAATCTAAAGTTTTTTTTTAAATCCAAAATGGCGAATTCAATATGGCGGCCAAAATTCAAATTTGATCAGATTCGATTACAACTTGTTACTCGGGGGTTTTTAGGGTCGCTGATTACGAATCTGAAGTCACTTTTTAAAAATTCAAAATGGCGGATCCAATATGGCAGAAAAAATCTTCAAATTTGATCCGATTCCCTTAGAACGTGTTACTCGGGGGCTTTTGGGGTCGCAGATTATGAATATGAAGTTACTTTGTAGAAATTCAAAATGGCGGATCAAATTTTTTAATTTGATCAGATTTAATTAAAAAGTGTTACTCGGTGGTTTTTAGCGTATCTGATTATGAATTTGAAGTCTCAAACACAAAGTAACTTCATATTCATAATCTGCGACCCCAAAAGCCCCCGAGTAACACGTTTTAAGGGAATCGGAATAAATTTGAAAATTTTTTCCGCCATATTGGATCCGCCATTTTGAATTTTTAAAAAGTGATTTCAGATTTGTAATGAGCGACCCTAAAAACCCCCGAGTAACAAGTTTTAATCGAATCTGATCAAATTTGAATTTTGTCCGCCATATTGAATTCGCCATTTTGGATTTTTAAAATAAAACTTTAGATTTATATTCGGGAACCTTAAAAACTGATAAAGAATGAGTTACAGAATAATTTATCTTGTTTTTTGCTTTTAATTCATAAAAGTATTTTGAGATTTTGAGATTTTTAAGCCCTAGAACGTTTAAATCCATCAAAGCAATTTTTGTTTAGAGCTCTGTCCGTGTTGACGTGGAATGTCCCATATATATATATATATATATATATATATATATATATATATATATATATATATATATATATATATATATATATATCCCCACAGCACCGAAACTTTCCTAAAAATTTATTAAATATTTACTTGCAATGTTCGGAATATGTAATTGCAATGTTTATTGAAAGTTGTGTAAAGAACAATTTTCACTAAACATTTCAGTTAAATATGCCGAATATTACAAGTAAATATTCAATAAATTGTTAGGAAAGTTTCGGTGCTGTGGGGTATATATATATTTTTTTTTTAAAAAATGGTATTCACATATGACCGTAAATACGACCCTAAATACGGGCATAAATACGGCTGTATTTGCTGTTTCAATTACACTACCCTTCTAAGGCCCGTATTTAGGGTCGTATTCACAGTCATATTTACGCTCGTATTTACAGTCGTTCTTTTTCAGTAGGGAAAATATATAATCAAATTTATTATCTGTATAGTTAGAAATATTATCTTCCTGAAATATTATATATTCCCGTTTAGTATATCTAGATAATCAAATTTATTATCCTGGAACCTGGATAGTCAACTTGCCGAGCGCTTGCGCAGAAGTTTGATTACTGATTACAACCGTTTTCGAACGAGTTTTTCTCTGCACACAGGCACTTTTTAGAAAATCTGACAACGTACATTTGTCACAAATGTTTTTAATTGTTTGAATTCAAAAGATTTCGTTAATCCATGCAGAAACGCGGTTGCAGGATTGGATTGGATTTTTTTATTAAAAAGTAATGTAATGGCAGGCCACAAGACGTATGTTACCCAGGTAAAAATGATTCGTACGAATTTCGTACGTAATTCGTACGCATTTCGTTCAGAAATCCGGCCAGATTCGTAAAGAATTTCTATCAAATTCGTATGAAATTACTATCGAAATTCGTGTGGCGTATTGAAACGTTTTTTCGCACGAATATTCGTGGGAAAAATACCCAGATTTTTTTAAATGGATTTTCAAGAAATATTTTCGTTCGGAAATCCGTATGGAAATTCGCACGGAATAATTTTTGACAATTTTTTCAAAAATTTTCGGACAAATTTCCATACGAAATTCGAGCGAATTACGAACGATTTCATTTTGGAAATTTTTTTTATAAAATTATGCTCGGAAATTCGTATGAAATTCCGCACGAAATGTCAGCCAAAAATTTCCTCAAAAGTTTTCGACGAAATTTCCATACGGAATTCGTACGAAATTCGAGCAAATTACGAACGAATTTATTTAGAAATTTTTTTTATAAAATTCTGCTCAAAAATTCGTATGGAATTCCGCACGAAATGTCAGCCAAAAATTTCCTCAAAAGTTTTCGACGAAATTTCCATACGGAATTCGTACAAACTTCGAGCGAATTACGAACAAATTTATTTTTGAAATTTTTTTATAAAATTCTGCTCGAAAATTCGTATGAAATTCCGCACGAAATGTCAGCCAAAAATTTCCTCAAAAGTTTTCGACGAAATTTCCATACGGAATTCGTACGAAATTCGAGCAAATTACGAACGAATTTATTTAGAAATTTTTTTTATAAAATTCTGCTCAAAAATTCGTATGGAATTCCGCACGAAATGTCAGACAAAAA
The DNA here is from genome assembly GCA_032872505.1 of Leptopilina syphax. Classification (NCBI taxonomy): domain Eukaryota; kingdom Metazoa; phylum Arthropoda; class Insecta; order Hymenoptera; family Figitidae; genus Leptopilina; species Leptopilina syphax. The sequence goes on along the minus strand of CM065472.1, from coordinate 26,533,986 downwards.
TTTCGTCAAAAATATTCGAAGAAGCTTCCATACGGAATTCGTACAAACTTCGAGCAAATTACGAACGAATTTATTTTTGAAATTTTTTTATAAAATTCTGCTCGAAAATTCGTATGGAATTCCGCACGAAATGTCAGACAAAATTTTCCTGAAAAATTTTCGACGAAATTTCCATACGGAATTCGTACGAAATTCGAGCAAATTACGAACGAATTTATTTTCGAAATTTTTTTATAGAATTCTGCTCGAAAATTCGTATGGAATTACGCACGAAATGTCAGACAAAAATTTCCTCAAAAGTTTTCAACGAAATTTCCATACGGAATTCGTTCAAACTTCGAGCGAATTACGAACGAATTTATTTTTGAAATTTTTTTTATAAAATTCTGCTCGAAAATTCGTATGAAATTCCGCACGAAATGTCAGCCAAAAATTTCCTCAAAAGTTTTCGACGAAATTTCCATACGGAATTCGTATGAAATTCGAGCAAATTACGAACGAATTTATTTAGAAATTTTTTTTATAAAATTCTGCTCCAAAATTCGTATGGAATTCCGCACGAAATGTCAGCCAAAAATTTCCTGAAAAGTTTTCGACGAAATTTCCATACGGAATTCGTATGAAATTCGAGCAAATTACGAACGAATTTATTTAGAAATTTTTTTTATAAAATTCTGCTCCAAAATTCGTATGAAATTCCGCACGAAATGTCAGACAAAAATTTCTTCAAAAATTTTCGAAGAAGCTTCCATACGGAATTCGTACAAAATTCGAGCAAATTACGAACGAATTTATTTAGAAATTTTTTTTATAAAATTCTGCTCAAAAATTCGTATGGAATTCCGCACGAAATGTCAGCCAAAAATTTCCTCAAAAGTTTTCGACGAAATTTCCATACGGAATTCGTACAAACTTCGAGCGAATTACGAACAAATTTATTTTTGAAATTTTTTTATAAAATTCTGCTCGAAAATTCGTATGAAATTCCGCACGAAATGTCAGCCAAAAATTTCCTCAAAAGTTTTCGACGAAATTTCCATACGGAATTCGTACGAAATTCGAGCAAATTACGAACGAATTTATTTAGAAATTTTTTTTATAAAATTCTGCTCAAAAATTCGTATGGAATTCCGCACGAAATGTCAGACAAAAATTTCGTCAAAAATATTCGAAGAAGCTTCCATACGGAATTCGTACAAACTTCGAGCGAATTACGAACGAATTTATTTTTGAAATTTTTTTATAAAATTCTGCTCGAAAATTCGTATGGAATTCCGCACGAAATGTCAGACAAAATTTTCCTGAAAAATTTTCGACGAAATTTCCATACGGAATTCGTACGAAATTCGAGCAAATTACGAACGAATTTATTTTCGAAATTTTTTTATAGAATTCTGCTCGAAAATTCGTATGGAATTACGCACGAAATGTCAGACAAAAATTTCCTCAAAAGTTTTCAACGAAATTTCCATACGGAATTCGTTCAAACTTCGAGCGAATTACGAACGAATTTATTTTTGAAATTTTTTTATAAAATTCTGCTCGAAAATTCGTATGAAATTCCGCACGAAATGTCAGCCAAAAATTTCCTCAAAAGTTTTCGACGAAATTTCCATACGGAATTCGTATGAAATTCGAGCAAATTACGAACGAATTTATTTAGAAATTTTTTTTATAAAATTCTGCTCCAAAATTCGTATGGAATTCCGCACGAAATGTCAGCCAAAAATTTCCTGAAAAGTTTTCGACGAAATTTCCATACGGAATTCGTATGAAATTCGAGCAAATTACGAACGAATTTATTTAGAAATTTTTTTTATAAAATTCTGCTCCAAAATTCGTATGAAATTCCGCACGAAATGTCAGACAAAAATTTCTTCAAAAATTTTCGAAGAAGCTTCCATACGGAATTCGTACAAAATTCTAGCAAATTACGAACGAATTTATTTTCGAAATTTTTTTTTAAATTCTGCTCGAAAATTCGTATGGAATTACGCACGAAATGTCAGACAAAAATTTCCTCAAAAATTTTCGACGAAATTTCCATACGGAATTCGCTCGAATTTTGTACGAATTCCGTATGGAAATTTCGTCGAAAATTTTTGAGGAAATTTTTGGCTGACATTTCGTGCGGAATTTCATACGAATTTTCGAGCAGAATTTTATAAAAAAATTTCAAAAATAAATTCGTTCGTAATTCGCTCGACGTTTGTACGAATTCCGTATGGAAATTTCGTTGAAAACTTTTGAGGAAATTTTTGTCTGACATTTCGTGCGTAATTCCATACGAATTTTCGAGCAGAATTCTATAAAAAAATTTCGAAAATAAATTCGTTCGTAATTTGCTCGAATTTCGTACGAATTCCGTATGGAAATTTCGTCGAAAATTTTTCAGGAAAATTTTGTCTGACATTTCGTGCGGAATTCCATACGAATTTTCGAGCAGAATTTTATAAAAAAATTTCAAAAATAAATTCGTTCGTAATTCGCTCGAAGTTTGTACGAATTCCGTATGGAAATTTCGTCGAAAACTTTTGAGGAAATTTTTGGCTGACATTTCGTGCGGAATTCCATACGAATTTTTGAGCAGAATTTTATAAAAAAAATTTCTAAATAAATTCGTTCGTAATTTGCTCGAATTTCGTACGAATTCCGTATGGAAATTTCGTCGAAAACTTTTGAGGAAATTTTTGGCTGACATTTCGTGCGGAATTTCATACGAATTTCTGAGCATAATTTTATAAAAAAAATTTCCAAAATGAAATCGTTCGTAATTCGCTCGAATTTCGTATGGAAATTTGTCTGAAAATTTTTGAAAAAATTGTCAAAAATTATTCCGTGCGAATTTCCATACGGATTTCCGAACGAAAATATTTCTTGAAAATCCATTTAAAAAAATCCGGGTATTTTTCCCACGAATATTCGTGCGAAAAAACGTTTCAATACGCCACACGAATTTCGATAGTAATTTCATACGAATTTGATAGAAATTCTTTACGAATCTGGCCGGATTTCTGAACGAAATGCGTACGAATTACGTACGAAATTCGTACGAATCATTTTTACCTGGGTACAGCCATTTTGACAGTAGAGGCAGGCTTCGAAGTGACACACTTTTCCACTTTCTTGACACTTTTTTTGGTCAAGCCTACTTTTTGCTACTTATTTTGTCAAAAAGCTACTAAATGCTACTTTTTCCCAAAAAAAGGTAAAAAAAATTGCCAGAATTCAAGAATTTTAGTTTTTTTTGTGAATTTCGTATTCTCTAAATCTGAATATGTGAAAATTCACATATTTGTACGTTATAAGTCGTCTTCTCGATCAATAAGTGCATATACACTGGTAATAAGTGAAATTTCACTCAGAATAAGTGAAAAATTCACTTATTTATAAGTGTATATGCACTAATTGATCGAGAAGACGACTTATAACGTACAATAAGTGAAATTTTACATATTCAGATTTAGAGAGATAGATTTCAAAAAGCCCGCCAAGTGAATTAAATTTATTATTGGACGCGTGATTATAATATATTATAATAATTACTAATAGTGGATGTTTATTAAATTACAACTTTTGAACTTTTCGAATTTTTCGTATCTAATTTTATTATTCTTTAAGCTTCTTAAAAAAATTAAAAACTAAATTTTTCATTTTTCACCATATAATTTATAATAGTAATACCTTTTTTGACTTTATAAAAGTTTCATCAAATATAGAAAAAATCAATTAAGGGCATCCGGGAAAAAATAATGGTTTCGTGATAGACGTCTCATTTAAAAAGAAAAGAATATTTTGAGTCGGGATTTTTGGGTAAATATAGAGAAATGCTCTGGGATCAGCGGTCCTCTCGGAATTTAGAGAAATTTTGATAAACAATTATTGAAAAAAATTGTTTAAATAAATACAGAAAAAAGGTGTTTTGAACGGTTCAGTATAGATGTCTCATTTTGAGAGGATAAAATATTTCGGGTTCATATTTGGAGGGGTGATAGAGGAAGACTTTCCGAGGAGCGGCCCTCTCCATTTCTCCGTTTCGCATTTTCTTTTGTTTCCATAATTTGCTTCCACTGATTTCCAGTAAGTACAGAAGGATGATGTATTTTATTTATTGTTCGATTTTTATTTTTATTTTGTAATAGATTATCATATGGCCAAAACAAAAACGTTCCTACAGATTCTTCTGAATCTGGCGATTTTTGATCATGACAATTTGTAATGTCGCAAAGTGGATTAGCTGTTATAGATTTTGAAACATTTGGAGTGTTTAAAGAAATTATGTCAGTATTTTCTGCTGCATTTTTAGTCAACATATTATTGTCTGTTCGAGTTGAGGTGTTACTGATCGTCAAATCAAGTGGTATCTCATGATCCGGAAAATTATTGTGATGAGGCTCTTCATTGTGAAAAAATTCCAGAAGTAGTAATGTCTATTGAAATTGCATCCACAGTTTTAGTAGAGGATTGAAAAGGTTTTGACGCTAAAACAATACCGTTGGAAGCCACATCACTAGTTGCAATATTTTGATTAATATCTACTTCCAATTCCAATAAAACACAGTCATTTGCATCGACAACACTGCTACTTGATTCGACCTGAAAAAATTACCTAATTGTAAGCACCAGGTTGTACATGACAAAAATACTTTAAAATTGATGATATAAAAAATATGTTTTTACTAAAAATAGTTTTTGTACAATTCAACGTAAAATTAGAAAATAAATTTTAATGCTATTTACAATTCATATTAATTATTGAATAATTAATCAAAGTATTAATTTTTGTGTTAAAAAATATATATATGTGTTGAATTAGTATAAAAAATCTTAATTTATAAAATCTAAGTATTTATAAAAACTGATATTTTTCTAATTACTTAGAGTTTACATGAAACTAAGAAATTAATTATTTAATTATATATATACTTTTGCATTATCGGAATTTATAGTAGATTCAAAATTTAACATATCGTGAACATGATTGTTGGCGGAAATTTCAATCGAATTAAAAGCAGTGTTAGTCTCATTGGAAAAGTCCAGTCTCAAATTGTCCTAAAAAAATTTAATAATTTAAGAATACCGAACAAAGTAAAGGATATAAAAATTAATATTTCAATTACTTATTTATTATATATACCTTGTGATTACTAAACGAGTTGCATAAATCATCTGAGGGGTTTGCTAATTTGTACCATATCATGAAGAGTTCCTTTTCTTTTTCATTTCCTCTCCATACAGGACTTTTATTTTCTCGAAACGATTGTATTTGCTCTGGTTTCAAAAATTTTTCAAATACAATTAAAGAGTTATCTTCAAAAGATTGGCAATTAGGTAGTAAAATTTGAGAAATTTTCTTCGAACCATTGACGTAAACTATATTCGGAAACTTTTGCTCTATTTAAAGAAACTTTTTCAGAAACTCTTGTCGAAATTTCTGTATTGCGTTTTAAAAACCCCTCATACCAGCCTCTACCTGGTGTATTGTCAGTAAACGGATTTTTCTTTTTCATTTGAACGCAAATTTGTCGAACGCTTTCTCGAAGTTGACTTTTGGTGACAGGAAATCCTTTATTACAACAATGAGTAATCCAATTCACTAACTCTTTATCTTCGTTTGTGGTGAGTACAGTTGAAGGACTGGGTTTCTTATCAGGATGTAAACCTAATTTTTTCGACCTTAATGTGGACTCAGGAATACAGTACTTTCGAGCAACTTCAGCATTTTTTTCCCCTTCTTTAAGTTCCTGTAGAGCAAAAGCTAGATTTTCCTTTGAATAAGACATTCTTGTGTTTTTTTTAGTTGATTTTTTTTTATTTTCATCACATTCCATTTTGTTTATTACACTATAAACAGTTAAATATAAACAAACATCAACACGAAGGTAGAGGTTAGAGATTGTCAACAAAGAGGTTAGGTTCAGTAAACGACAGTATACAGCTGTAGGTTGTTCGCGTTGCGCACCCAGTAAAAAAGAAGTATTCTTCTTCTTCTTAAATTACTTCAGGCTTAGCCAACTGTCAGAACAACAAAATATAAAATAGAAGAATTAGAATTAGAAAGTGTCCACGTGTTAAAAAGAAAAGCAGGTATGACAACTACGTCGGCAGCAAGTCGGCAAGACAATGAGTCGTATATACACTCCTTGTAGATTGATGTGTCCATGAGTGCAGCCAGTTGAAAAGATCAAGGTCGAATAAGGACAGGTTAGATATGGAGTGTGATTAAATCTCTCTGAGAAATAGAGGTAAGATCATACTAATTGTTTAGATTTACAAATAAAACCCCCCACTTCTCTTACCGTCTCGCTATCCACGTTGAAGACCAATTGAGAAATCGAGACTTTTTTCGGGTCCAGTAATGGAAACTTTTTGCCAATAAAGTCATAAAAATTATGTCGGTATTGCTCCAAGAGTTGACATTCATGGAGAATGTGTTTTAAAGTTCTCCTCTCAGCTCCGCACAGACAGCCAGACTCCGCCATCCACCGAATACGTTCAAAATGATCGGCCGTGTATGTGTGAGTAGTGCGTAATCTGGTTATCGTATTTATCCACTTCCTTGGAAGTGAGATCCCCTCAAACCAGGGCCTTTGTGTTTTTTCCGAAATTCTAGAAAAGTATGGGTGAGCAGTTCGATCGACCTCCCCATAAGGCCACAGGGCTTTTTTCCATGAAATGTGATCAGGAATCAGGAGGGATGGCAGAATGTCCTCCATGGGGGCACCAAAATGCGTACGATTGGAGTAGCGATTAGCCTCACGACAAATGCCGTCCACTCTCTCGTTGCCAATGATACCCCCATGTGATGGAACCCACATAAGGCTGAATTTGGAAGGACTAGCATTATTATGTTTGTCAAGAATGAGTTGACGGATCTTGTAGACTAGAGGAGAGTTCTGTTTGAATGAGAGACAGTTTTTAATTCTTTCCAAGGAAAAGAGTGAGTCTGTAACTATAAGTGTGTTTGTATATTTGTGTTTGATTGAGTGGAGAACAGCTCTAAAGATAGCATAGAGTTCTGCTGATAGAGTAGAAATATTCGGTTGGAGAGGAGTTCCGCAAGAGAAGCCACTCTGTTCGTCATAGAAGGCCGAGGCCGAAAGAGATAATGCAAGATTGGTTGTAGCATCCGTATATATAATGTGGTGATTTATGTAGGAGTTGTTGACATGTGTACGGAATTCGTTTTCAGGATGTTGCGAACACTGCAATGTTGTACCGAATGAAGTGTCGCAATCAATTGGGAGTGAAAGGACATTCCAGGACTAATCAAAATATGATGTTTTTTTGGTTTGAAGGGAAAGTTTAGTGATGGGGTACAGGCGACGAAAAGCATTGAGAAGAGTTATATTTGTCGTTTTGAACGTAAAATCACCCCTTATCCTTTCATCGAGAAGGATAAGTTTAGGAATGAGTGGATTCTCACTCCAGGATAGGTTGCGTAACAGGAAGGTGTTTGTGATGTGTGATCTTCCAAGACTTAGAGGGGATTCATTAAGTTCCGACAACAGGACAAGAATAGGTGTCGATTTCATAGAACCAGAAACCGTTCTCAATGCGGCGTATTGTACCCTGTCCAAAATCTTCAAGTTGGATGTGGCTGAATCAGCATATAAGGGAGCTCCCCAGTCTAGAATAGCCCTAATGAGATTACGGTAGGCCATCAACGCTATGTTAGCCGAAGTGCCCCATGTGGCTCTTGAGATAACTTTCAGCAGGCTCAACGCTTTAGTAGCTTTATCCGCAACCAAGCGTATATGAGCCTCCCAGGTTATTCTTTTGTCGAGCATGATGCCTAGGTGTTTTAGGGTATTTACAATTTTAATTTGAGTGTTGTGTAAATTTATACGAATATGATTGAAGGTGGATTTGGACCTGGAAAACACACATGCCGTAGTCTTTGAAGGAGCAACCTCAAGGCCAAGAGTACCTAGCCACTCAGCGAGAGAGCTCAAGGTGGCATTGACTCTGTCCGAAATATCCTCGTCATTACGAAATCTAGTATACAACAGAAGGTCATCAGCATACATGGTGAACTTCATGTCTATCGGAAGGAGGTCTATGATGTTTCTCAGATATAGATTGAAGAGAATTGGGGAAAGAACCCCCCCCCCCCTGGGGAACCTCCACTCCACAAACCTCCGGATTCGAACCATCAGATTGAAAAATAATATAACGTTTAGCTGTGATAAAAAAGATAAAATTAATAATATAAGGGTTAATATTTAAATCGATAAGTTGTTTATTAAGTATGTTTGGACGCACGTTGTTAAAAGCGCCTTTTATGTCGATAGATATTGCCAAAGTACTAAGGGAGGATGCAAAACCATTATAAGTATCCGTAATAAACGAAGCTACCGAGTCCGTTGATGATCGTTTTTTACGGAAGCCGTATTGATGCTTAGGGATGAGACCGCGTTTCTCAACCTCATGTTCGAGCCTAAGCTGAATAAGTTTCTCAAAAATTTTAGAAAGAACCGAGGTGAGGGTAATTGGACGAAATCCCTTACCACCAGGTTTAGGTAGTGGAATGACCCTAGTATAAAGCCAAGAATTTGGAAAGGAGGAGAGCAACAGCATGCGGCTGAAAAGGGTCGAAAGAAATTAATGGGCAACAGTACCCAAACCCTTAATAATTTCACCTGTAATTCCATCAAGTCCTGGTGCTGTATTGGGTTTGCAAGATGATATGGCTGCTCTAAATTCAAGGGAAGTAAATGGAATAACTGTGTTAGGACTATAAAATGTGGGTATCTTGAGGTAAGGAACATTAACAGGAGGGACATTTTTGGAGATTAGATCACTACGAAATTTAATTAAAGCTGGAGTCTGGGAATCTGTGGATATATTTGTGGAGAGTTGATTTGAACGACAGGATAGAGCCTTCAAGGTACGCCACAGGACTGATGTACCTCGCTCAGGTGACATGGTTTTACAAAAATTTCTGAATCCTAGTGTCTTTTGATGTCTAAGTGCGTGTTTAATGGTCTCGTCTCTACGATTGAACTCTACTCTATTTTCAGCTGATTGGTTGGACTGGTACCAGCGATAATTTTCCCTACGCTCTGCCAAAAGTTTGTCGCATTCAGGATTCCACCATAGGGGTTTTGCGTAAGGTTTGTATGTTTTATTTTGAGGTATGTATGCCCCGTGATTTAATAGAGATTGCTTAAGATTGGAAATGAAGCAATCATAGATGTAAGATGGGGGATCAGCTGAACCAAGAGACAAGGAGGATTCTAAAGCTATCTGATCCACCGAAGTCCGGAAGGCAAGCCAGTCCAGATCTTTAATGCAGAATTTTGTTCCTGTAGGTAATGCTCTTTTGGGTCTAATATCCGCCGTCAGAAGAACAGGAAGATGGTCGGAGGAGAAAGAATCCGAATCTATAACGGTATTAGAAGATTGAATAATTGTTGGGGAGCAAAACATCAAATCAAGGTTACTCCCCGCAACGTTAGCATCCTGATATCTAGTAGGAAGAGAGGTGTTCGAAGGGTAAAGTTCCTTATCCAACATAAAGGTGAGTAAGGAGGATCCTCTGATATTTGTTTGTGTGTCACCCAAACTAGTATTACGTGCGTTAAAATCCCCACAGAAGATGTGGTTAGTATTATGAGGGAGAGTGTCAAAAATGTCTGTCCATGTGTTGAGGGCAATGTCACCACCAGGTGGGGCATAAAGACATGTTATTTGAGTGTTACCAAAAAGTGTACGAACTGCAATGGAAACCACGTCGATTTGAAAATTAGGTAGTTGTAAGGTGAAAGTGTTTGTTAGTTGGAAGACGATTTCTCTACGTATGACGATCAAGACCCCACCTCCTCTTCCATCAGGTCTATCCTGGCGAACAGTAACAAAGCCGGGGAGTTCAAAGTGTGATCGAGCCGACAACCAGGACTCTGTAATACATACTATGTCCGGATTGTGAACCCAAAGCAACACTTCCAACTCCGGTCTCTTAGGGATGATGCTCCTAGCATTCCATAAGATTAATTTTAAAGATTTATTCAAGTTGACAGCATTTTGCTGGGACATTTTGAGGGAATAAGAAAATTAATACGAAACACAGCAAAACAAAATAGAAAACACAGAACGGGAATATGAAGGCAAAAAGAGTCCCAAATAGATAAAGACAAATGCACCATAAAAATGAACAGTTAAGATCAGTAAACTTAAGATTGTTATAAATAAAATCCAAATTGACCCAAAACTTAGTCAAATATTAAAATAAGATACAATGGAAAAAACAAATAAATTAGCACAGTGGGCCAACGTGTAAGATTAAGTATATAAATTCACAAAGTTAAAAAACAAAGCGAAAAATAAAAACTTAAATTCGTTAAATATAAAGATTTTAATTCACTAATGTTAGAACAAATGTTAAGATTGACGTTATATGCAATGTAAGAGTTATATTTAAATTTAATACAAATAAATAATAAAACAACAAAAAAAAATCAGGGTCAATAGATTAAAATATAAGTATATAGAAAAAGTCTTATAGAAGTAAGACAATTAATAACAAAAGTGCAAAAATAAAACCGAACAAAATCAAATGTGTTATTTAAATAAATATTTATGTGTTGACATCTTCGTCCATCTTTTCTGCAAAAAGAGGTGATGGTGGGGTGCTTTGAGTAATCGTTGAGTTGTTGGTGTTTGTGGAAATATCAGAGGTCTGTGATAGAGTCGCGGAGTCTTCAGACGGAACGACAGAGGAAGTATCCTCGGAACCAGGAGGGGGCAGGACTTCTTGTTCAACGTCTCCCTCCCAAACAATATGATATCCCGGTTTAGCAATCCCCTCTCTAAGTAGATTTTCTTCTGCCTCTTCATAACCCAAGTTATATTGTAATCTACGCTTCATGATTAGAAATTCGTATTTGTAAAAAGGGCAAACGCGTGCAGAGGCAGCGTGTCTGCCTGAGCAATTGGAACAAACAGAGGTGCGATTGATATTCGGACAGTCTATAAATTCATGTGACTCAGAACAAGATTCGCAGGTAAAGTGCGTTGATCTGCACTGATCTTTCATGTGCCTAAATCGCTGACACTTGAAGCAACGCTTAGGAGGAGGAACACATAGCGTCAGTTTAAATACAGCACGCGAAATAAGAACTGACTCCGGAAAAGAAACCCCGTAAAAGAGGAATTCAATCAAACCTGAAATTTGTTTTTTATTTAAGGTCCTTCTACGAATGGAAATGATCTGCTCTAGTATGTCTAAAGGAATTTTATTACTAATTATAAGTGGTGAAAGGTTGAGATCCACATCATGGGCAAGGGCTTTTCTACTAACTAGAGATGTGGGAATAAATAATTTGTAACCAGCAAGACGAAGTGTGTTAGAGTCTAAAAGGTCATTAGCGTGTTTCCAGGTGGAGGAGGTAACGCGAAGCTGGTTTATTCCATTAGAGACAATAATACGAGAAGGATCGCTCAAAAGAGATTCTAATCGGTCTGCAAAAGCAACACGATTATATTTGCAAATTTGCTTATCATCAGTTGTAGCCTCGATTAGAACAGTATATGGTGGGGATTAAGTCTCGGTGAATCTGGCATCACCGAATGGAATTTGTTATTGATCCAGATGAGTTCATATGTGATTGGAGCTGATATTTGTATATGTGTATCTGTTTTTTCTTGTGAGTTGTCTGAGATTGTATCTGTGGACTGATTGTCGTGTGAGTTAGAGGCTTGGGTATCTGTAGGAGAGGAGTTTTCGTCGTGATCCTTAGATGTTGCAGTGTTTGAGGTGGGCACAGATAAAGGAGATGGATCGACAACCTTAACTGTTGGCAGGGCTACAAGTTTGTTTATGTTAGTCTTTACAGCTCCTGGTTTGAGGTTTGTCAGGTCCAAAGCTTTCTTAGCATGTGTGGTTCTGCCTCGCGACGGATGAAAAGAAGTGGTAGATTTACCCAATCTTGGCGATGACGAAGTCCTCAAGCCGTCCAATTTGCGGAGCGGAGAGGGAGCCATAACTTCAAACTGTAAAAAGAAAAAGAGGACGAAATACCCGCTCTCAAAAGAGGACTCGATGTCAAAATATTTTTGATAAATTTATAAAATAAAAATTTCTTGGTACATTTGTGTGAAATGTGATAGAAATACAAAATACAAAAAAAAATTTGTCTTCAACCTTGGGTTATTGAGATTGTTTTAAGTGGGAAAATAAAAATTATAAAATAAAGTTGTATTGGAATATGTTATATAAATATATGTATGTGGAGTGTAAAACTCTGCTATAACGAAAAATATTTTAGTCTTAATAATAAAATATTTATGAGCAAATGAATCTATTTATGTCGCGGAAAATTTTCCAAATATCTATTAATTCTTAATATATTTAATTTTAATTTTGATTTTTATTTAATTTAATTTTACTTCAAAGTTATAATTGAAACAGAAAATAGATATCATTTGTGTTATTATTCAGATGTTTACCTTACCACTATTAGAGGTTGAGAAATTTCCCAAGGTGAAGAGAAGGAATATTTGTTGGGTAGTGTAGACTTGAGTAATAGAAAATAAGGAACGACAATACCTCTAGTTTATGATAATATACACGACAAATTTTCAAAATTTTCAAAATTTGAAGCTCCAAGCTTCACAATTTGATTGTTGTAAAAATTCAAAAACAGTTGGCCAGAAAAATTCCTTCCATGATTTTATCTTGATGGAAATTCAAGTAAATTGCGGTAGAGATGTCAATGTATCCGTATAAATTCCTTTTATTCTAAGGTCCTCAATAAAGATGGAGACTTATTGTAGGTTAGATGTTATGAGAAGATTGAATCTCGCAGATGCAAAACACTTAGACTCAATATTTTAGATTTTGTTATTTTGCTTTCCTTTTTAAGATTGGTTTGACACTTTATATTAAATTCTGATTTTGAGAACTAATCAATTGTGAGGTGAATCCTCACTTAGATGATGCTTGAGTACTACACTCTAGAACGGTCGAAACTAAACTCCAAAAGAAGTATTGAGTGGAGCGTTTAGGAATTGAGTGAAGTTCTGAGCCAATACGGATTCGAGTAAAAACCGTTTTAGGTAGTTTAAGTTGGCTGGAAGTAAATAGATAGAAACCTTTTCTCTTTTAATCCCTTTCTATTGCTAATATAGAAAGAGATATGAATAATGTATAACTTTTAATCTCTTACCTATACTTCTTTATGCCTTTCTATTCCTACCTTTATCAACTTGTTCGCTATTTCTTTTAATCACCTTTTTTGAATAACTTTTAATAGCCATTTTAAACCCTTCTATCTCTTTTTATATACAATCTTATTACAACTTTTTGTTATCCCTTTCAATCACCTTTTCTCTATTACTTTTAAAATCCTGTCTATTTCCTTGTATCTCTTTCAATGTTAGACCTTATAGACACTACTATTCTTTATACCTATTAATAACCTATTCTCAATACCTTTTAATAACCTGTCTATAAACTTCTATCTCTTTTTATGACAGAAGTTCTCGATACTTTTCTTTCTCCACATTTATAACCTTTTCTTAATAACTATTGATATCCTATTTATACCCTTCCATCGCTTTTTATGTAGGATCTTATTAACACTTATTTATTACCATTATTCCCATTATTGAGATAGAAAAAGATAGAAATGCGAGACTGCAAAACTATAAACCTTTTTTATTCCTTTTTTATCATTCTTCTTTTCCGAATGTTATTCTTTTAATCTTCTTTCAATCCCATATTCTATCTCCTATTACTTTATTTAGAAGAGATAGGGATAGTTAAGAATATGGGGATTTGAGGAGATATAATAAGATTATCTCTTCTAATCTACTATAGTATATCCCTTTCTATATACATACTCATAAACTTATACGCGCATGCGTCGATCTTCCCAGCTGTTATGTGTCATGGCGTCGGGTCAGTAGATCCGTAGATCAGAAAGCGTGTGTTATGCACTGTGCGATTGTACGTTTTTGTTTGAGTTTATAACTTCCATATTTTTATAGTTTATTGTAAATATATTTAACCAATAAATGTTTATCAGTAATAGACAACCAAAATTAGTTTTAAACTCACAAAACATCGAAACTTTTCTAAAAATGTATTAAAGATTTACTTGCAAATTTTTTATAGTTAATCGTAATGAATTAAAACAACACGATTAAGAAACTCAATTAACAACAATAGAGAAAATTTTTAATTGAAATTAATCGATTTCTTCTATAAGGGGTATCTCCTTTTTTACTTTCCTTTGGATTAGAAAGGATGTGAAAATGGATAGAGGAAGACAGAAATGTATGAATAGAAAGAGATTGAAAAGTTCTATCTTCTTTAATTCACCACTTTGCATCCCCAATTTTTTATCTCTTTCTATATATTTTTTTCTATATATTTCTATATCTAAAACTGTATATAAAGAGATTAGAAGGGATAAAAAGATATATAAATATAAAGTTATAGAAAGAGATAAAAAAATTGTATCTCTTTTAAGTATCCATTTTGCATCTCCAAACTATTATATTTTCTAATCTTTTTTTATCCCCTTTTTTTAATCTCTTTGTATCTCTTTACTTCCAGCAGGGGAATGTGTATTTTTATTAGCTATTTCATCTAATAAAATTCAAAATAATTTTTGTAATTATTTTGAAAAAATTAGGTGTTTATACTAAAATGAAAATAATAATTTATAAAAAATCGCAATAATTGTATCACTCGCAGAAATACCCACACTTACCCTATCCAAGAGTTAGGAAATAATTTCTGAAATATCTGGGAACTTTTTTTTCCGTGTACCTAATTAAAATTTATTTTGTTTCGATATGATGTTTTAATAAGCCACAATCTTATTTCCACCATAAAAATTGAGAGCTAAATGTGACTTGTGGAAGATAAAGTGTCTAGAAATGTGAAGGTTGCCTACGTAAAAGGAATTAAAAAAAAAAAAAAAAAAAAAAAAACTAGGAATTAGTAATTCAATTTGTCAAGTAATTTAAACGATATTTTGTAATAATGAAAATTAAATATAAGAAACATAAATAAAGGGATTCTTATTTATGAGAAATATACATATAATATAAACATATACACTACCGTCGGGAATTATCGGTACGGCTGCACGCGCACGGCCCAAAAACATACCAATCTTTAAATCACGATTTTTTTTGTAAATACAAATGTCAGAAAATTAACAAATATACCATTCGAAAGATTATTAAATTTTACGATTAATAGTACATAACTGGAAATTTTAATAATTTATACAAAGATTGCAGCAATTGACAAATTTGACAAAAAAATTTTAAAAATACAATTTTTTTTGAAATTTTTTCAACCCCTGCACATTTTTTAAAAATTGCAGAAAAAATTTGAAACTTATATAGGTGTGGTCATTCAAGTCTCATCTTTAATTTAAGACCAAAAGAATTCAAAAATCTCAATTGGTTGGCGAGATATCATTATAAACGGCCGAGCATTTTCAGCCAAAAACCGTTCAAAATCGACTAATTCAATGCATTTGTCAAAAAACATGCTCGGACGTTCATAATGATATCTCACAAACCGAATAAGATTTTTAAATTCTTTTGGTCTTAAATGAAAGATGAGACTTGAATGATCACACTTATGTAAGTTTTAAATTTTTTCTACAATTTTTAAAAAATGTGCAGGGGTTGAAAAAAATTCCAAAAAATTGTATTTTAAAAATTTTTTTGTCAAATTTGTCGATTGCTGCAATCTTTGTATAAATTATTAAAATTTTCAGTTATGTACCATTAATCGTAGAATTTAATAATCTTTCGAATGGTATATTTGTTAATTTTCTGACATTTGTATTTTCAAAAAAAATCGTGATTTAAAGATTGGCATGTTGTTGGGCCGTGCGTGTGCAGCCGTACCGATAATTCCCGACGGTAGTGTATATGTCAAATTTAAAAAAAAAGATTTTGATAAATTTTTTATTTTTTCAATTTTGATATATATTCATTAAAATAATTTTTTAAAATGATTGAAAATTAAAATTGCTAAATATTTTCTTTTAAGCCCTATTGAAAACACCCACATGGGATCCTACATAGGATCTTACGTGGGTTCTTATACAAAAACCTGTATAAAATCCCAGGTCCCACGTAAGAATCCACATGGTATCCCATTAAAAAGCACATGTATATTTGGGACATGATTTGGAGTAGGAATTCATATGGGAATTTAAGTTTGTGTGTCTACATAAAAATCCACATGGGTTCCTATGTGAGAACACATATAGCATTCCATAAAGGATTTCATATGGGTTTTCATGTTACGTATATAAGATTTAACATAGGATTTCACAAAAGATTTGATATGTGATTACATATTTGGGATCTATTGTGAGAATTTTCAAAGCTTTTAAAATTATTTAATTAAAAATTAAATAATAATTTGCATTTCATATCATCAGTAAGAAAAAAAATTCGATAATTTGAAACACTTCTTCTGAGCTTCTTCTTCTGAAATCTCAGTTATATAGTGTTAAAAAATCATGTTAACAGGGGGAGAAGTCGCACTCGCCACCTGGCGGTGAAAGTATATAAACTGTGGTATTCTGTACCATTAATAAAAAAAATAAGAAAGTCTTGGATTTGTGCGATGTTGAGAAATTTCTAATTTTGATAAATCTTTATTTTTCATGACCCCCTGATGAAACAAAATTCACCCCCGTTGAAATGAAGCCTGAGTTCGTTGGGCAGCTCATTTCGTCCAAAAATACAAAACTTTTAAACTTTCAAAATTTTGTATTTTTTACAATTTTCAAAAAAATATTTTTTTCTAATTTTTTTCTTAAATTTTGTACAAAAACAAACAAATTTTTCCTAAACTTATAACTTATACCGTTTCACTTACTCTTAAGAGTAACTAAAACGGTAAGATAAGTGAACGACCATTAGTTTGAGAGAGAGAGAATAACTTGTGGCTTTCGAGTAGGTATCTACTCTATGTACACTGCGTTCATTCTTCGAAAGAACTGGACTGAGTACTAGTTGTTCAATATTTGCTTCTATTATTGACTTGTGTTTTGTGCACTGCCGCGTTCTTTTAACAATTACATGAAATATAAAATGTCAACTGGTGATCAATAACATATAAATTGCACTAAGAAATCACTTTGTTTATCTATAAAGGCGACAGTTTTTAATATAATGTACATAAAGCATAGTTCACAAGTAAACCATCTGCCTCAAGACATTAGTAAAGCTAATGGCCATGGTAGCGTTCAAGAGTCAGAGAGATAGGAAATTATTCTATCTCTCTCACTCTTGAATGCTACTATGGCAACCTGCATGCAAAAGTTTTGCATGCGGTGGTCTGAACGCTCCCTTAAGGTACGGTCTCCCGTACCTTAATGGAGCATTTACACCTTTTTTATAAAAATGGCCCAAAATGGAAAATCTATATTGGAGTAAGAGAGACAGACTGTGTATCTTTCTTTATTACTCCTATGTAAATTTTCCGTTCTGGACAATTTTTACCGAGGCGGAAGTTGCGAAAGTCGTTCGCAAACGAGATACATGAGATAGATACATGACACAAATATATCTCCGTCCTTTTCTAACTCATGCTTTACGTTCGCGAAGCAGTTGTGCCTAGCCGTATACTTTCTAGATCCTATTAAAATACTACCGTACTAAGAAAGAATTTAGGCAAGCGCCATTTCGATCAAACTGAGAAAATGAAGAAAAACTGTTTGCATTAAGAACATTCAGACTACGTAAAGTATTTTTCTTAAGTTTTTGTCAATTATTCTTTCATTTTCTGAAGTTTCTAAGATTTTAATAACAATTTATTTTACAACAAATTTTTTTTTTAAATAATTTAAACTATATCTGCCAGATACAGCTTTTTTCAACGAATCCATTGATATCAAAAACCCATGTGAGCAGAATACGTCGACCAAAAACAGAAAATCATGAGTGCAAAAGAGATAGGTAGATATTGTTGTTCTTTTCACTCTTATGATTTTCTGCTTTCGATCAACGTATTCTACAAACATGGGATCGCACCCTAAGTTTTTTATTGGGAACGGTGGTCTAGTAACAATCTAGTGACTTTAGACCGATCTCTCCCTCCATTTTGTTTTTTCTACTCTTTCTAACCTGTTAATTAATGAGAGATAAAGAAACAAAATGGAGGGAGAGATCGGTCTCTCACCAGATGGCGTATTGCAGTTTAGCCGTTCCCAATAGTACATAAATGGCATTATGTCATTTGTAATCTTTTGTTGACACATGATTATTTACGGTAAAAAATTCTTGTAAGAAATTAATTTTACTTATATGTATCATACATTCGATTGCTCAAAAAATGAAATAAAAAACAGTCTTTTTTACTTTGATTTCAATAATTCTAAATTGTAAAAATGTCTCCAAGCTGTGGTTAACCTTTTTCAGGTTATGGTTTTACGACACATATTAAAAAGGTGCGAATACTGCATATCTAGTTTATAAAAGTAAAAAATGTTAAAAACAAAAGTATATTCAATTGAACAGTTCAGTAGTGAATTTACATTCTGAAATTTGACGTTATATTCTGTTTACATATAATTTTTTTCTTTAATGCAATAAAAAGACGGTTTAATGAATATAACAAAGTGTGTATGTATTAGATGTTAGGCATATCAATTTTTTGACATCAAAATAAATTTTTTAATTCTATAGCTATAATCTTATTAAAAAAGTAACAATTTCAAGGTTATTAAATAACCTGTGGTTATTATTATTCTGATACGTTGTAACTCTGGTAGTTTTGTTCTTTCATTTGTGTTTAAAATCGACATTGGAGTTGTATGATTGCTGCGATTATTGTCGCTTAAATACATTGGAAAAATGGACAATCAAGGTTTTATGTGCGGATTCTGTAATCAAAGATTTCTACAACTTCATGATATTCAAGATCATCTTCAAAATTTTCATCATGCAGAGAGAAACGTGGGTCAAAGGTGTGGTATTAACAACTGTCCATTAACTTATCGAAATCCCTTATCTTTAAGAGCACATAGATCCAAAGTGCATCGGCGTGAAGTAATAATTAACGCAGAAATATTGCCGAAAAGCAAATAACAGATATACTAATATTGTTGCAAAATGTTGTAAGGACTTACGTAGGCCATTCACTTCATCGAGTTGAAGAAGTTTTAGAAGGAAGAGGAATACATTTTCGAGAATATTTTAATATAGATAATGAAATAGAGTCGACAGATTGCATTTTCGATTTAAACATGAAAGTGAAGCGTGCTGAGTATTTGAATAGTGAATTTAATGTTCTATTGTCAACTAGGCATACTCTGGGTAGACGTTTTGTCAAATGTGGAAGTGCCGCTACAGGCAAAAGTCGTCCAACAAAGCGCAAAAAGGATGAAATGATGTTTATTCCTATTTGTAAAACGATTCAAAGATTTGCAGAAAATGATACTTTTCACTCTCTTCTCATCTATCGCGATTCACGAGAAGGCTATTTTTCATCTGTGGAAGATGGAAGTAGATACAAAAACGAAAGTTGGTGGAAAGAAAATAAACAAACGTTGCATATTAAATTATATTCAGATGAAGTGGACATGTGCGATGGTTTGGGGTCTAAATCATCTAGACAGCAAAAGTTAATGATGATTTACGGATCACTTACAGAAATAGATCCAGTATATCAGTCACAATTGCTGTTTAACTTCTTAGTGGCAATAGTAAGAGCCGAAGATGTGAAACGGTATGGTATGAACAAAATTCTAAAGCCTATTGTAAATGATATCAAAGTACTTGAAGAAGAAGTTGATGGTCCAAATAACACGTCTATAAAAGCAGGTTTAATTGCAACTATAGGCGACAATTTATCTCAAAATGTTACGTGTGGTTTAAAAGAGTCTTTTGGAAAAACTCTACATTGTTGCCGGTTTTGTCTTGCTGGCCTTTCACAAATTCGAACATTAACTGAAGAAAAATTAGATCTCATTAGAAATCTTGAGGAACATGACAGGCAAGTTTTTGAAATTGAAAATGCTGAAGGAATTGAAAAGGATCAATTATCTACGGCCTATGGCATTAAGTTTAGAAGCATCTTGAATGAACTAAGCGGTTTTCATGTCACAGAAGGAGCACCATTAGATATCGTTCACGATATTCTCTTATCACTTTTACCAAAAGCATTACAACATTTTGCTCAAAAGGTTATTTTAAAAAAAATGTCTATTAAATCTTTGAACAAAAAGATACAGAATTTCAATTACGGTTACTCAAAGACAAAATATAAGCCTTCCCTTTAAAAGCACAACATCTAATTCCAGGAGCAAACATAAAGCAAAATGCCATGCAAATGATGACATTAGGTTATATAATTCCGTTTATCGTTCAAGATATTGTAGAACCAAATTGCCCATATTTTTATAATTATAGAACTCTTTTGGAAATATCGATAATTGTTTTTGGTTACAGTATTAGTAATGAAATGGTAGAGTTTTTAAGTGACAGTATCGCGGAATATCTACAGGATTACGCAACCTTATACGGAGAAGATGGTGTCAATGCGACATTCACACCGAAACACAATTTCTTGACACATTATCCACGTTTGATAACCATTTTTGGACCGTTAAGGAATTTTATGTGCTTACGGTCTGAAGCTAAGCACCAAGAATCGAAACGTAGGGTTCAAGAAATGAGAAATTACAAAAATTTGCCATATACGTTGGCTGTAAGACATCAATTATCTCAGACTTTGGAACTTCTTGATCCCCTAACAAAGACTACTGACAGAGGTCCATTGAAAGTTGTAGCTACCGATAAACTACCTTTTTCCAATTTGTTTTCTTTGGAACCACTGCAATGCACGTTAAATTGGATTGCATACACAGGAGTAAAATATGTATCTGAAAAATGTTTAATTGCAACAGGATACGATGATGCTCAGTGTCTTCCTCATTTTGCGACACTCTATAGCATCTTAATCAGAGGCGAAGACATCATTTTCATCTGCAAAAAAGTTCAAACTGTCGAGCACAATACAGATTTAGTGGCTTACGAAGTAATCATTGATCAAGAATTCATTTCTATCCACCCTGAAAATATTATAAACCATGAAATTTTCCACACACGAAAGTTAAAAAATAAGTTATACGTCACAGTCAAACATGGATTTGGAAATCTGTATTAGTTGTAATAAGAAATTGTTTTTCGTATTCATAATTTATAATCTTAAATTTTTAATAGATAATAAATTTAATTTATTTATAGAAAAATAAATGAAATTATTATTTTTTACTTTGTTATAGCCTAGGTGCAGATAACATTTACTGTGTAATAAAAACTTAATTAATTAAATGTGTTATTCTTGACTAGTTTTTCTAACCTAATTATTATTATTTAAATCAGTTTTATCAAGAATATTTAAATATTCTTGAAATCTTCATTATTTTCTCACTTTTCATCAATGTTTTCTAAACATAAAACGCATAACCTATAAGTACACAACAGCTTTCAGATATGTGCTAACTTCACGCCACTGTTCGCGGTCGACTTTTTTGCTTTCTCCTTTTTTTCTATTCAAATTGTTCCTTTTATTTAATATTAAATTGTTTATTGTGACTCATTTAAAATTACCTAAATTTTTATTTAGTTTCTCTAAAGTTAAGTTAATTAAAATAAAAATTGCCACTTCATAATGATATTGAAAAGAGCGACTGTAGCTTCATCTTCTAACTATGTATGAGTTTTTAAGGTACTATATTTCTTTTGATTTGGAAATGTGAGTGTGCCCTTCTATGTTTCATTTTTTATTGCTATAACTGCGAGAGTACATTCGATTATTTTCGATTTAAATTCGAGATTTCTCACTCATGTCTTTTTTTCTAAGGGAATAACTGCGAGAGTACATTCGATTATTTTCGATTTAAATTCGAGATTTCTCACTCATGTCTTTTTTTCTAAGGGATTTTAGACATTGAAAACGATTGTTGATTTGAAATAAGAGAAGAATACATTTTTAAATTAAATATGTTATGCATTTAATCCAGTTGCATTGATAAATTATCAAAATTTTTTATTAAATATAATTTTATAGGTTAGAAATGTTTGTTTACTTACTTGAAATCTTTTACTGCTTTGCTAATTTCCACTTAAAGTGTATGTTTTATAGGTTTTTTAATGAGATGCATACTGAATATAATTTTCACTGATATTTTTTCTAAAAATATCGATCTACACAGTTAAATTTAAAAAAAAATTATTCAACATCAAATCACGAAAACCACTATTATTATCTTATTATACATATATAACATAAATTATAATTAATTACCACTCGTTATTAAATAACATCAAATTCATCAACAATAGTAATAATCAAATACTTACTCTTAAAATCGGAATGAACGCACCCTTAAATATTTCACTATACCTAGAGCCAAAAATCACTAGAAATTGTAAAGTTACCTTTAATCGAAATGTCATAACAACGTGAATGGAGGTTAGTGTATTACAATTCAGTTTTAATACAAGTTTTTTCTACATAATGTGCTCATTTTATATAATTCTCATATTTCTCACAGTTAATATGTAAAATAAAACAATTTTTAATACTTAAGGGTAAATAAAAGTAAATAAATTGATGATTTAAATTTTTAGTTAATGCGAACCGGCCATGACAGTATTATTTTGATACAAATACACGTATCAAAAAATGATACTGTATTGACTATCATTCTTAAAAAAGATAGTTATATTCGTATCAACTTGATACACTGTTGTTCTGACAGTTGGCTAAGCCTGAAGTCATTTAAGAAGAAGAAGAAGAAGAAGAACTTGATACATTATACAGTATCAAAACGATGATACAATTTGATCTGAATTATACTATCAATTTGATACTTTCCAGAAAACTATATACTAATCCTAAATTATTTTAATTATTAAAAATGAATATAAAATAGTTCATAATAAAATTATAATCATTACACAATAATTACAAAATTCAACTTTTAGAACATTTTACAATTAAAAATATTTAATGCATAATTTAATAAACATCGATAAATAATTGATATTTTTTATTATTCAGTAACAAAATTATTAACATTTATTATTAGATATATTAATAATATATTATTTAAATAAATATAATTTGGAATAATAATGAATTATAATGTTAAATATTATAATTATTATTAACTATAATAATATTTATTAATTGAATGATACACTCGAATCTTGTTATAACGAATCTCGTTACAACGTTCTCTCGTTACAACGAACATTAAAACTCTCGATACAACGACAAAAAAAAACACAAACGAATTTAATTTAACCAAAATTTTGGTTAACTCAAAAAAACGACTAAGTTAATCAAACCTTAACTTTATTTAACCTAAAGAATCTAGTGATCTGATTATTCTTAAAAATTCTTACTTTTTCTTTAAACTGATTCCATAATGCAGAAACTTTTAATATAAATAAACATACAATACGAAATTTTTTACACGTATTTGACGTTTTGTTCTGTTAATCACAGATAAATTCATGTGTTTGAATAGAACATGAAGTAGGATTCCTCCTTCCGTCGTAATATCGAGATTTTGAAGTCCCGAGATCGTCGTTATAACGAGAATCGAGTGTAATTATTAATAATTATAATAATAAAAAAATAATAATTAATTAAATTAATATTAAAAATTTATTGCACATTTTAATTATTATTTATTAATTATCTATAATAATTTTAAAAACATTTATAAAAAAAATTTCCCATTTAACTTTCTTTAAATATGAATGTTACAATTAATAATATATATATATATATATATATATATATATATATATATATATATATATATATATATATATATATATATGTATATATGTATATATGGGTGATTTTCACGTAACTGTGCAATTTCAAGATCAGTTTTAAAAGAAAAAAAATTTTGTTTTTTTAATGTTAAATATCTTTTTTTCTCATCATTAGAGCATAATATAGTTGTAATTTGAACGGTTTTACTACAGCTATAATTATAAAAAAATTATAACAAATTTTCGAAAATTGGCTGCCACGGAGCTGACCACCCTATGCATTGAATTATACTGCCGTCAACTAGGGCTACTTTATGTACGAGGTATATTTAATAAATAAAATTATTAAAAAGAACTTCTTTGTCAAAAAACCAAAAATAATTTAATTAAAATCCTTAAAACGATTAAAACTTCAACCGGTGAGGAACATAACGGCAAAAAATTAACTTTAATTAATATTTATAAGTTTTTCAAATTAGTTTTAAAACTATTTCTCTCGTTTCTCTAATAACTTAAAAAGTGTATTAGATATTAAATTGTTATTCATTTAACCTTAAAATATTAATTTCAAGTTTTTGAAAAATATATTCAAAACGTTTAGAAAAGCTCCTTTAGAAATGATGAGATTCAAAGTTATTTACATGTGTTTAAATGATAGTATTATAATTATTATAATGTATTATTGTAAAATGTATATTTAAAAAGAAAAAGTGTTATTTATTTTTTGAGTAATATAAAATTTGAAGAAAGGTTGTTAATTTTTAATAAATCATGATTTTAGTAAAATCTTAATGTTTTATTTTACATTTTGTTGTATAATATTTACAAAATTTTTTGTTTAATATCTTATTCTTTTTAATTTACTCTGAAATATCTACACAAAAGATTTAATGAATAAAAAAGGATCAAAAAAATGTTTACGTAACATTATAAAAACAGAAAGATCAATGCACAAAGTAGCCCTATCCCGGGGTCTATTTTGTGCACAACTTTTAATGATTACAACTCCGACAAAAAAATTTATTTCATTGACTAACTCATAGGAAACCTTCAGAAGGAAAGTGTAACATAAGCAAAAGTTGATTTTCTTTTAATTCAGAATTTGAATAAATCACTGAGTTAAAAAAAGCATTTTGATGCACAAAATAGCCCCAGCAAAAATATTTACTATCAGCTTGACATAACCAGAGAATTTTATTTTCATAACATTATGAAATTAGCGTATGAAACTAATTTTAGAAAAGTATTCACAAATAAAAGCGTTACGATCAACAGTAATACTGTGCTTCTGCGTGGTTGACATAAAGACATTTTAAATAAGGCACCAAAAGTAAAGGCGTGTTTTATCGAATATTAAAGTGTTTTTTAATAAGTCAACGGTTGCCGAAGCAGTGAAATATAAAAGGACACAACTATGTCTGTCCTCTTCTATAATATGTGTTATTGTAGCAACTGTTGATCCATGAATTTGCACCTTCACACTGTACGCCACAGGCGCCACGGAGCTGATATTTTATGTGACACCACGGAGCTAAAATTTGACATTTAAACTAACCTAACTCCGACAATTCTGCAAAATAATTCTTTTCTTTGGGCAGATAATTTGTTTCTATTGTAATCTTCAAAAAAATCGTAATAATTACAACAGAGAGTGTTTAGATTAAAAGAATAGTAATACCACGGTACTGATCACTTCTTTGTGACCTTCACATTTTTACAAAAAAAATTGTTTTTGAGTGTAGAACTTTCAATTTTTGAACCTTTTTTTTACTGATATTTGTTGCTAATGGATCTTATTTTAGATTGTAATTCTCAGATAACATTAAAATGTGTCATAAACAGTTAAATTATAGGAAAAAAAATCTTATTACAAAATTGAAAAAATTTGTAGACAAAACTATTTTACATTTTATAATTTTATAAAAAGTATTAGAAGATGCATTATATGGGCAATTCCACGTGAGATTTCAGTCGACCTCTTAAAATCGGCCAAAAATATTTTTTTTCTATTCTGTATTGAAAAAAAACAGATACGTATTTTTTTATTATTTTTTTGGAGGCCAAATTTTTGAGTTATGAATTTTCAAAATTTTCGCTTTTTAAATGTAGGTATATTTTTAATGTCAGATAACTAAAAAAATATTGCTTCTTTTCATTTTTTGACAAGAAAAAAAAAGTTTTGTTTTTCTCTCTACTTTTGAATAATCATAACAAAAAAAATTTTGTTTCATTTTTTATTAAAAAAATAACAAAATTTTATAAACAAATTAATTTTTTTTAACTTTGGGTATGATAAATTTTTAATTTTCTTTTTTTAAAACATACCTGGAATTGATAAGAAGGTTTTGCAAAAAGTTTCAGAGTGGGCCTGACAAGTTTGATGGGTCCAAAAAAATAATTAAGCTGTCCGTGCAGGTCGCACGCACGTGGCACAATGGAATTTTTTTACAATTTATTATTAAAAATTGTCTAGAGCCTACAAATTTTATCGGATTTTGATTATTATTGAATTTTTAGGCTCTAAACAATTTTTAATAATAAATTATAAAAAAATCCCATTGTGCCATGTGCACCTGCACGGAGAGCTTAATTATTTTTTTGGACCCATCAAACTTGTCAGGCCCACTCTGAAACTTTTTGCAAAACCTTCTTATCAATTCCAGGTATGTTTTAAAAAAAGAAAATTAAAAATTTATCATACCCAAAGTTAAAAAAAATTAATTTGTTTATAAAATTTTTTTATTTTTTTAATAAAAAATAAAACAAAATTTTTTTTGTTATGATTATTCAAAAGAAGAGAGAAAAACAAAACTTTTTTTCTCTTGTCAAAAAATGAAAAGAAGCAATATTTTTTTAGTTATCTGACATTAAAAATATACCTACATTTAAAAAGCGAAAATTTTGAAAATTCATAACTCAAAAATTTGGCCTCCAAAAAAATAATAAAAAAATACGTATCTGTTTTTTTTCAATACAGAATAGAAAAACAATATTTTTGGCCGATTTTAAGAGGTCAACTGAAATCTCACGTGGAATTGCCCATATGTACAAATTGTTCACCTATATACATAATTCATATTACAAAAATTCTCGTTTCCAGTTTCGGCGTTTTCAATAAAATTTTTGAATTTTAACTTAAAATTTTAAAAAACGGACACGCCATGGAGCTGAAATTTTGGAGGTAATTTCGCAATTTATCAAAAATTATAATATCTATTTGTACATATTTGTGGTTGCGAATAGGTTTTATATATACCTGTGAAATGTATCCATACCCAAGCAAAAATTTTTTATTTTGAATGTGTTTTCTGTGACGCCGCCAAATATTACAGCTACGTGCAAATCACCCATATATATATATATATATATATATATATATATATATATATATATATATATATATATATATATATATATATATATATATATACTTAATAAATATAAATATTTATTTATCAATTGATAACTTAATGTTAATTATTATTATTTTTTGAAACAATTATAATTATAATTATTATTTAATCTAATCTAACAACCGAGATCGAGCTAGATTTTCCTAAAAAGGGGAAAGTAAGCACCTAGATTAGAAAACCCATTGTACCAGACTCCAGCTCGCTCGTTTATAGCAACCCCTTTAAAGTCCTGTTCTTCTCCAGAAGTCCAGTATCTCTTCTATCGATAGGTTGCTCACCTGCTTAGGGTCAATAATTGCTTGACCCCAGCTAGATAGCCTGGTCCTAGCTAACGCTGGGTATTCTGATAATATGTGAGTCGAAGTTTCGTTACTCTCCCCACACTGTCTGCACATAGGCGAAACTTGTCTGCCTATTTTATGCTGTTGGTAATTCAATAGTCTATGACCCGTAAGTAGACGAACTACGGTTCTAACTCTGATCTTATCGAGTTTTAGGAGATCGCTCGCTCGCCTCTTGTTAAGTGCTAGCCCCAACAGAGTTTTTGCTTGCCTTCCCACCCCAACGTTTGCCCAATACTTCTCTTTTGACCCCATCTTTCTATGGCTCCCTTAACCAAGCACGGCATTATTGCCACTGCTGGTTCAGGACCTATAAATTCCGTCTCGGAACCGATTTTCGCCAAGACGTCTACTCTTTCATTATTCTCGATTCCCATGTGACCCGGTACCCAAATCAATGAAAGTTTATTTGCTGAACCCAACTCATCTAGTACGGTGCGACATTCCCAGACGAGTTTTGATTCTATTGTGGGATTTTTCAGAGCCCCTAAGGCCGCCTGACTATCCACACAAATACTAATCCTCTTGCCCTTTATTCTATTTCGAATGGTTATTTGGGCGCAAGTTAAAATCGCATAGACCTCTGTCTGCCAGACCGTGGCATATTGTCCTAGTGACTCAGCCACTTTAATGCAGCCAGTTTTTCGATAAATTCCGAAGCCTGCACCGCAGTCCATCGTTTTTTTTTTTTTTTGCTTAGGGACTTTTGGAAAATCTGCTTACAGATACCTTGGATTCCGCACTCCAAGGTTATGTGGGGTTGGTGTGATAAAACAAAAGGAGATAAAAAAAAGAAAAATAAATATATAAAATAGTAAATTTAATAAACTGGCGACCTACTGCCAGCCCGACCCACTAAAACCCGTAACCCTTCTTCTGGAGCCCTTTACCCTCCCTCGGAACTGTCGTAAGACTTTAGCCTTCGAGGGTGGCGCTCCAACTCTGTCGCTAATGCGACTTTCTGCTTTTCTCTGCGGTTATCCTGCGTTAATAGTTAAAGATTTAAAACTATTTCAATATAAAGCGGAATTAACAGCACAACAATAATTAAAAATAACAAATGTGTAATTAAGTGTAAAAAGTCAGAAGATAAAATTATAAACGGATATATAAAAAAAATAAAAAATAAAAAATAAACGCGTATAAAAAATTGAAAACATAAGACTGTACAAAGATGAATAAAAAAACACAAACAATTAAAAAATGTATAAGGACAAATAAATCACAAAATAAATTAATAAAAAACAAACGAATAAATTAAAAGCTGTTTAAATTACGCTTTTTGGCGGCCGTCGAGATCCTTTCTCGACATAACCGAGATTATGAAGTTCTCGACTTGCCGCCAATTCTCCTCTGACTGGGTCATCAGCGATACCATGTTCTCCGGTGTAACTTGACTGTTTACACCTTTGAACATGGCCCGCCTCTCCAAGTCCCAATTCTTGCATGAGAAGAGGGTGTGCTCCGCGTTGTCCTCAGGGAACTGGCAATATGCACACACCTCGTCCTCGCGTAATTTAAAGCGACACAGGTACGAGTCGCCAAGTGGAAATCCTTTCTTCCAGTCCATTCTGGAAGGTGTAATGATCTTAAAGCGGGGTTTAAATTTCACCCTCTTGATCATTCTATCTTGCACCATACTTAATTCTGGTATTGATAGAATGTAGCGTGGAAGCTTGGTGTGTATACCACCAAACTTCCACCTTCCCTGCGCGGTTAACCTGCTCATAGTAAGAGCCGCCTTTTTCACCGCTGAAATATGCAGAGGTACTTCGGCTAGCATGAATCCCAACGCAGCTATTGGCGTGGTCTTCATAGCCCCCGTAATACCCCTGAAAATCATTGCTTGCAGTTGGTTCAGTTTCTCTTTAACCGTTATCAGTTGAGTCCTACACTGAGAGAAGACCGAGACGTAATAGTTCCCGCTAGTTGTCGCTATGAGCTACTCTGCTTGTCGTGTTTGAGTTGTTCCGAATCGGGTGCTGAGACTCCCCGATCCAGTCAAACATTGTTCTCGCATGTGAGAAAGCAACTGGTGGCAAACACTGAAAGTTCTGCGTAATCTCGCTTCAGGACGTTCCACGTTTCGCATCGGGGCTTGAGACATCCCGATTCGAGGGTTCACATAAAAACATTCAAAAGTACAACTCAAGGCTCGCACGGGACGTATTAGTTCCCGGACTTCTCTCAGTGTAGACCACCAAACAACTACCGCGTGAAGAAACCTGGGTTTTAAGATCATCTAATAGAGCCAGTTGACCAGTTCGAATTGCTACGGACATTTTGCGGATTAAGTTTTTTTAACTAGATTAAACTCGGATTGTTGCGGACTGATTCCGTATTCTTTACATATTGATATCGGATAATTCCGTACTTATTTTAGAAGAATTCTTCACCGGTCATAAATTCGGATTGTTGAGGAATAATTACGGACTGAATTCGTAGACATTCAGGATTACTACGGAGTGTTTTCGGATTCAGGTTTTCGTTCGGATTGATATCAGACTAGCGCGGACCTTTTTCGTACAATTTTCGGACTAATCTGTACTAATCTGTCCGTATTTAATCCGAAACTTTTACCAGGGCATATACTTCCAACAGGGAGCCGCTCACTTAGTTTTAAATTTAAAATTTAGAATAAAATAATTTCACGTATTATATTTTAACAATAATAAAATTTAATACTTGTTAAAACCAAAATTGTAACTAGATTTCACTTTCTCTTAATAAAAGATAACATAATTATATAAATCCATAGTTGTAAATCATGAAACCTATATTCATTATTTATTAAACCAATTTGTTGTTTATGGAACTCATAGTTTATCAATAATAAATCATACTTAAGACGGGAATAAGACGAATTTTAATATTTAAAAAATAAAACTATTCCGTCTTGAAAAGATAACGCTTTACTGAAAAGAAACGACCGTAAATGTAACTGTGAATACGACCCTACGCGGTAAGAAGCGTAGAATAGAAAAGAATTCAATTTCCAGAAAATATGCTTGAAAACGAGAATTTTGAATTATTCTGAATACGGGAATTTACATCGGAGCTCTATTCCTTGGGAACCATCAAAATTTCAGAAAAATCAATTCTTTTCTATTGCTTGCGTCGATCGGGAGATAGAAAAGAATTTAAATTTTCTATTTTTCCTAATGCGCAAAGTTTTATGGTATTAAAAGTTTTTGAAGAAAATATGAAGTTCTATTCTTTTGAATTGACTGCTGACGATTCTAGGTAGTCAATTCAAAAGAAATAAAAAGAATAGAATGTTCGACGAGTAAATTCTGAAATGTTTATTCTTCTCAATTGACTGTATCGAATTTCAGAAGCGCATTAAATGGCATAGAATTTTTGACAAACAATTTAAAAAAGCCTAATTTTTCTAATTGTTTGTAAGAGCTCCTCTAGTTATTGTCTTAAAATAAAACGCAGTGACAATTATGTTTCGCGTCGTGTGAATTTCATTGTAATTTCAGTGCTGAACAGCTGAACTTTTAAAATTAAATATTAAAACTAGTGAAAAATATGGTTAAAAGACGCAAAGTGGTTACGATAAAATATAGAATGATTTTATTAAAAGAAATTTTCAAGTGTTCAATCTTGAAGTCAAGTTTTGAAACCTAACCTCACTTTCTAGTGGAATCTTGAGTGGTAGTGAGTTAATTGAGCGGAATAGAAATTTCTACTGATCCCACAAAGCACAGTATTTTTCTGCAAGTTTTCCATGCAAAGTTCGCAAGTTTGCATCCAAGTTTGCAGCAAACTTGCATACAAATAAAACTGTCACCCTGTTGGCAAGTTTGCAATGAAAACTCAAAGAAAATTTGCAGCAAACTTTCTAAAATACCTAAAAAATTTCAAAATTTTTTTTTTTTAAATTGCATATATTTTGATGAACGATGCCTTCCTTGTAGCGAAGGTGACTAAAATATAGTGCGCAGCTCTAGATGTCATAGTAAACTACTGCGCATACATTTAAGTTTTTGCTATTTGGCGCAAGTTTGCTGCAAACTTGCAATGCAAACTTGCGAAATTTGCATGGAAAACTTGCAGCAAACTAGCAGAAAATGTCTGTGCTTTGTTGGATTTGATGTACACCCTGATGCCTTCCTTCTTTAAAACGCCGTCAAAACCGGAAGGAAGGCATTAGATATGTTTTCGTTGCCTGCACTTCTTACACTTTGACACCTAACCTGCACTATGCTGTTCTTTCTGCCGGATGTGACGTAATTTTACCATACATTTCGCTACACTTTCTGCACCTACTCTTGAGGTGGTGTAAAAGTTACACTTATTGCAGTCAACGAAAACATACCTATTAAAGGATCAGGGTGTACTATCTTATTCTTTTGAATGCGCGTTTCATATTTTTGTGAAGTCAATTCAGAATAATAGACTTTTCTGAAATTTTGGCGGTTTCCGTGGAAAAGAGCTCCGAGTTAAATTCGCCTACTAAGCAGAATACAACTTTTGAATTCTTTTCAATTCTTCGCTTCTTACTGGGTAAATACGGGCATAAATACGAGCCTCAGTAGAGTGGTGTAATTGAAACAGTAAATACAGCCGTATTTAGGGTCGTTTTTACGGTCGTATATGAATACTATTTTTTTCGATATACATTAAATATAACTAATATTGCTCTAAAATAATATATTTTTTAAGATAACTATTAAAATATAATTTATTCTTAAATAATTTGAAATTTTAAAGCGTTCAAATAAAAGAAATGCAAAAAAACAATTTAAGGATATGTTAGGAATGAGGATAATATTATTTAACAGTAGTAGAAGATGATGTTTTATTACTATTATAATTATATTATAATTGTTATTTAACATATAAAAAATATAACACAAACATATATATATATATATATATATATATATATATATATATATATATATATATATATATATATATATATATATATATATATATATATATATATATATATATATATATAGGTATATATCACTTTATTTTACTCACAGCCACAAAAATACATATAATACAATTTTTGTAAAAAAATTAGAATTTTTACACGTTTACATTTATTTTCACAATTTTCACAATATACTAGATTTTGACAGGTTAATAGCTGTCAAAAAATTTATGATTTACAAAACAATCGACGTTTTTGTTAAGAAACGAAGTTAAAAAACAAATTTGATCAACCGACGCGACGCGAATCACAACACCGCAAGTAAACACTGTTGTCAAGAAGGTTAGGTATATACAGAGATGGGAAGTTACGTGTTACTTGAAATATTAATAATAAATATAATCATAATATATTTATCAATTAAATGTATTTAATAACCTGGATAGCACCGTGTTTTGCAGGAAGTTAAAGGGAAGTTAACCATGTTAAATTCGAAACTTAACGCTGTTAACTTCCCAGAACATCTAAATGTCCTCCGATTGTTATTTTCCGGTGTTATAACTTCCTTGAGTCCATCAGTGCGAGCTGTGTTGAGTGAGATTTTAGTTAATTAAATATTAAACAATTTAAAAATCTTGTTTTTTAACCGGACAGTCCGTACGTGTAGTACCTGTGCCATCTCAAATCAGTGGTCTCACAAAACTAAAGAAGACTCTCTTCTTTACAAAATTCGCGAGATCGTGAAAAAGAAAGTTAGTCGCATAGACGATTCAATTTTCAACCTTTTCAACTGTGTTTTGCCCGACGGAGGATCCCTGTTCCTCAACCGGCAAGTCCGCGCGCGTAGTGCCGGCGCCGTCTAAAAGGAATTATGCCCTGTCGGTAGGATTAAGGAAAATATACGTAAGTAATTCTGTATTGTTCCAATGTCGAATCTGTATAAAAATTTTTATATCCTCCAACACAAACATTAGCAAGTTTTGTTAACTCCTTTGCATTCTGTTCTGAAATAATGTTTAAATAAATGTTGTCATGTAAAATACTAAATCTGAATTTACTTTCTTTAAAACTCCTGAACTAATTAAAGTCAAAAGTATTAAATTTATAAATCAAACAAAGCATCGCAGGTTTCTTTTAAAAGTAGGATATCGTTCCCGTAAATTAAATAAGGTTCATCAGACTTTGGCATCTTGGTGCCTCCCCAAATTAGAATTTAGAGCCATCTCAAAAGCTCAATTTTTAAACAATAAATAAATTCTGGTTTGTAACAGTCATTTCGAGAAAAACGCGTTTAAAGTATTTAAAGCACTTGAAGCGCTTTTGGACACCTTTTGCAGATTTTGATTTTTCACATAAAATAACTTCGAAATCATCTCTAGTGATATAATTTCTATTCTACACATTATAAAGTATCGTTTAAGCCATAGAGTTATTAGAATAGAGTGCGCAAGCAATCAAAATGTTTTTTAGGCGCATAGACGGAGACAGCCATACGAAAAGTAGACCCCTTTTCTTTCTTTCTCTAATAACGCATGCGCGATAGTGAAACAGCTGATGCATCGAAACAACTGTTGCTTGCTTGCTGTCAATTTTATTTTTCTTTTATTTACGTGACAAATAAATAATTTAAAAACATTTTTAGCAGGAAAAATAGTATTTTATGTTAAGTTTACCTGCTTTAAATTTATACTCATCGAAATAAGCAGCTCAAAACTAAAAATTCCAATTACTATAATATTATCGATACGACATCCAAACTAGAATCAAAAGTTGCGTCTTACTTTCAAATAACAGCCAAATAGCTTTTTTTCAACAAGACTTTTTAATCCCACTCTACCCTATTTATTGTAAAATATTTATTTTACATTTAATTTTATTATATTTAAAACGATTTTTCGTGCAATCTTTGTAGACAAAAACCTAACCAAAAACTTTTATTCTTGCACATGCGCCATTAAACAAGGTAAGATAAGGGGTCTTATTTCATGCTTTTGTCTCTTTCTATGCGCCTAAGAATGCCTCTCACGGTAAAAGGTATAACTAGCGCACTCTATTCTAATAACTCTATGGTTTATGCAAAAAAAAATTCGATTTTTTTTCGGGTCAAAGGTGTTACTCCCGTTAACTTTCTAGAACATCTAAATGTCCTCCGATTGTTATTTTCCGGTATTAACTTCCTTGACGTTCTCCCCGTAAATTTCCTGAAAAATTACAAGGGAAAATTTATACAATTTTAACGTGTGTTACGGTCAAATTTATAAAATAGACACAGTTTACTTTTTATCACTTCTGAGAGTGACAATTTATTATAATACTCAATATTACACTTTAAAGGCAGGAATAAGACTGAGTTGCAAAAACGTTTGCAGCTCATGTCGAATATGAAACAATACAGGTGGGGATATATATTTTTGCTGACTATAACATCCCTCTCGCTAGATAGGATTTAGTCCCTAAAACCTAAATTTTACATTTTTATTTAAATAAGGTTTAATATGTACTTCTGAGTTTCTATGTGGTTGTCTTTCGTAGGATATAACGACGTCAACATTACTCATTTTATTGTTACACATATTAGTCCTAATTTTTCTACTCAAAGATTTACATATTGTTTTAAACAATTAATTCAAATTTGTTATTGTCAATTTAGTTTTTGTCGAGTGGTAAATCGTAGCTTGCATTTTGTGTTTATTCTATTTAATTTAGGTGTATAGTTAAGAGATACAATTTTGGTTTTTTCTAAGTGTATTATATTTAAAATCTTGTGTTAATCTAGTGTGTATGATGTTATAGTATTATTTGTTGTCGCAAATACTGTCTTGTATTATTTCTCTGTAGCTTTACTTAACCATTTCTCGTGCTTCTCTTTCCATTGATAGATTAATTTTGGGTATTTCAGAATTGGTGAAATAAGTTTCTTATCTATAACTTCTTTAACTCGATTTTTAAAATATTTTAACTAGTTTTCTTTTTTGAATGGGGGTAAATCTTTGGTTAGTCTTGTTTTGCATAATTTTCCTTGAACGTTAGGTTTTATTGTAACATTTCCAGTTTTTTTGTTCTCTTTCCATTCTTCAAAATTTTGTGTTAAAACATCTGTTTCGTCATAATGTTCGGTTATAATATCATTTTTATTATCGCTTGTTTGTGGAATGTCATCAAACCTCTGTATATCGGGTGACATGTCTTCTTCTTGTGTTGAACTAAGTTCATTGTCTTCTGATCTTTCTGCTGATGTGGCTTTTTCGCTGTCCTCGTCTTGTATTGGAAATAATCTTGATAGGCAGTCAGCTGCTTCATTTTCTTTTCCTTTAACATATTCTATATCATATTCGAACTCTTCTAAGCGTAATCTCCATCTGAATAATTTCGAACTAGGATCCTTTAAATTATGTAACTAAATTAGTGCTTTATGATCTGTCTAAATAGTAAATGTCCGTCCCAATAAATATTGTCTTAGTCTTTTTGTAGCTTACACGATTGCTAATAATTCCTTTTCTGCTGTATTGTAATTTTGTTCTGCTTGATTTAATAGTCTTGAAATATAGCAACAAGGATGTCCATCTTGATAAAGTACAGCTCCTATTCCTACATTACTGGCGTCTGTTGTTCTTTCGCTGTTAATCTTGATAGTGGTTTAGCTATAAGTACAAAGTTTTTAATAAACTTTCTGTAATATCCAACTAGTCCTAAAAATGATTGCATTTCTGTCACGTTTTTTGGTTGTTTAAATTTTTGAATTGCTTGTATTTTTAAAGGGTTTGGTTTCACTCCTTTATCTGTCATAATATGTCCTAAATATTCCAATTCTGGTCGAAGGTATTCACACATATCTGATTGTAATTTTAATCCCAATGTTTTTACTCTTTCCATGAATTTGGTTAAATTTTTATTATGTTCTTTTAATGTAGATCCGAAAATAACAATATCATTTAAGTATACAAAACATGCATCACCAATTAATCCTTGAAAAGCGTGGTCTATCATTCTTTGAAATGTGGCTGGTGCATTGTTTAAACCAATTGGCATTCTGATAAATTGATAATGTCCTCTAGTTGTGCTGAATCCTGTATATTGTTTACTTTTTTTTTCTTTCGGAATTTGGTGAAATCCTGAAAACAGGTCGAATGCTAAAAAGAATTTTGCTTTTCCCAACTGTGAAAGAACGTCTTCAGTCACTGGCAAAGGGTATACATCTTGATCTGTATCCTCATTTAATTTTCTAAAGTCGTTGATTATTTTTCCAGTTTTTAATACAATTTTGTTACTAGTCAAATTTGTGCAGGGAGTTTCGTCGTTTTCTAGAGTGAAATTACTGTGATAATTTCCGATTATTCTCCAAATATCTTCTTTTGTATTTTTATCCAAATGAGCTAATCTTGTTTTATTTTTTAATTTAATTAATCGTTCAGGTACTTCTTTAGCTTTTAATTTTGTTCTATTTTTGAGCGTTTTATCGTTTGTGACGTCGTAATCAGTTTTCTCTATATGTATTCCTTCAATTTTGTTTGGCACTTCCAAAGGTTGATTAGAATAATTATAAACAGGTGCCTTCATAATTTCGTTTTGTATTTTATAAAGTCCGGTGGGAATATTTGGATGATCTTCTACTTAAATATCACTATCTTCTTTATTCATTATGATGTTGCAAATCCGCATTTTATTTTGCTCTACAAAATATCTATCTTCATGTAAAGGTGTCTTCCACTTTTCTATTATAAGGAATTTTGGGGTGACAGCATATTTTTCATATTTTTGTAGAAATGGTAATCCGATTATTTCATCCTCGGGTAAAGGGAAATTTTCATTGACAATATGAAACAGTTGTTGTTTGCCGAAATAATTTAAATTAACAGCATATTCTGATTGATACTTTTCTTTACCCATACAAAAATTCTTTTTTACTTTAAAAGTCGTGTAATTGTTTCTGGGTATTTTATTTTCTTTTATTATGTTAACTGATGCTCCTGAGTCTATTAATAATCTGTATTCTTCTCCATTTTCAGCTCTTCCGTATACGGATTGTAATTGTCCACTCAAGGTTGATATTCGACATTCGTGTCGTATTGCTCGTGGTGTTGCATTTCTTCCTCGGTCATTACCTGAAAGTCTGAAAATTCTTGGTCTTCGCGTGTCACTCTGATAACTTCGGTGGTCTCTTCGGCAACCTGCCGTCGCGAAAATTTGCTGATGTAGTACATTCTTTTGTCATATGTCCCGTCTTTCCACATTTGTAACATGATACCTGCTTTATCTGTGTTGGAACGTGCAGTGCAGGTGCATTTATTTTATTTGACAAATTCTGATAATCACTTTCTTGAAACCATAATTCTAATTCTAATGCTTGCATTTGAGCTTCATTTAAATTTAGCGGTCGTTGAGCTTTTATCTGTAATCCTATGTCTCGACGAATGTTCATCATGTATCTTTTTAAAATTTCACTTTCTTCATTTTCTATTGCAACTTGTCGTTTAATTGTGTTTTTGCATTCTGATTGAATTGCGTATTATAATTAATGACAAATTTTCCTATATTTATTGTTGAAACTTTGAATATCTTCGGTAAGGTTTTGTTTGCAATTTAATAATTTTGATCGAAGCATTGACACTGAACCGATTTGCGTTAAATTTGCACGTAAAGCATTAAAAAGTTTTGCATAGCTGTCTAAATCTAAGTATCGTATTGCTCTTTCTGCGTTTCCGGTAATTTTTTCAGAAATTATAAAATCTAATAATAGGTCTGGTTGGTAACATTGTCCTTTAGCTCTTTTAACGTTTTTTATAAAGTCTTCAACTCCACAATCATCTTATCCCGTTAATGTTTTAATAGTCCTAACTATATCTTTAGCGGCAATTTTTTCTTAATTTTGATTTTGTATTATTTTTTGATTATTCATTCTTTTTGCTTGTTGTTGAACATCAGATTGCGATTCGTTATCACCGAAATGACTTTCGTTATGGGATGCATTTTCTGATTCGTTATCTGTTTCTTCTCTAGGATTTAACCCTAATTTTCTACCTAATGTTATTATCTCATCTTTCCTGTTATTATTTTCATTAACTAAACTCGTAACTCCTACATTTAATCTTGAAAGTTGATCCACAATTGATAAAAGAATCTGCTCCGTATTTGGCGTTTTTGATGTTCCAGGTGATTTAAGGGTGGTTTTTGATTCGTTCTCCATATTTAAACTTTCGTCAGTCGAGTCAGAGTCTGTGTCAGATATAGAGTTTGTGTGTTTGAAATCCCTATAAGTGTGATATGCCAGTATAAAAATTACTTTGTTTCGGGTGTAAGTGAATGTTTCGCGTAACAATAATTATATTTGTGTTTAATTCTCTTCACTTGTTCAAGTGGCTACACACTTACAACAAGGTTAATCAGAAAAATAGTTTTATTTTATTGAGGAGACTAAGACTTACTAACACGCGTAGTCTAGTTACCATTTAATGAATCAAACATATCAAAACATATCAAAACATATCAAACATATCAATTTCATCAGTTGGATGAAATTCCTCCAGAAGTCGTCTTCTTCTGAGACTTATTGTCTAGATCGACAAGCTTAAGCACCTCAATTAATATGACGTATTAAATTTCTCGAAGGTATCCGTAGAGTACCCACGGAGCCTTTCCTCCTTTGGTTGAACAATTATATTTTCCGTAGAAAATCAGGTTCACACTCGAAGATAGCACAGTTTGACGAATTACTTTTACGTCGTTTGTTGCTATCCTGGCAGGATCGCCAAAATGTTACGGTCTAATTTATAAAATAGACACAGTTTACCTTTTATCACTTCTGAGAGTGACAATTTATTATAATACTCAATATTACACTTTAAAGGCAGGAATAAGACTGAGTTGCAAAAACGTTTGCAGCTTATGTCGAATATGAAACAATACAGGTGGGAATATATATTTTTGCTGCCTATAACACGTGTAAGTGTACAAAAAAATTATTTTGTAGTTTTCTCTAAACTTATATTAGTAAAGAACTCTAAAGAATTATAAGGAAATTTTTCCTAAAATGAATGTTAACTAATATAGTTTATACTTATAATGTAGGTGTTTATTATTATAATTAATAATAATAATAGTAATAAATTAATAATAATAATAATAATAATAATAAATTAATTTTTTTATTGTTTTAACAAAATTTTATATTTAAAAAATATGAAAAAATTTATTTCTTGAGTTTCGAATCTCATATTTAACCTCACCATTTTTCAAAAACCTAAAAAATACGAAAATATGTTTGAAAATAAATTTGGGGGTACTGGGGATCAAACACGGGTTCGACGGACGCAAACGCAATAACCTAACCAACTAAGCTAAACTACCAATCGTTAATAGTCCGGGAGCTAGCGACCAAAACAACTATCTCATTTCATACCGGCTGAAAATTTGAGTATAGATTACTGAAGACATGTAAATAACAGAAACATCTGGCTGGCCGGCGCTGGGGCAGGGGCGGCGGGGGGGCGAATAGGTGAAAAATAATGTAAAATTTTCTCATTTCATACCGATTAAAACCTTCATAACTCGAAAGTGCACACCTACACGACTGTAAAAATGTGCGTCTGGCAGTTCTGGGGTGGGGCAAAGTACGTCTGGCAAAGGGTTAAACACGCAAAAAAATTGAAAATTTTTTCTGATTTCATACTGATTAAAACCTTTAGAAATCGAAAGTTTATATCCACACGAGTGTAAAAATGTGCGTCTGGCAGTTCTGGGATGGGGCAAAGTACGTCTAGCAGCCCTTCGAAGATGCGGCAAATCGGTCAAGCGGTGAAAAAAAAGTAAATTTTCTCATTTCATACCGATTAAAACCTTTAGAAATCGAAAGTTTATATCCACACGAGTGTAAAAATGTGCGTCTGGCAGTTCTGGGGTGGGGCAATGTACGTCTGGCGGCCTTTTGAAGATGTAGATTTTTACATTTGTTTAAATTTAAACTTTCGATATATGATGGTTTTAATCGGTATGAAATGAGATTAAATTTTAAGATTTTTTATGTGATTAACACTTTGCTAGACGTACTTTGCCCCACCCCAAAACTGCCAGACGTTCATTTTTACACTCGTGTAGATGTAAACTTTCAAGTTATAAAGGTTTTAATCGGTATGAAATGAGAAAATTTATTTTTTTTTCACCGCTTGACCGATTTGCCGCATCTTCGAAGGGCTGCCAGACGTACTTTGCCCCACCCCACGACAGCCATACGTGTATTTTTACACTTGTTTGAATGTAAACTTTCGATTTCTAAAGGTTTTAATCGGTATGAAATCAGAAAAAGTTTTCGATTTTTTAACGTGTTAAACCCTTTGCCAGACGTACTTTGCTCCACCCCAAAACTTTTAGACGCACATTTTTACACTCGTGTGGATATAAACTTTCGAGTTATGAAGGTTTTAAGCTTTAGAAATAAGAAAATTTTACATTACTTTTCACCTCTCGACCGATTTTCCGCATTTTCGAAGGGATGCCAGACGTACTTTGCCCCACCCCAGAACTGCCAGA
Organism: Leptopilina syphax; assembly: GCA_032872505.1. NCBI lineage: Eukaryota > Metazoa > Arthropoda > Insecta > Hymenoptera > Figitidae > Leptopilina > Leptopilina syphax. The sequence goes on along the minus strand of CM065472.1, from coordinate 26,493,031 downwards.
CGCACATTTTCACACTCGTATGGATATAAACATTCGATTTCTAAAGATTTTAATCGGTATGAAATCAGAAAAATCTTTCGATTTTTTTGCGTGTTTAACCCTTTGCCAGACGTACTTTACCCACCCCAGAACGGCCAGACGCACATTTTTACACTCGTGTGGATGTAAACTTTCGAGTTATGAAGGTTTTAATCGGTATGAAATGAGAAAATTTACTTTTTTTCACCGCTTGACCGATTTGCCGCATCTTCAAAGGGCTGCCAGACGTACTTTGCCCCACCCCAGAACTGCCAGCCGCATATTTTTACACTCGTGTAGGTGTGCACTTTCGAGTTATGAAGGTTTTAATCGGTATGAAATGAGAAAATTTACTTTTTTTCACCTCTTGACCGATTTGCCGCATATTCGAAGGGCTGCCAGACGTACTTTGCCCCACCCCAGAACTGCCAGACGCACATTTTTACACTCGTGTGGATGTCAACTTTCGAGTTATGAAGGTTTTAAGCGGTATGAAATGAGAAAATTTTACATTATTTTTCACCTATTCACCCCCCCTGCCCCAGCGCCGGCCTGCCAGACGTGGGTTTCTGTTAATTACATGTCTTAAGTAATCTATACTCAAATTTTCAGCCAGTATGAAATGAGATAGTTGTTTTGGTCGCTAGCTCCCGGACTATAAGGGAAAAAAATCGGAAAAAAATCGTTAAGGAAAAAAGGCGGGTAAATTCAAATTGCTTTTTTATTTCAAATCATGCATTTACTTTAAATTTTTTGAACTTTCTTTATTTTTATGTTTGTGTATATTTTTGTATACATTAATTTTAATCTATCAAGATTAATGCATAAGATAAAACATATTTTTAACAATTTTTGTTAATTAATCATAAAATGAAATTGATCAAAAATAATTATTAACTTAAATGCGAAATATTTTTTATTAGATAAATTAACTTTCCAGTTCCACTGGAACAATCATGTTAATAAGATTAATTCTAAATTTGTTTAAATTCAATCATTTTTTCCAAATTTTGAGGAAGAATTAATTATTTGAAAATACAATTATATTTCGAAATAATTTTTAAAAGAAAATTAATCAAAATAGAAAAGTTTGCAAAACTTTTAATTGTTTCAATTGCAATAATTTTCAGAAATGCAATTATTTAAAAAAAAATTTATTTAATTTTTGCAAGAATCAATTGTTTTCCGAATTTCTAAATTAAATTATTCAAAATTTCAATACTTTTTGCTAAACAAAAATTTAAAAACTTATTATTATTTACTTTTACACAAGAATTAGAATTTAAAATAATTACAATAAAATTTTTTTTAAATTTTATAAAAATTGCAAATGTAATTCCTTCAAAATTTAATTATTTATTTAGAATTTTTGGATAAAAATATTTTAATTTTTAAAGATTTCTAAAGAAAAATAATGTAATTAATAATTGTTTGAAATAAAACTTTATATATTTTTATACTTTAACTTTTTATTTTCAAGAATTGATTTAATTTTGATGGGAATTGATAAAAATACCATTCAGTTAAAATATTAGAAAATAATTGATTATTTAACAGGGTTGCCACAGGTTAGGGAAGTCAGGGAAAAGTCAGGGATTTTTACTGTAAGTGCTGGAAAAAATTGAATTTTTAAAATTCATGAGAAAACTGAATTTTTTTTGCCTTGTAAACTATGAAATTACTACAAATTTTAATACAAAACCTTCAATTTTTTCTGTTTCTGACAATAATTTCTTTTAAAATAACTTAAGTTTTCAAGAACTATAATAAAATTATGACTTATAAATTGATAGTGAGTCAGTTTTTCCACTCCATTTTCTCCAATACATTTTTTCCACTAATTAATTTTTGCACTACCATTTTCTCCACTACATTTTTTCTAATCCATTGAATCCACTATCAATTTTTTTCCAAAAAGTAATTTTCTGTATCCCTTTGCCGAAAGTACTGCCTTCCCGGTCTGATTTGGTTCCGGGAATAGCGACTTTTGTGGCCGGCTCGACAGACCCAACGAGCGCTCTGATTGGTTACAAGAATTTCATCACATGTACATGTTAGCATAGCAACCACACAGACACGTTACTTACAGAGCTCACGTTTTGAAAACAACTGACAGTCATCAAAATAATGCATGAAATTTCTTATTTTTTTTTATTATTTTTTAATTATTAAATATTTATTTGTAAAAGAAAATTTCTTGTTTACTATTTTTTAAATTTTACTTCCAATTATTTTTTACTTATAATTTTTTTTTCATGCCCGCCCCGACCAGCTAAGTCTCGGCTTCGCCTCGACTTTGCAAAAGTCGGGCGGGCAACTTATTGAGCTATTTTTTTATTCAAACAATAATTATTTAACGTACTTTCGGCTGGGGATACAGAAAAATTGTGACACACGGCCAGAAATTTGGATACCCTAGCGAGCGTGATATATAAAGCCTCGGCTTCGCCTCGGCCTTATATATCACGCCGGCCAGGAAATCCAACTTTCTGGCCTAGTATCGTAATATACTATTAATTTAAATTTTTTCAAAATTTAATGTTATGCCCGATGGATACTTCTCAATTTCGCCGTTATCCTTTTTCTCTTCATAGCTTTGTACCACATTGTTTAATCTTTCTTTAAATTTCAATCGAGACATGTTTTCTGGCCTCCTAATCTTTCGGCCGATATCCAATTCTTTAAGGGGGAGTGACACCTTGGAGGCCTCTTTTGAACCTGTTTTTCATGAATTTTTTTAAGACACGGGAATAAAGTAAACAAAATTTGGTTTTGAGGGATTTATTTGTTAACTTTTAAGGTTTACAAAAATATATTTATACGTAAAAAAAGGTTAAATTTGTTGCCTATAGAGGGCGCCGAAGATGGTCTCCTTTCTCTGCAGAGCAAATCGGTGGGCAAGATTCCGGTTAGACCGTTTAATCTAAATCAAAATTTCAAAGTTTTTCTGAATCTGAGATAGATTTAGCTTTCGAGTACGTAGGATATTTTAAAAATATTAATTTTGGTGTATTTGGCAGTATTGTTTGAAGTTAAAAGTCGATTTTTAGGGCAAAAATTTGTCAAAAAATCTGATGCCAAAAAAAACAAAGAAACCAAAAAAAAATCCGCTACGTACTCGAAAGCATTAGTAATGACGATCAAAAAAAAATTTGTCCGAAGTCAATCCGATCAAAACTGTTCTAGCTAGACTGCCCACCGTTTTGAAAAACGTCATTTCGAGTAAAACGCGTTTAAAGTTTTTACAACACTTGAAGCGCTCTTGGACACCTTTTGCAGATTTTGATTTTTTTCACACAAAATAACTTCGAAATCATCTCTAATGATATAATTTCTATTCTACACATTATAAAGTATCGTTTAAGCAAAAAAAAAATTCGATTTTTTTTCGGGTCAAAGGTGTCACTCCCCCTTAAGCATAGTATAGACTTGGATAATCCCTTCCTACTACAACAGCAAACCGATTATGCCATCCCTCTGACATATTATTTGTGCGTGACATGTTTTGCTTGACCATCTGATACATGTTCCACATTTGAGGGGAAACCTCGGCTGCGTTGCCCGACGTCTTCCACGTGCTGGTTTACGACGTACATAGCTATCTTCAAAGTACTCAGCAATGTCGATGAAAGCTTCAGGTATTCCTTCTATGAATATGTTGAAGGTCATTTTAACGTCATCGGCTGGAACAAAAGCTGTCGCGCACATCATTTGGGCTGCTTCTTTTAAGGAACGATCTTCCGGATTGTTATAGGCCTGCTGCAGGCCTTCTGATTGTATTCTACGATAAATTGATTGCTTGAGATGGAAGAAGCAAGATTTTACTATTACTTTAAATGACTCTGCGGCTTTAATGATCGCTAATTCGAAGTCTGTCATTATCATGGTAGTCGAGATGACAAAACCCTGCCTAGCTGGCTAAGAACACCTGAGGGCACATCTTAAAGCTTATTGCGTAGAATTTGTGCTGGAGGAGCTTCAGGGTGAGCTTCTGCACGCCGTTTCAATTTTCCTTTTAGTTTTATTGCATTAACCTCTTTTAAATCCGGAGCGTGCAAGACATGATCTGCTTCCTTTGGACACTTCACAACTTCGACGCCCTTCGAATTTTATTTATTATTATTTTATTATATTATTATTTTCTTAGATTATTATATCGTTATATTTATATATATATATAAACCTCTTCATTGGAACGAGTAACAGCACGGCAACGATATTCCGGATATTTTCGGCACTTCCAAAAAGTTCTACCTTTTTTTTCTTTATTTTTGGAAAGAGAAATCCATCTATGTGAAGAAAAGGATTTTTTGTTCCGCTGTATACAAGTTCCACAACCATTTTACTCAAAATTTAGAATTTTTAAAAAGATCGAAAGATAGTAGATACGCACGATTTTGACATTAAACCAATTGAAGTTAACTGAAAAACAAAAACTCAATCGCGGCACGAATTTAACATTAAACAAATTGAATATCAAATTGAAGTTGACTTCAGTTTACCATTCAACAATTTTAACAATGTAAAAAATAATTAGTAAAAAAAATCGTGATTAGAAAAAGGAACTAGTGGATGAAAGGTTATTGGAAAAAAAATTAGTGGAAAAAAATAGTGGAAAAAAAGGTTATTGGAAAAAAGAAATAGTGTAAAAAAAGGTGATTGGAAAAAATGGAATGGATAAACTGGTGTACAATCATATAAATTATTTTATGAATAATTTTTACAATTTTCATAAATGCTACATTGATACAAGAATTTTAGTTAAAAATACTTTAAAAAATTGGATTTTGGAAAAGTTACAAATGATTACAGAAATTCAATTATTTTCAAAAGTTGTAAAAATTCTTCGCAGAATTTTAATTATGTTCAAAAATTTTAAAAAAATTCTCGTCCAAATTACAATTATCTTTATAAATAATAAAATACTTCATCGAAATTCAATTATTTTTAAAAGTTTTAATAAAATTCTTGACAAAATTCCACAGGAATTTAATTATTCAATTTTTAATAAATTTCTTTGAAATAATTCAATTATTTTCATAAGTAATAAAATTTTTCACAGGAATTAAATTATTTAAAATACAAAATTTCATAAAATTTTTTGAAAAATATCAATTATATAAAAAGATTTTTATAAAATTTTTTCAAGAATTCAATTATTTTTATAAATAATACAATTCTTTACCGAAATTCAATTACTTTTATAAACTTGAATAGAATTTCTTGTAAGAATTCAATTATTTATATAAATAATAAAATTCTTCCTAGAAATACAGTTATTTTTATAAATTTGAATAACATTCGTTGAAAGAATTAAATTATTTTCAAAATGTAATCAAATTCTTCGCAGAAATCCAATTATGTTCAAAAATTAAAAAAAAAATTCTTGGTAAAATTCCAAGTAACTTTATATATAATAAAATTCTTCTCCGAAATTCAATTATTTTATGAAAATTTTAATAAATAGGAAAATTTAAATTATTTTCATAAATAATAAAACTCATCGCAGGATTTTAATGATTTTTTATACAATATATATTTAAATCAAATTCCTTGAAAAATGTAATTTGTCTTAGAAATTTTATTAAAATTTGTCAAATTGAATTCAATTATTTAAAAATTTATTGATAAAATTCTTTATGAGAATTGAATTTTAACAAGCATTCAATTATTCAATAAATTATTTATTTTTTAATTTAAACAATTGAATTTTTTTGAGAAATTGTACTGCTTGTAAAAATAATTGAATTCTTGCGAAGGATTTTATTAGGAATAATAATTTACTTATAATATATAAGATAATTAACTTATTTTAGAAAATTTTATGGTAATTTAAATTATTACAAACATGAAGATTCATGTTTTGTAATAATATTCTTATAAGTTCGTCAATTTCAAAAAGGTTTGAATTGGAATGTTTTAAAGAATTTTAATTTCTACAGAAAAATAATAAGGATTAAATATTTATTTAAAAAAGAAGTTATTGAAGTTTTTGAATAATTTTACAATTAAAAAAATTTGTAAATAAATGTAATAGAACATTTTTTCTTGATTGTCTAATAATTTATAGATTGAATCAGAATATTCTTTTGGGTCAGGGAAAAAGTGAAAATTTTGTCTGGAAATTAGGGAAAAATAAAATTAAATATTTGTGTCAACCCTGTTTAAAGAGTTATAACAGAAATCGTAAGAATTAATTAAATTTAAAATGATGTTTAAATTAAATTTTTTGAAAAGTTAAAGAAAGCAAAAGTATAAAAATATATAAAGTTTTATTTCAAACAATTATTAATTACATTATTTTTTTTTAAAAATCTTTAAAAATTTAAATAATTTTATTCAAAAATTCTAAATAAATAATTAAATTTCGAAGGAATTACATTTGCAATTTTTATAAAATTTTCAAAAAATTTTCATTGTAATTATTTTAAATTCTAATTCCTGTGTAAAAGTAAATAATAAGTTTTTAAATTTTTGTTTAGCAAAAAGTATTGAAATTTTGAATAATTTAATTTAGAAATTCGGAAAACAATTTTTTCTTAAAAAAATTAAATAAATTTTTTTTTTAAATAATTGTATTTCTGAAAATTATTGCAATTGAAACAATTGAAAGTTTTGCAAACTTTTCTATTTTAATTAATTTTCTTTTAAAAATTATTTTGAAATAGAATTGTATTTTTAAATAATTAATTCTTCCTCAAAATTTAGAAAAAATGATTGAATTTAAACAAATTTAGAATTAATCTTATTAACAGGATTGTTCCAGTAGAACTCGAAAGTTAATTTATTTAATACAAAATAATTTACATTTAAGTTGATAATTATTTTTGATCAATTTCATTGTATGATTAATTAACAAAAATTGTTAAAAATATGTTTTATCTTATGCATTAATCTTGATAGATTAAAATTAATGTAAACAAAAATATACACAAACATAAAAATAAAGAAAGTTGTTACGATCCTAATTATTATATCCCTAGTGTTTTCCCGATTTTATTTTAAAATTAATTAAAATAGGGACGGGGGTAGTAAATAACAAGAAATTACTTTAGTTGAACAAATATATGTGTATTTTATGAAATAAGATAAAATTGATGAAAATAAGAGATGGACACAGGCTTTCTAATGTGAGTCTTAAAGTGGTTGATTGTTTACCTTGGGACAAAGGGTGATGCTAGACGTTCAGGTATAATGGCACTGGTCCTTTAACGGTTGACTAATTGGATGCAGTATTGTGTCTCGAGAAACAGGAACACTCTTTTCAAATGGCAAATTTGACTTCCAGATTGACTTTCCAAATTGCACTTTTGAAATATACGTAGAGTATGGGCCACTACTGAAACTGGGTTTAGAGCACTGGGTCGTGAAGAACCACTTGATATAGATAAAATTTTAAGACTGACTTGTGCAGTGCACCACTTCTCAATTTGAGACTTATAATGTTGACGACTACATTTTCTTGACTGCTTTTCTAGACTGATTTCTTAGACTGCTTTCTAAGACTGACTTCTTTGACTGACTTCTTAGACTGACTTCTTAGACTGAACTGCTGTTGATGGTCTGGCTCTTCTTATACCTAAATTTTCCTGTGTATTTTAGAGTTTGTTCGACTTTTCATGTATTTTTCGGTTCGTTCGAGTTTTCATGTATTTTTCGGTTCGTTCGAGTTTCCATGCATTTTTAGAAATCCTTTGTTGCGGGAACACTTGTGGTGACTCACCATTAGATCGCACGTGTCCATTGCTTATTATTCATACGTTATTTTATAATTTTGTTATTTCCATTAATTGTTTATAATTTGTTGTTGTTACAATTCATTATTTATAATTTGTTACAATTTGTTAATTATAATTGTTTAAATTTGTTATTTATTATTACAATTTTGTTGTTGTTGATATTTATTATTACAATTCTATTATTTAATATTTATTATTACAATTTATTATTGTTTACGTTTATTATTACAAGTTATTATTGTTTATGTTTATTATTACAATTTATTATTGTTTATTATTATTTCTTAAAGTTTGTTGTTCAGATTGTTATATTTAACTTATTTATTACAATTTATTATTGATTATTATTAATATTTATAGTTATTATTTATAATAATATGTAAATAATAATTTTGTTATTAACTTTTATTATAATTATTACTATTATTATTAATTATTATTAATTATTATTAATATTATTAATTAATCTGATTATTATTATTAATTATTAAGATTAATTATTATTCTACATATTATTATTGAAAATAGGTTACGGTGACGTAACAAAGTTCATAAAATTTAAAGTAAATGCATGATTCGAAATAAAAAAGCAATTTGAATTTACCCGCCTTTTTTCAACCAATAAAAGTACTTGTAGCTTAAGGGCAAGATTATTTTTCCCTTAACGATTGGTAGTTTAGCTTAGTTGGTTAGGTTATTGCGTTTGCGTCCGTCGAACCCGTGTTCGATCCCCGGTACCCCCAAATTTATTTTCAAACATATTTTCGTATTTGTTAGGTTCTTAAAAATGGTGAGGTTAAATATGAGATTCGAAATTCAAGAAATAAATTTTTTCATATTTTTTAAATATAAAATTTTTTTAAAACAGTACAAAAATAATTAATTAATTATTATTATTATTATTAATTTATTACTATTATTATTATTATTAATCATAATAATTAACACCTGTATTATAAGTTCAAACTATATTAGTTAACATTTATTTTAGGAAAAATTTCCTTATAATTCCTTAGGGTTCTTTACGAATATAAGTTTAGAGAAAACTACAAAATAATTTTTTTGTACACTTACACGTTAAAATTGTATAAATTTTCCCTTGTAATTTCTCAGACGGGGAGAACGACAAGGAAGTTAATACCGGAAAATAACAATCGGAGGACATTTAGATGTTCTGGGAAGTTAACGGGAAGTTAACAGCTTTAAGTTTCGAATTTAACATAGTTAAGGGGGAGTAACACCTTTGACCCGAAAAAAAATCGAATTTTTTTTTCTTAAACGATACTTTATAATGTGTAGAATAGAAATTATATCATTAGAGATGATTTCGAAGTTATTTTGTGTGAAAAAAATCAAAATCTGCAAAAGGTGTCCAAGAGCGCTTCAAGTGTTGTAAAAACTTTAAACGCGTTTTACTCGAAATGACTGTTACAAACCAGAATTTATTTATTGTTTAAAAATTGAGCTTTTGAGATGGCTCTAAATTCTAATTTGGGGAGGCACCAAGCTGCCAAGGTCTGAAGGACCTTATTTAATTTGCGGGAACGTTATCCTACTTTTAAAAGAAACCTGCGATGCTTCGTTTGATTTATAAATTTAATTCTTTTGACTTTAATTAGTTCAGGAGTTTTAAAGAAAGTAAATCAGATTTAGTATTTTAAATGGCAACATTTATTTAAACATTATTTCAGAACAGAATGCAAAGGAGTTAACAAAACTTGCTAATGTTTGTGTTGGTGGATATAAAATTTTTTATAGAGATTCGACATTGGAACAATACAGAATTACTTATGTATATTTTCCTTAATCCTACCGACAGGGCAAAATTCCTTTTAGACGGCGCCGGCGCTACGCGCGCGGACTGGCTGGTTGAGGAACAGGGATCCTTCGTCGGTCAAAACACAGTAGAAAAGGTTGAAAATTGAGTCGTCTATGCGACTAATTTTCTTTTTCACGAACTCGCGAATTTTGTAAAGAAGAGAGTCTTCTTTAGTTTTGTGGGACCACTGAATTGAGACGGCGCAGGTACTACACGTACGGACTGGCCGGTTAAAAACAAGATTTTCAAATTGTTTAATATTTAATTAACTGAAACCTCACTCAACACAGCTCGCACTGGACTCCGTCGGTTAGAAGATTCTATTTTATTTTTTCGTCCGCCTTTCGTATTATACCAGATATTTCGCTGGTTCTACACGGGGGTCCGACGCGCAGACGGGGAAAATTGTACAGCGGCGATAGAAATTTTGCGACAAGCCTTTACTCTTTGTCTTGATGTCAAAGTGGGATACTTTTGTCGACTAAGGGTTTTTAGAATTGGGTAAGAATTCCTGAAGTGGGCAACGGATTTTCCAAGGTTTGCAATTTCTATAATAAACTTTATAAAAATAAAGTACTAACAGAAGGACAAACAGTCACTAAGTTTTAAATGAAAATATTTATTTGTTTATTTTTTATAAACAATTAATTTTAATGTAACATTTTTTTTAAACATTTATATCTTAGAACTGGATTATCGGATTTTGATGAAAAATTTTGGACACAATTATTAAAGGTTTGAGCTTTTTAAGAAAAATTATTTTAATGTTGAAAAAAATTATTTATTGTAAAAAACAATTGTTAATAATAAACAAATGAATAATTAATTGTGTTCTGGACCTTTTTCGTAAATTTTTTTTTAGAACCTTAAATTATATAAATCAAGGATTAAATAACTGAAAGAAAAAGTTAGTAGATCGAAATAGTTTATTAACTGTGGATTTTTTTGTGAGCGCGGTCGCGTTGTTCTGTGCGTCGCGGCTTGACGTGGAACTTCATAAGTTCATTGCACACTCACCACGAACACAAAGTATTCTTAAAAACAGAAATACAGAATAAGTTTCTAAAAGTTAAGATTATTAGTAGAATTATTTTACCACATTATTGTTCATTTTAGTGACAATTATATGTGAAAATAATTTTTTTATTCAGGTATTTTTAAGAAATGCAATTTATTTTCAATTAAATAAATTTTACTTTGTTAGTGTTTATCTAGTATTTTTGTTTTAATTTTCGACTAAATTTGTAAGTAAATAAAAAATTTTTTACAATATTTTTTAAAAAAAGGGAAAATTGAAAACTTGCCAAGTGTAAAATACTGTCTTCTTAGTAATAAACAGTTTTTTTTCTTCAAATTATCGCTGATGATATTAAAAAAATAAACCTAATATAAGCAAATTTCAAATCTTTGCTTTAGACGAAATTTTACCAGTTTCAATGAAATTCCATAACAAAAATTTTAATTTAAATTTTTACTTTTAACAAAAACATTTTTTATTTACTTACAAATTCAGTAGAAAATTAAAACAAAAATACTAGTTAAACATTAACAAAGTGAAATTTATTTAATTGAAAGTAAATTACATTACTTAAAAATACCTGAATAAAAAAATTATTTTTACATATTATTGTCACTAATATAAATAATAATGTGGTAAAAAAATTCTACAAATAATCTTAAATTTTAGATACTTATCCTGTATTTCAGTTTTTAAGAATACTTGGTGTTCATGGTGAGTGTGCAATGGATTTATGGAGCTCCACATCAAGCCGCGACGCACAGAACAACGCGACCGCGCTCACAAAAAAATTCACAGTTAATAAACTATTTCGATCTACCAACTTTTTCTTTCAGTTATTTAATCCTTGATTTATATAGTTTAAGGTTCTAAAAAAAATTTTACGAAAAAGATCTAGAACACAATTAATTATTCATTTGTTTATTATTAACAATTATTTTTTACAATAAATAATTTTTTTCAACATTGAAATAATTTTTCTTAAAAAGCTCAAATCTTCATTAATTGTGTCCAAAAATTTTCATCAAAATCCGATAATCCAGTTCTAAGATATAAATGTTTAAAAAAATGTTACATTAAAATTAAATTGTTTATAAAAAATAAACAAATGAATATTTTTAAATAAAACTTGGTGACTGTTTGTCCCTCTATTAGTACTTCATTTTTATAAAGTTTAATATAGAAATTGAAAACCTTCGAAAATCCGTTGCCCACTTCAGGAATTCTTACCCAATTAGAAGTAGGAGAAATCCTTTAGGCCCATTAGACGTTGCATTTTTCTGACAATTTTGATTCTCACGATAGTCTTATGAGAACGGAAATGGTATGGTCTACTGAAATAGTTTTATAACTAAAGATATAAATTTTAATTATATTGTAAAAGACAGAATTATTTATTTATAATTATAGTTTATTTGTAGTTATAAGAGTCTAATATAAATCGTATAAATAACGACTATATTGGTCCTACATTAATATGTTACTGGTATATGTACAGTACCGGCCAAAATTGTCAGTCCACCAATTTTTGAAGAAATAAAAAAATTTTTTAAAATAAAATTTATAAAAACTCAAATTTTTTTTGGTTTACATTTTGAAAGACGATAAAATTTTGCAAAGAATAAGACCTCACAGAAGTTATTTGGCCAAAATTAGTAGAAGATATTCTTAAAAATCGTCATTTTTAATGTTTTACAAAAATTTAAATAACTTCTAAAATAATGTACGCTTTTTAATAATCTTAGGCTTATTTTAAAGGTAATTTTCTACGGAATAAAAATTACTTATAGGCATTAACCTGTAATTTTAACAAAAAAATTGGAAAAATTTGAAATAAATTTTTTGTACTAAAAACTATTCTAGAACATATATAAAACATGATATGGTGTAGATTTTCTAAGAAAATTTAATAAAAAAATATGTTTGAATTTAAAAAATTATTTTTCTTTCAATAATATTATTTCAAATTTTTTGAATTTTTTTGTCCAACTTAGACGTCATGCTTATTTCAAGTAAAAAATTACAGGTTAATGCCTATAAGTAATTCCTATTCCGTAGAAAATGACCTTTATAATAAGCCTAAGATTATTAAAAAGCGTTCATTATTTTAGAAGTAATCCAAATTTTTGTAAAACTTTAAAATTGACGATTTTTAAGAATATCTTTTACAAATGTTGGCCAAATGACTTCTGTAAGGTCTTATTCTCTTCAAAATTTTATCTTCTTTTAAAATATAAACCAAAAAAAATTTTAGTTTTCATGAATTTTATGTTAAAAATTTTTTTTCATTCCTTTAAAAATGGGTGGACTGACAATTTCGGACGGTACTGTATCTTGTATACATAATTATACATATACTATACACATATACATGCAACATAATGTCCTCCGGCATTTTGTTGTGAACAAAAGTTACAACAAAATGTTTAGCTATGATCAAATTCCTTTCTGTAAATTTGGAATTGTGCTTGAAACAAAATAAAAGATCATCATAAAGCGATGAGTCAGCCTCAAAATGCATGTGCATTTGTTATGATATTCTAGTCCATAAGTTTGTAGGCCCAAAGGGAAAAAAGGAAGGAGAGACAAGGAAAGACAATAGGAGAGACAAGGCAATGAGCAGAGGCATGTGTTGCATGCTTGTATGTGTGCCCGTAACGCGAAGAACTTAAGGGTGTGGTCGTGTTAGATCTTGTAGCCAGCAGAGTCAGTGGATGTGCACGTATACACCTTGGTCGTCTCAATGCATATGTGTGAATTGCATTACCTTTAATTATTTCCAAATAGAGGTTTCTTTTATTATATAAAATTTTAAGTATTAATAATATTTATAAATTTATGCATATAATGTATAAACAATATTATAAAATATACAGGAATTTATGTTTTATAAATTCTGTCCTATCTTTTTTAGCTTTATTAAAAGGAAAAATAATAATGAAATAGTACCTGTTAAGTACCTTGTACGTAACAATCCACCATAGAAATTTTTTGTTTTCGTCCCCGAGAACTTTTTGCTCAAAAGATAAGACAGAAACCACGTAAAACATATATTTTATGTTTTTATAAACGTATATTCTATATATATGAATTTAGTAAACATAAGTTTCGAAATGTTTGTCATAGATCAAAGAAAAATTTTTTTTTATTCAATTTACTTCTCAACTATAGTTTTGCACGTCAAGTCCGTAGGATTAAGTTTTGCTATTTTGAAAGTTCTCAATTTTGCACTCGATTCACTCGCATATTTCATATAACGATGATATTTCGGTTAAACGTATTAATAGTACAGAATATTATTTTTTTAAAATTTTTCTTTTAATTTTTATTTTCAATTGTTTAGATGACACACAAAATACTCTCTCCTAGAAGTTGAAATTTTCTTTATTCAATTGTATCGTATAAATTAGATCTTGTTAAATGGATATAATTATGCGGAGAACATAGATATTTGCTTCGATTGATGCGCTGAAAACATTTTTAATATTTTACAATTAAGACATGTTACCCTTTTTTACAGGCATTACCTAAACTGAATTTAATTGTACCAGTTGTTTTTATGAAAGCATTGAAGTTATTTGTTTATAATTGTAGTTAAACAGGAGCACAGTTTAAGTAAAATTTCTTTTTACAAACTGAATTATCAACAATGTGCTTACTTATTCAAAAATTAATTTAATTAAACGATCAATTTCAACGTTTCAATTTAATTAATTATTTTCTTTATATTACTTCCTCATAGAGGAAGTATTGTAATACCGAAATTTTTCGAGTTCGATTTTTTGACATATCTTTATGTTATTTGACCTCAGGAGTTTAAAAATTACATTTTTAAAAAATGTCATTCCGTATGTGTGTGTGTGTGTGTGTGTAAACATCACATTTTCATAAATATCTCGAAATCATGAAGAGCTTTTGGGTTGAATTTTTTTTTAAATTGTAGATCTCACCTGCGGACATAAAATGAGAGTACTTTAAGATAGATTAATAAAGTTTAACTAAATTTTTTTTGGATTTTTAATTTTGCAAAACAACGTTTCTTGCCCATAACTTTAAAAAAATGTTAGGACACCTATAAATGTTTTTCCATAATTTTGTAGAGTTTTTTTAGACGCATCTTTTGAGCCCTAATTGAACATTTTTCGTCCATATTAACCGGAGATATTAAACTTTTAAAAATTCAAAATTTTGGAAAATAAGACTTTTTTGAAAATTTTGTTGAAAAATGTAGAAGTAATCTTAAAATTATCGTTACCGACTTGTAGAGCTTCAAAAAACGCTTCGATTGACCTATTTTTGAACCTAATTCGATAATAAATTTCGAAATTATTGGTATTTTAAAAACCAAAAATTGTGGAAAATGACATTTTCTCAACTTTTTTGTTTAAAAATTTTTGTTTAACTATTAAATTATTGTAATTATCTTGTAGGTTATTTAAAAATAAATTGATTGACCCAAAATTCAATCACTTTTACCATATTTATAAAAAGTTATTCATATATTTCTATTATTTTTATCTCCATGAGGAAGTAAAGTGTTCATGAAATGAGCACCAAAATTTAAAAAAAAAATTATACAACTTGGCAGCGGTTTTTAATTCGAGTTTTAATTACTTAACGTGAAAATTGAGAGTTTACGTTGAATTAATTTTTTTATTGCTATAATAAATTTCGATATCCAGGAAAGTATTTTTGTTTTCTGAAATTTAAGATTTTCGTGCGTTAGACCTGATATTTATCTATTTTAAACTTGCTTTAACGTTCACACGATTCATTCATATAATTGACATAATAATGATATTTCCGATGAATATCTTAAAGTATGTTTTTCAATTTTGATTAATTAATTATTTGATAGCGCTACTTATTACCCTTACAATTTCAGATTTAGCTTTCAACAACAATTGTAGAAAGTGGACCATATCAAAAAATTTTGAAAATCATAAATTCAAGAATTTAAAAAAAGAATTATACCCTTTAATAGATCAGACAGAGACAAATTAGACTATTCTTGAAATTATAATTTTGTTGATTAAACTGTAGCTGCCATTGAAAGCTCAAACATGGCTTTAAATAAACGTTTCCATATCAAAAATCTTTTATCTTAAACTTTATACATTTCAAAGATCAATGTGAATCATTTCAACTTTAAAAAAAAAATTTTTTTTAGCAAACTTCCATTTCCTTTACTTTTAAATTTTCAATATTATTTCTTTTCATACATTTGTATGATATAATGTATTGTATGTATAACCTTTAACTTTAACATTAAAATGTAGTCAATTATTAGATTCATATTTTTAATTAAAGAAATAAAAATTTAAAGTTATTAAACATAAAGTTCCTTTTATTGCTTGCTATAATAATTTTGAAAATATAATAATTAGTTATTTGAAATCTAAGTTTTTGATTTCAGAAGTAATGTTTATCTCAGCAGATCATGTTGACATTAAGATGATTCGTTATGACTTACATATTTTGATTTTTTTTAAATTTCTAACAACTACAAATATACTAACATTTAATCAAAAGCATTTATCGTTTGTCTATTGAATTAAACGAAAAAAACAAAAAATTATAGGTTCCTTACATTGTTCTAGTACACTGAGAAAACAAGTGTCCCATTTGATATCTGAAAATAAGATGCTTTCGAAAGCATCTTACTAATTTTTAAGATGCTTTATACGTCTTAGATATTTTTTTCTATCTCAAAAAAATGTAAGACGCTTCTGTAAGTTTTCAAAAGTGTTCCAAATCAAGATGTTTTTGTCGCAATAAAATGTTTAGCAATAAAGTTACTTATGTATCGTAAGATGCGAAAAATAATTTATGTGACTAAAAACTAAGATGCATGAAATGTTTTACATATGGTGGATATCACGTCAAAAGTCCACCAAAAAAAATGTTGTCCAATTATTTCCAAATTTTTTTTATGATATGCCCTTTAGGTAAGTAATTTGTCAGATAAATATTTTTAAATTTTATAAAAAATTGTCCGAGGGGGAGGGGGTTGAAGTTCTGAACTTTTGCGTGACACGCTCCACTTTGATTATTTCTAATAATTAGAGGAAAATTTTTTTAAAAAAATTAAAATATGGGTTTTTTAGATTTTTTCATGGGCTTTCATATGGCACAGTCTATTTTTAGAAAATTTTTTATTTTGACACAAATTTTGAAAAAATAAAAATAAATTTTCACATCTTTGGGTCCATTTTTTCTTTTTCCTTTTATTTTTAAATGAAAGCTGAGCTTTTTTCTAATAAAATACTTGTTTTCCAAAAAACCGTTTTTTTGTTTTCGAGAAATGAATTTTTGAATATAGCGCATCACGTCGTCGCGCCGCAATTTAATTTATAAAACGTTACATTAAACTATTTTCTGCATTTTACAGGGTTGAGACTGACATTAGAATAATATAATGCCTGCATTATAGTTTTTTTATTTTTTTAAATTAAAAAAAAATATTTAATTTTTTAAAATTTTTAACAAAATTTAAAAAAAAAAAATTTTTTAGACTTTTATTTTTAATCTAATGCCTACATTTTATTTATTTTCATTTCTTCCCATTTTTTTATTTTTTGATGTTGAAAAATTTGCTCCGATTTTTAAATATTTCAAAATACTGATTTCTTTACATTTTCAAAACAGGTATTTTATTTTTTCTTTTTGTTGGCTTTTTTTCTTTAGCTGTTCTCGACTTTGTCTCTGTACTCTTTGTTTTAGTGCCCTTTTTTTCTAATTTTTTGACTCGACAGGATATTCCTACAAATGACGAAAAATTGTTCCTTAAAATAACTTTTTCAGGTTTAAATTGTGTGGAGTTTCCAGCATCAAAAGATTCAAAAAGTAAGGGCACTAAAACAAAAAATGCAGAGACAAAGTTGAGAACAGCTAAAGTAAAAAAAGCCAACAAAAAATGGAATTCAGGCATTAAATTAAAAATAAAATTTCAAAAAAAATTTGTTAAAAATTTAAAAAAATTAAATATTTTTTTAATTTAAAAAAATAAAAAAAACTATAATGCAGGAATTATATTGTTCTAATGTTAGTCTCAACCCTGTAAAATGCAGAAAACAGTTCAATAGAACGTTTTATAAATTAAATTGCGGCGCGACGACGTGATGTGCTGTATTCAAAAATTCATTTCTCGAAAACAAAAAAAACGGTTTTTTGGAAAACAAGTATTTCATCAGAAAAAAGCTCAGCTTTCAGTTAAAAATAAAAGGAAAAAGAAAAAATGGACCTAAAGATGCGAAAAGTAAAAATTTATTTTTATTTTTTCAAAATTTGTGTCAAAATAAAAAAATTTTTGAAAATAGACTGTGCCATTCGAAACTTTATGAAAAAATCTGAAAAACCCATATCCTAATTTTAAAAAAAAATTTTTTCTCTAATTATAAGAAATAATCGAAGTGGAGCGTGTCACGCAAAAGTTTAGAACTTCTATCCCCTTCCCCTTGGACAATTTTTTATAAAATTCAAAAATATTTATCCGACAAATTACTAACCTATAAGGCATATCATAAAAAAATTAGGGAATAATTGGACAACACTTGTTCTGGCTTGAAGTTTATTCTGATGAAAGTTTTTTTTAGAAATCAACACTTTTTGAATTACTCTTATATATGATGTATTCAAATATATGTCAGTGAAGATAAATGCTTGAATTTGTTTTGTTCCTTTTAAAATTTTGAGGTTATAATAAAGCTCGAATATATAGTAATAGAATAAATTTTTTTTACAGAAAAGTTATGCCAGAATCATTTTGAGTAATTATCAGAGCTTTCAAAATCAGCAATATCAAAAATTTTAATAGTTTAAATAATTATTTAGTAATAATAAGTTTCTTAATTACTAAAGAAAAACCGTAATGACACTTATTATATCTAATAATAGTATATTTGAAATGCACTAGCATAATAATAAGTCGATTTATGTGTTTAAAACGATTGAAACCTAAAATTAACAAGGTTAGTTTAAAATCATTACTATATAATCATTACCATCAAAGATCATTAATTTCAGATGATTTTCAAAACATAATCTAATATCTCATTATTGTTTTTAATAACTACGGCAAGTGAAGTATTTATTTTTACTTCCTATAAGTTGACTATAAGACCCTTATAGTTGATTATAAGATGTTTATTTAAAGTACTGTAAATTTAATTATTCAAGTCCAATTCACTAGTAGAATTTTAAGTTCACGAATAAGGTTATAATCCCAAACAATAAATTAGCAGCATCATATTTCACCAACTACAAATATTTTGGAGAAATAGTCAACATTCTATATCTTAATATACACACAGCATAATCTATAATATACACTCTTCACGTTGCAATAATTTACATACACCAATTCATTCGAATGCACAGTATTACATGGTATTGGTATTCTTTTTATAACGTTTGTTCTTTTGTTTAACGCCCCCCTCTCCGAAGAGCCAGCCCACCGCTTCAAGTAGAAGGGTCGGGCCCCCTCTTCTCTCGCTCTCTCAATTGTATTTAGTTAGTTACTGTACAGACGCCGAGTTATAAGGTCACAAATATACATTTCAGTTATCAATCAAAACGGAGTCCTTATTCATTGAATCCTTACCTTATTTTAGAATATTGGTCCTTCGAGCCGGATTTGAAAGCGAATCGCGGTAGATAAGAGTGAACTCGAGTTGCATAAGTGCGAGTGTTAGTGAATTGCATCAAACGGAATTACGACGCAGAACATCTCACCCTCTCATCAGCTCGAATAAGGTAAGCAAAAACATTAGTCAATAATAAAGGGTCAATAATAAACTTCACGAGACATAATTATCAAGCCTAGCCGCTTTTCCTTGTCGATGGGACAAAGGACGAAGCCCGGCTTCGTTGTTTGGTTGAACTACCTGATACAGCCGCTTCTGCCTTGTCGGTGAGACAATGGACAATTATCCGTCAGCTAACAAAGATAAGTGAGATCGCCTACAATGATCAAGGTCAATTTTCTTGTTTTGAAGTAAGGACAATGCGTCACATAAAGACTTAAGAGTCAGATATCTTGGTATAAAGAGACAAAGAATCCTACCACAACAGTGTAAAACGCGAGAACAGAGGCGTCCGGCCTCGCAGGTCACGCCTCCTCTCCCTCAATACTCAAAGAGTCCAAGCCAATGCGGCTTTAATGGACAACATTTTGTTTCTCTTGTTTCAGAATGAACTTTGCCAGCCAAAGGGAACTGGGGAGGGTACTCCAGGAATGTTCTCGTTCGATAAAGACATTACCAGACATTTAATGGACGGAAGGAATCGCCGAGAGCCACTTGCAGCTACTGCAATCGTATTGGAACGACTATCAGACCAATCACGTTGACCTCCTGGAACAAGCAGGCGAAAGACGACAAATTGAGCCGTACTTTGTTGATGGCGAATACCATCAAACAGAAAAAGCTTATATCACTGCAAGGGGATACCTCTACGATATCCAACAGAAACTTGGACCAAGAAGAACTGAAGAAAGACGGGATCAAAGCCCACAGTTTGCAACTGCCAGTTACAGTCGATTGCCAAGAATAACAGTGCCCCAATTCAATGGGAATCGTTCAAGGACTTATTTCAATCACTTATCCATGAGGACCCATCACTGAGAGATGTAGACAAACTCTATTACCTAAAAACGCTAGTCACCGGAAAAGCACAGTTGGCACTCCAGACTATACCCATCACTACCGACAATTACGCCACCGCGTGGTCAACTTTAGAAGCCAGGTACGACAACAAGTATTTGTTAGTCCAGGGACACCTACGAAGCCTTAAAAGATTGCGTAGGATCAAAGACGAGTCTCCATCCGAGCTCCAACGACTCATCGACAACCTTAAGACGCATAGAGATCAATTGCGAGCACTGGGCCGACCAGTGGACAACTGGGACGATTGGTTTGTCTTAATCGCCTCAGAGACAATGGATGCCGTTACGCAGCGAGGCTGGGAAGAGGAAGTGCAACGCTTGCTCCAAAGCACAGAATTACACGGTGAGGTACATCCCTCGTTCGAGCAGCTCATTACGTATCTCCAAGGACGATGTCGCACGTTGAGATCATTAGAAATGGGTCAAGGCAAGTCATCTTACAGATACACGCGGTCTAACAGCGGGCAAGCACATGGTTCAACAAGGCAAATGACCGCAGCTGCAACGGTAAACACTAAATGTGAAGCTTTCAAGGGCCCACACTACACGAGGCGCTGCGAAGAGTTCTAGAAAATGAGCACTAACCAACGACGAGATCTGGTACGAGCAAAGAGACTGTGCTTCAATTGCCTGAGACCAAGCCACATGTCATCGAACTGCCCTTCAGCTGGTTCATGCCAGACCTGTGGAAAAGCGCACCACACATTGATACATCAGGGAAACAAGCGGAAGACTGAAGGCCCTCACACGGATGCCACACCTTTAAAACGCAGAGCCGATCCAACAACAAGAGAAGACGAAATCCAATCATGAGTAGCCGTGCTGCCTACAGCAAGGATCGTTATTGGTGACAGAGGAAAGTATCGAATCAAAGTGAGAGCCCTCTTGGACCCATGCTCAGAGACGACACTGATAAGCACAAATCTACGTGTACTTAGGTAAAGAATCAATGCCCATCTCAGTCGAAGTCTACGGGCTCAAGCACATTGGCATCACAACACCATCAGTTGCTCTCGACCACAAGGTAAATCAATTTGATAAGGGATTCAGACTAGCCGATCCCAAATTCACAAAACCAGCGGCAGTTGATATTGTACTTGGAGCTAACGTGTACAGTCGACTTCTACTTTCTGGAATTCAGATAAAAGGGTCTCTCTTATGCCAGGAGACGATCTTTGGATGGATCGTCACAGGCGTCACAAAAGACGATGAACGTCAAACCTTTACGAGTTTAACCACGACTGTCACGTCGACTCAAGAAGATCTGTGCCACGAAAAGATCATAGACCTCCTACAAAGGTTCTGGGCGACGGAAGAAATTCCGCGTAGACAACGCGTCTCAAAGGATGACACAGAATGCGAAAAACAGTTTCACGAACCAGAGACTCAACAGGACGCTACATAGTCCCGCTCCCGCTGAAAGGCAGCGCCCATACCTTGTTAGGAACTAGTTTGCCTTCTGCACGCCTGGCATTGTCAGCACAACACCGAAGAATGCAACGGGATGAGAAACTCAAAGAAGAGTATGTCCGATTCATGGATGAATACCTCCAGACAGGCCACATGAGGCAGCTCACACAGGAGGAACTTGAAGATAAATCTCTGACCGTAAATTATATCCCCCACCACGGCATCTGGCAACGCGGCGACGCTGGGCCCAAACTACGAGTCGTGTTCAACGCTTCATGGCCAACTTCTTCAGGCTCCAGCCTAAATGACGTACTTTACGCTGGACCGAAACTTCAAAACAACCTGGCGACTGTAATCACTCGTTGGAGAAGACACAAATTCGTCTATTGTGCTGACATCAAGATGATGTTCAGACAGATCCTTATCAAACCAGTCGACACCCACTTGCAAAGAATCAACTGGAGCCCAACACCAGAAGAAGCTGAGAAACATTTCCGCCTACTTACGGTAACGTATGGAGAAAAATGCGCTCCTTATCTCGCAATAAGAACCCTCCAACAACTCTGTACTGACGAAGGAGAATTATTTCCGGAGGCTGTGAAAGCCATCGAGGAAGAACTCTATGTAGACGATCTTCTTAGCGGCGCAGACAACCTTGACAAGGCCCTAAGACGCAGAGATGAGCTCATACAACTTTTAGAAAAGGGAGGGTTCGAGCTGAAGAAATGGGTGTCTAATCAACCGGACCTAATCGAAGATATTCCGCCAGAAGATAGGTTACGCCCCAGCTGGCTGCACTTGACCACTGGAGGTCTCGTCAGTGAGTTGGGCCTGGCCTGGGACCCACTTTATGATCAATTCAGATTCTCGCCCCCGAAATTCAACCAGACAGGAGACCTGACAAAAGGAAAAGTGGTATCAGAAGTTGCGAAGGTATTTGATCCAATAGGTTGGCTAGCACCAATGATCCTGATCGGCAAGATTTTCGTCCAAGATCTTTGGCGGGCCAAATTGGACTGGGACGAGAAGCTGCCGATATCGATGACATCAGACTGGTTAGAATTCAGAAACAGCGTTTCTGGAATAACCGCACTAGCGCTCCCTCGGTGGATAGAGTACTCGCCGACGAGCACTCAGCTTCATGTCTTCACAGACGCAAGCCGCCGCGCCATAGCAGCTACGGTCTACTCTCGCACAGTCAATGAAGACGAGACTATCTCTACCTATTTGCTAGCAGCAAAAACGAAACTTGCTCCAATCAAGGGCCTAGCGTCAAAAAGTGGATCACGAGCGACGATACCACGCCTTAAACTTCGGGCAGCTTTACTTGGTGCTCAATTGCTGCGTGCCCAATCAGAGACACTCAAAATCAGTCTGAAGGATTGCTCGGCATGGAGCGATTCACAAGTGATCTTGGCGTGGCTCTCCTTAGACGAGCCCGTCGATAATGACTTTGTCGATAATTACGTCGCACACATCCAGGAGCTGCTTCCCGGGGTCAACTGGCGACACGTGGACACAAAATAAAATCCAGCTGACTTAGCCACTAGGAGCAGCAGGATCGAAAACCTCAAAACGAATCATCTTTGGTGGCAGGGTCCACCTTGGCTCGCACAACCTGAAAATTCATGGCCCAATCGCACTTCCAGAAATGAACGAGAAAAGTTGATTCTAGAGAATCAAAACCTACCAGAAGCACGGTGCATGACAACACAGGTAACACCGACTATCATCGAAAGATTCTCGACGCTATCAAGACTATTGAAAACTTTGGTACGATGCAGGCGTCTTCTTCGATGGCGCTCGACAATCAATAATACAGTCTCACCGCTCGCTCCCATTACAGGAGCAGAATTAGAAAAGGAGTTTCTAAACGCCGCGAGACTCTCTCAAGAACAGGATTTCGCCACCGAAATGTTAACACTCGCAAGAGGTCAACAAGTCCACAGCAAAAGTGTCCTTGCCAGACTGTAGCCTTACCTAGATGAACAAGGTATACTACGGGTAGGCGGACGACTGGAGAACTCCCGGCTGTCGAAAGAAGAGAAACACCCAGCGGTCTTAGATGAACACAGCCATTTGCCTAACTAACAATCGATTGGACACACCACCAAGCCTTACACGCCGGGCCAGGATTAACTCACGTGTAAACAATCAGACGTGCTTAGATAGTTGGAGGACTAACCAGGGTCAAGTCATTTGTCCGACGTTGTGTAATCTGCTGCAAATCATCCCCGAAGTCAACAACTCAACAAATGGCTGATCTTCCAAAAGAAAGAGTAACAGCCGCTAGACCATTCAGCAAGACCGGCGTGGATTACGCAGGCCCCTTTCAAATCCGACGTTCCAAGGGTCGAGGAATCTCTTCCACAAAGGGTTATGTGGCGATATTCGTTTGCCTGGCGACGAAGGCAATACACCTGGAGGTCGTGGGAGACCTAATCACCGAAAGCTTTTTTGGCGCATTAGCTCGATTTGTAAGCCGACGTGGACGACCTCTTGAGATGTGGAGCGACAACGCGACCAACTTCAGAGGAGCAGATCTAGAGCTCCGCAGACTCCTGCAAGATGCGAAAATTCGACTGGCACAAGATAGAGTCCACATTAGCCGAGGAAAGGATTAGCGATTAGAGTGGCGATTCATTCCTCCGTCAGCACCTCATTTTGGCGGACTGTGGGAGGCTGGGGTCAAATCAATGAAGATACATCTACGACGTGTGACAGGCTCTAGAAAATTCACGTACGAGGAGTTCGCAACCCTACTTTCTGAAGTCGAGATGGTACTGAACAGTCGACCTCTATTGCCACTCACTGGCGATTTAGACGACTTAGACATGTTGACCCCAGGTCACTTTTTGATCGGCACAGCACTGACATCTGATCACTTAACTCAGTGGAGACTCGTACGCAGAGCGCGTGATCAGTTCTGGCGTCGTTGGAGTTTGGATTACCTAAACACACTACAGCAACGAGTTAAATGGACCAGACCACAGCCAAATCTCAAACTAGACAACATAGTGATAATAATAGATCCTTCATTGATGAAAGTCAATAGGAAATGGCCCCTGGGTTGGATTCTTCAAGTGCACAAAGGCGCAGATGGCCTGACTCGAGTAGCAACGGTGAAAACACATAGCAGCATCTACACTAGACCGATCACGAAACTATTTCGGTTGCCAATAATGACGACAACACCGAATCAGGACGAAACGCGCCAGCACGTATAAAACGGCGGGCGGTCCACGACTTCACAGCAAAGCGAATTTCAAATATTCAGTCGACAACCCATTTAAGTAATGTAAGTTTATTGTTTCACTCGTTATTCCTTTTTTTCGTTTGTGAAACGAGTCGGGCGGAATGTTGTCTTGTTTAACGCCCCCCTCTCCGAAGAGCCAGCCCACCGCTTCAAGTAGAAGGGTCGGGCCCCCTCTTCTCTCGCTCTCTCAATTGTATTTAGTTAGTTACTGTACAGACGCCGAGTTATAAGGTCACAAATATACATTTTAGTTATCAATCAAAACGGAATCCTTGAACGGATTCATTGAATCCTTATCTTATTTTAGAACAACGTTGGTTTAAAAAAATTCTAGTTTTTTTATTTAGGATTCTAATTAACGTAAATTACTAGTTTAATAAGATAGGAGTTTAATTACTTTAAAAGTTATATATATATATATATATATATATATATTTGCACGTAACTGTAATATTTGGCGGCGTCACAGAAAACACATTCAAAATAAAAAATGTTTGCTTGGGTATGGATACATTTCACAGGTATATATAAAACCTATTCGCAACCATAAATATGTACAAATAGATATTATATTTTTTCAGAAATTGCGTAATTCCCTCCAAAATTTCAGCTCCGTGGCGTGTCCGTTTTTTAAAATTTTAAGTTAAAATTCAAAAATTTTATTGAAAACGCCGAAACTGAAAACGAGAATTTTTGTAATATGAATTGTGTATATAGGTGAAAAATTTGTACATATAATGCATCTTCTAATACTTCTTATAAAATTATAAAATGTAAAATAGTTTTGTCCACAAATTTTTTCAATTTTGTAATAAGATTTTTTTCTCTATAATTTAACTTTTTATGGCACATTTTAATGTTATCTGAGAATTGCAATCTAAAATAAGATCCATTAGCAACAAATATCAGTAAAAAAAAGGTTCAAAATTGTAAGTTGTACACTTAAAAATAATTTTTTGTGTAAAAATGTAAAGTCCACAAAAAAGTGGTAAGTACCGTGGTATTACTATTCTTTTAATCTAAACACTCTCTGTGGTAATTATTGCGATTTTTTTGAAGATTATATTAGAAACAAATTATCTGCCAAAAAAAAGAATTATTTTGCAGAATTGTCGGAGTTAGGTTAGTTTAAATATCAAATTTCAGCTCCGTGGCTACAACAACACATATTATAGAAGAGGACAGACATAGTTGTGTCCTTTTATATTTCAGTGCTTCGGCAACCGTTGACTTATTAAAAAACACCTTAATATTCGAAAAAACACGCCTTTACAGCAACCAAGCAAAAGCACAGTATAATTA
The DNA here is from genome assembly GCA_032872505.1 of Leptopilina syphax. NCBI lineage: Eukaryota > Metazoa > Arthropoda > Insecta > Hymenoptera > Figitidae > Leptopilina > Leptopilina syphax. The sequence continues at coordinate 26,466,805 of CM065472.1, read as the reverse complement.
CTGTTGATCGTAACGCTCTTATTTGTTAATACTTTTCTACAATTAGTTTTATGCGCTAATTTCATAATGTTATGAAAATGAAATTCTCTGATTATGTCAAGCTGATAGTAAATAGTAAATATTTTTGCTGGGGCTATTTTGTGCATCAAAATGCTTTTTTTAACTCAGTGATTTATTCAAATTCAGAATTAAAAGAAAATCAACTTTTGCATATGTTATATTTCCTTCTGAAGGTTTCCTTTGAGTTCGTCAATGAAATAAATTTTTTTGTCTGAGTTGTAGTCATTAAAAGTTGTGCACAAAATAGACCCCGGGATGGGGCTACTTTGTGCATTGCACTTTGTGTTTTTATAATATTACATAAACATTTTTTTGATCCTTTCTTATTCATTAAATCTTTTGTGTAGATATTTCAGAGTAAATTAAAAAAGAATAAGATATTAAACAAAAAATTTTGTAAATATTATACAACAAAATGTAAAATAAAACACTGAAATTTTGCTAAAATCATGATTTATTAAAAATTAACAACCTTTCTTCAAATTTTATATTACTCAGAAAATAAATAACACTTTTTCTTTTTAAATATACATTTTACAATAATACATTATGATAATTATAAAACTATTATTTGAATACATGTAAATAACTTTGAATCATCATTTTAATAGGAGCTTTTTTAAACGTTTTGAATATGATATTTTTTAAAAACTTGAAATGAATAATTTAAGGTTAAATGAATAACAATTTAATATCTAATACACTTTTCCAGTAATTTTAAGAGAAACGAGAGAAATAGTTTTAAGACTAATTTGAAAAACTTATAAATATTAATTAAAGTTAATTTTTTGTCGTTATGTTGCTCACCGGTTGAAGTTTTAATCGATTTAAGGATTTTAATTAACTTGTTTTTGGTTTTTTGACAAAGAAGTTCTTTTTAATAATTTTATTTATTAAATACCTCGAGTACATAAAGTAGCCCCAGTTGACGGCAGTATTATTCAATGCATAGGGTGGTCAGCTCCGTGGCAGCCAATTTTCGAAAATTTGTTATAATTTTTTTATAATTATAGCTGTAGTAAAACCGTTTAAATTACAAATATATTATGCCCCAATGATGAGGAAAAGTGATATTTAACATGAAAAAAACAAAATTTTTTTTCTTTTAAAACTTATCTTAAAATTGCACAGTTACGTGAAAATCACCCATATATATATATATATATATATATATATATATATATATATATATATATATATATATATATATATATATATATATATATATATATATATATATATACTAGGGGGCTCCGCCCCCCTGCGCGCCAACCTCCTTGTTTTTTCTTCTTCTTTCTTTAATAATTTACGTCAATAGTATTTTATAATATTTAAAAATTATAATTATTGGTTTAAAAAAAAATAAAAACATAAAATTCATAAATAAATAACATAAATAACATAAAATTCTATGTTGAAATTATGAATTTTATTATTATTGTTAATTATAATAATTATAATTTATTAATAATTAATATAAAAGTAAAAAAGGTTGTTTTGAATATACTATAGCTTTCACTTGCAAGAGGCCTTTGAGGTTATACTTGCCCTGTGACCTGTCCTTGGGAATAAAGAGGGAGGGGCAATTTTGAGGTTATATTTGACGTGTGACATGTGAGTGAGAATAGAGGAGAGGGGAGATTTTGAGGTTATGATTGTCCTGTGACCTGTGAGTGGGAAGAAGGGGTGTAATGTAATAATATAAATGAGGGTTTAAGGTAATGTTTTGAGGAGGTTTCGAGGTTACATTTGTCATGTTACCTATGAGTGGGGAGGGGGGTTTGTGGTCATATTTTCCATGTGACCTATGAGTAGGGAGGGAGTTTTGAGGTTATGTTTGACCTGTGAGTGGGAAGGGGGTTTTGAGGTTATGTTTGACCTGTGAGTGGGAACGGGGTTTTGAGGTTATGTTTGCCCTTTGACCTTGAGTGGGAAGGGGGTTTTGAGGTTATGTTTGACCTGTGAGTGGGAACGGGGTTTTGAGGTTATGTTTGCCCTTTGACCTTGAGTGGGAAGGGGGTTTTGAGGTTATGTTTGCCCTTTGACCTATGAGTGGGAACGGGGTTTTGAGGTTATGTTTGCCCTTTGACCTTGAGTGGGAAGGGGTTTTGAGGTTATGTTTGCCCTTTGACCTTTGACCTTTGAGGAGGGAGGATGGAATCTTGAAACAGCGGCGACAGCGATATATTTTTGTAATATAGGGAGATATATATATTTCTCTTTTATTACAGATTAATTTGTATGAAAAGTCGCATTAATTTGTACACTTGCCATACTTGATTAAAATTAATTCAAAAAAATTGATTTAGATGTAAATAAGTTTCCGTAGTATATGAACATTCTCTATTTCGGTCTTGCAGAAAATCAAGAATACTTCAAATACGTAAATTATGATGTAAAACTTGAGAAAGAAAACAAGTAAATTCAAAACGTTAATAATAAATAGGTTTCACAATACTAAAAATGTCATAACTTTTTTTAACATAAGGAGTTCAAATTAAAATTTTTTTTATTAATACCAATGAACAGTAGTTGGTTATCCTTACTATTGTATTTGTGATACTTATAGATGATAAGTGGGTAATAATATCTCTTCTAATTAATTTTGTTGTCCAATCAACAGAGAACTTGCAAGAAAAATATTGCTTTAATATTGCTTTTTTTTAGAGAAGAAGGTTTTGCAACCGACATCACCTTTTGTCTAAGGTGAAACTTAGAATTACCAAACATTTCTTCATACCAGCTGTGTCCTTCAAATCAACCTTGCTGATTAAGCATGGTGGATCATATGACATATCATAGTAGAGCATAATAATTTGCTATAAAAACGTAAAAAAAATTATTAGAATTTATTCAGAATGAATTGTTTTATTATTTTAAATTAATAGAAACAATTATTAATAAGAAATATTAAATAAAAAATGATTTTAAAGTTCACCTTCCAAATAACCTAATTTTGCAAATTTCATTCACTAAATGTGAGAAAGAGAAATCATTAAATTGAATAAAACCTTATGAAATATAAAGTACCTCCCGTGCAGAAATTAAAATGTGGGTCTGATAGGGTACTGGACAGTTTTCCCGATCTCTGGTGTGACTCTGGGTAGAGAAACTGACCAGTGCCCGACTAGTGTGTGACGCTGTTCCCGACCAATGCCCTACTTAGGGAAAAACTGGTCAGGGCCTCGTCAGTTTTTTTTAAAATTGCCCTATTTTGTGAGGTTAATTTTATTCAAACGAAATTACAATAAAATTACTGTAATTAAAAATATTATTATATTAGAAACATAATGAACATATTCATTATTATATATACAACATATATTTATACATAAAATAATTAGGTATTATAGTCATTTTGACTAATTTAAAAGTGAAAATGATAAAAATAATATAATTACAAGAATAGAAAAACTTAAAAATTTTTGAAAAATATAATTTTTGGTTTTATGATTAATTCATTTTTCTTTTGGAGGTTGTCGCTCCTTTCTGCCTCCTTAATTTTATAATATTAATAAAGGTTATAATTTTTGTTTTCAAATGTATAAATAATAATTAATATTTATTTAATAAATATTTTATTCAAATTTATTAATTATGTTTAAAAAATAGTTATTAAATATTGAAGGTGTTAAATTTAACAATCTCTCCGAATCATTTTCTCACTTTAAGCTAATATAATATAAAATAATTATTATTATTAAAATAATATAATATATATACAAACCAAATGATAAATTCATCCTATAAATTAATAATTATTAAAATTCATTAAGTATAATTTATTAATAATTGTTTCTTTTTTTTATTGTTTATTGGCCTTACGCACTTCGACAAGAGTCCCCGATAAATACTTTTTTGGATTAAGCATAACCATTCTACTTTAAAAATTTTTCTATATATTAACCTAATTTGCGTCTACAGCCGACTTTATTAGGAGTACTCGCATTACGCCTGGACCACCCGTCAATGGGTTTTCTCGCTAGAGAAGAGGGAAACTGTAGAAAACCTCTCTGAGTACAACCGGTTTATCGACAGTCGAGTTGTAATGGTGTGTAACGGACAATAATCGACGGTGCACATCATTATACCTCGACGTCAAACCTCCCGCTCAGATTGTCTCACGTGCCGGAAAAATACCAAGCCAAGTGGGCGCGAACCAAGGGTACTTATACCCTTGGTCCTTAAACGACCACCAACGCCAGGCATCTATCCGACTGAGCCAATCTGTCGGTATTAATAATTGTTTATTAATTATTATTTTTTAAATTCATAATTTTTTTAAATAAATGTATAATAATTAATAATTTAATAACTATTGTTATTCGTTATTCATAATTTAGTTGTTATTATTAATAAATAAACTTTATTATAATATTGTACTTAAAAAAATTATATGGGCAATTCCACGTGATATTTAAGTCGACCTCTTAAAATCGGCCAAAAATATTTTTTTTCTATTCTGTATCGAAAAAAAACAAATACGTATTTTTTTATTTATGTTTAATTGTCCAAATTTTCGAGTTATGAATTTTCGAAAATTTTGACTTTTAATTGTAGACCTATATTCCGTAGCTTATAAGTCCGAAAATATTGAGTTTAGGAAAAAGTTATCAAAGGATGAAAGTTTTAGTTTTTTTTTAAGAAGATTTTCCAAAAAGTCTCGAAATGGGCCTGATGTGTTAAATGAGTTTTAAAATATTTTCAAAAATCAATTGCAAGCATCACAGTGGGATTTTTTTACATTTGACTTTCTAAAACTGTCTACAGCATATAATTTTTAATATATTTAAGTGTTTTTTGTTTTTAAATAAAAGGGTTTACGCTGTAAACAGTTTTAAAGAGGTAAATGTAAAAAAATACCACTGTGATGCTTGCAAGTGATTTTTAAAAATATTTTAAAACTCATTTAACACATCAGGCCCATTTCGGGACTTTTTGGAAAATCTTCTCTATATCATAAGGTGTAACGAATTCATAGTTCGTTAATTAAAAAAATAAAATTTTATAAAATCCCTATGAAGAAATATGCAAATAAATTAATCAATTTAATTGCAAAATTTAGTATTCTCTGAATGAATTTAAATGTCAATTGTTGTACTAGCAAATATGCCACGACTTAACATTCCTATTTAAAACTAATAAGTTCAATAACTTATTAACACAAGGTTATTAACCCTAAGATCACTGAACTATAAAAAAAGATTAATAATGATTGCCAAATAATGGAGCAATAATTATTATAAGTAATTTTGTTCGTCTTTGGAAATCATGGATTAATATGCGAGCGACTTGCCAATACTCAAGCAACGTCAGCAATAGTGATCTAGAAAGATATTCCTCAGAAATAAAGAAATTATAAATTTATTTCAACACAGGGACAATGATCCCTGAAGAATGTCGTGCTTGCAAAATTTCCCACCAAGTGCAGGATAGTTTTATTGAGCTGAAGAACGTAACGTTAAAACCTTAACGAAATTAAAAAAGTGATTATTAGTGTCCATTGAAATTTGTTCCAGTTTTAATTACTACCATTCGAAAGAGCATAAAAAAAGGAGTGAGAAACTGTTTTAGTCGTTTCATTAGAGGTTGCGGCAAGGGGTAAAAAGTAACATTGAAATGTTAATTTCGCGATTTTCAAAGTTTAACGATCGTTTTACCAGTCAATATTTAAATTTGTTGCAATTTTAATTACTATCAGTCGAAAGAAAGTCAGAAAAGGAGTCAGAAACTGTTTTAGTAGTTTCATTAGAGGTTGTGGCAAGGGGTAAAAAGTAACTCTGAAATATTAATTTGGCGTTTTTCAAAGTATAACGATCGTTTTTCCAGTCTATATTTAAATTTGTTCCAATTTTAATTACTACCAGTCGAAAGAGCGTCAAAGAAGGAGTCAGAAACTGTTTTAGTCGTTTCATTAGAGGTTGCGGCAAGGGGTAAAAAGTAACATTGAATTGTTAATTTCGCGATTTTAAAAGTTTAACGATCGTTTTTTCAGATTATGATAAAATTTGTTCCAATTTTAATTACAATCATTCGGAAGAGCATAAAAAAAGGAGTCAGAAACTGTTTTAGTCGTTTCATTAGAGGTTGCGGCAAGGGCTATAAAGTAACTCTGACATTTTAATTTGGCGTTTTTTAATGTTTAGCGATTCTTTTAGGGTTTATTGTGATTTGTGTTTCTTTTGAGCGACACGATCCGAGAAACGAACCCAAAAACAATATTCTTTTTGTTTTGATAACCAGATAACCGATCGATTTCTCCGATCAAACGAGAAGTTCATTCTCAATATTAAAATCATATTCTTTGTATTGAAAATAAATGAATAAAATTATATATTATTGTAAACTCAAATAGTAATTAGATATATGCATATGTTATATTATTTATAAATAATGGGATTTAATTTTTGAAAAATTTTTTATATCACTTTTTATAACTTTTGTTATTAATATTATTAATTATATTATTAATTTATTATTTTATAATTAATTTTTTTATTTTATTTATAAAAAAAATAATAATAATAAGTAAATAATAAGTTATAGATTAATAATAAATAATTATTTATTATTAATTTATAACTTATTATTTTTCACTGTACAAAGCATTAATTTACTTCTTATGTTAACGTAATTTTTTTATAAAATAACAGAGAGTCTAGCGTTCAGAAATTTCGGGAATTTAGTTAGACCAGAAAAAAGTCGGAAAATTACAGTGAATTTTTAAAAATATTTGCTACTTCGTTAAAATTTATGAAAAATTTGAATATAAATTAACTTTTTATAATAATCTTAATTAACTAAAATAAATTCAATTATATTTTTTTAAAGAATTAACAACAAAGAATTTGAATATTTTTGGTTATTAAATTTTTTTAAAAATAGGTTATTCCTATATTTTTTAGCTGTCAGTTATGGGAAAGTCGAGAAGTTCAGTCGATAATTAATCGGTCGATTAGAAAATTATAGACGATACGATTTGACAATTAACAAAAGAATAAACGAGATGATCGTTCGAAAAACAAAGACGAAATTAAACAAAATTACTCGAAAAAAATGAAAAAAAAGCGTTAACAAATGAAGCGCAAACAGTAATTACCAGAATGAAACAATATGAAGTAACATTTATTTGTTAATTTAATGTTTTTTTACTGTTTAACTGGGCCTTTTTCAGTATCTGTCAAATTAACATTTAATGAAGATTATATTCAAAATTGTGTGTTGCGTTTAATTTAATTTTTTAAGCTACATGCATGGTACTGTCAAAACTCATCAAGCAACAGCTCATCTATTTAAATCGCCTTTGCCAATATACTTTCATATAAATTTTCTTTTGTTTGTATTATTTAGAACAGTCGGGCCTAAATTGACATACATTTTATCTTGGTAGGACAAAAAATTATTATCTCAACATTTGTGCAAAAGGTGATTCAGACGAAGGAAAGGTTTAGGGACCTCGGCGAACTTCCTGCATCTTTTCTTCATCCCAATTACTTATTTTGCGCCTTTGATACAGAAATAACTATTTCTTGTTAAACTGACGAGCTGGAATCTTCAGTGTGTTTTAACCCGTTGACTGTCGCTGACGCATATATGCGCAAAACTAAACTGGCCAAAAGTGTTTCATGACGCATATATGCGCAACTTAAAAAAAGTGATTAAAAACTTCTTAAATGTTCCTGAAACCGGTTACTCGGGGGTTTTCGAGGTCGCTGATTACGAATATGACGTTCGTTTTTCAAAATTCAAAATGGCGGATCCAATATGTCGGACAACAAAATAAAAAATTGATCAGATTGACTCGAAACGTAGTACTCGGGGGTTTTTGGGGTCGCTGATTACGAATCTGACATCAGTTTTTCTAAATTCAAAATGGCGGATCCAAGATGGCGGAAATATTTCCAATATTCGTCGAATTTGCTTAAAACTTGTTACTCGGGGGTTTTAAGGGTCGCTGATTACAAATCTAACATTAGTTTCCCAAAATTCAAAATGGCGGATCCAATATGGCGGACAACAAAATAAAAAATTAATTATAATGACTTGAAACTGAATATTCGGGCGTTTTTAGGGTCGCTGATTACGAATCTGTCATTTCACCAACAATTATCATACTGATTTCAGATTAACCAGTTTCAAACAAATTCAATAAATTTAAAAAAAATTTCCGCCATCTTGGATCCGCCATTTTGAATTTCGAAAAACTGATTTCAGATTCGTAATCAGCGACCCTGAAAATCCCCAAGTATTCAGTTTCAAGCCAATCTGATCAATTTTTTATTTCGTTGTCCGCCATATTGGATCCGCTATTTTGAATTTTGGAAAACTAATGTTAGATTCGTAATCAGCGACCCTTAAAACCTCGAGTAACAAGTTTCAAGCAAATTCGACGAATTTTAAAAAAATTTCCGCCATCTTGGATCCACCATTTTGAATTTCTAAAAACTGATGTTAGATTCGTAATCAGCGACCCCATAAACCTTAGGGTACCAAGTTTTATAAAAATCCATTAAAAAATTTTTCAACACACTTTTGGCCCAAACAGTGGAAATCTCGTTGACAGCCAAGGGGTTAAAGTGAAGCTCAAGATATCGAGTCTAAACCCAAAAGAGGTCACGCGTGGAAGCTACCCTATTTACTATTGTATTGTTTAAATCATGAGGAAAGAGGAAAGGAAATCTAAATTTATGAAATGTTAAGATTTGACATTTAGTTATTGTATTTAATGATAATTTATTAACAGTACACCAATCATGGATAGCATCTAAGTCAGATTGTAACTTAGTTGCATCAAATATAGAATTTATTCGTCTAAAAATTTTTAAGTCATGAGCAAAAAGAAGGACCTTAGAGTTAACCTCTCTAGCAATATCATTGATATATACTGTAAAAAGTGGAGAGCCTTGCGGTACGCCCCCGTAAGGAGCAAAAGGTGCAGATTTAAAGTTACCTACATTAACACAGTGATATTGATTATTTAAATAATTAAGAATTAAGAGTTTATGGTTAAGAGGTATGTTCAATTGATCCAACTTATTGTCCAGGATTTCATGATCAATTGTATCAAAAACCTTAGCAAAATCCAAATAAGCGACATCTACTTGGAAGCTTCACTTAAAAGACTCCTAGATAAAGTGTGTAAGCTCCGTTAAATTGGTTATTGTGGACCTTTTGGACAAACAGCCATGTTGCAATTCCGAAACAAAGAATTTAATAGCAAAATGAAGTGTTAGCATTAAACAAAATTCAAATACTTTAGCAAAATTCATAATCAAACTACTAATGCTACACAATAATTAGAAATGACTTTCCATAATTAATTCTTAAAAATTATTGTAAAACAATAAAACATGAACGTCCAAAGTAAATAATTAAATGCAATTTTGCAGGTGGTTGTTGATTACGGTATAGAGGTAATTATAAAGCATGAACAGCGACCTTTCAAAAGCGTAAAAAACAATTCAATGTTACTTCTTACCCCTTACCGCCACCTCTAATAAATCGACTAAAATAGCTTCTGACTTACCTTTTGACTCTCTTTCGAATGTTACTTTTAACCCGTAGCACCTCCTCTAAAAAAACGACTAAAACAATTTCTGACTCTATTTCCATTGGGAGTAATTAAAATTGGAACAAATTTTATTATAGACTGAAAAAAAGATCGTTAAACTTTGAAAAACGCTAAATTAACATTTTTATGTTACTTTTTACCCCTTAGCGCAACCACTAATGAATCGACTAAAACAGTTTCTGACTCCTTTTTGACGCTCTTTTCACTGATAGTAACTAAAATTGGAACAAATTTAAATATAGACTGGAAAAACGACCATTATACTTTGAAAAACGCCAAATTAAAATTTCAGAGTTACTTTTTACCCCTTGCCGCAACCTCTAATGAAACGACTAAAACAGTTTCTTACTTCTTTTTTGACGCTCTTTCGACTGGTAGTAATTAAAATTGGATCAAATTTTATTATAAACTGAAAAAACGATCGTTAAACTTTCAAAATCGCGAAATTAACAATTCAATGTTACTTTTTACCCCTTGCCGCAACCTCTAATGAAACGACTAAAACAGTTTCTGACTCCTTCTTTAACGCTCTTTCGACTGGTAGTAATTAAAATTGGAACAAATTTTATTATAGAATGGTAAAACAACCGTTAAACTCTGAAAATCGCGAAATTAACATTTAAATGTTACTTTTTACCCCTTGCCGCAACCTTTCATGAGAAACTAAAACAGTTTCCGACTTCTTTTTTGACGCTCTTTCGACTGGTAGTAATAAAAATTGGAACAAATCTTATTATAAAATAAGGGAAAGTTGTTAAATAACTCTGTTAATCGATAGTGGTGATAACGAAGCCACAAACGTAGAATTAACACGAGTTAGTTAAAGTTAAATTCACGAGCGTCAGAATTGTGTGTGTTTAGTTAATAATCGACATTTCAAGCGGAGAATTATTAAAAGAAAACAAACAGCAATCGAGGTAAACAACATTAATCAACAACATTAAACAACAACATTAGGCCCATCTCTAAGGAATTGGAGGTGGTAGAGATAAGTTAGGGGTGAGCAAAAATATAACTATTGTACTTTTACGACTAAATTTTATAAACAAAAATAAGAAAAGGGAAAATAAATTTTAAATTTAAATGGGAAATAAATGCTTATTAATCAAAATATCCCATCCTACATCCGCTTTATAAATACTCTTTTCTAAAATAAAAATTTTCTTTATTCGTAAATTAAACGGGGAAAAACGAATCTCGCATTTTAAACAATCAAGGACAAATTCTTGATTGGTTGTTGCGATTCGAAGAGAAACAAGATAAAAACTAGAAAATATAAAATCCCACTTATTTTTTATCTTAATAAATTGCTTAACAAAATTTTGAAAAAATTTTAAATTAAATTATTTTGAAATCAACTATAAATATAAGTCTTCTTTGGGTTCGTTGAACGGCCACTTTTTATTAAAAAAAAGGCGAAGCAAAAATTAGTTAATTTTAATAAATAATTAAATGTTTTAATCTCTTATTTTGAATTGAATCATTTTTATAACCAACTATAATTATAAGTCTTCTTTGGGTTCGTTGAACGGCCACTTTTTATTAAAAAGGCGAAGCAAAAATTAGTTGCTTATTCTTAAGAATATCAATTCCTTAAAAGAGATTACTGTGTATAAAAAGTATAACATATATTATACATATATTTATATATAATAATCTTTTCGATGTGTCTGCAAAAACCTATCGCAGATATTGTTCCTGAATTTGGTTTTTCTAACGATTTCGAAGTAATCCCTCCTCTCCCGGGAGTAATACCAACGTGCGAAGACTTGCTAGTGAAGCATTAGTCGAACAATATCAACTCGAATTATTAATTGAACAACAATCTGAGTCTAACAACAATAGTAATCAATTAATCGATGTTGACAATACTGACGACCTTGACAACTCTGACATTGATAGCATCGCGTCGACTATACCGTATATTCCTTGCGATCTAGAATTTGATGACGAGCTCCTTGAGTTGATTCCTCATGTGTATGATAATGAAATAAATTCTGAATCATATGAACAAATTGATGATTCAAATAATTCAGAAATCGACAGTGAACTTGAAGACGACTACTGACCTACTTCCGTCTGTAGTGTAACGTTAACCCGGGTCAGATTACCTTACTCGCGACAACACATTATATAAGAATTAAAATAGAAAGAGCATACTTATATTCTTTTTAAATAACTCTTATTTAAAATTGAATATTATACTCACGGAAATTATTTATTAATCATAAAACGAATTTTCGTTTAAATCATGTCTTTTGATCATTGACAGAATTAGTTTTATAGTAATAGGAAATTCGTTTGAATATTAACTAAATTATTCCTTATAAAATTATTTATATTAGAAAAAAAAATTTATTTAATAAATTTTATGATTAATAATAATAAAATTTATTTAATTGATTTAAATTGATTATTTTTGTTTTTATTAAAAATTAATAATAATCTATTTATTTTGGTTGTTAAAAAAATATATATTCGTTTCCTTTAAATAATAAACTAAATTCTTTAAAACATGAGGGTCAAACCATTTTATTTCGCCTAATGTATTTTTGATCTTTATAAAAAATTTCAATATTTCGGGAAAATATTCTTATATGTTTTGGGATTACGAAATGCACAATGATTTGTAAAAAATAATTTCATTTCATATAAAAAAAGATATTATTAATTGAGAGTACATGAAAAAAGGTTACATTGACAGGTATTACAAAATATTTAAAAAAGGAGTAATCTCTTTAAGAAATATAAAAAAAGCGATTGATATTTATTTTTAAAGACTTAATTTGTGATTTGAACTTGATAAAAGTATCAAATAATTTATAATAAACTGTAAAATATGTTATTCAAGTTTCTGTATGAAATGTCAAAAATCGATCATATTTAACAATTTTTTTTGACAAAGTAATTTAATTTTCGTAAATCAGAATTATTTAAATAATAAGTGTTTAAAAAACACTTTATTATTATTTAAATACTTTTTTGATTATCAACTGAGAAATATAAAAAAATTTACCTTAAAAATGAACCATTCTTCATTTTATCGGGATTTTGAATGTTTGTAACTTCGTTGGAGAAAAACCAATTGATGCCAAATTTTTGGAGCATGTAGATTGAAGCAATATCTTCCTGCTGCTAAAATTTCGCGATGGGTTTTGCACTAGCCTTCAAAAGAAATTGATTTAAAAAAAGTGTTTATTTTGAAGGTTAATGACAAGTATTATAACTAACTTGAAGTTGGTTTGCTACTTGCAATAAAAGTCAAATTCAAAATAAAACGATTTTTTTAAAGTCAGTTTAAAACAAACCAACTTCAAGTCAGCTATAATACTTGTCATTAACCTTCAAAATAAACACTTTTTTTAAATCAATTTCTTTTGAAGACTAGTGCAAAACCCATCGCGAAATTTTAGCAGCAGGAAGATATTGCTTCAATCTACATGCTCCAAAAATTTGGCATCAATTGGTTTTTCTCCAACGAAGTTACAAACATTCAAAATCCCGATAAAATGAAGAATGGTTCATTTTTAAGGTAAATTTTTTTATATTTCTCAGTTGATAATTAAAAAAGTATTTAAATAATAATAAAGTGTATTTAAAATACTTATTATTTAAATAATTCTGATTTACGAAAATTAAATTACTTTGTCAAAAAAAATTGTTAAATATGATCGATTTTTGACATTTCATACAGAAACTTAAATAACATATTTTACAGTTTATTATAAATTATTTGATACTTTTATCAAGTTCAAATCACAAATTAAGTCTTTAAAAATAAATATCAATCGCTTTTTTTATATTTTTTAAAGAGATTACTCCTTTTTTAAAATATTTTGTAATGCCTGTCAATGTAACCTTTTTTCATGTACTCTCAATTTATAATATCTTTTTTTATATGAAATGAAATTATTTTTTACAAATCATTGTGCATTTCGTAATCCCTAAACATATAAGAATATTTTCCCGAAACATTGAAATTTTTTATAAAGATCAAAAATACATTAGGCGAAATAAAATGGTTTGACCCATGAATAGATCAAAATTCAGTGTAGAAAATTTTAAATAATTAAAATTACTAATTGTTTTGAAATAATTGTTTTTTTTACTGATCTCTTTTATGTAACAAAAAGAGTATATTTTAAAGTATATTAAAAGCATTAAATTACAAAAAAAAGAAGACAGAAAAATAAAGAGGAACTCGTTAGTGAATAGAATATTTTTACAAACAGATCTTTTTATAATTGAATAATTAAAATTTTGTAAACAACTATATAACTAATCACTTATTTAATTATCACTAATCAGTTATGGATTTTCAAGAAACTAAATATTAACGAAAAAAATAAATAAATAAATGTTATTCTAAATAAGTTGTTAGATTAATATTATTTTTATACTATAAACAGCTGTTCCTTTTGCTCTAATTTATACTTTTAGTTCAGTCTTCTGTCTGAATTGTAATCAAATACAATTTTCTTTTTTTTATATACTTGACCTACGATTACACTTATACAAACGTAAGCAATAAAATAGAAAATGATCCATTGCAGTTCCTCGTTATTTCAATATTATTTTACTTTTTAAATTGATTTTAATTATTCTTAAGTCTGGTTTGATTAAAAGTTAAATAATAAGAAATCCAAATTCAGCAGTTCGAATAAATAGAATTTTTTAATTTTATATAATTGCTACTAAATTACAAATTAATTCTCGTTAATATTTCAAAGATTTATTACTATTAAAGGTTTCCTTTTAATTATTTTATAATCAAATTTTACATATTTAATTAATAATATTTTACCATTTTTAATTAATGTAAAAATAGAATTTATGGTAATTATTATTAATAATATTAACAATCGTTTTCTTAATTGATTTAAATTTAATTATTTAAATTTTATTCTCAACTTATCAATTAAGGAAAAATGAAAGACTGTTTAGATTAAATGATCGGACAATTGTAGTTTAATACATAACGTCATTTTGGTCAGAAATTCGTATCACTTTTTACTTAATTATAAGATTCATATGACTTTATTTTAAATAGTGTGTATTTTTACATTATTTAATTCTTTCGTAAAAGCTTTTTTTTACGAATTACTACACCACTAACTATTGACTATAACGTTGACAAACACTTATGAATCAACTTTCAGTAGAGTTCTTTATCAGAATCAAAGATTAAAATTATCAATTGTGTCCTGTAATAAGTAAATTTAATTTCATTTTCACCGATTTTTATTATTATTATTCAAAATGTCTACCAATCCAAATGGTAGTAATGGGACCATTGACCCTCTACATCCAACTGCATCTAACGCTAGTGTAGTCTACGTACCTGCACCAGACCAATCTGCAGCCGTAGCTACTATGATGGAATGCTACACAGTAGAAAAAGGGGTACAGCACTTATCCACTAATTTAAGAATGAAACAGCCTGAAACAGTCAATGATTATTGTGATCGGCTGCAAGGCTTAATTAGTGGGACTAGAAACGCTCTGAACAAAAAAAAAACCACGGGGTTGTAGAAGGGACTAATATCCCTCAAAGTCAGATTATGATGATACCTATTATGGATTCCGCCCTTACGGCTTTTACACGTGGGTTACCTGACGAAATGCGCTCCCATGTAGATACGCGTCAACCGAAAGACATGAGCGAAGCCTTCGAGTTCGCTCTACATGTCGAAGAGGAATTACAAACGGTATCCAATAAAAATTCTTCCTACAAAATAACCAAAATAACCGAGGAAGAAAATACAAAAATTATAGAACAACGAGAAAAGGTTAAGACTCCAGAACCAACTACTCAAAACAAACACCAATACGGGACGAATCCTGTATTTCCTCAGTATCCAATGCATTTCCCACCAATGTTTTATCCATATCCCCCGTATCAAGGATATCCTCCATATCCACAATATCCAAACTACCCTTATCCGCCAAAGGAAATCCGACAAGGAAATGCAACTCCTCCAAGAGCGCAATCTCCAGGACCTTCGAAATATTTAAACTCCCAGCCGATTCATCAACAGGGCGCCTCGATGAATCATACTACTCAGGAGCGTCCGAGAAATGTACACTTCCAAACAACAGTGGAGTCCTTAAATCAAAATCAGAAGAACCAATAAGCAATGAATCAATTTTGCTAAACGATTCATCTAAGGTTTCCAACTTAGATACAAACGAACACCTTTTTTTACAAAGTGGGCGCGTTTTCAAAAGCGGAACCGAAAGCGAAGACTCCCCCGTCGTGGAAATAATCTCGGAAAGTTTTATTAATAACAAGGCTAAATTTTTAGTAGACCCAGGCTCGGATTCAGATCTAGTTAAATTAGAAGTTTTACTACCAAAATTACCAATTTCAACTTCAAAAAAGTTACAAATATCCGGTATAACGAACCATTCCGTGAATACTCTCGGTACCGTAGATTTAAAAATCAATAATCGAAACGTAGAATTCTATATAGTGAAAAACTCTTTCCCTATTACGACTAATGGAATACTTGGCAGACCATATCTTCGAGAAGAACAAGCTCAGCTTTCGTTTCGACACAACACCTTAGTTACAATTTCAGAACCGACTAAACCCTTACCATTTATTGACAAAGAATCGCAGACTGCCCGGAGAGGCCTAAGAAAAGAAATTAAACCATTTAAGAGAGTTCTCACTATAAAGGCTCGAACTCGGCAACCAGTTCCTGTTCTGACATCATCCAAACTAAAGGAAGGATACCTACCAAAGGTAAATACACCAGACGGATTGTATCTTGGAGAAGCTCTGGTTAACAATAACAATGGCACCTGTTACGCCATGGCCATCAATACTAGTGACGAAGACATCCGTTTTGAATTGGACCCACAAGAGTTAATTCCATTTGAGTACTGTAACTTTCCAGGAGAAGAATCATCCGAATCTGAAGTTGAAACTTTATCAAATCAACCACCCATCGATTATTTAGAAAGAGTAAAAAGAGTCAAGGAAGCCCTTCATACTTCCCACTTGTCAGACGAAGAAAAAGATTACGTAATGAAATGGGCCGAGGAATATGCAGACATATTTCACCTGACTGGAGAGAAGCTAAGTTGTACTCATCTTGTAAAACATCGAATCCACACTACAGACGACAAGGTCATCTGCAGAAAACAATACCGACGTCCTCACGAAGCGATTGATCAAGCCGATGCCCAAATCAAAAAACAATACGACGCAGGACTTCTTAGTAAATCTACCTCTGCTTTCAATTCTCCTATGCTAATTATACCAAAAAAATTAGATAATTCGGGCGAACGAAAGTGGAGGGTAGTGATTGATTACCGTGCCCTAAATGAGAAAATTTTAGGAGATGCTTTTCCATTGCCCAATACCTCAGAAATATTCGACCGATTGGGAAGTGCTTGTTACTTAACGGTTTTTGATCTGGCCAGCGGATTTCATCAAGTAGAAACACATCCGGACGACAGGCATAAAACTGCATTTTCAACTGGAAGAGACCACTACCAATATAACAGGATGCCTATGGGCATCAAAAATGCTCCCGCAACATTCCAGCGGCTTTTAAATGAGGTTCTGAAAGGAATGTTAGACGTGGAAGCATTTGTATATCTAGACGATATAATCATCTTTTCGGACACGTTGCCTGAACATGACCGAAGAGCAAGGAGATTATTCAATAAATTAAGAGAAGCCAACCTTAAACTTCAGCCTGATAAATGCGACTTTATGAAAAAAGAAACTGCTTACTTAGGTCACATTATTAGCAAAGAAGGTGTACGGCCAAATCCTTCAAAAGTAGAGTTAATAAAAAAACTTTCCAAAACCCAGTGAACCCAAGAATGTTAGACAATTCCTAGGGCTTACCGGATATTATCGAAAATTTATTAAAGATTATGCAAAAAATTCGAAACCACTAGTCGACCTACTAAGAAAGGATTGCAAATGGGAGTGGGGTCCACGACAAAAAGCTAGCTTCAAGAAATTACGGGAATACCTTTGCCGTGAACCTATTTTACAATTCCCCGATTTTACGAGACCGTTTAAATTAACTACGGACGCATCGGAATTTGCTATGGGAGCCATACTGACTCAAGAAAAAGACGGAACAGA
Source organism: Leptopilina syphax (assembly GCA_032872505.1). Classification (NCBI taxonomy): domain Eukaryota; kingdom Metazoa; phylum Arthropoda; class Insecta; order Hymenoptera; family Figitidae; genus Leptopilina; species Leptopilina syphax. Next base: position 26,449,064 of record CM065472.1, on the reverse strand, counting down.
ACATCCCATAGCGTTCTACTCTAAAGTCTTCAACGAAAATGAACGACGCTATGAAGAAACGGAAAAAGAGTGCCTTGCGGTGTTATATGCGGTAGAGAACTTTCGACCATATTTATTCGGTCGAGAATTCACACTGGCTTGCGATTTTGAGCCAGTACATTGGATGTCCTCTATAATAAACCCAGGAGCACGCCTTACCAGATGGAGACTAAGATTGCGGGATTATAACTACAAATTTGAATACAAAAAGGGTAAATTAAACTCTAGGATTCAAGCCTTGTCCGAAAATCCACCATATAGGAACTCTAGTGATTCTGACTCAACAACAGTCACCGAATCGGATGAAAGTGACTCCTTTTGAAGTGCTAACAAACAAGATCCCTTCTAATTCCGTAAATACTTTAAAGGCGTTTCCTATAAATACAATACCTACAAAGGAAAAACCCAGATTAAGGTCATCTGCTCGAATGAATGCCGGCGAGGTTCCTAAACCAGTGTCTATTTTAAAGAGACCTTCCACCTTACCTCCGCGACGAATAAAATCGGAATCCGGAAAAGAACCTATACCAAAAAAGGTAAAAGTATCCTTACCTTCCACCAGCGCTGAAAAAAGAAAACCTGGAAGGCCTAAGAAACAACCCACCTCAGCACGAGAAGAAGAAAAACCTATTCAACAGTCTACTGAATTAGAAGAAAGTACCATAGCTTCTAGACTAAGAAATAGGAAGCGAATTACTTCTCAAGTCGATCCAACAGAAGGAGATCAATCTTCGTCAGAAGATTCCTCATCTAATGACGACACAGAACAATCCGAACCTCCTGTATTCCGTTCTCAGAAGAGTACTATACCGGCTTTGGGGCCCCCTACTTCACGCCGTAACTCACAAGCCAATCCATGCACTGAAGTATACATTGATGGAGCCTGACAGAGAAATGGAAACGTAGGATCAACTGCTGGAATTGGGGTATGGTTCGGAGAAAACCATCCACTAAATGTATCTCAACGCGCTACAGGAAAACAGACAAATAATGCTGCAGAAATTGAGGCTGCTATAGTTGCTGTCAGGAAAGCTAAGGAAGCAGGGTATCAACGTTTAAAGGTGATTACTAATTCTCAGTTTCTGATTGATAGTATGACCAAATGGTTACCGAGATGGAAATACAATGACTGGAAGACTTCGACTAATAAACCAGTCCAAAATCGAGCAGCATTCGAACAATTAGAAAAAGCAATAAATTCTCTTGATGTGACATTTAAACATGTGCCAAGCCATCAAGGAATTTTTGGGAACGAAATGGCTGACCAATTAGCCACTCAAGCAATTGAAAATGCTGGAATTGCTTATTCAGTCGACGAGTCCGAAGTACCCGCTGAAAGCAATATACCAACTATTGTAGATCTCCCTCCAGTTTACAACTCTAGCGAATTTGACTCAGAAGATGTCTCTGCTATACAAAAGAAATCTGATATTAGAATTGATCTTGAGAAATCTATAAAGAAATTCAACGAATCATTGGGAAGGAAAGGAATCAACCCAACCGACCTTACTGCTCGATCCTTAGCTTTGGACCATGAAGGTATGGATGAATCAATTGTCAACAGAAGAAATTGCGTTTCTGAAGGAGAATCAAATGAAGAATTACTAAAGGAGTTGGAAGAACAAGACCCCTGTAGAGAATATGATGATAAATTATTCTCATCACGAATTAATGAATTCTTGGGACAAACTCAAAAACAACAACCTACAACTAATACTGGTATTGCACACATTGAAAACGAGAAAGAACCATTGATCGAGAGTGAAGATGAGGAACCTGATGGATCAAAACTAAACGAAATTTCTGAATTACCTGCATTTCTGAAACAAAATCCTTCTGATAGAAATAGGAAGCACGTATCCTTCCAAACCCCATCGGCTAACACTCATCCCCATGCTCAATCCACTCCTTACACTCACATCTTAACCCCCACAACTGAACAACAATCTATAGTCACGACTATACAACTAAATCAGCCTTACCGTAAGCTAGATATAAAACCGCGACGTTTAGTTACCACAATAAATGAACCTCACTATCGATTAGGTTATAATACACTATTAGATCACACGCTTAGTCCGTATGATGATCTCGCTCCACCAAACTACTGTAAAATCCAAAATGAGTGGACTGAACCTATAACGTTTAAACGAGATAATTATGCTCATTTTATATCAAGAGATTGTGAGCCAGTCGATCCTGTAGTTAAACTTTTAATAGCGACTGAACGAGTTGATATTAAAGACCTTAAAGAAATGAATCCCCAGTTAGGTCAGGTTTTAGTCACACCCCAAGGACGATTCAATACCTATTCCATAGTTGTCAAAGATAAACACTATGATGCTATCAACTGGAATGACGTACAGACTGGATTAAAGGGCCTTCAAAAAGCTCTTGTTAGAGACGGGAAATCAACCTGTAGAATAGCCAATTCCGGCGACCTATTAGGTTCACTTCCTCCGAATTATATGAGAGAACTTTTAACAAGTATGTTCCGTGGTGGCGATGTTACCATCACTCTTTGTCACGGAAGCATAGAAGTTCCTCCTCCCGAAATGAGGACCGGGATCCTTCAAGAATTTCACGCGAGTTACATCGGAGGCCATAAAGGCATCAGTAAAACCTATAAACGAATAAGAGAACGATACGTGTGGCCAGGTTTACGTAATGACGTTACGAATTTCGTCAGAGAATGTAATACTTGTCGGGAAAACAAACTAGTTAGGGCTAAAACTCGTGAACCAATGATTATAACCGACACTCCAGCGGAACCATTCGAAAAAGTATCCCTAGATATTGTTGGAAAATTAAGAACGACTCCCAATGGAAACCGGTATATCCTAACAATGCAGGATAATTTTAGCAAGTACTGCATTGCTGTAGCTATCCCTGATATTAAAAGTACAACCATCGCTCACACAGTAGTAACTGACTTAATTTCAAGATTTGGAGCACTTAAATGCATTTTAACAGATAGAGGCGCGAATTTTATCAGTTCTCTATTACGAAAATTAGAAAAATTGTTTCATATAAAACAAATTACCACCTCAGGCTATAGGCCTCAAACCAACGGATCATTAGAGAGAAGTCACATTGTCCTAGCCGACTATATTAAATGTTATTCAAACGATTTTGATGATTGGGATCGACTACTTCCCTTTTGCATGCTCGCATATAATACATCAGTTCATGAGGCAACCAATTTTACTCCTCATGAACTCGTGTACGGAAAGTTGGCTAGGATGCCAAGTGCCTTCCCTCAAGGACCCGAATTAGCCACTTACGGCTCTTATCTTCGTGACCTGATCACCAGACTGAACGAAACACAGAACATTGCTTCTAAAAATATAATTACTTCTAAATTAAAATCTAAAGATTTCTATGATTCCAAGGCTCGACCTCTAAAAGCCAAAATAGGAGACATAGTATATGTACAAAAAGAAATACGGTCTAACAAATTTGATAAAAGAGCTGACGGGCCATTCACAATTGTTGCTTTTACCGAAAACAATAATCTAGTGTTAGAAAACGAGTTTGGTGAAAGGTTAATGAAGCATAAGGACAAAGTTTTACCCACTTATTGTTAGTCTTAAAACACAAAATTAATATTATTCTGAATTACAGGTTTTGCCCAGCTGCATTATGATGTCTGTAACCTTGTTAATTTTGGCATGTGTCGTGATATTTTCAACAGAGACCACAAGCACGGAAGATTATTTCATCACCCGGTTCAACAAGAGTAGTGGGATATACTACGAATATGGAGGCTTAATGAAATTATCTACTTCCAATTGGAGACTGGCTGTTTTCCTAAACATTGAACAGCAAGAGAAATGGCTTCTAAATCTACGAGAAAAAGCATCAGACTTCCATAAAATTTGCCCAAATCAACTACCAGACTGCTCCTCTTATATCAAAGAATACAACTGGGAAGATACCTGGGATACAGCCACCGATATTCAAGATGAAATTTCAACGGAATTAGCAGAATTAAAGAAGATAAAAAGTATATCTCCAATAAAACTTCAAGGACAAATGAGGACCAGGAGGAGTATTCCATTAATAGGTATTATTGGAAAACTAATGGGACCTGTCGTCGGCGTACTAAATTACGAAGATGGACAACAAATACAATCGCAAATAGAAGAATTGAATGCAGCTCAAGCTAATCTTTCCCATCTGGTGGGAAAGCAGACTCACGTAGTTAGAGCTCTCTTAGACTCTTTATACAAGAGAGCTGAAAATCACGAAATAACAATCAACAAATTTGGACAGCGTTTGAATAACTTAACGAATCTTATAAAGAAATCTCACCAGGGAGCTGCTCATCAAAAATTTTATGAAGACTTAAATCATCTTCTTGGTAGAATAAAAACCCAATTAATTCACAACAGTAAGGTAGGAGCCAGGATGCTAGAAGTCATACGTGCAGCTAGAAAAGGACACTTACACCCATCACTCATTTCCAGTGCGCAACTTACTCTTGTTCTTCGAGATATCCAAGATCACCGACCTTCTCTTTCCATTCCCACTAGAGGACCAGAGTACAGCATAGAAGAAATTATCCAACTATCAAAAACTACAATACTACTAGAAGAAGGGCACCTTAAGGTTTTGGTGGACATTCCTCTGCTGGACAAGATGGACTACATAATTTACCAATTGCACTCATTTCCAGTCTTTCAGGATATCCTTGGAAATAGATCTGCTAAGGTATCCATTCAATCAAAATATTCCTACATTGCCGTTGATGAGCCCATGCGAACTTATATGCTAATTAATAAAAAAGAATTGGAACCATGTAAAAAAACTACAGAATACCTATTGTGCCAAAATGGAATAGCCATTCATGAAATCCGCGGAAGATTACCGTGCGAAATAAAACTTCTATTAAATCCAACAATGTAAACACTAAAATCATGTCACATTCTATTAGAGTACCAGGAAGAAAATCACTGGATCAAGCTAAACACCATTTAAGGATGTTTGTATTCCATAAGAAATTCAACTATCCTTAGTATTCACTGCTCTTCACAACCCAGTACCAATGTTCTCATTGAAGGAATAGGACTACTACAGTTAGCTCCAGGCTGCTATGCTAGCTCTTCGAATATTATGATTCCAGCATTACCAAGGATTCAAGGAATAACTGAAGTAATATACGAATCAGAATTAGAATTGAATTTAAATTATCTCTCCCCTAGAATTGCAGAATTGAAAATGGCTCAAGAAAACTTCGAAATAGTGTTTCCTAAAGATAAAGAATTCTTAAAGAATTCACAAAGTTTAGACGAGTTAGAACAACAATTATACGAGTTTTCCTTACAACAAACGGAAAAAGGATACCATCATAATTGGATTAAAGGAACTTATTTAGGAATAGGAACTATTGTCCTAATTACCATTATCGGGTGGATGGTATTTAAAATTTGTATATCTTGGAAAACTAGTAAAATAATTATTCAAAAACATCCTAACACCCCCATCTCAACTACAACGAAGATAAAGAAGTCGAAATCCCTGTTCTCTCGACGGAGGTTAAGTTTTGCTGATGCCAGTCATGAAAACATTGGCATAACTCCAATCGAGAGTCCTGTTCCAGCATCTAGAACAAGCAATACCGATACTGGTGACAATAAACTAACAAAAATTGACAGTCCACCTGAAGATGTTGTTCCTGAAAACTCTACTCCTGACGCAGGTTCTTCAAACAACTTCCCGGAAGATCCAACTTCGTGTATCAAGATATCGCCCACAAGTCCTTATCCCAAGATTCCAATTCAAAGACTTTTACCTTAATAACGTAAATTTCGCTACGAATAATAAAATACTTACAATTTAGGAAATTAATATCAAGTGTAATGACGTAAGAGTCAAGTTATATCGATAAAATATGTTTTGCAATAATTTTTAAATAATCTATATCTCAATGTTTAAGATTAACAAATTCGGTTAATGACTATAATTAGAGTTCTTTTTGAATTATAATGAAAGTTAAAAAAAAAAATTTTAATATGTAAAAAAAATATATATATATATATATATATTATAAATATTTTAGTTAAAATCAAGAGAATTATTAAGGAAGCTGATAATTTCAAAATAATTAAATTTGCTTAAGAATTACTTTAATTACTAATTGTTAAACACTCTTACAGGTTAATAGTAACAAAGAAATACTTCAAAAAAAAAATTAAAAAAAAAAGAAATTTAGGATATAAGAATATATAATGGTATAATTTACTTCATGTATTCTAATTCTGAATTGATAGAAAGTTACTAATTAATAATTGAATTGTAATCAAATTAGCTCTAATAAAATATATATATATATATATATATATATATATATATATATATATATGGGACATTCCACGTCAACACAGACAGAGCTCTAAACAAAAATTGCTTTGATGGATTTAAACGTTCTAGGGCTTAAAAGATTTCTACGTTCATGTACTTTAAGATGCCGATGGGCGTTTTTTGAAAAATTCCATTTCCGATGCCAATAGAACTGTCAAAAGTCAAAAGGTCCAAAAATCTCAAAATACTTTTATAAATTAAAAACAAAAAACGAGGTAAATAATTCTGTAACTCATTCTTTATCAGTTTTTAGGGTTCCCGAATATAAATCTAAAGTTTTTTTTTAAATCCATAATGGCGAATTCAATATGGCGGCCAAAATTCAAATTTGATCAGATTCGATTACAACTTGTTACTCGGGGGTTTTTAGGGTCGCTGATTACGAATCTGAAGTCACTTTTTAAAAATTCAAAATGGCGGATCCAATATGGCAGAAAAAATCTTCAAATTTGATCCGATTCCCTTAGAACGTGTTACTCGGGGGCTTTTGGGGTCGCAGATTATGAATATGAAGTTACTTTGTAGAAATTCAAAATGGCGGATCAAATTTTTTAATTTGATCAGATTTAATTAAAAAGTGTTACTCGGTGGTTTTTAGCGTATCTGATTATGAATTTGAAGTCTCAAACACAAAGTAACTTCATATTCATAATCTGCGACCCCAAAAGCCCCCGAGTAACACGTTTTAAGGGAATCGGATCAAGTTTGAAAATTTTTTCCGCCATATTGGATCCGCCATTTTGAATTTTTAAAAAGTGACTTCAGATTCGTAATCAGCGACCCTAAAAACCCCCGAGTAACAAGTTTTAATCGAATCTGATTAAATTTGAATTTTGTCCGCCATATTGAATTCGCCATTTTAGATTTTTAAAAAAAAACTTTAGATTTATATTCGGGAACCTTAAAAACTGATAAAGAATGAGTTACAGAATAATTTACCTCGTTTTTGCTTTTAATTCATTAAAGTATTTTGAGATTTTTGGACCTTTTGACTTTTGACAGTTCTATTGGCATCGGAAATTGAATTTTGCAAAAAACGCCCATCGGCATCTTAAAGTACATGAACGTAGAAATCTTTTAAGCCCTAGAACGTTTAAATCCATCAAAGCAATTTTTGTTTAGAGCTCTGTCCGTGTTGACGTGGAATGTCCCATATATATATAATAAAACATTTTTAAACCAATTGATAATTAATCAGTCCTAAACACTAAAAAATATATATATATATATATATATATATATATATATATATATATATACTATTATACACAAAAATACACTTATGATATTGTATACAGAAAATACATATTATACATATAAAAAAATACACTTATGTTATTGTATACAGAAAATACATATTATACATATAAAAAAATACACTTATGTTATTGTATACAGAAAATACATATTATACATATTCACGTTTCTTATACACATCTCGATTGCTATGAAAATAATTTAACAAAAAAAAAACTTGAGATGTCGATTTGAAATTTTATATTTCTTCAATATATGGGTAATTCTCGGGACGATAATGGTAATATTCCATGGTGGTTTGTAACGAATTCATAGTTCGTTAATTAAAAAAATAAAATTTTATAAAATCCCTATGAAGAAATATGCAAATAAATTATTTAATTTAATTGCAAAATTTAGTATTCTCTGAATGAATTTAAGTGTCAATTGTTGTACTAGCAAATATGCCACGACTTAACATTCCTATTTAAAACTAATAAGTTCAATAACTTATTAACACAAGGTTATCAACCCTAAGATCACTGAACTATAAAAAAAGATTAATAATGATTGCCAAATAATGGAGCAATAATTATTATAAGTAATTTTGTTCGTCTTTGGAAATCATGGATTAATATGCGAGCGACTTGCTCAATACTCAAGCAACGTCAGCAATAGTGATTTAGAAAGATATTCCTCAGAAATAAAGAAATTATAAATTTATTTCAACACAGGGACAATGATCCCTGAAGAATGTCGTGCTTGCAAAATTTCCCACCAAGTGCAGTATAGTTTTGGGTGCGAGGATTGACATGGCAATTCATTCGACACAGTATTTTTCGGTCATTCAAGTAAAGAAGACGCGTTATTTAACTGTCCCTTAATTAGTAAAATATACTAATTAAGGAAAGTTGTTAAATAACTCTGTTAATCGATAGTGGTGATAACGAAGCCACAAACGTAGAATTAACAGGAGTTAGTTAAAGTTAAATTCACGAGCGTCAGAATTGTGTGTGTTTAGTTAATAATCGACATTTCAAGCGGAGAATTATTAAAAGAAAACAAACAGCAATCGAGGTGAACAACATTAATCAACAACATTAAACAACAACATTAGGCCCATCTCTAAGGAATTGGAGGTGGTAGAGATAAGTTAGGGGTAAGCAAAAATATAACTATTGTACTTTTACGACTAAATTTTATAAACAAAAATAAGAAAAGGGAAAATAAATTTTAAATTTAAATGGGAAATAAATGCTTATTAATCAAAATATCCCATCCTACATCCGCTTTATAAATAATCTTTTCTAAAATAAAAATTTTCTTTATTCGTTAATTAAACGGGGAAAAACGAATCTCGCATTTTAAACAATCAAGGACAAATTCTTGATTGGTTGTTGCGATTCGAAGAGAAACAAGATAAAAACTAGAAAATATAAAATCCCATAAAATAAATAATTATTTTATTAATATTTTTTTTAAACAAATTTGCAACATAAGGTACAAGAAAATAAAAAAAAATAAAAAAAATCCGACCCAAAGTTAAAAAAAATTAATTTGTTTATAAAAAAAATTTTTTTAAATAAAAAATTAAAAAAAAATTTTTTTGTTTACATTTCTTAAAAGTCGAAAGAAAACTAAAACTTTCATTCCTTGACAACTTTTTCCTAAACTCAATATTTTCTGAGTTATAAGCTACTGAATATAAGTCTACAATTAAAAGTCCAAATTTTCGAAAATTCATAACTGGAAAATTTGGACAATTAAACAAAAATGAAAAATACGTATCTGTTTTTTTCGATACAGAATAGAAAAAAAATATTTTTGGCCGATTTTAAGAGGTCGACTTAAATCTCACGTATAATTGCCTATATGTATTTTCGTTTTTTAAATATAATACCATAATTATTTTATAAAGTGTTTTAAAAGAACACGCTTTTTCAACTTAAATAACTGTTTTAAAAAAGTTAATTTTAAGAAATTAAATTTATTTATATGCTTTTAAAACGAGGAAAATTGTCGAGGCCCTGATCAGAGCCCTATTTCATATCTAGTGAACACCCCACTTAGGGTTTTGGCCAGAATTTCTGGTCAAACCCATAAAATAAAAAAATTCTTAAAACGATAGTATAATTACTCCGTTTAATTAATTTCTTCAATTGTTTATAATTTTATTATGGGAACTAATTTAAAAAACTTATTTCATTTACACTTTATTCAAACGAGGAAAACTGTCGAGGCCCTGATCAGAGCCCTATTTTATATCTAGTGAACACCCCACTTACGGTTTTGGCCAGAAATTCTGGTCAAACCCACAAAATAAAAAATTATTAAAACGATAGTATAATTACTCCCTTTAATTGTATTCTCCAATTGTTCATTATTTTTTATTAAAAGTAATTTTAGAGATTTAATTTTTTTACACTTTATTTAAACAAGGAAAACTGTCGAGGCCCTGATCAGTACCCTATCTAAAATCTAATGAACACCCTACTTGGGGTTCTGGCTAGGAATTCTAGTCAAACCCCTAAAATAAAAAAATTATTAAATAACTAAAATAATGATTGCCTTTCATTGTTAATAGCTTCTACAACAAAAAGGAATTCTAAAAACTTTATTTAAAAAAAATTTTAATAGGGAAAACTATCGAGGCCCCGATTAGAACCCTGTTTTAAATAGGGCAAGGTGGGACATTTTCTGCACGGGCTGTGATTAACTTTTAGTTTTTCTTATCACTTTCTTCCTTTTTTCTTCATAAATGTTAAAAAAATAAGCAATTAAAACTGGCACTTTGCTTATTTTCACAATTCTAAAATGTAAATAACTTCTGCCCAGAAAAATAAAAAATTACGAAAATTGGGCAATAATTAATTGATCACTAGATACACTCACTGGAAAAAAATTTTCTTTGGTCCCGCAGCTATTTTCCGAATTAATTAACTTTAAACTTTTTACTATTTTTATCAGGTTAATACATGTGTTTTTTAAAGGACGAAGTTAGCTCTTCTTGTTTAATCGTTTTGAACCAACTTTAGTTTTAAAAAAATTAAATTTATTAACCTGATAGAAATAGTAAAAAGTTTAAAATTAATTATTTCGAAAAATAGCTTCGGGACCAAAGAAAATTTGTTTCCAGTGAGTGTATCTAGTGATCAAATAATTATTGCCCAATTTTCGTAATTTTTCATTTTTTTGGGCAAAAGTTATTTACATTTTAAAATCGTGAAAATAAGCAAAGTGCCAGTTTTAATTGCTTATTTTTTAACATTTATGAAGAAAAAAGGAAAAAAGTGATAAGAAAAACTAAAAGTTAATCACAGGTACTTTACGAGGGGGTATTTTCTTGCGTATTGGAGTGTACACATTCCTGGTAATAGCTATGTAATACCCGTAATAGTGCGTAATGGTACGTAATAGTCAGTAATATAGCGTATTACCGAGTAATAGCTGTGTAATAGTAAGTAATATCGTGTAATAGTCGCGTAATAGTATTGTTATTTGCATAGTTCAATTTATCAAATAATTAATTAACTAGATTGTCAAACACAGAAATTTGACTCTTATAAATATGGATGTTCATGGGTACTATGATATTAAAAATTATATTTGTACAGTATACCACGCCCTCAAATAGAAGAAAATAATTTTAAGTTACTATGTACATTAAACTCGATTTTAAATGCTTCAAGTGTTTCATGATTTAAAACAATGTTCTCGTTTGCTTTATAATTTTTTATTCTTGTAAATTAATGAAAATTTTTCATTTCGTTTCATGTGCATTATTTATTTATTTAAAGTAAATATTAGGGTAAGTGTGGGTATTACCGTGGGTGCGTGAGTTACCGTGGTTTCGCTGTTTTTGTCAAATTTTACCATTTATATTCCAATTTGTTAATCAAAAAAATTCAGATAGTTACTTTCATATTGTATGTGTTTAATAAATAAAAAATTATTGTTATTTAACTTACATTTCTCGTTTTAAAAAATTCTAAATTTTGTAGGTGCGGAAGTTTGATAAATTATTGCTCATTCTAATGCAAAAATACAGTTTTATATAAATCGCTTTTTTCATTATTATTACTTTTAAACTTGTTAATTTTTGTATATTCGATTAATTAATGTATTTTTAAAGTCAAAACTTCGTGGTAAAATATGATTTAACGTATTTTTATTTTTATTTTATCAACACGGTAATTGGATAACGTTTTGAACTTGTGCGCCAAATACCGTGGGTCGTTATTATCATTAAAAATAATATGTAAAGTAACAAATCGTGCTTTTCAAGCTAAAGGAGAACCGCAGGAATTAAAAAATAATTTTAAAATGATTTAGACCAAATACTATTGTTATTTTAATAATAATTACTATTTTCATAAAAAATATTTAATTAAATATTATTAGGAATGTATGTACTAAATAAAGGCACTAAATAAAGTTATTAATAGATTTATAACGAATTCTGTGATTATTATTAGTATCTGCTAAAATATAAGAATATTTATTGTTAAATTAATAAACCATTGTTTCAAATTTGCTTAATTTCATTCAACCGTTTGCGAATTCTACAAGTTGAAATTTTCGCGGTATAAGGCACACGGTATTCCGATCATGAAGCTTTGTGCACCACGGTAATACCAGCACTTGCATTACTTTCAAAAATATTTATTATTTAATAAAATATACGCACTACGACATTCTAAATTTTTTATTATATCAAATAAAGTCAAAGATCAATTTAAAAAAAAATTATACAAATATCTTGTGAGGTTTGTTCACAATCTATTGACTAAGTCTGCATTAGATTTCAAACCACGGTAATACCCACATTTACCCTATGTACTTATAACTGAATTTTATTATTTATTTCATCCAAAATACTCAGAATTAATGATCCTAAAGTTCTGAACGTTCAAATGAACGAAATTTATTTATTTCTTCCTCAAATTCAATTTTTATGACAATAATTTTGAGTTACTATCAAAAAAATTAATTTTTAAAGTTTTAAAATGTAGAATCTAAGTTTTAAATTTTTATTCAAATCAATAATTTATGAAAATATTTTTAATACAAAATATTTCGTTCATTTGAACGTTCAAAACTTGTGATTCAACAGAATTACACCTGTAATATTGTGTAATATTCCTGTAATATAGCGTAATATTTGGGTAATATAACGTATTGGCGTAATACTAGCGTAATAGGGATTTAGTCATGTATTAGCCGTAATGTGCGTAATAGGGATTACTGTGTACACCATTTTTCTTAGAAAATACCCCCTCGGTACTTTATGTTTCATAAGGTTTTATTCAATTTAATGATTTCTCTTTCTCACATTTAGTGAATGAAATTTGTAAAATTAGGTAATTTGTCAAGTGAAATTTAAAATCATTTTTTATTTAATATTTCTTATTAATAATTGTTTCTATCAATTTATAATAATAAAATAATTCATTCTTAATAAATTCTTATAATTTTTTTACGTTTTTATAGTAAATTATGTGTTTTCTTTAATATTTTCTAATAGATGAAAACATTCCTCGCCACCACGGAAATTTTCTGTTACATGTAAAGAAAATTTACGTTGCTAATAAAAGTAAAAATTAGTGTCAGAAAAATGCAAAATAGTTTGAGAAGTTCAAAAGAGATATCCCTATGTACACATACACCTATATACTAGTTTATCTTTTATCCAGTATTTTATTATCAGCGTTAGACTACTAGACAACAAAATGGTGAAGCAGTGATGATGATTTAAATTTGAACCTTTTTAAAGATGGTAGTTAAAGTTGCATTCAATCAATTCAAAAAAAAATTTTTTTCTTGAATTTGTTTAATTTTGTCTAATTTAAATTAGTCTTATTTTTATGGGGGAGTTTAAATAGTTTCATTTTGTATTTACGGTTGTTTACCTTTATTTTTTTTAAAAGTATTTTACATGTTTGTAGAAAAAATGGTTATCAGAAATATTTGAGAATCTAAATTACAGGCCTACATTTATTAAAGTCTTCAAGAATTCAAAACAAAATTTGGAAAAATATTAAAAAAAAAAATAAAAAATTTTTATTTTTACAAATAAAAATATATTTGATATTGATCGAGGTGGTAAAATTATAAAATCTTTTGATGAAAAAGGGTACATTTTGTTTTTGACTTCTAAACATTTTTCTGCATAATTAATTTTAACATTATCAGGGGCCATCCATAAAGCATGTGATATTTTTTTCCGATTTTTGACCCCTCCCCCGGTTGTGATAGGTCATGATATATACCAACCCCCCCTCAAAAAGGATGTGATAATTTACTTACACCCCCCCCCCCCTATCATGTCAAAGAAATCAATTTAAATTTTAATATTTTTAAAATAACAAACGTTTTTCAGCAAGAATATTTTTTAATTTATTATTCAAAATCAATTCTTATTTTATTATTTATTTAATTTATTATATATTATTTAAAATACATTACCGGTCAAAATTTAGAGACCATCCATTTTCAGAAAAATAAAAAACGTTTTAAAACATAAAATTTTTTATTCTATTCATTTTTTGAAAGATGATAAAATTTCGAAAAGAACAAGATATTTCAGAAGTCGTTTGGTCAATAATTTATTTAGATATTTTTAAAAAATCGTCATTTTTAATTTTTTTTACAAAAATTTGAATAACTTCTAAAATAATGAACGCTTTTTAATGATCTTAGGCTTATTTTAAAGGTCATTTGCCTATAAGTAATTATTATAGTGTAGCAAATGACCTTTCAAATAAGTCTAAGATCATTAAAAAGCGTTCATTATTTTAGAAGTTATTCAAATTTTTGTAAAAAAATTAAAAATGACGATTTATTAAAAATATCTTAATAAATTATTAGCCAAACGACTTCTGAAATATCTTGTTCTTTTTGAAATTTTATCATCTTTCAAAAAATGAACAGAAAAAAATTTTATTTTTAATAAATTTTATGTTTTAAATCGTTTTTCATTCGTCTGAAAATGGGTGGTCTCTCAATTTTGACCAGTAGTGTATATTATTTTTTCTTCTCTGAATTATACATTATTTTCACACCAAGGGTTTTCCAGTAATCGTTGATGCTTAATAGTGGTGCATTTTCTTTCTCCTTAAAGCCTAAATTTTCATTGTCCACGAAACTTTCATCAATTAGGTAATCATCCAACCACATAAATATCTATACATAAAAGTATAGATTTTTTTCAAGAGTTATATCACATGACAAGAAGGCCAATACCCTCCCTCCCCCTCGTGATAAACCATGACTATTTTCTTAACCCCTTCCCCCCCTAACAATATCACATGCTTTATGGACGGCCCCATTATCAGTGAAAAATTCTGAGCCTAAAACTCCATCTTCTTCTATAGGAACTTCGTTAGGTATGATATTAAAAATAGTTAGGTAATCGAAATTTTTTAATTTTATTTGTCCAATTGTATAAACTGGATGTTGATTAATTCCCGTAAGTTGCAATTTTTTAAGTGTATTAACTGTCATTGAGAAATCAAGTATTTTTTCTTTTAAAAGATTTAATCCTGCACCAGTATCAATCATTAAATGAAGTGGTTTTGAACAATTTTGAATAAAAATGGATGGGATAATATTTCCCTTAGTAGAATTGATTTGAATCACTTCTAAATTATTAGATGCTTTTTTATTAGGAATATTCATTCCATTGTTGCCTGTCCCAACGCACCTGTTTTGGGAAGGCTTTACTCGTTTCCCTGATTCTGTTTATACTGATTATTATATTCTCTTCGTCTACATTCACTAATAGTGTGCCCTGTTCTTTAAAATAGTTACAAAAGTTTTGATTTTGAAAATTATTTTGATTTTGTAAATTCTTTCGATTTTGAAAATGGTTTCGATTTTGAAATTGTCGATTTTTAAAGTCATTTTGGGGTAATCTAGAAAAATGCATGTGTTGTGTGGGTTCCCTTGGTTGCCTATGCAAAAGGGAGTTCCCTCTTCTTGTAATATCGATTGGTTCTCTCCAACCTTGAGGAGATACGGAGTGTTGAATTTTATGCTGTGTATCGTATTGATTTTGTTTTGACTTACGACAATTGTATTTAGTGTGGCCTCTAATTCCACAATTTTCACATATAACTTCTTCTTTAGCAAAAGTGACTTTACTTTGATTTTGTCTACAAGAATTTGTTTTTCTAAGATCTGCTGCCGCATTTAATATTCTTTCAGCTTCAAGTGCTTTATTTGTTGCTTCTTTTAAAATTAAACAATCTCCTACGCGAATTTCTAATTCTGGACGTAAACCACGACGAAAACATGAGACTACGTCTTGTTCTAAACTTGCGATTGTTTCTTTGTTTAAGGTACCATTTACTTTTAATGCATACGCGTCAAAAATTTGATCCGCTAGTTCCTTTATTCTGTTGGCATACGAAAGAACAGATTCACTCTCCCACATAAAAATGTTACTTAACTCTCCTTGCAATTGATAAAGACTTTTACTTGACATATATATACTTTTTAATTGACTAACGAGATCTGCGATTGTAGTATAAGTTTTTCCTGATATTGATTTTCTTACTTCACCCTTCAATTTTGAGCAAATTAATCTTACTAAATTTTCCTCGACTTGAACTAATGGGGGTATCATTTCTTTAGCATCATTATAACCCTCTATGAAAATTGATAACGGGATGTTTGAACCGTCGAAAATAGGCACTAATTCAAGTGCATCGCGAAGAGACACCTGTTGACTAGTGGGTAAGGACATGTTTGATTTTTTAAAAATTTGGAAAAGATGCTAATTTTTATTTATTTATTTTTTTTTCTCAAATTGAAGAATATTCCATATTTGAAAATTCCCATTTGAGTGGGGTTAGATCAAGTGTGCTCCAGGAAGAAAATACAAAAGGCAAAATCATAGTTGAATTATTTGAAGAAAATGGATTTTTTGTCCTGAACGGGAGAACAATGAGTGATATTCCAGCCCAGATAACATATTCTGATAAGGGTAGTTCGTCTGTTCTTGATTTTGTTTGGTCGAATTTTGAGGGTATTCAACTGATCAGAGACTTTGAAGTTTTGCACATTCCCACTAGATCTGATCACTTCCCTGTAGTGGTTTCCTTGTTTCCTAATATTTTTAAAAATACATATAACGGTAATAGTAACTCAAAAATATTTAAGTTATAATGGAAGCAAGAGAATGTAGAAACTTACAGGTAGGTCATCAAATATCCCAGTAATGTATGCCCATTGACATCTATCGATGATATGTCTGAAAAACTGGTGAATTCAATAAGAAACGCTGCAAAAGAATCAAGTATGTTGGTTGTTGCAAATGGGAGGGGGACTTACGGCAGGCACTGGTTCGATTCAGAATGTTTTAAGAAAAAAAGATTACTTAAAAGTTTACTCAAAGAATGTAAAAAACTTCAATTTCATCAATCAATATTATTAAAATACGAAGAATGTAGAAAAGAATATAGAAAATTAATTATTTATAAAAAAGAATCGTATAGGGGACTTGTGGTGAGTCAATTAACCTCAAGTAAGAATTCGACACAATTTTGGAGGACAGTTAATAGCTTTAAATCTAAAACCGTGAATAGAGAAATCATTGATTTAAAAACTTGGAAAAATTATCTTGAGTCAATTTATCCTTTACAGGAAATTGGAATTCCCTCCACAATTGTGTTGACTGACAATAGTGAACCCATAACTCTGGAAGAGACTCTTCTAAGTTTAAAGAAATGTAAATATGGAAAAGCGGCTGGGACTAATGGAGTAAGTTATGAATTTTTAAAAAATTTGCCGGGAAACATGATATTGTATTTAAACACTTTGTTCAATAAAATAATTGAGAGGGAAGTTGTACCAAAAAGTTGGGGGCAAATTGATATTCAAATCATTTATAAAAAAGATGATATGAGTAATCCCGAGAATTATAGACCGATAGCTCTGGTCAGTAACGAGTTAAAAATTTTTACACAGATTTTATCAAAGCGACTAACAGATTGGGTGGAAGGATCTCATCTTCTCCCTGAATGGCAAGCGGGCTTTAGAAAGCGAAGAAGTTTCCTAGACAACACTTTTACATTAAATTCTATAATACAAAGCCGTTTATATTTTAAAAAGGCAAAAGTTTATGCACTTTTTGTGGATTTTAAGGGCGCTTTCCCTTCTTTTAACCATAGAATTTTGTGGGAAAGGTTGTACTCGATGAAGTGTGGCGCGAAATTCGTCAGACTCTTGGAGAACTTGTATTCAAAAGCTTATGTGTCCGTAAGAGGGAATAGGGACTCCTCTGGATTTGTTAAAATTACAAGAGGAATTTTACAAGGTGAAGTCTTAAGTCCGACGTTGTTTACATTGTTTTTGGCAGATCTAGAGGAGTTCTTAATTAATAGGGGTATCAGGGGGGTGTCGTTGGACCACAAAACGGAGATAATTATTTTAGCGTATGCTGACGATCTTGTACTCCTGACGGATTCTCCCTGTGAAATGAAAAAAGTTCTTCTTGCGCTCCACGAGTACTGTCAAATTAAAAAATTGGAGGTGAACATAGACAAGACTAAGATCATGATTTTTAAAAAGGGGGAAAGAAACAGTAAGAATAATAAGGGTTTAGTTTTCAAGTATGGAAATTCCGAGATTGAAAGAGTAAAAAGTTATACATACTTGGGAGTGATTTTTAGTCAATCAGCGATATTTGTGAACACAATGAATATGTTTACTTTGAAAGCGAATTTAGCATCGAATTCTACCTTGTCACTAATACACAAAATGCAAACACTCCCTTGGAGCTCAAATGTTCAGCTCTTTCAAAGTATGGTGACGAGTGTATTGTTTTATTTAGCACAGCTTTGGAGCTTGAGATATTTTGAACAAATAGAGCGAATTCAAACCACTTTTTTTAAAAAATTGCTACATCTTCCAAAATGTACCCCGAATTATGCTGTAAGAGTCGAGACTGGGAGCTCTAGATTGTCGGTGCGTATCTTTGGTTTGTTACTTAATTGGATAGAAAAAATTTTAAAAATGAAAGACGATAGATACCCAAAATTATGTTATTTGAGATTGAGAGAGCTTTGTAAAAGTAAGGAAAGCAAAGTAAGATTTAATTGGGCGCTTTAAGTTAGTAATTTATTTGATGTTATAGAGGAGGGGGAGAGTTGGGACTCACTCGACCTTGAATCAGTTCAAAAGAATAAATTAAAATGGATAAAAAAATATGAAGAAAAAACTGTTCAAGAAGATCGTGGAAGGATCTACGCTTCCTCTTCTCATTGTATTTATCCTTATTTAAAAACATAATGAACCACAGGAATATTTTAATTTGAAAGCTCCTAATAAATTTGTAGCCGTTTTTGCTCAACTTAAATTGCTAAATAAGTACCAACCTAGAATTATTGTACAGGGAAAATATTTAAGCTTAAAGGAAGATGCTTTCTGTGATTTTTGTTGTGTAGACATAAAAGAAAAGGAATATATATTACATATTTTGATTGAATGTGAGGCTTTAAAGTTAAAAAGAAATAAGTATATTAAAGAGTCAGAAGACCTGGAAGAAATAAATAATTATTGGATTAAAATTTTAAGTAAAACTGACGTTACTCTAATCAAAAATTTATATCATTTCATTAATAGTTTATTTTAAATATCACTTAAATGAAGCTTAATAGCAGTTATTTTGTTTGTCTGTATATGCATGTAAAGCTAGGAGTTTGTAATTTTGTGTTTGAATGGAAAGGAATGAAATATATTTTAATTGTTTAATTTTTGTATTAAAAGCAACAGATTTGTAACCTCTTTGTATGGATCGTTGGATCCTTGAACAAATAAATATTATTATTATTTTTTTTTGCTTAGGGACTTTTGGGAAATCTGCCTACAGATACCTTGGATTCCGCACTCTAAGGTTATGTGGGGTTATTATGATAAAAAAACAAAAGGAAATATAAAAAAAAGAAAAATAAATAAATGTTATAATAAATTTAACAAACTGGCGACCTACTACCAGCCCGACCCACTAAAACCCGTAACCCTTCTTTTGGAGCCCTTTACCCTCCCTCGAAGCTGTCGTAAGACTTTAGCCTTCGAGGGTGGCGCTCCAACTCTGTCGCTAATGCGACTTTCTGCTTTTCTCTGCGGTTATCCTGCGTTAATAGTTAAAAATTTAAAACTATTTCAATATAAAAGCGGAATTAACAGCACAACAATAATAAAAAAAAATGTTTAATTAAGTGTAAACAGTCAAAAGATAAAATTGCAAACGGATATATAAAAAAAATAAAATAAAATAAATAAACGCGTGTATAATATTAAAAACATAAAACGGAATAAATTAAAATTGTATAAGGACAAATAAATCACAAAATAAATTAATAAAAAACAAACAAAACAAATTAAAAGCTGTTTAAATTACGCTTTTTTGGCGGCCGTCAAGATCTTTCCTCGACATAACCGAGATTATGAAGTTCTCGAATTGCCACCAATTCTCTTCTGACTGATTCATCAGCGATACCATGTTCTCCGGTGTAACTTGACTGTTTACACCTTCGAACATGGCCCGCCTCTCCAAGTCCCATTTCTTGCATGAGAAGAGGGTGTGCTCCGCGTTGTCCTCAGGGAACTGGCAATATGCACACACCTCGTTCTCGCGTAATTTAAAGCGACACAGGTACAAGTTAAAACACCTGTGACCTGTGAACGCCTGAGTCAAGTAATAGGAAACCTGACCGTGTTTCCTATTTATCCAGGTGGCGAGTGCCGGGATAAGGCGATAAGTCCATCGACCTTTTTCCTCACCATCCCATCTTTCTTGCCATCTTTCTATGAGCCTGTGCCTTGCTTCTTTGCAGATCAGGCCCTTGCTTGGTCTTAATTCCTCATTCAAGGAACTGCTTTCTTTAGAAAAGAGAAACATTTCTTCCCTTTCCCTCGCCAAAAGATCTGCTGGCGGGACACTTGCAAGGACCTGCACAGCACTCGTAGATACCGTCTTATATGCAGAGATGATACGCGTTGTTATCGATCTCTGCGCAGACAGTACCTTTTCACAGATGGTTACACATCTTTTACTCCTTAGGGATGGGACCCACGCTGGTGCTGCATAGAGCATTTTAGCGTGGGCGACACTCGCCACCAGTCTCCGTTTTTGTTCACGGGGTCCGCCAACATTTGGCATTAGCCGTGAAAGATTAGCCGCACACTCGATCGCCTTATTTGACGCCGTAGCCATGTATTGGTGGAAGTTTAACCTTCCATCCAACTCCACACCAAGATATTTAATTTGTTGACTCCACTTGACCTCGAATCCGTCTATCACGATTCGTGGAAGCTTATAACCACGTCTGTCTGTGACTAGCAGTGCCTCGGTCTTTTCCAGGGCCATTTCAAGACCTCTGGTATCCAGCCAGCTTTTTGCAAGTCGCAGACATTCGTTCACCAATGTCCCAAGAGCCTCCTCACTTTCGGCAGTGCACACGAACAACGCGTCGTCCGCAAAGCCGATGATCACCGCACCTTCGGGCAGATCCATTCGCAGAAAATCATCATAAGATACATTCCATACAAATGGACCTACCCTCGAGCCTTGAGGAGCCCCACGCTGCATCCCTTTCCTGAGAGTGCAGGTGTCTCCCTCATATATAACCCACCTGTGGCTAAGATAATTATCCATTATCCGCAACAAGTAGGGCGGCATGTTTTTCTTTTTCATCGACTCGATGAGATCTTTCCATCTTGCGAAATTAAACGCGTTGCGTATGTCAATTGCTACCAACGCGCAGAAGCTCTTCTTTTTTCCAGGTCCCAACTTGTTTTTTCCTGCTTTGGCTATGTCCACAACTGCCTGGATGGCATCAACTGTGGATTTGCCTTTACGAAAACCAAATTGGTGATCGGATAGACTATTCTCTGCGGTCAAGTGGCTTTGCATTCTCTGCAGAACCATATCCTCTAGAAGTTTACCCATCGTATCCAACAGGCATATAGGCCTGTACGATGAAACCTTATCTAGAGGTTTTTCACCTTTCCTTAGGAGGACTAACCTCTGTCGCTTCCAGTCGCGGAAGAACTCTCCTCTCTCAAGGCAAATATTGAAGCATCGAAGCAGAATCTGGGGTGAAGTTCCGATTACTAACTTTAGGATCTCGTTACTTATCCCATCGATTCCAGGCACCTTGCCTGTTTTCAATCTTTTGCCTGCTTTGTGCAGCTCACTTAGTGTGAAGAGTTCTTCCTCTTCGACTTTGCAAAAACTCCAGTCCCTTCTAAGGTATGGTTCCGCAGGAGAAAACAAAGAGTTTATTATCTTTCTGACCCAATCGGGATTGTCCAGGCCGGGGGTCTTTTGCCTCGTCGCTAATTTCTTAGTAACGATTTTAAAAGCCAGACCCCATGGGTCCTTATCGACTTCCTCGATTAGGTCCTTCCAACTACGGCGTCGCGACTTGCGGATCTCTTTCTTGAGGTTCTTTTTCGCCTCCTTGAAAGCCTCTTTCAGCAAGGGATCTCCCTTAGATCGGGTATATGTCCTTCTTACTTTGAGGCATTCCTTCCTCTAGGAGGCTAGCTCCTCTGACCACCAGTGCAAGGATTTTCTTACGGGAATGGCGCCTTTGCGTGGCATTGACGCATTGCAAGCGGTGACTATCATGTTTCTCACCGCTCGCACCTTCCCATCCAGACTGCTCGGCCTCTTCACCCAGCCCAAGTCCTCAATCAAAAGGGCTTCTCTTAGGGACCGGCCGAACTTTTCCTTGTCGAGTCTCCTTATATTCCACGAGGAGGTTTTGCGACTAGGAACATCCTGTCTTTTTTCTCCTCGTGTGCCTCCCATCGAGACTGAGAACTCAATGTACTGGTGGTCACTTGCGGTATATTCCTCTGAGACCCGCCAGTCGCTTATGCGGCTAAATAGTTTAGACGATGCGATCGTTAGATCTATAATTGATCCGATCGCACCTCGTCTAAAAGTCCATGTATTGCCTCGGTTCACAGTTAATAAGTCGTTTCTGGAGATCATTTCTCCAATACGAATTCCTCTCTTGTCGAGTCTCGTCTCACCCCACTCTGGCGACTTTGCGTTAAAATCGCCAGTGATGATGACATCTAGCCTGGATTCTGTGAGGCTCGCTTCTAGGTCTTCGATATTGGCTTCGAAGTTTGTCAGTGGGTCGTTAGGTGAGAAGTAGCAGCTATACATACGTATATTAGCTACCTCTATCCACACGAACCCACTGCTCGTCTCCAGAAACTTGTCAACCCGCTATTCTGGGTTGCACAGCTTTATGGCGGCTCTCTTCGCCTTATCCTGATACCAAGGGGCGAGGTAGCTTCCTTGATACTGATCACTGCAGAACAGGACATCGACCTTATTTTCCCTTGCCGTTTGCATTAGGAGCAACTGTGCATCCTTACTTGTATGCAGGTTGACCTGCAAAAATTTTAAGGATTTGCCCTTTTAATCTTTTGCAGTTCTTCCCAGTAAACCGGGCAGGCTCTCTTTCCGGACTCATGATTTGTTTCTGGCTTTCCCAGGTCCAAGCATGTAAGGCACTTCGGCTTAACGTTACAACTCTTCGCGAGGTGTCCCTCTCCGCCGCATCTCCGACAGTTTTCACTTCTGTCGGGGCCTTTGCAGAAAAGGGTTCTGTGTCCGTAACCTAGGCACTTTTGGCACCTAATTACTTCAACATGCTAACGAATTGGAGCGTTTATCCAGCCGATTTTGATTCGGCCAAGTTTAAGCAGAATGTCACTTTCTGTTTCTGCTAAGCGGATTAGAGCTACCTTAGTACTTCTAAAGCGCGTCAAAAGGTGGCACTCTATCTTCAGATCAGGTTTGCCCAGCTTATCTCTCAGAACTGAAATCACCTCATCCTCCGTCGTGGTTTCATCCAGCTCCTTGATCTCAAGAGACCTTTTATTTACGAGAGCAGTGACCTCGCATGGCAAGGCGCCATGCAGAGCCGAGGACAGTGCTTCCGCAAACTTCAAGGTATCTCCACTCTTTTTCACTATCACAAGAACCTCCTGTTTAAAGGTTCTCCTGATTTTATGAATCACGGTACCAGTGTCTTCTGGTTTAACCTTTGCTTTTATCAGCGGCAAGATACCCTCATAAGATTTTGGGTCTCTTGCCGTGATCTTTACCGCTTCCGTGGTTCTAAGCTTCAAAGGGTGTTTTGGGAGCTCTTTTTTCTCGCCTGGGGGCTTTTTTCTTGGAGCCCGTTCCCTTTTCTTTCTAACAACCTTAAAGCTGTCCTCATTGTCCGCTCCGTCTTTTAAGACGGTCTCAGCATACGTCTTGCTGGGACTACTTGAGGGCGCCTCTTTTGCTCCAACTAGCGACCCAGAATTAAGCTGTGGAGCATCCTTTCGCTTAATCCTCTTTCCGCTCCGAGTCACTTGTTGAGGACTCTTATCCGGGCTTACACCTTCTCTGGGGCGCTTACTCACGTTCTTTCCCTTATTAGAATCTGTAGCTGCTGCACTATCAAGAGTTGCAGCAGCACTCCTCTTTTGCCTTGGAGTTCCCACAGTTGAAGTCCGTGGCTCCTGATCCCTGAACGGTTCAGGGATAAAACGCAGATTCCTACAAATTGTTAAGAACGCACTCTCTAAAACCGCCACGCCATCCTGGATGTCGCGACTGACGTTCTTTTGGCGCTTGAATGCCTGGTGCACGCTCTTAAAAATCCCGGGAATAGCCAGGAACCGATTTGCGACATTTGATTCGTAGCATGTCAGCTGGCTATCTATTTAGCTCCCTCCAAAATCCTTGGAGCCATCTGCACCGACTATCGGGGCTTGCACCCGATCAGAATCGGTGGTGGGATTACCCTCTTTCGAGGTACCCACTTGGAGTATTTCATTTAAAATTTTGTCCATTTCATTCATTTTTTTATTTCTTTGTCCCGTGTCGAGGGACAATCGGGCCTTAACAGGGTACTACCATCTGGCCAGGATGGGCCCTGAACCCCCTCCGTTAGTTAAATAAACGTTATAGCAGTGCCGGAGCATTGATGCGACGTCTATGATATCCAAGGGCACGTGAACATGTATGTTCGGACGTGGAGGTCGATGTGTCTCTCCAAGATAGCAGGAAGTTTCCGCAAAGGAAGTGCATCCTGGTATCTCTTCACAGAGTTTACCCTCAATTTTTATTTATTTGGAGATAATGTAAAAAGTGTATTTTGTGAATTGTATTTTTTTACACATAATTTATTTAATATAAAGAACATTAATTAAACCTTTGGATATATCTGTCTCTCTCTTTTAAGAAATGCTTTAAGTATTATATAAAGTTTATCGTTCATAGCGGATAATGTACTAAAAATTAATATTACAGTTACTCAATCTTTTTTGTTCACAACGGACGATGCACCAAAAATTAATAGTTACAGTTACTCAATCTTATTGTTCAAACCGGTCGATGCACCAAAAATTAATATTTATGTTATGTCTCAGGAATGAAACTAAACATAATATTAATTTATATATTTAATTTGTCCGGCATCGGTGATTTATACCTGATTTATTCACAAAGTCGAAACACTCTGATTTCAAGGGACAGGTTTTAAGAAAGAGTAACTGTTTAATTTAAGGAATATTATTAAAGTTTTATTTGAATCCTTTACAATTAGAGTGACGATTCCTGTACTAAATAATTTGGCAAGGGTGGCTTCTTATATACTTTTTCGTTTGGCGCAAAACCACCCACAATTTTACTGCCTCTGGGTCAATGCAATGACACGCGTAAAGGGGAGAACCAATCGGAGATTAGAAAAATAGGCATGACCATATTTGGCATCAGAGGAAGACTCCTTCGGATCAATATATGCGTAGGTTGGTCACTGTTTTAGATACTTCAGTAACTTTATAGAAGGGTGACAATCGTGGATGAACATATATAGAAAAGTCTGTCCAAGATGACACATTTGAATCGATATGTCTGGGGTACAAGAAAAAGGGAGGATTCAGATTCTAACTTTACAAAATATTATTTTATAAATATCAAATACGTCGCGATGACGTGACAATAAACATTTTACTTAACTTAACTTTTCCAATTTAATTTTTGTTAAATTATAAATTGGTATTTAAATAATAGTACTCTAATAACTGACAAATAAACGATTTAAAACGGTTTAAGCACTAAACTGTTAAACTTAACCTTGTTTTTTATGCACGGAAAAAAAAGTTCCCAGATGTTTCAGGAATTATTTCCTAACTCTTGGATACGTGGTAACAGCTCTGAACTAGCGACAAACATTCAATGGTAATAATCAATGAATGTTTGAAAGAAATTCGGGAACTGTATTAGAAAAAGCTATAAATAGTCCATTAGTCTCTTTTTCATTACTATTATTATTTTTCTTTTTCATTATTTTTTTTAAAAGTTCTAATGTTCAGTTTTTTAATTTAATAATTTTTTATATAAAACCAGAGCCCTCGTCGACCGCTTGGCGGTCGACTTTGTTGCTGCTTTATTCTTAATTCTATTTTAATTTTTAATTAAATTCTATTTTATATTTTTAATTATTATATTTTTATTATTTGATATCCTTCTTTTTTTATTTATGATTTCATTTTATTTATAAATAAAATTATTTTATTTATAAATTTTTCTTGAGATAAACCAGACAAACCCAAGACAGCTCCATCTATTTCGTTTACATTTAGAGTGTGAGGTGCGCTTTCTATGTTCTTTTTTATTCTCTATGCTTATTTCTTGCTTCGATACTTTTCGAGTTCGACTTTTTTCAATTCGAGCTTTTTCTGCTTTGCATTTTTTTTAGAAAGGACTTTCTCATGTAAAGTTCATGGCACTGACCGCAACTGTTTCTGAAATTTTCGGGAACTCGTCAAGGAATCTCGGTGCGCAGAAACAGTGCGCACCAGTCTCAACAAGTCTCACAGTCAGTAAGACTTGCGAATTTTATGCTAAGGTATTTAACTTGCCTGTTTAGCTCAGCTGGATAAGACGCCGGACTTCTATTCTCGGGTACGCGAGTTCTGTTCCAGCCGCCGTCGATTTTTCTCTAATATGGTTTTTTCTATTTCAGAAACTTAATAAAAAATAAAAATTGTATGTGACCTTCAAGGATAAACTTTTCAAGAACAGTTTGCCGAGAAGTGGTGAAATAGTTATAATTTGTAGAGAATTAGTAAATGACATATTTAAACGAGGCAACCTTTAGTTATCTGTGTACTACCCGCCGTATCCAAGAGTTAAGAACGAAGTTCCTGAATAATCCTCGAACTTTTTTTTCCGTGTGGTTATGAGTACGTTTGATTGAATGATTGAATCTAATTACTTATTGATAAAACAATATTAAATATTTATTCCAATAACTTTGTATATTGTTCTTAATTTTTTTCTTTATTGATTCTAAAGAATATTTAGTTTCATTTTTGCAGATTCTAATATATTTTGCCAGAATAATAATGGTGAGCGAATTTACCCATCATTTAAAGGTAAAGTCGCTCACAAAAAAACGGCTTATAAATAATTTTCTGCAACATATTTTAATTTTCTTATGCAGTAATAGGAAAGATAAAGGGTTAAAGATTATATATTTTCAGTACCAATGTTAATTTTCATCGTTTCCCGAAGTTATTTAAAAAAGAATTGAAAAATTAAGCGAATTTAGCCTCACTTACGGTACTTCAAAATATAAATTTAATTAATGATTCTTTATACTTTATGACATATTTTTGATCTATAAACAAAGTTGTTAATTCAAATTTCAATTATTTAAATATTTGTCGTTTGTATAATAATAATCATAATGTGGGATCGTGAATTCAATACGCGAGTAAATTTGTGAAAAAGAACATTACATTTATTTTAAGATTTGAGTATTTTAAAAAGATTACATTTTGTAGTACATGTTGACTATTCGCACTATGCACGAAACACTGAGTCCATCTTGTTTTTTTTTATCACGACATCTATCATCAAGTATTTGAAATGATTTGAAAAGAGAGTAAAAATAGTTTTAATAGAAAGTACACTAACACATGTGTCCCCACACTCGGCCATCCTGCAATTGACAACGACCCCGTTGTCTTGGATTACAAGTCACTACTATCGTCCTCAAGGTCAGAACCGAAATCTAAATTCCGTCTGTTTGGCCATGGTTTTATGTGGTCAGCTGCTGTGCTTGTGCGAAAAGGTCCCTCGTGATTTCCAACTTTTTCCACAAGATAACGGTCACTTCGTAGCACCGAAACTATTTTATAAGGTCCCATGAAATTTGGTCGTAACTTCAGACCAGGGCCTCCTTGAGTGCGCCTGATTGCTACCAAATCTCCTAACTTATATACACGAGCAGTTTTGCGTTTGCGAAGAGATGTTTTTCGATTTTCTTCTTGTATCTTGATTATATTTTTGATCGCTTCATCTCGGAGTTGTGAACGATCTTCCTGGAAGACATCGATTAGTTCTTCTTCAATAAGGGCACGAAGCTGAACGTCTGATTTTAATTTCATATTCGTCCCTATTATTAATTCGAATGGAGTCATCCCGATGCTCCTGCTGAATGACGAATTCAGGTGCTGCTGAAGTTGGTCAACGTATTTATACCAATCAGCTGGATTCTCCGCCGATAATTTTGCTAGAACGGGGATGATAATTCGATTCATCCTCTCCACTTGTCCGTTCCCGCGAGGTATACTAGTCGTGATTAAAATTTGTTCAATTCCCTGTTCTTTGCAATAATCTCGAAAAGCGTTTGATGTGAAAGCTGTGCCTCTGTCCGAAATTATTCGTCTTGGATTGCCAAAAGTAACAGCTTGTTTTTTCAATCGCTCCAAGGCTTCTTCTGCAGTAGTGGATTTGGTTGGATAAATCCATGAGAACTTTGTAAAGGCATCTATAACAACGAACAGATGATTGTATCTTTTCTTGAAAGAAGGTATTGGACCTAAATGGTCTATGTGATAAGTGTCCAAAGGAGCGGTACCCTTATCGATAGGATTCAACACTCCTTCCGCCTGACCAGTTTTCTTTTCGATCAGAATACAGTGAACACAATTATCTATTAATTCCTTAACTTTGGCTCTTAACTTCGGGAACCAAAATTCCTGTTCAATTGCGTGCTCTGTTTTTCGGACTCCAAAATGGCCATTCTCGTGAAATTCTTTTATTAAAGTGTGTTGCATTATTTTTGGTATGACGAGTAAGGTATTTCCTTCGTGTTCCTTATAGAGAACTCCTCGTTTCAAAGAAAAACTGTCTTCTTTACTATTTTGTGTGGATTGAACGATTTTCTGTATTTCTTAGTCCTTTTCTTGCGCTGTTTTCACTTGATCAATAAGTCCATCTTTGATTTCTTGCACTACACAAATAGAAGGCGGGTTTCTGCTTAAAGCGTCCACATGACGCATGGAATTTCCTGGTCGGTGTTTTATATTGTACTTAAATTCTCCTATCAGAATCGCCCATCTCGCTACTCGTAAACATGTTTCCTTCTTGCTCATTGTTTGGACAAATGCGCGACAATCTGTAACAATCTTGAATTGGATTGGCAGCAAATAGACTCTAAACTTCTTGAGAGCCTTGACAACTGCCAGGATTTCAAGTTCATAGCTGGTCAACTTTTCTTCTTGTGGTGTAGTCTTCCAGCTCGCGTAAAATATCGGGTGTAACAATCCATCAACCTCGTTCTTTTGCAGCAATATTGCTCCCAGACCAATTTGCGACGCATCGGTGTGTAATTCCGTTTCAGCGCCTACACAAAACAACTTCAACACTGGATCCTGCGTCAAAGCATTCTTCAGATCCTGAAAAGCACGAAATTGTTCTTGACCAAATTGGAACTTCACTCCATCCTTCAGCATCTGAGTCAAGGGTCTAGCGATTACTGCATAATTTAAGATGAACTTCCGGAAGTAACTGGTCAATCCAATGAAACTTTGAATTTCTTTACAAGACTTCGGTTTGGGAAAAAACTTCACTGCATTCGTTTTTGCCTCGGATGGTTTAATTGTTCCTCCTTCAATTATATATCCCAAAAATTCAACTTTCCTCATTAGAAATTTGCACTTATTCCAGTTGATCTTCACACTGTACTCACTTGCTACTGTCAAAACTTTCTTCAGGACTGCCATATTTTCTTCCTCTGTCTTCGTCGGGATCATAATGTCATCTAGGTATGATAGTATTTTTTTCTTATCAAGTAACTTTTTAAAAATCGCTCTTATGTGACGCTGGAATACTGCCGGAGAGTTGCACAGACCAAAAGGTACTCTCAAAAATTCCACATGTGCGTCAGGCAGAACGATGGCTGTGTATTTAGTGCTTTCGTCTTCGATTTTTACCTGAAGAAAACCATCCTCGAAATCAAGCGTGCTAAATACCTCTGCATCTTGTAATTCGTCCAAAAGGTCCTCTATCAACGGTAATGGGTATCTATCGCGAATTATCTTCTTGTTGAGCATGCGGTAGTCAGAGCACAATCGGATTTCGCCGTTCTTCTTGGGTGCTAACACAACTGGGCTGCCGTAGTCTGCAATGCTGTCCTTCACTATTTTCTTTTTTCGCCATTTATCAATAATGGCATTAGCGATTGATCGCTGTTCAGATGATAGTCTACGAGGATTCTGGAAAACTGGAATTTCGTCGGTTAGAATGATTTTCATCCTTACTCCACTATCCTTTATTGCTTCTGGTTTGTAATTCTCGATAAGTTCTTCGATTTTAATCTTCCTTTCGGGATTAAGAATGTGTGCTGTCAGCGGATTAAAGTTCAGGCCTTCATGATGGATATTGACATTCATCACTTCCCTAAGAGATACCTCAGTGCTACTTTCTGACAAAGTACGACCCGAATCTGTATTTTCAAAACGAAGACATTTAACTTTTCGTCCTCGAAGTCTGACTTTAACCAAATCAGACAGTTCACCTCCAATTAAGCAATCGTGTGATAAAAATTCGTCAGGCACTATATGCACATGTAACTTTAACACAATTCCGTCGACTTGTATATCTGCTTCAAAACTTCCCAAAGTATTTCCGTGATTCACACCAACACTGCCGAAAGAAGTACCGTCCGATAAAAGTCTAGGTGCACCCAACTGCAAGTAAAAGGTAGAACGAATCAAGTGTAGATCGCTTCCCGAATCGACCATAGCGTCCACTTCTTTACCCATCACTTTCACTTTTTTATAGTGTTTTTTGTCTGTGGTATTCACTGCTACACATCGTACTTTATTCTTCTCGCTAGAATTTTTATTGTCTTTGTTTGGACACTTTGGAGCAATATGTCCGTATTCACCGCACGAGAAACACTTTGTTCCTTTTGTTTTGTTTGGACAATCCTTACCCAAATGTTGTTTGTCACCGCAGTTATAACATCTTTTATTCTGAACGTCGTTACTCGTTTGTGGTCCTCGAAATGTTTTGTTATTAGACGTAGGTTTATGTTTAGCGCCATCCTGCTTAGCTTTAATTCTGTTCACCATTGCTTCATAATGAACAAACTTCTGTCTTAGTTCCTTTATACTTTTTGCACCGTACAACACGGTCTTGTTTGTTTCATGATCCTGTATTCCGTCAATTATATACTGAATTTGAGCATCGAGTTCTATACTCGCATGGCTTGCAATATCCAGTACTCTGTATACATACTCTTGATATGTTTCTTCCGTCTTCTTTTTGACTGTGCTGAGCTGTTGATGAACTATCTTGCTATTCGTCGTAGTTGAGAATTCCTCCTGTAATAATTTTTTGAATTTTGTCCAAGACTTAGCCGAGCACTCGAAGTTCGCAAAAAGTTTAGCTGAGCCGCGTAACAGTCTTTTAGCGTAAATCACCTTTTGCACATCCGTCCACGCACATATTTCCGCTGTCTCTTCAAACTGTGTCACCCACCTTTCGAATTTTTTGCTGCCGTCTCCACTGAACGTATCTAAAGCATCTTCAACATCTCGAAAAGTTATGGTCGATTGTCCTATCTTGGTTGGATTGGTAACTATTTCAGCTGCTGCTTCTTCGCCAGAGGCCTCATGCTCAGTTCCATCGCCTCCTTCGTCTTCCTCTTCATCTTCCGTTTCCTCTTCAGATATTTCCAGAGCAGCCTTTAAACGAGTTTGCAAGTCTGCCTTCTTGCCTGATATTTTTAAACTTAATTCTCGTAACCTTTCTACTAGTTCCGTCTTTCTCATACTATTTATTTCCTGGCAAGTAAGATTGTCTGGATTTGGATCGGTATCTTCGTTTTCTAAAGCACCTCGCAATCGTTCTCTCAAAACAGCTTTATGTCCAGTTATTGGCAAGTTTAATTCTTCTTACCTCTCTTTCAGTCTGTCAATTGACAAAGCATCAATCTCTTCATTTATGTTAGCCATTTCGTCTTAAAGAACCGTCAAATCAAAATTCCAAATAATTTACACTTTTTCTGACGTTCTGACTGCACTTCTTAATGTTTTCACTTCTGTTTACTAACACACATATAGCAGACGACAATTTGACATGAACACTCAGCTCCACCTGGCGAAAAGAAATTAAGTATCATCTACAAACAACACTCAGTTACTGTCGGTACTTTAGTTTTCTACTTCATAAATCCGAACACAGATAAAGTAGACAACTCCTACATAAATCGAACACTCAGTTCAAAATAATTTTAAGCACTCAGCTTTGTCTTGCTTTAAACAATTATTCGGATGAGAGATCACTTCTGATGTCTATAGAAATTTGCACTCAGCAAAATATCCACTTACGCCACAATCGCTATCATGCGTCGTTCGAAAGTGCCACGTCACTCACCCACAACCGCCGCCATATTTTATTCACTTAGAATGATAGCGTCTAAAATCATTCTTACAATGAAAACACAAAATTTGATTTTTCAGTCACTTCACGTACGTCTTGCGTCATAAAATACCATAAAATCACCACAAAAAGTTTCAATCAAAGTTTGACAAGGAAATTGTATTGTACACGTCTGTGCCACGCCTTCAAACATCGGCTACCTCACATTACTCGTGTTTTTCACAAATCCGCGATCCCGGACGAGCCCCCAATTGTGGGATCGTGAATTCAATACGCGAGTAAATTTGTGAAAAAGAACATTACATTTATTTTAAGATTTGAGTATTTTAAAAAGATTACATTTTGTAGTACATGTTGACTATTCGCACTATGCACGAAACACTGAGTCCATCTTGTTTTTTTATCACGACATCTATCATCAAGTATTTGAAATGATTTGAAAAGAGAGTAAAAATAGTTTTAATAGAAAGTACACTAACACATGTGTCCCCACAATAATTTATTTTATTTTACACTATACGCAATACTTGAAATAGTTAAAGATTTGTAATAATAAAAATATTTTACAATTAATGTTTTTGTTGAAAATTTTGTGATAGGATATTTAAATAACAGCGCTCATTTTAATAAATTTATATAAGTATTCAGATTTTCAGGTTTAATAATACCTAGAAAAAATATATTTATTAAATTTTGAGGATAATTGAAAATTTTCAAATTTATT
Organism: Leptopilina syphax; assembly: GCA_032872505.1. Classification (NCBI taxonomy): domain Eukaryota; kingdom Metazoa; phylum Arthropoda; class Insecta; order Hymenoptera; family Figitidae; genus Leptopilina; species Leptopilina syphax. Next base: position 26,415,936 of record CM065472.1, on the reverse strand, counting down.
TCTTTTACAATTCAAATTTACGAAATTTCGATTATTCGGAAATTCTTCATTTAGATATATTGTAGAAAATTAAAAATTTTTTTACAGAATTGTCAGAAAAAAATATGAGAAATTCAGATTTTTAAAAATTTCAATTTGACACCTTTTTAAAATTTAATTATTTCTAAAAGTTTACGCTATTATGCTTTAAATATTCAATTATTATTATCTAAAACTTATTTTTTAATCAATTTGTTACATAATTATTGAAATTGAAATTAAAACATTAATAAAATAATAGATAATTTCTTAAAATTGAATTCTTATAAAGAATTTTATCAACAAATTTTTAAATAATTTAAAAATAATTGAATAATTGAATTCTTTAGATAAAGGGTATAGCCGGATAAGTATGCAAAAAGTGCCCCCGCATGTATTTTATTCATAATTTATCCATACATTCCTACCCACTTAAAGATAACATTCTGAAAGTTTGAACTCAAAATTCGCTTTTTTGGGGGAGTTATGGAGGGGGAAAGAAAAATCAAAAAATGCGTTTTTCTCGAAAACTACTGAACCGATTTTAATGAAATTTAAATATGTTATAAATGTCAACAAAACAGTTTTAAAAAAAAATTTTCAAATTTTTTTTTCAAAAAAATCCAAAAAATTTTTTTTTTGAAATTTTCAAAAAAAAGTTTTTTTTTCTTAAGAGCGACACCTGCCATTTTTGAACTATTTACTCGTTAAAGTGTCTATTTTCATAAAAAAATTTTTCTCAATTTTTTTTTGAGGTGCGTGATAGTGAAAAAATATAAAAACCACAAGTGGCCCTGGCGGGTTGGGCTACCGTAAATCTACCCAAGTTATGGTAGATTTAAGGTAGGTTTTGGGTAGACTCAAAAAATTGCTATTATTCAATGAAATATTATAAAATAAATTATTGGGAATAATAAAGTAACATTTGTAGATTAAATTTTTAAATTATATTATGTAAATTAAACAATTATAAATAAATTATTGATATGTAAAAGTGACAAAGTAGTTTCCAGTGAATATAGTGGGTTTTAAATAGCATATTTAGTGAATAATAAAAGAAAAAATTAGGAAAACTTATTTAAGTTAACAAAAGTAATCATTAAAGCATTTATTTATTACATATTTAGGGCAAATTAATGTTTACTTATTGAATAATTAATGTTTAAAGTTGGAGATGTCAGTTCTACCGTGAGATGTATGCGTGTGTGTGTGAAGCAATGATAATATACTACTTGATATATCGCCGCGCATTTCTCACGACAGATGGCGGGACTGACATTCGAACTCCTCTGTTTTATCCACATTCAAAAAAAGAAATAGGAAAACCAACTTTCCAAGATGAATTTTATTTAAAGCAATTCTAAAAATTGTATATTGCCCAGTAAAAAAAGAAGTATTGAGTGAAGCGTTTAGGAATTGAGTGAAGCTCTGAGCCAATACGGATTCGAGTAAAAACCGTATTGGGACGTTTGACTCAATCTTTTTTTCATCCGCCGAATACGATCTTATTTTAGCATTAAAATTAAAATCACAAGACCAGAGTACACATTATAAATTGAAAGCACAATTGTCCTGGAATGTAAAAATGCCGATTTAGATAAGAAACTGTGAATATTTTTTATTTTTTGTTAAAAATTGGTAAAAGCAAAGTTTGACAAGCGCAACTGAATTTACCATGTGAATAAATGAAGTGGTAAGTTTAAATGGACGAAATGGACTAAAAGAAATCTACTTTTACCGACAGAAAGTTCCTAGAGAATTGTGGTAAATTCAACAAAACAATGATATTTCATTGTTTTCTAGGAACTTTCTGTCGGTAACAGAAGATTTCTTTTAGTCCATTTAAACTTGACACTTCATTTATTCACATGGTAAAATCAGTCGCGCTTGTCAAAATTTGCTTTTACCAATTTTTAACAAAAAATAAAAAATATTCACATTTTCTTATCTAAATCGGCATTTTTACATTCCAGGACAATTGTGCTTTCAATTTATAATGTGTACTCTGCTCATGTGATTTTAATTTTAATGCTAAAATAAGACCGTATTCGGCGGATGAAAAAAAGATTGAGTCAAACGTCCCAATACGGTTTTCTCTCGAATCTGTATTGGCTCAGAGCTTCACTCAATTCCTAAACGCTCCACTCAATACTTCTTTTTTTACTGGGTGAAATTAACCTTTTTTTAATTTAGTCAATTTCAATGACAATTATTAGTATATTTAATAAAATATAAAAAATAAAAAAGCAGAAAATAAATAATTATACTAAGAAAGATAAAATATGCAATTTTTTCCCATTTTCTAAAATTAATAGAAAATTTACTTTTTAGACCAATTAAAATGAGATTCTAACTCCTCCTACTTTAAAAAAGCAATTTTTTATTCGTTGGTTCAACATTACAAGAAGGGAGTGAATATTTAATTTTTAAAAAGTTACATTTAGTCTTAACCCATTAAGAAAAAAAGATGTCTGGCCAATAAAAATAAACTCCTCCTATTTTCAAAATGCAATTTTTGATTTGTTAGTTGAGTGAAATTAATATTTGAAAAATAAAACATAAATAATACCAACCCCCAAAGAAAAAATGGATGATTTAGACCAATAAAAATAATAAACAAACTCCTCCCATTTTCAAAATCAATTTTTCTATTTGTTGGTTTAGTTAAACAAAATGGAGAAAAAAGTAATATTTAAAAAATAAATCATATATTTCTGTTCTATTGAAGAACTCTTGTTCTTTAAGAAGGAGGAGTTTAAATTTTATTTTAGTTGGTCTAAAACATCCATTTTTTCTTTTGGGGGTTGGAATTATATGTTTTATTTCTTAAATATTAATTTTTTCTCCATTTTGTTTAGCTCAACTAATAAATAGAAAGAAAGGTTTCTTTAAGAAGGAGGAGTTTAAATTTTATTTTAATTAGTCTAAATTATTCATTTTTCTTTTTGGGGGTTGGAATTATATGACTTACTTTTTAAATATTAATTTTTCTCCATTTTGTTTAACTGAACCCATAAATAAATATATCTGTAGGAGGAGTTTGATTTTTTTTATTGGCTAATAGCAGTCTCTTTTTTCGTGAGGGGTTGGGACTAAATTTTATATTTTTTAGAGTTTAATATTTTCTCCATTTTGTTTTATTAAAGCAACAAATAGAAAAAAAGGTTTCTTTAAGAAGGATGAGTTAAAATTCTATTTTAATTGGTCTAGAACATTTATTTTTTTGGGGGGTTGGAATAGTATGTTTTAAATTAAAATATTTAATTTTTTCTCCATTTTGTTTAGCTTAACCAACAATTGAAAAAAAGCTTTGATTAATAAGGAGTAGTTTAAATTTTATTTTACTTGGTCTAGAACATTCATTTTTTCTTTTGGGGGTTGGAATTATTTTTTTTTTTTAATATTAAATTTTTCTCCATTTTGTTTAACTGAACCAATGAATAAAAATATAGGAGGAGTTTGATTTTTTTATTGGCTAATAGCATTTTTTTTCGTGAGGGGTTGAGACTTATATTTTTTAAAGTTTAATATTTTCTCCATTTTGTTCTATTGAACCCACGAATAAAAAATAGTTTTTATTAAGAGGGAGGAGTTTAAATTTTAATTTAATGGGTCTTAAACATCCATTTTATCTTTTGGGGGTTGGGACTAAATTTTATATTTTTTAAATATTATTTTTTTCTCCATTTTGTTTAACTCAACCAACAAATAGAAAAAAAGGTTTCTTTAAGAAGGAGGAGTTTAAATTTTATTTTAATTGGTCTAAATCATCCATTTTTCCTTTTAGGGGTTGGAATTATATGATTTATTTCTTAAATATTAATTTTTTCTTCATTTTGTTTAGCTAAACTAACAAATAGAAAAATTGATTTTGAAAATGGGAGGAGTTTGTTTATTATTTTTATTGGTCTAAATCATCCATTTTTTCTTTGGGGGTTGGTATTATTTATGTTTTATTTTTCAAATATTGATTTCACTCAACTAACAAATCAAAAATTGCATTTTGAAAATAGGAGGAGTTTATTTTTATTGGCCAGACATCTTTTTTTCTTAATGGGTTAAGACTAAATGTAACTTTTTAAAAATTGAATATTCACTCCCTTTTTGTAAGGGGCCATCCATAAACCACGTAGCCTCTTGAGGGGGAGGGGGGGGTCAAGCAATTGACTACGACAAGAGGAAAAAATGGCGCTAATACATGTAATAGCGTACTACATTGGGGGCGGGGGGGTCAAAATTCTCAAAAAATGGGGCTACGTGGTTTATGGACGGCCCCTAATGTTGAACCAACGAATAAAAAATTGCTTTTTTAAAGTATGAGGAGTTAGAATCTCATTTTAATTGGTCTAAAAAGTAAATTTTCTATTTATTTTAAAAAAATGGGAAAAAATTGCATATTTTATCTTTCTTAGTATAATTATTTATTTTCTGCTTTTTTATTTTTTATATTTTATTAATTATACTAATAATTGTCATTGAAATTGATTAAATTAAAAAAAGGTTAATTTTAATATACAATTTTTAGAATTGCTTTAAATAAAATTCATCTTGGAAAGTTGGTTTTCCTATTTCTTGTTTTGAATGTGGATAGAACAGAGGAGTTCGAATGTCAGTCCCGCCATCTGTCGTGAGAAATGCGCGGCGATATATCAAGTAGTATATTATCATTGCTTCACACACACGCATACATCTCACGGTAGAACTGGCATCTCCAACTTTAAACATTAATTATTCAATAAGTAAACATTAATTTGCCCTAAATATGTAATAAATAAATGCTTTAATGATTACTTTTGTTAACTTAAATAAGTTTTCCTAATTTTTTCTTTTTATTATTCACTAAATATGCTATTTAAAACCCACTATATTCACTGGAAACTACTTCCCAGGGGGAAAAGTCGGGCGAATGCCGGATCGTCCAACCGTCTAGCGTCCGCGCCGGTTGAATTGGAGAGTCAATGCCAGTACAGGCAGTTTGTACCGATTCGGATGAGAATTTCTGCTGGCGCGGTACAAAGTCGGATGCGACTTTCGGTACAGTCTTTCTACTGTCGGCACTACAGGTGCGGTTCAAGATTTGATCCAACTGCCGGATCAAAATTTATACCGCATCGCAACCGGCGTTGCACTGGCATTCGTCCGTCTAACGACCCGAGCGGTACAGGCATTCTACCGACTGAGAACTAAATAATTTATATTATTATTAATAAGATTTTAATTAATAATAATAAGCTAAGAATATGGTTATTGTTATCTATTCTTTCAAAACAATTTAATGCTTTTCATAGGATAATTATTTTTTTAATCAACACACTATTTATAATCTTCTAAAATAGATTTTTTACAAAGTGAAAATTTAGCTATATTTTTATTGTTTCCAATAAAAATTGATGAAATAAAATGGATAAGATAATAATTAAAGTAATAAAAATTTTAAATCCTTTACGTTGTAAAAACTTTTGTATAGGAGAATTTTTTGAAGTTTAAATACTAAAAAAGGAATTAATAATACAAGAATATAAAATTTAATTGTAAAAATGAATGAATTTGAAAAATAGGTTATAATTATATTCTGTTATAATATTTATTATTTATTTATTAATTGATAATAATTAATAAATATTAAAGACTGAATTTTTTTGTTATTATTCAAGTTTCTATAATAATTATAGAAATTCACCTGGAAAAATATAAGGAAATTCTGATAACAGATTATTTTAATGAAATATTTTCAATTACACTCAATTATTTAAACTTAAAAATAATTAATAATAATCTTAATGTTTAAAAAATCTGAATGTTTTAAGATTTACGGTTTATAAATAAATTTGATCAAAAAATATCTGGTAAATTATATTAATTTTTCCTTAGTGAAAGTTAAACAAATTAAAAAAAATTATTTTGAATATAATTGCAAAAAAATTTTTTAATTATAAATAAAGTATATAACTAATTATTTATAAATATAAAACACTAGATTTATTTACATAATATTCATAAAATGCTAAAATATTCAATTTGTTTTTAAATTATTATTTATTGTTGTACATAAGTCGCTAAAATTGTTTGCTCCCTAGCGGTACTGTATATGGGTATTAGACTTCGGTGCGTAGATTAGGAGAGGCTTGGGCTTCGTATCCCACTGCGAGCGTTTAGAATTTTAATGTGTGAAAAAAATGTAAAATGTGTAAAAAATGCTTCAAATGATCTATAAATAAATTTTAATTAACATGCACCATGCATAGTTAATTAAATATTTTTTTTATTTTATTTTTCAATAGAGAATATAATTTGTCCCGCATCGCTTGCTAGGCGGACAAATGCCAGTAGAACGCCAGTAGAAAGTCAGTCATCTTTCGGAACAAAATTTGGCCCGTCCTGGTTGCCAGACGGACGAATGCCGGTACAACGCCGGATGTTTGGCGGCATTAAATCTGTACCGAGCCGGACGCGCGGCCTGTACAACACATTGTCAGGTTCCAGTACATTGTTTGCACCGATCCGGTCGTCAGGCGGACCCATGCCAGTACAGTTTTACCGACGTTTGTACTGGCGCGGTACCCTGCCAGTGGGAAATTTCCCCCTGGGTTTGTCACTTTTACATATCAATAATTTATTTATAATTGTTTAATTTACATAATATAATTTAAAAATTTAATCTACAAATGTTACTTTATTATTCTTAATAATTTATTTTATAATATTTCATTGAATAATAGCAATTTTTTAAGTCTACCCAAAACCTACCTTAAATCTACCATAACTTGGGTAGATTTACGGTAGCCCAACCCGCCAGGGGGGTTATGGAGTTATAGAGGGGGAACGAAAAAACAAAAAACTTATTTTTCTCGAAAACTACTAAATCGATTTTAATAAAATTTTAAAAGGTTGTAAATATAGATAAGACGATTTTAGTAAAAAAATCAAAATTTTTTTTTCAAAAATAGTCAAAAAAATTTTCTTTTTGATATTTTCAAAAATTTTTTTCAGGGTTATTTTTTGAAGTGAACACTTTTTCTTTTATTGTAAAAAGTACCTTATAATGTGCCCTTTAACATATATTTTTATCAAATTTTTAAGAAATAAAGTTTTTGAGTAAAATGTCAAAAACCATGGTTCAGAAAAAAAGGGTTTAATTTTTTTTGCAGTGTTGTTATTATATTTTGTGATATACCTTCGTGTTTAACCAAAATCCTGCATCACAAAATGTGTTGATCTTTTTAAAAAATGACTGTCATTCCTGATTGTGGGCACCTTTATGTTAAGGAGGCTCTACCATCTGACAATGATGTGGACTACTGTCTCATCAATCTAAACTTTCTGTCAAGGAAAGTGACAGCCGCAAACTCCATTAAATGCGATGAATATAGCCGTTCAGTGCATTAGAAGTGCGTTATGGTATGCGTACTAGCTACTTCACATGCAAGCATTATGCTTTTGTTAGCGATGAGCATAGTGTGAAAACGTGTCATCATTTTTGTTCTTTATCCCGGCAAAGTCTCTTAAAATAAAGAAACTTTCATTTCTTTTTTATTTGTGTTGGTTTCCTTTAATATTTTTTCATTTTTAGCAGATTTTTCAAGGGTGCCCACAACCTGGTACAAAAATTTTTTTGGCAAAAAATTTCCATTTCACTAAATTTCTAATAAAACTTTTTTATTTAAAGGAATCAATTTAATTCCTTCACTGAAAGTCACTTTAGACCTCCAGCTTTAAATTCGTACACATACATTTGTATAATATGCACTTGGATAAATGTTAAAAAGGCAAAAACAAAAGGGTGCCCACAACCGGAACACTTCCCTTACTCAAAGTTAACAATTTACAATATTTTTAGAAAAAATCATGTTTACTTTTTTACTTTTTCATTGCAGATGATTGGAATCAATTTTAATTAGTCCAGCAGTATTATAATAATGTATAATACAATTTATTTAAATTGTTGCAAACGATGTTAATTAACAAATAGATAACTTTGGTTCTTTTTTATAAATAAAATTTTTTTTTCAGACATATTTATATTTATTTAAGTAATCTATGTCGATTTTGGTAAAAATATATTTTGAATTTAATAATTACTATTGTTATTAACAATCATATGGACAATAATCTAGTTATCAATAATCAAGTAGAGCTTTACATGACTTTAAACTCGTTAAAATACGAAAAATAATTTTTCTTTTTGCAGAAATAAGCCATTTATTTGTTTAAAGAGTAAATACCCTATTGAAAATCCCCATATGGGAAACCACATGGGAAACCACATAGGATCGTATGTCAAAAACCATGTAAAACCCTACTTCCATGAAGGAAACCACGTGGTTTACCATGTGGTTTCCCATGTCAAACCATATGGGAAATTGAGACAGGATTTTAGTTAGGAATAGACATGGGGAATTTGAACAGTTCATCTATGCATAAAACCATATCAAATCCCACATGTTTTTCACAGTCGAATCCTAAACCGAATCCCATGTGAAAAACAGTATCATTTATTTATAATTATTTTCCCAAGTCAATCCCCAAGTGAACAACAGTATCATTTATTTATAATTATTTTCCCATGTCAAATCCTAAACCAAATCCCATGTGAAAAACATTATCCGCCTTATTGAATATCTCTACATGGGAATCCACTTGGAATTTTACAAGGGATTTCACATAGGATTTTATATGGGAATTGACATAGGATTTCATGCAAGATTTCACCTAGGATTTAATATGAGATATCACATAGTATTTTATTAAAGATCCAATGAAGAAATGTTTAAAGGACTAAAAATTATTTAATAAAAAATTAAATAATAAGTAGTATTAGTGTTACAAGTCATCAAAAAAGTGAAAAAAACGATCATTTGAAACACGTCCTCTCTGCTACAGGTTCTCAGCTTTTATATACTTCCAAAATCATCTTAACAGCGAGAGAAGTCACTTTCGACACCTAGCGGTGAAAGTATAGGAGCGACAGTAATCTTTATCATTACTAAGCAAACCATGTGAAATACCACGTAGGATTCCATGTGGTTATTTGTTAATTTACATTGTTAATTAACATTGTTTGCAACAATTTAAATAAATTGTATTATACATTATTATAATACTGCTGGACTAATTAAAATTGATTCCAATCATCTGCAATAAAAAAATAAAAAAGTAAACATGATTTTTTCTAAAAATATTGTAAATTGTTAACTTTGAGTAACAAAAAAAAAATAAACAATTTAAAATTCAAAAATTGTTTTAGTGGGATCTCTTAGAAATTTTATCCACTTTAATTAAAAGTGGATAAAATTAAATTAAAAAAAAAAAAAAAAAAAAAAAAGGATTTTTATGGGCTTGGTAAAAACCAAGCCCATGAAAATCCGATAAAATTTGTAGGTTACAGACAATTTTGAAAAAAATGCCAATGCGCGCGGGGCGAGTTTAACGTCATAAAAAGCCCTACACGGCTGCAGTTTTTAATTAATAACTTTTTTCTAATTGAGGCTAATTTTTTTTGAAACGGTTTTACACTCGGAGACATTTAAGGAATAGAATACAATTTTAATTTTTTTGTAAGGACGTGAAGAACATATTTGTTTATTAACATTTTATAAACAAATTATAAAAAAAATTATAAAATATGAAAAAATTTAAAAACAAAAAATATATTCAAATAGTGCAATTCAAGACAAAAAAAACTAATATTTTAATTTTAATATCCGTCAACTAGAACTCGAGAAAAAAATTTGTTAATTTAGCAGTACTAAAAAATTCAATTGTTAATAACTTTTACAAAAAATTTTTTTTTGTTTTAATATTTTCAGGGATTCTTCTTAACCATATTAAGAGTAAAAAAAACTATTTTGGTTCAAAAAGAAAATTTTTTAGTTTTAGGTGATCCGTTTGAGAAATTCTGACCCTAAAATAGTAGATATCGAAAATTATGAGGTGCCTAGGTGCCTAAAGTTGCCATCGATGCTCAGCATCGAAAATTTTTTTTCATCAGACCATAAATTTTTTTGCATTTTCTTACTCAAGTAGGTACCCAATAAATACCTACCAAGTTTCATCCCATTATCGATAGAGGAAAGTTGTCAAATCAACCCCTAAATTTAAAAAAAAATAAAAAAAAATTGGAAAAAATTGTTATTTATAAACTAATAACGAGACCATAAATTTTATTGCATAAAATTCATTCACTCCATGCCCAATGAATACAAAAAAATTTTGACCCCCATATTGATAGGGAAAAGTTTTCATTTTCAATCCTTAAAATTAAAAAAATCGAAAAAAAATTTGTGAATATTATAGTTATCTTTTGACCAGGGATTTTCTTTTTGTTTAGTACTTCTTCACATTCCTCTAATGTATCTACACAATTTCAAAAAAATCGTCGCCCGGAAACTTTTACTTTTTTGCTCGTAAAAAATAAAAAATTACAAAAAAATGAGAAAAAAATGGTAAAAATTACAATTATCTTTTGACCAGAGATTTTCTCTTTGGTTATTACTTCTATACATTCCCCTAATATATCTACACAATTTAAATAAAATCATCGCCCGGAAACTTTTACTTTTTTGCCCGTAAAAAATAAAAAATTACAAAAAAATGAGAAAAAAAATTGTAGAAATTACAGTTCTCTTTTGACCAGGAATTTTCATTTTGTTTATTGCTTCTGCGTATTCCCTTAAGGTATGTGCATAATTTTAGAAAAATCGTCGCTCGTAAACTTTGATTTCTTGGCCCGTAAAAATTAAAAAATCTCAAAAAAATAAGAAAAAAATTGTAAAAATTACAATTATCTTTAGTCTCGAGATTTTCTTATTAGTTATTACTTCTACAAATTCTCCAAATATGTATACATAATTTCAAAAAAATTGCCGTTCTAATTCTAGTCGTTTCTAAAATAAATATTTTTATTTATCGTGTAGAAGTAATAATCAAAAAGAAAATCTCTGGTCAAAAAAAAATTGTAATTTCTACAATTTTTTTTTCTCATTTTTTTGTAATTTTTTATTTTTTACGAGCAAAAAAGTAAAAGTTTCCGGGCGACGATTTTTTTGAAATTGTGTAGATACATTAGGGGAATGTGTAGAAGTACTAAACAAAAAGAAAATCCCTGGTCAAAAGATACCGTAAGTGAGGCTAAATTCGCTGAATTTTTCAATTCTTTTTTAAATAACTTCAGGAAACGATGAAAATAAACATTAGCACTGAAAATATATAATTATTATTATTATTCTGGCAAAATATATTATAATCTGCAAAAAGGAAACTAAATATTCTTTAGAATCAATAAAGAAAAAAATTTAGAACAATATACAAAGTTAGTGTAATAAATATTTAATATTGTTTTATCAATAAGTAATTAGATTCAATCATTCAATCAAACGTACTCATAACCATAAAAAGGTTTTTTTAATTTTAAGGGTTAAAAAGGAAAACTTTTCCCTATCAATATGGGGGTCAAAATTTTTTTGTATTCATTGGGATGGAGTGAATGAGTTTTATGCAATAAAATTTATGGTCTCGTTATTGGTTTATAAATAACAATTTTGTCTAATTTTTTTTAAATTTTTTTAAATTTAGGGGTTGATTTGGCAACTTTCCTCTATCGATCATATTTTTTTCTGACAATTCTGTAAAAAAAATTTTAATTTTCTACAATATATCTAAATGAAGAATTTTCGAATAATCGAAATTTCGTAAATTTGAATTGTAAAAGAAATAAATTTGAAAATTTTCAATTATCCTCAAAATTTTATAAATATATTTTTTCTAGGTATTATTAAACCTGAAAATCTGAATACTTATATAAATTTATTAAAATGAGCGCTGTTATTTAAATATCCTATCACAAAATTTTCAACAAAAACATTAATTGTAAAATATTTTTATTATTACAAATCTTTAACTATTTCAAGTATTGCGTATAGTGTAAAATAAAATAAATTATGATTATTATTATACAAAAGGACAAATTTTTAAATAATTGAAATTTGAATTAACAACTTTGTTTATAGATCAAAAATATGTCATAAAGTATAAAGAATCATTAATTAAATTTATATTTTGAAGTATATACAATAAATTCTTTTTGTACAGATGTACCAATTTATAATTTAACAAAATTTAAATTGGAAAAGTTAAGTTAAGTAAAATGTTTATTAAAAATTGTAAAAAGAACTATTAAATCATTTTAAGTTTTGAGTAAAAAAATGAATTATTTTTGTACAAAAAATTAAATTTAAAATTTCATTTGTACGCAATTTCTATTGACAATTGTAAAGAACTATATTAATTAAATTTATATTTTGTATAAAATAAAAAAGGATTTCTTGTTGTACTAATGTTTAATTAACCAAAATTTAAATTACAATTTCGTTTGGTTAAAATTTTTATTAAAAATTGAAAAGTGTTATTTAATAATAATCCTAGATTACTACATTAAAAAAAATAGAAACAATTTTTTTTTAATTTTAAATTTACTTTACTTTCAATAAAAGATTAATATGTAAATTGTATATAGTTCCAAACGTCAAGTATTATTTTTAATATTAAACAATTAATAGTTTTAAATATTTAACATTTAATCAAATTTTGTAGATATAAAAAGTAAAAAAAATATTAATATTTTATAGGTTAGCCAATCAGTTTAACTGCAAATTACACGTAAATATTAATATTTTTTAGGTTAATTAATAAAAAATTGAATAAATAAATACGTTTGATTTTGAATTCTAATTTTCATTTTCGTATGGTAATATTATTTTCAAATAAGCGCGGTCTTTTTCGCACCAGCAAGGAATCAGGGTTGCCACACACTATTTGTGGCACTATTTGGTTTACACCTTAAGGGAAAGATTTTTTTATACGCTAGTTACTTGTTTAGCTTAGTTGGTTAGTTTCGTTTTTGTTAGGTCTTTCGTTTCATGCGCAAATCTCAGGTTGACTGTGGTTCGAATCTCCGTCTCTCCAAATTTATGTTCAGAATTAATCACATCAACGGTGGGTTTATAAGGTAATTTAATCCCTTACAAAATAATATTAATAATGCTGAAAAGAATTTAATAAAGTTTTATCATTAATTAAAAGTAAAAAAATTTAATTTTTTCTTTTAATTAAATATTTCATAAATAATTGACTATTTCATTAATTTTAATTTATTATATAACTTCGATTGCTTTTAAAAATTTTATCAATTCCTCTATTTTTATAATTTTATATAATTATCCCAGTGGGCACAGGGACGTCTAAAAGACGTCTTAAAGACGTCCCTTCTTGTCCGCGGACGATTCGGGGACAATGATGGCAATGTCTCTGAGTCATCAAAAAGACAGCTAAAAGACGTCTAAAAGACGTTCTATGTCTGGTCCAAAAGACGTCCAAAAGACTTCTAAAAGACATAAAAAAGGACGTCTAAAGTACGTCTAAAAGACGTCTTTTGGACGTCTAAAAGACATAAAAGGGACGTCTAAAAGACGTCTTTAAGACGTCTTTTAGACGTCCTTTTTACATTCCTTCAGATCTTAAATAAACATTTCTTTTATAACATTTTCTAATTTGAAATTCAGTAATATTGTATTAAATTTATTTTAAGTTTAATTTTATTTTTTCTAAAATGTGGAGAAATAATGAAAAAATTCCTACGAAGCTGGGATCGAACTCGGATACCTTGGGCTTGAAACACTGCGCCTTAAGCACCTCAGCCGTTCAAGACAGATATGAACCTCTACAAAGTTAACGATCTCACTTGTCAATGAAATGAATTTAACTTAGAAAAATTTCAATGAATTTCACATTCAAAAATTTCTAAGTCCAAGTTGCACTTAGAAAATAATATTTTCTATTTATGAAAATTTTTCTATTTTCAAATGTTGAATGAAAAAGACGTCTTTTAGACACCTTAAAGACATCTAATGGCCAAGACATACAACATGAATAGGACGTCTTTAAGACGTCTTAAAGACGTCTTTTTGTACAAGTCCAAAAGACGTCCGCAAAAAGACATCTTTAGGACGTCTTTTGAACAAGGGTGCCCACTGGGATGTCTTTGTATAAACATATTTTTTCTTCTCTATTAAATTAACATATTTTTCATAAAACATTTTACTTTACTTCAATTGGGAACTTCCCCCAATATTTAAGAAATTTTCCAACAATTTTACATGAGTAATTTTTCAGGAAGTTTCCACTAGAATATTGCCTTCTTGTGGACATTTAAAGTTTACAGGAAGTTTACAGGAAGTTTACAAAAAAAAAGTTCCTAACTTCACTTTGTAAACTTCCTGTAAACTTCCTGCAAAATATCGTGCTATGTGGGCGCGCATGGGAGATCGAACCCTAGACCCTGGAGACACAACGCATGTGCGTTGACTTGACGGCTTATCTTGTCAAAATTTAGAAAAATGTAAACTTTGGTAATGTGACAGGTGAAACGATCATAACTTTAATTTAAAGTTACTTTAGACTTTTCTGTTTTTGACCGTATGGAACATAAAATTTTTTTTTTAATATCTAATTATAAATGATTGACTAAGAGTGTATTTTTATGGTACTGATGCTTTGTTTTTTCCTTAGTAACTGGTCAGTTACTGTGTCTGCAGTTTTCTTTTTTGACAGTGTCAAGATTTTCTGGCTAGAGATTTGGAAAAATCTAGAATAGGATTTAATCCTTTAATAGGATTCGGCAAGTTTTTCTGATCATTAATGGACCAGTTTTTCTAGGTGGAATCTTAAATAATTCTTCAAATCAGTGACTGGCCAGTGTCTGCAAAGAAATTATGATTATGATCAGATTTTCTGGTCAGTGACTTGACAAAAGTACTTTTCACAAAGGGGAATTGTTTTTATCCAGTGAAACTGGCCAATCACTTATTCAGGACAGGCCATACTGTCTTGGCAAGTAAAACTCGCTCTCGACTCTACAGCTACTGGCAGGAAACAAGTAATACACTTGACGAATTTCTACTTGGGGTTCTTTAAAAAAAATTTATAAATAAAAATCGTCAATACCACAATATTTTGTGTAAAAACACATATAGAATAAGAAAGGCAACGGGTTAATGTAAATAAAATTTGCTATAAGTAAATCGAAAAATGTGATGAATGTACCATAAAGTAATAATAATTAATATGTTAAACTTGTATAATTATTTTTTTTATTAACATTCACTAAATTTTTCGGACTAATTTTGGACTGTTTCGGACTAATTCCGGATTCACTAGTTGTATACAAACCGTATTGATTTCAGATTTATCCGGACTAATTCCGGATGACAAAAATCTGACAATAAATCGAACTTTTTGGATAAGTTCCGGATTCACTAGTTGTTCACAAACCGTATAGAGTTCGGATTTATCCGGATTAATTTTGGGTGACAAAATTCTGACCATAAACCGCACTGTTTCGGAAAAATTTCGGATTAGTCCAAAATCTGTCCTGTTTTTTAACCAGGGTTAGAAATTAAGCATAGTTTTGACTTTTCTTCATAACTTCCTCTGTAGAACGAATTTCGCGTATATTGTTGGAAAGATCAACTCAAATGCAATGTTTTTGCTAAACATTGTGAAAAAATTTGACCAAAAGATTCAGAGTTATAAGTAATTTAAAAAAAAATGTTGTCAGAGTTGATCATGGTCGCCAGAGTTGAGCCACTGTAGAAAATCAATGAAATATTTAGGTAAATGATTAAAAATGACCTTCAAATGATAGAATGACACTTGGGAATGAGGAAAAGAACCATGTAACGAGGTGAATCGTTACTTATTTCTCCAAATCTGTCGTGTGTAGGAAAAGTAAATTTCATTATAGTAAGTTGTTCGTCGTTCTCTCTCTTATCATAGTTTTGTCTTGTTTTCTTGTCAAGTCCCTTGTGTGTGTCCTTGGTTCAGCGACCCGAGACCTGTGTCATTCGTGAAATCTGAATTTAAATGATTTCGCGCATGATTAATTGCTAGAGACCGTCACATGACCAATGACCCTTTCCAAGACCATTTTAGGTGTTGTACAGTGGGGATAAGAAAGAAGGGTTTTTCCCAATTTTCCATAGGAAAAAGGAAGAAGCAAAATATGATGAGGAAGCCAACCGGTGATGAGGAGATCGGATTTACACTTGCTTGTCACTTACTTGCAGAGGTTCAAGTAGTCGCGACGTGATTTTTGATTAGCGTCAATTATCGAATTTAATCATAGAATATTTTATTTTATATTTTGTTATTAAATTTATAGTTTTTTTTGGGCTTTAATTAATAAATGAGTTTATTTTATTAATTGAGAGTTTAAGTGTTTATTTCTTTTTTTTTGTTTGTGCTGTAAACGGTTGAGAGTGCCAAAGTCGTTATAATTTGGTAGCGTCTCAACGGTCATTTGTGTAAAAAGGAATGGTCCATTGTCAAAGTTGTTTTTACATCGCAGCTTGGAGAAGAGGAACTCCCCGATGAGATTTGTGAAGATTTTGTTGTGGTGAAGTTAGTTTCGGAGTAACGGGTCGTGATGTAAATTTGTGATGTTTTATTTTTCTTTGGTAAAGTTCTATGTTGCAAATTCCACCCTTACAAATGGCGCCCAACGTGGGGCCAGTTTCTTTTCCTGTGACCGGACCATGAATGACCTTTTTGATTTAATTTGACCGTATTTGGCCTAATCCCAAGCCCAGGAGTAAGCCCAAGCCTAAGCCCAGGACCAAGCCTAAGCCCAAGCCCGAGACCAGTTCGACCAAAAAAAGTGACCCTTATACGGCATGACCGACCGTTTAGTGATTTTTAGTGTGTAAAAAGAAGATAGTTTGTTTTCTCTTGTGTTTTATCTATCTACATCTGAATAACGAGATAATGGTGAGTGTCAGAGTTTGACATTTCATGTTATATATATTCGTTTTTCTTATGGTGTGATAGGATAGATTTTTGTTTCAACGGTTTTTGATGGACGAGTACTTGAACGCGGCGTGCTATCAGGTGAGCGGATTTTGGCGGTAAAATGAGTCACAATAGCAGCTGAATGCCGTTTTTCCACCGCGCGATAAGTTTTGAGTGCAATTAGTTTTCACAAAAGAAATAGTATTTTTAAGGAATTGTATTCACGAGATTTGTACTGTTTCTAAACTGACCTTTTCCGACTAGTAGTGTAGGATTAGGCATTGTTTAATGTCGTCCATAATCAATCTCTTACAATTTGCATAAAATATTATTTGTGATCAACGACCAGAGGTAGTTCATCTTTTCGATCACATAATTTTGTATTGGTGATTTATATAATTGTAAATTTATAAATTCGTAATTTATAATTCTTTATAATTATGATTTATAATTTGTATTATGAATCGCGACTTTCTGTACGTTAAGATGCGTGGTTAGTTAAGCGACATAAAGTTTTGTCTAGCCGTTGACGTTTCCCCCTTTATTTTGCCATTATGAGACCATGATAGTGAAGACCTGTTTTAAATTGGTGCTTGATGCAAGGATAATTATTTTTCTTATTGATGTTGGAATTAGCGACTTAAGTGAGACCGAGAAGTGTTTTACAAATTTTATTGTGTTGTTCAAAACGAATGACAGATGAGATTGTTTCGAATTTTCTTTTGTCTTAAACCAAGGAGTAGATAATTTTTTGTTAATTATTACTCCAAGACCAACACAGTAGAAGGGTGTGTAGCTGAATTTCCCGCGTGACGTAATTGTTTACGCGTCCCTTTTTCAGTTGAGAGAAAATTTGGCGCGGAAAAATATCCGCGTGCGTCAAGTTACCTGTTTGACAGAAGGCGTGTCAAGTGAGATTAGTTGGTTTGTGAGAATTTTTCAAGTGTGAGTTGAATCGGATTAAGATGATTTTTCCCTTGTTGTGTGGCGGGAAAAAATTATTAATCCTATAATTATTGTTTGAGTTTTGATCGGATGGCAGTTTTTCGCCTCCCATTGTTTTTTTTGTGGGGGGTGAGTAATAATTATTTCTGATAATTATTATGAGATTTTATTTGTTGAAGTGGATTAAAATTATTTTCCCTGATTTTTGTGTTTTGGGAGAATTAATTTGATAATTTGTGTAGTTCTGTGGAAGATGAGTTCAAGTTTTTTTTGTGAGTTTTGTTCTGGACCTTGTTTTGAAGAGAACACAGTTTTTAGAAAGGCGAATTTGTTTAGGGATTTATAGTTGTTAGTGGAGTCAGTTCCTTGATTGTGGTGGCATTTCTTTTAATGAGATTTTGTTTTAGTCCTTCCTGATTTGAGACCGACCATCTTTAGATCAGCGACCGTACCCACCTTCGATCAGCGACTGGACCCTCCTTTGATCAACGACTAGTTTTCCCTTTGTGTGAGTTGTTGTGTTTGAATTTTGAATTTTTGAGGTTTGATTATAATTATTTTCTCCGATTATGGTGTGTTTTGAGAAAATTAAATAATTTTATAATTTAGTGGTTGTTGAAGAGAGAGGTTTATTATCAGTTTCCTTTCTTTTGCTTAGTAGAAAAATGGGATTTTTCGACCAGCGGTTCTGAGAGAACTTATGAAGAAAGGGATTTTCTTTTGCTTAGTAGAAAAATGGGATTTTTTGACCAGCGGTTCTGAGAGAACTTATGAAGAAAGGGATTTTCTTTTGCTTAGTAGAAAAATGAGGTTTTTCGACCAGCGGTTCTGAGAGAACTTATGAAGAAAGGGATTTTCTTTTGCTTAGTAGAAAAATGAGGTTTTTCGACCAGCGGTTCTGAGAGAACTTATGAAGAAATGGATTTTCTTTTGCTTAGTAGAAAAATGAGGTTTTTCGACCAGCGGTTCTGAGAGAACTTATGAAGAATAGGAAGATTGATACTCCTCCCCCGAAAGTTTAGCGTGTCGTGGATTTTGGTTATTGAGTTTGGTTGTTAGCTGTTTCAAGTAGGCGGGAGGGAGATGAAATTTTTTGTAGTTTGGTCTTTATGGAGAATTCCAATCACCATGAGGAGAACTCAGTGTGGGTGATGATTAAATTATGTTGTCGTGGTTGTTGAGTTGAAATTTTGAAGAAAATTTTTCGAGTTGTAGAGACCTTTACTCTAATATCATCGTGTTGATGAGAGTAATTTCGAGTGAAGTAATCAACTTTTAAACAGTGTGTGTGTGAATATTGAGTATTATTTGCTTTTTTAATTTGTGTTACGATCAGCGTCCAGACAATCAGAGTTTTTAAGAAATTGACCAAGAGACGAGAAGTGGTTTAGAGTAGAGAAGAGTTTAAATTGTGAGAAGTGATTTGTAGTAGAGAAGAGTTTTGAGCTGTAAGTAGTGGTTGGTAGTAGAGAAGAGTTTGAATTGTGAGAAGTGGTTGATAGTAGAGAAGAGTTTAGTTGTGTTTAGTAGTCGAGAGAGTTGAATTTATTTTTGAGATGAAAAGAGTTGTGATTTTGTTGTTACTTTTCATTATTCTAATTAATCATTTGCTGTTTGATTGTGTAATTTTGATCGGCAAATATTACTGAGAGTAATATTCGCCTAGGGAGGGGTATTGTAACGAGGTGAATCGTTACTTATTTCTCCAAATCTGTCGTGTGTAGGAAAAGTAAATTTCATTATAGTAAGTTGTTCGTCGTTCTCTCTCTTATCATAGTTTTGTCTTGTTTTCTTGTCAAGTCCCTTGTGTGTGTCCTTGGTTCAGCGACCCGAGACCTGTGTCATTCGTGAAATCTGAATTTAAATGATTTCGCGCATGATTAATTGCTAGAGACCGTCACATGACCAATGACCCTTTCCAAGACCATTTTAGGTGCTGTACAGTGGGGATAAGAAAGAAGGGTTTTTCCCAATTTTCCATAGGAAAAAGGAAGAAGCAAAATGTGATGAGGAAGCCTACCGGTGATGAGGAGATCGGATTTACACTTGCTTGTCACTTACTTGCAGAGGTTCAAGTAGTCGCGACGTGATTTTTGATTAGCGTCAATTATCGAATTTAATCATAGAATATTTTATTTTATATTTTGTTATTAAATTTATAGTTTTTTTTGGGTTTTAATTAATAAATGAGTTTTATTTTATTAATTGAGAGTTTAAGTGTTTTATTTATTTTTTTTTTTTGTGCTGTAAACGGTTGAGAGTGCCAAAGTCGTTATAATTTGGTAGCGTCTCAACGGTCATTTGTGTAAAAAGGAATGGTCCATTGACAAAGTTGTTTTTACATCGCAGCTTGGAGAAGAGGAACTCCCCGATGAGATTTGTGAAGATTTTGTTGTGGTGAAGTTAGTTTCGGAGTAACGGGTCGAGATGTAAATTTGTGACGTTTTATTTTCCTTTGGTAAAATTCTATGTTGCAAATTCCACCCTTACAACCATGAAATTAAAATAAATTCCCATATTATGCATTTTTATATAACTTTAGATAATTTATTCTTCATGAACTAAATCCAAAATTGAAAAAATGAAAAAAGGTTAAACACGCAAAAAAATAGAAAATTTTTTCTGATTTCATACCGATTAAAACCTTTAGAAATCGAAAGTTTATATTCACACGAGTGTAAAAATGTGCGTCTGGCAGTTCTGGGGTGGGGCAATGTACTTCTAGCGGCCTTTTGAAGATGTAGATTTTTACATTTGTTTAAATTTAAACTTTCGATATATGATGGTTTTAATCGGTATGAAATGAGATTAAATTTTAAGATTTTTTATGTGATTAACCCTTGCTAGACGTACTTTGCCCCACCCCAAAACTGCCAGACGTTCATTTTTACACTCGTGTACATGTAAACTTTCAAGTTATAAAGGTTTTAATCGGTATGAAACGAGAAAATTTACTTTTTTTTCACCTATTGACCCATTTGCTGCATTTTTGAAGGGCTGCCAGACGTACTTTGCCCCACCCCACGACAGCCAGACGTGTATTTTTACACTTGTTTGAATGTAAACTTTCGATTTCTAAAGGTTTTTAATCGGTATGAAATCAGAAAAAGTTTTCGATTTTTTTACGTGTTTAACCCTTTGCCAGACGTACTTTGGCCCACCCCAGAACTGCCAGACGCACATTTTCACACTCGTGTGGATGTAAACTTTCGAGTTACGAAGGTTTTAATCGGTATGAAATCAGAAAAAATTTTCGATTTTTTTGCGTGTTTAACCCTTTGCCAGACGAACTTTGCCCCATCCCGGAACTGCCAGACGCACATTTTTACACTCGTGTGGATATAAATTTTCTATTTTTTATGTGTTTAACCCTTTGCCAGACGTACTTTGCCCCATCCCAGAACTGCCAGACGCACATTTTTACACTCGTGTAGGTGTGCACTTTCGAGTTATGAAGGTTTTAATCGGTATGAAATGAGAAAATTTACTTTTTTTTCACCGCTTGACCCCAGGTAGAAATTGACGACCGGGATGGTACCGGCCCGGTACAATCGGCGGATTATAAGTGCCGGGGCGGTACCGGCATAAGACCGTAATTTTTACCGGCTCGGTACCGGCAAATTGCCGGATGATAACTACGGCAGGTATCCGGCATACGTACCGGGCCGGTACCGAATAATCCACCGGGGCGGTACTGGCCCGGTTATTGTTGGAAGGTATTTGGTGCCGGTTTATTACCGGCTGCACAACCGGCTAGGTACTGGTCCAGTACCGGCATAAGTCTGTTCATTCCACCGGCGCAGTACCGGTAAATTGCCGGATGATAACTTCGGTAGGTATCCGGCAACCGTACCGGGCCGGCACTAATAAATATCTGACGCAGTACCGGGCCGGCACTAAAAAACAACCGGTGTGGTACCGGGCCGGTTAAAAAAATTATATTTCAGTCTGATTAATTGTTTAATTATCATTATTATTATCAATGTTATTATTAATTTTAAATTGGAAACAGTAAATATATTAAATGCTGAAACAGAGAAACATAAACAATTATAGAAAAATCAGAAGACTTGAGGAATTGAACTCCGGACCCTGAGGCTGCAAAGTCGACACCACATCCGTTAATCTAAACCTGCATATGGCAAGCAAATGCAAAGTGAGCTTATAAAGTCCAACCGACATTTCGCCCGGCAGCAGTACCGGGCCGGCACTAATATTCAAACGGTGCGGTACCGGGCCAGTATTTGTATTTCTAATTTATTTTAATTCAATTTAAATTATTAAAAATAAATAAATAAAAATAGTAATTATAAATAATAATAACCGCCCTATTCACCGGTTAAATACCGGGCCGGCACCAATAAGCAACCTACTCGGTATTAATATAATTGCCGGCACAACTAACTAATTAATTTATTATTAATAATTAAATTAATAAATTAATTAATAAATTAATTTTCAAATTTTTTTTCTTTTCTTTAATTCTTTTTCTGATAGTTTAACATTGGCAAACAACCGGGAGGACACTGGGTTAGTACTAATATTTTTGTCGGCAAAACTTCTGTGCCAGTAGAAAGCATTAAGTAAATTTTTGTGCTGGGCCGGTGCTGGGCCGGTACAAATATTATCACCGGCAAATCTCCTTCGGCGGTATAAAAACAGAAGTAAATTATAGTACCGAGCCGGTGATACGCCGGTGCTGGGCCGGTAAAAATATTATCACCGGCAAATCTCCTTAGGCGGTATAAAAACAGAAGTAAATTATAGTACCGGGACGGTGCTGGACCAGATATTTTTCATCAACTGGCCCGGTAAACACTACCAGTACCGGTAGAAATCCACATTTACCACCGGGCCGGTACTGGGCCAGTATTTATTTCATATCCGGCCCGGTACCTTTTTGCCGGTACCGGCATATGTCCGACTTTACAACCGGTTCAGTACCATGCCGGTCGTTAGCGCTGGCACACCTCCAACTTTTCTGCCTGGGACCGATTTGCCGCATCTTCGAAGGGCTGCCAGACGTACTTTGCCCCACCCCACGACAGCCATACGTGTATTTTTACACTTGTTTGAATGTAAACTTTCGATTTTTAAAGGTTTTAATCGGTATGAAATCAGAAAAAGTCTTCGATTTTTTAACGTGTTAAACCCTTTGCCAGGCGTACTTTGCCCCACCCGGAACTTTTAGACGCACATTTTTACACTCGTGTGGATATAAAATTTTGAGTTATGAAGGTTTTAAGCTTTAGAAATGAGAAAATTTTACATTATTTTTCAGCTCTCGACCGATTTTCCGCATCTTCGAAGGGCTGCCAGACGTACTTTGCCCCACCCCAGAACTGCCAGACGCATATTTTTACACTCGTGTAGGTGCACTTTCGAGTTATGAAGGTTTTAATCGGTATGAAATTAGAAAATTTACTTTTTTTTCACCGCTTGACCGATTTGCCGCATCTTCGAAGGGCTGCCAGACGTACTTTGCCCCACCCCAGAACTGCCAGACGCACATTTTTACACTCGTGTGGATATAAACTTTCGATTTCTAAAGGTTTTAATCGGTATGAAATCAGAAAAAATTTTCGATTTTTTTATGTGTTTACCCCTTTGCCAGACGTACTTTGCCCCACCCCGGAACTGCCAGACGCACATTTTTACACTTGCCAGTGGGGCAAAAAACACTGCCTTGGACAAAACAACTTAGAGGACGCAATTTTTAACCAAATTTAACAAAAAATTTTTTTAATTAAAGCTTATTAAATTGCGCATCGATTCCTCGAAGTCGATTTTTAATAAATAATATCTGAAATTTTTTATTTGTTAATAAAAACTAAAAAAAAAGTTTTTCTCAAACAACAAGGGCTACTTTTTGTAAAATTCACTATATTTATTAGTAAACTAACTTAATTAATTAAGAAGCTTCTCCTGAAGATTTTCCAAAAATATAAAGTTAATTAAAAAAATTTTCTTATTTGTTATAAACAATTTAATGCAGAAAAACTTTTTTATGAAATTTTTTTTTAATTTATTGTTTGCAAGTAATATTTCTTTCTTAAAAAGTATATTTAATAAGAAAACTTATTAAAATACTAAAAATTAATAATAATTTGATATTATTTATCAACTTTTGTCATAAAAAATATAAAAAAATGATAATTTTTTATGACCAATTGAAGCTTCTCTACTGTTAAATAGTATTAGAATAAGTTACCTTTTATTTCGTTACAAAGTAGAATAATTTAAATTTCACAACCTTATTGTTTAAATAATATTAATTAACAAATGGATAACTTTGTTAATTTGTAACATAAAGCACTCATTCCTTTTACAAAATATTTCTAGAAGAATCTGCTTAAAGTTACTGTTTCGTGAAACAACTTTAAAATATTATTAATTGTTTATAAATAATCTTGAGTAATAAATACCAGATATTATTCATTTCTTTCATAATGAGTTTTTGCAAAACTATTTCCATAAAATTAAAAATCAATTTAATCTGATATTAGTGAAATACTTTTATATGTAGTTATTAATAACAATAATTGTTACTAAATTAATTTATTTAATAAATAGTTAAATCGTTAAGTGTTAAAATAACACCAAAAAGGATTAAAATAATCCAATTTAGTGTTATTTTAATTCATTTTGGTGTTATTTTAACAACTAACGATTTACCGTGTTAATTCAATCAAAATTATTATATATTATATTATCTCACATTATTATTTATTGTATTGTATAATCATAAACTATTTATTAAATAAATTAATTTAGTAACAATTATTGTTACTTAATAACTACATATAAATTTTAAAATTCGTTGTAAATAAAAATGTTTAATTATTATTTATTATATTATATTATCTCATATTATTATTTATTGTATTGTATAATTTTATACTATTTATTAAATAAATTAATTTAGTAATAATTATTGTTAATAATAACTACATATAAAAGTATTTCACTAATATCAGATTAAATTGATTTTTAATTTTATGGAAATAGTTTTGCAAAAACTCATTATGAAAGAAATGAATAATATCTGGTATTTATTACTCAAGATTATTTATAAACAATTAATAATATTTTAAAGTTGTTTCACGAAACAGTAACTTTAAGCAGATTCTTCTAGAAATATTTTGTACAAGGAATGAGTGCTTTATGTTACAAATTAACAAAGTTATCCATTTGTTAATTAATATTATTTAAACAATAAGGTTGTGAATTTTAAATTATTCTACTTTGTAACGAAATAAAAGGTAACTTATTCTAATACTATTTAACAGCAGAGAAGCTTCAATTGGTCATAAAAAATTATCATTTTTTTATATTTTTTATGACAAAAGTTGATAAATAATATCAAATTATTATTAATTTTTAGTATTTTAATAAGTTTTCTTATTAAATATACTTTTTAAGAAAGAAATATTACTTGCAAACAATAAATTAAAAAAAATTTTCATAAAAAAGTTTTTCTGCATTAAATTGTTTATAACAAATAAGACAATTTTTTTAATTAACTTTCTATTTTTGGAAAATCTTCAGGAGAAGATTCTTAATTAATTAAGTTAGTTTACTAATAAATATAGTGAATTTTATAAAAATTAGCCCTTGTTGTTTGAGAAAAACTTTTTTTTTTTAGTTTTTATTAACAAATAAAAAATTTCAGACATTATTTATTTATAATCGACCTCAAGGAATCGATGCGCAATTTAATAAGCTTTAATTAAAAAAATTTTTTGTTAAATTTGGTTAAAAATTGCGTCCTCTAAGTTGTTTTGTCCAAGGCAGTGTTTTTTGCCCCACTGTGACTCGTGTGGATGTCAACTTTCGAGTTATGAAGGTTTTAAGGTGGTTAGTTCAAAATCAATGATAATAGAGAATTACTTGAAAACTTGAGCAAAATTAATTAACCTATTAATGCACATTATTGTTGAATCTGAGATTTTTTTATCGTACGGCTCTCGAGATATTGTCGTCCAAAATTTAGTATTTTTCTCAATGTTTGCATTTAGCTAATGGACGCCGCGAACGAAAAACTGACTATTTGATATATATCACTTTATAACTTTTGATGCACAATAAGGATTCATCTCAAAATTAAAACAAAACTAATTTAATATTCAAAGATAAGAATACTTAAAACACTGTACAATTTATCGTTTAGTTACAGAGTATTTTTATTCCAAAAAATATAGTTAAATAAAAAATTTTTGTCATTTCGTTTGATATGGAGAATGTGGCAACGTTGCAACTGCCGCGGAGGAAATAGAGTACGCGAAAAATCAAACCAGTTCAAGTATTTAGAAAAAATTTGCTTTATTCATCTTTGTCCAAAAAAATCCATGAATAAATTTTCGTAATACTTATTTACTTTTTTAAAACAATTCATGAACTTTTCTTTTAATTGGAAGTAAACTATATGCGTATAAATTAAATACTAAATTGACATTACCTTGAAAAATTAAATTTTAATTTCAAATTAAATTATTATTACTGTTATTATTAAATAAATATTATTTTTAATTATTTAACTAATTTTCAAATTTTGTATTTAAATATGAAATAAGTATTAATAATAAATATAAATGCAGAAAGAAATATTTACTCTTAAATTTCTCGATAATGTGCGACTAACAGTTGACACCCAACAAATACGGCACTGACCGGTTTAAATGACGTGAAATTGGTAAACATTCATTTTCTAATAAATTTCCCTCTGTTCACAGGCACTTTTTATAAAATATGACAACGTTCATTTGTCACAAATGTTTTTAATTGTCTGAATTAAAAAGATCTTGTTAATCTATACAGAAACACGGTTGCAGCATTGGAATTACAGTAGCAATTTAATGCGAATCATTTTGACAGCTGAGCCTTTGCGCTCCCTGCATGCTTCTGCCCTCTACTGGCAAAATGGCTGTAACTCACGTCTTGCCGCCTGTCATTACATTACTTTTGTAATTCCAATCCTGAAACCGCGCTTCAGCATGGATTAACAAAATCTTTTGAATTCAGACAGTTAAAAACATTTGTGACAAATGTACATTGTCATATTTTGTAAAAAGTGCCTGTGAACAGAGGGAAATTTGTTAGAAAATGAATGTTTACCAATTTCACGTCATTTCAAACAGTCAGTGCCGTTTATCTTGGGCGATAACTGTAAGTCGCACATAACCTACAAAATTCAAAGACCATCGAACGTTCTTAAATGGCAATTGATTTTCCATTTGTCTTACTAATATTTACACGTAGTTGCATTAAAATATTGATTATAATCACAAATCATCACGAAAATAAAATCAAGTTTACAAATTAACATCAGCTGTACGTACATGCAGTGACTGCAGTGTTGCCACGTCTCTAACTACAAAACACTACGTTCTTCAAAACATTACTATTTTTTATTTAATTTTCTATTATTTACAAATTTATACATCGTAACTTAAAGAATAATATTTAAAAATGTGATTTTTTATTTTATATTATAATATTTATTTCTTTTTTGAACTTTTAGAAAAAAAAATTTTACTTTTGACTAGCCTCCTGGAACTAAACACCTTAAGCGGTATGAAATGAGAAAATTTTACATTATTTTTCACTTATTCCCCCCCCCCGCCCCCTGCCCCAGCGCTGGCCTGCCAGACGTGGGTTTCTGTTAATTACATGTCTTAAGTAATCTATACTCAAATTTTCAGCCAGTATGAAATGAGATAGTTGTTTTGGTCGCTAGCTCCCGGACTATAAATTTAATTGAGAATTAGAATTTATCGATCACTCCGAGTCAGGTTGTTTTTGCTTCCTCGTGAGGAAGCTTTGTAGTCGTTTAATTTACAAAATTTTTAAAAATCCTTTTAACAAATTTTCTTCTATATGGGACTATGTTATATAAGACCCTGAACAATTGTCCGGATGTATGTATGTGTGTGTGTATGTGTGTGTGGATCCCGATTTTTGTGAACACGATAACTCGAAGAGGTTTTAACGAATTTGGCTAAAATTTACCAGGTATATTTATCATAAAAATATCTCGAAATGGATTAATAGACTTTAAAAAATTCTCAAAAAAAAATTTTTTTTTGACTTTTTTCTAAAAAATTTTTTTTTTCAACAAAATTTTTTTAAGTTGTTTATTGAAGTTAATATATGATAAAATCTTATTCTTTGCATCAAGACGAATCGATTGGTATATAAGAAGTATAAATTGTATGAGAATTTATAGAGTTAATCACAATTAAAGCTGAAAAAATCGCATTTTTATCAAAAAAATGAGTTCTTTCCGCAAAATTATG
This sequence comes from Leptopilina syphax, assembly GCA_032872505.1. NCBI lineage: Eukaryota > Metazoa > Arthropoda > Insecta > Hymenoptera > Figitidae > Leptopilina > Leptopilina syphax. Next base: position 26,387,839 of record CM065472.1, on the reverse strand, counting down.
TTGCTGTGTAAGAAAATCTTACTCATTTATTTCCAAAATCTTATTCATTACACCAAGACGGATCGATTGGTATATATAAAGTATATGTTTTACTTAAATTTATAGAATTAAAACCAATTATAGACAAAAAATTTGCACTTTTAATAAAAATTCATTTTTTCTTAAAAATCATGTTGCTGTACAATAGAATGTTATTATTTATTAAAAATAAATCAAAAATCTTATTCTTTGCATCAAGACGAATCGATTGATGTATATAAAGTATATATATTTTATTGAAAATTATAGAATTAATTACAATTAAAGTTGAAAAATTCACTTTTTAACTAAAAATTTTTTTGTTTATTTAGATTCATATTACTGTATAAGAAAATTTTATTCTTTCTATTAAGACGAATGAACTTTATTTTATAAATGTTAAATTGTATTAAAAATGATTTAAAAATGAAATATATTTATCGTTAATGCTTCCTTCACGAGGAAGCAAATTTTTTTTGTTGATCGTAAAGAGGAAGCAAAATGTTCAGGTAATGAACATCTGGATTTACAACTTGTTTTGTACGTTTCAACGGCACAGCCGTCCTCTTCAAAAGCTAAAAATTTATTAACAAGTTTTGAAAAAATTATAAAAGTTTCCTTTGGTGGTTCGTTGAAACCAATTTAAATATTGATGGTGTGTTTATTATCACTTGTGACCGTTGTGGATCCGAGTGATCAATTCAATCTACATATCTAATCAATTTTGTTTTTAAATTCTTAATTAAATGTTAATGTAATTGGGATTTTTAAGATCTCAAAATTATAATAAATAATAATTAGTTAAATTAATAATTTTTTAAATAAACAAAAATAATTAGTTGTAAGGACATCTTGCATTTGTTCAAGATATCCTAAAGATTTCTTTTTGTTGTGAAGAAACAAATTTCCATATAAATTTATCAGGCACTTATCGGGAAGTGGATCAAGTGCACCTAAAAAATGATTTGTTTGAAATAAAGAAATCTTTCTCTATTTATTTTTTAAATTGAAAATTAAATTTGTTTGTATTAAAAAATTTTCTTTTCTTTTACAAAAAAATAATTTATTTATGGTTTGAATGACAAACATTTTTTTTTCAATATTGATATCTTTAATCTAATGAAAAATTTCTTTAAAACAAAGAAGAAGCGAACATTATTCAAAGAAATTATTGGTTTGATGTTTTTATTTTGAATCAATTAAATATTTTTTTTAAGTTAAAGCCTTTCTGTACAGATACTTATCACCTTGTTTTTAAGATCCTTTCAAGATGAGTGGCTATGCGATATGAATTTTTCTTTTTTGTTCTCAAGGTCTATAAAAATGCACAAATTTTTTTTATTTAAAAAAAATTTCTTCAAAGCAAAGAAGCCTTTTTTCTGGGTTTGAGGCAAAATATGTTTGATTCTTAATAGTTATTTTATTACTATCAAAATAAAAATATTAAAAATTTAATTTATAATTGACTTATTGGGGAAATTAAAACAATGCATAAGATACGGCGTGACAAATCTTTCTCGATTTATTTAGTAGTTTACTATAGTACAAAAAATTTTGGTTTGTTGTATAGCATATAATTTTTAAGGTTAAAGTAAGTAGAGAGTAGGATACTATCCAAAACTCTTCTAGCAGAAATTCAGTCTAGAGATCAGCTAGTAAAATAGCCAGGTTTTATACTTTCGAACAAATACATAAAAGAAAACAGTGGTTACAAAAAGTCAAGTTGCTTTATTTAAGTAGTAAAGTCGTCAGTTTAATGAAATGTAGTGTTTGAAATGTTTATAAATTAACAAAATTTCCATCTTCTGAAAACTTTACATGAAAATGTATGCTACGTTACTAATTTGTCTATGTAAATTCTACAATAAATTTAAAAAAAATATACGGCCAAGTAAAATTTTTTAAAAATGACAGTTTTTGTGAACTATTTTTATAATTATTTGTTAAAAATTATTAATAAAAAATAACAATTTTTTGTAAAATTTTAGTAAATTTTTTTAAATTTTTTCTTTTTGCATTTATTAGTGTAAATAAATGGTTGAATTTTAAATATATTTTTTCTAATGATTTTATATTTCTTGCCGTTAGTGTACGTATATTATGTGTTTATTAAGATGTCTGTTAATACACTTTTTCGATTTTTTTGTCACCCATCTTTTTTTAATCAATGTACAGAAAAAGTTTTGAACGAATTTGTATTCACTCAATTAATGTTAACAAATTTTAGAAATCGATATATACGTTTTTTTAAATAAAGAACACCATTTGTATATTATCACTGCTTTAGCTATCAGTTATCTTATTAAAAATTAAATAAATTATTTTAAATCATTTTAATACTACATCACAATATCAAATATATATATTTCAAATTAAAACTTATTGAAATTGATAGTTTTCAGTTTCTTTTTCAAGTATTTATCTAAAGTTCACATAAATTTGACAGGGAAAGTTTGACATTAAAAATACAGGAAGCACATTAAAAATATACAACTAAGAAAATTCAGATAAACCAATTTATAATTACAAATAAATTTTCTTCGTTTTGTAAGATTAGTGTTCTAAATATAATAAATAAATGTCAAAGATTAAAAATGAGATAGAGTATGTTTAATGTATATTTTACAAACAATATTTTTATTTAAAAAAATTTACAAAATTTTTGCATTTATATGGTATAACGACAAAAAATGTTTTCGATTATAAAAAATTATTAGTCACTATCTCAAAATTTTTATTCATATGTAATTTAGCGGAAACTATTTACAGGAAATTTAAAACAATTTAAATATCCCGTGTGGAAATTAAATCTGGGCGCTAGCCATGCTATGTCCGGGAAGCCCAACTACAAGCTAGCCCCTGACCAGAAACCAGTTAGCCATTTGTCATGGCTAACTCGGGCAATTTCCACACGGGATTTAAAAATTAATTACTATTTAACTTTCTAAGTCGACTATATGTAAAATCCACAAAATTTAATAATTATTAATTCAAAGAAAAATTAAAATATCTAGAGATTACAATTTATTTCAATTTTTTTTACTTTAGAAGAACAAAAATAACTTTTTATGGGAAAATCAAATCTAAACATTTAAACATTTAAATACTATTCTAAATAAAATAAAATTATCTAATTTATCTGTCAACATAATAACTTGAAATATTTTTAACACATTAATTTTTACCGAAATTTATTTATAAAAAATAAAATTTTTTATGCTCAATTTTATAGTTTTATCAAAAATTTCTTTTTGAATATCGTTTTTCAACATTATAGAAACCATAACATTTAAAAAAACCTTTAAAGTGTTTCACAATTAATTATTTATCAACTTTTTGAGTTGTACAATAATTGTATAAAATACATTTTTTTAAATAACTAATTGTCTTAAATTCAAAGTGTATTTTGAAAATAATTCTTATGCTTGGCCACCGTTTATTATGTTTAAAAACAATTTCAGTTTTAACTTTCAAATATAATATATAAGTGTAAGTTTATACCTGAGATACTTAACGTGAATTACACAGTGCAACATTTTTGAGGTCATCGAATGTGCACTAAGTTTTGACTTCAGTTTCTGAAAGTACTTATCGAAACTAGCAAAAAACTATTTCAGTTTTGCTAGATTAGCTCGGATTTGAATTTTATCAACATTTTGAATTTTTTTTGAATTTTCACATTTTTCAGTTTTCTGATACGGGTGGGTGGGAACACTGGCTATTAAAAGTTTATTAAAAAATTCGCAATGGTCACAATTTGAAAAGCAATAATTCCTCTTTAATTACAGATAAAGAAAAAAAAATTTGGTCGAAAATTGTTTCAGTTACGAATTTTTTATTGACTTTTTTACATTTTTCGGTTTTCTGAAACGGGCGGGTGAGAAAGCTGGCTATTAAAAATTTATTTTAAAAAATTCGCAATGGTCATAATTTAAAAAGCAGTAATCCCTCTTTAATTTCTGTCAAAGAAAAAAAATTTGGTCAAAAATTGTTCGAGTAATGATTTTTTTTCGTACTTTTTCAAATTTTTCTTTTTTTTTATTCGGGCGGGTGAGAACGCTGGTTATTAAATTTTTATTTTTTAAAATGGCAATGATCACATTTTGCAGAGCAATACTTTCTCTTTCATTTCTAAAAAAAAATTTGGTAAAAAATTGTTCCAATTATGAATTTTTTTTTACTTTTGAACATTTTTCGATTTTTTGGTTAGGCGGGTGGGAATGCTGGCTATTAAAAGTTTATAGAAAAAATTCGCAATGGTCACCATTTGAAGAGCAGTAATCCCTCTCTACTTTCTGACATTGAAAAAAAAATTTGGTCGAAAATTGTTCGAGTTATGAATTTTTTTCGTACTTTTTCAAATTTTTTTTGTTTTTGATTCGGGCGGATGAGAACGCTGGTTATTAAATTTTTCTTTTTTAAAATCACAATGGTCACATTTTGCAGAGCAATACTTTCTCTTTAATTTCTGACAAAGAAAAAAAAATTTGGTCAAATGTTGTTCCAGTTGTGAATTTTTTTTTGACTTTTTCACATTTTTCGATTTTTTGATCAGGCGGGTGGGAATGCAGGCTATTAAAAATTTATAAAAAAATTTCGAATGTTCACAATTTGAAGAGCATTTATCTGTCTTTAATTTCTGCCCAAAAAAAAAATTTGGTCAAAAATTGTTGAAGTTATGAATTTTTTTTTACTTTTTTTAATTTTCGGTTTTCTGATAACGGAAGTGGAAATACTGACTATTAAAAATGTATAAAAAGAATTCGTAATGGGCACAATTTAAAGAGCAATAATCCCTATTTAATTTCTACCCAAGAAAAAAAATTTTATTCGATATATTTGGTTTCGAAAAAAGTGTAAAGAAAATCAAAACCCGCAGTTCGACAGGACAGCGGGTATACAAATGTACAGAAATAAATAACTAACACGAATAATTTTCTACCAATTTTTTTTCCTTTATCAGAAATTAAAGAAGAATTGTGGCATTTTAAAATTTGACCATTGTGGATTTTTTTAATAAATTTTTAATAGCCAGCGTTCCCACCTGCCCGTATCAAAAAACCGAAAAAATGTGAAAAAGTAAAAAAAAATCCATAATTGGAACAATGTTTGACTAAATTTTTTTTCTTTGACAGAAATTAAAGAGGGATTACTGCTTTTCAAATTATGACCATTGCGAATTTTTTAAAATAAATTTTTAATAGCCAGCTTTCTCACCCGCCCGTTTCAAAAAACCGAAAAATGTAAAAAAGTCAATAAAAAATTCGTAACTGAAACAATTTTCGACCAAATTTTTTTTTCTTTATCTGTAATTAAAGAGATTGCTTTTCAAATTGTGACCATTGCGAATTTTTTTAATAAACTTTTAATAGCCAGTGTTCCCACCCGCCCGTATCAGAAAACTGAAAAATGTGAAAATTCAAAAAAAATTCAAATGTCGATAAATTTCAAATCCGAGCTAATCTAGCAAAACTGAAATAGGTTTTTGCTAGTTTCGATAAGTACTTTCAGAAACTGAAGTCAAAACTTAGTGCACATTTTATGTGTTGCACTGTGTTATTACTTGAAAAAGATGTTTCGATCCGAATAGATATTAATATTTAACATGAATAAAATAAGAAAACACATTTTATGTTTTGTTTTTAAGTTAGAATTACTGTATAGATAGGTATAGTATATTATAGTGGTAAAATAGATTTTAATTAATTAATCAAATTTTGCAAAAATTAACAAAACAATATTATTATAAACATCGAAAGTACCTGAACACAGAAAATTTGTGATAAAATTTAGAATTTCAATGTCAAAAGAGTTGTATTATTTGAATTTTAAAACGGTATTAAAATTCAGTTAAATAATAATGTAAGCTTAATGATGAAAATATTTGAAAACATTAGGCTTCAAAGTTTCTAAATATTTTATAGTTTTAGGCGGATATATCAAAATCTTTTTTTTTTATGAATATTTTAACAAAAAAGTAATTTTTGATAAATAAAAACATATTTTGCTTCTGCGAAAAATAAATCAAATTTATGATTTTTATATTATATTTTCATTATATTATTTCACTGATTTGCACTCTTTAAATAAAGTTAGAAAAAGAATGTTTTGACGTTCCACTGTGAGCATCACATTTATGTTTAAATTTACATATAATGAATGTTCGAATTTCCTTTAAAATTAGATGGACAAATTTAAAAAATATTCTGCCATTCCCAAGGCAAAAATTTGTTATCATAATTTATGCAAAACGGCTAGTTTTGCATAAATTTCGAGGCGCAAGTCTATTTTTAAAGACAAGACTCAAAGTTTTACTATGTATAAATTTCAATATTTTTTTTAACGCCATTTAAAGAATACAAAAAATTGTTTGATAATGGAAATTCATAAAAATCAGAATCTTGAACGGTAATTATCAGTTTTTTTAGATTCTTACTTATCAAAAATATTATTAGATTTTTTTTGTTTTTAATCGATTATAGTTAAGTGTTAACATTAATTGATTGGTTTAAATTTTATAGAAAATATTCTTCTACATTGATTTTTTATTTGCATCGAAAAATTTCGAAAAAACAATTTTAACGGACACTTTTAGTGTTTATACAGAAAAATGTAACAACTATCCATTTTTTTATCTTGTAATATTGAATAATTAGTTACTTTTCCACTGTATATATGCACTACATGTTAACATTCTTTAGTATACTATTATGTATATCGAAGTATTTACATTTGTATGTAAATTTGACATTACACATTTCATTCTGCAAGAAACTTTTGATAAACACGAGTGTTATAAATAAAAAAAATTTAACTGCAAAAATTTCCTCATTCAATAAAAATTCAACTATTAACTCTCGTTTTCATCAATATTTCTATTCAAAACTTTTTTTCTATAATCATTGAGTGGACTCACACATACAAATTCTTTTTTTTTATATAAAAAAGCGTTTATCGATAGTTTCAGTCAATCTGAATTCGCTGTAGTACCTACTTTTTCCATTAATAGCATATTTACATCACCTACATTGTTTCTCATCAATATATTCATATAAATTGTTAAAAATATTTTTCTGTGATTCTTTGACTTCGTTGAGTGTATCTCTTATGGACAAACACTTGCACTCATCTGAGAAAAATTTTTTTCTTTAATAATTGATCGCAAGTCCGAGACCCTGTTACGTTCAGAGTTTGGTTTTTTGCGAGTGAGCAATCTTGTAACAGAATGACGCGCTTCATTGGACGACAAAAACAATCATCTCATAACAAGCATTTTATAATACCTCATTATAACATGCGACTAGTTTTAATTTTGACACTGCATATATTCCCGCTCGCTTATCTCTTCGAGAATACGACGGAATCATAAAATATGGCACTTTCTGTGCTGCTCTAAATCAACGAAGATAAAGAGTGCTTTTTTTGAAAATACATAGCGCCATTTGGTAAAGGCGATTTAGGCAATTTGAAATTTCTCAAATCAAGAATCATGATTTCGATTTTTGTTGTGACGGTTTCCACTTTTTCGCCTTTTGCGCTTGGTGTCACGTGTAAAGGCAACATTTCCCGGATCATCAGCGAGTTGAGGATATCTGTGTACACTGTGAATGTCGACACCCTCATAACCATCGACCACACCATGACTAATTAATTCATCTTTCTCTTCCTTTGACCAATCGCCTCTCCCTTGAAATTCGGCAATTACTAATTGTTTTTCAATTTGCCACGCTCGTTCAACAGCACGCTTGTGCGCATGCTTCAATATTCTGTGACGTTCCTGTTCAGGATCAGCACCATATTTAATGATAACGGCCGCATCTGAATTGTACAATCTTAATTCTTTCCATGTGCCAGAACCATGTTCCGTTGTTTCATGAGTCGAGACATTGAACATACTACCCAAACGACGCAATTCTTCCATATCATCGCGAATTTTAAGAGCATTGTCCTTTATGAAATAAAATACATCTTGATCGTGTATAGTAAAATGAAGAGGTAAAAAGTATGAATTATTAAATACTGAAGTGACAACATCATGTACAACATTATTAACACCTTCAACAACATTAACCAATGCTCTACCACTAGCTCTAGATAAAAGAATACCTTCACCAAAAACAGCACGACGATGTGCAACTCTAGGTAGTAAATTTCTTGTTTTCGGTTCAAGTTTAAGTAGCGGTTTTGGAATAAATCCAAGATCAGAAAATTTATCATGCACACGATTTACAATACACTGTAATCCAGACATCACACCAAAATCTGGAGTCAACTGTGGTGATGTAACCGCTGCACTTGGTTGGAATATCATCTGCTTTGTGTACTCCGAACCAAGCATTCGACTCGTCTCGTAACCGTACAATTTCAGCCAACTAGAAAGATCCGTCATGTATTCAATATCCTGTTTTAGATTAATAGGATCGTTATTTTTAAAACGATAAATAAAGATATCCGTGGGTGTTGTTAATTCATTAGCCATCTGCTCCCAAGCTGGTGTCATCCACTGACCGACAATTGGATCATACAATCTCTTGTTGAGATATAGAAGTTTCGTATTAGGATCAACAAGACCACCGTGAAAGTCAATTGGAAGATAAAAATCTGGATTCGTATCTCTGATTATTTTTCCAAATGGCGTACGACCAATTTCTTTGTAAAGATTACCATTTATATCGAAAAGAGCCATTGGAGAACCATTTTGATCTGTTACAGCATAAAAACGTTGTTCCGATGTTTCTACAGTTATAAGGAAATCCCTAGAATCGTACAAAAAGCGAAAAGTTTTTTGAAGTTTAGGATAATGCAAATGAGTTATCAGATCTGGAGTTTTCGGATTGGTGTAGAAAAATTGAGTAATATTTTCTCGGTCATCGTTCCATGCTATTAATCTACCACGGTCGTCGTAAAAGTACCATGTTTGGAATTTTTTATGCTCCAAAGCGTGAATCAATTGACCTCGCGAATTGTACCTGAAACATTATTCAAGTTATATTATTTCATACATAACATTATTTTTTAATTAATTTTAAATTCTGAATCTTTATAAGTATTAAAATATATAGTATGAAGAATTTATAAATTTATATTAAGTATAAAGAACATAAGTTTCATGAATTTCCAGAAATTCCATCCAGTCTTTAAGGTTTAGAAAGACTTTATTTCAATATTATAATATTATAATACCTTTTACATTAAATAAATAAATGTCATTCATTTACATTTGGTTATACATGGGGCATTCCATTTCAAACCGTTTCACGGACAAAAAACAATCGCAAGGAGACGGATTTTCTAATAAATTTTATTATATAAAAATTTAATTATTTATAACATAATATAAACTGAATTTTATGAACTTTCTATTGCTATTTTTTTAAATTTCTCTCAATATCGTTGAGAAATTCCTGTTTGAAATGTTAAACTCTTAATATCTCAAAACGCCCCCCGTCGATTTTTATGAAAATTATATATAAATAAAGCTGAACTTTTCTAGTTTCACTACCGTATGATATATTATGGACATTTAATGGGATTAATAGAAAAAAATTGTTTAAAATATTTTTTCTTCTTCTTTCTTTAATAATTTACGTCAATAGTATTTTATAATATTTAAAAATTATAATTATTGGTTTAAAAAAAAATAAAAACATAAAATTCATAAATAAATAACATAAATAACATAAAATTCTATGTTGAACTTATGAATTTTATTATTATTGTTAATTATAATAATTATAATTTATTAATAATTAATATAAAAGTAAAAAAGGTTGTTTTGAATATACTATAGCTTTCACTTGCAAGAGGCCTTTGAGGTTATACTTGCCCTGTGACCTGTCCTTGGGGATAAAGAGGGAGGGGCAATTTTGAGGTTATATTTGACGTGTGACATGTGAGTGTGAATAGAGGAGAGGGGAGATTTTGAGGTTATGATTGTCCTGTGACCTGTGAGTGGGAAGAAGGGGTGTAATGTAATAATATAAATGAGGGTTTAAGGTAATGTTTTGAGGGGGTTTCGAGGTTACATTTGTCATGTTACCTATGAGTGGGGAGGGGGGTTTGTGGTCATATTTGCCATGTGACCTATGAGTAGGGAGGGAGTTTTAAGGTTATGTTTGACCTGTGAGTGAGAAGGGGGTTTTGAGGTTATGTTTGACCTGTGAGTGGGAACGGGGTTTTGAGGTTATGTTTGACCTGTGAGTGGGAACGGGGTTTTGAGGTTATGTTTGCCCTTTGACCTTGAGTGGGAAGGGGGTTTTGAGGTTATGTTTGACCTGTGAGTGGGAACGGGGTTTTGAGGTTATGTTTGCCCTTTGACCTTGAGTGGGAAGGGAGTTTTGAGGTTATGTTTGACCTGTGAGTGGGAACGGGGTTTTGAGGTTATGTTTGCCCTTTGACCTTGAGTGGGAAGGGGGTTTTGAGGTTATGTTTGCCCTTTGACGAGGGGGGATGGAATCTTGAAACAGCGGCGACAGCGATATATTTTTGTAATATAGGGAGATATATATATATATATATATATATATATATATATATATATATATATATATATATATATATATATATATATATATATATATATATATATATATATATATATATATATATATATATATATGTCGTAGGCAGATAGCTTGGTTGTTGTAAAGGCGTGTTTTTTTCGAATATTAAGGTGTTTTTTAATAAGTCAACGGTTGCCGAAGCACTGAAATATAAAAGGACACAACTATGTCTGTCCTCTTCTATAATATGTGTTGTTGTAGCAACTGTTGATCCATGAATTTGCACCTTCACACTGTACGCCACAGGCGCCACGGAGCTGATATTTTATGTGACACCACGGAGCTGCCCAAAAAAAAGAATTATTTTGCAGAATTGTCGGAGTTAGGTTAGTTTAAATGTCAAATATCAGCTCCGTGGTGTCACATAAAATATCAGCTCCGTGGCGCCTGTGGCGTACAGTGTGACTATTTTACATTTTATAATTTTATAAGAAGTATTAGAAGATGCATTATATGTACAAATTGTTCACCTATATACACAATTCATATTACAAAAATTCTCGTTTTTAGTTTCGGCGTTTTCAATAAAATTTCTGAATTTTAACTTAAAATTTTAAAAAACGGACACGCCACGGAGCTGAAATTTTGGAGGGAATTACGCAATTTCTAAAAAAATATAATATCTATTTGTACATATTTGTGGTTGCGAATAGGTTTTATATATACCCGAGGGGGTATTTTCTTGCGTATTGGAGTGTACACATTCCTGGTAATAGCTATGTAATACCCGTAATAGTGCGTAATGGTACGTAATAGTCAGTAATATAGCGTATTACCGAGTAATAGCTGTGTAATAGTAACCCAGTAAAAAAAGAAGTATTGAGTGGAGCGTTTAGGAATTGAGTGAAGCTCTGAGCCAATACGGATTCGAGTAAAAACCGTATTGGGACGTTTGACTCAATCTTTTTTTCATCCGCCGAATACGGTCTTATTTTAGCATTAAAATTAAAATCACATGACCAGAGTACACATTATAAATTGAAAGCACAATTGTCCTGGAATGTAAAAATGCCGATTTCGATAAGAAGCAATGAATATTTGTTAAAAATTGGTAAAAGCAAAGTTTGACAAGCGCAACTGAATTTACCATGTGAATAAATGAAGTGGTAAGTTTAAATGGACGAAATGGACTAAAAGAAATCTACTTTTACCAACATAAAGTTCCTAGAGAATTGTGGTAAATTTAACAAAACAATGAAATTTCATTGTTTTCTAGGAACTTTTTGTCGGTAACAGAAGATTTCTTTTAGTCCATTTAAACTTGCCACTTCATTTATTCACATGGTAAAATCAGTCGCGCCCCAGTGAGAAATTGCCAATAGACTTTAATCGGTCCAATATCGGTCCAATATTGGTTGCCGTGCTGGGCGCCGATTGACTCCCAATATTGGACCAATATGGGCTGATGCTTGGGATGTAACGGCATCGCCAATCATCGGTTGTCAATATTGGTCCAATATTGGCCGAATATTGGCAACCAAGAGAAAAAAATTTTTTAAATAAATTTTTTTTTAATTAAATAATAATAATAAAAAATTAATGTTTATAATTTTTGTTTAATATATTTATTTGTTTAATTATTTATTTTTAATAATTCATGTAAATAATAAATAATTTATTATTTATAAATTATAATTATTTAAAAATGCAGCAGCTATTAGGAAATAGCATTCTGCAAAAAAATTCTATCATTGAAAAATCAATGATAGGCGAGAGAAATCCGCGTCTTTAAATAGATTCGCAGATGATAGACAAGAGATATCCGCGTCATTAAACGGATTCGCAGATATACTCTGGTCTCGCGACGAATCTCTCGATACTTATATACACTGGAGTCGCCGTGTCAGTTGCGAGAACGGTTACAGCGTCCCTCTTTCGGCAGAGATAAGAATTGTCACGTAAACTGCTAAATCGCTTTAACCGACGGCCTTATTATACCCGCAGTTTACGTGACAATTCTTATCTCTGCCGCAAGAGGGACGCTGTAACCGTTCTCGCAACTGACACGGCGACTCCAGTGTATATAAGTATCGAGAGATTCGTCGCGAGACCAGAGTATATCTGCGAATCCGTTTAATGACGCGGATATCTCTTGTCTATCATCTGCGAATCTATTTAAAGACGCGGATTTCTCTCGCCTATCATTGATTTTTCAATGATAGAATTTTTTTGCAGAATGCTATTTTCTAATAGCTGCTGCATTTTTAAATAATTATAATTTATAAATAATAAATTATTTAATATTTACATGAATTATTAAAAATAAATAATTAAACAAATAAATATATTAAACAAAAATTATAAACATTAATTTTTTATTATTATTATTTAATTAAAAAAAATTTATTTAAAAAAATTTTTTTCTCTTGGTTGCCAATATTCGGCCAATATTGGACCAATATTGACAACCGATGATTGGCGATGCCGTTACATCCCAAGCATCAGCCCATATTGGTCCAATATTGGGAGCCTTTATTGGACCGATGATCGGTCTCTTGGCTCCCAATATTGGACCGATATTGGACCGGTGAGAAATTTCTCACTGGGGCTTGTCAAAATTTGCTTTTACCAATTTTTAACAAAAAATAAAAAATATTCACAGTTTCTTATCTAAATCGGCATTTTTACATTCCAGGACAATTGTGCTTTCAATTTATAATGTGTACTCTGCTCATGTGATTTTAATTTTAATGCTAAAATAAGACCGTATTCGGCGGATGAAAAAAAGATTGAGTCAAACGTCCCAATACGGTTTTCTCTCGAATCTGTATTGGCTCAGAGCTTCACTCAATTCCTAAACGCTCCACTCAATACTTCTTTTTTTACTGGGCAGTATACCACGCCCTCAAATAGAAGAAAATAATTTTAAGTTACTATGTACATTAAACTCGATTTTAAATGCTTCAAGTGTTTCATGATTTAAAACAATGTTCTCGTTTGCTTTATAATTTTTTATTCTTGTAAATTAATGAAAATTTTTCATTTCGTTTCATGTGCATTATTTATTTATTTAAAGTAAATATTAGGGTAAGTGTGGGTATTACCGTGGGTGCGTGAGTTACCGTGGTTTCGCTATTTTTGTCAAATTTTACCATTTATATTCCAATTTGTTAATCAAAAAGATTCAGATAGTTACTTTCATATTGTATGTGTTTAATAAATAAAAAATTATTGTTATTTAACTTACATTTCTCGTTTTAAAAAATTCTAAATTTTGTAGGTGCGGAAGTTTGATAAATTATTGCTCATTCTAATGCAAAAATACAGTTTTATATAAATCGCTTTTTTCATTATTATTACTTTTAAACTTGTTAATTTTTGTATATTCGATTAATTAATGTATTTTTAAAGTCAAAACTTCGTGGTAAATTATGATTTAACGTATTTTTATTTTTATTTTATCAACACGGTAATTGGATAACGTTTTGAACTTGTGCGCCAAATACCGTGGGTCGTTATTATCATTAAAAATAATATGTAAAGTAACAAATCGTGCTTTTCAAGCTAAAGGAGAACCGCAGGAATTAAAAAATAATTTTAAAATGATTTAGACCAAATACTATTGTTATTTTAATAATAATTACTATTTTCATGAAAAATATTTAATTAAATATTATTAGGAATGTATGTACTAAATAAAGGCACTAAATAAAGTTATTAATAGATTTATAACGAATTCTGTGATTATTATTATTATCTGCTAAAATATAAGAATATTTATTGTTAAATTAATAAACCATTGTTTCAAATTTGCTTAATTTCATTCAACCGTTTGCGAATTCTACAAGTTGAAATTTTCGCGGTATAAGGCACACGGTATTCCGATCATGAAGCTTTGTGCACCACGGTAATACCAGCACTTGCATTACTTTCAAAAATATTTATTATTTAATAAAATATACGCACTTCGACATTCTAAATTTTTTATTATATCAAATAAAGTCAAAGATCAATTTAAAAAAAAATTATACAAATATCTTGTGAGGTTTGTTCACAATCTATTGACTAAGTCTGCATTAGATTTCAAACCACGGTAATACCCACATTTACCCTATGTACTTATAACTGAATTTTATTATTTATTTCATCCAAAATACTCAGAATTAATGATCCTAAAGTTCTGAACGTTCAAATGAACGAAATTTATTTATTTCTTCCTCAAATTCAATTTTTATGACAATAATTTTGAGTTACTATCAAAAAAATTAATTTTTAAAGTTTTAAAATGTAGAATCTAAGTTTTAAATTTTTATTCAAATCAATAATTTATGAAAATATTTCGTTCATTTGAACGTTCAAAACTTGTGATTCATCAGAATTACACCTGTAATATTGTGTAATATTCCTGTAATATAGCGTAATATTTGGGTAATATAACGTATTGGCGTAATACTAGCGTAATAGGGGTTTAGTCATGTATTAGCCGTAATGTGCGTAATAGGGATTACTGTGTACACCATTTTTCTTAGAAAATACCCCCTCGTATATTCCTGTGAAATGTATCCATACCCAAGCAAAAATTTTTTATTTTGAATGTGTTTTCTGTGACGCCGCTAAATATTACAGTTACGTGCAAATCACCCAAATATGTTTCAGATTAAAAAAAAATTTACAAGATAGTATAGTTGTATAAAGTTATGCCACAGAAAAAATTTTGTGACTTTCAATACATTTTTCTAATTACCTGAAACGTCTTTGGCAGTATGTAAAATGCCTAGGTATTTTGCTTATTACCTGTTTTTATACATTCAAATTTAGGCATTTTACTAACTGCCCGCGGTTTACAAACTGCCTAGTCAGTTTGCATACATATATATATATATACATATATATATATATATATATATATATATATATATATATATATATATATATATATATATATATATATATATATATACATATGTAGTAACATATATGTTACGGTTAATGTGCGAAGTTGGTGAATGTGCACATTACCCGAATTGGGCGTTAGTTGGATGGTGAATGTGAGAATAGCATACGAATTTTGTTTTTGTGTTTCTACGCACTTTAACTGGTGAATGTACACATTCACCAAATCGTTTTGGCCAAAGTGAAAAATTAGTATACCCTAAACAAATGGCAGGTATAGTCGGATAGTACCGGTGGTCGGACACTTTTATGTTTTTTGTCAAATAAATAATAATGCATTGCAATAATTACTTTTATACAACTCAGGCGTATTGTCACTTTATCTACCTGTACAGGCGCGTACTAAGTTCCCCCTTATAACACAGCAGTCAATAAAGTAACCATTATAGCCCTAGGGAGATAAAGGGTATATTATTGACCGCTCCCAGGTCAATAAAGTACCCTTTATCTCCCTAGGGCAATAATGGTTACTTTATTGACCAGCTGGGTTATATGGGAGAACTTAACATGCACTGGTACAGGTAGCATAGAGTAACCATATAAAGCAAAGTATGGAACAAGGGAGGTAACCTCGTTTTTCAATATTGTGCTCGGTACATAAACTCGGACGTACCTCCCTTGTTGCATAATGTACTATAAAGTAATATACTGGACGAATATATGAAGTATGTATTTTATGAAAATAGTGTTATTTTACAAAATAATTAAACAAGAAATATTTTATTCATTATTTTAAAAATCATACTGTCCGAATGAAGCTGCAAGTTATATAAAAAGGAATACTTTTAAATGCCGAGTGGCAGTTTTTAAAAATTCAAAATGGCGGATCCAATATTGCGGACATATATTTAAAAATGTAATGAATTCTCTTGAAACTTCACTGAGAAAAATTGCGTTAAACCGAGTGGTTGAAATAGCTAAATAGCTCGGTTAAAAAAAGTATTTAAAAATAAATAAGATATGGTTAAAAGAAACTAAGTTATACTGATTATCACAACCGAGCTGAGATGGTTAAAACACATCTGTTAAAAATAATCCTCCAAAAAATTGTCTTAACCAATCTGAAATATGCATAATGGAAATAAACTTTTGTGGTTGTTGTTACCTATCTGTTTTTTGAATATAAACTATTACTATGCGATTAATATTAACCGAGTTTCATGTAATTACGTTGAGTTGTGAGATTTTAACCGAGTAAACATATTATCTAGGCGACATATCGTCAGTCATAGTCAGTCAGTCACTTCGTTTCGTCTTTTCCGGTGAGTTGTGTTGTTACAATTCTGGTTTCTACCGACGCGATACAAATTTTTATTGATTATGTTACAGCAGCCATCAAATATAGAATTCATCTACAATAGATACATAGAAATAAAAATGAAACGGAGAATATTTAACGCATTAAACCTTACATCCTCGATGACATATTACACGATGCACGTTAAAGAGGTTAAAAGTATTTTATTCTATTTGAAAGAGATTTGTTTGATTATAAAAAAGAATTTTAATTTGCAGAAAATTTTGGTTATCTTTAAATTAGAACATAATTTTTTAATCAAATAAAAGAAAAATAAAAGAAAATAAAAGAAAATAATTTTTATCAAGGGAATATTTTATTGATCAAAAAATATTTTAATCGAGTTGGGTGGTTTAAAATGAATTAATCGGTTTTTTTATTATAACACAGCTAATTGTCTACAATATTCAAGTTCATATTATTACTGTAGCCTTTTTAGGTGGCTACAGTAACCGAGTAAGTTAACTAACGTTTACGGAGCATTAATCATAAACTGTTAGTTATAGTAACAGAGAAAGAAGCTACCGCAACCGAGTAGTCTTAACTAGTTTCTGTCGAAATTTTTAATCCTATTCGATCGGTTACTGCAAACAATTCACATTGCAAACAGTGCTATATTAGCAGCATCGCTCGGTTGTTTTTAACTAAAACTTGGTTATATTTAACCTTTTATTTTTCTCAGTGTTGTTACTCGGGGGTTTTTGGGGTCGCTGATTACGAATCTGAAGTTAGATTTCCAAAATTCAATATGGCGGATCCAATATGGCGGTCGTATTTTTAAAATTTACTTGAAATCGCTTGAAACTTGTTACTCGGGTTTTTTTTGGGTCGCTGATTATGAATCTAAGATTAGATTATCAAAATTCAAAATGGCGGATCCAATATGGCGGATATATTTTTAAAAATGTAATGGATTCGGTTAAAAGTTATTACTTAAGGGATTTTTGGGGTCGCGGATTTCAAATCTGAAGTTAGATTTCCAAAATTCAATATGGCGGATCCAATATGGTCCAATATGGTGGTCGTATTTTTAAAATTTATTTGAAATCGCTTGAAACTTGTTACTCGGGGGTTTTTGGGGTCGCTGATTATAAATCTGCGATTAGATTTTCAAAATTCAAAATGGCGGATTTAATATGGCGGACATATTTAAAAATGTAATGGATTCGCTTAAAAGTTATTACTTTAGGGATTTTTGGGGTCGCCGATTTCAAATCTGAAGTTAGATTTCCAAAATTCAATATGGCAGATCCAGTATGGCTGAAAAATTTTCTTAAATTCGATCAATTTGCACACGGAGAGACACACATTTGTAAAAATTACTAAAAATGGTTGCAATGACCAGAAATAAGGGGACTTTTATCATAATGTACTGGTGGATTCCACGTCAGTTCAACACACTTATTTTCATGACTTGTTGGGATTCGGCTGTACTTTTGTAAATTCATTACTTTTATAGTGATAAACAACTCCACCAAATATTTTATCAAAATTTTGAAAATTACCAAAAATATGTCATTTTCAAAATTTTGTCATTTTTTAAAGTGCTATAACTTTGGTTTCAAATAACCGATTTTGGATTTTAAAAAAAGGATTTCTTTGGTTTTAAGTATATTTTAAGTTAACATTAATATAAAAAAAAATTTAAAAAAATTTTTTTTTTGAAATTTTAAAAAATTAAAAATCCGTTTTTGAAAAAAAATCACCTTCGATTTTTTTCAAAATTTTACTAAATGTTAGAGCAAATGTGCTTTACATGTCCTGTAAGTTTCATTTTGTGATCTCAAAGGGATTCGGAGTAAAAAAATAAAACGTAACCACAAATTACGAACATATGGAGCGAAATTCCTCAACTGCCCAGGTAAAACAATGAATTTTCTCTAAACTTTGCTAAAATGTTACTATTATTAGTAGAAGTGTAAATATTAATTTTTTTTGAATTTGATAAAATATTTTTTGAGTTATGGAGTTTCAAAATTTTGATTTTTTTAAAAATATCTTTTTTCCATTTAATATATTATTGATAAGTAAAATTAATCAAATTTAAAGTATCAATAGTGATTTTTAAAGGGGTTTTCTCGGACTATAAGCTGGTGATGAAAAAAAGTTGTTTTCTGTCAATTTGACCTTGAAATTCAAGGTTAAATTCTTAATTTCAATATACAGTAGAACCTGGTTAATACGATCCCGTTTAATACGATTTTCCGCTTAATACGCTCATTTATGGTGGTCCCTGCAATTAAAGACATACATTTTATATCCCACCTTATACGTTTTCCCGCATAGGACGCATTCTTAATGCGGTCCCTACAGAATCGTGTTAACCAAGTTCTACTGTATCTCAAAATCTGTGTTTTTCATTTTTTTGTAACCTATCCCAATCGAAAGCTTACCTTTTTTCATATGAGCCATGTAAAAATCAGAGTGGGACCATGGAACTTTTTGAAGAAATTAATTATAAATCATCATTTTCTATGTAAAATAATAATAAATTATTATTTTCCTCAAAAATTCTCATGGTCCCACTCTGATTTTTACATGGCTCATAGAAAAAAGGTCACCAGCTTATACCTCGTGAAAACCCCTTTAAAAATCACTATTCATACTTTAAATTTGATTAATTTTACTTATCAATAATATATTAAATCGAAAAAAGATATTTTCAAAAAAATCAAAATTTTGAAACTCCATAACTCAAAAAAAAAATTATCAAATTCAAAAAAAATTAATATTTACACTTCTACTAATAATAGCAACATTTTAGCAAAGTTTAGAGAAAATTCATTGTTTTACCTGGGCAGTTGAGGAATTTTGCCCTATATGTTCGTAATTTGTGGTTACGTTTTATTTTTTTACTCCGAATCCCTTTGAAATCCTAAGATGAAACTTACAGGACATGTAAAGCACATTTGCCCTAACATTTAGTAAAATTTTGAAAAAAATCGAAGATGATTTTTTTTTAAAAAAAAAATTTTTGAATTTATTTTTCTTATATTAATTTTAACTTAAAATATACTTAAAACTAAAGAAATCCTTTTTTTAAAATCCAAAATCGGTTAATTAGAACTAAAGTTATAGCACTTTAAAAAAGAAGACAAAAATTTTGAAAATGTCATATTTTTGGTAATTTTCAAAATTTTTAAAAAATATTTGGTGGAGTTGTTTATCACTATAAAAGTAATAAATTTACAAAATTACAGCCAAATCCTAACAAGTCATGAAAATAAGTGTGTTGAACTGACGTGGAATCCACCACTACAGAAATAGATAAATTTACAAAAGAAATAGATAAATTTGCTACATTGAAATAGCAAGTTTTAATATTTTGTGTAAGAGTTGTAAATGTAGCGAAAATTGATTATAGTTTTATTTAATTTCATTAGACAAAATCAAGGTGGTCTTGAAACATTTTAAATACTTTTGACACATGCCCTTTCCAATTTTTGCATAAAACCTTTTAACACCACCTACAGAATTGATTTTAACTAAAATCAAAATCGCGTATTGGGGAGCGTTTATAAATGTTGTCACGTTTTTGGGGGTAGGGGCGGTCTCTACTAAACGTGACACAATGTATTTTTACATGTGAAATTGCATGAAATTGCATGACAGGGGGGAGGGAGGTCTAAAATCCCGAAAAATTGCATGACATCATTTACGAACGGAGCCTTGGGCCGATTTTTTTAAACTTCCTTTAAGATTTATGGAGGGGAAGAATAATATAAAAACTCTTTTCTTTCGGAAAGTACTTAACCGATTTGAATGGAATTTAAATATGTTACAAATATAGATAAGACAATTTAAAAAAAAATTTTCTAAATTTTTTTACAAAATAAATTTTAAAGAAATTAATTTTAAAATATAAAAAAAAAATTTTTGATTTTTTTTAAAGATACACTTTTAATTTAAAAAAAATACCTTACAGTTTATTTTTTAAAATATATATTTTCCAGATTTTTGACAAATATATTTTTTTTAAAAAATGATTCTTTTGAAAAAAAACCAAAAATTCATTTTTTTCTGAAACTACTTAACCGAATTAAATAAAATTTATATATGTTGTAAACATAAATAAGACAATAAATAGTGTAAGTCCTATAAATAAGACAATTTTGAAAAAATATTTCCAAATTATAAAAAAAAATTCCAAAAAAATTAATTTCAAAATTTTCAAATTTTTTTTTGAATTTGTATTAAAGTTACACCTCCAATTTCTCTTTTTAAAATTTTTTTTTGAAGTTTTTTCTTTAATATATACTTTTTGCAGATTCTTGAAATATGTTGTTTTTTCAAAAAACAAAAAAAAACTTTAAAAACTTTTTTAAAAAAACCAAGAAAACCTCATTCTATCGTAAACTACTTAACTGATTTAAATGAAATTTAAATAAATTTCGCACTATTCGTAGACTTTAAAAATGCTTTCCCTTCGGTTAAACATAATATCATATGGAAGAAATTATTTAATTTAGGGCTAAGTACAAAAATAATAAGAATTCTTAAAAAAGTCTACAATAAAGCTTCAGGTAATGTTAGACAAGGTTCCAAAACTACGGAAACATTTGAGATTACAGAAGGCATCCTCCAAGGCGAAGTTCTGAGCCCAATATTGTTTTCACTGTTTTTGGAAGATATAGAAGAATTTTTCCGCGGCAAAGGAATTGAAGGCATAATTATTGACCATTTAACAGAAGTAGTGTTGCTAGTGTACGCAGACGATATAGTCTTTTTAACTAACTCTAAAATAAAATTACAAAAGATCTTATAAGTACTTAGCGAATACTGCCATTTAAAAAATTAAAACCTTTTCTTTATAACAATGAGGTGATCGAAATAACTAATAATTATACGTATTTACGTACCTCATTCTCGTCCTCTGCAGTTTTTTAAAACGCTGCAGAAACGATAAGCAGTAAGTCATTAAAAGCTCTAAACTGACGGTGTCTGTTACACAGTGCAACATTTTTGAGGTCATCGAATGTGCACTAAGTTTTGACTTCAGTTTCTGAAAGTACTTATCAAAACTAGCAAAAACCTATTTCAGTTTTGCTAGATTAGCTCGGATTTGAATTTTTTTTGAATTTTCACATTTTTCAGTTTTCTGATACAGGCGAATGGGAACATTGGCTATTAAAAGTTTATTAAAAAAATTCGCAATGGTCACAATTTGAAAAGCAATAATCCCTCTTTAATGACAGAGAAAGAAAAAAAATTTGGTCGAAAATTGTTCCAGTTACGAATTTTTTTTTTGGCTTTTTTACATTTTTTGGTTTTATGAAAAGGGCGGGTGAGAAAGCTGGCTATTAAAAGATTATTAAAAAAAATTTCGCAGTGGTCACCATTTGAAGAGCAATAATTCCTCTTTAATTTCTGACATTGAAAAAAAAATTTGGTCGAAAATTATTTGAGTTATGAATTTTTTTTTGTAATTTTTCAAATTTTTCGGTTTTTCTTATACGAGAGGGTGGGAACGCTATCTATTAAAATTTATTACACAAAATTCCCAATTGTGATAATTTGAAAAGCAATAATCGCTCTTTAAATTATGATAAAGAAAAAAAAATTTCGTCAAAAATTGTTCGAGTTATGAATTTTCTTTTGACTTTTTCACATTTTTCGGTTTTTTGATAAAGCGGGTGGAAACGCTGGCTATTAGAAGATTATAAAAAAAATTCGCAATGGTCACCATTTAAAGAGCAGTAATTCCAACCTAATTTTTGACATTGAAAAAAAATTTGGTCGAAAATTGTTTGAGTTATGAATTTTTTTCGTACTTTTTCAAATTTTGCTTCCTCATAAAGGAAGCTTTGTATTAGCAAAATTTTGGATTGGCATTTTTTGACATATTTATAAATTTTTTTTTATTATGCCTAATACTTTAGTACTTTATATATGCACAGGAACTTCCCGTATAAATGTTCTAAATAAATAAAAAAAAATTTCGACGTATTTTGACCTCCGAAGTCCAAAAAACGGATTTTAAAAATTTGTCCCGATGTGTGTGTGTGTGTGTACTAACATTACATTTGACTCAATATCTCAGAACGAGAAAGAGCTAAAGGCCTCAATTTTTTTTTAAATTGTAGGTCTCCCCGGGGACATAAAATGAGAGTATTTTCAGCCCGATTCATGAAATTTAACTATTTTTTTTTTGCATTTTTCATTTTGTAAAAAAACGTTTTTTGGACATAACTTAAAAAAATGTTAGGACACTTATAAATCTTTTTCTTTAGTTTTGTAGAGTTTCTTCACACGCATCTTTTAAGCCCTAATTGAAAATTTTTCGTCCATATTAAACTTTTAAAAATCTAAAATTTTTGAAAAATAAGACTTTTTTAAAAATTTTGTTAAAAAATGTAGAAGTTTAGTTTTTTTTGTATTTAGTTTCGTAGAGTTTTTTCAGATGCATCTTTTGAGCCCCAATTGAACATTTTTTGTCCATATTAACCGGAGATATTAAACTTTTAAAAATCTAAAATTTTGAAAAATAAGACTTTTATAAAAATTTTTTTAAATTATGTAAAAGTAACTTCAAAAAATTATTACCAACTTGAAGAGCATTAAAAAACGCTTCGATTGACCTATTTTTGAACCTGATTCGGACAGAAATTATGAAATTATTGGTATTTGAAAAATCAAAAACTGGGGAAAATATAATTTTTTCAACATTCTTGTTTATTAACTTATGTGTAATTATTAAACTATTATTACCATCTTATAGAATATATAAAAACACATTTTTTAGACCAATATTTAATTATTTTTAACCCTTTTATAAAAAGTAATTCTTATATTTCAATTATTATTATTTCTATGAGGAAGCAAAGTGTTCATGAAATGAACCCCAAAATTATAAAAATGTACAACTTGGCAGCGGTTTTTTTTGTTTTTGATCTGGGCGGGTGGGAACGCTGGTTATTAAATTTTTCTTTTTTAAAAACGCAATGGTCACATTTTGGAGAGCAATACTTCTTCTTTAATTTCTGACCAAGAAAACAAAATTTGGTCAAAAATTGTTCTACTTATTAATTTTTTTTTTTACTTTTTCACATTTTCCAATTTTTTGATCAGGCGGGTGGGAACGCAGGCTATTAAAAATTTATAAAAAAATTTCGAATGATCACAATTTGAAGAGCATTAATCCGTCTTTAATTTCTGCCCAAGAAAAAAAATGTAGTAAAAAATTGTTCAAGTTATGCATTTTTTTACTTTTTTTTAATTTTCGGTTTTCTGATATCGGAAGTGAATATCACTGAATATTAAAAATTTATAAAAAGAATTCGTAATGGGCACAATTTAAAGAGCAATAATCCCTATTTCATTTCTGCCCAAGATAAAATATTTGATTCGAAATATTTGGTTTCGAAAAAAGTAAAAAAAAAATCAAAACCCTCGGTTGCACAGGACAGTGGGTATACAAATGTACAGAAATAAATAAATAACACGAATAAGTTTCTACCAATTTCTTTTGTTTTATCAGAAATTAAAAAAGGATTATTGCATTCTAAAATTTTACCGTTTTGAATTTTTTTAATTCATTTTTAATAGCCAGCATTCCCACCCGCCCATATAAAAAACCGAAAAATGTGAAAAAGTAAAAAAAAACCATAATTAGAATAATATTTGACCAAATTTTTTTTCTTTGACATAAATTAAAGAGGAATTATTGCTCTGCAGAATGTGACCATTGCGTTTTTAAAAAAGAAAAATTTAATAACCAGCGTTCTCACCCGCCCAGATCAAAAACAAAAAAAATTTGAAAAAGTACGAAAAAATTCATAACTCGAACAATTTTTGACCACATTTTTTTTTTAATGGCAGAAACTAGGGAGGAATTACTGTTCTTCAAATGGTGACCATTGCAAATATTTTTTATAAACTTTTAATAGCCAGCGTTTCCACCTGCTTTATCAAAAAACCAAAAAATGTGAAAAAGTAAAAAAAAATTCATAACTCGAAACGATTTTTGACCAAATTTTTTTTCAAAGTCAGAAATTAAAGAGGAATTATTGCTCTCCAAATGATGACCACTGCGAATTTTTTTTTATAATCTTTTAATAGTCAGCTTTCTCACCCACCCGTTTCATAAAACCAAAAAATGTAAACAAGCCAAAAAAAATTCGTAACTGGAACAATTTTCGACCAAATTTTTTCTCTTTCTCTCTAATTAAAGAGGGATTATTGCTTTTCAAATTTTGACCATTGCGAATTTTTTAATAAACTTTTTATAGCCAGTGTTCCCATCAGCCCGTATCAGAAAACTGAAAAATGTGAAAATTCAAAAAAAAATTCAAAGTCGATAAAATTTAAATCCGAGCTAATCTAGCAAAACTGAATTAGGTTTTTGCTAGTTTCGATAAGTACTTTTAGAAACTGAAGTCAAAACTTAGTGCACATTTTATATGTTGCACTGTGTAATTAAAAGTACTAAAACCGACTCATGAGACACAATAGGAAAATTAAAAGATAGCCTTGCAATGAGTTCCCTCCTTCATAATGCTCATATTTGGGGTCTTTTATATACTCAAAAACTAGAAAAAATACAACTCACTTTTTATAAAAAAAATTGCACGGAATCCCACTCTGTACCCCGGGATGTGAGATAAGAATCGAGACAAGTATAAGTCCATTAGCTAAAACAATTTTTAAACTAGTATTAAATTGGCTAATTAAACTTCTTGAAATGTCAGATGAAAGATACCCTAAAAAATGTTTTAAAAAACTATTAACGTTAGCCTCAGAAAATAGTAATAAAATATAATTGGGTCAACCAAATTAAAAAATTATTCTCCGACTCTGATTCTATGCATCTATGGAATGAATTATCTGCAGATTCATTTCGCAATACGTGAACAAATTTTAAAAAGATATGAACAACACTTGTATAACTTGGACTTGGCTCTCCTTGCCTCATGTTACTCACTACTATCTGTTCAAAAAGTATAGTCAGTTGACTTTGAAGGCTTATAACTTGAGTAAAAAAAATCTACGTTAATTCTACGTTAATGTAGAAAATTAAAAACTAATAAAAATTTTTTTCTTAAGGCCTATTTTTCAATAAGGCCTACTTTGGTAACATGTAACTCGTTTAATAAGAGTCCTATGAAGTTCCTGATTTTTTTCTATGTTCGTTAACAAATAAACGTTATTATAATAACTTTTTGAGATTATTAAACAAAACCGCAGTTGTGTTATCTTTGTTGGAAATTAAGGTACGAAGATGAGACAAAGCACACGTTATGAAAAATACGACACTGCTTACGATTCACCAAAGAAATTTTGTGAAAAAAATTATTTTAAGAAATTATTTGCAAAAGTATTTACAGTTTTTTGCTTTATTGCACCATTAACAGTCAGGTGCATACTACTGTAAGTCTTTTTGTCCGAGACTCCAAGTTTAGCACTACTACTTTTTTTTGGTTATTTTTTTTCTGTGGTTGAAACTGATTTATAACTTTACAGATCTGGTTTCTAAGGATGTACAGAGGTGTAAACACCCAAAATATTTTTCCTGACTTAAGAAATTCAAAATTGTATGTAGGTTTGGGTAGAAGTGACGGGCGATTATCAATTCGCTCCCGTGAGGGGAACCCAGTGGGCACAGGGACGTCTAAAAGACGTCTTAAAGACGTCCCTTCTTGTCCGCGGACGATTCGGGGACAATGATGGCAATGTCTCTGAGTCATCAAAAAGACAGCTAAAAGACGTCTAAAAGACGTTCTATGTCTGGTCCAAAAGACGTCCAAAAGACTTCTAAAAGACATAAAAAAGGACGTCTAAAGTACGTCTAAAAGACGTCTTTTGGACGTCTAAAAGACATAAAAGGGACGTCTAAAAGACGTCTTTAAGACGTCTTTTGGACGTCCTTTTTACATTCCTTCAGATCTTAAATAAACATTTCTTTTATAACATTTTCTAATTTGAAATTCAGTAATATTGTATTAAATTTATTTTAAGTTTAATTTTATTTTTTCTAAAATGTGGAGAAATAATGAAAAAATTCCTACGAAGCTGGGATCGAACTCGGATACCTTGGGCTTGAAACACTGCGCCTTAAGCACCTCAGCCGTTCAAGACAGATATGAACCTCTACAAAGTTAACGATCTCACTTGTCAATGAAATGAATTTAACTTAGAAAAATTCCAATGAATTTCACATTCAAAAATTTCTAAGTCCAAGTTGCACTTAGAAAATAATATTTTCTATTTATGAAAATTTTTCTATTTTCAAATGTTGAATGAAAAAGACGTCTTTTAGACACCTTAAAGACATCTAATGGCCAAGACATAGAACATGAATAGGACGTCTTTAAGACGTCTTAAAGACGTCTTTTTGTACAAGTCCAAAAGACGTCCGCAAAAAGACATCCTTAGGACGTCTTTTGAACAAGGGTGCCCACTGGGAAGGGGCCTTTCCCCACCATGCGGCCTTGTACCTGACTTCGGGGTTTGGAGCGAACGTAGCACAGCGGGGCGCCTGGTCCCTTAATCCCTCATTAAGCCATCCTTCCTTAATGACATTCTTTAAAAAATATAAATTTCTCAAATATAAAAATTTTTCAGTTTTTTTATTGAATTCAGATTCCTTATTTTATTACGAATTCATACATATGTTGTTTGCCTTAAAAATGTTAGTACTTAAAAAGTTAACTCTATAAAAAAACATGCAGGTTAATCCGGCTTTGATATATCATTAAAAATGTGAAGCCGTGTTTCGACCGATTGGTGCATTGAAATTCAACTGTGACGACTCGATTGTGGCTTCGCGCGGCAGCGAATCAAAGAGAAAACAGGAACGAATTCATGCGGGGGAACGATGAACTTTTGAGTTTCTTTATATTACTCGTGAAACATCATTATTTATTATTCTCCAGCAAAAATTTGTCCCTGTTTTCTCTTTTTCGCTGCCGCGCGAAGCCAGAATCGAGTCGTCATAGTTAAATTTCAATGCAGCAATCGGTCGAAACACTGCTTCACATTTTTAATGATATATCGAAAACGGATGAACCTTTTTTAATTTTCGAAGGCTTATTTTTAAGCTGAAATTCTAACGAAGATTTCTGTGTTTTTAGAAAAATTTTATCTAAATTTTTCTAGATTTTTGAAAAAGTTAAAGTCAAGAGACAAAAATGAGAAAATTTGATAATTTTTTTTATTTCTTTCTCACTCTACAACTCAAAAAATAATTAACGAAATGACTTCAAAGACGGCTTATTTTACGCAGAATTTAATCAGCTTTCTAACCGTATGTAAGTTTTTTTTGTACCACCTTTTATTTCCGAGATATGATTGAAAAAGTAGTGGCATGTTTTTTCATAGAGTCGAATGTAATCGTCCTGATACTTTTGGACGGTAGTGTATAGCCAGAGAAAATATATATTTGCTTATATTTATAGTTAATTTGACTTTCAAGCAAATATATATTTTCTCTGGCTATACACTACCGTCCAAAAGTATCAGGACGATTACATTCGACTCTATGAAAAAACATGCCACTACTTTTTCAATCATATCTCGGAAATAAAAGGTGGTACAAAAAAAACTTACATACGGTTAGAAAGCTGATTAAATTCTGCGTAAAATAAGCCGTCTTTGAAGTCATTTCGTTAATTATTTTTTGAGTTGTAGAGTGAGAAAGAAATAAAAAAAATTATCAAATTTTCTCATTTTTGTCTCTTGACTTTAACTTTTTCAAAAATCTAGAAAAATTTAGATAAAATTTTTCTAAAAACACAGAAATCTTCGTTAGAATTTCAGCTTAAAAATAAGCCTTCGAAAATTAAAAAAGGTTCATCCGTTTTCGATATATCATTAAAAATGTGAAGCAGTGTTTCGACCGATTGCTGCATTGAAATTTAACTATGACGACTCGATTCTGGCTTCGCGCGGCAGCGAAAAAGAGAAAACAGGGACAAATTTTTGCTGGAGAATAATAAATAATGATGTTTCACGAGTAATATAAAGAAACTCAAAAGTTCATCGTTCCCCCGCATGAATTCGTTCCTGTTTTCTCTTTCATTCGCTGCCGCGCGAAGCCACAATCGAGTCGTCACAGTTGAATTTCAATGCACCAATCGGTCGAAACACGGCTTCACATTTCTAATGATATATCAAAGCCGGATTAACCTGCATGTTTTTTTATAGAGTTAACTTTTTAAGTACTAACATTTTTAAGGCAAACAACATATGTATGAATTCGTAATAAAATAAGGAATCTGAATTCAATAAAAAAACTGAAAAATTTTTATATTTGAGAAATTTATATTTTTTAAAGAATGTCATTAAGGAAGGATGGCTTAATGAGGGATTAAGGGACCAGGCGCCCCGCTGTGCTACGTTCGCTCCAAACCCCGAAGTCAGGTACAAGGCCGCATGGTGGGGAAAGGCCCCTTCCCCTCACGGGAGCTAATTGATAATCGCCCCCGCTAAACGCAAGAAATTCATCGGGAAATCCGGTGAAACTGCTACCTGAAAAAGGCATGAATTGAAGTCTCGGGGAAAAGCCTTGTTTTTTTTTCTCCGTGTATGAGAAATGGTTTATGATGGTGTGCACCTTACCGCTAATTGTGCAATAAAGCAAGAACTGAAAATAGTTTTGCAAATAACTTCTTGAAATAATTTTTTTTTCCAAACTTTCGTTGATAAATCGTAATAAGTGTCGTATTCTCCGTAACGTGTGCTTTGTCTCATCTTCGTACCTTAATTTCCAACAATGATAACATGACCACTATTTCGTTTAAAAATCTCAAATAGTTATTATAATAATTGTTAATAGTTTAGATATTATTGTTCAGAACGGTTCAAGAAGTCTAGAAATAATTTATGAACCCGATATGATTCTTATTAAACGTTCTACAAGGTCTGAAAGTAGACCCTGTGAAAATGACCATGGTTGCCACAAAATCTCGATTTCAAAATTCCAGGCTTTTTCCAGGTTTTCCAAGTTAAAAATATTAAAAATTCCAGGTTAAAATTTAGGAATTATTTGTGATGAAAAAACAAGTATTTTATAAAACTGCATTTTTATGTTTATTTTTCTGAAAGTGATACTTTTGATATTCGATTTTTCAATATATTTTTTTAAAATTATATGGTTTTTTCTAGTAAAACTACTTTATTTCATACTCAATAGTAAGAATTTCAGTTGCGCAAAATTAATTTGAAAATATTAAAGTCTTTTTTCTTTGAATTTTACTCGGGCCAATATGTAAAATTTGAATATTTATAAAAGCAATAATCAAAAATAAAAGCAATCAGACCATTAACTTTATTCTAATGTGCATTCACATTTTTTTAGAATATTTTTAATGTATAAAAACATTATTAATCATCGTGAAGTAATTTTAACTTAAACGGAAGACAAAATTTAAACATTTTTATCACATATAAAACGGAGGTAAAAAAATTTTTAAAATGCAAATAATGATATAAAAAACATTGTATTTTCTGGCACTATTTTTAAAAAATTTCTAAGAGTTTGAAAAAAACCATAAAAATTTAGTTTTCTTATAGAACTCCTATTGGAGACATGCTTTAAAAAGACTTTAAAGATGAAATTATTTTAGCCATTGTATAAATTTAGTTAAATAAAATTGTTTAATTTTTTTAATGATAAGTAAGTGCTAAATTTTTTCTATGAAAACGGTTGATAATATTATCAGAGAGTAGATTTTATAAAATTAATCAAGATATCAAAAATGTCACTTTCAGAAGAATCAGCCATAATTAGCACATTGAAGTCATGTCTAAATTAAATAATTTTCATCTTCAAACTTTGTTCAAAATCTTGAACAAAAAGCAACTGGTAACAAAAAATTTTGACAATCGTAATACTAATAAAGATATAAAATCCTATTTTTCACAGTTTTAGTCAATAATTAAAAAGAAAAATTAAATTGATTTAATTTAGTCAATAATTAAAAAAAAATTAAATTAATTTAAAAAGAAGATAACATGGAAAAGGAAAATTGCATGTTAAAATTTTTAAAGAAAAATAACATGTTGAATGAAATTTTTCTTAATATCTTTCATTAACCCAAAAAAATTCCAGAAATTCGTTCAAATTCCATGCTATTTTCAGGTTTTCCATACTCTTTTTTAATTTCCATGCTATTTCCAGGTTTTCCAGGTTGTGTGACAACCATGAAATGATGCCAAAAAACATGTACTTTTCTGTTTTAAAAATTAATAACTCCTGAAATAATTTTTTAAAATTTATTTTATTTTCTTCAGTAACGTAGAAGTGTTGCAGCTACTGATTTCAAATTATTTCAATATTATGCGATTTTTTTTACTCAAGATATAAGTGGTCAAAGCCAACTGACTTTACATTTTACACCGATAGTAAATGTGTATCGCTACTTACCGATCTGTGAAGGAAGGCAACAATATCTAAAAATTAAAATAAATAATAAAATCAGAAGTTTGTTTGCACAACTAAGATTTTTAAACGATAATGCTCCTAGAATAATATTTAAAAAAATGAGGCACGATTTAAGAAACTCCGGAACTTGTCAATGTTTTAACATATATACGGTAGAAACGCTTCGTCACATTCTTACAGACTGCCCGGCATACGCTACTGAGTGGAAAAAATGGGGTTGGGACAAGTCACACTCAGAAAGACTCCCCCGGACAAGTCCTCCCAGGACAAGTCTCCACAGAGACATAACTCCCCATGGGACAAGTCTTCCCATGGACAGCTCCTCCAAGGGACATCTTTCCCCAAATGTAAATATTAAATGTAAATAATGCAATGGGTAGACAAGTTTCCCCGGGAAATCTCTCCCCAGTGAAAAATTCTTTATTAAAACAGTGCCAAATTCAGGACAAGTCTCCCCAGGACAAGTCTCCCCAGTAAAAAAAAATAATTTATTAAAACCGTGTCAAATTCAGGACAAGTCTCCCCGGGACACTCTCCCTAGTAAAAATTATTTTTTAAGGGGAAAGTCTACTGTGACAAGGGAAAGAATAGGCCGATTTTTGCAGAATTTTTTTCTAACAAAATACTACTTCGTCATTAAATTAAATTAAACCGTCCTATATTATAAGGTAAAAGCACCAGTACTTGGACACTTTTAAGATAGAAGCAAATTTAGCAACGATTTTTACAAAGATAGTATAGTTTTACTTGCCAAACTTTTTATATTTCGTTTGTATTATGATTAAAGAATTAAAATTAAAAAAAATTAGTCTAAATTTTTACTTTAGTTAAATATAAATCTAGAAAATAACTAATTGCTTCTTTACCGTAATAGTTGGACATGCCTTTTTAGAGGGTCCAGTCGGTCCAGTAGTTGGACACGATATGGGACCAATAGTTGGACATTTATAAGAAAATACGCATGATATTTATTTGCATATAATGTTTGCATTTGTATATTATTAGTTAATATTGTCAACTATTAAATTAGTTAGTAACTTTATGTCAATTAATTAATTATTTAATTAGATTAAATACTGTTAAGTTGTTGTCCAACTACTGGTGCTGCTGGTTTTTGAGGTTATAAAGCAGAAGGTAAATTTGGACACTCATTTTGAGTAGCTCGAGACATATAATTTTTTTTTGATAAATTTTGTGCTTAGAAATTAAAAAATTGAATTTTAACCAACAGAGATCCAAAAGCTAACATTAAAAAACGGCATATATTATTTTTTCATTTACATTGAAAGCAGTTTTAATTCTTTTTGTTACTGTCCATCTATTGGTTCCATTTTTTGCAATGTCCACGTACTGGTGCTTTTACCTTCTATTCAAGTATTTGTAAAAAAAATTTTAATTCTTTAATTTTAATTCTTTTTTAGGTGCACTAACCTATTAACGCCTGAAACCTCAGAAATTTTGCGTTTAATTAAAGATTTAAATTTAAATACTAAAAATGCTTCATGCAAGTAACTGAAATGTTTTTTTATGTTTTCAGGGTCGCTCAAAATAATGATTAATTATTAGAATAAATAATTATTTCTTACTGAAAACATTTTTTCACACGAATACATGTGTCACAATTTGGTACAAACTTATTGAACTTTCAAAATATACAAAAGCGAAAATAAAAAAATAAAATGGCGGCTCCAAAATAGCGCTAATTTAAGGAAAAAATTATTCAATTTTTTTATGGTGCACCGATATTTACCATGGCTATAAAATCTAACAGAACTTAGTGTTTATATGTGTTTGAGGTCGCTTATGATGAATATAATCGTATTTTCAAAATTAAAAATGGCGGATCAAATATGGCCGACAAAATTTTTTGAAATTTACTTGATTGGCTTAAATTTTGTTACTCAGGAGTTTTTGAGGTCGCAGATTATGAATCTGCTATCGGATTTTTAAAATTCAAAATGGCGGATCCAATATCATGGACAATCATTATTTAAATTTACTAGATTCGATTGATACTTATTTCAAAGGGTTTTTGAGGTCGCTGATTATGAATCTGCAATTGTATTTTTAAAATACAAAATGGCAGATCCAATATGACGGACAAAAATTATTTTAATTTACTAGATGCGCTTGAAGATTTCCTATCTCAACTTTTTGCCAAATTGTGACACTTGTATACGTGTGAAACAAATGTTTTCAGTAAGAAATAATTATTTAAAATAATTTTTTAATTTTTTTTGCAATTTGATGCACAAAATTCTCCATCATCTCTCCATATTTTATTGGTTTAGATCACCAAGACGTGAGATTTCATGTACACGGTTAGTGCACCTAAAAAAGGACAAAATTGCGCTTGAAGGAGTGCCACCACGGCAATTTTGAATATTGAGACTTAAAAATTTGTTTACAAATACTTGAATATATAATATAGGACAATTTAATTTAATGTCAAAGTCGTATTTTGTTAGAAAAAAATACGCAAAAATCGGCCTATTCTTTCCCTTGTCACAGTAGACTTCCCCCTTAATAAATAATTTTTACTGGGGAGAGATGTCCCGTGGAGACTTGTCCAGAATTTGTCACTGTTTTAATAAACAATTTTTTTCTTGGGGAGAGATGTCCCGAGGAGACTTGTCCTGAATTTGTCACTGTCTTAATAAACAAGTGACTGCAATAAACCTTCAAAATTTCAGGACAATCCATCAAAATTTGTCTGAGATAATTTGTACACAATTTTTTGTGACATACACACACATACAGATGTATGTGTGTGTATGTGGACATTTGTCATGTGTGACTATGTGTGGAAATTTGCTCAGAATTGAATATACATATGTTCTATAGATGAAAATGAGTCCATATAACCTTCTTTTAAAAAATTGAAAATCGTCACGAATGCAAAGCTTCCTCCCCTACTTAAAAAATAATGACAAAACATCAGAAAACTAATCAGAATTTCTGGTGTTTTTGAGCAGTTTTTCTTACAATTGCAGCTCAAAAACATGAAAAAGAAATAGAACCCTTCAAAATACTGCCAAGAATCATGAAAACTTTTATGACTGCCACCGAATTTTTTATAGCATAGGAAAAAATCTTTTTTGGGGAAGTATTTTGTTCCTTTATGTAAAAAGGTCGTCACGCCTTTTATAACTTTGGTAGAAAATCGAAAAACCATTATACATTTTTTAATGTTTAAAATCATTTTTGTTTATTTCAACATTGTATTTAATGTTTATAAACTCAGATTATTTTGAAGACTGTTTTACGTATACCTTATACTCTCTTGGCTTAAAATTCAAAAATGATATCAGTTTTTACATATCAGTTATAGTTCACGAGATAACTTATAATTTCTTCAAAATGAAGGTTTTGAGAATAAATTTTAGATATTTGGAAACATCAAATATCACAGATTCTAAATTTTTAAATTATAAACTTCCATTAGTTAAATTGATCAAGTTTCAAGTAATAAAATTTTTGTTTAAACAATCATAAACCTTCAGAAGAATGCCTTTTTTTGCCCACTCGACTCAACTTAGTCACAATGACCAATTCGCTACGCACCTTTCTTTAACAATAGATTTCTGAGTCTTTTGTGATGATTTTAAAACAAGAATTTTATAACTTAAAACTTTTGCATTTTAACTAATGCAACTTTGTAACATAAAAATTTTGAATCTATGGTATTTTACGATTCCAAATATGTAAAATTTATTTTAAAAATCATTTTTTTAATTGAGGGGCTCAAAGTAAAAGTGGTATAAAATAACAGTGCAAGCAAAAGTGAGTCAAGTTTTCGTAAGCGCGGAAGAACGAAACAAATGTTACGCTACGAGGAAAAACGAATTACTTTTGGCTGCGAGCAAAAGCGGGATAAGATTTTACTGCGCGCAAGAAAGGGATACAGATATATTCCGTTTTTGCCCGCACTCATTTTAAGATTCATTTTTGCCCGTTTCACTCTTCCCATATATTTTATATTATTACCACTTTAATACTTATAATGATATTATTTCAAAATTAATTAACAAATTCAATTTTTTAAAATTTTAATTTAAGAATAATATAATTATTTCAAGTTTTAGGTATTTAAATTTAGATTCAATTACTTTACAATCAGACAAGAAGATTCAATTACTTTAAATTTTAAACAAATTAAAATTAATTTTTTTTAAATAAATATATTGTATAATAAATAAAAAAATTCAATTCTTTCAAATTTTAATAAGTCTAAAATTTATGTGCCTGAAGTTGCCATCGATGCTCAGCATTGAAAATTTTTTTCAGCAGACCATCAATTTTTTTGCATTTTCTTACTCAAGTAGGTACCCAATAAATACCTAATAAGTTTCGTCCTATTATCGATAGGGGAAAGTTGTTAAATCAACCCCTAAATTTAAAAAAATAAAAAAAAATAGGAAAAAAATTGTTACCCAGGAGGAAAAGTCGGACGAATGTCGGATTATACAACCGCCTGGGATCCGCGCCCGTACGGACCGCCAGCACCGATGGTCTGTACCGATTCGGATCCTAAAATGCAACCGGCGCGGAACAGATTAGGCTCCGACTTTTGGATCCGCCTTTCTACTTTCGTCAGTACTGGCGCGGTACTGGATTTGTTCCGCCTGCAGATTTCATTCTTCTACGCGCGTCGGAAGAATGACGGATGTTAGGTCTGTACTGGCTCGGTGTTGGGGCGGATCTGACTGCGGATCTCGTCATTTATTGTTATAGTTTACATTATCAGTATAATCATAAATTTATTTTATTATTATAATTAATTATTACAATAACTAATTGCATTTATTATAATATTATTATTAGTTAACCAATAAATAAATTAATAGTATTCATGCAAAGGAAGAATATAAGAAACTTAATTTTTTCATTATATTTATAAAAATCCAACTTTATTAATGTGCAATTAAATAAATAATTTTTAATAAATAATATATTAATTTGAAAGAAGTAAAATATATTTAACTTGAAAGAAAATGTGATCAATATATTATAATGCCTACAATAAATAACATATTAAATACAATATATAAAAAAGAGATTATTATTAATTAATTTATTATTAATTAATTAATAATCTCTTTTTAATTTAAACAATATATTAAGTAATTATTTATTGACACTTTTCTGCAAATTAAATAATTAAAAAAATGTGTTGTGCATTAAAATTTTATTCAATTTAATACTATTACTTATATGTTATAAATTGTTTTGCAGTGAAGTTATGTTCATATTATTCGATATATTATGTAATAAAATATTAAAAAACATAATAATAAAAATATAACATTTTTTTAAAACGAAATATTGAAATATTCATAAATACACATTCAGTAAAGTATTGAAAATATACCGGTATTACATCAGTTCGTAATTCCAAATTGCCTATTGCCGCGTAGTAATTTTACAATTTTTATTTCAGCTAGTGAGACTTGAAAGCATTTAAGGTTTGAGAGTTCCATGCGAGCGTAGCATAGTAGTTAGCGTGCGAGATTTCGGTGCGTAAATATTCGGTTAGGCGTAGGTTCGTACCCCCAAGCGTTAGGATTTTTCAAATGTGTATGTAATAAAAAATTGCGTTTAAGTGTATAAAGAAATAAAAAAATGTGTGAAGTGAACTGTCAATGAATTGTCATCCGTATTTATCTTTTGCAATTAATTATTATTTTTTTATTGATATTTGTTGAAATTATCATTTGGATCCGACCCGGTTGTCAGTCGGTAGAATGCCAGCATTGCCAGCGCACATCTGGCTAGGAAATGAAAGATCCGCAGTCGGTACAGTGCCGGGTCCCAGCCGGTTGAATTATACACGGAACGGCTCTTCGCGGCCGGTTACCGGGCGGTAGAATGCCAGTTCCGAGACGGATGGCCAGCCAGCTCCTGGCCAAGTCATCTTTTGGTAGAATACCAGTTCTCGGGCGGTAGGCAGGCGGTTCCCAGCCAGTACCACTACTCCGGCGTCGGTACAGGCGAGGATCCGCGCCGGTTTGAAATTTCCCACTGGGTATTTAAAAACTAATAACGAGACCATAAATTTTATTGCATAATATTCATTCACTCGATGCCCAATGAATACAAAAAAATTTTGACCCCCAAATCGTTAGGGGAAAGTTGTCATTTTCAAACCTTAATATTTAAAAAATC
The DNA here is from genome assembly GCA_032872505.1 of Leptopilina syphax. NCBI lineage: Eukaryota > Metazoa > Arthropoda > Insecta > Hymenoptera > Figitidae > Leptopilina > Leptopilina syphax. Next base: position 26,350,524 of record CM065472.1, on the reverse strand, counting down.
GAAAAAAAATTACAAAAAACTTTATTAAAATTGCAGTTATCCTTTGACCAGCGATTTTCTTTTTGTTTATTGTTTCTACATACTCCACTAATAAGTAAAAATAATTTCAGAAAAATCGCCGCCCGGAAAACTTGATTTTTCTGCCCGTAAAAATTAAAAAAAATTAGAAAAAAATTTGTTAAAATTACAGTTATCTTTTGACCAGGGATTTTCTTTTTGTTTATTGCTTCTACATACTCCACTAATAAGTAAAAACAATTTCAGAGAAATTGCCGCCCGGAAAACTTGATTTTTCTGTCCGTAAAAATTAAAAAATTAGAAAAAAATTTGTGAAAATTACAATTATCTTTTGACCAGGGATTTTCTTTTTGTTTATTGCTTGTACATACTCCACTAATAAGTAAAAATAATTTCAGAAAAATCGCCGCCCTGAAAACTTGATTTTTCTGCCCGTAAAAATTAAAAAATTGAAAAAAAATTAGAAAAAAATTTGTGAAAATTACAATTATCTTTTGACCAGGGATTTTCTTTTTGTTTATTGCTTGTACATACTCCACTAATAAGTAAAAATAATTTCCAAAAAATCGCCGCCCTGAAAACTTGATTTTTTTGACCATAAAAACAAAAAAAAAAAAATAAGAAAAAAATTGTAAAAATTACAGATGTCTTTTGACCAGAGATTTTCTTCCTCTTCTTACTTCTACACATTCCCCTAATGTATCTACACAATTTAAAAAAAATTGTCGCCCGGAAACTTTGACTTTTTTGCCCGTAAAAACAAAAAAATTAAGAAAAAATAGGTAAAAAAATGGTGAAAATTACAAATTTCTTTTGACGAGAGATTTTCTTCTTGTTTCTTACTTCTACATATTTCCCCAATGTATCAACAAAATTTTAAAAAATTCGTCGACCGGAAACTTTGATTTTTTGCCCGTAAAAATGAAAAAATTAAGAAATTAAAAAAAAATGTAAAAATTACAGTTGTTTTTTGACCAGGGATTTTTTCTTCTTTGTTATAACTTCTACATATTCCTCTAATATGTGTACATAATTTTAAAAAAATTGCCTTCCGGAAAGTTTTACTTTTTGCCTGTAAATATTAGTAAAACTCAAAAAAATAAGAAAAAAAATTGTTAAAATCACAGTTGCCATTTGTCCGAATTGTGCAATTCAAGGGGAGATTTTTATTTATCGTGTCTTCTTTTGGCATTCGTTCAGTGCTCGGGCAATGCAGCGATACTTTAAATTCTACGGGAAGACGAGATTACCCGAATACACCCGAAGTAATTCTCCAACACAAACTCTCAACGTCGCCTGTTCTCTCCGCGAACTTGAGTGTTTGCCTGTTAGGTCCTAGCTCGGGTGCGTTCGGCAATTTTCGGCTTACCTTGAGATTTAAAGGCTCGCTACGTTGCTTTCCACGTTTAGCACAACGAACGAAAATCGAATAGGGACTACCAAATTTTTAGTTTAATCAAAGTTAACAAATTAATACAATTTTTTAAAATGGACTTTTATTTCTTATTCCGTTACTGCACATGATTTAAATCAGTTCAAGATAATCCAAGAAGATCACTAGGCAATTAATAAAACATATAATAATTTTTTTAAATTGTTGTAAACAATAATAATTGAAAAATAGATTTTTCTGAAATTATTTTTACTTATTAGTGGAGTATGTAGAAGCAATAAACAAAAAGAAAATCGCTGGTCAAAAGATAATTGTAATTTTCACAAATTTTTTTCTAATTTTTTTTCAATTTTTTAATTTTTACGGGCAGAAAAATCAAGTTTTACGGGCGGCAATTTTTCTGAAATTATTTTTACTTATTAGTGGAGTATGTAGAAGCAATAAACAGAAAGAAAATTCCTGGTCAAAAGATAATTGTAATTTTCACAAATTTTTTTCTAATTATTTTTCAATTTTTTAATTTTTACGGGCAGAAAAATCAAGTTTTCCGGGCTGTGATTTTTCTGAAATTATTTTTCATTATTAGTGGAGTATGTAGAAACAATAAACAAAAAGAAAATGGCTGGTCAAAGGATAACTGCAATTTTAATAAATTTTTTTTGTAATTTTTTTTCGATTTTTTAAAGATTAAGGGTTGAAAAATCAAGTTTTCCGGGCGGCAATTTTTCTGAAATTATTTTTACTTATTAGTGGAGTATGTAGAAGCAATAAACAAAAAGAAAATCCCTGGTCAAAAGATAATTGTAATTTTCACAAATTTTTTTCTAATTTTTTTTCAATTTTTTAATTTTTACGGGCAGAAAAATCAAGTTTTCCAGGCGGCAATTTTTCTGAAATTATTTTAACTTATTAGTGGAGTATGTAGAAGCAATAAACAAAAAGAAAATCCCTGGTCAACAGATAATTGTAATTTTCACAAATTTTTTTGTAATTTTTTTTCGATTTTTTAATTTTTACGGGCAGAAAAATCAAGTTTTCCGGGCGGCAATTTTTCTGAAACTATTTTTACTTATTAGTGGAGTATGTAGAAGCAATAAACCAAAAGGAAATCCCTGGTCAAAAGATAATTGTAATTTTCACAAATTTTTTTCTAATTTTTTTTCAATTTTTTAATTTTTACGGGCAGAAAAATCAAGTTTTCCGGGCTGTGATTTTTCTGAAATTATTTTTCATTATTAGTGGAGTATGTAGAAACAATAAACAAAAAGAAAATGGCTGGTCAAAGGATAACTGCAATTTTAATAAATTTTTTTTGTAATTTTTTTTCGATTTTTTAAAGATTAAGGGTTGAAAATGACAAATTTCCCCTATCGACTTGCGGGTCAAAATTTTTTTGTATTCATTGGGCATGGAGTGAATGCATTTTATGCAATAAAATTTATGGTCCCGTTATTAGTTTTTAAATAACAATTTTTTCCTATTTTTTTTTATTTTTTTAAATTTAGGGGTTGATTTGACAACTTTCCCCTATCGATAATAGGACGAAACTTATTAGGTATTTATTGGGTACCTACTTGAGTACGAAAATGCAAAAAAACTTCAGGCACATTAAAATTTAATTATTTAAAATTTCAATCTAAATTCTAATGTATATTTAATAAAAATTGAATTTTAGAAAAATTAAACTACGAATATTTGTAAATTTTAATTGCTAAAAATTTGCCTTAAATTTCATACTATAATTTTTTGAAAATAATTAATTTGAAATATAATTTTTGTTAAAAAGTTTGTAAATAATAGAAATGTAGGAAATTTGAAATACAAATTTTTGTATATTTGAAATACTTATTTTTTTTACAAATTTAGGTCAGTAATTACATTTTAAGGAATTTTTAATGCGATTTTTTAAACATAATTGAATTTCTAAAAAATTTTATTACAATAATTGAAATTGACTTATGAAACTAAACTTTTATTAAAAAAATTTTAATAATTGAACTTTGGAAGAAATAGAGTTATAATGTTTAGGTATTTTGACTTGAAATTTTTTGTTAATTTCAATTATTAAAATTTGTTATTTAACAACCTTTTGAAAATAATTTTTCGAGAAAAATGTTCGAGAAGAATGAAAAAGTTTTCCAGTAAAAATTAACATGTTAAAAACTTGAAAAATATTAGGAAATTATTTACCTACATATAAATAAATAAATAAATAACATGATCATATTTCTAATGTAACTAACAAATTTTTCAACAACAACAAAATATTAAAAATAAGTTTTGGAAGAAATATTCTGTTCACTTTAAAGGAATATTCTATCAATATTCACACATTATTATTATTATTTTTATTATTTATTCTTATTTTATTATTCACACATTGAAACAATTAAATAAAAGTAAAATAAACGAAATGGAATCAAACGTAATATTAACAAAATAATAATTTATAATTATTAAATAAAAATAATATAATAAAAATATAATATATATATATTATTATTATTATATAATATATGGGCAATTCCACGTGAGATTTCAGTCGACCTCTTAAAATCGGCCAAAAATATTTTTTTTCTATTCTGTATTGAAAAAAAACAGATACGTATTTTTTTATTATTTTTTTAGAGGCCAAATTTTTGAGTTATGAATTTTCAAAATTTTCGCTTTTTAAATGTATGTATATTTTTAATGTCAGATAACTCAAAAAATATTGCTATTTTTCATTTTTCGACAAGAGAAAAAAAGTTTTGTTTTTCTCTCTACTTTTGAATAATCATAACAAAAAATTTTTTTTTTCATTTTTTATTAAAAAAATAAAAAAATTTTATAAACAAATTAATTTTTTTTAACTTTGGGTATGATAAATTTTTAATTTTCTTTTTTTAAAACATACCTGGAAATGATAAGAAGGTTTTGCAAAAAGTTTCAGAGTGGGCCTGACAAGTTTGATGGGTCCAAAAAAATAATTAAGCTCTCCGTGCAGGTCGCACGCACGTGGCACAATGGGATTTTTTTACAATTTATTATTAAAAATTGTTTAGATCCTAAAAATTCAATAATAATCAAAATCCGATTAAGTTTGTAGGCTCTAGACAATTTTTAATAATAAAATGTAAAAAAATCCCATTGTGCCACGTGCGTGCGACCTGCACGGAGAGCTTAATTATTTTTTTGGACCCATCAAACTTGTCAGGCCCACTCTGAAACTTTTTGCAAAACCTTCTTATCATTTCCAGGTATGTTTTAAAAAAAGAAAATTAAAAATTTATCATACCCAAAGTTAAAAAAAATTAATTTGTTTATAAAATTTTTTTATTTTTTTAATAAAAAATGAAAAAAAAGATTTTTTGTTGTGATTATTCAAAAGTAGAGAGAAAAACAAAACTTTTTTTTCTTGTCAAAAAATGAAAAGAAGCAATATGTTTTGAGTTATCTGACATTAAAAATATACCTACATTTAAAAAGCGAAAATTTTGAAAATTCATAACTCAAAAATTTGGCCTCCAAAAAAATAATAAAAAAATACGTATCTGTTTTTTTTCAATACAGAATAGAAAAAAAATATTTTTGGCCGATTTTAAGAGGTCGACTGAAATCTCACGTGGAATTGCCCATATATAATATAATAATAATATAATATATAATTAATATATATAATATATAATAAAAAAATAAAATAATAATTTATAATTATTATTACCTATTATTCACGCATTAAAACAATTAAATATAAGTAAATTAAACGAAAAGGAATAAAACGTCAAATTGTCAAAATGTAGCGACGGCTCGTATCTCGACATTACTATAGACTTCACGGTGCGAGCAAAAGCGGATCAACTTTTGACTAAGAGCAAAAATGGGATAGCCATTTAGCCCGCTTTTGCTCGCGCTCGAAAGAAATTCTGTTTTTCCTCGCAGCATTCATCTGGCCCATTCTTACCCGTCAGAAAAGTTAACTCACTTTTGCTCGCACTGTTATTTTATACCACTTTTTCTTTGAGCCCCACAATTATCACCCAAACCTTATAATTTATTTTAATAAATGTTTTTTAAAATAAATTTTAGATATTTGGAATCGTAAAATACCATAGATTCTAAATTTTTATGTTACAAAGTTGAATTAGTTAAAATGCAGAATTTTAAAGTTATAAAATTCTTGTTTTTAAATCATCACAATAGTTTCGGAAAATCTATTGTTAAAGAAAGGTGCGTATCAAATTGGTCATTGTGACTGAGTTGAGTTGAGTGGGCAAAAAATGCATTGTTTTGAAGGTTTATGATTTTTTAAACGAAAATTTTATAACTTGAAATTTGTTTAATTTAACTAATTCAAGTTTATAATTGAAAAATTCAGAATCTGTGATATTTCATGATTCCAAATATCTAAAATTTATTCTAAGAAACTTCATTTTGAAGAAATTAAAAGATACGCTTCAAGTATGGTCAGCTTGGTTTGTGAAGTAAAGTGAGAAGCTGATAGAGTTCTCACAAAACATCAAATCCATTCTAAAAATTCTGTCAGAAATAATCTGAAAAATGACAAATCATCAGAGTCAAGAAGAAGCATCAGAAAATCTGATGAATAATCAGAACTCTGATGTTTTGTCATGATTCCTCATTATTTTTTTTAGTAGGGTCATGAGAAATCAAAAATATAAGATTAATAGAATACATTATCAAAAAAGCATATCAAAGAATTAACTTAATTTTAGGTTAAAATATCTCGCAACCATCATCCGGATATTTTAAATCTTTTAAAACCTTTCTAAATATCTGATATTGAGAAAAATTTAAGCGAAGTTGTTCCTAATGTGGAAGTTGAATAATTTACCATAAGTTTACATTTTTTTTATTTTTCAGATTAACTTTATAATTATTTTCTTGTATTGGCTGTTACTGAAATACATTTATAAAAAAACATTTTTGGCAAATGATTTTTTATTTCCGACCACTGTGGCGCAGCTTTAGAAAAGTGATATTCTGGACTTATCACACTGAGAGACCTTTGGGTCAGCAGTAGACTTTCGATAGGCTGCTACTCGCTTGCTGGGTGTAAAAACATGATACATCGGAAAAACATGACATATCGTCGTTTGAGTTGAAGAACATGACACGTCGAAACAGAAAATTTTTTATTCAAATTTCAGTTGGTACAATATAACGTGTGTACAGTTTTAATTCCACACATATTTACACCTCTTAATTCCTTGTCTCTTTTTTCCTCTGACAAATAACCTTTTTTTGGAATATGGTCACTTTATTATTATTTCATAGAAGTTTCAAAGATTTGAGACATTTTAAGATTCGCGGTCAGTGGTACCTACCGAAATTTGAATAAAAAATTTTCGTTTTCGACGTGTCATGTTCTTCAACTCAAACGACGATACGTCATGTTTTTCAAGTCAAATCCGAGGTATTATGTTTTTCAACGCCAATCTGATGTATCATGTTTTTACACCCATCAAGCGTACTGACCATTTTGGTGAAACGCTACAGTACTATAATTTTGGGTTGCTGTGGTACAATTTTGGGTGCGTGACAGTCCAAAAGTTGTTCAGCTGCAAACCAAAGGCGGCATCCCCACTACTTCGATGAGCTGCTCACCAACATTTTGTCTGTCAAGTTAAGTCTCCAATAAGACAAGGTGCGCATCGATGTTCATAGCTATAGGTATACTAAAGTATACGGAAGCGCCTACGCGCCACGAGGCAAAGAGAGGAAACCTGTTTCTGGTAATGTCGTTTTAGCTTGTGAAACATAGTAGGCCAGTCGGTGAGTGCAAAAAGTGCACATAAGTGCAACCCAGCCCCGTCCGACTCTCTCAATTTTCTATAGGACGTCTCGGCAAATATATGACCACTACTTGAGTAGTATTAACTTCTACCACCAGACTGCGCCGCTGCGCTTCGGCCTGTCCTTTTCGTTGATATTAATAATAAACATACAAGAAAATTGTTTAAATAAAAAGATTTTGATACAAAAAATAGCAATTTTACACTATAAATTTAATAAATTATTTAAAACTTTAAAATAAAATTAATGACATTTCGAAAAGATAAACAAAAGTAATAAAACGCATATTAGTTATAGCTGTACTAATTAATTTATAATTATTATAAATTAATTAAACAAATACTAGTAATTTATTTTCAAAAATACTTTTATAATAGTAAACTAAAACACGATTTGAAATTAAATTTACCTAAAAATAAAGCATAAATGTTGTAAAAGGTTCAGACTCAATATTTTCAAATTTTATAACTGTAAGCCTAGAAAATATCACACTATACTGTATTTGATTGACAATATTTTAAGAACAAATTTTTTTGAATAACTGTAATAAAATTGATAAAAGTAACTGAAAAATAAAAGTAAATTTCTCTTTATTAAAAATTTTTAGAATCATGTAATAATCCCTGTCAGTGCAGTGTGATATGTATATCTTATATCTTTCTGTGACAGGCTGCTTATTATTTACAATTATTAATTCAAATATTTTGTAAATACACGGTATATGATTTTTTCAACAATTTGCACAAAGATTCACTGTCTATTTAGTATTTTACTCATTTTATTTCGCATATAACCTAAAATTAATACACATATGTGAACTATATGGGACAATGACACTTGTCACACTTATATTATGAGATATAATTTAATTGTTTGTAAAAACACTTGAATAAGAATGAATCCAAATAAATCTACTAAAAAATAATAAACCAAAACTAAAATAAATACAAACGCACTTGTATAGTCTATATAAAAGATATAATAACAACAAAACAAATAATGACAGGTCTTGTGCATTTTTTAAAGTTTATAAATTTCACACTTTATTCTTCACTCCAGTAAAATAATTAACTTTTTATAAATGTCTTTTTGTACCTTTAACACTAATATTGGCCATTAAAAATATCAAACAATTTTAAAAAATAAATAAATTAATAATTTTTGTATACAATACTGTGATAAACTAAGGCCGATGCGCAGCAACGCCAACTGGCGATAAATACTATCACTACTCAAGTGGTGGTCATATATTTTCCAAACAAATTGTGGGAGACGGATAGGGCTGGTGCAACCTGAAAAGTCGAAGCAGTTTCTTGTAGTTTGAGGGCCCCAAATAATAGCCCCATAGTTTGCACCACATTTCCGGTTGCGAAAAATGGTGTAAACAATCGCCAAAGTTCGAAAAACATGGTTTTTCGATGACTGTTGCTTCCGGTTAAATTTTAGGGGAAAAAGTTGTGATTGAAAGTTATAGAGCTTGGAAATAGCTTTCAAATGATTGGTCGCAAGTTAAAAAAGCTTAATTAGTTTAGTTGCAAATGAATTTAAACCATTAAAAATAGCACTTTTTTAATTGTTTAATAACTTTGTTAATGATTATCGAATTTGTTTCTAACTTCCCAGAAATATTCCCCTTGCGAGGCTGAATAAATCCCAAAAAAAAATCAACTTGATTGGGTAAATAGTTTATGCATAATTCCATTTGTTAACTAAAAACATGAAATTTTTCAACGGAATTTCCCCACTTTTGGACCTGCGAATTTCGTTTTTTTTTTCTTCGAGAGTATAGTTTAGGAGTCAAACTTTCATTCCATTTAAATGGGAAATTGATTTTTTTTATTTAAGTGCATAATAATAGACGTTAAGAAAGGGTATGTTTTTTTGACATAAACAAATGGAATAACTCGGACATTTTTCACTTTATCGATTTCGTGTGAAGGGCATTTGATTTCATTTGTTTTCACAAAACTTTTCAAAAAAAAAATCCGACCTAACTTCAAGGGGCGGGGAGTTAACTTTAAAAAAAAAAATTCCTGACAAGTTAATTATTAATGTTTTTTATTAAAATTCGCACCACTTACAGTTTGATACATGTATTTTATGTAAAAAAATTAAACATAAGGTTGTGTGCATTTATTTTTTATTTACATCAAGTAAAAGTAAATGTATCCTTTTTCCAACCTCTGAACATCGGAGTGGGGGTACTCGGAGGAGCGTGATTCTCGCCGCCACAACTGAATTCAGCCGTTCAAATTTGCAAAAATGGTCATAACTTCGTTAATTATTTACTGATTTTTATTTTTTTTTTTTTAATTTGATGTATTTTTTTACGCTGAATCCAAAAATGATTTTATATGTTTTCAAAATACAATATTTTTAATAATAAAAAAGAAAATTTTTTTTAACAACAAATTTTTAATTATTATTTATCATATTTGACAAAAAATTCTTTTCGTACATATAACTCCATTGAATTTAAAATAATATTATGACATAAAAAAATTCAAATTATTTACTTTTAAGTGTGTAGCATTGTTGTATTGATAGTTGAACAGGCATGCATATGTAAACCTGATTCTACAAGCTTATATATAATTCATTTGAATTTTTTTATGTCATAATATTATTTTAAATTCAATGGAATTATATGTACGAAAAGAATTTTTTGTCAAATATGATAAATAATAATTAAAAATTTGTCGTTAAAAAAATTTTCTTTTTTATTATTAAAAATATTGTAATTTGAAAACATATAAAATCATTTTTGGATTCAGCGTAAAAAAATACATCAAATTAAAAAAAGAAAGATAAAAATCGGTAAATAATTAACGAAGTTATGACCATTTTTGCAAATTTGAACGGCTGAATTCAGTTGTAGCGGCGAGAATCACGCTCCTCCGAGTACCCCCACTCCGCCGTTCAGAGGTTGAAAAATGGATACATTTACTTTTACTTGTTATAAATTAAAAATAAATGCACAAAACCTTATGTTTAACTTTTTTACATAAAATACATGTATCAAACTGTAAGTGGTGCGAATTTTAATAAAAAACATTAATAATTAACTTGTCAGGAATTTTTTTTTTAAAAAGTTAACTCCCCACCCCTTGAAGTTAGGTCGGATTTTTTTTTGAAAAGTTTTGTGAAAACAAATGAAATCAAATGCCCTTTACACAAAATCGATAAAGTGAAAAATGTCCGAGTTATTCCATTTGTTAATGTCAAAAAAACATACCCTTTTTTAACGTCTATTATTATGCACTTAAATAAAAAAAATCAATTTCCCATTTAAATGGAATTAAAGTTAGTCTCCTTAACTGTACTCTCCAAGAAAAAAAAAAAAATTCGCAGGTTTAAAAGTGGGGAAATTCCGTTGAAAAATTTCATGTTTTTAGTTAACAAATGGAATTATGCATAAACTATTTACCCGATCAAGTTGATTTTTTTTGGGATTTATTCAGCCTCGCAAGGGGAATATTTCTGGGAAGTTAGAAACAAATTCGATAATCATTAACAAAGTTATTAAGCAATTAAAAAAGTGCTATTTTTAATGGTTTAAATTCATTTGCAACTAAACTAATTAAGCTTTTTTAACTTGCGACCAATCATTTAAGAGCTATTTCCAAGCTCTATAACTTTTAATCACAACTTTTTTCCCTAAAATTTAACCGGAAGCAACAGTCATCGAAAAACCATGTTTTTCGAACTTTGGCGATTGTTTACACCATTTTTCGCAACCGGAAATGTGGTGCAAACTATGGGGCTCTTATTTGGGGCTCTCAAATTACAAGAAACTGCTTCGACTTTTCAGGTTGCACTTATGTGCACTTTTTGCACTCACCGACTGGCCTATAGGAACACGTTCGATGGTTCGCTGGTTCGGTGGTTCGATGATGTGATTGTTACTAAATAAAAAATTTAAAAAAATGAAATAAAAATGAACCAAATTAATTCAAATTGACAATTTTAATGTAATAAAATATTTTTTAGGTATTATTTATAACAGATATTAATTACAAGGTAAATTAGGTGCTTTTAAAAAATCATATATTTTGAGGTTATAAAATGTTATCACATTTAAGGCCTAATCACAGCAGCAACTGCTAACGCGTTATTGTGTGTTGACCTTTTTCCATTACTTTTTCATAACACATTTTATAACCTCAAAATATATGATTTTTTAAAAGCACCTAATTTACTTTGTAATTAATATCTGTTATAAATAATACCTAAAAAATATTTTATTACATTAAAATTGACAATTTGAATTAATTTGGTTCATTTTTATTTCTTATTTTAAATTTTTTATTTAGTAACAATCACATTATCGAATTACCGAACCAGCGAACCATCGAACGTGTTCCTATGTTTCACAAGCTAAAACGACATTACCAGAAACAGGTTTCCTCTCTTTGCCTCATGGCGCGTAGGCGCTTCCGTAAAAGTATGATGTGGTATATCTATAGCTATGAACATCGATGCGCACCTTCTCTCATTGTAGACTCAACTTCAAAGGCCTTTCTCCAATAGGTTACCACAAGTGTGCGAATGACTGCGTTGCGTTGATTTTAGCATGTGTTGCTATAGCAACCGACGCAGACGTCGGTTGCTATAGCAACACATGCTAAAATCAACGCAACGCAGTCATTCGCACACTTTTTAAAACCTATTGGAGAAAGGCCTTAAGCAGAGTCTACAATGAGAGAAGGTGCGCATCGATGTTCATAGCTATAGAAATACCACAACATGCTTTAGTATACCTATAGCTATGAACACCGATGCGCACCTTCTCTCAGTGATATGTATGCCCGGTTCCACCAACCTCGATTAAGGCTGGAGTCCCATGGTACCGTTTTGCGTTGCGTTTTGTAACTAGGCAATGAGTGCAAATAGAGCAAACATATATCTGTATCTCTCTCACACTCATGGCCTAGTTACAAAACGCAACGCAAAACGCTACCATGGGACTCCAGCCTAAGGGTGTTTTCGACGTTGACACTCTGAGCGCTCTGAAAGTACGAAACGTGGTTGGTTGGTCTAGGGAAATTCTGAATGTTGATTGGCTGAACTTCAAAATTCATAGTTTCATGCTCTGGTTTCCACACTCTGTATAGCTCGGACCTTTAGGTCAACGCAGAATAGATTTGTAACCGGAACCGCAATCGTAAGCGTAACCGTAAGAATGAGTTAAAGAAGGATAGGTATATTGTTTATCCTTCTCTAACTTATTCTTACGCTTACGGTTACGATTGCGGTTCCGGTTAAAGATCTATTCTGCGTTGGCCTTTAGATACAGAGCTATACAGAGTGTGGAAACCAGAGCATGAAACTATGAATTTTGAAGGTCAGCCAATCAACATTCAGAATTCCCCTAGACCAACCAACCACGTTTCGTACTTTTCAGAGCGCTCAGAGTGTCAACGTCGAAAACACCCTAAGACATTAAAGGCCTTTCTCCAATAGGATCCAAAAACTCTGCGTTTGTCTGCGAATGACTGCGTTGCGTTGATTTTAGCATGTGTTGCTATAGCAACCGACGCAGATACAGAGTTTTGGGAACCTATTGGAGAAAGGCCTTTACGGACCGTCAAATTTCTACTTGCGTTTCACCAACTTTTAACGGAACGTTATCTCGATTTAACCGATGTTAACTCTAAAGGAGCATTCAGACCTCTGCAGGCTGTCTGGCTGCGCAGACAGAAGCAATAAGAGTAAGGGAGAAGGTGTAATAAATTTGAATTTCCTTACTCTCTTACTCTTGTACGTCACCATGGCAACCTGCAGGCAGACAGACAGGCTGCAGAGGTCTGAACGCTCCATAACCGGCCACAAGAGGTCGTTTAACGTACCCTAACCTAAAAAGTGTTTTGAATTTTTACAATAATTTTATTAAAAAATAATAAAAAATGAATTGAGATTTTATGAAATTTTCATAAAAATAGTACAATTTGTTGAGGCAGTATTAAATTCCCACAATTCAAATGTATATAGAAAAACTGCATAAGTTAAAATGCATACGAGTAAACTGCATTTAAAAAATAAAATCATTAAATTATCTACTTTCGGTTCACAGTCATCAAAATGAGCAACTCAAAAAAGGACAATTTCATTCAAGACAACCATTTAAATTTTTATATCTCAAATTTTTTATTTAATTTTTGATTTCTTTGGACTTTTTGATCAGGACAAAAAATAAGTTCAAAGTGAAACTTTTTTATTTTTATTTTTTTGGATTTTTTAGCTTGGACTTTTTGTTTTGTACTTCTTGTCCGAATACCCATGTATAGGGTAAATCCGGGGGAGATGGCCATATGGGAGAGATGGCCAGTTCGAATATTTTACAGAATTTGTAAAGAAATATCACTTTTTATGGGTTATTCTTCAACCTTTTTGTGATTAATAATAAATCTAAACAATAATTTGATGAAAAATAATGAAGCTGTAAGTGTAATCCTTGTTTATTTTTTTTTGCATGGGTCCAAAATAATTTGAAAATTTCAGATTTCTTGTTGCTATATTGTTATTTGTTAACATAATTTTTAAATTTAAGTTTTATTGAGTAGTGTATAACCCACGCTTCGATATAAACGAAAAATGAAAGGAAAAATTATTTTATTTATTTAATATTTCTCAAGTATCTAACATTAACATAAAAAAATTTTAAATAAAAGTCATTAACGGCGTTGGAAGGTCTGTAAAATTTGTAGGTTACAATTATCGCCCGACAAAATACGGCACTGACTGATTTAAATGACGTGAAATAGGTAAATAAACATTTTTCAATCACTTTTTCTCTAAACACAGACACTTTTTACAAAATAGGCCAACGTACAACGAGTAGGAATCTTCTTAATTACCTAAGTTCAAAAGATTGTTTAATTTCATGCAGAAACGCGGTTGTAAAATGTAAAATTGGAAATGATTGGAAAGTAATGTAATGACAGACAACAAGAAGCGGTTTACTGCCAGTCGCCAGAAGAGGGCAGAAGCATGCAGAGAGCACAATGGTCCAGCTGTTATGTTCTTAGCATTACATCACTTTCCAATTTTACATTTTACAACCACGTTTCTGCATGAATTTAAACAATCTTTTGAATTTAGGTTATTAAGAAGATTCTTACTCGTTGTACGTTGGCCTATTTTGTAAAAATTGTCTGTGTTTAGAGAAAAAGTGGTTGAAAAATGTTTATTTACCTATTTCACGTCATTTAAATCAGTCAGTGCCGTATTTTGTCGGGCGATAATTGTAACCTACAAATTTTACAGACCTTCCAACGCCGTTAATGACTTTTATTTAAAATTTTTTTATGTTAATGTTAGATACTTGAGAAATATTAAAGAAAAGCAAATTAAAAATGTCTGAGAACAAAATAATTGATTTAATTGACACCAGAGATAGAGATTTATTTGTGTGCTAAAAGTTACAACCGAACGACATTAATTGAAGATTGAATTCAATGCAGAATTTGACACTTGTGGCTACATGAAAACTGCTCTGAACCCCATGAAAAATTTTCAAAATGCGACCAGAAAAAGAGGAAAGTGATGTGAACGATTAAAAATTAAATTTAAGATAAAAGCCAAAAATTATAGGTAGTGGCCATCTCTCCCGAACACATGTGGCCATCTCACCCGGACATTCCAGAGAAATGGCCAAATGCACTTTTTCGAAAATGTAAATTTTAAGATTGTTGCAATGAAAATATTTTATTTTATGTTTCTTTATTTTCAAGTTAAGTGTTCAATGTTTAATTATCAATAAAAGTTTAGACAAAAAAAGCTTTTTTATAAATTTTACACTACTTTAAAAAAACTATGGCCATCTCTCCCGGACTTACCCTACAGTTGAAAATAATTTTAATTCTTCATTAAAATTTGTAATTTCTAATAGTGTGCGGTTTTCTCGTGGTCAGTTTAAATTTGTCAGTTATTTAATTCAATGATTTTATTTTTTAAATTTTCATGTGTGCAGTGTTTTCATGTGCACTTTTCCTGTATACAGCAAAATTGATAGTTCCCCAATTTGATGATTCAATACTTATTTTAAAACTTATTTAAGTATTAAATAATTTTATACAAAATTCTGAAAAAATTGTAAATTTTAATTAAATTGTTTAAAGATAATTGAATTTATAAAACAATTTTATTAAAAAAATTATTTAATTAATTGAAATTTTGTGAAACTGTCTTGAAAATATTACAATTTGTTAAAAAACTTCATTAGAAATTTAAAAAAAACCAAAGTTTCAAAGAATTGAAGATGATTGAAATTTGATAAAGAAGTAATTGAAAGTTTGTAAAATAATTTTATAAATTCTATTAAAATTTATAGAATTTATAAAGAATTTTATAGTAATTTTTAAAAATAATAGACGCAGAAGTTTGGTCCAGTAACAAATTTTATTTTGAACTGTTTCAATTTTTTTAAAAGGGATAAGGGAAACAGTCAAAATTCTATCTAGAAAACGCACACTTTTCGTTAGAATTGACCAATCATAATAGAGAAAGGTAATGTTATTACGAACATAGTATACGTTTAGTTAACCATGGCTTATAACATGTTGGTGGAACGCACAGGCGGTTAAAGCCAACTTAACAGCGCCTTTAACTTTAGCGGACCGTCAGTTAATCGAACCTTTAACTACGAGTTGGTGGAACCGGGCAGTAGTCTATTTTATAGTACTGCTTTTAAATAAAAAAATAACTTCTGATTTAATAGCGATGCTATAACATGAACTACATATCACATCAAGTTAATGACATCTGTTTTTAAACGTATGTAAATATGCGTGCTATAGATTCAATAGCATTTTTTTCTCAGTGTGGAGGATTGAATATGGCGAATAATTTAAAAATTTATGCGTTTCGATCAA
Source organism: Leptopilina syphax (assembly GCA_032872505.1). Classification (NCBI taxonomy): domain Eukaryota; kingdom Metazoa; phylum Arthropoda; class Insecta; order Hymenoptera; family Figitidae; genus Leptopilina; species Leptopilina syphax. The sequence goes on along the minus strand of CM065472.1, from coordinate 26,334,444 downwards.
AATTCGTTTTTTTAAGTTTCTGAGATCGCTGAATTCGATAACAAATGAGTTTCAAGGAAGCGAATTAAAATTTTTTTTAATTTTTGTAGTCGTTATTTTTAATCTGCCATTTTGAATTCTTTTAATCTAATATCAGATTACCAATCAGCGACCTCGAAAACCCCCGAGAAATAAATTTCCGCAATATTAGGTCGCCATATTGAATTCGCCATTTTGAATTTTTGAAAACAGACTTTAAATTTGTAATCAGCGGCACAAAAAACCCCCGAATATCAAGTTTCAGGCCAATCGAATCAATTTTTTATTTTGTTATCCGCCATTTTGAATTTTTGAAAACAGACTTCAAATTCGCTATCAGCGACACCAAAAATCCCCGAATATCAAATTTCATGTCTATCGAATCAATTTTTAATTTTATTGTCCGCCATATTGGATCCGCCATTTTGAAAACAGACTTCAGATTTGAAATCAGCGGCCCCAAAAACTATAAGAACAGTTAGGAGTTATTTTAAATTTCTATTTTTCTAGAAGTTATGTATTTTGCCCACACAGCACATGATATTTCCTAAATATTTCCTGAATATTTCACTGAAAGATTGAAATATTTCAGTGCAAAGTTCTTCCTGTTTCTGCAAACAGGAAAATGTCCGCTTATGTGGGAATATTGACGCGAAAGTTGAGAAAATATTTCATTGAAATATTTTGGAAATATTCAACTGAAATGATGCGCACTGGTCGAACTCAGTTTCTATGGCCTGTAGAGCTGCGCAGTAGTTTTTGGCTTACTATATCCTATGGGTTTTAAAATATTTCAGAAAATTCCTACTGGTTTGAGGTGTTTAACAAATTTTTCCATTTTGTGAAATATTTTCACAATATTGCAGAATCTTTATGTGTAATATTGCAGGAATATTTCAATGAAATATTTTCTCAACTTTCGCGTCAATATTCCCACATAAGCGGACATTTTCCTGTTTGCAGAAATATTTCTAGAACTTTGCACTGAAATATTTCAATCTTTCAGTGAAATATTCAGGAAATATTTAGGAAATATCATGTGCTGTGTGGGTGGCCACGCAAACGAGGTTCCTGGCCTACTGTGACATGGTCAGCGACCCTTTCCAAGTCTCTTTCAGGTGCCGTTCCGTGGGGATAAGAAGGGTTCTTCCAAAAATTGCAAAGGAAATACAAGGAAACAATTTGATAATGAGGGAGCTTACTAGGGACAATCAGATGGTTCGAGTTATTGAGAGTTATTAATTCATTTTATAGTTTACTAATTCATTTTGAGTATTATTAATAAATAGTTGTTTTAGTTAAAATTGTGTGTTTTACTGTGTTTTGCTTTCATTGAAGGTCGGAGGAGAGCACCAGAGAGTAGTGAGATATTGGTAGCGTCTCAACGGTCGTGTTTGAAAAGTTCGTTTGATTGTTCGTTGTATAGAGGACCGTTTTGCATCATGGCATGTGTTTTGTAGAATTCCCCAATGAGATTGTGTGGATTTTAAGCAAAGCCTTAGTTGCAAGTGGCAGAGTATTTCTTGGACGGGATTCGATGCAAATGATTCGGATTGAATATTTAAATATATTAATTTGGATCATTAGTTATCTCAATGTCACAATTTTATTTTCAAGATGCAGGATTGGTTATCTCCTCGTGGTGTATTATTAATTTGATAAATCTCAATGAAATTGGCTAAATAGCAATCAAAGAACGAGGGTTCTGTATACCAAGAAAATGAATTTGTGTTGCGAAAATAAGCGCAAGAGACATAAAAGCAAATATATTATTCATAGCGCCATCAAGAAAAGGAGAAACAATTTTTTAAAAAATGTACTAAAAAATTTCTTCTTGCTTTATTTGATTACACTATGAATAATGTATTTGCTTTTGTGTCTCTTACGTTTATAGTGTACGGAACCCCCTGTTTCTGTGCGAGTGTAACTCGCACTTATCCGATTTTTATCAATTTTTGTTTAAAATTCTCAGAATTTCTTTTTCTTAAAAAAATGTAATAAATTTGTACCATTTATTTTTTTTTTAATTACGATTTCTTAACAAAGTTTCCAATTTCTTTTAATGAAACAAATTTGCATCATTTAAATTCTTCTTTATCACAACTTTTTTAAATTACGAAATATTTTTTTAAGAAAGAGAAAATAATTTGTTTATCTAATTTCTAGTTTTTAATTACAATTTTTAACAAAATTCTAATTTTCTAAGAAAATAAATACAAAAATTATCATGATTTCTATTTTATAAACACAATTTTTGTAAAAAATTTCCAAATTTAAAAAAAAATGGAAATAATTTGCACCATTTTTATTTCTTAATTCAAAATTTGTATTGTTAAATCGAAATTATTTAAAAACTTTTTTCCTTTATCTAAAAGACGAGAATTTTGTTAAAAAATTGTATTTTTTTGCTAGTAATAATAATAATAATAATAAAAAAATTAAATAAATTAGGAATAAATCGATAACTGAGATAAACCCACCTGTATTTATGTTCTCCGCGTATTACTACGAAACCTCTATCATCATATAAGTTAAAGTCAACATCACCATATTGAACAACACGATCTCCACTATCGTATCCTAAAGTAATTTTTTCATTTTGTTCCGTTACTCCAATAATATTTCCATTTTCATCATAAGCATACTGACAATTATTTTCATTATCAGCAACTTCAAGAACATGTCCATCAGCATTATAGGTAATTTTCTCAATTTTCGAATATTCATTTTTCTCCAAGAAATCTTTTCCTAATGTTATTTTTCGCATTTTAATACGATTACGATTATCATAATCCAATTCCATGCGAAATATATCCATTGATCTAACATTCATTACAACTGTTTTCACACGTCCATGATCATCATAATCGGTAATAGTAAAGAACTGTTTACTACTGTCTTGCATAAGTGAACGATTAAAAACATTTCTGTAAATTCTCAAGTCATTTACACTTTCCAAAACTCCTAAATTTTGATTATACTTTAATCGAATTGATTGAAGTTGTTTTCCATTGATGTCAACGTCAATTCCAGAAATTCGAGCATTGCCATCGTATTGATAACGATAATGAGCATTATTCAAACCGCTTTTACTATTAAACTTTATTTTCTCGTCTTTAACAATTCCTGCATGGTATTTGTATTCAAAACGTATTTCAAAGTTTGGTTCGTTAACGTCAATACTGCGAACTAAGCCAGTCGTTTCTTGATATGTATAGTGAATAGAAGAAACACCTGAAAAGAGATAGAAAAATTATAGTATTAATTTCAAGATTTACAGATTATGCATAATCAAAACAATTATATCTTTTTAACCCTTTCGTGCCCCTGGTACATATTTGTACCACTTACAAAATTTGATATAATTCTTATAAATTTAAACCAATTGAAAAATTCGCTTAAAATTTCTTAGCCAGGGGTTTTTGGGGTCGCCATTTTGAATTTTGAAAATCTGACTTCAGATTCGGTCCCAAAAACCCCCAAGTAACAAAGGGCCTAGCGGAGTAAGCATGCAAAATGTGCCCCCGCTCAAAAAAATTTGAAATTTTTGTTACATGTTGGTAACATTAAGATATAATTTTTCACCAAATATTTTTTCAAAAAATGTATTTTTGTAAGAGTTATGGAGGGGGAAAGAAAAATCAAAAATTTGTTTTTTCTCGAAAACCACTGGATCGATTTTAATGAAATTTATAGGTGTTTTATAAATTAATGAGAGAAATTTTAAAAAAAATTTCAAAAAATTTTGCACGAAAAAAACCTTTAAAAAACCAAAAAAAAATTTTTTTAATTTTCAAAAAAAAATTTCTTTCGGTCTTATTTTGGAGATACTACTTTGGAATTTTTACAGAAAATTCTCCTAAATGTGTACTTTTAAGAAATATTTTTGTCGATTTTTTTAATTGGGTACCACATAGTTAAAAAAATTAAAATCCTAGGTGGCGCTTCATTCCGACTGAAGCACAATGTATCCAGTAACTGATTATTTTTAAATTTCTTTGAAATTTAGTAATTATGCATTTCTGGGGTCACTCAGTACGAATGTAATATTAAATTTTTAAAATTCAAAATGGTTGGATACATTGTGCTTCAGCCGGAATGATGCGCCACCTAGGATTTTAATTTTTTTAACTATGTTGTACCCAATTAAAAAAATCGACAAAAATATTTCTTAAAAGTATACATTTAGGAGAATTTTCTGTAAAAATTCCAAAGTAGTATCTCCAAAATAAGACCAAAAGAAATTTTTTTTGAAAATTAAAAAAATTTTTTTTTGGTTTTTTTAGGGTTTTTTTTGTGCAAAATTATTTGAATTTTTTTTTAAATTCCTCTCATTAATTTATAAAACACGTATAAATTTTATTAAAATCGATCCAGTGGTTTTCGAGAAAAAACAAATTTTTGATTTTTCTTTCTCCCTCCATAACTCTTACAAAAATACATTTTTTGAAAAAATATTTGGTGAAAAATTATATCTTAATGTTACCAACATGTAACAAGAATTTCAAATTTTTTTGAGCGGGGGCACATTTTGCATGCTTACTCCGCTAGGCCCTTTCAACAAAATCCACTCTTCGCTGAGTTTCCTGCGGGCACGAAAGGGTTAAAGGTAGGTAATTAAATGAAATGAGTTACATTACAAAACAAAAATAGAGTTATATTCTAATCATTAAAAATTTTTGCTATTTACTTTAATTATGCAAAAGCAAAGTATGTTTTAATGAAAACTGACTCTTCTACTTTCTAAGCTGACGATTATAAGAAGGAAAAGTAGTAATAAGAATTAGAGTTTTTCTTACCAGCAAGTGCAGTTTCAAGCTTTCCATTTACATCGTAAACGAAAACAACTTTCCCACTTTGGTGAGGATATATTATTGAAAGAATTTGACCATCGTCATTGTATAAAATTTCATAAGGATGCCTATTCATTGGTGAATAATACTGATATTTATAAAAACCAAGTGAAGTTTGAAGGGAAAATGCATGTATATGTCCTCTTGGAGTTGTAAGTGATTGAAGTGCACCTGCTTCGTCATATTGAAGAAGATAATCACTTCCTCGCGGTGTTGTAACCTTTAAAGGTAGGCTACTAAATCTATCTTTAAATGCATAGTTCATAGATGTTCCATCGCTGTATTTTATTTCAAATAATCTACCGTCTCGATCAAATCCATACGTTTCACTAAGATCACCCCATGTCCAACTGATTAATCTGCTATTTCTATCATACTCTAGTTCAACTCCAGCAAAAATGCCACCTTTTGGTATCCATTTAATAGGTCTTGCAGTGTTGTCGTAAGTTACATTGAGCAGTTCAACTCTGTCATCCATAAAAACTGCCACCGTATTTGTCTCTCTATCGTATTCTAATGACAGTAAAACTTCTCCATTCACTTTCAATTTTCGTCCAACTTGAGCAATAACTTTTGAATTACCACGATGATTATTTCCTTGTACTTTTCTCAAAAAGTATCTCCACTCAAATCTATTAGCTAAATCACCGGCTATTTCAGTTCTCTGTTTCGCAGGAACTGGGTAGCTTTCACCTAAAAGTGGTTCAATTTCTGCCATAATTGAGTATGGCATTGTATCGGTACTAATAGTATGTGACCAGGGTGTATTTCTTTCAACACTCCCATCGGCAAGAATTGTTGTCTTTCGTTCTGCATCGCCAACTTTTGTAATCACTGAAGATCCTCTAATTAACATTGATATTGGCTTACGATTATTTTGTGCAACTTTGATAGTAGCACCTTTTAAATTGAGATCAAAGGATAAATTGATTATTCTACCAGTTGGTGTGATTGCGTGCGTTAATCTACCGAATTCGTCGTAATGATAAACATAACTTCTACCTGTGCTGTCGAGTTTACTTTTAAGTAAACCGGTGAGTTCGTAATAATCAAAAGTAACGTTATAATTATCAGGTGTACTAAGTTCGTGAAGCATTTTCATTTTAGTCATTCGTAATCTACATTTTTGACCTTTTGTATTTTCAACAGAATTTACTAGTCCTCTGTTATCTCGAAGAAGAAATACTTTATTACCAGCGGTATCTGTAACCGTATTGAGTTTTCCATTACTAGTGTTTACATTATACGTAAATAGGTAAATGTTCTCGCCAGTCAGAATATTCTTTGTTGCAATATGTTGCCCAAATCGATTAAATATATAAATTTCTTGTGTTTCCGGTGAATAGATCTCATATTCCTTTGCATTTGTAATCATATTTGCATCTGGTATGCTAGCCATGACAGATCGAATTCTATAATTGGCTTGATCTCCAATGTGAACAATGCTATCTGGAGAGACAGCAACGGAAGAAATAGTATTAAATTTGGCAGTAAATGCTAAATAGTGATCAGCTTCAAAACAATCACAACCTTGTTCCAGACAATTACATTTAGATTCAGCACCAGCGTAGAGAGAAATTTTTCCATCCGTACCAATCACTCTGATTCTGTTAATCCTTTGGGAATCGCTTTCAGCAATAAATAGATCACCAGACGGACCAAATGCAATACTTTGTGGCATTACTAGAGTAGCATGTGTTGCTAATTCTGAATCAAAAATTGTTAAAGAAGCAGAACAATGTAATGGTCTACCTGCAACGACTTTTACTCTACCATCAAGTGCCAGTTGCAATACCATATGATCGTCTATTATGTGAAGAGAATTGTCAAGAGGATTTATAGATAATTCAGTAGGCCATCGTAGATGAACTTCTTCTACATTAAGTGTGCCTTCACATGGAATAGGTTTCCAATGAGATTTATGCATATGATTACCAATAACTGTTGTTATTATTCCATCTTTGTCAACCATACGGATATTTGTACCGTCCGCAAAATAGAGAATATTATCAGCCGAAATTGCTACACCTTTAGGATAGGCAAGTTTTGCATCTCGCGCAAGAGCACCATCGCCACAGTGCGCTTCATCTCCAGGTAAACATCTTTCTCCTGATCCAACTACCGTCTCCCAATTATGATCTGGATTATAATCACCCGCTGTTTCACGTACACGAATAATTTGATGTGATTCCGGATCCGAAATATATAGCGACCCATCCAGGGGACTCAATGCAATGTGATATCGATACGAAACTCGAGTAGCACTGCAAAGAAAGTTATAATTAATATTTATTTATAAAACAGTAGAGAAATTTAATTGACATGATAATAGAATTTACACGGTACCCAGCTGAAAAATCGTGTACAAGATCGTGTACACGATGTTGCACAAGACCATGTACAGGAACATTGACCCGAACCTACACAAGATTAGCAAGTGAACTTGTAAAAGAAATTGGAACAAAGAACATGAACAAGAACGTATACAAGAACATGCACGTGTACATTCTTGAGTGGCTTTTGAGTTCGAGAACATCTAGGCGAACATTCACATGTTCATGCACAAGTTCGTCTGTGTATAACTTTGACTGGTTTATGTTCATGTGCATGATTATTCAAATACTTTAAAGGCTGCGCAGTAGTTTTCTAAGTGTTATTATTTATTATTTATTTATTGGTTTATACACCTGTCTTCAGCCTTACATACTTGGCTATACAAGTGTTTCTTTTACAATTTCTCTTTACAAATATTTTTTATTATACATTTCCTAATACTAAGTTTTTTGCACCTACAGAGCGACTTGAAAATTAGGAGTACTCGCATTTGCCTGGACCACCCGTCTAATGGGTTTTCTCGCCAGTGGAGAGGGAAACTGTAGAAAACCTCTCCTGAGTACAACTGGTTTATCGACAGTCGAGTTCTAATGGTGTGTACCGGACAATAATCGACGGTGCACATCATTATACCTCGACGTCAAACCTCCCGCTCAGATTTTCTCACGTGCCAGAAAAATACCAAGCCAAATGGGCGCGAACCAAGGGTACTTACCCTTGGTCCTTAAACGACCGCCAAGCGAGGCATCTATCCGACTGAGCTAATCTGTTGGTTGTTTTCTAAGTGTTTTACAGCTGCGCAGTAGTTTTTTGCAACTTCAATCAGAGACTTCTTTTGATTACAACTAAAAATTTTCTTAAAATTGTCTTAAATTTTAAACCTAAAAACAACGGTTTTTTAATACACACACGAACATGTACATGAACAAGTATATTTTCGCCTAGATGTTCTCGAACTCAAAAGCCACTCAAGAGTGTACACGTGCATGTTCTTGTACACGTTCTTGTTCATGTTCTTTGTTCCAATTTATTTTACAAGTTCACTTGTTAATCTTCTGTAGGTTCGGGTCAATGTTCCTGTACATGGCCTTTTGCAACATCGTGTACACGATCGTGTACAAGATTTTTCAGCTGGGTATATTTATCTCAATAGACAAATTTATTAATAGTTTCTTACTTAAGACGCAAAATAGTTTGAACAACTCCATCGACGTTAATTTTTCTGACTAAGTTAAAATCCCCAACATAAATTGACCCATCGGAAGCGGCAGCAAGAGCAACTGGAGCTAAAAGTCTCTGTTTTGAAGCTGAACCATCACAATCGGAACAATCAAGAGGTCGTTGATGTCCATCTCCCATTGTTGTTAAAATAACTTGTGGTTTATGTTTCAAATAAATATTAGAACCATCTCCTTTTTGAAGAATACCTTCATGAAAATTATATCTGTGATGTATGTCCAGATTCCAACCTCCTATTTCAGAAATAGACATATCGTGACCACTTAATTTTGTTGTCTGCACATCCCATATTATATCTTTACAATCATTGTACTCATATCCAACTTTAATGACAGCAGTTGTGACTCCATATACTCGTTGGCGAAAAATATTTAATCTATTCCATGCGTATGTAAACTTGATAACTGGATCGGCTTCAAAAATTTTCTCAAATAGAATTCCTTCAATCGTGATACGCAAATGTATTAAACTTAATGTTGGTGCTATTACTTCTGGTGTCAATTGAAGTTGAATAGTAGAAAGATAACCAGCAGCTCTGGAACTATGGTAAACGAGATTTAAACCCGTTCCAGGAATTTGCAAACTTTCCTGAACAACTTGAGATTCTACAAGAACTGCACTTTTGTTAGGACATGCGCCTTGAAAACCATGTTTCCAGGTTGCAAGAATAACTGGTTTCATTACATCGTAATCATGTGCTGCACAAGTATGAGTCATATATAATGACGGTTTCTCATCGGCTGTACTCATTATAACCTTGTCTATAATGACAACCTATTACATGATAAATTTAAATGTGCAAATTAATTGTGGTAAAAAGTAAAGTATCTACCTAATTATTATATAAATTACAGTCAATTACCTCATTCCAAGGAACGTAGACAATGTGAGTTTGTGGCTTAAAAGGCGAACGACCAAATTGTAAAGTTACAGCGCCTCCACCATTAACCAAAAGATCAAACCATCCATCATCTCTTGTTAAAGTAAACCCTTCTAAAGCTGTAGTGGTGCAAACTCTAACGCCCATCAAACTCATTCCCAAAGACGTTACTACTTGACCGCGTACAACAGCTGACCGACTGTTACAAAAAAATATTTATGAGTTTTAAATACCATTCAGCTACATTTCATTAATTTGTCTTGTACTATAAAATAAAACTTTTGTACCATCGTATCAAATAATTTGTGTTGAAAGCAATGATTTTTGATAGTGTCATATTAAAGGAATTTAAATATGTAGGAGAGGCACGTTCAAAGTTCCAAATGAGAAAAGCATTCTTTTAAATTGTAAATTTGAGATAGTAAAATATTTAAACACTTTTAATCACGTAGTACGTATTTATAACAAACTTTCTTAATTAATCATATCTGGTGTGGAAAACTTTTTCTAAAACATGTGGTTTTTTTAAGACATAACAATTTTACAAATTATGTTTCCAAAATATTTTTTTGAACCACTTCTCCAACTATTCTGAAATAACTTAAATGATCTAGTGCTTAGAAGAGGATTAAATTCTTTTACCATTGGTATAGCTTAAAAGGCAAGATAGTGATAAATAGAATGTAGGGGGAAGGAAAACAGTGTTTGATCATCAATGAGTAGCAGAAGCATATGCTGATCTCTGCGGTTGTAGATAGCATTTAATTTGTGACAAATCAATAAGAGAAATAATGGGGATTATGTACAAAGAAGTATTTGACGACGAGTAAGAGTCTACCAACTGGAGACTCTATTTGTAACTACCTGAGTTTTCAGTTGAAACTACTTGGGTCCCCGGTTACCAATAACACTGTTGCTTACCGACCGAATAGTCGGAAGTCCAGTCTCTTATTTTAAAAAATTGTAATCTTTTTTATTTCTAACCAGTATTTACAATTTCATGTCGATGTAAAAAAGGTAAAACATTCCCAACTGAAAAAGTTCGTCTGGATTTTCCACATGGAAATTTACGCAGAAATCCATGAGGAGATTTGAAATAATTCACATGGAAATCCACATGGAAATTCTCTATTTCTTCTATTTTTAAATATTTTCAAAAATAAACATCAAATTCGAATTCTGAGACCCCGAAGGGGTCTCACTCACTGCTTTCTGCATTTTTAAAGAGGTTTTTGTTCATATTTGGAGTTTATTAAGAATATAAAAAAATCCATGCGGAAATCCACATGGCAATCCATGCGGATTTCATGTGAATAGTTTCAAATCTCCATATGGATTTCTACCTGAAAAGTCCATGGGAAAATCCAGACGATTTTTTTCAGCTGGGTTTTCTTTGTTGGAACAATGTGTTTTTAAATATCAACTAAAATGGTATAGATTTTACAAGTCACACTTGCAAATAAATATATTTTAACAGATACACGAAATAAAGGTATAGTTTTCCACCAAATTGATGAAACAATTTTACGCTTTGAAATAACTACATGTTTTAAAAGAATGTCTTCATTAGACAAGATTAAAAAAAGTTTAGAATATTGTTTTGTAGCGTTAAAAAAGAAAAATTAAAGCTGAAAAGCAAAATTAAAATCACTTGAAAAAATCGACACTATTGAAGATTTTAAAACTATATATTTTTCCATTTTTCCATTTAAGTAAATAAAAAAATTTTTAATTGTAACCCAGTAAGAAGTAAGGAATTAATAAGAATTCGAAATTTTTAATTCTTTTAAATTCCGCTTCTGACCAATTCTTTTCATTTTCATTTGGTGAAGCCGAAAAGAAGCTAAGTTTATTCTTTTAAATACCGTTTTAAAATTTTAAGAGGAAGAAAAATTTACCGGTCCGAAGATTTCAACCCTCAAGTTTCATTGTCAGAGACAAACAGTTTGCCCTCTCAGCTATTTAAACTGGACTATGACTACTGAATTTTTGAAGCACTTATCTCAAAGTGTTGCTAACTTCAAAGGAATTTAAAAATTACGAAATATTAAAACGGAATAGACAGGAAATGAACTTACCGAGTATCACACAGCATTTCGAAATTCACAAAAATTCAAAAATTAAAGAAATATTAAAACGGAATTGATTGGAATTTACTTTCAAGAAATTTTTGCCTCAAAAAGCAATATATAGGAATTGGACAGAAACGGAATTCCAAAAAAATTGTTAATTTAATATTTTCTGTAAAAAGTTAAAAATGGTCAATTCTTCTCAATTCCTTACTTCTTACTGAGAAAATTAAAATGACTTGCTATGATTATTAATTATTATTATTGCTTCCTCATAGAAGCATTATTAAACAAAAATTATCAAACTCAAATTTTTTACTTAAAAAAAAACATTATCATAATATATAATTTCTTACGCTGTAAAAAAGGGATTTAAATTTTAACTCCCCGCACGGAAAAACCTTTGAGAAGTCTGTTTTCCCACTGTCAAAATATTTCGTTTCCCACTGCATGGGAAGTCTGATCGCCCGCCACTGGGAGCGTATTAGCGTTACAGTTTTCAAAAGACACTGCTGGAAGTAAATAGATAGAAACCTTTTCTCTTTTAATCCCTTTTTATTGCTAATATAGAAAGAGATATGAATATTGTATAACTTTTAATCTCTTACCTATACTTTTTTAAGCCTTTTTATTCCTACCTTTATCAACTTGTTCGCTATTTCTTTTAATCACCTTCTTTGAATAACTTTTAATAGCCTTTTTAAACCCTTCCATCTCTTTTTATATACAATCTTATTACAACTTTTTGTTATCCCTTTCAATCACCTTTCCTCTATTACTTTTAAAATCCTGTCTATTTCCTTGTATCTCTTTCAATGTTAGACCTTATAGACACTATTCTTTATACCTATTAATAACCTATTCTCAATACCTTTTAATAACACAGGCACACAAAAAAAGTGTCGTGGCCGAGACACTACAGTAGTATATTCCCATGTATTTTTGGCCGCTGAATCCGAATCTGAAGTCCGAATGCTCAAATTGGTTCTTTTTTTTAGTTATACTCAAAAACGACTCAAAACACGAATTTGAACCAAAAAAACTAAAAAATTTTTTGTGACATAACAATAACATATTTCCATGTATTTTTTCTCGCTGAATCCGGATTCGATGTCAGAATTGACAGATGTGCTCAAAATTTTGAGCTAAACTCAAAAAACCGAATTAAAATGACGAAAATGAAAAATTTCTTCTGTGACACTGCAAAAGTATATTCCTATGTATTTTTTCACGCTGAATCAGAATTCGAAGTCAAAATTGACAGATTTGCTCAAAATTTTGAGATAAACTCAAAAAAACCACTCAAAAAAGACTCAAAAAACCGAATTAAGATGAAAAATATTTTTATGACAGTACACTACTATATCCCCATGTACTTTTTCCCGCTGAATCCGAATTCGCAGTCAGAATTGACAGATTTGCTCAAAATTTTGAGATAAGCTCAAAGAATTGATAAAAAAAGCGATTTAAAATAAAGAAATGGAAATTTTTTGCTATGACACTACATTACAGTATTTCCACATATTTTTACACTCGGATCTCGCATTTAAAGTCAGAATTGACAGATTTCTGACTGATTTGCTCAAAATTTTGAGATGAACTCAAAAAACTGATAAAAATGCAATTTAATATGAAAAAAGGAAATTTTTTGCTATGACACTACACTAGTGTATTCCCATGTATTTTTTCACTGCGATTCCGAAGTCAAAATTTTCAAAGTGGCTCAAAATTTTGGGTTTTGGTATTCAGTACGAATCTAGAGTTACCACACTTAAACAACTCTGTCTTAGCTTGTGATATATTGGACGAAAATTTATTTCGCTTGTACCTGTAACCAGGGTTTGAGTACTAAAAATTTTTTGTCAATCTGATAATTCTAACTTCGAATTTGTATTCAGTGTATATAAAATTCATGAGAATACACTACCAAATACCAAAAAAATGAACTCTTTTGCATTAAATTTGGAGCATTTTTGGATTTAACTCAAAATTTTGAGCAAATTTAATAATTTTAACTTTGAATTTAGAAGCAGATGTAAAAACAAGAGAATGTACTAATGTAGTGTACTAGCAAGAGTAGAGTTTCTTGACTTTAATTTTTGTAACTTAACAGATTTTCTTGTGTGCCTCAAAATTTTGAGCCATTTGAATAATTCTGACTTCAAATGCGAGATCCGAGTGTAAAAATATGTGGAAATACTGTAATGTAGTGTCATAGCAAAAAATTTCCATTTCTTTATTTTAAATCGCTTTTTTTATCAATTCTTTGAGCTTATCTCAAAATTTTGAGCAAATCTGTCAATTCTGTCTGCGAATTCGGATTCAGCGGGAAAAAGTACATGGGGATATAGTAGTGTACTGTCATAAAAATATTTTTCATCTTAATTCGGTTTTTTGAGTCTTTTTTGAGTGGTTTTTTGAGTTTATCTCAAAATTTTGAGCAAATCTGTCAATTTTGACTTCGAATTCTGATTCAGCGTGAAAAAATACATAGGAATATACTTTTGCAGTGTCACAGAAGAAATTTTTCATTTTCGTCATTTTAATTCGGTTTTTGAGTCGTTATTGAGTTTAGCTCAAAATTTTGAGCACATCTGTCAATTCTGACATCGAATCCGGATTCAGAGGGAAAAAATACATGGAAATATGTTATTGTTATGTCACAAAAAATTTTTTAGTTTTTTTGGTTCAAATTCGTGTTTTGAGTCGTTTTTGAGTATAACTAAAAAAAAGAACCAATTTGAGCATTCGGACTTCAGATTCGGATTCAGCGGCCAAAAATACATGGGAATATACTACTGTAGTGTCTCGGCCACGACACTTTTTTTTTGTCCCACATAGCACAATATCTTACTGTAAGTTTGTGGTGTGGATTACACGTATAGTTTGTAAGGATAAGGTTGTATACTTGTGGTAAACTTAAATTTCCGCCATTACAGTAAGCTTACAAGTAAAGGTTACTGTAAGCTTACAAGTAAAGGTTATTGTTAGCTTACAAGCAAACTTTACTGTAAGCTTACAAGTAAAGGTTATTGTAAGCTTACAAGTAAAGGCTGTTGTAAGCTTACAAGTAAACGTTATTGTAAGCTTAAATGGTAAGGTTGTGGTAAGGTTACTATAAAGTTGTAAGGTTGAGGTAAGGTTGTGGTAAGTTTACTAAATAAGGTAAATCTTTACAAAATAATTTATAATATAATTAAGAACTAAATAAAAAATTTTTTAAAAAAATTGTTGGTCTTGCTCCATTTTGGAAATCTAACAAGCCGTTGAAAATCTTGAAAACAAATTTGGGAGGACTGGGATTCGAACCCGGGATCGACGCGCATAAACCTAACATCCTAACTAACTGAGCTAAGTGGGGAACTGACAAAGAAAAAATCAATATTGCTTTTAAGGTGAACCAAGAAGATGACTAACTCTTTAAAAGCAAAATGAAATTTTGGGATATTAGTACCATTCTATCTAGATTCTTTCAATCAATAAAATGGCATTAATAACTCAAAATTAATTTTTTTGGGCTTAAGGTCCCTTTCATCGTTTCAGGACACATATATTTATTATTTTGTTTATAATAAAATATTTTTAAATTTAGACAATTATTTCAATATTAATCTATGAGTTAAAAACTGAATTGTTAAAGCACTTTTTATATAAGCGAATGTAAATTGTCGCTCTAAAATTACAAATCTTTGGTTTTTTGAATTACAATAAAATATTGTTAAATTAGAATATATAACTATCAGTTAAAAACTGAAATATCACAAGCCTTTATTGGCATTTTTGAACCAAAGGAGTGCGCAGACATATGGATATGTGCATACATTAGAGGAAACACTGTAATTTTACTGGTTCTGCCGATGTAGCTTTCCAAAGAACTAATCTTATTTCACTATTCTCTTGTGCTCGAAAAAAACGAAAATCGATCATCCGATTCTCTATGTTCAAGATTCGATTTACAAAAAAATCTATTAGTAAAGATCGATTACAAAAATCGAATCGGAAAGTCGAAATCGTCGATTTTTTTAAGAATTGAATCGAAATCGAACATCCCTACACTAGATCCGTAGATCAGAAAGCGTGTGTTATGCACTGTGCGATTTTACGTTTTTGTTTGAGTTTAACTTTCATATTTTTGTAGTTTATTGTAAATATATATTTAACCAATAAATGCTTATTAGTAATAGACAACCAAAATTAGTTTTAAAAACTCACACAGCACCGAAACTTTTCTAAAAATATATTAAAGATTTACTTACAAATTTTTTATAGTAGTGAATTAGAACAACACGATTAAGAAACTCAATTAACAACAATAGAAAAAGTTTTTAATTGAAATTAATCGATTTCTTCTATAAGGGATATCTCTTTTTTTTACTTTCCTTTGGATTAGAAAGGATGTGAAAATGGATAGAGAAAGATAGAAATGTATGAATAGAAAGAGATAGAAAAGTTCTATCTTCTTTAATTCACCACTTTGCATTCCCAATTTTTTATCTCTTTCTATATATTTTTTTCTATATATTTCTATATCTGAAACTATGTATATAAACAGATTAGAAGGGATAAAAAAAGATATAAATATAAGATTATAGAAAGAGATAAACAATTTGTATCTCTTTTAAGTATCCATTTTGCATCTCCAAACTATTATACCTTTTAATCTTTTTTTATCCCCTTTTTTTAATCTCTTTGTATCTCTTTATTTCCAGCAGGGATATAAACTTCTTAAGATATTTGTCGCGTCGAATCGTTTTTGTCCGATTTTTTTAAAATTTCACATAATTATTCTTTGAATATTTATCTACAAAATATGGCCTATTAAAATAAAATTGACAATCTGTAAGTCTCAAAAAATGAAATCAAAGTTTCGATCTTTAACATGTGCGGTATAGGAAAACCAGCCCGGTGACACGATCTATGCTTTCCTATAGGATATTTGGGCTGAGTGTTGAAAGTCGCCAACGCAGCGCTGGCTGTACATTGGTCGGATATTAACCAAAATGCATGGGAAAACATACAAATATTTAATTTCCATATATAAAAATTTATTTAAACTTATTTATTTATACATAATATTGATTTATAAACTTTTAAACATATTTCGTAATATAATTCACTTCAGAAAAGAGTGAAATTTTTTATTTATAACGAATATTGTATTATAATTTCTGGCGGGAAATTTAAACAAAATAATATTGTCAATATTATTTATTAATATTTATTTATTATTTATTAATACTAATTATTAATATTGCAAAATATTATTAAATAATTAATAAATATTAATAAATAATAATAACAATAATTTTTTATTTAAATTTCCCGCTAGAAATTATAATACAATTTTCGTTACACGGAAAAAATTAATTTAGTACATTTTACGAAACTAATTTTGGAATAGCGGATACGGAGAGGAGTTTAGTATAAGATAAAACAGAATCAATAGTAATATATGATGACTGCGTTTCTCGAAAACTCAAAAAAAATTCTATGGAATTCACAAATGATCGGTTGGACGTTCTAATTCAAGAGTTTTGTAAAATGTTTAGCCTGAAGCGCATGCGCCACGGAAAAAAACTATTCACGGAGAAAAAAAACGAATAAAGTAGAAAAAAGAATTTCTTAATGTACCAATGAGCTCTCAAGACCATTTTTTCTCGTCTTCTATAGGAGATAGATGATTGGTTCGACACATGTGACTGCCCTCTACAACGCAATGGTTCGCTTTCGCTTGGATTGGCTTATTTTATTCTGACACTAACTTAACGGAAATACGCATACATATAAACGAATTCTGACGCAACGCACATACAATATAACTCGCACTTGTAGATGAAAGAATTGAGTTTCTTTATATACTAACTGAGGAGATTAAAACTGCGCTTGTGAGAAATGTCAATATACTGAATATTAATTTTAAAAAAAATCATTTTTTTAAAAGTTATACAAAATATTTTATGGTTTTTAAAATAACATTTTTTGATTATAATTAGTTATAAAATCTCTATAAAATTTTTCAATTTTTAGAAAATAATTTTATTCTTAATTTTAAATTATAAATAAATTGACAAAAAATTTTCAAAATTAAATTCAAACTCAAAAAATGTTTATATTAAATTGTCTAAAATTTGAAGTAATAACAGTTAAAACTTGAGAAATTAATATATATATTGTCATCGGTAAATATTATGATAAACTATAAAATTTATTGGAATGTAAATTAAAAGAAATTAATAATAATTAAAAGTTTGGATTACAAAAGCACATAAAAAATGTTACGAATTTTGAACAATGAAATGTAAAATACGTAAAAGAAAACAATTATCCAAATGTTACCGGCAGGTGAAGCAGTTCTCTTTTTCCTTCCACATATTATCTCTATATACAGCAGACAAGATAATACCGACGCGACGAGACAAGCTTCAACATATCTATTTATAACGCGACTTTTGGTACACCCCGTATAGAATTTTACGAAACTTTGTGTTCGAGAATTCACGATAGACAGCGAAGTGGAAACTCAAACCACGCGTTTTTAGATTGCACGAAACATTTTTACCATTTTCTGATAAAATGTTCACCAGAAAATACGAAACATTTCTACATTCAAGCTTGTTTTATAAATTACAACACTGGTTGCAGTTTCTCGACAATTGTTCTGCTGAAAGTAGTGAAAGTTTCTGGGTTTTTGAAAAACTTCGTCAAGGAATCTTAAATATCCGCTAGTGCGAAATTAGTTTCGTAAAATCTGCTGAACTTATTTTTTCCGTGTATAAATAAAAAATTTCACTCTTTTCTGAAGTGAATTATATTACGAAATATGTTTTAAAGTTTATAAATCAATATTATGTATAAATAAATAAGTTTAAATAAATTTTAATATATGGAAATTAAATTTTTGTGTGTTTTCCCATGCATTTTGGTTAATATCCGACCAATGTACAGCCGCGCTGCGTTGGCGACTTTCAACATTTGAGTGATTTTCAACTCAGTCGTGTCACCGGGCTGAGGAAAACCATGTATTAATTACAGATTTTTAATTTTTGTACCTATACTAATCATCAGATTTTTATAAAAAACTAAAGTTTTATTTATTGAAGCAAAATGAACTTTTATAAAAAAATGAAAATTTTTTACCGTTTAGTTTAAAAGATATTTAATGTCAAACTTAAAAAATTATTGAAACATTTGCTGTAAATCAGAGAAGAATTCGTAAACGTGTCAACAGCGCTTGTTAAATACTACAGCTCGTCTGCTACTTTTGGCGTAAAATTTTAAAGACAGCCATATGCCAAACTTGCGACGTTGCCACGACCGTTTTTCATGCGAGAGGTTGTGAATATACATTGAGAACATCTGTGTGTGAAACTGTACGTCCGCAAAAGTTTTTCGGAAACTCGCATTCATAATCGTTTCATAAGTACAGTCATCGGATACAAACTTTTGAGAGTGATAAAGGCCAACGCAGAATAGATCTGTAACCGGAACCGCAATCGTAACCGTAAGCGTAAGAATGAGTTAGAGAAGGATAAACAATATACCTATCCTTCTTTAACTCATTCTTACGGTTACGCTTACGATTGCGGTTCCGGTTACAGATCTATTCTGCGTTGGCCTTTAGTCGCGCGACAAATATCTTAAAGCTGAGTCTCCAATAGGTGCCAATGTATATGCACAGCCAGTGCCAGTGCCAATCTCCAATACATTTTAAATGGGTTTGGCACTGGCACTCGCCATGCATATTGGCACCTATTGGAGACTCAGCTTAAGGGCCGGTTCCGCAACTTCGACTTTAAACCGAGTTTAGTTAAACCGAGTTCATTTCTAACCAAAGTTCTAACCGCGAGTTTACGATGCATGCGTTCCACAACAGATTTTTGAGCGTCGTTTAACTTAACGTATACCTCCTTCGTCGCATACATTAGATGAAACACTGTAATTTTATTGGTTCTGCCGATGTAGCTTTCTAAAGAACTAATCTTATTTCACTATTCTCTTGTGCTCAAAAAAACGAAAATTGATTAGTAAAGATCGATTACAAAAATCGAATCGGAAAGTCGAAATCGTCGATTTTTTTAAGAATCGAAATCCAACATCCCTAGAGCAGACGACTTAAGGTTGAGTCCACAATAGGCACTTTTCTTAAAGTGATGCATACCCTCTACATCGATTTCCATTGTTCGAACAATAGAAATCGATGTAGAGGGTATGCATCGCTTTAAGGTTGAGTCCACAATAGGCACTTTTCTTAAAGCGATGCATACCCTCTACATCGATTTCCATTGTTCGAACAATAGAAATCGATGTAGAGGGTATGCATCGCTTTAAGAAAAGTGCCTATTGTGGACTCAACCTAAGAAAAGTGCCTATTGTGGACTCAACCTATGGTTTCTCCGTGCGGGGGATTCTATAAAACTCGCACCCATTTGGGAGTTAAAGCGAAGGGAGTTGGATGAAGGGTGTTAAAATTTACACAGTCAAAATAAGAATCAAGTCCAAAAGGGAGTTAATTTAATAATTAACTCCCTTTTGAAGTTGATTTTTAACTCGAAAAATTTCACTCCCAGCTCCAGTGACCATCAACTCCCTAAATTTTTTACAGTGTATGTGAGTGTATATAAATATTACATTTTCATAAATACCTTGAGTTTCGGAAATGTTAGCCAAATTTATTATTATTTCAAAAACTTAAAATTTTTAAAAAATTTACTTTTTGTGGTTTTTTGGTATCAAACTGACATTTAAGTTTAAATATTTTACATTCATTATATAGTCTCTTCAAAAACGCATCGAATGATCTATTTTGAACTTTATACGGCCCAGATTTTGTGATTTTTTTGGTATTGAATTATATGTATATATCAATAATGCAATTTACAATAATTATGAAATAAAAATGTTCATAAGGAAGCAGAGTGTAAAATGAACACAAAAATTTCAATTTTTATTTTTCAGCAATTTTAAATTATATGAAGTGTAAAATTTTGTTTATTTAAAACTAAAAATAATAGGAATCAATAGGCATATAAACTTTTGGAGCATTAATCTCAATAGAACTTTAAGTTAACGCAACTCCCCTTCAAAATAAATTTGTTCTTCAACAAAAATATTAAATTTATATTAACTCGTCTTTTCTGTCTTAAAAGTCATGGATACAATTATGATACAATTATTCACAAGTACGAGCAACACAATTATCATATGCTTAAAACAAAAAAGGGACAAAACACAATATAGGAATTATAAAATAACTTAACCATGCAACAAAATTTGTTGAAACAGTTAATAGGAAAGTATGGATTTAAACAAATTAAATAGGCTTTTAAAGATAAATTTATCAATTAAACTTTAGATAAATAGAAAAAATTTTCGCATATATCTTGTATAGTTATATACATCTCTTTAAATAACATAATTGGAACCAACAAGAAAAATTTAATTATAATCGAAATTCTACATGTTTGTTAAAATACAAAATAGTATATTAAGCAACAAGGCTGTAAAGGCAGATATTTGTTTATGGTGATGTCACAAAAATCATCGTAAACAAATTGGCTACCTTTATTCCCATGTTACTTACGATATTTTTTATTCCTAATGCACAAAAGTGTCGATTTCAGATAGCAGACGACAGGGAGTTATTCACTTATTCGACTTGTATGAAAATGGCGGCCATTTTTATATGGTCGAACAAGTGAATGACTTCACTCCTTGTCGTCAGTTATCTAAAAGCACCATTTTTGTGCCATATTTAATTTGTGCTTAAAGAAAAAATAAGATTTTTAATTTTTCTATCACAAAATTTTGTCAACGAAAAAAAGGTGTTGAAAGCCAGACTCAATTTCTAAAAAAGGCCATCAGACCTATCCACTCAAATATGCATGGATGTAAAAACTAAATTTTTTAAAATTTAAACTATTTAAAACTTTCTTTTAATCTACACACCATTTAAAATTTGTTGTACAGGACAACAGATTTTCATTGTGACTGCTTCGGTTCTTACCTTGTATTGAAGTGGTTCCAGAACACTCTGATTAAGCAGCAAAGACAAAACAGAGCCCAATTAAAACGATGTGTTGAAAAATAAATTGACTAGATAGAGTGATACAAAGAGAATGTACATATGAAACATTCTTATTAATTCTTCTTTTATACATAATGCATTTGCACATAAGAATATTTATGAACATATGCAAACAGTACTTCTATTTAAGGTATCAACTATCAGTCTTACTATCAACAGTTATCACGATGGGTCTCAACGAAGTTCAACCCAAAACTGCTTAGTCTTCTCTGTTCATTTTTTTTGTTTTTAGTACACCTTCTGATTATTTAAAGACAAAAATTAAAAAAACAGTATGATCTTTTTTTCCTTTTTTGAATATCATTGAAAAATAAAATAGAAAAGTGATGTTTAACAAAAATTCATACCAAGGTCATTTTTAAAAGTTATAATATTTGTTTCTATTAAAGATAAAAAGATCTTTTTCAGATTTTTTCAAAATTGTGTCTACTATAATTTAAAAAAAAAAGAATTTGCTGCAAATAATTATATTATTCTACCTTCATCATTTCAAATTAAAAAATTCTAAAAATTAGTGTTTTCAAAAATGATTCAATTTATTTCTTCATTTTTGGCTTTACTAAACAGGAAGGCATCCCGAGAACAAAAGAAAAGATAAAACAGAGAAGTGCAAGGATTTTTAGGTTGTATTTAATTGAGAATTACCGTGAGTTAAGTATGTACAGCTGAAAGAGGTTTTATGATGAACATGAATTCAGTATTCATACAAGCTTTATTGGAATGAACAATATTAAAAATAAATGCAACAGGGAAACGGACAGACGATATACTGAAAAGGAAGGTTGGGATAGGGTGTGTGACATACACTCGCACACACATATGAAACAAATATAAAATTGTGGGGATGTGATTTCACACGGGTCACAACAGCGCAGATGTTGTTTATATTCGTCCACGTCTCAGTTATTTTTTATTTTTATTTTTTTTGTTGAGTAATATCAATTTAAAGAACGTCATCTACTTCTTTCAATTTTTTATACTTAAATGTGATTCAGGAATTTAATATAAGATTCAATTCAAACTGTGTAGAATAATAATAATAATAATAATAATAATAATAATAATAATAATAATAATAATAATCATATTTTGTAATTATTATACATTTGAAAAAAATGTGTGTGTTCTATCTTCTTCAACTCTATCCAAAAAGGTTATTTTTCATATTTCGTTATATTATTTTTTCTTTTATTATAATAAAATATATATTTATCTTTGTTTTTAAAGTAAATCTAAAAATAAGGTTGTTCTGTTTATTTGATTTAAAATAAACTAAAGTATTCAGTAATAAGTTAAAATTTAAAAAAAAATTTAAATTTTCTCCATTATTAAAATTTGTTAAGTAATGATAAAAAAAATATTTATTAGTTTAGCCAATAAGACTGTTTTGAAATTAACTTAACAAGCATATTTAAAATACTTACGTTTCATTAAATGAATCTTGACGAGCATAGTTCTGAAGACTACCTTCATCTATGAGAAATTTCATTTTTTCGAAGAAAGAAGCCGTAATAGCCGGGGATTGTTTTCTAAGGAGAACATCGATTGGATTTGGAGCGGAAACACAAAGTTGACTACTACGACATACGTGATTAGAACAACATTCCGGATCCGCACAGTCAATAAGACCATCTGAAAAATTAATCAAACTTAGTTCTAAAATCGTTTCTTAATCCTTCCATGTTATCTATTGTTAAATTAGACAGTTAAATCGGGCAGGCCGACTAACTTTAAGTAATAGATTTACCTGCTAAAGAAATATGTAATTCTAAATTCTGTTAAAGAAATATGTAAATGAAAAATAAGGAGACAAGTTTGTTCTTATTTTCCATAACCACCGTTTTTAATGAAGTTATGCACATTTGAACTTTGAGTGGAAAAAAGTAATTCCTAAGGATAAAAGACCACAAGATGGACATTAGGGTGTCCCAAAAAAATAAAAACTTCTTTTTTATTGGGTCTCATCCCCTAAAAATCTTTCAATTTGTGTAAAAATAAGAACACAATATTTGGAAATAAATTTTTTAAATATTAACCCGTGGTTCAGATCCTTTAAACCATAAAAACGCTAAAAATGTAGTGTTTCTTCATTTTTCACATAAATATAAATGTCAAAATATAATGAACAGGGTGTCATTGTAAACATAATTAAATTACCTTTCGATCCATATGTCACAGTATAAGATTGAATGAAAATTAAGAGTGTTACAGTCGATTAAAGATCAAATTTCATGGAAATTTTGATGATTTCTAGACACTTAAGTAACTTGTACTTTTTTCACATTAAACAGAAAAACATATTTAGATTTTAATTTTTTTATTGAGAGTCTGTAACATTATGTCACATGCCACGTGTGTGACCTCTAAGTAACCTTAGACCAGACCTGTTACCAAGCAAACTTGACAAACACCCATCGATGAGCAATCTTTTTACAACCCTGTTACGTCGATACACGGATGTGATCTGGGTATATAAGGCCCTAAATTTGGATCCAAAAGTCAGTATCTAGTATCTAGTCAGCATCCAGTCAGTATCTAATTTAAATCAAACCGATCGACATCATCTCTGTACCAGTAGTCAGTGCGAATCTTTACTCGTTACCTACGATTATCCCAGTCTAAGTAATACCCATCTCGTGTGAGACCAAGCCGTTGTCATATCTCCAAGCAGTAAAAATTGGAAAGGCGGTGCATCTGAACTGACTGTGGACGCACGAGCGGAGAACGGGTTTTCAGCTTCACAAAGAAGCAATAAAGGTAATTAACTAAATCTTTTCATCATATTCTTTCGATACAATTTCTATATCTAATAAACGCCTATTTGTTAAAGGTGTTTATTGGAACTGAAAAAAAAAAACCGAGAAAGAATCAATTCCAATGATTAAATCATTTCTTTTAAAAATTAATGTCTACTTCTAAGGAAAATATTACACAAGATAAACATACAACTCGATCAAAAATCAAAGAAAACCCTACTTTAAAACTTAACCCAGGAATTCCCTATTTTAAACCTTTAGCTACTGGTACACCTAGATACTCTAACGAAAATAAAAACCCTTTTTGCAAATCCGAATTAGATTCAGGAATTTGTCATTCATTATTTGATAACAATTCTTTCAAAACTGACGAAGAAAGTGACAATACAATTTTAGAAAATAACGGTTCTTTAAATTCTACATTACGAAATAGTTTTAAACAAAGACTCGAAAATTCCATAATTAGCACACACGACAGTGACGACGAAAACAGTCACGACGAGAACAGTGATAGTGAAAATTTTACAGAAAATAACAAAATGGCTCTACCTACAAATCAACAAGTATCTTTACGTGACGCTTTAGAAATAGTTCCTTTGTTTGACGGGACTAACATTCCAATCTCACATTTTATTGAAGGGTGTTTAGAAGCAGAGCAAATGCTTCCAGAAGGAGTAGCTCGAAATAATTTAGCAAAATTATTAAGAGCAAAATTAAGTGGGGATGCGCGAAAATGTATTTACGGAACTCAAATAGCAAATGTAGGCGAATTAATAAATAAATTAAAACGCGTATATTTGCCAGCTAAAACAGTGTACCAATTACAGGGAGAATTAGGAAATATATATATGTGGGAAAAGGAAAATATTACATCTTATGCTGCGCGAATAAAAGAAATTGCTGATAAAATTGAAGATGTTCACAGGTTAGGTAATAACAATGCAGTTGACGATGTTTTTAAAGAAAATCTAGAAAAAGACGTGAAGCATTGCTTTGTGCGCGGATTAGGACCCGAAATAGAAATTCGTTTGAAAGAAAAACCTACATTCCGAGAGATAGTAAACGACGCGATTGATATAGAAAGGAATTTAAGTGCTAGTTCAGATCTTCGAAAAAGCAAAATTAATGAGGATCATAAAGCTATAAAAATACACTCCTTACAAGATTCTGATTTACCTTGTTCAATTTGTAAGAGACGAAATCATAAAACAGAAAACTGTTTCTTTTCAAAACAACAAAATAAAACATACAGTCCACCAAGACAAACACAAGGATTTTCAAAACCCTATTTTAATAATCAAAATTTCTCAAAAAATAGAAATCCCTTTAACAATGGTAACAATTTTTACAGAAATAAAAATAATAACTCTAACAATTTTATGAATAAACTTTCTAGAAACTTCCAAACTTCACGATACAATAATAATAACAATTATAATAACAATAATAATTATAATAATAAAAACTATAATAATAATAATAATCAGAGATTTTTCAAAAAAGATATAACTTGCAATTATTGTAAAAAATCAGGTCATTATATTAATGAATGTAAAATTAGACCTCCTAGAAGAGAAGAATCATACAACAACCAACAATATTCTAAACAACAATCACAATCTCAATCACACCAAATTCAAAACTCACAAGAACAACAACCTCATTTTTCGGGAAACTTGAATTCAACCCCCAGCAAGGGTGGACTGAGGGTAGAATAAATTTAAAAACACCCGTTTCAAAAGAACAAATTACTTTAAACAATTCGCAAACAAATACAATTCCCTCAATTATTATCTCTGCCGACGGTTTAAAATTTCCAGCTCGAATGATGATAGATACTGGAGCTGGAAGAAATTTATTAAAATTAAAAGCAATTGATCCAAGAATTCCAATTGACACAGAAAATATTTTAAAATTAATCGGAATAAATGATTTACCTCTTTACACTTTAGGGCAAATAAAATTAAATATTTTTGGTCATCAAACAATATTTAATATTATCCCAGATGCAGTCCCAGTAGACGAAGACGGTGTTTTAGGGACAGAATTTTTTCGAGACAATAACGTAAACATTAATTACACTTCAAAATGTTTAGAGATAGATAATAATCTTTATCCTTTTGTTTCCACAAAAATTTTAACAATACCAGCACGAACGATAATAACAACTACAGTTTTTCTTGACGAAACTAATAAAAATGAAGGTTACATACCAAGATTGAAATTAGGTTCAGGAATTTATGCCGGAGACGCAGTAGTAAAAAATTACGACAATAAAACATTTTTAAAATTTGCAAACACTAATGAAACTTCAGTTACTATTTCAATTCCTACAATTAAATTAGAAGATTTTGATGAAATCAACCCCTATACATCTATTACACAAACTCAAAAATTTGATAACAATGACATGACTAATAATTTACTAAATAATTTTTTAATATCAGAAAATTTTTGTACTTTTAATGAAATGACAATTGAAGACAGAATAGAAGAAATAAAACGACTTCTTCGTTTAGACCATTTAAACCAAGACGAATACGATCATGTAGAAAATCTTATAAAAAATAACGCTGACAGATTTCAAATGCCTGGAGAACCTTTAGAAGCAACTAATATTTTAAGACATTCAATACCAACTACAGATGACTGCCCAATATTTTCAAGACAATACCGTTTTCCCCAAATTCACAAAGACGAAATAACTAAACAAGTAAATGAACTTTTAAAAAATAAAATAATTAAACCTTCTCAATCACCTTATAACACACCGGTATGGATCGTACCTAAAAAACCTGACTCAAGCGGAAATTTAAAATGGCGAATGGTATTAGATTTTCGAAAATTAAACGAAAAAACTATAGGTGACTCATATCCATTACCTCACATAAATGATATACTTGACTCAATTTCTTCCGCAAAATACTTTTCTGTTTTCGACCTAGCAACCGGATTTCATCATATAAGAATGAATCCCAATGACTCACACAAGACAGCTTTTTCAACACCTCATGGTCATTATGAATTTGATAGAATGCCATTTGGTTTAAAAACAGCACCCGCGACATTCCAAAGACTTATGGACTTAACATTAACTGGACTAATTGGAACAGAACTTTTTGTTTACCTTGATGACATTGTTATTTACGCTGACACACTCGAAGAACATGAAAGAAAATTTAATAATTTAGCTGAACGACTTAGAAACGCAAATCTTCATTTACAACCAGACAAATGCGAATTTTTACGACCGGAAGTAGGGTATTTAGGACACATTATCGATAAAAATGGTGTCCGACCCGATCCAAAGAAAATTATTGCGGTTAAAAATTTTCCTATACCGAAAACAACAAAGAACATTAAACAATTTTTAGGTTTAGCAGGATATTATAGAAGATTTATTGAAAATTTTTTTAAAATTGCACATCCACTAAACCAACTTTTAAAAAAGGATACACCTTTTATTTGGTCAGACAAACAACAATTAGCTTTTGACACATTAAAACAACATTTATGCGAAGAACCTCTTTTACAAAGACCAGATTTTTCCCAACCCTTCGTGCTTACAACAGACGCATCAGGTTACGCGATTGGCGGAATACTTTCACAAGGGAAAATAGGGAAAGACAAGCCTATTGCATATGCATCTCGAAGCTTAAGCGATACGGAAAAGAAATATGACACATACGAGAAGGAAGCATTAGCTATTATTTTTTGCGTATCTCATTTTCGACCATATTTATACGGTAGAAAATTTACTTTAGTAACTGATCATAAACCATTAGTATGGTTTCAAAATTCGAAGGATCCTTGTTCACGTGTTTCGCGTTGGAGATTAAAATTAGCAGAATATAACTATGAAGTAGTGTACAAGGCAGGTAAAATGAACGTGAATGCAGACGCTCTTTCAAGAAATCCAATTCCTAACGAAGAAGAATTATTTAGGAATCAAAAGGTGCTTGACGATGACACATTTTTAACATTTGGGGATAATAAAAAATCAAGTGAAAATATTCGCGATAGTAATAATACATCTACATTATTACTCTTATTAACTACTCTTCTTAACCCAATACTTAGTGATTACATTACAAACACACAATGGAAAACCATTCTCACTAGGGCACAACGAAAATTAGAAGAAACGGGAATTCAAGAAAAACTTACGGAAAACGTAGAAGAAATATTGCAGCCCATTATCAAGAGATCAAGAGGTCGTCCAAAAAAATTAAAAAATAAACTTCCCATACAAGAAGACAAGGTTGGTACCAAAAGAAGAGGAAGGCCGAGGAAAGACAAGAAGCCAATCTCAGAAGCTGAAGAAGAAACTAATCCAGAATACTTCGATGAATTAAGAAGAAATAAACGACTTAAAAAGACAAAGGGGAAGAAGAAAAACAAAATCGTAATTCAAGAAAAACCAAATGAAGACAATGAAAATTACTTTTCATCCACAGAAGATGATAGTTCAGAAGAAGATGACGACATATTCAAAGAATCCCTCGATGAAGAATCTCATAAAGAAGAAGATGACGACACAATTAAAAATCCCCTTAATGAAGAAATTTTTGAAGAAGAAGAAAGTGAAATTGAAGAAAATAACAAAGACAAAGGACGTAATCTAAGAAGAAAAAAAGAAATTTCTCAAGCACCTCCTATTCAAGAAAAACAATCTACGAGTAATAAAATTTTGATAGAATGTCGTGACCAATTAACAATGCGAAAAGACAATTATTTATATTTTGTAAGTACTAACGGTACCCCTCTCGACAATGGATCTAAGAGTTTAACAAAAAAATCAATTCTACGCAAATTTAATAATTTACAAAAAGGTTTAGTAAAAGAATTTAAAAAGGGAAAATATTATCATTTTGCACTTCCAATTCAAGAAAACGTCAAAGAAAACTTAACTGATACTCTAAATACAATCAAATCATGTTTTAAGTCTTTACTTTCAATTAGTGATAAATTAAACATTCGGACTATTAGTATAGCAAAAACATCTCAAATTAATCACATTCCTTGGGAAGATATTAAAATTTTAATTCAAGATATTTTTTCAAACTCTAAAACAAAATTTATAATCTGTAATGGGATTACGCAATACCCTAATAAAGAAATTAGACTACAGATATTAGAAGAAAATCATTCATCGGCAATCGGAGGCCATAAGGGAGTAACAAAAACTTTAGCTAGAATTCGTCAAAAGTACTATTGGGAAAATTTAAAATTAGATATTCAAAAATACATAAACGGATGTTTACAATGTCAATTAAAGAAATTAGTTCGCGTGAAAACTAAAAATCCAATGATTATCACAGACACACCTACAACTGCTTTTGAAAAAATTTCTATGGATATTGTAGGACCTTTTAACCCTCCAACTAAATCTGGCAACACGTACATTTTAACAATTCAAGATAACTTCACAAAATACTCTTTAGCAATCCCTTTACCTAATCATCAAGCTGCTACAATAGCAGACGCATTCGTGAAAAAATTCATTTGCATATTCGGTTCACCTAAAGGCGTACTAACAGACCAGGGAAGAGACTTTTTGAGCAATTTATTAAAAAGATTAGCAAAACGTTTTAGAATTAAACAATTTCGTACAACAGCTTTTCACCCTCAATCTAATGGGTCACTCGAACGTTCGCATCATGTTTTAGCAGAATACCTAAAACAATTTATTGAGAAAAATTCTGAATGGGACGATTGGTTAGAATTAGCAATGTTTTCTTACAATACTAGCATACACGAAGGAACAAAATGCACACCATACGAACTTGTCTTTGGAAAATTAGCTCGTGAACCCTCTAGCGAATCTCCTTCTCAAAACGAAAAATTACAAACATACGATGAATATTTAACTACCTTTGTTACACAATTACACGAAATGAGAGCACAAGCAAGGGAAAATTTAATTTCGGCAAAGGAAAAATCGAAATTTTATCATGATAGAAAAATTAATCCCCTAGAAATAAAAAATGGCGACTTTGTATTTTTATTAAACGGAGGAAAAATTAAAAAACTAGAAAACCAATACTCAGGTCCTTATGAAATTTTAGAAATATTAGGAAAAGGTAATGTAAAAATTAACTTTAAAGGAAAACCTTTAATAGTCCATATTAATAGATTAAAGAAATCAAAAATTAATTCTTAACTTAACAAATATAAAACAATTATCTAATATAATTTTTTCTCGTTTCAGATCTGAGAAGCAGAACATATATTTTCAACAGGAGTACTAATCATATATTTTTTCTATTTTTCACCAATCCTTATTTAGCAATACCCATTTTTCTCACCTGGGAGGAATGTATTTTGAAAATGATAATTACCGATAAATTTATCTTTTCTGAGATACACATGAAATACAAACTCATATTTAAAACTAATTCATATTTCCAAATGATTATGGGATTTAATATTCTTTAAAAATTATTTACAAAGTCATTTTCTGTATTAAAAATACCTTCCTCCAGATTTCCACGGATATATTATAAATAAAAGATTAAAATATTTATCAAACTAAAATTTTTTAAATTTACAATTTCTACAGTAAAACAAAGTAAAAAAAATAAATAAATAAATAAATAAATAAAAATAATTACAAAATTTCTTAAAAAATAATGCTGCAAAACTAAAAATTAATAACAAGAATAAATGTTTTTAATTTGTTGATGTTCTTATCTACAAGTAGCAAGAGATTCAATTATTAAATAAATTTTAAAGTTGATAAAACGATTTTATAAAGAAAAACATAATACATGGATTTAGTAAATTCCTTTAGTAAAAACAAATCCATTTATTATGTCAATTTATTTTTTATATCTTACAAGAAGAAGATTCTTAGAAATAAATCCCTCATATATAAAATAACATATAAAAGACAATTAAATATTCAAAGTAATAAATTAAAAGAAAAGCCACTTTTATTAAATTCTTTTAACTTTTCAAATAACCTAACAAAATCTTTAATAATTAATTATATACCAGAATTTCCAAAAATTTCAAATACAACATTTAAACAATATAAAAAAATTTTTTCAGTTCCATAATATAAAAAAAAGAAATAACATATATAACCTTAATAATATTTTTAACAGAAATAATTATAGCGCTATTCAGAATTCAATAAAAATATCAATAATATATGTTGAAATATTTTAAAGAAAGTTATAAAATCATAAAAACTATTTAAAAAACAAAAATAATAAAAAAATAAATTTCTTTTGCTTATATATAAATTTTTTTTAAACTATTCGTCGAAAAGCATTGATTATAAAAAAAATGGTTCCAGAAAACCAAACTTTTAATGAAAGCGAAACATTAGCTCCTATTAGATCAGCTTTTCAAGACAGACTATATAACGAACTAATACGACATATATGTTGTAGAAAAATCACAACCAAAAACACATTTATCAAACAACAAGGGTTAATATATTGCGAAGATTGTTATCCGCTATTCGACAATGAATTAGAGATGAGACAAGACGATCATTTAATAGCATGTGCAAATATAAGCCTAGATTGCTTTAGATGCAAAGAAGTATTATACAAAGTAGTAAGAAGATCATTATTTTGTAAACAATGTTACATCGAATTAAGGGCAATACTACAAGATATAGTTTGGGAAGAAAACAATTTATTCTCAATTTAACATTAGAAAAACAAAAATAATAATAAGTACATATTAAATAAATAACAAAACAAAAAATATATATACATAAAGGATAATTAATTAAAGTCATAAACTCACTATTCTTTACGAATAATCTTATAATAGTGACTTTATAAAAAAAAAAGATGGAAAAATTATATATAAACTTTCTATTTTTTTAAAAATCTTTTCTACAATTTAATAAATATTTTAACAAGAAATATGAACAATTAATATTAAATAAATCTTACTCAATCACTGTGAAGCAATTGTGCTCTATAAGTTATTAACAGATAATATTTAACGATTTGATTTCAATACTTAGTTCCCTACGACTAATAATAAAAATAATTTATAAAATATAAAAAAAATTATGTTCAATCATTTAATGTAAATTATATTATTGTACGACTCGATCTAATACGATCTAATAACAAATAATAGACCACGAATAATTTTAACTTTTTGCAAAATATTAACAAATAATCATGTACTATGAATAATTAAATTTTTTTTTAACAAATAATATTCTACGAATAATTTAAAAATATTAACAAATATTATTAAACAAATTATTTTTAATTAACAATTACTAAACAACTTTATTTTACATAAAATATTTTTTCAAAAATTGTTCTATGATTTAAAAAAAAAAAAAAGAAAAAAAATTTTTTTTTTCTCAAAAAAAATTGTTCTACGATTTAAACTAAATTCTACGATTTATACAAAATTTTTTTTTTTTTTTCAAAAAAAATTTTTGTTCTACGATTTGAACAAAATTTTTCTTTTTATACAAAATGTTTTCAAAAATTGTTCTACGATTTAAACAAAATTTTTCTTTTAATACAAAATGTTTTCAAAAATTGTTCTACGATTCAAACAAAATTTTTTCTTTTTCTACGATTATTGTTCTACGATTTATACAAAATTTTTCTATGACTTACTCAAAACTTTTTTAATTAACAAAT
This sequence comes from Leptopilina syphax, assembly GCA_032872505.1. Classification (NCBI taxonomy): domain Eukaryota; kingdom Metazoa; phylum Arthropoda; class Insecta; order Hymenoptera; family Figitidae; genus Leptopilina; species Leptopilina syphax. The sequence continues at coordinate 26,301,578 of CM065472.1, read as the reverse complement.
AATGTTAAAACGATTTTACTCAATAATGTTAAACAAACATATTGTACTACGATTTACTAAAATATTTTGTTCTTCACAATGAACACTAGAATAATGTTTTCTTGGAATTCTTTTTCTACAATTCTACGATTCAAAAGAAAGTTAATCTTATGTATTACGATATCGAGAATTTTAGATAAATCTTCTGCCGAAGCTTCAATCGCAAATTTTCAATTGTGCGATTGAATTAAGAGGGGAGGTGTCACATGCCACGTGTGTGACCTCTAAGTAACCTTAGACCAGACCTGTTACCAAGCAAACTTGACAAACACCCATCGATGAGCAATCTTTTTACAACCCTGTTACGTCGATACACGGATGTGATCTGGGTATATAAGGCCCTAAATTTGGATCCAAAAGTCAGTATCTAGTATCTAGTCAGCATCCAGTCAGTATCTAATTTAAATCAAACCGATCGACATCATCTCTGTACCAGTAGTCAGTGCGAATCTTTACTCGTTACCTACGATTATCCCAGTCTAAGTAATACCCATCTCGTGTGAGACCAAGCCGTTGTCATATCTCCAAGCAGTAAAAATTGGAAAGGCGGTGCATCTGAACTGACTGTGGACGCACGAGCGGAGAACGGGTTTTCAGCTTCACAAAGAAGCAATAAAGGTAATTAACTAAATCTTTTCATCATATTCTTTCGATACAATTTCTATATCTAATAAACGCCTATTTGTTAAAGGTGTTTATTGGAACTGGTCTTCTCTCGGCAACACACAAATAAGATTTCAAGAAATCATTATATACTATTTTATAATAAATTTCATTTTAACTAATTCCTAAACTTTTATTCATTGATTCTTTTTCCTCATTCCCAAATAAGATTTCTTCGGAATTTCTTATTTAAAACGAGGATAACAAATGTTAAGAGGTAAGTTACTTTTCACGTAACAATTACAAAAATCCATAATTTGATCGTCGATTAAATTCGTCTCAAAATCCGTTACCCGATTTTGAGACGAATTCGATCAACTTTTATAAAGTTCTCCGCCATTTTGAAATTTGAAAAACTGACATTGGACTCTAAATCAGCGACTTAAGTATTTCTTGATCACTGATTTTAGTTACTTTAGTGGTTATATATAAATTTATTGTTTCAATTTTTGCTGCAAATGTTGAAGGAATGATGAAAATGAAAAAAAAATAGTTTCGTTCACTAAATCTAGGGTATAATTGTCATTTTAAATCAAATCGAGGTCCACAAGGGCTAAAATTTTTTGTAATGTTACAGACTCTCAATAAAAAAATTAATTAAGGAAGATTTCGACTATATCAGCAATTAGTGACATCTATTAGACGTCAATTGAACTCTTTGGTTTAGAGTCATGTGTTATTCTTAAGATAATTATTCCGATATGGTTGTCGGTAAATAATTATATTTTTGAACTTAATTTTTGATCTGAAAAAATAAGCTGCGTGAACGACTGAAAAAATCTAAATATTTTTTACTGTTTAATGTAAAAAAAGTACAAGTTACTTAAGTGTCTAAAAATCATCAAAATTTCAATGAAATTTGATCTTTAATCGACTGTAACACTCTTAATTTTCATTGAATCTTATACTGTGACATATGGATCGAAAGGTAATTTAATTATCTTTGCAATGACACCCTATTAATTATATTTTGACATTTATATTTATGTGAAAAATGAAAAAAACACTAAATTTTTAGCGTTTTCATGGTTCAAAGAGTCTGAACCACACGGAAAGAAAAGGTCTGGAAGAGATATCCATGAAAATATTGTTGAGCAGAATATTGTTGTGTTATCCAATTCAATGGAAGAGACAACTTTCAGAATGGAAGCACATTCCATATTCAATGGATGAGGGAGCCATATTATATTGTTGAATCAAATATGGATGTGACATCCATAGGCATGGTTGGGCTTACAATTCATGCTATGGATTTTCACATATGGCTGCCTCATCCATATAAACTTTGGTTGGGAGATCCATAGTTAGTTCAAAATTTCGATACATGTTGCGCGCAATTCATTATCATGGCATCCATTTAAAAATGGTCGTCTCAATTTGTCCGTCGCGTCGGTTTCCTGTCACGTCTATATAATCACGTTGTGAGTTTATTGTGTATAAATAGTGTTATAATTGTTTATTATTTATTATCGTTATTGTCTATTAGTGTTTATGTAAATTCATTTTCATGAAATATGTGTAGAGTATATAAGGAATATTATACGCTCAAATATTGTACACGGAGAAAAATTATTTTTAATGATAACAATAGTCTACATTACAGAGCGGATATGTGACCACTTTTTGGAATGATTACGAAGACTATGTAATGTGTTAAGAATTTAGTAGGAACGATTACTATAGCTGTTGTAAGGGATACCTTCATGTTTGTACTCCTTACAACAGCTATAGTAATCATAACAAAAAGTGGTCACATATCCGAGCAGTAATATAGACTATATTGTAATCAGTACGAATAAATTTTTCTCCGTGTAGTTGTGTGTATAGTGTAGTGGATAGCGTTAGTGTTTAGTATGCGTTAGGTCTAGGGTTCGTGTCTCCCCCCATCGGTTAATAATTTATTTCGTTAATATGCGGTTATTTAATAAGTGGTGTGTATTAATTAACAAAAATGTGTATAAAATATCTCAAGTGACATTGAATTTAATTAATTGAGTGATTCCAGTTTTTTGTTTCCCATTTCCATTACTATGGATCACCCAACCATAGATCTTTTGCTGCTCCAAGAATATACAGCCAGCCATAGAATATGGATGCAGCAACCTTAACTATGGATATCCCGTATTTTTCAATATAATATGGCTGTGATATCCTTGTATCTGGTTGTGTCAACTATTCCTTTTTCTCCGTGCACGGGTTAATATTAAAATTTTTTATTTCCAAATATTGTGTTCTTATTTTTACAATATTTAAAAGGATTTTAGGGGATGAGACCCAATAAAAAAAAAACTTTTTATTTTTTGAGACACCCCACAGTGGTTTGAAATTGAAAATTAGGGTTCAAAATAACTTCGAGTCTACAAATCTTAACCGATTTTAGATTTTCTTTTTTTCTAAATAATCTTGATTAAATTTCTAAGAGATCGCTCAAGCCCGATTTTTGATTTTCAATTTGCATAATTATTTAAATTTGTATAAACAATTAAAAAAACGCACTTTTTTACATATTTATTATTATCTCAAAAATATGGGTATTTTTTTAACGCTAAGTATTTAAACTTATACCTATAGTTCTCTGGATTGTATAATGGTGTTGTAGACCCATTTTTTAATTGTTATAAACAACTTATATAAACAAATAGACATTTTAGACGATTGCTTTCAAAAAGCTTAATGAAACTCGTTACTCGGGGGTTTTTGGGGTCGCTGATTACGAATATGACGTCACTTTTTCAAAATTGAAAATGGCGGATCCAATATGGCGGACAAAATTTAAAAAAAATTTTTTATTTATGAAAAATAACAAAAAAAAATTTATTTAATTTAAATTTAAGTAATTAAATAATTGTTTAATACATTATTTTAATTTATTTACTAGTTTATTATTTAAAAATTAAATTAAGTCCTTCGTTTTTTGTTCTTTATTAATTAATAAATTATTATTTAATATAACTTAATAAAATTATTGATGAAAGTTTTATTTTATTTAAGTAATTGCAACATCCGTCAATATTAACTATTAGTTTTATTGTTGTTATTGTTATTATTATTATTTAATAAATTAATAATATGAATAATAATAATAATAATAATAATACTAAATAATTGACGGATGGACATATGCAATTCTTACTTATTTTTCGTAATGAATTATTTTCAAAAATTCGCGCGGTTTACATTATAATTTCTTTTGCTACCTCTAGGTGTCGATGTTTTAGTTTCGAGAATCTCTCATAATAATGTCATGAGTTGAGGAATATATAAGTACGAGAAACAGTACATCTAGAAACTGTACAAAATTTATGTCCTTTTTGAAGGTAAGTGCTATACTCTTTATCTGAGGATTCTCATTAAAATTAGTTTCTTTCAAAACTTAATGAGATCAGTCTTGATAAAGAAGCTATCAAATTGTTAGATCTTTCTATTAATAAATAATGAATTCTAACACAAAAAAAGTAATCAGCTTTCAATCAGCCCTTTTCAGGGCTACAAAAATTGCATTGTCTTTAATGAGATTTTTCAGTTATTTGGTTGACTGTTCCCGACATTTTCAATTTTGAACATCTGATTTTAGATTCTTAATCAGCAACCCTGAAAACACCCAAATAACGAGTTTCAGGCGAATCTGAGCGATTTTTAGAAAAATCGTCCGCCATATTGGATCCGACATTTTGAATTTTGAAAAAGTGACATCATGTTTGTAATCAGCGACCACGAAAACCCCGAGTAACGAGTTTCAGGCGAATCTGATCGATTTTTAGAAAAGTCGTCCGCCATATTGGATCCGCCATTTTGAATTTTGAGAAAGTGAAGTCATATTTGTAATCAGCGACCACGAAAACCTTCGAGTAACGAGTTTCAGGCGAATTTGAGCGATTTTTAGAAAAGTCGTCCGCCATATTGGATCCGCCATTTTGAATTTTGAAAAAGTGACGTTATATTCGTAATCAGCGACCCCAAAAACCCCCGAGTAACGAGTTTCATGAAGTTTTTTGAAAGTCATCGTCTAAAATGTCTATTTGTTTATATAATTTGTTTATAACAATTAAAAAATAGGTCTACAACACCATTTTACAATCCAGAGAACTATAGGTATGAGTTAAAATACTTAGCGTTAAAAAAATACCCATATTTTCGAGATAATAATAAATATGTAAAAATGTGCGTTTTTTTTCAATTGTTTATACAAATTTAAATAATTATGCAAATTGAAAATCAAAAATCGGGCTCAAGCGATCTCTTATCAATTTAATCAAGATTATTTAGAAAAAAGAAAATCAAAAATCGGTTAAGATTTGTAGACTCGAAGTTATTTTAAACCCTACTTTTCAATTTCAAACCACTGCACCCTAATGGACATTTCGTTTAAAATTTTTGTCTAAAGTATTAGCACCTTATGTTTTATATTATTAGGATAGACATTCCTTAAAAATATCCAAATTAAATTGAAAATTTAAAAACTGTTAACCCTTAAGAAATAATAATAAAAAGATAGTTAATTAATTGGAAAAGTATATGATGATAATTCTAAATTTAACATATTTTTTAAAGATTCTTGAAAAGGTGTCCATCTTGGAGACACATTTTTTTATTTAGTTACAAATTGTTGACAATTTGAAAAAATGCTTTCAACGATTTTTGAGTTCAAAACAAAAACTTTTCTTTATGGCCAAAAGATACCTAATATATTATACTTTCATTCGGCATACTTCACTTTAGCTTATTTAATTGGGTTTAGATTCTAGAGCACCCAGTAAAAAAAGAAGTATTGAGTGGAGCGTTTAGGAATTGAGTGAAGCTCTGAGCCAATACGGATTCGAGTAAAAACCGTATTGGGACGTTTGACTCAATCTTTTTTTCATCCGCCGAATACGGTCTTATTTTAGCATTAAAATTAAAATCACATGACCAGAGTACACATTATAAATTGAAAGCACAATTGTCCTGGAATGTAAAAATGCCGATTTCGATAAGAAACAGTGAATATTTGTTAAAAATTGGTAAAAGCAAAGTTTGACAAGCGCGACTGAATTTACCATGTGAATAAATGAATTAGTAAGTTTAAGTGGACGAAAAGAAATCTACTGTTACCGACAGAAAGTTCCTAAAGAATTGTAAAACAATAAAATTTTATTGTTTTGTTGAATTTACCACAATTCTCTAGGAACTTTCTGTCGGTAACAGTAGATTTCTTTTAGTCCATTTCGTCCATTTAAACTTATCACTTCATTTATTCACATGGTAAATTCAGTCGCGCTTATAAAACTTTGCTTTTACCAATTTTTAACAAATATTCATTGCTTCTCATCGAAATCGGCATTTTTACATTCCAGGACAATTGTGCTTTCAAATTATAACGTGTACTCTGGTCATGTGATTTTAATTTTAATGCTAAAATAAGACCGTATTCGGCGGATGAAAAAAAGATTGAGTCAAACGTCCCAATACGGTTTTTACTCGAATCCGTATTGGCTCAGAGCTTCACTCAATTCCTAAACGCTCCACTCAATACTTCTTTTTTTACTGGGCATTACATCGATACCATGTCCATCTTGGGGCCTTTCCCTTACCTATATAAAGAACAATTCCCATAAGTTTCTGGTGAGTTAAATTGTCCTGTCAGCCAAGAGAATTTGTTTTCTAAATATTTATTTTTAAGAAACAATAAGCGTTGAATTTTGATAAAAGATTATTTAAACTAAATCCTTACCTTTGTCGTTGTCTCGACCATCATTGCAATTTTGCTCAAGTAAAACACTACAATCTTTGCCATCCCAACCATCGTAACATCGGCATTCCCACAAGGAGTCTGCGTTCACTTTACATTGTCCGTGACCAGAACATGAGTAAGGGCAGCCTTCCATTGTACAGTGCTTACCATTCCATCCTGTTACACAAAGGCATGTGCCATTTTTACACTGTCCATGTTCATTACAGCGTGAGTCACATTGCTTAAGATTGCAAAGTTCACCAGACCAGCCAAGCAAACAGTCACAAGCGTCATCCACACAATGACCATGAAGTCCACAATCTAGATCGCATAATTCTAAAAAGTATAATAAAATGGTTATTCAATTTAATAAATAACAAATAGAACAAATTTCAAGAATTTGTAATTAAAATTAACTTTTCGTGACGGGCAAAATTTTATAAATATTGATACATTTACCTCAGTTATGTTATCTAGTTTTTTTGAGCTTGCTGTCAGATTATCAAAATTCACTATAGCAGATCAAATTTGGCGGTCAAGTTTTCGTAAATTCTTCAATTTTTACAAAACTGAGTATCTAGGGGTCTTTAATGATGCTGATTACGAATTAATGTAAAATTTTAAAAAATCTTCCCTGTGCATGCATCTAGGGCACTTTCATGTGGTGACGGTGGGCAACAAAGTTGTTCCGTGATCCGACAGAGTCCCTGGATCACGCTCCTCACTGAGAGATTACATTGGGCTTAGTTTTGTGTAAACAAATAACACATGTACGTAACAATATGTTCATTGAAGGATCACTTTCTTGCCATCATAGCAGATACACGAAAAACGTACGATACAGGGAGTCGGAATCTGAAATTATCGGCGACTAGTCGGGGTGAAAAGCAGACCCTCAGTCGTCATCAGGCAACTGCAACTTTACATTGGTGATTGACTTGGCCTTTGATGAGTATTATGCTCCAAAAAGTAGAGTTTGCAATGAGAAAATAGATCATTTCTGTGCCGTTTTTGCAGAATATATTATACTTAAAGGCCAAATCACTCACAATATAGAGCTGCAGTTGCCTGACGATGGGAATTCGGGTCTGCTTTGCCAACCTGGACAGCTACCGATACTGGGGTTCCGACTCCCTGCATCGTACGTTTTTTCATGTTTCTGCTACACGGAAAGAAATCTGCTAGTATTATATCATTGGGCGGCCAATAGACTTATTCTATCGGACCCCCACCACTACTTTTCAGGCCGAGTAGATGCTATTAGTCCATTGCTGCATAGTATTATTCTACGCAGAGATGGACTAATTCCATCTACTCGGCCTGAAAAGTAGTGGTGGCGTCAGATGGCATAAGTCTTTTGGCCGCCCAATGGTATAATACTAGCAGATTTCTTTCCGTGTATGAAGGCGAGAATGTGAGCATACAATGGACATATTGCCATGTCACCACTTGGAGGTGCCCAGAATGGAGACACATAAAAGATTTTTTTAAATTTAAAAATCTGACACCAGGTTCATAATCAGCAACCTCGAAAACCCATAGATATCCGGTTTTGTAAAAATTAAAGAATTTTTTAAAAACTTGACCGCTACATTGCATCTGCCTTATTGGATTTTGAACATCTGACTTCAAAATTGTAATCAGCGACCCCAAAAACCCCTAGGTACCATAACTTAGGTAAATGTGAAGTTTAGATGTGTGGTTTGGTTAAAGGAAACCCTCATCGATTTTATGTGGACCTATGTAATTGATAGACCAAACCGTATACGGGTTTTTCTCAAAAAAATCAAAGTTGGTCATGGATCTTTCAATTTTTGTGAAACTTGGTATAAAGGTAGATTTATATTTATTTATATTTTAGGTAATAATAGCACAGGCACACAAAAAAAAGGCAAAACCCAGAAGTCACACCCCCCTATCCCCATGTTTTTGGGGTCGCTGAAACCGAATATGACCATGAAAAATTTTTTTCATCGGACATCTTCCCGCCATTCCGGTTAGACCGTTTAATCTAAATCAAAAATTCAAAGTTTTTCTGAATCTAAGATAGATTTAGCTTTCGAGTACGTAGGATATATTAAAAATATTAATTTTTGTATATTTGGCAGTTGTTTGAAGTAAAAAGTCGATTTTTAGGGCGAAAATTTGTCAAAAAATCTGTTGCCAAAAAAACATAGAAACCAAAAAAAAATCTGCTACGTACTCGAAAGCATTAGTAAATGACGATTAAAAAAAACTTTATCCGAAGTCAATCCGATCAAAACTATTCTAGCTAGACTGCCCACCGTTTTGAAAAACGTCATTTCGAGAAAAACGCGTTTAAAGTTTTGAAAGCACTTGAAGCGCTCTTGGACACCTTTTACAGATTTTTGATTTTTTTCACATAAAATAGCTTCGAAATCATCTCTAATGATATAATTTCTATTCTACACATTCAAAGTATCGTTTAAGCAAAAAGGTGTCCCCATTAACCCCCTACAACCCCAGGGTGAGGGGTCGAAATTCGAATTTTTACGAAAAGTCGATTACGGTGTCTAAACCTACGTTTTTTGGGTCGCTGAAACCAAAAAAGACTACCAAAATTAAATCCTTTCCACCCACAACCCCCTGCAATAATTTTTTATAATTAATATTTAATTTTTAATTTCCCAAAAATCGGTCCGTTTTATTTGAAAAAAATTGTTGTAGAAGGTTGAGGGTGGAAAGGAGAGCTTTGATAACAAATCGTATATCAATTTTTATAATCTTAAAGTCTTACGAATTGTCTACCAATTCGTAAGACTTTAAGATTATAAAAATTGATAGACGATTTGTCTAACAATTAAATTGTCTAATAATTCGTAACACTTTAAGATTATAAAAATTGATATAGGATTTGTTATCAAAGGTCCCGAGAAACCGCGAGTAATAAATTTTAAAAAATCGTTAAAATAATAAAGACCGCCATATTGGATCCGCCATTTTGAATTTTTAGAAACCGACATGGGATTCGTTATCAGCGACCCCGAAAACCCCCGAGTAACGATTTTCAAGCCAATCCAAACAAATTTTAATTATATTATTCGCCATATTGGATCCGCCATTTAGAATTTTGATAAACTAACACCGGCTTCGTAATCAGCAGTCATAGAAACACCTAAGTTGGAACTTTCATGAGCTTACCTTTTTATTGCGCTGTGTATGGTATAATTTGTTTGTTTGGAATCTTAGATGTATTTTTGAGGTTAGGTTCGATAGATTTAATGTTTTATATGAATTTTCAATTGAAAAGCTTATAGAATAGTTTATTTAAATTAAGGGATCTTAAAAAATTGTCAATATGCGGTTACATTCAATTTTGATGAATCAAAAGTGACCATTTTAACGATTTTAGGGTATTTTTAGAGGTTAGGGCGAAACCAGGACCCATTGGTCAAATTCTGATGGCGGATTCGGATTCAGCGCATCGAAATACATTGGAATCCCAGTGGGCACAGGGACGTCTTAAAGACGTCCCTTTTTGTCCGCGGACGATTCGGGGACAATGATGGCAATGTCTCTGAGTCATCAAAAAGACAACTAACAGACGTTCAATGTCTGGTCCAAAAGACGTCCAAACGACGTCTAAAAGACATAAGAGAGGACGTCTAAAGTACGTCTTTTGGACGTCTAAAAGACATAAAAGGGACATCTAAAAGACGTCTTTAAGACGTCTTTTGGACGTCCTTTTTACATTCCTTCAGATCTTAAATAAACATTTCTTTTATAATATTTTCTAAGTTGAAATTCAGTAATATTGTATTAAATTTATTTTAAGTTTAATTTTATTTTTTCTAAAATGTGGAGAAATAATGAAAAAATTCCTACGAAGCTGGGATCGAACTCGGATACCTTGGGCTTGAAACACTGCGCCTTAAGCACCTCAGCCGTTCAAGACAGATATGAAACTCTACAAAGTTAACGATCTCACTTTTCAATGAAATGAATTTAACTTAGAAAAATTCCAATGAATTTCACATTCATAAATTTTTAAGTCCAAGTTGAACTTAGAAAATAATATTTTCTATTTATAAAAATTTTTCTATTTTCAAATGTTGAATGAAAAAGACGTCTTTTAGACACCTTAAAGACATCTAATGGCCAAGACATAGAACATAAATAGGACGTCTTTAAGACGTCTTAAAGACGTCCGCAAAAAGACATCCTTAGGACGTCTTTTGAACAAGTGTGCCCACTGGGATACATATGTCTCGACCCCAGATCAAGACACTTTATTTTTTTTGTGTGGCTGTGTTATCTAACAATTTAAAGTGCAATAAAAAAATCCAAAAGCCCGGAAAAAAAGTCAAAAAAAATTTTGATTTCATTTTTTCGGGCATAAGCACCCCGTCGATTTTTTTGTAACTATAATATTTGGATTCGTTATCTTCTCCAGAATTTTTTGAAAAAAAATCCCTGGAGACTTTAAAAGTAACCGAAATATCGAATTTTTTGTCTCGAGGTGCACAGATATCGATCTCGCGTAAACACGCCTGAGATATGCACGAAACGTTCTTAAGCATGAATTTTCGGAATCTAATTTTGTTTAGTTAATTGTTAGTAAAAAAATAAGGTTTAAAAATCAAGTTTTGCAATTATAAATTTGCTTTTAAACAATTTAGAATCTTAAAATGTGTATTTAGTATATAAGGGGCAAATTTTCTCAAGTGTACCAATATCAAAATTGCAAGTTGTTAGATCAGGCTACTATTTTCACAGTATTTAGTACCTACTATGAATGAGTACTTAAAACCACCAAGTATTATGAACTTTATAAAAAATTGAAGAGGGTGGAGGGGGTTTAAGAGTTTGGATAAGTATGAACAGTGAGTTTTCTAAAAAATCGTAGCTTTTATATAATAAAGTAAAAAAAATTTTGACCTATATGTTCTTGGTAGATTTTTTCCTGCTCTTTCAAATTGTAAAAATTTTTTTTTTAAATTCAAAATTTTACCCTTTTTTAAAAATTAAAAATTTTTTTGATGAACTAACTTCTCGGCTTAATATTCCCAGGTAGAAATTTCAACTCTGTAATGACCAGTCACTGGGAAGTTTTTCTAGATTCTGGCCAGTGATTGACCAGAAAATGTGGCAAGTGATTGATTGGAAATGTAACGCGCTGCTTTATCAGTCACTGGTTAGATTATCTGGCCAGTGACTGGCAAGTAACTGACCAGTAACTGAACAGTTTTCTGCTCAAAATCTAGAATAAAATATAAGTTTTCCTGGCTCTTTTTATTTGTTTATAATTACATATTTATTTATATTTTTGTGTTTATTTAAATATTTAAGACGAATAATGAAAAATTACTTTACCAATAACACTTGAATCTAAGAATGAAAAATTAGCATGCATGGGGGAACGAACCCTAGACCCTGGAGACACAACACATGTGCGTTACCACGCGGCCGCGGTGACTAAATAGTATCTTATCATAACTACAAGTTTAAGAACTGAAGTTCTATTCCGATTCTGACCAGAATTTCTGGCCAGTGACTTGTCACAAATAATGATCAGAAATCATGACCAGATAAACTGTTTAGTCACTTGTCAGAGACTTGACGGCTAATCTTGTCAAAATTTAGAAAAATGTAAACTTTGGTAATGTGACAGTGAAACGATCATAACTTTTATATAAAGTTACTTTAGACTTTTCTGTTTTTGACCGTATGGAACACAAAAATTATTTTTAATATCTAATTATAAATTATTGATTAAGAGTGTATTTTTATGTGACTGGTGCTTTGTTTTTTTGCTTAGCAACTGGTCAGTTTCTGTGTCAGCAGTTTCTTTTTTTAATTGTGTCAAATTTTCTGGCTAGAGATTCGGAAAAATCTAGAATAATTCTTTTAATAGGATTCGGCAAGTTTTTCTGACCAGTGTTGGACCAGTTTTTCTAGGTGGAATCTTAAATAATTCTTCAAATCAGTGTCTTGCCAGTGTCTGGAAAGAAATTATTGTCACGATCATGATCAGATTTTCTAGTCAGTTACTTGACAAAAGTACTGTTCACAAAGGGGAATTGTTTTTATCCAGTGAAACTGGTCAGTCACTTATTCAGGACTGGCCAGATTGTCTTGGCAAGTAAAACTCGCTTTCGACTCTACAGCTACTGGAAGGAAACAAGTACTACTTGACAAATTTCTACCCGAGTTTTTTGACATTTTCTAAAGTATACTTCTTTAATTTTTATCTTTTTGATGGAAGAAGAGATTACCCAGTAAGAAGTAAGGAATTAATAAGAATTCGAGATTTTTAATTCTTTTGAATTCCGTTTGTGACCAATTCTTTTCATTTTCATTTTGAGAAGCCGAAAGGAAGCTAAGTTTATTCTTTTGAATACCGTTTTAATATTTTAAGCGGAAAAAAATTTGACGGTTCGAAGATTTGAACCCTCAAGCTTCATTGTCGGAGACAAACAGCTTGTCCGCTTAGCTAGCTATTTAAACTGTACTATGACTACCGAATTTTAGAAGCACTTATCTCAAAGTGTTGCAAACTTCAAAGGAATTAAGAAATTACAAAATATTAAAACGGAATAGACAGGAATTGAACTTACCGAGTATCATACAGTATTTTGGAATTCACAAAAATTCAAAAATTAAAGAAATATTAAAACGGAATTGATTGGAATTCACTTTCAAGAAATCTTTGCCTCAAAAAGGAATACATAGGAATTGGACAGAAACGGAAATCAAAAAAATTGATAATTTAACATTTTCTGTAAAAAGTTAAATATGTCCAATTTTTCTCAATTCCTTACTTCTTACTGGGTATTTCTTTTTTACCTGAATAATTTTTTATTATTTTATTATAAAATAGTTTATTTATTATAAAATACTATAATATAAAATACTAAATTACTCAATTTTTAAGGATAACACTCCATCTTACTTACTGGAATTTTCGGGGCGCATGATTATTCCTCAAATTTCAATTTCCTTATGTTAAAAACATCGAAATTCTTATCATCGAAACATCATTTCGCATAATTTTCAGTTTTCGAAATTTCATTCAACATAATTTTTAATTTATCGATTTATTCTTTATTCTATTATTTAAATAGTCGAATTGTTTTTTAATATAATTTTTCATATGTCGAAAATTTTTTTGACATACATTTTGTTTTTCCGAATGACTATTTGTCATAATTATTAATCCTCCGAATTGCCATTTGACATAATTTTCAAACCTTCGAAATATTATATTACATAACTTTCATTTATCGAAATTTTATTTGTCATAATGTTCATTTACTCGAATTATCAAGTGACATAAAGCGCATTTACTCGAATTCTCATATGACATAACCTTCAAATCTTCGAAATGTCATATTTAAGAAATTTCATTTATCGAAATTTTATTTGTCATAATGTTCATTTACTCGAATTATCAAGTGACATAAAGCGCATTTACTCGAATTCTCATGAGACATAACCTTCAAATCTTCGAAATGTCATATTTAAGAAATTTCATTTATCGAAATTTTATTTGTCATAATGTTCATTACTCAAATTATCAAGTGACATAAAACGCATTTACTCGAATTCTCATGAGACATAAACCTTTAAATCTAGGAAATGTCATATTTCAGAAATTTTAATTTATAGAAATTTTATATGTCATAATTTTCATTTATTCGAATAACCATTTAACATGAAATTTATTTGTCTGAAATTCCATTTGACATAATTTTTAAACATCCGAATTACTTTTTAACCTATAATGCAAGTCACAGAAAGTTCATTTGTCCTAAAAATAACAAAAGAAATGAGAAAAATATTTGAAAATTTCATTGTTATTTTTAGGACAAATGAACTTTCTGTGACTTGCATTATAGGTTAAAAAGTAATTCGGATGTTTGAAAATTATGTCAAATGGAATTTCGGACAAAAAAATTTTATGTTAAATGGTTATTCGAATAAATGAAAATTATGACAAATAAAATTTCTATAAATTAAAATTTCTGAAATATGACATTTCGTAGATTTTAAAGGTTATGTCACATGAGAATTCGAGTAAATGCGCTTTATGTCACTTGATAATTCGAGTAAATGAAACATTGTGACAAATAAAATTTCGATAAATGAAAGTTATGTAATATAATATTTCGAAGGTTTGAAAATTATGTCAAATGGCAATTCGAAGGATTAATAATTATGACAAATAGTCATTCGGAAAAACAAAATGTATGTCAAAAAATTTTTCGACACATTAAAAATTATATTAAAAAACAATTCGACTATTTAAATAATAGGATAAAGAATAAATCGATAAATTAAAAATTATGTTGAATGAAATTTCGAAAACTGAAAATTATGTGAAATGATGTTTCTATGATAAGAATTTCGATGTTTTGAACATTAGGAAATTAAAATTTGAGGAATAATCATGCGCCCCGAATTTTTTTAATTTAAGAACGTGAATGATAGTGTTGATACACTGTAAAAATAAAATAATCTTGATTAAATTGATTCATTACGAAAAATAAGTAAGAATTGCATATCTCCACCCGTCAATTGTTTAATATTATTATTATTATTATTATTATTATTATTATTATTTTTTGCTTAGGGACTTTTGGGAAATCTGCTTACAGATACCTTGGATTCCGCACTCCAAGGTTATGTGGGGTTGGTATGACAATTAAAAAAAGAAAAATAAATGTAAATTTAATAAACTGGCGACCTACTGCCAGCCCGACCCACTAAAACCCGTAACCCTTCTTCTGGAGCCCTTTACCCTCCCTCGGAACTGTCGTAAGACTTTAGCCTTCGAGGGTGGCGCTCCAACTCTGTCGCTATTGCGACTTTCTGCTTTTCTCTGCGGTTATCCTGCGTTAATAGTTAAAAATTTTGAAACTATTTCAATATAAAAGCGGAATTAACAGCACAACAATAATTAAAAATAACAAATGTGTAATTAAGTGTAAAAAGTCAAAAGATGAAATTATAAACGGATATATAAAAAAAAAGAAAAAATAAACGCGTATAAAATATTGAAAACATAAAACTGTACAAAGATGAATAAAAAACACAAACAAATTAAAAAATGTATAAGGACAAATAAATCACAAAATAAATTAATAAAAAAAAACAAACAAACAAATTAAAAGCTGTTTAAATTACGCTTTTTGGCGGCCGTCGAGATCTTTCCTCGACATAACCGAGATTATGAAGTTCTTGACTTGCCGCCAATTCTCCTCTGACTGGGTCATCAGCGATACCATGTTCTCCGGTGTAACTTGACTGTTTACACCTTCGAACATGGCCCGCCTCTCCAAGTCCCATTTCTTGCATGAGAAGAGGGTGTGCTCCGCGTTGTCCTCAGGGAACTGGCAATATGCACACACCTCGTTCTCGCGTAATTTAAAGCGACACAGGTACGAGTTAAAACACCCGTGACCTGTGAGCGCCTGAGTCAAATAATAGGAAACCTGACCGTGTTTCCTATTTATCCAGGTGGCGAGTGCCGGGATAAGGCGATAAGTCCATCGACCTTTTTCCTCACCATCCCATCTTTCCTGCCATCTTTCTATGAGCCTGTGCCTCGCTTCTTTGCGGATCAGGCCCTTGCTTGGTCTTAATTCCTCATCCCAGGAACTGCTTTCTTTAGAAAAGAGAAACATTTCTTCCCTTTCCCTCGCCAAGAGATCTGCTGGCGGGACACTTGCAAGGACCTGCACAGCACTCGTAGATACCGTCTTATAAGCAGAGATGATACGCGTTGTTATCGATCTCTGCGCCGACAGTATCTTCTCACAGATGGTCACACATCTTTTACTCCTCAGGGATGGGGCCCATGCTGGTGCTGCGTAAAGCATTTTAGCATGGGCGACACTCGCCACCAGTCTTCTTTTTTGTTCACGGGGTCCGCCTACGTTTGGCATTAACCGTGAAAGATTAGCCGCACACTCGATCGCCTTATTTGATCCAGCCAGCTTTTTGCTAGTCGCAGACATTCGTTCACCAATGTCCCAAGAGCCTCCTCACTTTCGGCAGTGCACACGAACAACGCGTCGTCCGCAAAGCCGATGATCACCGCACCTTCGGGCAGATCCATTCGCAGAAAATCATCATACGATACATTCCATACAAATGGACCCACCCTCGAGCCTTGAGGAGCCCCTCGCTGCATCTCTTCCTTCAGAGTGCAGGTGTCTCCCTCATATATAACCCACCTGTCGCTAAGATAATTATCCATTATCCGCAACAAGTAGGGCGGCATGTTTTTCTTTTTCATCGACTCGATGAGATCTTTCCATCTTGCGGAATTAAACGCGTTGCGTATGTCAATTGCTACCAACGCGCAGAAGCTCTTCTTTTTTCCAGGTCCCAACTTGTTTTTTCCTGCTTTGGCTATGTCCACAACTGCCTGGATGGCATCAACTGTGGACTTGCCTTTACGGAAACCAAATTGGTGATCGGATAGACGATTCTCTTCGGTCAAGTGGCTTTGCATTCTCTGCAGAACCATATCCTCTAGAAGTTTACCCATCGTATCTAGCAGGCATATAGGCCTGTATGATGAGACTTTATCTAGAGGTTTTTTACCTTTCCTTAGGAGGACTAACCTCTGTCGCTTCCAGTCGCGGAAGAACTCTCCTCTCTCAAGGCAAAGATTGAAGCATCGAAGCAGAATCTGGGGTGAAGTGTCGATTACCAACTTTAGGATCTCGTTACTTATCCCATCGATTCCAGGCGCCTTGCCTGTTTTCAATCTTTTGCCTGCTTTTTGCAGTTCACTAAGTGTGAAGAGTTCTTCCTCTTCGACTTTGCAAAAACTCCAGTCCCTTCTAAGGTATGGCTCTGCAGGAGGAAACAAAGAACTTATTATCTTTCTGACCCAATCGGGATTGTCCAGGCCGGGGGTCTTTTGCCTCGTCACTAATTTCTTAGACACGATTTTAAAAGCCAGACCCCATGGGTCCTTATCGACTTCTTCGATTAGGTCCTTCCAGCTACGGCGTCGCGACTTGCGGATCTCTTTCTTGAGGTCCTTTTTCGCCTCCTTGAAATCCTCTTTCAGCAAGGGATCTCCCTTAGATCGGGTGTATGTCCTTTTTGCTTTGAGGCATTCCTTTCTCAAGGAGGCCAGCTTCTCTGACCACCAGTGCAAGGATTTTTTCCTTGGAAAGGCGCCTTTGCGACGTGGCATCGACGCATTGCAAGCGGTGACGATTATATCTCGCACCGCTCGCACCTCTCCATTTAGACTTTTCGGCCTCCTCACCCAACCAGAATCCTCAATTAAGATAGATTCTTCTAGGGACCGGCTGAACTTCTCCTTGTCGAGTTTCTTAATGTTCCACGAGGAGGTTTTGCGTTTAGGAGCTTCCTGTCTTTTTCCTCCTCGTGTGTCTCCAATTGAGACTGAGAACTCAATATACTGGTGGTCACTTGCGGTATATTCCTCAGAGACCCGCCAGTCGCTTATGCGGCTAAATATATTAGACGATGCGATCGTTAGATCTATAATCGATCCGATCGCACCTCGTCTAAACGTCCATGTTTTTCCCCGGTTTACAACTAATAAATCGTTCTTGGAGATTATTTCTCCAATCAGAATTCCTCTCTTGTCGAGCCTCGTCTCACCCCACTCTGGCGACTTTGCATTAAAATCGCCAGTGATGATGACATCCAGCTTGGATTCTATGAGGCTCGATTCTAGGTCTTCTATATTGGCTTCGAAGGTGGTCAGCGGGTCGTTGGGTGAGAAGTAGCAGCTATACATACGTATGTTAGCCACCTCTATCCACACAAACCCGCTGCTTGTCTCCAAGAACTTGTCAACCCGCAATTCTGGGTTGCACAGCTTGATGGCGGCTCTCTTCGCCTTATCCTGATACCAAGGTGCGAGGTCACTTCCTTGATACTGCTCACTGCAGAACAGGATATCGACCTCATTTTCCCTAGCTGTTTGCATCAGGAGCACCTGTGCATCCTTACTTGTATGCAGGTTGACTTGAAGGAGCTTTAAGGATTTGCCCTTTTAAGTTTCTCCAGTTCCTCCTTGTAAACCGGGCAGGAAATTCTTCCAGGGATATGGTTGACTTCCGTTTTTCCCAAATCTGTACACGTTATGCACTTTGGCTTGTCACTAGTACACTTTTTGGAGAAGTGTCCCGCTTCGCCGCATCTCCGACAGTTTTTTGTTCTGTCGGGGCCCTTGCAAATTCGGGTCACGTGTCCATAGGCTAGGCACTTTTGACATCTTGTCACTTCTAAGTGCGTTCGGATGGATGCATTTATCCAGCCAATACGCACTTTGCCTAGCTTAAGCAGACTCTCGCTGTCCGTTTCACTCAAGCGTACTAGTGCCACTTTCGTACCACCAAAACGTGTCAGAAGTCGGCAAGTCACCTCTAATTCGGGCTTTTGCAACTTCTGCTTTAAGACGGTTTAAAACGTCCTCCTCTGCAGTTGTTTCGTCAAGTTCCCGAATTTCGAGGGTCTTTTTGCTGACAAGGGCCGTAACCTCGGCCTTGTATTATTATTATTATTATTATTATTATTATTATTATTATTATTATTATTATTATTATTAATTTATTAAATAATAATAATAACAATTACAACAATAAAACTAATAGTTAATATTTGCGGATGTCGCAATTACTTAAATAATATAAAACTTTCATCAATAATTTTATTAAGTTATATTAAATAATTTATTAATTAATCAATAACAAAAAACGAAGGACTTAATTTAATTTTTAAAGAATAAACTAGTAAATAAATTAAAATAATGTATTAAACAATTATTTAATTACTTAAATTTAAATTAATTAAAAATTTTTTTAAAAAAATTGTCCGCAATTTTGAATTTTGAAAAAGTGAAGTTATTATTGTAATCAGTGACCCCGAAAACCCCCGAGTAACTAGTTTCAGGCGAATCTGAGCGATTTTTAAAAAAGTAGTCCGCCATATTGGATCCGCCATTTTAAATTTTGAAAAAGTGACGTCATATTCGTAATCAGCGATCCCAAAAACTCCCGAGTAACGAGTTTCATTAAGCTTTTTGAAAGCCATCGTCTAAAATGTCTATTTGTTTATATAATTTGTTTATAACAATTAAAAAATGGGTCTACAACACCATTTTACAATCCAGAGAACTATAGGTATAAGTTGAAATACTTAGCGTTAAAAAATACTCATATTTTTGAGATAATAATAAATATGTAAAAAAGTGCGTTTTTTTTCAATTGTTTATACAAATTTAAATAATTATGCAAATTGAAAATCAAAAATCGGGCTTGAGCGATCTCTTAGAAATTTAATCAAGATTATTTAGAAATAAAAATCTAAAATCGGTTAAGATTTGTAGACTCTAAGTTATTTTGAACCCTACTTTTCAATTTCAAACCACTGTGGAAGGCACGCTTCTCTTTGATGAGAATTTTCACGTAATCGTCATCGTAACCATAAGGCCCGGCCATTCGTCTTTGGTCCGATGACACCTGAATTTATAATTCTTTTAACGACCGGTGGTCGCAGTAGCTATTAGACTAACACCTAGCACGATAAATTGTGAATTGGGGAAACAATCAGAAATGGCATATTTAAAGAAAAGTAAGAAAACGATTTGGATCGTTACAATTCCCCCCTTCTAAATTGCTGTTACAGATTGTTTGTCCAAGCTCGATCAATTGTTTTTGAATTATAATCTTATCTTTGATTACTCGTCTCAAATCATAGAGTTGTGCTAAATTAAATGCATAAGAAAACATAAATGATTATTTAATTGTGTCATTATTAGAATGGTGGTGGTAGAAATGTCCCTTATCCGTATTTTTATTTATCATAGTTATTAAGAGTCTTACAGCGTAGATAATAAAAATATATAATACAGGAATTAGAATTTAAACAAATTTGCAACAATATTAATTTGTCAATAGTAGAACTTTTATTTAAAAAAATTTTATATTTCAGAATTCTATTTTATTTGAAACTTCGATTTTGCAAATTTTTATTTACAAGAATTTTTATTTAAAAGAATTTTCAAAATACAAAATTTATCCGTAATCGAATTTTCATTATACAGAATTTACATTAGGACAAATTTTAATTTCACGAAATTTTTAATTTACTACAATATTTATTAAACAGAAGTCATTTAAACAATTTTTTAATTGACAGAAGAATCATTAGAATGAATTTTTTCTTAGCCGACTTTTTATTTCTCAAAATATTAATTGATATAAAATCGATTTGAGCAACTTTTCATATGACAAAAATCTCACATAATCGAAATTCATTTAGACAGAATTTCTAATTATTGAAATTTTCGTTTGTCAGAATGTTCATATGCTAGAAATTTTATTTGACAGAATTTAAATATGACAGAATTGTAAAATACTCGAATTTCTACTATGCCGACATCTCAAGCTAACGAAAGTTTAGTTCACAGAAATATAATTTGTCCGACAAAACTCCATTAGATAGATG
Organism: Leptopilina syphax; assembly: GCA_032872505.1. Taxonomy (NCBI): domain Eukaryota; kingdom Metazoa; phylum Arthropoda; class Insecta; order Hymenoptera; family Figitidae; genus Leptopilina; species Leptopilina syphax. Next base: position 26,280,700 of record CM065472.1, on the reverse strand, counting down.
TGTTGTCTTTCTCTAACTAATAAAGCATTTTTGGGCAAATTAAATTTCTGCCAACTAAACTTTCGTCAGCTTGAGATGTCGGTAAAGTAGAAATTCGTGCATATAACAATTTTGTCATATTTAAATTCTATAAAATAAAATTTCTAGCATATGAGCATTCTGGCAAACGATAAATTTTACTAATCACAAATTCTGTCTAAATCAATTTTGGTTATGTGAGATTTCTGTCATATATAAAAAGTTGCTCAAATCGATTTTATGTTAATTAATATTTTAAGAAATAAAAATTCGACTAAGAAAAAATCCATTCTAATGATTCTTCTGTCAATTAAAAAATTTGTTTAAATGACTTCTGTTTAATAAATATTGTAGTAAATAAAAAATTTCGTGAAATTAAAATTTGTCCTAATGTAAATTCTGTATAATGAAAATTCGATTACGGGTAAATTTTGTATTTTGAAAATTCTTTTAAATGAATATTCTTGTAAATAAAAATTTGCAAAATCGAAGTTTCGAATAAAATAGAATTCTGAAATATAAAATTCTGTTAAACAAAAGTTCTACTATTGACAAATTAATATGGTTGCAAATTTGTCTAAATTCTAATTGCTTTATTATATATTTTTATTATCTACGCTGTAAGACTCTTAATAACTATGATAAATAAAAATACGGATAAGGGACATTTCTACCACCTAAAATTCTGTTTAATTGAAGTTCGAACAAATTTACTTTAGAGAGTAGGAATGCGTCTCAATTTCGCTGCATAGAAATTTCTAAGTTAAAAATCGATGTTGACTTACAATTTACAAATAATATGTAAAAATTCGTCGAAACAAGAGAAAACGAGAATTCGAAGTTGTTGTGGATTCGTTGTCCGGGATGGTCCATTGCGTTTTAACAGATGAATTTTATCCGTGGATTTAAATCGCTTTTTGTCAACCAGATCATGCGCTATAGCCATTACAAATGAGATAGCTAATATTCTCTAAGCGGTGGTGATGGTTGTTAGCAGTTGCTAACCATGACGCGTGCGCTGGTACAGATGAGAAGAAGCTGTTTCTCGTTTTGTTTCTCTTGCAAACTAATCTACAATTTTTTTATATTGCTTTCAAGGAATCTTCCGTTTTTCTTAAATTACAATTTCATTAACGCGAACGTAAATTTTTTAGAGTTGTTATTTACATTTTTTTTGTTAAAATATAAAATAATAATTTAGCTCTATAGCTGAGAATTAAATGTCGAATCACGTCACAATCATACGTTGCGCTTTTAAGCGTTTTATTGTAATGAAAAACGTTATCTCTTATAACTAAAATAATAATTTTTTTAAAATAAAGTAAATTAAGTATCTTTGCTTTATATCAGCTTTTAATAATTTCGCGTTGAAACATAATATATCATTTATAGTTTCTTTGTAGTATTTATTGTGATTTAATTATTATCAAATTTTCCTTTTATTTATTTAATAAATGATAGCAAAATATTTGTACTAGAGGTCTGATATTTTGACAATGTCTAAATATCAAATTACTGAATGCGGATAGTTTATGCATTACTATAAGCGCGGATGCAATATTGAACCAATATACAAGAATTTGTCATTTTATATTGTAATATTCTTTGTTTTATTTTATTTTAAATTTTCGCGTGTAATAATCGTGCTATGATTTTGACTTTGCGTAAAGACTCGCCAGCTGTTGTTGATAAGCAAGTAGTCGGCTTTGCTATAGGCAATGAACTAGACAAAAGTATACTCGATCCTACCATAAGCAAAGAGGTGATGGTGGGGAGATTCTGCTAATGTCTAAGTGTTGCGTCTCAAATTCGACAAAAGCAATATTCATCGTCGCATTTTGGAGTTACTCGTGAAATCTCTACTAACTAAACGTTTGATTAGGAATTACAGTATTTTGAGAAAGACAACTTCAGTCCGTGGCGAAAACGATTGCTATGAAGAATTGCACGTTTATTAATTTTAGCGCGATATTTACATTTCCTTTTTTTTAAAGAATGTACTATACAATATTTTTTCATTATTATTTTGATAATTGACAACCAATATTTAACGATACACTAGCATTGTTCACAGGGATTCTGACTATGTCGGTGAATCAGCTGGGAGGCGCGTTGAATCTTATCGATGGGTCGATTATTTTCTTGATTGTTTATATTTTTTGTAATTGAGATTTGTTTACATAATCCTATGCGAATAAGATTTATTGTTAATAAATATGCAGGAGAAAAGTAATGCGATTTTTTTCAATTTTCGAAACACTAGTGGAAACGAATTGTTTATTAACGTTGCACGTTGTTTCTTCATGAAATTCGCAAAATACTTTTTGGACTTGTCAATAGTAAAAGAAATTACTATTTTCTTATGTTACGCTCCTTTTTCGATAACTGAGCGTTATTATATTTGCCGGATGCGTTACGCGCATTTGTGTACGAACATTGTGGTACAAATGGAGAATGACATTCTAGCGGATAATTTGACGGAACATATGACGAATAACTTTGATAACAATATTTTTGTTAAGGATAGTTTGGTTGCCATTGTTGGTAAAAATTTGCGCAGTTGTTAAATTTCATTTGATTTAATTTACTGGTGCAGGTATTCCGCTGAAAATTGTTATTTTGTGGGCAAATCTAATTTTCGTGATTTACAGATTTTTTATTTTTATACCGACTATCTTTACAGCTCGGATACCGTGGACGATTACGACGCCCATTACTTGGCGTTCGTCACTTAGAACGGTAGTCTTGGTGCTGTCTATTGACATCATCGCGAATTGTTTGCGTTGACAATTGGTGTCTCTCTCCCCCCTTCTGCGATGAAGTAGAACTGAGAGAGCAAGAAAGATCTTGACTAGATCGACAATGCGAACTGGGAGTGAAAGACTCAAAAATGCTATGTCAATCAGCGCAGGCTGTAGATTCAGATAATTTCGCGTCATTATTCTGTATTTCTAACAATTCAATTTTTTGTTGCAAAGCAGTGCACTGGCGCTTGTAAATTGAAAGTTTATCAGTTTCGCTTTTTTGCAATTTATTATTTTTTGATTTGACATTTTTCACCATTTTGCATTTAGTTTTTACCATTAAGGTTGACTGTGTAAACGATTTGTGCATGTTTGTAGCAGTCCCTATGCTTAGTGGGATATTGGAGGTGGTTATCGCTACCGAATCTGAAGAAAGGGTGGGAGGGAGGGGTACGAACTTGTCGGTATTATGGCTAAGACTATCGCTGTTCACCGAGCAACTCGAGGAATCCTTTCCCAAATTTCGCATTTTTAATTGCGAAATTTCTTCTTTCAAGGTTGAAAATTCACGAGTAAAATTTTCCTTTAAATCTGCTATCAATTCGCGATTGGAATTATTTATTTCATAAATTTTTGATTCTAAGGAATTTTTCCATTCCCATAAAAATTGATTTTGTTCATTAAATTTATTTATTACTTGAGCAAGTGCTTGTTCCATTTTAAAGAAACAGAAACTTTGAAATAATTTTAATTTCTAAAATTTTTAATTTTGGATATTTGTAAAAGTAAGCGAGCTGATATTAAACAAAGTACGTGTTTACATTTTTGAAAGGTTCTCTGTGTTTACATCGAACGATTGAATAAGAGATAATGCTTCAACAGAACACTTTAAAAGTAATATACAATATTTAAAATATTATTTTCAAATGGAAAATTTTTAGAATTTAGGTCTAGAAATCCCTTATGGTGATTAACAAATCAAAATAAAATATTAAGAATTTTTAGAATCTTTACACAGAATACAATGATAAATTTTTGAAAAATTATTGACGCTTTTTATAAATCGGTAATGTGAGAGAGAAGCGAGAGCGTGTTGCGCAAAATAATTTTGATATTTGAAAATTTGTCGCATATGATTTGTGTATTCTCGTTTACAAATTCGTGTTTATATTGGAGTAGAAAAATTGATTAAATTTCGTCAAAAATCTTGAAAAGAAAATTTAATGCGCAATCATATCATCATTTTATTACGTCAGAAACACAAGAAAATGCTTTTCTATATGGAAAATTCCATGTAACGCGCCATTTTTATGCGGTTGTAATGGAAACCTCGATAAGAAAGCATTGATAAATTTTACTTTAATTTTTAGTATTAAAGTGAGTTTACTTTAAATAGTTAAATTAAGATAAAAGTACAATTATTTAAATATAGGAACAGATAATTTTAAAATGAAAAAACCTGTCCCTGTTCGAGGGCCAAAAATGTGGTGAAACTTCGCGAGACTTGAATATTTTTGAAAATTAAATGAATGAGGATAAGGGTTCGGCTCACGACAGTCGACACAAGGGTTAATGAACGAAATCTTCACACATCAAAAGTAGACTTTACCAATAGTATTAATTAAATGAGCAATTGCAACATTATTGGAAGACGAGACCAATAGACGAGATAGAGAAGATTGAGCGAACTCACCAAATGATGCAGCGCAAAGGTTCTCCCATAAATGATATTCCTAATGATGGGAACAAACACAATAAAACCAAAATAATTAAAAAGAAGATATTTAATTATCTATAAAGCGCGTTACTACTATGCGTCGAAGCGCAATATACACACACATACACGCGTTATTCCACGTTTACAAAAAGAGATCTCGTAGATCTCTTCGGCGTACGAAGGCACGCTTCTCTCTGATGAGAATTTTCACGTAATCGTCATCGTAACCATAAGGCCCGGCCATTCGTCTTTGGTCCGATGACACCCGAATTTATAATTCATTAAACGACCGGTGGTCGCAGTAGCTATTAGACTAACACCTAGCGCGATAAATTGTGAATTGGAGAAACAATCAGAAATGGCATATTTAAAGAAAAGTAAGAAAACGATTTGGATTGTTACACCCCAATTGATACAAGTAAGGTGTAAAAATAAACTGAAATTCAACTGTAAGCTAGTAAGAAGGCTAAAATTGAGCCAAACCATCTAGCTAAATTTCAGCCTTCTTACAAGCTTACAGTTGAATTTCAGTTTATTCAACACCGTACTTGTATCAATTGGGGAGTTTTCCGTTTACACCTTGAAAAAAGACAAATTTCGAGCTTAAAGGCGGTGTCAAAGTCAATGCGATTTTTCCATTGAAGCTCAATGCAAAAATCCAATCGACTTTGACACCACCTTAAAGAAAGACTTTATTTTTACAGTCTATGTTCATATTCTTGAATTTTATTAAAATAAACATATGTCACATTTAATTTCTTATAACAAACAACAATTATTAAAACTATCAGTGGAAATTTCTCTCTTTAAGATAAAGAATTAAATGCTAATGCACATATGTATTAGGTGAAATTAAAATTATAAAATGTTTATAAACTTGTTTATAATCGAATTAAAATATTAACATACTAATAAAACTAAACTTTCTGTCTAAGATTCACCAATTGTAAATATAATTTATGGACTTATATATTATTAATAAAACACGAGTCAAAAGTAAACCGGCGACGCGACGCGTTATTCAGACTTTTCACGTTTGCAAATTGCGTCCCTTGTGACGTCACAATCAACTTTTTCAGCCTTGCCAGACTCACAGTCAGCTGTTAGCGTACCTTATTAGAAGTTAATTTCATCTAACTTTTTATTAATACCATTGGATCTGAAATTAAGTCCGGTGTATTACAAATAAATTACAAACTTAGTTTTATTTAAGTAAGAGTACAACTAACTTTAATTTTCAGTTAGTTTTTATGATTAAATAAAGTTGATAGCTTAAGATAAGTCAAAAATTAAAACTAGCCACCATTAAATTTAAGACTTTGTTTTTACTGTGTAGACTTCGTGAGAGAAAAAACGGTTATAAAAATACCTGCCGACAGAACTTGCAAAATGCAAAGATCTTTTGTTATTAGAGGTGCAAGGCTTTGGAACAAGTTGCCTATTAAAATTAGAGAATCGTCGAATCGTTTCTGTTTTAAAAAGATGTTTTTTAATTTCCTTTTTCAAGATAATGGGAAATTATTTGATGTAACTTATTGGTAGCGATTCACTAATTATGATTATAGTATTGGTGTCACTTACTTCTGAAAGTAAAGTATAAACTATTGTTGAGTTAATTATTGATTGTTATAATAATATTTCTTTTTTGTTACTGTTATTTTTCATATTACATTAAATAATAGATAATTTGACTGTATACTACTTTAATAATAAGCACGAGTTATATTATATATATTTTTTTAAAACTACGATTATTACTATGTACTGTTCTTTTGAGGGCTTGTTAGCCTTTGAATATTTTATTTAAACAATCGTTTCAAATAACTGGAATACATTTTTTTAGAAGTAGAATAAATATAAACATTTGTTTAAAAAAAAACTAACTCTTTATCTTAATTTTTATAAATGATATTTATTTGTTAATTAATTTTTATAAATATTTATTAATAAATCGTCAATTTATCCAAAATACTTCATATTGGGCTCGTTGGATGCGGATTTTGTAATACTTTACAGTAGTTACTTCTGAATTGCGTTAACTTTATTTTGTATTTAAACATTTCAATTTTTATTAATTTTTATTAATATAGGTATTAATTAATAATTCGAAAACAAAAAAAACGTAATTTTTTTCCATTCACATATTAAAAGTACACATCTTAAGCTTTCTTTTGGTACAAAAAAAAGAAGAAAAGGGACCTTTTTGAAAAAAAAAATTTTTTAATTATTAATTTGCAAAAAAGGGTTGAATTTGAATTTAAAAAAAAAATTTCACCATTTGAAAGATCAGGAAAAAACCTACCAAAAACATATACATAAGTCAAAATTTTGTTTACTTTATTATATAAAAGCTACGATTTTTTAGAAAACTCACTGTTTATACTTATCCAAACTCTTCAACCCCCACCCCCTCTACAATTTTTTATAAAATTTTATAATACTTGGTAGTTTGAAGTACTCATTCATAGTACTAAATGCTGTGAAAATATTATCCCTATCCAACAACTTGCAATTTTGACATTGGTACATTTGAGAAAATTTGCCCCTTATAATTATATTACATACACATTTTGAGAATTAAAATTGTTAAAAAAACAAATTTATAATTGCAAAACTTGATTTTTAAACCTCCTTTTTTATTAAAAATTAACAAAACAAAATTAGAATCTGAAAATTCATGCTTAAGAACGTTTGGTGCATATATCAAAAGTGTTTACGCGAGATCGATACATGTGACACGGACAGTTAAAAGGGACCTACGATCCGAAAAAATCGATTTTCACTTTTTTATCTGTTCTTATAGTAAATAAACCGCTCTTTCCAACGCAATAAACCGCAGCTTTCTAGCTGCATTAGTTTTCTCACAATTTCACTTCAAAGTTAGGTACTTTGACAAAAAACAGTGCAAAAAAACTAACTTGGTAAACTTCAAAGTCGTTTTTCTCGAAATCTTTTTTTCGGACCGTAGGTCCCTTTTAACTGTCCGTGTCACATATTGACACTGTTGGGAAGCAAGTAAATGTACGATATTGCGTCTAATGGTAACTTTTACGAATTATGTCAGACATTTTTGCAGGAAATAATCAAATAGTGTACTAGTGCCATGCCAGTCTAACAGGCGTATTTGCAATTACTTAGATATCTAATAGATTGTCTAAATCGCCTATTGTACGTCTCATTTCTTGATGGCGCGCAACAACAAGAAGTAAGTTGTCTATTCGAAGTCCTAGACAGCGATTAGACATCTACTTAGCATCTGAGATGTCGAATAGACCACTCGTCTTTTGCGAAATCAGAGAAATTTTGCGTATTAATCAGTTTATTATTGGGGAACCCAATATAGTTACATTACTAAGCCGAGTTCACCGACTTAAACTCCGGTAAAAATAAGTTGTGGAACCGACACTAAAATGCCTGTATGCTGTCCTTGCGATAGATGTGTCGCAGCTTTTGAAAAAGCCGTCACGCCGGAATGACAGCAAATGCATTTGAATGTAATTTACCAATGGAACGTTGGAAGATTTTGTAAAAAGTGTCTGTGAGAGAAGAAAAACTTATTGGAATAATATTTGTTTTCATTTAAACCAGTCAGTGTAGTTGCGTATAAGAAGAAAAATACAAAGAAAATTTAAAGACGATCGCAAAAACTTTTATAAGTATTTATTTAATTTAATGATTCCACTTTCTTGTAGGTAATGGGCAGAAATTACAAAAAATAATAATCGACAAGTTACAGGGAGTACTAGTTGTACCATATTGGCCGACACAATCTTGGTTTCCGCTGTATAACTCAATGTTAATAAGTGAACCCATCTATTTTGGATTAAATGCTAATCTACTCGTTTCTTGTTTTTGAGCGGAAAAGCTTACCCTGGTAGCAGGGCTTTTATCAGGGAAGCATTTCATCAACATGGATACCCGGAGGAATTAATATCAGTAGCTTTATTTTACCTATCAGAAGGAACTATATGGCATAGTATAATAAACCACTCAGACTCTGGTGGGAACACTGTAACAAAGAGAATGTATCAATGTTTAACGCTTCTGTTCAAGAAGTACTCGGTTTTCTATCAAAAATATCAGAATCTGTAAACACCTATGGGACACATACTGATCTGCAATTTCACTAATATCGAATCACGAACTAGGCGATAATCCAGCTATAAAACGTTTCTTCAAGGGTTTTTCGGTGATAAAACTACCAAGTGCAAAATACCAGGACACTTGGGATCCGGATATAGTTCTTCGATATCTCATAGAACTTGGACCAGACACAGAATTAAACCCCGCCGATGGTTGTCCACTACCGAACATCATCGATGTCTTTGATATGCTGGGAAAAGCGGGTCCACTGCCAATTGTCATTGATTTCTTTGCAGAATTCAAAGAAAGTACCCCATGTGAGCAGGCCGGAAACGGGAAATTTCACCATCGGTCCCAGGACTGATGCTCAAGTGCGCAGATTGTGGGGGTGGACAATTTCTTGCAGTGCCACGCGTGATCGTGGAAAGATTAGATCTACAGAACATCGTGGAAGGAGAAAAAATGAGAAAAGGAAACGCGTCGAGCCTTCTAAGTGTGTCAAGCTGCAGTAGCGGAAACACTGTACATAGCGCTATCCACTCAGAAGTAGACGACGAGGCGATAGAAGAGACTTCTGAGATATACTCGCGGCTCAGAAAGGAGGAGGCGACTTGCCTCGACAAAATGGAGTTGGAGGTCGCAAAGATGATAAAGTCTTGCGACATTCAGAAAAAACGTCAATAGGACGGTAAAAGATGGAGCCAGAGCCATCGAAGTCCTGTTGAAAGAGGCAAAAGTAAAGCATGCCGCGGCCAATGAGTCGGACTTCGATTTAGCATGCGTTCTCAGCCGTGCGGAGTGTAACCGCAAGGACCGTAAGGAAAAGAGAGAGCGTTCCTATACGCGTAATCTCAAAAGCGTCATAAGAGATGCTCAGAAACGAAAGCGAGAGGGTGACAGTCCAGAGGAGACTAGAACCCAAACCGATAAGAGGAAAAAGGAGGAAGCTCCTCCAATGGAAAAGGAAGTACTAGATCCAAAGATTCCTCAATTGAAAAGAATGAGGTCAAAAAGATCCGCAGTTCTAATCCGAGTCGGTCAAGTATTAACGTATGCTGACGTTCTGGGTAAACTTCGCAAAGAGGTCAACCCGGTTAACTGCCATACGAGAATAGTAGCAGCAAAAGCTACAAAGAAGGGAGACCTTCTGATTAAGATCAGAGGAGGATCTGACAAGGACGCTTTCACAGCTGAGGTCACCAAAGCGGTTGGAAGCATGGGTAAGTTGCAGTCGTTGGATCGAAGAGTTACACTCGAGATCCGTGATTTGGATTGCCTTACCCAAGAAGCTGAGGTACAACAAGTGTTGTCGGAAGCGATAGGAAATCCAGGAAGCAGGAGAGTGACGGTCTTAGGACCCAACCGCCGAGGGATGAAGCTCGCAGTTGTAGTCACCAACCTGGAAGAGGCGAACAGTCTGGAGAAATTGGGACACGTAAAAATTGGTTTTATGTGTTGCCCAATTAAAAAAAGAGTAATGGTCGTCCGGTGTCATCGATGCTTGGGATACGGTCATATTGGAGCGAAATGCCAGAAGGAGGACAGATCGGCTGCGGGCTTTAAGTGCGGGGAAGCCGGTCACAGGTTCTCCAACTGTAAAAAGAGCCCAATTTGTTTTTTATGCGAGGAAAAGTATGGCAATAAGGTGTCAACCACCCATATTGCAGGCAGCGGAGGATGCGGAGTCTTCAGGATGGCCCTTGAGGAGGCAAAGAAGACTCTCGCAAGAACTAAAAGTAAATAAGAAGTATTAAAAGGAGCGAATAACTTATTTTATTTATTTAAATTATTTTTTTGTGGTTTTTTACTGTCCTTTTACATTTTTATTCTTCTAACTTTTATATATTTGTTTATTTATTCTTTTATTTGATTTGTTTGTGTTTTTATTTAACTTGTCCTTTTACAATTTTACCTTTTGACCTTAATACATATGTGTAATTAATTCATTTCTGTTTTTTATGTCCATTTACAATTTTGTCTTTTAACACTTTTTAACATTTGTTCCTTTATTCTTCGACATTGAAATAGTTTTAAATTTTTACTATTGACGCATGATAACCGCAAGAAAAGAACAAAGTCACAATAGCGACAGAGTTGGAGCGCCATCCTCGAAGGCTAAAGTCTTACGATAGTTCCGAGGGTGGGTTAAGGGCTTCAAAAGAAGGGTTACGGGTTTTCGTGGGTCGGGGCTGGCAGTAAGTTGCCAGTTTATTAAAAAATTTTCATTTTATTTATTTTGTTTTTTTTTTCTTCTATTTATTTTTTATACCAACCCCACATAATCTTGGAGTGCCGAATCCCAGGTAACTGTAGGCAGATTTCCCAAAATTCCCTAAGCAAAAAAACACAGAATTAAAACTAAAAGATCTCTCAACGAAATTGGTAACTCTCGTCGCCTTAGCTACAGCCCAACGTCTTCAAACAATATGCAAAATGAAACTGGAAAATATTAAAACATACACTACCGGTCAAAATTAAGAGACCACCCATTTTCAGGCGAATGAAAAACGTTTAAAAACGTTTTGAAGGTCTGCATTTTCTAAGAAAAAAATTATACGTTAATGCATATAAATAATTCTTATAGTGTAGCAAATGACCTTTAAAATAAGCCTAGGATCATCAAAAAGCTTCCATTATTTTAGAAGTTATTCAAATTTTTGTGAAACATTGAAAATGAGGATTTTTTTAAAATATGTAAATATAATATTGGCCAAATGACTTCTAAAAGATCTTGTTCTTTTCAAAATTTTATCATCTTTGATAAAATAAAAAGAAAATAATTTTAGTTTTAATAGATTTTGTGTTTTAAAACATTTTTCAATCGCCTGAAAATGGGTGGTCTCTCAATTTTGACCGGTAGTGTATGAAAAAGAAATAAGGATATACATCCCAGACAGAATAAGAACTTCCAAATTGGGGAAAACTCAATCAGTGTTACTTTTCCCTTTCCTCAATGATCAACCGGAACTCTGCGTTGAGACTCTATTACAAATCTATATAGAGAAAATGGCTTCGTCCATAAATTACGTCACACGTTTTTAGCCCATTTTTGACCCCCTCCCCCCCTTTGTCACACTACGTAACATCTGAAGGAACCCCCTCCCTCTAAATTACGTCACAATTCGTAAACCTCCCTTTAAAAAATGTTTCCAAAATAAATCACTGTCAATATCTAATTTTACATAAATAAAGTTACTTAGGATATAATTACCCAAGCAGCACGGAATATAACCTTAAAATGAAGGGAATATTACATTTCATATTCGGAATATTCTAGTGGAATGTTCCAGGGATCTTAAAGTAATATTAAAATGTCCGCCCCACAGGAATATTCCAAAATAACATTGAGGGAATGTTCCACAGTAATTTCAAAGTAATATGCCAGGATGATGTTAAAGGAATGTTCCACCGTAATATTAATGGAATATTCCAAGGTAATGTTGAAGGAATATTCCCAGAATATTCCCTGAAAATATTCAAAAATTTCATACTTTAAAAAAATTTGACTTTTTTTCTCTTTTTTTTTTCTCTAGTAAAAACGAGACTCAACGGTATTTTCAACATATTTAATATTATCTGGCAACATTCCCTCAACATTACCCTGGAATATTCCTTCAACATCATCCTGGAATATTACTCCGATATTACCGTGGAACATTCCCTAAATGTTATCTTGGAATATTTCTGTGGGGCGGACATTTTAATATTACTTTAAGATCTCTGGAACATTCCACTGGAATGTTCCGAATATGAAATGTAATATTCCCTTCAATTTAAGGTTATATTCCGTGCTGCTTGGGTAGTAAATTTAAAAAAATTTTAAAACAAGAAATTTATTTGATATTACTTCCTCATAGAAGAAGTATTGTAATACCAAAATTTTTCGAGTTCGATTTTTTGACATATCTTCATGTTATTTGACCTCAGGAGTTCAAAAATGACATTTTTATAAAATGTCATTCCGTGTGTGTGTGTGTAAACATCACATTTTCATAAATATCTCGAAATCACGAAGAGCTTTTGGGTTGCATTTTTTTTTAAATTGTAGATCTCACCTGCGGACATAAAGTGAGAGTACTTTCTCATATATTGATAAAGTTTAACTAAATTTTTTTTTATTTTTAATTTTGCAAAAAAACGTTTTTTGTCCATAACTTTAAAAAAATGTTAGGACACCTATAAATGTTTTTCTATAATTTTGTAGAGTTTTCTTAGACGCATCTTTTGAGCCCTAATTGAACATTTTTCGTCCATATTAACCGGAGTTATTAAACTTTTAAAAACCAAAAATTGTGAAAAATGACATTTTCTCAACTTTTTTGTTTGAAAATTTTTATTTAACTATTAAATTATTGTAACTATCTTGTAGGGTATTTAAAAATACATTGATTGACTCAAAATTCAATCACTTTTACCATATTTATAAAAAGTTATTCATATACATATTTCTATTATTTTTATCTCTATGAGAAAGTAAAGTGTTCATGAAATGAGCACCAAAATTATAAAAAAAATATACAACTTGGCAGCGGTTTTTTTATTTATTACAATTTTCTCATTATAATAAATAGAGTATAAAGTGTGACATAACAAAATAAAAGGTCCCCACCCCCCCTTTGTCACAATTAGTCACATTTTCATAGACCCCCTCCCCCCTAAAAAGTGTGACGTAATTTATGGACGAAGCCAAACCAAAGACATCAGGCCAAAAGAGGCGAAATCACTGATTTTAAACTATAAAGAACCTTACCATCCAGCGGCAACGCAAACGATCAGTCGCTGGGTAAAAGACATTATGGAGAAAAGTGGCACACGGAGAGAAATTTCTATGAATATTTACCGTGCTGACACCTGAAACTGTGTTCAAAGTGTATTCCTGCAGTTTTTACTGTGCTGCCTCTACAATTTTGCATTACAGATTGTAGAGACAGCACAGTAAAAACTGCAGGAATACACTTTGAACACAGTTTCAGGTGCACAGTGGGCCAGGAACCTCGTTTGCGGGGCCAAAATTCATAACTTCTAGAAAAATAGAAATTTAAAATAACTCATAGTTCTTATAGTTTTTGGGATCGCTGATTTCAAATCTGAAGTCTGTTTTCAAAAATTCAAAATGGCGGATCCAATATAAAGGACAATAAAATTAAAAATTGATTCCATTGACCTGAAATATGATATTCGGGGGTTTTTGGTGTCGCTGATAGCGAATTTGAAGACTGTTTTCAAAAATTCAAAATGGCGGATGCAATATGGCAGACAACAAAATAAATAATTGATTCGATTGGCCTGAACCTTAATATGCACATCTTCACTCAAATCGAATTAGTTTTAGTATTTTTTTGAGATGGCCATGTCAGACGCAAAGGTGACACGACTTTTTGTGGCCATATATGGGCCATGGACTGTCAAGGGGTTAATGTGAAATTTCAGACGTTTTTATGAAAATGCGCAAAATGGCGCATATGCAATTCATAAATTACACTATTACGAAAAACTTGGCACAAAATTTGACTCATTTGATAGCGGAACATCAGGGAACATTGTAATGGAAGTTATTCAAAACTAACGAATTCAAAGATTTTGCTGATTAGATTTTGTAAAAAAATACAAAAATGATATAAATATCGAAATTTTGAATGAATTTCTAGTTTTTAATATCAGTTGAAGATAATAACATTATAAGAACTTATTTATTCAGAATTTTTTTTTTAAAGTTAGAACTTCGTTCTGACATTTAGTATTTCCAATAAAATTTTAATCTTCAAACGTTCTTTAAAAAAATTTATAAATAAAAATCGTCAATACCACAATATTTTGTGTAAAAACATATATAGAATAAGATAAGGTTATGTATATTTTATTTAAATTACTTTAAAAAATTGTATTTTGGGCAATCAAACGAGAAAGGGAGTAAACGTTGAAGTAATTAGACAGACTGCAGGCTGGTCTGATAAATCCAATAGCTTCGGAAAATTTTATAACCGCCCATTGCGCGATACTGAAAATAATTTTTTAAGTTCTGTTCTTAACATTTCAAAATAAATCTTTGTCATACTTTCGATGTGACTTCTATTGTTAAATTTGCAAGATAAACAATTGCACTCCTATTCAAATCGCCTTCTATCTTTAAACAACTACAATTGATCTAGAGGACGAGATCATGTAGCATAATTGAACGATTAAAAAAACTTACCTGTAAGTGATGTTCAATCGACATTATGCAAGTAGATCTCGTCCGAATAGATTACTCCCACTCTCCCTAAGATACCCTAAAGGCGCTAGCACAGCTTCTACTGCCTGCCTGCCTGTCTGCAGGTAACACATAAGAGTAAAAGAGTCAGAAAATTCAAATTAAATGTTTTTTCTCTGTCACTCTCATTGTGCCTGCCTGCGCAGGCAGGCAGTAGAGGTAAGAGTGTACTTTTAGCGATTTGAAAAATTAAGCGTAATTGCGATAAAGCGACGCACTCGACGTGACGCCCCTAGAGATGAGAAATGGCGCGAGCTTTAAAATAATTGTGATAAGGATCACGAAGTTGAAGTCCACAACGTTTATCAACGAAAAAAATTTATTTAATGCATTCAAGTATTATTTTCAATATAATATTTAATTGTAAAATAATTATTATCTAAATATAAACATCAACCTTTTCTTTCTAAATAGTTTTGTGTGAATATTGCTGCTTTATTTTTAATTAATTTGCTTAGTGAACCATTTTTTTTCGTTGATCAACGTTGTGGACTTCAACTTGGTAAGGATCAAGCAACTAGCGTTACTACAATTGATCTATTTGGACGAGTTCTACTTGCATAATTTGGATTGAACATCACTTACAGGTAAGTTTGTTTAATCGTTCAATATTAATTTCTCCAAAGAATTAAAGTTGTGTATTATTATCCGCGATTAATGGATAATAATAAAAATTGTTAACGCCGTAATAGACGATAACTATTAACATTATCAGTCAAGATAATATTGTGAAGATAATATTAAGTTTACGAATAAATAAATTATACGGAACTGTAATAAACAAAAATTTTAAAACTTACAGAAAGCTTCTGTTGCAATCTTGCAGAAAACTTACGGAGAAATATTATGATAACCTTACAATGTAACATTAGGAAAGGTGGGACATTTTAACCTTACCGTAATCTTACACTGCAATGTCGGTAACCTTACACGGTAATCTTACCGTAAGGTAAGGTTACAAAATTTACATTTTGTACAAAGTGCATTTGGCCATCTCTCCTGGAATGTCCGGGAGAGATGGCCAATTCTTTTATTTTTTTAGTTTTAGCTAAAAACTTAATTTTCAATCGTTCAAATTACTTTTCTCTCATTCTGGTCACATTTTTAACAATTATCATGGGATTCTGTGCAGTTTTCATGTAGCCAAAAATTTAAAATACTGCACTGAATCCAATCTTCAATTAATGTCGTTTGATTGTAACTTTCGACTCAACCTACAAATAAATCTCCATCTTTGATGTCAATTAGATGAATTGAAGGGCTACATAAAATAAGGGGACGAACGCGAGGCTTGGAAGGGATATTACCAGTCAGGTAGCAGTGACAAGCCTGAGCCGCTCGCTGCTACGTGACTGATATTATCCCTTTCAACCACGCGTTCGTTTTATTTTTCCCCGCAAGGAACGCTACTCCTGCTACGCTCTTAATTTTTGTCATCATGTTCCCTAAAGTGGGGACACTCCTCACAACGAGGCGCCTTATTATGGCCTAAATTCTAAAAATTAGAATAACCATTTGTTAGAATTGGTTCGGTTTTAACCGTTCCCAAGTACAGTTCTAAAGCATCAATTTAAGTGAGGATTTACCTCACAATGTCTATAGTTCTCTAATTTTGACTTATTTGTATTTTTAAAGTGTCTGACAAAAATTAAGAGCGTAGCAGGAGTGGCGTTCCTTGCGGGGAAAAATAAAAAATAGGGTGATTCTTGCAGGTTTTTTGATGCTAAACGCGAATCCGTAATCAGAATTGTCCCATCACTCTAGAGTGATGGGACAATTTTCGAGAAATTTGACCTCGAAAATTAAAGAAATGCCGTTTTTGAGGTACTTTTTGATTTCTTATTAGGGTACAAAATTTTTTTCTTGGGATTTCATGATATGTATACGAAAGCTCATATCTTCCTCAATAATTTCCAATTTCGACCTTTTAAAAATTTAGATTTTTCGATGAGTTATCCTTGTTTGAAATTCGCGTCTCAACATTTTATTTGCTTATAACATTTTTATAAACAAATAAGGTGGTTTCAGTTTGATTAAAATCAGCAAAAATTACAGACTGCAGTTGTAAAAATGTAATCACTAGTCTAAAATTACCTTCTTAGACATAATTTGTTTATACAACTCAGGCGTATTATAATCACTTTATCTACCTGTGCAGGCGCGTACTAAAGTTCCCCCTTATAACCCAGCAGTCAATAAAGAAACCATTATAGCCCTAGGGAGATAAAGGGTACATTATTGACCGCTCACAGGTCAATAAAGTACCCTTTTTCTCCCTAGGGCAATAATGGTTACTTTATTGACCACCTAGGTTATATGGGAGAACTTAGCATGCAATATTTTTTGAGTTATCTGACATTAAAAATATATCTTCATTAAAAAATTAAAATTTTGAAAATTCATAACTAAAAAATTTGGCCTCTAAAAA
The DNA here is from genome assembly GCA_032872505.1 of Leptopilina syphax. Taxonomy (NCBI): domain Eukaryota; kingdom Metazoa; phylum Arthropoda; class Insecta; order Hymenoptera; family Figitidae; genus Leptopilina; species Leptopilina syphax. Next base: position 26,263,460 of record CM065472.1, on the reverse strand, counting down.
AATAATAAAAAATACGTATCTGTTTTTTTAATACAGAATAGAAAAAATATTTTTGGCCGATTTTAAGAAGTCGACTGAAATCTCACGTGGAATTGCCCATATATTCCATTTCCCAATAATATTTATATTTATTTTATTACATATCTGAATAAAATATCTTAGAAATTTGAAATGCTATATTAAAAGCAGAATTATAAAGTTGGCATGAAAGTTGGCATCACTGACGTCAGCGTTGTCAGCTGATCATAGCGTCCGACATTTTGAGATTCATTCGTTCGGTTACGTTCGTTGAGAGAAGTTGAAGGCTTTGCGACAGACCATGTGCAGTAATAATGTACATACTACACTGTTTATTTAGAAAATGATGTTAAAACCGTTGAAAATAATAAGTGATTAACAGCATGTGACTGTTATAGAAATCAATGTTAATTTTTTCGACCACTTTTCTCTTAAAATATTGAATAAATTAAGCTAGTTTTTTGTGAATAACTCTAAATTATAATAAAGAAGAGCAGTGAAGTGCAAAAGTTTTAATAATTCTAAAATAAATTATAAAAAAATACTTTGAAATCGGAAAAGACGAGAAATTGATTAAAAGTGATTTTGAGAACTGATAATTTTAAAGTTATTTTTTAATAAATAATTTTAAAAATATTAAAACTTTTTCACATCACTGCCCTTCTTTATGATATTTTAGAGTTATTCACAAAAAACTAGCTTAATTTATTTAATATTTTAAGAGAAAAGTGGTCGAAAAAATTAACATGGAATTCTGTAACAATCACATGCTGTTAATATTTAATGCTGTTCAGAAACAAGTGCATTAAAACAAAAGAACCTTAAATTAATGCCCCAGTTCTGCTTATTCACTTTTAAAATTGAATTACTGTCATGCACAGCATGAAACGCAAATGAATATTACAAATAAATAAATAAAAAATGCAAAAAATTAAACCTTGATTTGCTTTATAGGATATGCGCAGGTATTGAAATGACGGTCATCTAGTGACAATCTAGTAACTTTATCCTTTTACTTTGATAAAATAAGAAAACTTTTTTTGGGTAGAAATGTATTATAAGAAAGAATTTCAACATAGATCTATATGGATAGAAATTAAAAGATATAAAATGAAAAAAATATGTTTCTTTGGGATGGATTTAAATAGATAGAAAATTCTGGACAGAAAATAGTTATTATCGTATCAAGGGCGCAAAATAGGTGATTGCGACTTTGGCGAGATTTCGGGACCGAAGGGACATTTTCGCGCCCGAGGCGAAGCCAAAAGATTACGATTAAAATAAGATTACGCCAAAGTCGTAATCACCTTTGCGCCCATGTTGCGAACATAATTTTTTGTCCTAACTGCACGAAAAGTATGGCGTAAAAGTACTTTTGCGCCCGCTCAGACTAGGTAAAGCGGGCGCAAAAGTACTTTGGCGCCCGCTTCCCCGACCCCGGGCGAGAATCAGTTACTTTGCGCCCACTTTAAGTGCCCGAAATGACATACTTTTCGTGCAGGTAGGACAAAAAGATAATTTTAAAAAGATGCAAAGTATATACTTTAGTAAAGAAAGAAAACTTTTATCCATTCTTATCCATCAGTTTTTATCTACTTCTATCTTTCTACTTTCAACAGGGTATACAGGGGGCAAATTTTCTCAAGTGTACCAAATTTTTGTTCAAGAGGACCCTTTTTTCTCTTTTTTGGTACCAAAAGAAAGCTTAATATGTGTATTTTCAATATCTGAAACGAAAAAAACGATGTTTTTTTTCGAATTATTAATTAATTAATAAAAATTGAAATATTTTACAACAAAATAAAGATAACGCAATTCTGATGCTACTACTGTAAAGCATTATAAAATCCGCATCTGACGAGCCCAATATGAAGTATTTTGGATAAATTGACTTTTTACAAATAAATACAAAATAAGTGAAACCAGACACTTGAATAATTTTTGTCTCTAATTTTCAAGTTATCTATGATTTCTAGTAGATATATGAGTACACTTTTTCCCCTATAATATTTTTAAAAAAAAATGCGCAAAACTCCAAGGATTAATTTAAAAACAAGAAAAATCAGTAACCTCCAATATTATAAAAATTGTGTAGATTTTTCTGCCAAAATGCAGGCGAAAATTGACTGTTAATCTTACAAATTCGCTTGAAAGCGTGAAGTTTCTAACAAAACAAAAGACGATCTTATTTATTCGTTTGCAATTTTATCTTTTTCCAGGAACTCGAGTCGATTTTCGCCTTCATTTTAGCAGAAAAATCTACACAATTTCTATAATATTAAAGGTTACTGATTTTTCTTCTTTTTAAATTAATCCTTGGAGTTTTGCACATTAATACATCGTAATTTAATCTTATAAAAACATTGAAACATTTTGTCTAACGGACAGAGTGTTAAAAAAACTACCACTTTATCTTTATTTTCATAAATGATATTCATTTGTTAATTAATATTTATAAATTATGGACATTCCACGTCAACACGGACAGAGCTCCAAACAAAAATTGCTTTAATGGATTTAAACGTTCTAGGGCTTAAAAAATTTGTAAATTTATGTACTTTAAGATGCCGATGGGCGATTTTTGAAAAATTCTATTTCCGATGCCAATAGAGCTGTCAAAAGTCAAAAGGTCCAAAAATCTCAAAATACTTTTATGAATTTAAAGGTAAAAACGAGGTAAATTGTTCTGTAACTCATTCTTTGAAAGTTTTTAGAGCCCCTGATTATAAATCTAATTTTTTTTTTTAAAATCCAAAATGGCGTATCCAATATGGCGGCCAAAATTCAAATTTGATCAGATTCAATTCAAACTTGTTACTCGGGGGGTTTTTAGGGTCGCTGATTACGAATCTGAAGTCACTTTTTAAAAATTCAAAATGGCGGATCAAATATGGCGGAAAATTTTTTTTAATTTGATTCGATTCCTTTAAAACGTGTTACTCGGAGGCTTATGAGGCCACAGATTACGAAGATGAAGTTACTTTGTAGAAATTAAAAATGGACAAATTTTCAAATTTGATAAGATTTAATTAAAACTTGTTTCTCGGGGGTATTTAGCGTATCTTATTACGAAGTCACTTTTAAGAAATTCTAGCTTCATACTGTTTTATAATGTAAACGATTTGTTATTATTACAAGCTTTAAGCGAATTGTATCAAATTTGAACATTTTTTTCAGTCATATGGGATCCGCTATTTTAAATTTTTAAATTGTGATCCGACATTTTTAATTTCTAAAAAGTGACTTTATATTCGTAATCTGTGGCCCCATAAGCCTTCGAGTAACACGTTTTAAGGGAATCGGATCAAATTTGAAAATTTTTTCTGCCATATTGGATCCGCCATTTTGAATTTTTAAAAAGTGACTTCAGATTCGTAAATAATCAGTGACCCTAAAAACCCCCGAGTAACAAGTTTGAATCGAATCTGATAAAATTTGAATTTCGTCCGCTATATTGGATCCGACATTTTGGATTTTAAAAAAAAAAAACTTTAGATTTATAATCGGGGTCCCTAAAAACTGTTAAAGAATGATTTACAGAATAATTTACCTCGTTTTTTGCTTTTAATTCATAAAAGTATTTTGTGATTTGACCTTTTGACTTTTGACAGATCTATTGGTATCAGAAATGGAATTTTTTTAAAAACGCCTATCGGCATCTTAAAGTAAATGAATGTAGAAATCTTCTAAGCCCTAGAACGTTTAAATCCATTAAAGCAATTTATGTTTGTAGCTCTGTCCGTGTTGACGTGGAATGTCTCATATTTATTTATAAAAAGTCAATTTATCCAAAATACTTCATTTTGGGCTCGTTAGATGCGGATTTTGTAGTGCTTTTTATTAATTAATTAATTAATAATTCGAAAACCTACCAAAAACATATAGGTCAATTTTTTTACTTTATTATATAGAAGCTACGATTTTTTAGAAAACTCACTGTTTATACTTAACCAAAATTTTGAGTTATTGCTACAGATATTTATATTTCTATAAGTTAAAGTTAAAGGTTTAAGCTCTCATTTGAGCTATATTTAAACTGTTTATCACGTCGCATTTTAAGAAAAACAAAATTTATTGTAAAATTTAATTATTTATACCTTTTGAGCAGTCGTCTCCAGAATAATTTGGTTCACAAAGACAAGTCTGTGTTTCCAAATCAAAAGTGCCATGTCCGCTGCAATCTGGCAAACATTGTAAAGCTTCCTTGTCCATTTGGCTACACGCAGGACCTTTCCAGCCTTTCTTACATATACAAGATCCATCAGCGCAAAAGCCATGTCCTGAACAAGTTGGATGAGGACAATCTATTGTTTCACAAAATTTTCCTTTATATCCTCTCACACAATTACATTTTCCATTTATACAATGACCATGTCCATTGCAGTCAGGAACTTCACATTCGTCATGACGTAGAGAACATTCCTTTCCCTTCCAACCAGGATTGCACTGACATTCGCCATTGATATATTCACCCCGTTGGCTGCAGAGAACAGGGCAAACACTCTCACTACAATCATCTCCACCAAATCCAGGATTACATTGACAATGCCCTAATAAGCATTCTCCTTTACCGCTGCAACCATTGGGACAATTATGTGTCATATCTTCAGCTATCACAGCTATAAAGGATACTTCTTGTGGATCTCCGTCGTCATTGTATAATGAAAGGAACCAATGGCCAGGTTCCATGTAATGTGTTACTTCTTTCTTCATCGAGGGCTTTTAATAGTAAATTAATTTTTAGAATAACAAAATAATGAATGGAATAGAGTGAATCCTTGATAGTTGTTAAATTATTTAATCCTTTAGATTTCGAAAGCGAATACCCTCTGGGAAAAAACCATGTTTCATGTCTGCCACATAATGTTCTAGAATATTATTTTGACATTCATATTCTTAAAATGTTTTGGAACATTATTTGGCGGACATGAAACGTTCTAAAAACGTATTAAGAACGTTTTTGGAGCGGATATTGTTTTTTGCCCAAAAGGTATTTGCCCACACTGCACCGAAGATTTCCTGAAACTCGACAGGACCTCGTTCAGCGAGGCTAGAAACATTGAGTCGCGATGTTCATGGGAGATTGTGTGGATGTTCAAATGTCCATAATATAATAATAATAATAATAATAAAAATATTTATTGAAAAAGAATTATAAATATTATTCATATTCAATACATAAAAGTTTTGATTCCATATTTAATTCCGTTTTACGTTTTGCTTAAACGGAATAAGAAGTTATTTAACTTGGCTGTTATCTATTCCTTACGTAGACTTACGAAATATGGGAAAAATCAGGTAGAGGAGACTAGGTGCAGTTGTTACAATTTTGATAAAAACCGTTACTGTGATTAGAGTTTAACTCCAATTTGTTTGGTCAAACGATTAAATCAAAGGTATCCTATTATCTAGTTATAAAAGGCCATATTGATTTAGCTCTATATCTATTATTTAATTAACTACAAGCATTTGAGTGACAGCGTGTAAATTGTAACAACTGCACATAGTGAATGTCGGTTGTTACAATACCAAGAATCATCTATAACATTTCTAAATTGAAGACAAATAATTTCTTATAACAACTTTTATTAATTATTCATAATTTTTGACTCAACGTAATAGTACGTGACAGTTCCATAGAGATGGCAGCATTAATATTGTTTCGAAAAATCGAAATGAAAAAAACTTAAAAAAGTTTTTTTTTCATTAATTTTAAAGACAAATTTAGAAAAACCATGAGATTTTTCATAAAAAATGAGTGTGATTACATTTTTGACAAATATTTTACATTTCAAACGAAACTAATGAATTTTGGAAAAAATATCCGTTATTCTCATTATCACTTGTACTCACTGCACAACAGGAAAATTTTTACAATAAAACACTTTATTAAAAAAGTATGCACTAAATGTGGACAACCAAGGCAGTTTTTTAAAGCTTAATCCTCATAGAATTGATATTAAAAAATTTACTTTGTTAAGTATAAAGGTCTATTAATTATTTAAAAAATATCAGGCAGAGAAATATTTACTTTTGGCCTCTAAAAACCAATGTGCCAATTTTTTTACTTGTAAAGCTTGCATATAATTTTTAAACATATTGCAGTAAGTTCGTACATAAAAACTAAACATTTTTCTCTTTGGAACCCCATCTCTATAGCTAACTGTTTCTGAGATATTCCATTTATAACAACTGCACAGCATAACAACCGCACCTACCCTGTAAAAAATTTCGGAATTTTTTCCGATAAAAAACTAGGATATTTTTCCGAAATTAGGTGGAAATTACGGTTATCCGAATATTTGTCGGAAATATTTCCGAGGAAAGATGGAAAAATGTTTCTTCCACAGTAAAATGGAAATTATTCCTCAATATTTGGAGAATTTTCCGGACCTTACTGATTTCTTTCCAATATTTACTGGAAATATTTTCGAGGAAAGTAGGAAAAATATTTCTTCCATAGTAAAACTATATATAAAGTATATCAATAAATTATTTTTTTCACATTTAATTTATAATTATTAGTTAACGTTTTTTTCACTAATTACTAAAGAAAAAAATCCGATATGTGTATTAATATACTACTCTTTAAATCTAAAAAAGTGAAAATTCACTTAGAATACATCAAAAGTATTCCACGTAAGATAATAAGTATGTATATATATTTAAAAATAAATGAAAAATTATTCATAAATAAGTCTACATACACGTACTTTTTTGCGTGTAAGACTTGACGTAATCCCAGACAGCACGTAAGCTTGCAGCAAGCTTGCCGTGCAAGATTGCCAATATTGACGTGCAAGTTTGCGGCAAGCTTGCCACAAGCTTAAAATGTCCCACTTATAGCAAGCTTCATGTGCAAGTTTGCTGCAATATTGCACTGCAAGCTTGCAGTAATATTGCACTAAAGGTTGCTGCAAACTTGATGTAATCTTATATGGAAATTGTTTATTATATAAAATTAATTATTTATTATTAGCAACAAAATTATATTTAATATTTTTTATTTTTATTAAACATTAAAAAATTATAACAACGTTATAATAATAATGTTATTAATTTCCCCAAAGAATTGAAGTTGGGAACTATTATCCATGATCAGTGGATAATAATTAAAAATTGTCAACGTCGTAGCAGACGTTAACTATACACATTATCATTTAAGATAATATGGTGTAAAGCCTGTTCAGCGGACCGATACTTATACTCTGCGCGAGACAAGTCGTGCGCGAGAGAGGTATTTCTCGCCATCTAGCAAGGAATTAGAAAACTGATAGAAGTTTCTCTTATAATTCTATAACTCCCTGGTAGATGGCGAGAAATACCTCTCTCGCGCACGACTCGTCTCACGCAGAGTATAAGTATTGGTCCGGTGAACAGGCTTTTTACCATATTATCTTAAATGATAATGTGTATAGTTAACGTCTGCTACGACGTTGACAATTTTTAATTATTATCCACTGATCATGGATAATAGTTCTCAACTCCAATTCTTTGGGGAAATTAATAACATTATTATTATAACGTTGTTATAATTTTTAATGTTTAATAAAAATTAAAAATATTAAATATAAATTTGTTGCTAATAATAAATAATTAATTTTATATAATAAACAATTTCCATATAAGATTACATCAAGTTTGCGGCAACCTTTAGTGGAATATTGCTGCAAGCTTGCATTGCAATATTGCAGCAAACTTGCACATAAAGCTTGCTATAAGTGGGACATTTTAAGCTTGTGGCAAGCTTGCCGCAAACTTGCACGTCAATATTGGCAATCTTGCACGGCAAGCTTGCCTCAAGCTTGCTGCAAGCTTGCGTGCTGTCTGGGAACTTTTCTAAGCGAATTTTAACTTACTTAAATTTAAAGAGTAGTAATTAGTTTATTTTTACTGATTTAAATTTAAAAACTGATAAATTAGAAAAATAATTTTTCTACAAATTTGTGTCTGTGTATGCAGTAAATAGTTCTTAAATATTCCTCATCAAAAATCTAAATATATATATCATAAATTTAACGGAAATGTGAAAAGAAAAAAGTTAACAATACTATGAATCGGTTGGTCAACAGTTTTAAAGAGATTGAATCTTTCGAAATTCCATAGAAGTTAGAAAGAATAGATTTTACTCCACATGTTTCTTAAAACTGATACTTTGCAGCAGATTCTCATAGCCTCCCTTGGTCGAGCGCGTCTAAGCGTGCGCTTCCAATGGTTAAAGGCTCCATTAAAAAAAACCCTACGCACAGACAGCACTATAAGGCTGAGAGTTCAAATCGTGGTAAATAGATAAATAGATACTTCCGTAAAAATGTAAATAATATTTTTTTTTAATTAATTTACATTTATTTTGATATATCAGAATACAATATAAACAGTTTTGATTTTTTACATAAATATTCAAATGATTTATGTAGAATTTCCGAATAAATAGTAGGAAATATTTCCGAAATTCATGGGAGATAATTCCTTTTATTTATTCGGAAAAATGAACATCGTCACTCAATGTTTCTAACCTCGGTAAACGAGGTCCTGGCGAGTTTCAGGAAATCTTCGGTGCTGTGTTAATGGTTTTTGTATTTCAGCAGTATCTAAATAAGCTCAGTGTATGTTCACATAGAGCAATTAGTGAATAATAGGTAATAATTGTTTTGAAATATTCTCAGTTAGCATTCAAACATTCATAGATTTTTGAATGTAGTCTTATATGCTCAGCAATAACAATACGTGAATTTCAAATATTAAAGAATAAACGATAGAACAACTTACAAAGATTTCCTGTGATCATTATCATTTCATAATCAATAAAATAAAATATGAAGCATACAAAATGTTTTTGTTAAAAAATATAATACCTACTTTTTAATAACAAAATACTGAGAAGCAGAAAGCAATTTAGTAAATTTTCTAAATATTTTTCGCAATTTAACTTTAGAAATTATATCTTCCTCTTTTATACTCACATGAGATGCTCGAGTAGTACGAGCTTTGAATCCACTCAACACTTCTAAAAGATCATATTGCGTATGCGTTGGTAGGGCATTTCTTCTCGCGTAAACACCTATACTAGCACCACGTGGAATATTGTAGTCGAAACGAACGTACGCTGCTTCTGATTGGTAAAATTGCATATTCCAGTAACTGTAGGCTGAAATCTGCTTGTTAAGTCGCTGCCCAATTCTTATTTGAGCAAAAGTTGTACCATCAGGTGGAAATGATCTAGCAGGAAAAGTTTTTCCTCCTATTCATAAAATAATTGTATTTAGAATGATAAACAAATAAAGTTAACAAGTTTGTATTTATTAATAATTATTCAGTTCCTCGAAAATTGCAGAATATAACACAGTTGAAACATTTCCACAATAAAAAAAATTTTGGAATGTGTAATTTCACAATTAGTATAAGAAATTTAATAATTTACTTTGTTAGGCAGTTTTAAATTAACCTGAATGAAAGTACAAATTACTCATATTTAAAGTGACTTATTCGTAAGAAATAAATATACAACTCTTGATAGTATTATAGGATTTTTTTAGAAATAATGCTCTGTTTTTATCAAATATATTAACATGCAAAAAGCTATATAAATTTGGAAAATTAATATTATCAAAAAGCAAGAAACAGCAATTAAAGGAGAATCTAAGTAAAATTAATAAGATATTCAAAGGCAGAGAGTATATTAAAATAAAGTATCCAAATACAAAATACATAATGTTCCTGTTTGTCAGACAATAATTTATAAAATATTTTTTTTATCCCACATGCACAAAAATGGCGCTTATAGATAGCTGACGACAGGGAGTAAAGTCATTCATTTGTTCGACCGTATGAAAATGGCGACTTTTTTTTCCCCAAGGGCAAAAAAACAGCTGGTCCCATGCTTTTTTTTTGCCCAAGGTAAAAAAAAGGCCGCCATTTTCATACAAGTCGAACAAGTGAATGACTTTTACTCCCTGTCGTCTGCTATCTGAAATCGCCACTTTTGTGCATTAGGAATAAAAAATATCGTAAGTAACACGGGAATAAAGCCAGCCAATTTGTTTACGATGATTTTTGTGACAAATGGCTGCCTTTATGCCCTTGTTGCTTAATATACTATTGCCCTATAAGAAAGAAAATGACCATTTTTGATATCTATGGACATCAAGATGGCATCCATGTTTTCTCGTAATATTAATTGGAATCTGAAAATATACATGAAATCGTACATATAATTATAATTTTTCATTGTTTTTAATATATCGCGGTTTTATAATCTGCCACAATGTAGCAAAAGTAACAGTTTTGTAGTTTTAGGTCGGCATTCTTATTCCAGTCATATATTCGATTTAATCTATGGTCATTGCCCGAGTCGAACTTTTAGACCTGCTTACCTTCTGGAAAGTATAATTTAACCCTAACCTGCACCTAAGAAACCCTTCGTGTTCTTTTTTCTCCTGCGTAAGTTCTATTTAACTCTGACAACTCCTTTTTAAGTACTAATTAAACCTTAAACCCTGTATTGCTTCTACTACATTCTTACAATAGCAAATGTTACGCGCGGAACGAGATATTCAACTTATTATTGTTATGCAAATTACAAAATTTTTTATTTTGAAAATTTCACGAAATAATTCAATTATTTTCTAAAATTTTAATAAATCCTTCGAAAAAATTCAATTATTTTTATAAATTGTAAAATTCTTCGCAAGAATTCAATTAATTTTATAAATAGTAAAATTCTTTGCAGGAATTCAATTATTTTCAAAACAATTTTAATTGAATTCCTTGGGTGAATTCAAATGTTTTTAAATATTTTCATAAACTGCAATTATTTCCTTAAACTTTAATAAATTCTTCGAAATAATTCAACTATTTTTATAAACACTAAAATTCTTTGCATTAATTTTAAAATATTTGAAAAGAAAAATTGAAGCGTTGGGTGCAAGAAGGGCGTATAACAAAAAACGACGAACGGAGATATTTCAAGTTAAAGTTTTTAAACTTTAATAGCCCAAAAACTGTACATGCAAATTAATTAAACTTTTTTTTAATTAAAACACTCGCCTAACCACACAATGTTTTAGGCGTTAGCAAAATTTGAAGTTTAAACTAGATTTTAAATATTTCTATAGAAATATTTTGTGATTTTCTTTATTTTTAACATATAATTAAGCCTTAAATCATTTCTAATTATAAAAAATAGACATTTTAAATGAATTTTTTTTAACCAAATTTCTGTAATGGAGTGTAGATTTTTACTTGTTTTTACATGCAAATTAGATTGGGAAACGTTTAAAGTTACAAAATTATGTAACATTTGCGCAGATTTTTATTCGTAGCATCGTCAAGAAGTCTCATATCAAAATAAATTTTTGCTAATATAAACTAGAGGATATTGTAATCGTTCTCATTCAATAATATCAAAACGGGCGTTATCCGCCTAACGCCCAGCCCTTCTTGCACCCAACGCTTCAATTATAAAAAAGTTAAGAAACAAAAAAGTAAACAACAACTAACTTCAAACTGCAAATAGGTTACCGGAACATGTATTTTTTATTATTAATTTATAAATATTATTTTTAACTGAAATGTTTTGATATTTTTTTAAATAATAAAAATATTAATTTATGAATATTTATGGGTTATTATTATATTATTAATATTTTTTATATTATTATTAAACAATTTATTTATTTGCTGTATTGTATTAGTGTCAATAAATGCTTTATTAAATCACTCAACAAGTCACTGAAAATAAAGCGTCTGTGTTCAGTTAGGTTCCGTAGCATAGTGGTTAAGGCGTTAGTTTCGTAGTCCGTAGTTCGTAGGTCGTAGGTTCAAGTCTCGCGTGCGTTAGATTTTATTTATTTAGTAGGTTTGTGTTTATTCCGATTTTTCTGTATTGTATGGGTATCAGTATGCAATTTAATGATTATATACACCGTTGAATAATAATTTAATTAACAAATATTTAATTTAAAAAAATTTTTTTTATTTATATATAAAGTGTTACGTCAAAACTGAAACCTTTTTAAATATACCTAACATTCCTCGTTTTAAATTAGTTTCAGAAATTGAATCTAATTTGGGATGAGAATAAGTCAATGAGCCTACTAAATGTTGTGAGAGAATATTTATTTAAAACCAACCAAGAAAGAAAAGAATTGACAATAGTACAAAAATACAATGAGTATAAAAATCTTACTTTTGGAATAACGATTATTGCAGGTGTTGAAAAACTGGTGATTGTTATCTCGATTTCCGATCTGAAGTGATTATGTGAAGTAGACACAAAGGAGCCTGTGGTTGGTGTCCTCAGTGGTTGTATATTAGCCTTGTTGTTTACACTAATGGGATGTAGTGTATTGTATTCTTGGGGATTTTACTCTTCTTCCAGACTGTCGCCTCCAAAGCAAATCTCGATGCTTAGAAATTAGAAATAGTGTTTCAATATTTGATTTTGAAACTTGAAGACAATTTAGTTCTTCTTGGGTTATCACTTATTGCTGGTAGTTAAATAAGTGAATTTATTAATTGTTGTACCGAAGTTGGTCTAATAAATATACTTGGGGATGTAGTTTAGTTAACTTCTAAACTGTATACTGGGATTGCACTTAAGATGACTTCGATGTGTTATGGTTGATGTTCAGAATAATACTCTCTTTCAAAGATGTTATTAGGTTGATTTCCAAAAAAATACTCTCTTTCAAAGATGTTATTAGGTTGATTTCCAAAAAAATACTCTCTTTCAAAGATGTTATTAGGTTGATTTCCAAAAAAATACTCTCTTTCAAAGGTGTTATTAGGTTGATTTCCAAAAAATACTCTCTTTCAAAGATGTTATTAGGTTGATTTCCAAAAAAATACTCTCTTTCAAAGATGTTATTAGGTTGATTTCCAAAAAAATACTCTCTTTCAAAGATGTTATTAGGTTGATTTCCAAAAAAATACTCTCTGCTCTATCGAAGATGCTACCCCTTTTTATATCAAATTTCTAATGCAAGGTGGTTCATGAATATTACACGTGCCGAAATGCTACACGTGCAGGTAGGTGCAGCGATACCTCACCGGACTAATATCAATAGGGTTTTCTTCATTCGCCATGTATTTGGATAGGTCTCACCGGACTTGATTCTGGTATGTGTCGTTTCTCTCTCTTTCGGAGTGCATTCTTCTTTCCTTATGTGTGGTCTAGTTTGCAGAAGGTTGTCAAATTGATGCGTAATCGTTATTTCTTTTACATTATTTGAAATATAACTTCTCTTTCTTGGATTTGTTATAACTTATAAATTTGTTGTAATTACATAAATATAATAAGATATACCATATTAATAGAAAATGTACTGAATATAATGCAATGCTATATGGCATACACATACACACACATACATATACACATGTATATATTATAAGAATTATATAAGTATATCAGGAATATTAATAAGAATATACGTAAGTAATTCAAGAATATTAATAAGTTACGGACGTAACACCTTCCCCCTCAGATTGAGCATGGGAGAGAAACGAAACATGCTCAAACTATTCAAAAACGTATATTATGTAGAGGAAATGTTATGGCCGCTTATGCATGCATCTATTTTTTATATTTTTTTAACAATATTTAGAAAGAATTATTTTTATTCAAACTTATCTTATTTCTCTGTATATTTTTCGTCTGAATTACAATAATTGTTTTTATTATTAATGTGTGTTCTTTGAATCAATCTTCTAAATTTACAATATATAATGAATTTTATGTTTGATACAATTTGATGCTTACAATTTTTATCTATAGAAAGAAAAATAATTTGTTCTATACAAAGGATTGCTTTTGCGTAAAATTTTGTATCGAAATTTATAAAATATATTTATAAAATGCAAATTATGAATTTTTTATAGTCTGCTTTGAAATTACATTCAGTAAAATATTTTTACAAATTGGTTTTGAAACTTAAGTCTTGTATGACTTAAAATTATTTTAAAACTTTGCTCGAAAATTAAAAATTTGTTTATGATTGAAATTCATTGTAGATTTGAAGATTTTTAAATATTTTCTTATTTAATATAATATGTATTTTTTAAAAAACATTATTTAACCTTTATAAGCAAAAAATTTTCTATTTTTAATTTTTATAATCAGAAAATATTTAAGGAGACATTTTATTTTTTAAACCTGACAATTTTTAAATGTTTATTTCTTATTTTCTATCGCTTTTAGATATTTTATTTATGCGATTTTCTTTCGTTCTTAAGTTACATTTGGACAATAATTATTAAGTTTTTGAGAAGGAAGGAAATTTTGTTCTTTCGAGTTTCAGATAAACCTTGTTTTTACGAATTTTAATAAACACTGTGGATGTAAAACTTGTTTCTATTTAAATAGTTTTTTTTATGATTATACACTTTAGTCAATAATAAGGTAAAATTTTAAAGTTACCTTGTTTTGTTATTATAAATTTGAACAATGGCAATTTAAATTTAATATTTAAGATAAAATCATTACAAATTCAAAAATTGATAAAATATTATAAAAATTTAATTTAAAAAACTTGCGAATATTTAAAAGTAATTTTTTCAAATTAGATTATTGTTATAGTGAAAAAAGATATTTAAACATTTGCTTAATATTTATAAAAGTTTAATTTATTGAAAACAAATTAATTTCTTTTTCTTTTGAAGTCCCTTCCTGAAACATGAAACTATATAGGTATTATAAAAATATTTTATTACTTTTGTTTAATTCGCGATAGTTTCAGTCTGTTCGTATGTACTATTTTTTGTTTATTTTTAACTTGTATTTTAACGTTTCCTTTGTTTAAAATTTCTAGTATTTTGTGTGGACCTGTATATTGATTAGCAAATTAATAATAGATTTTTGACTTTTCTTTTGCTAAAATCAAATTTTCTCTAGCGATGTTTCTCATTTCATGAAGTCTTGTTATTAAATCTGTTAAATAATGGTCATAAGTTTCTAATTTTTCGTGTTCAAGTGTCGGATCGCTTGATGGTAATCGTGCCAATTTTCTAAAAATTAACTCGTACGGAGTACACTTTGTACCTTCATGAATGCTTGTATTATATGAAAACATGGCTAATTCTAACCAATCATCCCATTCTTCGTTTTTATTAATAAATTGTTTTAAATTCATGTAGGATTCATTGTCCTTTAATATTTTTTAATAGATGGGAGACTTTTTCTTATCCCCAAATTCGTGTAGCATTCATTAATTATTTTTTCAATATGTGGGAGAATAGGATTCATTGTCCTTAAGTATTCTTTCAATAGATTGGAGACTTTTCCTTATTTCCAAATTCATGTAGGATTCATTGTTCTCAAATAATTTTTTAATAGATCGAAGAATTCTTAATATTTCTGAGTTTTCATAGGATTCATTGTCCTTAAATATTTTTTCCATATCATGGAGATTTCTTATTATCTCCGAATTCAAGTAGTATTTAGTTTCATTTGCTACACAATGTATATATTTTTCAATTTTTTCTTGCACACATTTCGTTATATTTTCTTGTATTTTCTGAGTTTCTTCCATTTTTTCTTCTTTTATTCCCTGTACTTTTTCTTCAATAATATCTTCAACTGGATTTCTGGATAAGGCATCAGCATTGACATTTGTTTTGCCTGCTTTGTAGACCACATTTAAATCGTATTCTGCAAGTTTCAGCTTCCATCTTGTTACTCTGGAGCATGGATCTTTAGAATTTTGAAATCAAACTAATGGTTTGTGATCCGTTACTAATGTAAATTTTCTACCATAAAGGTATGGTCGAAAATGTTGCACACTATATATGATGGCCAAGGCTTCCTTCTCATACGTGTCGTATTTTCTTTCGCATTCATTTAAAGTTCTTGACGTGTAGGCGACTGGTTGGTCTTTTCCAATCACTCCTTGCGATAAAATCCCTCCTATTGCGAAACCTGAAGCGTCTGTTAGTATAAATGGTTGCGAAAAGTCGGGTCTTCTCAGAAGTGGTTCTTCACATAGTTTATTTTTCAACGTATCAAAAGCTGTCTGTTGTTTATCAGTCCAAAGGAAAGGAATATCTTTTCTTAAAAGTTGATTTAAAGGATTAGCGATTTTCGAAAATCCTTCTATAAATTTTCGATAGTAACCTGCCAATCCTAAAAATTGTTTTATATTTTTTACATTTTTTGGTTTTGGAAATTTCTTTACCGCTTTTACTTTTTTCGGGTCAGGTCTTACCCCGTTTTTATCTATTATATGTCCTAAGTATCCTACCTCTAATCTCAAAAATTCACATTTGTCTGGCTGCAATTTTAAATTAGCAAAACGTAATCGTTCCATAAGTTTAGAAAATTTTTCTTCGTGTTCCTCCAAGGTGTCTGCATAAATCACAATGTCGTCTAAATAAACAAATAGTTCTGATCCTTGTAGACCTTATAATACCTGATCAATAAGTTTTTGAAATGTACTTGGCGAATTTTTCAATCCAAAAGGCATTCTGTCGAATTCATAGTGTCCAAATGGCGTTGAAAAAGCTGTCTTATAAGAATCTCTAGGATCCATTTTGATTTGGTGAAACCCTGACGCCAAGTCAAAGACTGAAAAATATTGAGCATTTCCGAGTTGGTCCAGTAGGTCCATAATATTAGGTAGTGGGTAAAATTGACCTATCGTGCGTTCATTAAGTTTCCTGAAATCTAAAACTAATCTCCATTTTTTATTCCCTTGTGAGTCATTTTTCTTTGGTACAATCCATATTGGTGTATTGTACGGTGAGTCCGAATCTTTAATAATTTTTTGTTTTAATAATTCGTTTACTTGGCGTGTCATTTCTTCTTTGTGAACAGGCGGAAATCTGTATTGTTTGGTTATAATTGGTGTATCATCTGTCGTTATGATTCTATGTTTTATGAGATCTGTTCCTTCTAAATATTCTCCAGGTATATGAAATCTGTCTGAATAATTTTTTACTAAGTTCATGATGTGTTCTAATTCTTCTTTGTTTAAGTGTTCAAGACGAAGTAATTTTTTAATTTCATCAACTCTATCGTTGCCTGTAATGTTGAAAACATTTTCTGATTTAATATTTTTTGAAAATACATCAATTATTTGTTTAATTGATGAGTATTCATTTTTAATATCAGATTTGTTTGCTGGAGTTTCTTGTTTTATTTCATCAAAATCTTCTAAATTTATTTCAAAAATTGGAATGTCAATTGATTCATTCAATGTGTTGATTGCCTTTAAATAAGCTATGCCTTCTATGTTTGAAACTACTGCATCACCTAAGTAAACACCATCTTTTACTTCTAACCTTGGAATAAAACCCTCTTTTTTATTTTTATTTAAAATCTTTACATGAATGTTACAGATCGACCTTAGTGGTATTGTAAAATAATTTTTTGAATCAAAATTTTTTTGTTTATTGATTTCTAGATGTCCTTCTTCATAATTAATTTTTACTTTATACTGGACAAAAAATTCTGTTCCTAAAATACCGTCATGTTCGATTGGAACTTCATTAGGTAATAAATTAAAAATTGTTGGAATCCCGAAAATATTAATTTCTACTTGTCCTAAAGTATAAACTGCGTGATCGTTAATTCCTGTTAATTTAAGACATTTATTTCCATCAATTTTTATATCAGAATTTAATGCGCGAATTTTTAATAAATTTGGTCCTGCTCCTGTGTCAATCATCATTGTTATTGGAACTTTCAACTCTTTAGAATCGATTCGAATGTATGGAATTGCATTAGTTTTTGCTAAATTAATGTTTCTGGATGCATAATAATTTCTTCTTAATTCTTCCTCAGAGCACCCTACTGAAGAGGAATTTTGGAGTTTCCCTGATTTTGTGTTTGTGAATTTGTTTGTTGTTGTTTATTGTTATCATCCCACATCTTTTTCCTACAATTGGTGGAAATGTGACCTAATTTTTTGCAATAATTACACGTTATACCTTGATTTCTATTCGCAAAGTTTTTAGTATTGTTAGTTCTTGGTTCTTGAGAGAAATTTCTTTGTTGACTTTGGAAAAAGTTTTGTTGTTGATTTTGTCTTTGATTTTGATATGGAGTTCGGAATTGATTTTGTGGTATGTTTCTAAACTGATTTTGTGATGTGTTTCTAAATTGATTTTGAAACTGATTTTGTTGAGGATTTTTGTAAAAGTTTTGACTTTGAAATCTATTAAACATTGGATGTGGATTGTTGAATCGATTTTGATTCTAGTTTGAAAAATTTTGTCGTAATCCTGGAAAAAAGGAGTTTTCTTGTCTTGGTCCTATCAATTTATTAATTTGAAAACAATTTACTGCAAAATGACCTTTCTTTCCACAAACTAAACAAGTTATTATGTTATCTTGAGCGATATTAATTTTTGTTGTTTTAGCGAAGTCTCTATTATTTTTAGGATGAGAATTATAATCAGTATTTTGCTCACTTTTTCGTAATTCACGGTGTAATAATAATTTTCTTTCTATTTCTACTGCTTTATTTACTATCTCTTGAAATGTATCTGCTGTTCCAATTCGTATTTCAATTTCTGGTCTAAGTCCTCGTGAAAAACAATCAACACTTGTTTTGTCTAAACTTGCTTTGAATGGTTCATCTACTCTATTTTCATTGCTAATCTTATGCGCGTCTAATATTCTTTCTGCTGCTTCTGCAATTCTTGACCCATAAGAAATTACATTTTCGTGTTCCCACATATATATTGCTCCTAGTTCTCCTTGTAACTGATATACAGATTTTCCTGGCGCGTAAATTTGTTTTAATCTTTCTGTTAACTGTTCTACTGTATTAAAATTATTTCCTATTATAATTCTTCTTGCTTCACCCGAAATTCGACTCCTAATTAATTTTACTAAATTTGTTTGTACTTGTGCATTATCAGGAAGCATAGATTTTGCTTCTAAACAACTTTCAATAAATATAGATATAGGCCAGTCGGTGAGTGCAAAAAGTGCACATAAGTGCAACCTGAAAAGTCGAAGCAGTTTCTTGTAGTTTGAGGGCCCCAAATAAAAGCCCCATAGTTTGCACCACATTTCCGGTTGCGAAAAATGGTGTAAACAATCGCCAAAGTTCGAAAAACATGGTTTTTCGATGACTGTTGCTTCCGGTTAAATTTTAGGGGAAAAAGTTGTGATTGAAAGTTATAGAGCTTGGAAATAGCTTTCAAATGATTGGTCGCAAGTTAAAAAAGCTTAATTAGTTTAGTTGCAAATGAATTTTAACCATTAAAAATAGCACTTTTTTAATTGTTTAATAACTTTGTTAATGATTATCGAATTTGTTTCTAACTTCCCAGAAATATTCCCCTTGCGAGGCTGAATAAATCCCAAAAAAAATCAACTTGATCGGGTAAATAGTTTATGCATAATTCCATTTGTTAACTAAAAACATGAAATTTTTCAACGGAATTTCCCCACTTTTGGACCTGCGAATTTCGTTTTTTTTTCTTCGAGAGTATAGTTTAGGAGTCAAACTTTCATTCCATTTAAATGGGAAATTGATTTTTTTTATTTAAGTGCATAATAATAGACGTTAAGAAAGGGTATGTTTTTTTGACATAAACAAATGGAATAACTCGGACATTTTTCACTTTATCGATTTCGTGTAAAAGGGCATTTGATTTCATTTGTTTTCACAAAACTTTTCAAAAAAAAAATCCGACCTAACTTCAAGGGGTGGGGAGTTAACTTTTTAAAAAAAAAATTCCTGACAAGGTAATTATTAATGTTTTTTATTAAAATTCGCACCACTTACAGTTTGATACATGTATTTTATGTAAAAAAATTAAACATAAGGTTGTGTGCATTTATTTTTTATTTACATCAAGTAAAAGTAAATGTATCCTTTTTCCAACCTCTGAACATCGGAGTGGGGGTACTCGGAGGAGCGTGATTCTCGCCGCCACAACTGAATTCAGCCGTTCAAATTTGCAAAAATGGTCATAACTTCGTTAATTATTTACCGATTTTTATCTTTCTTTTTTTAATTTGATGTATTTTTTTACGCTGAATCCAAAAATGATTTTATATGTTTTCAAATTACAATATTTTTAATAATAAAAAAGAAAATTTTTTTAACGACAAATTTTTAATTATTATTTATCATATTTGACAAAAAATTCTTTTCGTACATATAATTCCATTAAATTCAAAATAATATTATGACATAAAAAAATTCAAATGAATTACTTTTAAGTGTGTAGCATTGTTGTATTGATAGTTGAACAGGCATGCATATGTAAACCTGATTCTACAAGCTTATATATAATTCATTTGAATTTTTTATGTCATAATATTATTTTAAATTTAATGGAATTATATGTACGAAAAGAATTTTTTGTCAAATATGATAAATAATAATTAAAAATTTGTCGTTAAAAAAATTTTCTTTTTTATTATTAAAAATATTGTAATTTGAAAACATATAAAATCATTTTTGGATTCAGCGTAAAAAAATACATCAAATTAAAAAAAGAAAGATAAAAATCGGTAAATAATTAACGAAGTTATGACCATTTTTGCAAATTTGAACGGCTGAATTCAGTTGTGGCGGCGAGAATCACGCTCCTCCGAGTACCCCCACTCCGCCGTTCAGAGGTTGAAAAATGGATACATTTACTTTTACTTGTTATAAATTAAAAATAAATGCACAAAACCTTATGTTTAATTTTTTTACATAAAATACATGTATCAAACTGTAAGTGGTGCGAATTTTAATAAAAAACATTAATAATTACCTTGTCAGGAATTTTTTTTTAAAAAGTTAACTCCCCACCCCTTGAAGTTAGGTCGGATTTTTTTTTTGAAAAGTTTTGTGAAAACAAATGAAATCAAATGCCCTTTTACACGAAATCGATAAAGTGAAAAATGTCCGAGTTATTCCATTTGTTTATGTCAAAAAAACATACCCTTTCTTAACGTCTATTATTATGCACTTAAATAAAAAAAATCAATTTCCCATTAAATGGAATTAAAGTTAGTCTCCTTAACTGTACTCTCCAAGAAAAAAAAACAAAATTCGCAGGTTTAAAAGTGGGGAAATTCCGTTGAAAAATTTCATGTTTTTAGTTAACAAATGGAATTATGCATAAACTATTTACCCGATCAAGTTGATTTTTTTTGGGATTTATTCAGCCTCGCAAGGGGAATATTTCTGGGAAGTTAGAAACAAATTCGATAATCATTAACAAAGTTATTAAACAATTAAAAAAGTGCTATTTTTAATGGTTTCAATTCATTTGCAACTAAACTAATTAAGCTTTTTTAACTTGCGACCAATCATTTAAGAGCTATTTCCAAGCTCTATAACTTTTAATCACAACTTTTTTCCCTAAAATTTAACCGGAAGCAACAGTCATCGAAAAACCATGTTTTTCGAACTTTGGCGATTGTTTACACCATTTTTCGCAACCGGAAATGTGGTGCAAACTATGGGGCTCTTATTTGGGGCCCTCAAACTACAAGAAATTGCTTCGACTTTTAAGGTTGCACTTATGTGCACTTTTTGCACTCACCGACTGGCCTAATAGTGATATGTTTTTCCCGTTAAACATTGGTATTGTTTCTAAAGCGTCGCGTAAAGACACTTGCTGATTATTTGGAAGAGCCAAGGTTTTCCTCAAAATTGTTACTATCTCTAGTGTTATTAAGAGAATTATTTTCAGAGTTATCGTTTGTTTCAATTTCGTCAGTTGAAGACTTATTTAAGCTTTTATTTAAATTCTGTTCCACTAAGGTTTTTTCAGTTATGGTATTTTCACTTTCGTTACTGTCACTGTCGAATGAATTATCGTCAGTATCAAAAAGTTTAGAATTAATATAGCCTGAGTCAAACTGTTCCTGTAATTCTAAGGGATTAGGGTTTTCTTTAGAATATCTGGGTGTACTTGTCGATGGTTTTGTTTTATAATTAGAAATTCCCGAATTTAATTCTAAATCTGAATTATTTTTTATTTGAGAACGAGTTAAATGTGTGGAATCGGTAGTATTTTTATTCGAAGAAGACATTAAAAAATATCATTATCAAAATTTATAATATACGTAATAATTGTAAAATTGTCAATCCTGTCTCTTCAATATAAAATACACTTTTCCTTTGTGGTTAATATTTTTATCTTGCTTCAGTATAATAAAATATTTTTAAACATGTAATAATAATAACAAATCACAATTAAATGAACAAAACAAATTTTGTTTTCGCATAAATTAATATGTCAAAAATGATTCATACACAAGACAAAAAATTCCATAAGTCTAGAGGACTTGAACCCCTATTCAGTAATATAACAAAGGATTTAATTTGATGAATGCACCTTGCAACTTTAAAAATTATAAGTTGAGAGGACTCGAACCTCTATTTATTAATGCAGAATTGCATTAATAAATGCACCATGCACATTAAAGAAAAATTTATAAGTTAAGAGGACTCGAACCTCTATTCATCAATACCAATATAAGATGTATATTTATGAATGCACCTTGCGACTTAAATCTTGTATAATGGTATCAATTAGCATAAAATGTGTTAAATTAATAAAAATCTTTTTTTTTTAAATGTTATTGATTAATTTCGATTATTGTATGTAGATATTATTTGTTATTATTATTTGTTACAAAAAAAAATTTCCCTTCTTTTTTAACAATTGGTATACTCATTGATTTATTTATTTTTATTGAATTATTTCATTAATTTAAAAATTATATTCATTAAAATTTTCAAATATTATTAAAAATTTGACAAAATTATATGGCTGATCGACTTTATAATTTTCCCGGGCCAATGCACCAAAATTTAAAAGGGCTTCTGTTACGTCAAAACTGAAACCTTTTTAAATATACCCAACATTCCTCGTTTTAAATTAGTTTCAGAAATTGAATCTAATTTGGGATGAGAATAAGTCAATGAGCCTACTAAATGTTGTGAGAGAATATTTATTTAAAACCAACCAAGAAAGAAAAGAATTGACAATAGTACAAAAATACAATGAGTATAAAAATCTTACTTTTGGAATAACGATTATTGCAGGTGTTGAAAAACTGGTGGTTGTTATCTCGATTTCCGATCTGAAGTGATTATGTGAAGTAGACACAAAGGAGCCTGTGGTTGGTGTCCTCAGTGGTTGTATATTAGCCTTGTTGTTTACACTAATGGGATGTAGTGTATTGTATTCTTGGGGATTTTACTCTTCTTCCAGACTGTCGCCTCCAAAGCAAATCTCGATGCTTAGAAATTAGAAATAGTGTTTCAATATTTGATTTTGAAACTTGAAGACAATTTAGTTCTTCTTGGGTTATCACTTATTGCTGGTAGTTAAATAAGTGAATTTATTAATTGTTGTACCGAAGTTGGTCTAATAAATATACTTGGGGATGTAGTTTAGTTAACTTCTAAACTGTATACTGGGATTGCACTTAAGATGACTTCGATGTGTTATGGTTGATGTTCAGAATAATACTCTCTTTCAAAGATGTTATTAGGTTGATTTCCAAAAAAATACTCTCTTTCAAAGATGTTATTAGGTTGATTTCCAAAAAAATACTCTCTTTCAAAGGTGTTATTAGGTTGATTTCCAAAAAAATACTCTCTTTCAAAGATGTTATTAGGTTGATTTCCAAAAAAATACTCTCTTACAAAGATGTTATTAGGTTGATTTCCAAAAAAATACTCTCTTTCAAAGATGTTATTAGGTTGATTTCCAAAAAAATACTCTCTGCTCTATCGAAGATGCTACCCCTTTTTATATCAAATTTCTAATGCAAGGTGGTTCATGAATATTACACGTGCCGAAATGCTACACGTGCAGGTAGGTGCAGCGATACCTCACCGGACTAATATCAATAGGGTATTCTTCATTCGCCATGTATTTGGATAGGTCTCACCGGACTTGATTCTGGTATGTGTCGTTTCTCTCTCTTTCGGAGTGCATTCTTCTTTCCTTATGTGTAATCTAGTTTGCAGAAGGTTGTCAAATTGATGCGTAATCGTTATTCCTTTTACATTATTTGAAATATAACTTCTCTTTCTTGGATTTGTTATAACTTATAAATTTGTTGTAATTACATAAATATAATAAGATATACCATATTAATAGAAAATGTACTGAATATAATGCAATGATGTATGGCATACACATACACACACATACATATACACATGTAAATATTATAAGAATTATATAAGTATATCAGGAATATTAATAAGAATATACGTAAGTAATTCAAGAATATTAATAAGTTACGGACGTAACAAAAGAGATATGTATTAATCCCCACATATATACTAACATTATTTATAAAGTCGCTATTGGTCACGATTAAATTAAAAAAAAGTAAAAATCATTAAATAATAATGTCATTTATTAATAATTGAACTTATTATTAAAATTAGTTAAAAATGATCTCAAATATGCTATGAGCAGTTTTTCCCCTTTTCTCCAGTTTTTTCCCCCTTTTACCATCTAAATTTGTCGCTAACCAGGGGTTTGCAAAGGTAATCAGAGTTAACTTGCAATGCAAATAAACTCTGTTTTCATCCTATTACATCCTTTTAAAAACCCTCAGTTTTAAGGATGTAATCAGGTCTAAAAGTTCGACTCGGGTGGCTTACAAGTAATAAAGATCTAGGTTCTATCGGATTTTTACATACCCACAAAGCACAGTATTTTTCTGCAAGTTTGCTGCAAGTTTTTCATGCAGACTTCGCAAGTTTGCATCTAAGTTTGCAGCAAACTTGCATACAAATAAAAATGTCACCCTCTTGGCAAGCTTGCAATGAAAACTTGAGGAAAATTTGCTGCAAACTTTCTAAAATACCTAAAAAATTAAAAAATTTTTTTTTGTTTTAAATTGCTTATATTTTAATGAACGATACCTTCCCTGTAGGGAAGATGACTAAAATATAGTGCGCAGCTCTAGATGTCATAGTAAACTACTGCGCATACATTAAAGTTTTTGCTATTTGGCGCAAGTTTGCTGCAAACTTGCCAAGTGGGTGACATTTATATATTTATGCAAGTTTGCTGCAAACTTGCAATGCAAACTTGCGAAATTTGCATGGAAAACTCTCAGCAAACTTTCAGAAAATGTCTGTGCTTTGTGGGTAGGTGATAAAATGTCCTTTGACCAGTATTATTTCTAGATTCTACCTCTGCAGAGAATTAATAAAAAAAGAACAATTTACACAAAAAATATATTTGATTTAAGCATTAAATTTAACATCGCTGTCAAGTTATGTTACTAATGCACTGTAAAAAGTGGATTTTTATCTGAATGTTGGAAAATAAATCCAAATATAATGCAATTTTAATGAAACTTTAGAATATAAACGTTTTGAAAAAATCGTTAGTCTTGAAAAAATTGGAATTTATTTAATAAACTTGCATAAACATAATACAATGTTTCTTTTTAAAAGGTAGGAAAAAATCCCAAATTCTGTAGGAAATATTTCCAAGCTTTTGAAGAAAATCGTTATTTTTTGTTTATAAACGACTGTGTGCATTAAAATTATATTTAAGCACTATATGTATAATAGTTAAGTTTTAAATAAAACTGTTTTCTATGTAACGTAAAATACTTTCATTTTAAACAGAAAATATATAAATTGTGTAATGTATTTTTTTCTTTTGAAATGTTTAGCACATCTGGTTTATCTTAAGGTGACCAGCAAAGGGTTTCGCCTTGCAAGAGATTCTATTTTTTCAAATACTGGTTTTTTATCATGGGCTTATTTAGGCGAAAAGTTTATTAAATTTTTTGAATAAAAGAAATAAATTAAACATTTGGAAATTTTTCAGAATTTCTTACAAATTTTTGTCAAAAGGTCATATCAGCGTCAGTTGCTCTACAGCATTTACCAGAGTGACTAAATCCTCGCATGAAAGTCTTCTCGTTTTCACAGTCTTTAAATAAAAAATGAGTTTAAAATTTAATTAAAAAAAATATGTATAATGTTATATTTTATAAATAGCGAACAATAGTGAACAAGAATAGAGAATTTTTTAATTAATTAATCTGCTTGTGTGAATTATCAGTTATTTCGACGATTGTCAATTTCTTGGGACGAATAATTTAATAACACAAGCCTGCAAAAAAATTAAAATTTCCGTTGTCTGAGATTGAGAAGTTAACTCCCGCAGTATTTGAAACCATTTACGCTATGTTTTGATTAATTGCATTTGATATTTAGTTATTCTTATTAGTACTTCAGAAACAAGTTTCAAAGGCTTATTTTAAAGCTGAAATTCTAACGAAGATTTCTATGTTTTTAGAAAAATTTTATCTAAATTTTTTTAGATTTTTGAAAAAGTTGAAATCAAGAGATAGAAATGAGAAAATTTGATATTTTTTTTTATTTCTTTCTCATATTACAACTCAAAAAACAGTTAACGAAATGATTTCACTTACAACTTTAAATTTCAGTGAACTAACTTCGTAAAGTTTTCAAAACAGCTTGTCAACTTTATGTCATGAGATGTGAAGATATCTTATCTAATTTGAACATTTGTTTTTGTGTTAATAACATTATTCTATACATACGAGATATTAATTTCTACTTTTAATAAATAGAGAGGTTTCACATATATTAATTCATAAAACTTATGAAACCTTTTTTATATTCTTATATTCTTTTCTTTATAATTAGAATCTAGTTTTGATATATTCTAAGTTTTTTCAATACATGTTTATAAACAAATATCCCTAAAATATCCATGGTAAATATTTGTGGGATCTCTTAGTAGAGGGAACTTTCGATATCCCAGAGACATCTCAGAGATATCTATTTGCTGTAAGAGTACACTTGTAATCTTAGTAACGAGTTTTTTATATTTTAAGATACTTTTTTTAAAAATACCTGAATAAAATATTGATAGAATCACTTCTTTTACTTTTTTTTCTCATGAGTTTATATAGATCACAGTCATTTTACATAATACTTTTTTTCTACAATTACATTAATAAAATTTCACAATTGCAAACACTATTTTTATTAGGTAATTTTTTCATATTTTCTTATCTTAAAAAATGTTTGTAGCTTTCTTAATTGTTTCACGTAAGATATATTTTTCAATATTACAAAAAATACTGTTTTAATTTTGCAAGAGTTATATTTTATTTTTTAAAATGCGTTGTTTTGCTTTCATAGTTTGTAAAATGACAATTTAAAAAAATAGAGGAAAGAATTTCCTGAGATATTATCACCTTTGAATAAATCAGAAAGAAAAATGGTAATTTTCCCATTTTTTCAGTTTCAAGATACTTTTTATACATAAAAAATAGATGATATCTTACAGTTTTGACAACACAGTGAAACTCAAAAAATTCCTTTGAACAAATTAACATAAAGACCTTAAATTTGATTCTAGTTAGGTGCATATATTTTTATATTAAATGTACTTCTAACATTCTAACCCAGTAAATCCCAGAAGGGGAAGTTTTTACTTAAACTCGTTTTTTACTTATTTGATTTATTTTCTAAAATTGTTTCTATTTTTCGATTCTACTTATAATTAATCAATTTTTAAGTAGTCTAAAATATTTAAAAGTAATAAGCATTATACTCATCTACACTGTAAAAATTTTTTTCGAAATTTTTCGAAAAACTGTTTGCCAGTTTTATTTCGCAAAGGTTAGAAATTTTTCGAAACAATACTGTCGAAAAATTTCGAAATCTGTTTCGAATTTTTCCGAACAGAGTAGTAAGAAAAATTTCGAAACTCAGTTCGAATTTTCTAGCAACGCTTTTAGATAAATTTCGAAACTCCTTTCGACTTTTTTCTAACCAAACGTTAAGAAAAATTTCTACAACCTATTCGATTTTTTTCGAACAAAATATTTAGTTAAATTTCGAAACTTTGTTCGATATTTATAGCAATGTGTTCCGATATATTTAGTAAAATTTTCGGATATTTTTCTAACTAAAAATTTAGAAAAATTGCAAAGCTAATAACGATTTTTTGCTCTACAAATAGTAAGGATGTTTTTTAATTTCATTTGGTATTATTTGTTCACTAATATTAACTGCAGTTATTTAATTAATGCTATACTTTTTGAAAAATGTCGAATTTTGTATAGCAAAATCATTTTCTCAACGTTTTTCGAAATATTTCTAACTTTTCAGTAAGAAAAATTTCGAAAAATTTTTACAGTATACTGTGGAATAATACACTTACCGTTTTTGTTAGTACACGGAGAAAAATAAATAGTAATTTTAATTATACTATTTTCGATGAAAAATTACTACTTTCAAGTAGTAATTTTGAAACTGCTCGAAAAATAGTAACTTTTGCTTCGTATTCAAACGATTTTTACTTTTTTGAAAAAGTATAATTTACTTCAAGGAATCTTAATTTTATTAAAAGCCGAGTAATATTTAAAATGTCCCGAGCAATTAATACTCTGAGCGAAGCAGCTTTTATTACGAATCAGAACAATTATTACTATTTCGGTAAAGATTTTTACTAGTAAAAGTAGTAATCCGTACCCACACAATGACGCGCCTCACACCGACGGGCGAAACGAATGCCGGCGCGCCTGCGCGTCTGTCCACGCCGTGACGAAAAAAAATGCTGGTGTAGAGAGCTATATTGTCTCGTTTTATTTTAATAAATTAAAATAAAATAATCAGTGCGTTCAAAAAATATTTTTTCAAGTAATTAACACTCTGCATGTGTATTATTATTCATTATTCATAAGTTTTACTTTTTTTTCACATTCTTACTTACAATTAACAACTTAACATATCGGAAAATCTTAACATCTATACAGTTTCGAACCCTACCTAACTTATATCTAACGCAACCTAAAATCGCACGCATTTATACTAAGCCTCTCGGCTACGCAATCGCTATGGAGAAAATTTCATGTTACCCGCATATATCTCTTTTCGATAAAGTGAATCATAAATTATATTTATTTAGATAAGTTACTGAATTAAAATATAAACATTTATAATAATAATTATTAATTTAAAATTACTTATTTTAATTATTAAATTATTAGATTATAATGTTAATGATTTTATTTATTTATATATTTTTTATTAATTAATTAGTAATTCATTAAAAATTAATTAACTAATTATTAAGTGATTATACATGAATTGCATACTTTAGAAATTGATAAATAATTAAAATAATGCACATAGGAATTAAT
This sequence comes from Leptopilina syphax, assembly GCA_032872505.1. Classification (NCBI taxonomy): domain Eukaryota; kingdom Metazoa; phylum Arthropoda; class Insecta; order Hymenoptera; family Figitidae; genus Leptopilina; species Leptopilina syphax. The sequence goes on along the minus strand of CM065472.1, from coordinate 26,234,311 downwards.
GATCGCACCACTGATATAAACAAAATTGTCCAAATAACTGAACCGTGCTACACGTGCTTCTTGTAACCTAGAAATGTTGGATCACTTTGACGTCAGGTTACGGTCGCTGCGCATGACAGTAGTGACGTGATCACACACATAGGTGTGTAACAGTAGTGGTACGGATTACTACTTTTACGAGTAAAAAGTTTGTTCTGCAATAGTAAAAGTTGCTTCTTGCAGAAGCAATCTTTATTTTTTGCAGTATTAATTATTAGAATTTCTACAAGTAATATTTACAACATATCAAATGTAAAAAGTAATACAAAATTTAATAAAATTTACAATGACGATGTGAAAATTAAAATTCTTAAAGCAATTTTTAAACGTGACTACTGTAATAATTACTATTAGTAATTTTTACTACCAGAAATAGTAATTTTTACTTCATGCGAAGTATATTTTACTATAAATAGTAATTTTTAATATAAAAGTAGAATTATTACTATTCCATAGGAACTTTTACTAGAAACTCAGCACCATTTTTCTCCGTGTACATAATTTAAAAGCAATAATTATTTAGCACGAATAAAACATCCCACACAGCACATGATATTTCCTGAATACTTCCTGAATATTTCACTGAAAGATTGAAATATTTCATGGCAAGATTCAGGAAATATTTCTGCAAACAGGAAAATGTCCGCTTATGTAGGAATATTGACGCGAAAATTGAGAAAATATTTCATTGAAATATTCCTGCAATATTACACATAAAGATTCTGCAATATTGTGAAAATATTTCAAAAAATGGAAAAATTTGTTAAACACCTCAAATCAATAGGAATTTTCTGAAATATTTTAAAACCCATAGGATATAGTAAGCCAAAAACTACTGCGCAACTCTACAGGCCATAGAAACTGAGTTCGACCAGTGCGCATCATTTCAGTTGAATATTTCCAAAATATTTCAATGAAATATTTTCTCAACTTTCGCGTCAATATTCCCACATAAGCGGACATTTTCCTGTTTGCAGAAATATTTCCTGAATCTTGCAATGAAATATTTCAATCTTTCAGTGAAATATTCAGGAAGTATTCAGGAAATATCATGTGCTGTGTGGGATGCAGTGTGAAGTATAGAGTGTCATAAAAATTAAAATCTGGTAATTGATGCCATAAATCTGAAATCAAAAAGTATTGTTTGAAACAGAATAATAATTTATTATTTTCAAAATCGAAAAATGAATTACGCAGAAAACTTGAAGCATATAGTATATTAAGCAACAAGGGTATAAAGACAGCTATTTGTTTACGGTGATTTTTGTGGCACAAGTGGAGGTCGAGGGCGCCGTAGGCGCCCCGAGACCGGAACGACCCTCGACCTCCAATCGTGTCACAAAAATCACCGTAAACAAATGGCTGCCTTTATACCCTGGTTGCTTAATATACTATTTTTGAGCATTTTTTACATTAATGGTTAGTAATAAGAAAAAAAGATACTTTTATATGAGGAAAATTATACGCAAAACGGACAACCTGAAATTTCGAATGGAAAATAAGTACTTATTTTTTAAAATGCTGCTATTTTTATTAAAATGCATGAAATAAAAAAAAATATATCACTTTTTTATAGTAAATTTAATTGTCTTTAATTTTGAAATAATTGTATAAATTTTCATTGAAAAAAGTAAAAACGAAAGTTTCGTATTTATTTTTATAGACCTTCGACCATTTAAAAAATTTTCAAAAATGTCTTAAAAAATAGATTAAAGTATGTATAGACTATTTATGCCAAAGGATAGAATGGCAACTTGTATGGCTTAAAAATTATTTAATTTATAAAGTCCTAGGGCTGCCACCTTGCACGGAGAGAAGTTTGAACCTTGTTTGTTTGTTTTGTAACCTAAAATCACGGTGTGATCAGAGTTTTAGACGATGATTGGAAACTCAACCTAGTTTTCGACAAGATGTAGCGCTCTCTGACGGTGACTGTCACCGCCACTTGCGATTCGTGAATGGAAAAACTCGGTGAGATCACTATGATTTACCGTGATCTTCCCTCTCTTTTAACCTTCTGAATTAGACACTGTCTTTTATGGTTCAAAGTTCTCTCCGTGTGGCCGGTTTTCGCCGGCTGAAACAAAGCTTGTTTCCCATGTACTGACACCCCCCTCCCTTCGGTAATGCATAGACGGCCGGCTGAAACGTCTGGAAAAGGTGGTGAGCCTAAAGGCCTTTCTCCAATAGGATCCAAAAACTCTGCGTTTGTCTGCGAATGACTGCGTTGCGTTGATTTTAGCATGTGTTGCTATAGCAACCGACGCAGACACAGAGTTTTGGGAACCTATTGGAGAAAGGCCTCAAAGGCCTTTCTCCAATAGGTTACCACAAGTGTGCGAATGACTGCGTTGCGTTGATTTTAGCATGTGTTGCTATAGCAACCGACGCAGACGCAGTCATTCGCACACTTTTTAAAACCTATTGGAGAAAGGCCTCAATAGGCCAGTCGGTGAGTGCAAAAAGTGCACATAAGTGCAACCTGAAAAGTCGAAGCAGTTTCTTGTAGTTTGAGGGCCCCAAATAAAAGCCCCATAGTTTGCACCACATTTCCGGTTGCGAAAAATGGTGTAAACAATCGCCAAAGTTCGAAAAACATGGTTTTCGATGACTGTTGCTTCCGGTTGAATTTTAGGGGAAAAAGTTGTGATTGAAAGTTATAGAGCTTGGAAATAGCTTTCAAATGATTGGTCGCAAGTTAAAAAAGCTTAATTAGTTTAGTTGCAAATGAATTTAAACCATTAAAAATAGCACTTTTTTAATTGTTTAATAACTTTGTTAATGATTATCGAATTTGTTTCTAACTTCCCAGAAATATTCCCCTTGCGAGGCTGAATAAATCCCAAAAAAATCAACTTGATCGGGTAAATAGTTTATGCATAATTCCATTTGTTAACTAAAAACATGAAATTTTTCAACGGAATTTCCCCAGTTTTGGACCTGCGAATTTCGTTTTTTTTCTTCGAGAGTATAGTTTAGGAGTCAAACTTTCATTCCATTTAAATGGGAAATTGATTTTTTTTATTTAAGTGCATAATAATAGACGTTAAGAAAGGGTATGTTTTTTTGACATAAACAAATGGAATAACTCGGACATTTTTCACTTTATCGATTTCGTGTAAAAGGGCATTTGATTTCATTTGTTTTCACAAAACTTTTCAAAAAAAAAATCCGACCTAACTTCAAGGGGTGGGGAGTTAACTTTAAAAAAAAAAAATTCCTGACAAGGTAATTATTAATGTTTTTTATTAAAATTCGCATCACTTACAGTTTGATACATGTATTTTATGTAAAAAAATTAAACATAAGGTTGTGTGCATTTATTTTTTATTTACATCAAGTAAAAGTAAATGTATCTTTTTTCCAACCTCTGAACATCGGAGTGGGGGTACTCGGAGGAGCGTGATTCTCGCCGCCACAACTGAATTCAGCCGTTCAAATTTGCAAAAATGGTCATAACTTCGTTAATTATTTACCGATTTTTATCTTTCTTTTTTAATTTGATGTATTTTTTTACGCTGAATCCAAAAATGATTTTATATGTTTTCAAAATACAATATTTTTAATAATAAAAAAGAAAATTTTTTTTAACAACAAATTTTTAATTATTATTTATCATATTTGACAAAAAATTCTTTTCGTACATATAACTCCATTGAATTTAAAATAATATTATGACATAAAAAAATTCAAATTATTTACTTTTAAGTGTGTAGCATTGTTGTATTGATAGTTGAACAGGCATGCATATGTAAACCTGATTCTACAAGCTTATATATAATTCATTTAAATTTTTTTATGTCATAATATTATTTTAAATTCAATGGAATTATATGTACGAAAAGAATTTTTTGTCAAATATGATAAATAATAATTAAAAATTTGTCGTTAAAAAAATTTTCTTTTTTATTATTAAAAATATTGTAATTTGAAAACATATAAAATCATTTTTGGATTCAGCGTAAAGAAATACATCAAATTAAAAAAAGAAAGATAAAAATCGGTAAATAATTAACGAAGTTATGACCATTTTTGCAAATTTGAACGGCTGAATTCAGTTGTGGCGGCGAGAATCATGCTCCTCCGAGTACCCCCACTCCGCCGTTCAGAGGTTGAAAAATGGATACATTTACTTTTACTTGTTATAAATTAAAAATAAATGCACAAAACCTTATGTTTAATTTTTTTACATAAAATACATGTATCAAACTGTAAGTGGTGCGAATTTTAATAAAAAACATTAATAATTAACTTGTCAGGAATTTTTTTTTTTAAAAAGTTAACTCCCCACCCCTTGAAGTTAGGTCGGATTTTTTTTTTGAAAAGTTTTGCGAAAACAAATGAAATCAAATGCCCTTTTACACGAAATCGATAAAGTGAAAAATGTCCGAGTTATTCCATTTGTTTATGTCAAAAAAACATACCCTTTCTTAACGTCTATTATTATGCACTTAAATAAAAAAAATCAATTTCCCATTTAAATGAAATTAAAGTTTGTCTCCTTAACTGTACTCTCTAAGAAAAAAAAACAAAATTCGCAGGTTTAAAAGTGGGGAAATTCCGTTGAAAAATTTCATGTTTTTAGTTAACAAATGGAATTATGCATAAACTATTTACCCGATCAAGTTGATTTTTTTGGGATTTATTCAGCCTCGCAAGGGGAATATTTCTGGGAAGTTAGAAACAAATTCGATAATCATTAACAAAGTTATTAAACAATTAAAAAAGTGCTATTTTTAATGGTTAAAATTCATTTGCAACTAAACTAATTAAGCTTTTTTAACTTGCGACCAATCATTTGAAAGCTATTTCCAAGCTCTATAACTTTTAATCACAACTTTTTTCCCTAAAATTTAACCGGAAGCAACAGTCATCGAAAAAACCATGTTTTTTGAACTTTGGCGATTGTTTACACCATTTTTCGCAACCGGAAATGTGGTGCAAACTATGGGGCTCTTATTTGGGGCCCTCAAACTACAAGAAATTGCTTCGACTTTTCAGGTTGCACTTATGTGCACTTTTTGCACTCACCGACTGGCCTATAATAAATTCGTAGTGTTTTAAAATAAAAATGATCCTATTATAATGGTTAAACGTTTTCGATTTATAAGCAACAGTGTTCATGATAATGTTTAAAGAAATGACACATAACATATAATATTTTTATTTTATTTAAATTGTGACGAAGTAGTTTCGTTAATCAGGCCTTCTAGTGAATGAGACATTTTAAGAATGCGGATTTATGCGATTTGCTTTTAATCGGTTTCGGGAAATTTGAATCGGAATATTTTTCAGACATTTTTGAATCTGTATTTTCCCATTGACTAATTCGTCAATTTTATACACCTGAATAGTCTACGTTAGAGAAGCTAACCTTGAACTTTTTAATAAGCATCTTCCAGTTAACAGCATAATAAAGCATATGAGTAAAATTATTTTTGAAAAGGCAGTATGAAAATGTAAAGTTTAATAAGAAAGTTTCGATACAGACTGAATCGTGTTAAATATTATTGAACAGGTACTATAATGGTTATGTTCTTTTAATAACGTAGTGCCTTTTAATTTATTTTGAAATGAAAAAACGCGAATTGGAAGCCCCTGTAAAAAAAGAAGAATTGGGTGGTCCGGGATTTCGAATTGGGATGTCGTTTCTTGAATTCGAGAAAACGACTTTTTCGAATTGGACTGATTTCTGAATTTAGAAATGTATGGTTCCGCGATTAACCCAATTCGACAGATATTTTAAAGATGAAAATAAAGAATTTTACACTCCACTGGACTTTGAACAGTAGTTAATTAAGACGGTGCAAGTTATTCACGTAGGTGAATACATTTCTTTAAGCAATAATGTTAATTTTCAATAAAATAGAGAGAATTAAAAATTTGATATGGTCTTTGTTTACAATAGAAAAAGTTTTCTACTTTTAGGGTTACTAAAACAGCTTACTTACCGACAGCTGAGAAGTATTATGATAACAAATCAAATGATGATTTCTACACGGAAGTATCATTTACGTCGGTAATTGAATATAATTAAATTAATTTTAAATTTTTTAAATGTGTTTAAAAGTAAATTGTAGAGAATTAAAATAAAATTTTATATAATATAATTTAAAACTTGATTTCAGTTTTTAATGTTTTTAAGTATATAATTTTGTAATCAAACTTGGAATTAATTTCATTTCCAGTTTTAGTATTTTAAAACATAGTAGATTTGTTGAACATATTTTTTTTAATTATAAATGCTCTTAATATTCATTTAAAATTTTCTAAATTAAAGTATAAATTTTAATTTAATTGAAAAAAATTAATTAATAAAAAAAATGAGTTTAAAAGACTGTCAGTTGATATTAAATTGAAAGTAGGATTTGAAAATGTTAAAAGTAGTTAGAATATTCGTTTTTTAATTATAATTTAACAAATTAATGTTAAAATTTTATTAATTTTGTAATGTTATTAATAAATGTGTAAAATATTAGTTACCAATTTTTATTTACATATTTTTTCAAAACTTCAGTATCACAGGAACCAGAAGGAGAAAATTTATGAATTTATATTTTATCCAGAAATTTTTTAAAATTTATTTATAACGTTATTTTAATTGTTTAACAAGATTTTAAATAATCGAAATATTTTAACATTATTTACTTATACTTAATTTAATCCTAATTTATAAAATTGAAGAATATATAATTTAAAAACGTTTTAATTATGAAAATCAAGAAAAGAAATTATATTTTTTGATTCAAATAAATTGTTTTAAAATTATTATTTTTATAACAAAAATATAATTATATTTTGAAAATAATATTAATCACAGTAATTATTGTAAATTTTTTTTAAATATTCTTAATAAAAAATTTTTAATCCGTTAAAAAAATTTAAAATTAATTTATTAATATTCAATTACCGACGTAAATGATACTTTCGTGTAGAAATCATCATTTGATTTGTTATCATAATACTTCTCAGCTGTCGGTAAGTAAGCTGTTTTAATAACCCTAAAAGTAGAAAACTTTTTCTATTGTAAACAAAGACCATATCAAATTTTTAATTCTCTTTATTTTATTAAAAATTAACATTATTGCTTAAAGAAATGTATTTACCTACGTGAATAACTTGCACCGTCTTAATTAACTACTGTTCAAAGTCCAGTGAAGTGTAAAACTCTTTATTTTCATCTTTAAAATATCTGTCGAATTGGGTTGATCGCGGAACCATACATTTCTGAATTCAGAAATCAGTCCAATTCGAAAAAGTCGTTTTTTCGAATTCAAGAAACGACATCCTAATTCGAAATCCCGGACCACCCAATTCTTCTTTTTTTACGTGAAAGAAGAACTTTTGAAATCCATACCTAACCTAACGTTGTGCGTCTCTCTGTATATTATATCAAATGGGTTCCATGTGGCTTCGGTTTGTGTCATTTTTTGAAATACGGTTAATATAATATAATATATATATAATATATATAATATATATATATATATATATATATATATATATATATATATATATATATATATATATATATATATATATATATATATATTATATATATATTATATTATATTAACCGTATTTCAAAAAATGACACAAACCGAAGCCACATGGATATATATATATATATATATATATATATATGTTACCGGCAAAACCCGAAGTCCAGGCAATACCCGAATTGCCTAGGCAATTCGGGTTTTGCCTATGATTTTAGGAAATACCCGAATTTCCTAGAGATTCATAGGCCAAACCCGAATTGCCTAGGCAAAATCCGATTTCCCTAGGCAATTCGGGTTTTGCCAAGGCCGTTTTAGGCAAATTGAAAATCAAACTAAATTGAATTAAATTAAATTTATTGCAAAAAATATTACTATGACGCAATTGATCATAAGAAAATAGTCTTAGTTGAAAGAATTTCTTTTTCAATTTACCAAATGGCTTGTATTGAGTCATGCATTGATGTAAAAAAATAGTAAACGAACTGTTCTTCATAGCTCACTATTAATTAGTGTCTCTTCTGACTTTAAATTGCACATACCATTCGAAATGAGTAACGAAAATTTTATTCAAAAATGGAAAAAAGATTTTAATGCGGCGGTTAATAAATCTGCAAATTATAAAATAATTGTGCAAGAGAAATATGATGAGATTTTAAAGGATGTGAAAAGTGGAAAATTAAATGGAGTAAAAAGTAGCCTTTAGTACAGAAGGTTGAAAAGATATGACATTTTAGAAGTTGCGGGAGTTACAAAATTGATTTTAAAAAAAAATTAACCGCCGCATAAATATCGCTTTTCCATTTTTGAATAAAATTTTCGTTACTCATTTCGAATGGTATGTACAATTTAAAGTCAGAAGAGACACTAATTAATAGTGAGCTATGAAGACCAAGTTGAAGTCCAAAACGTTGATCAACGAAAAAAAATGGTTCACTAAGCAAATTAATTAAAAATAAAGCAGCAATATTCACACAAAACTATTTAGAAAGAAAAGGTTGATGTTTATATTTAGATAATAATTATTTTACAATTAAATATTATATTGAAAATAATACTTGAATGCATTAAATAAATTTTTTTCGTTGATAAACGTTGTGGACTTCAACTTCGTGCTATGAAGAACAGTTCGTTTACTATTTTTTTACATCAATGCATGACTCAATACAAGCCATTTGGTAAATTGAAAAAGAAATTCTTTCAACTAAGACTATTTTCTTATGATCAATTGCGTCATAGTAATATTTTTTGCAATAAATTTAATTTAATTTAATTCAATTTAGTTTGATTTTCAATTTGCCTAAAACGGCCTTGGCAAAACCCTAATCGCCTAGGGAAATCGGGTTTTGCCTAGGCAATTCGGGTTTGGCCTATGAATCTCTAGGAAATATATATATATATATATATATATATATATATATATATATGTCGTAGGCAAATAGAAGAATTCGTCATTTAGCTAAATGCCTAGGCAATTAGCTAAACGGCGCTGAATAGACAAATGAGCTTCATTATTACTGTTATTCGTCTATTGGCCTGGAAGGATTAGGCAATTAGCTAACTGGCTAGGCATTTAGCTATTCGACAAACGCAGTTTAGGCAAATAGAAGAAAATGATATATATTGAAAAAATATTTTCATTTATTGAAATATTTGTTATTTTATTTATTATTACAAGGTTGTCTCTGATGACAGCGCGAGTTGCATAGTGTTCCTGACTTGAAACACTCTAGAGAGTAAGAGAAGTATTATTATACTAAATAAAATTTCATTCTTACATGTTCCTCTCTAACATTTAATAAAGCTATTAAATTTATTTTGTTTCAATAATTATTGTTTACAATTTATCACGATGTGTATTTTTGTACACGGAAAAAATAAATTTAGCAGATTTTACGAAACTGAGTTTTGTAAAATGTAAGGAATATTTCCGGATAAACTTCAAAAATATTCAGTATAAACTACGAAAGTTCTGTACTTTATCCTGAATCATTCCTTACATTTTATAAAACTCAGTTTCGTAAAAATCTGTATCCGCTACTCCGTAACAGTTTTGTAAAATCTGCTAAATTTATTTTTTCCGTGTAATATTTATTAGGATATTAAACTTATTTTCTTTCAATCTTCTGTTTACAATTTATAGCTCATATTTAACGGAAAATAATGCAAATAAGACGTTGCAATATTTCAATAAATGAAAATATTTTGTCAAAATATCATTTTCTTCTATTTGCCTAAACTGCGTTTGTCGAATAGCTAAATGCCTAGCCAGTTAGCTAGTTGCCTAATCCTTCTAGTCGAATAGACGAATAACAGTAATAATGAAGCTCATTTGTCTATTCGGCGCCGTTTAGCTAATTGCCTAGGCATTTAGCTAAATGACGAATTCTTCTATTTGCCTACGACATATATATATATATATATATATATATATATATATATATATATATATATATATATATATATATATATTAAGTCAGCTTAGTAAAATATTTAAAGGTATTGAACAATTTTTATTATGCGAAAAAGTTTATAATACTTTTCATTTTTCTTCTTGTAAATATTTAATAAAACATTTATTTTGAAAAATAGTATAATATTAATTTATTTATCTGTTAACATTTTTATCATATACTATTCTCATTCGACGCCACCTCCGATTCATGTCACATTGTGAATCGGATAATAAAAAGTCTATTTCTTTTGAATGGGCGATTTTCCAAAATAATCCAATTCCTCGGTGGAGCAAGGAAAAGTAGCAAAATCTATTATTCTTAACTGACTTCACCAAAATATGAAACGCGCATTCAAAAGAGTGAGAGAGTACAACAAATCAGTAGAAATTTCTATTCTACTGAATTGCTTTACTATCACTTAATATTTCACTTGTAAAAAGGTTAGGTTTTGAAAACTTGACGTTAAACATTGAACACTTGAAAATTTCTTTCATTTATTTAAATAAGAGAATTTTTTATTTTATCGTAAGCACTGTGCGTTTTTAACCATATTTTCACTAGTTTTAATATTTCATTTTAATAATTTAGCACTGAAATCACAATTAAATTCACACGACGCGAAAAATAGCTGTCACTGCGTTTTAATTTAAGACAATAACTAAAGGAGCTCATACAAATAATTGAAAAGATTAGGCTTTTTCAAATTGTTTGTCAAAAGTTCTATTCCTCTTAATGCGTTTCTAAAATTCAAAGCAGTCAATTGAAAAGAATAAACAATTTCTATTCGTTTGAATTGACTACGTAGAATCGCTTAAAGTCGATTGAAAAGAATAGCTATTTCTAATTTTTTTCAATTCGCTTTTACAAGATTTACTTTGTCGATTCAAAAGGATAGGATTCTGTATTTTTTTGGAACGTTGAGAAGCAGAAAAATTTTGCGCTTTAAAAAAAATAGAAACTCTTAATTCTTTTTTATCATCTCATTGACACGAGCAATAGAGAAGAATTAATTTTTCTGATATTTTGCTGTTCACAGAGGAATTGGGTTTTTTTGGAAATTCGCCTATTCAGAAAGATTAAAAAATCCTCGTTTAACAGAATATTTCTGGAAATTTAATCTTTTTCTATTCCTCGCTTCTTACTGGGTGCCTTCGCCTTTTAAGAATGCGGATTCACGAGAGCTTTCGACCGATTCAAAACAAGCGAATAGGTTTTTGTTTCCTGGGTAGTCCTTTTGACATTAAGGTGTAGGAGAAATGTAAATTCCCCTATATGATAAGTGTGTACTGGCGCTTCGCGAAAAAAGTAGCAGACGACGAAAGCACATTTTTGAAATACACTCGACTCTCGGATCTTTTGCACTTATGGGACCAAATCCTCTCATATCTTTTACCAAAACAAATGCCATGGTAACGCAAAACAATACAATATGTATAACCAAATATATAAATTAATGACAGTATTTATGTTTTAGTTTTAATATTTACATTTATAATAATTAAAATTTTAATGTAATTTTAATCACATAATGGAGGAACTGCTATAATCCACTTTAGATAACCTAAGTTATCGTGATATAAATATATTTTGACACTCTGATAGTCATTTATTTATTTAATGTAAGAGGTAAAAGGTGCGAGAGAAAAATTGCAAAAGAATCGATAGTGTAAAAGATCTGAATGCAAAAATGCAAAAGATCCGAGAGTCGAGTGAAGTTGGATTTGGATGTTGATTAGATAAGACGTATTTATGAGATTTATGAAAAGTATAAGAGTGTGTTGTACGAAGGAATATTGACGTTGTATGTAGTTGACTTCTGTTATGTGGAGAATTTAATAGTTTGTTAATAAAGGTTTGTTAGAAAAGAAATTGTGTTTTGGTTGTCAAAAGAATAACAAGGAATTATAGTCTAGTAATTATTTAGACTTGAGATTTAATAAGTATAATTTTCTGTTTGACAAGAGTCGTGTCTCGAATGACCAAGTTTCCCTTTTTGGTTATTTTCCTGACGGAATCTGCTTTGAGATATTATAGTGAGATTTGTTATTTTTGTTGATAATTGTTGATTGAGAATAAATTATTGATTTTGTTAATTTTTAATAATAAAATTAAGGCGTCTGACTATCACGTTGGCAATAGAAAATGATTTGTGACGAAGAAGGGAAAAATGATTTATTAAATTTTGCATAACTTTTAATTTATTATTAAAAGAACCGTCATAAAATTGGCGCCCAACGTGGGGCACATTTGTTGGGAAATTTTTGAGACATGACTAAAATCATTATTATTGTGATTTGACTTGTTGAGGAATTTTTGACTTGAAATTATTTTTGTGACATGTATTTTTGTGATTTGACTTGGGAGAGGAGGAGAATTTATATGTATTTCTATATTTGACTTGGGAGATGAGGAGATTTACGTTTAAATTGTTTTTCTTTGTTTTATTTGACTTTGGAGAGAAGGAGATAATTGTGTAAAATAAAACATTTTACATTTAAAAATTGTTGTTGACTGCATGTCGAGGGACGCCATAACTTCGTGTTACGAATTTTTTTTAGTTGAATAGTTCGTGTAATTCCTGGACGATTTCAGTAATTTTAATTTTATTAGATTCAGTGAATTTTTCTTGATTTTTCGCGAGTGATAAATAATTTTTGCCATTATAATTTAAATAACAGGGTGGCCGCTGGACCGGGAAACCGGGAAAACCGGGAAATGACAGTGAATTTTTTTGGACAGGGAAAAACCGGGAAATGACAGTGAATTTTGATCTTGACCGGGATTTTGGAATTTTGTTTTTAAAAACACACATTACTTTGTGAGAAAAAATAGAAATATTTATTTTAAGACTTAGGTATTAACTATATTTCATTAAAAAAGATTGAATGATCTTGTATAAAATCTATTTATATTTTGTCAGAGAATTTTATAAAAAGTACTATAAAAATATTCAATTTCTAGAATTTATAAGAAAATTATGAATTTTGCTGTCCAACGTAACAGACTTAGAAAAAGAAAATATTAAATTTAATTTTAAATTCTTTCTATTTCTAACAATAATTAAACAAAATATAATTTTAATTAAATTTGTCAAAAAAATTTCAAAGGAAAAATTTCACATCCTATAAAATAATAAAAAATAAATCAATTTAAAAATTTTTTGCAATTAATATTATAACAAAACAAATAAGAATTATTAAAAATTTGAACTAATTAGAACAAAAGTGATACGAAATTTATAAAAATGAATTTTTGAATAATAAGTAAAGTAAATAAAAATAAATAAAATTTCTTTTCTTAGAAAATAAATGTCAAAAAACCGTATTTTTCATTAATATCAATTAGTTTTTTTACAATTATTCATAAGCAAATTTTTTGATTTTTTAGAATGTTAAATTAATATTACTAATATTATTATAGACTGAATTTTAAAAAATTTCAAATTGAAGTTTTAGAAAAGTTGAATTTTAAAAGATTTTAATTAAAAATTCTGAATAATTTAGTCTTTAAAAATATTTTTATTTACATTTTTCAAATTAGTTATGTTTTTAAATATGTAATATTTAATTGAAAAATTCTCAAATTATTCAAAATTTCATGAAATTGTCTTGTAAACAAGTAGATTTTAGAAATATTTTAGTTATTTCTAGAATATAATTGAATTGAAATTAACTATAATAAACTTCGTATTCATTCATTCAGTCTGTCCAGATCGTGTACATTCTGTCCACAGTGAGAGAGAAAGTTTGATAGAGAGAAAGAGAGGGAAGTATCGCCTCTCCTTTTAGTTTAGAGTAGGAGCGAAAGAGAGGCGAATATTATTATTATATCTATATATATTAAGTTAGTCTTTCCTTATATATTCTGTTTACAGTGAGAGAGAAAGAGAGGGAGAGAGGTATTGTCTCTCCTTTTAGTTTGGAGTGGGAGCGAAAGAGAGACGAATAGTTAAGAAAGTAATGCCCACTTTTTGGGTTTAGAAGGGGGTATCATGTTTTCTCCATTTTTCGGGTCAGGTAGAAAGAGAGGAACAGAATTTGATGGAGGAAGGAAAAGTGGGGAATTTTACTTTCAAGCCAAAATACGAAATGGGCGTCTTATTTCCTTATTGGCTAATTATTTTTCTTTTCTCACTCACAGATAGATTAATGAGTGAAAAAGAGGGCGATTAAGAACGAGGTATATGTTTTTGAAAATAAATCTACTTTTAAAAAAAATTTTGAAATTAATAATTTTGTTATTGAGTAAATACATTAATTTATTTTTGTTAATTTTGTTTTGGATAAGTTTTGATTAAAATGTTTTGAAATTATAATAGGTAAGGTATTGCAATTTTTAATATATTTATTTGTACTTATGTGCCTATGATTTATATGAGATTATGTGCTAATGATTTATATCAGCTTTATGAATTGTATGTGTTTATGATTCATTTGAGATTCATGAGTTATATGTGCTTATGTGACTTCACTGTAAATAAATGGTTCTAAATTAGAGCTGATTTTTGGTATTAAAATAGAACCAAATGAAGATTCAGTTCCAAAATTTGTACTTAATTAGTACCATTCTTTTTACAGTAATTATGAAAATTATTTGATTTATATGGGACAAAAATGAGATTTATGTGACTTATGTTATTTATGCGAATTTATGATTTATGAGATAAATATGAGTTTTATAAGAAGTTAGATGACTATTTATTATTAAAATTAAAATATATAATAAATAAAATAAATTTAAATGTAAAAAAATGTTTATATAAAAAATAAAATATAAAATAAATTATAAAAATTTATTTATATTCATTCATTATTTTCATTTATTTAGTTATGATTTAGAAGTTTTAAGTTTAAACCTGTTTTCTAAAAATAAGTTTTTGAAAAATATTCTATTATTTGTTCATTTTATTAAAAAATCATGTCTAACAAAGAAGAAAAGGTTTATTTAAGTGATAAAGATCATAGAGTTCTACATACTGAAGGAAAAATGTTAAATGACAATCATATTACTGAATTTGGAAAGTTGTTGAGAAGAGAATTAAATTTAGCATTTAACATGCAAATTACTTTATAGTTAATTACGCCTGAATTCATTATTCCGATTGATAAAAATCAGAAGCACATTCAAATACTTTTTAGTGGTGCTTGCAAATCTGGTCATTGGATTTGTACTTATTATGATGGATTAAGGCTATATATTTATAACAGTCTTAATAAGGGATACTTAAATGAAGATCAAAAAAAAATATAAACTTAGATTATATCCTTTCAAAACACCGGTAGTTTTTTCAACTGTTAATCTACAGCCGAATGGAATTGACTGTGGCATATATGCGATTGCGTTTGCAACATCTTTGTATTACAATGAATTGCCAAATACTGTTAATTATATTCATAGTGAAATGAGACGACATCTAATTTTTATGTTTGAAAATAATCGTTTAATTTCATTTCCTTCCGTGGAATTGACAAATGTTATTAGACCTTTTTTGTTGAGTATGATTGGAAACGTCTTTTAACGGATGGAGCTACAAAACTCATAGAAATACCAAACTCGTCTTCTATTTGTGAAACTAGTATCAGTATTAGTAATAATAATGTGAATAGAGGTATATCTACAGAATATTCAGAGGAGAAGCTTAATAAAAATGAAAACTATAAGAAAAAGAGACATCGAGCAATAAAAGATAAGGAGAGGAAAAGGGAGGAAAGGCTCAAAGAAACAGATGAACAGAAAATAATCAGACTAGAAAATGATAGACTGAGAAAACGTAATTACCAAAAAACTATAAATATAGATAAAGAGAAAGTAATAAAGCAAAACAATTTAAAAGGTAAAAAAATTAAAGTAGCTCTAGAAATAGAAATTGAAACAAAAGATCCACAAAATTTAAGTGATGAAGATTATAAAATTTTAAATACTGAAGGAAAAAAGTTAAATGACAATCATATTACTAAATTTGAAAAATTGATGAGAAAAGAATCAGACAAGGACAAAGACAGAGAGAGGAAAAGGAAGGCAAGGTTTGAAGAAACAGATGAACAGAAAAAAATAAGACTAGAGAATGATAGATTAAGAAAACATAATTACAGAAAAGCGAAAAATGTAGATGAAAAACAAATAATGAAACAAAACAATTTAAATCATAAAAGAAAAGCGGCTAATATAATATAGGGAAGAGAAATTAAAAAAAAATTTCTATGCACGCTCGCTGGTTATGAGTCGGTGCAAGTTCTAAAACAGAAGTCAATTGTCAGTGAGCGCTCCTAGGACATTTACACCTACCTGACTGGTATTAGAACTCCCGAGTAACAAAATTAAGGTCAATTGCATAAATTAAAAAGAAAATTCCGCCATTTTAAATTTATGAAAACTTACATCAAATTCGTAATCAGCGATCTTAGAAACCACCAAGTGACAAAATTAAGGTCAATTACATAAAGTAAAAATTGTTGTTCCAATAAGATGGGGGGTGGTCAAAGATTGGTTAAAAATTGTCCTCGTGGTTTATGGACGGACCCTAAGTTTATACCGCGGCTTATATCATGACTATCAATAAATCTCGGTGTCAATCTTTTGACAAAAAAGGAAGAATACTTCAATAAAATAATTCTTCTAATGTGTAATGAATTTATAAAAAGTTTTTCTATCGCTTGACTAAACTAATCGAAACAGAAACCATTATTTTGTGATTTGACTTGCTTGGTTGCAAATGTTTGGTATCACTTGTTTACATTTAGTTTTGAGTAGAAAATTATGTGCAATGTTGCCAGACGTTTAAAGTGCTGTTCAATATATTAACATACAATATAGCACAGTTTATACGAGTTTAAAAAAGTATGTTTTGTAACCGACTTTCAAATTGTCTTCGCTTATAACGAATTCTTGAAATAATACAGTTTACAAGCAAACTGAAAATTTAAGGAAATAATTATAAAAATAAAAAAATATTATTATATTTATGTCTTGAAACTGCTCAGTATGTTAAATTTAATTTGGTTTTCGTGTTATATGTTTTTTAATATTCAAAAAAAAAATTTGTAATCTTTTCTAATATTTTCGCAGAAGAAAAAAACATCTTAAAGTCTTAGTCACACTTTTATATACAAACAATGAAATAAGGTCCTAAGTATCATAAGACAAAAGCAACCGACAGATTAGCTCGGTCGGATAAATGCCTGGCTCGGTGGGCGGACCAAGGGTACTTGGTTCGCGCCCATTAGCCTGGGATTTTTCCGGCAAGTGAGATAATCTGAGCGGGAGGTTTGACGTCGAAGTATAATGATGTGCCCCGTCGATTATTGTCCAGTACACACCATTAGAATTCGACTGTCGATAAACCGGTTGTACTCGGAGAGGTTTTCTAACCCATTGACGGGTGGTCCAGGCAAATGCGAGTACTCCTAACTTTAAAGTCGTTCTGTAGAAACGCAAAAACAAGTTGGTATATAAGAGTGTGTGTTCTGACAGTTGGTAAAGCCTGAAGTCATTTAAAAAAAAATAAAATAAGACAAAAGCAGAATTATCGCGCGCGTAGCTCTGCTAGTCTTGAAAATAATTTTTAATAAGTTGCAGTAACAATTCTTAAAAATTATTCAAATTTAAAGGATTTGAAATTTGAATTTTTTTTTGAAATTTGAATACCTACTATATGGAAAAATAATGGATAATAATTAAATATTTATTTCAGAAAATCTATTTAAGTTCAAAATTATTTTTAGAGTAAACTAAAATATTTTTAGGTTTTGGGAAAAAGTCAAAGTTTTGTCTAAAAATCAGGAAATTCTTTCAATCTTTCATGGAATAATTTATTTTCAGAGTTATTATTTATGACCGGGAAAAATAATTTATGACCGGGAATGGACCGGGAAATGACCGTGAATTTTTTTTTACAAAAAAGTGGCCACCCTGAATAATTAGCCAACACGTGCTTTGTGTTGAATAAAAATTGAAATAATCACGTGACAGGTTGCACATGCGCAAAGTGACAATATTTCATATCCTTTTTCTAATTCCTTGCCATACGTGAAAATTGTTGGACAGTGGAAAATTTTGACAAGGAAAATTATTGCGCATGACAGAAATTAGTCACGTAGGTTCGAAAATATTACTCATACAGAAATTGACGAGAAATTTTGACTTGGGAAAGAAGATGAAAATTTCTGCCGCGAGACAGTGAAAATTTTAAAAGGACCAGGGCCGTATTAAATGGGAGACGTGCCCCCTTTTTGTTAATAATTAACAAATTTTCAAAATTTTTATCCTTTTTGAGTTTGATGAATAATAAAATTAATAGGACTAATTATTGAATAATTCCAGGACCGTATATAGTGTGTGTAGTACCCTAAAAATTAATTTATGTTACGACAATTGGAAAAATTTAACGAATTTAACGAATAAACTTAAGTTACCCTAATTTATTTTGAAAAGCGTGATATAATTTTTTTTTGACTTGTTTAAAATTTGTCTAATAAAATGGCTTTTGCAATTGAGATAATGACTGACTACAAAGAAAAAATGGCAAGACTGATAGATAGTCCCGATATTAGAGATATTTGGAATTCTATTGCCAAAATGCTTGTAGGACAAATAGTAAACAGACAAAATTTTTATTCTTGAAGCCTTTATTGCGCCAAGAGAGGAGGAAATTCCCAATGTTTGCCAGACAAGGGGTGGAGGCGAGACAAGTGAAAGTGGTGAGGAGACTACCAATCCCAGGTTAAGAGACATAAGTATTTTGGGAGAAATTGATCAAAATCAAGAATTAATAGCAGGGAGGGGGAAGAGGAATTCTTCGTATAGTAGACAAAGTCCGACAAGCGAGTCCTTACCGTGCCCCCCAACAGTGATTCATACTCCAGTTATGACGACAGCTAGTATTCCTACTACTTCTATTTTGACTAAAACTTCCCACACACTATCATTGCCTGTAACTACTACAGTTATGACTGCACCTCAGCCTATTGTTTCGGCTACAATGGCACCAAATGTCATTAGTTTACGACAGTCAGTCTCTAGACTTAGTATCAGTCCCGAAATCAGACATTTAATCAAATTAAACAAACAAATGACTAATACTCTTTTCCCTATTGACGAGCATCACTGCTCTACTAGACAGGAAAATAATTTTGAGTGTCCTTCAAATGACGTGGATCCTCATTTAAAAAGAGAAGAACTTCTGTCTTATTATCAAAATGAAAATTTTGAACAAATTGAGGAAGTACGAATATGGATGTTCAACTTGGACCTGGTCTCTCGAGAGTTTTTGACAGTGCTTGGCACACATTCTGTGTCAAAGACATGATAAAGGGCGAAGAAGAGATATTTTTTTGGAGATAATTGATTAAATTGGTCGACATTTATTTGGAAAGGACCACAATGACTGGAACTTACATATTCACGAATTCCGACGTGCAGTGAACACTGCCACTCAAGCTGCCAGGAAGACTTTACCATTCCTAAACTTTAGTGGACATTCTCGACCAATGAAGAGTTTACGATAAAAAAAGGAACAAAGTGCGAAAGATTTCATCTCAGGAATGGATTGACAAGATTAAACGACTTGACGCACTGCGAGGCTTGGTGACAAAATTCATTGACAAGGAGAAAAATAGACAGACTGAATACTATCGTTGACTTAGTACTTAGGAAGCTTCATAAATTATCGAACAATTATCTCCTTCAGTTTTTGTATCAAGAACCAAACACAGTCTTAAAAATTCTAAAATTCCTGTCACAGATTTAAGAAAATATTTACCTGATTAAATAAAATGTAATTTTTGCTAATTATTTATCTGTTTTAAGTTATGACTCAACTTGGGTGAATTTCGGCAGACAACTTGGAGGGAAGTAGTGACTAATCCAGTCAATGAGTTGAGCCTGGGAAGTAAACAAGGATTCAGATGCAGTAAATGAGCCTAAAAAATTTCCAAATTACTTTTTGGTGTGAGGAGCATGAGTGATCCTATTCTTGACGAAACAGAATCTAACCGATACGTGAACGAGACAAGAAATTAAACTAAATTTAAGTGAAGTGAAATTTAAAGTACATATTTTGTTTTTGTTTTATTTATAACTATTATTAATTTAAATTTTTATTGTTTAATTTTAACAAATAAAAGTTTTATTTTTATTACTAATAGAGACATTGATTTGATTGTTATGGGGTGTATGTTTTTTATGTGAGTTTGATTTCTTAAGTGTTAGATTCAATCTCAAGGGGGAGTATTGTGAAGAAGTAGTTTCGTCATGATATGTTCATTATTTACTTTCTTTTTATTATTATAATTTCAATTAATAATTATTTGATTTTGGGTTTAGCGCGTTAGTCCTTTTGACTTTAAGGTGTAGGGAAAAATGTAAATTCCCCTTTATGACAAGTGTGTACTGGCGCTTCGCGAAAAAAGTAGCGGACGACGAAAGCACATTTTTGAAATAGTTGGATTTGGATGTTGATGAGATAAGACGTATTTATGAGATTTATAAAAAGTAAGTAAAAAGTAAGTAAAATTTTACTAAATGTTAGGGCAAATGTGCTTCACATGTCCTGTAAGTTTTATCTTGGGATCTCAAAGGGATTCGGAGTAAAAAAATAAAACATAACCACAAATTACGAACATATGGGGCAAAATTCCTCAACTGCCTAGGTAAAACAATGAATTTTCTCTAAACTTTGCTGCAATGTTACTATTATTAGTAGAAGTGTAAATATTAATTTTTTTAATTTGATAAAATATTTTTTGAGTTATGGAATTTCAAAATTTTGATTTTTTTGAAAATATTTTTTTTTCGATTTAATATATTTATAAGTAAAATTAATCAAATTTAAAGTATGAATAGTGATTTTTAAAGGAATTTTCACGGGATATAAGCTGGTGATGAAAAAAAGTTGTTTTCTGTCAATTTGACCTTGAAATTCAAGGTCAAATTCTTAATTTTAATATACAGTAGAACCTGGTTAATACGATACCGTTTATTACGATTTCCCGCTTAAGACGCTCATTTATGGTGGTTCTTGTAATTAAAGACATACATTTTATATCCCACCTAATACATTTTTCCGCATAAGACGCATTCTTAGTGCGGTTCCTACAGAATCGTATTAACCAAGTTCTACTGTATCTCAAAATCGGTGTTTTTTATTGTTTTGTAACCAATCCCAATCGAAAGCTTACCTTTTTCATATGAGCCATGCAAAAATCAGAGTGAGACCATGGAACTTTTTGAAGAAATTAATTATAAATCATCATTTTCTATGTAAAATAATGATATATTATTATTTTCCTAAAAAATTCTCATGGTCCCACTCAGATTTTTACATGGCTCATAGAAAAAAGGTCACCAGTTTATAGCCCGTAAAACCCCCTTCAAAAATCACTATTCATACTTTAAATTTGATTAATTTTACTTATAAATATGTGACGCGCTCCCAAGAAAGGTACCTAAGAAGCAAAAAATTTGAGGTTATGTTTTAAATTTTGTAAGTAAAAATACAGAAAGAGAATCAATTATTAATTAAAAATTGTTGGTCTTCAAGTCTTTACTATATTCAAAATATTCAATGAATATTGGTTTCAAATTGAAATAATTAAAAATTAACTTTTAATCAAGCAAACGAATTATAGGTTGGGTTCGAGTTAGATTTCTAACTCGAACCCAACCTATAATTCGTTTACTTCTTAGGTACCTTTCTTGGAAGAGCGTCACATACATTTAAATCAAAAAAATATATTTTCAAAAAAATCAAAATTTTGAAACTCCATAACTCAAAAAATATTTTATCAAATTCAAAAAAAATTAATAATTACACTACCGTCGGGAATTATCGGTACGGCTTCACGCGCACGGCCCAAAAACATACCAATCTTTAAATTACGATTTTTCTGTAAATACAAATGTCAGAAAAGTAACAAATATACCATTCGAAAGATTATTAAATTCTGCGATTAATGATACAAAACTGAAAATTTTAATAATTTATACAAAGTTTGCAGCAATCGGCAAATTTGACAAAAAAATTTAAAAAATTAAATTTTTTTGGAAATTTTTTCAACCCCTGCACATTTTTTAAAAATTGTAGAAAAAATTTGAAACTTATATAGGTGTAATCATTCAAGTCTCATCTTTAATTTAAGACCAAAAAAGTTAAAAAATCTTAATTGGTTATCGAGATATCATTATAAATGGCCGAGCATTTTCAGCCAAAATCCGTTCAAAAACGACTAATTCAATGCATTTGTCAAAAAACATGCTCGGACGTTTATAATGATATCTCACAAACCGAATAAGATTTTTAAACTTTTTTGGTCTTAAATTAAAGATGAGACTTGAATGATTACACCTATTTAATTTTAAAATTTTTTCTACAATTTTTAAAAAATGTGCAGGGGTTGAAAAAATTTCCAAAAAAATTTTACTTTTTAAATTTTTTTGTCAAATTTGCCGATTGCTGCAAACTTTGTATAAATTATTAAAATTTTCAGTTTTTTATCATTAATCGCAGAATTTAATAATCTTTCGAATGGTATATTTGTTAATTTTCTGACATTTGTATTTACAAAAAAATCGTAATTTAAAGATTGGTATGTTTTTGGGCCGTGCGCGTGCAGCCGTACCGATAATTCCCGACGGTAGTGTATTTTAATTATTTTTATTTACACTTCTACTAATAATAGTAACATTTTAACAAAGTTTAGAGAAAATTCATTTTTTTACCTGGGCAGTTGAGGAATTTTGCCCCATATGTTCGTAATATATGGTTCCGTTTTATTTTTTTATTCCGAATCCCTTTGAGATCCCAAAATAAAACTTACAGGACATGTAAAACACATTTGCCCTAACATTTAGTAAAATTTTGAAAAAAATCGAAGATGATGTTTTTTCAAAAACGTATTTTTAATTTTTCAAAATTTCCAAGAAAAAAAAATTTTTGAATTTGTTTTTATATTAATTTCAACTTAAAATATACTTAAAATCAAAGAAATCCTTTTTTTAAAATCCGAAATCGGTTAATTAGAACCAAAGTTATAGCACTTTAAAAAAAAAGACAAAAATTTTGAAAATGCCATATTTTTGGTAATTTTCAAAATTTTGAAAAAATATTTGGTGGAGTTGTTTATCACTATAAAAGTAATAAATTTACAAAATTACAGCCAAATCCCAACAAGTCATGAAAATAAGTGTGTTGAACTGACGTGGAATCCGTCTAATAAAGGTTTGTTAGAAAGGAAATTGTGTTTTGGTTGTCAAAAAAATAACAAGGAATTATAGTCTAGTAATTATTTAGACTTGAGATTTAGTAAGGCTGGAGTCCCATGGTAGCGTTTTGCGTTGCGTTTTGTAACTAGGCAATGAGTGCAAATAGAGCAAACCTCTCACACTCATGGCCTAGTTACAAAACGCAACGCAAAACGCTGTCATGGGACTCCAGCCTAAAGTCCAACGCACAATAGGTTCGCGAATGTCGTTCGCGAACGAGACGCATGAGATAGACAAGGACACAAATATATCACTGTCCTTTTCTAACTCATGCTTTGCGTTCGCGAACGACTTTCGCGAATCTATTGTGCTTAGGCCTTAAGTATAATTTTCTGTTTGAGAAGAGTCGTGTCTCGAATGACCAAGGTTCCCTTTTTGGTTATTTTCCTGACGGAATCTCCTTTGAGATATTATGGTGAGATTTGTTATTTTTGTTGGTAATTGTTGATTGAGAATAAATTATTGTTTTTGTTAATTTTTAATAATAGAATTAACTGGCGTCTGACTATCACGTTGGCAATAGAAAATGATTTGTGACGAATAAGGGAAAAATGATTTATTAAATTTTGCATAACTTTTAATTTATTATTAAAAAAACCGTCATAAAATTTATAACCATAATATTTTTTATAAATAATAAACAATCTTATGATTATAAATTGAAATAAACTCAAAATAATTATTTATTTTTAAAATTCTATAGTTCTAAATGTAAATAAATTCAATTTGTTGAAAATCCAAAGTTTTTTTTTACAAAATGCCAATTTTTGATCTGTTTTTAATTCTACCTGTTATTAATTTTTTATCATCGGAAATAAAATAGTAAAGTATTTACATATATATATATTATTATATATATATATATATATATATATATATATATATATATTATTATATATATATATATATATATATATATATATATATATATATATATATATACATATAAAGAGCCGTAATAAATGGCAACGAATCTTACTTTTTTAAAATTTATTATAAGCAATAAATAAACATGTCAGGTTAAAGTATTAAGTAATAAAAAAACTTATGATATAATGTCCGTGAAAATGTATTAAACCTTTCCTAAACCTCTTTTAAAGTTTAAGCCTCCAATATCACGGCTCATTTATCAAATGAACTGTCCTTGTGCATAGCTCATTTTTACACAGTTTCAAGTAAATTCCAGCTGGCGACCTGAGAATTTCTAACTTTCGCAAGATAAGAACTGCCCTCATATATAATTAGACACTATAGGTGACCGTAAACAAAAAAACTTTATGTACCAGAAAAATATAAATCTTTTAATCCCTTTTTGGAAGTCCAACATTTTAAAATATTAAATAGTAGCAGTAAAATATGACAATTGTTATATTTTACTACAAAAACTTGACTATATTTAACGCAATACTACAGATTAATTAAACTTAGTTTTAGTCTTAATTAATTAGTTAATTAATTAATTAATTAGTCTTAATTAACTAAAAAAACCAGACAAGTGCCTATTGAACTCGTACTAAAACCGAGGGTTCCGTACCCGTACTTAAATCTTATTATTTTCATTTCATTTTTCCTGTACTCTAAATATAAAAATATATACGAAAGTAAAACGGCAGTCTATTAAGTCACGAATTGTATCCTCCTGGGAGGAGTACACACTGTTTTTTTACTAAATTTTCAAAAATTTCAAGTATTTTGATGAGAACATTATAAAGATCAACTTCAATCATCCCAGGTAGAAATTTCAACTTTATAATGACCAGTCACTGGGAAGTTTCTCTAGATTCTGGTCAGTGATTGACCAGAAAATCTGGCAAGTGGTTGATTAGAAATGTAACGCGCTGCTTTAGCAGTCACTGGTTAGATTATCTGGCCAGTGACTGGCAAGTAACCGACCAGTAACTGGACAGTTTTCTGATCAAAATCTAGAATAAAATATAATTTTTCCTGGCTCTTTTTGTTTTGTTTATAATTACATATTTATTTATATTTTTGTGTTTATTAAAATATTTTAGACTAATGAACAATTACTCTACCAATAACACTTAAATCTAAGAATGAAAAATTAGCACGCATGGAGGATCGAACCCTAGACACAACGCATGTGCGTTACCACGAAGCCACTGTGACTAGATAGTAACTTATCATAACTACAAGTTTAAGAACTGAAGTTCTATTCCGATTGTGAACAGAATTTCTGGCCAGTGACTTGTCAGAAGTAATGATCAGAAATCATGATCAGATAAACTGTTTAGTCACCTGTCAGAGATTTGACGGCTTTATCTTGTCAAAATTTAGAAAAATGTAAACTTTGGTAATGTGACAGTGAAACGATCATAACTTTTAAATAAAGTTAATTTAGACTTTTCTGTTTTTGATCGCATGGAACATAAAAATTATTTTTAATATCTAATTTTAAATGATTGACTAAGAGTGTATTTTTATGGAACTGGTGCTTTGTTTTTTTTCTTAGTAACTGGTCAGTTTCTGTGTCCGCAGTTTCGTTTTTTAATAGTGTCAAGATTTTCTGGGTAGAGATTTGGAAAAATCTAGAATAATTCTTTTAATAGGATTCGGCAGGTTTTTCTGATTAGTGGTGGAATAGTTTTTCTAGGTGGAATCTTAAATAATTCTTTCAAACAGTGACTGGCCAGTAACTGGAAAGAAATTCTTATGACGATTATGATCAGATTTTCTGGTGAGTGACTTGACAAAAGTACTGTTCACAAAGGGGAATTGTTTTTATACAGTGAAACTGTCCAGTCACTTATTCAGGACTGGCCAGATTGTCTTGGCAAGTAAAACTCGCTCTCGACTCTACAGCTACTGTAAGGAAACAAATAATACTTGACAAATTTCTACCTGCGTAATTTATTTCAAGAAAATTTCAGTTGTTGAAATTGATTGAAGAAATGTTGAAAAATTCACTGAATGTTTATTTATTTATTTTTATTTATAAAACATTCAATTTCTATAATTATAGGTACTATTTTACTAATTTAATACTTCGATATTTCATAAACTAAATTGAATAAATGTCAAATTTCTAGGCCAAAAAATTTTGCATCTCAAATTTTTTTAAACATTTTTTTTCTTTTAGTACTCTTTGAAATGAGCTACCTTGATTTTTTTCAAATTTTTTCATAAAGCGGTTCAGGAGATACAGATTTTTGAAAAATGACTTTTTTTACGTAGATTTTTTCTTTAACCGTTTCAGTTCCATAATTAGGGCAATTGAAAAATATCTATAATAGGTATAGTACCTATGGTTTTCGGGATCGCTGATTACGAATCTGAAATCAGATTTTCAAAATTTTGAAAATTCAAAATGGCGGAGTCAATATGGCGGACTATAAAATTAAAAATGATTTAATTTTACTTGAAAATTGTCGCTCGGGGGTTTTTGGGGTCGCTGATTACGAATCTGGAGTCAGTTTATTAAAATTCAAAATGGAGGATTCAATATGTTGGACGAAGAAATAAAAAATCCATCAAATTTGTTTAAAAATTACCGCTTAGGTTCTTTCTAGATCACTGATTACGAATCTGAAGTCATTTTTTCTAACTTTAAAATAATGGATACAATATGATAGTCAAAAATTAAAAATTGATACAATAGGACTGAATGCTGCTTCTTGAAAGTTTGCGGGGTGTGTAAATACAAATCTGGAATCATTCTTACAAAATTTTTAAATGTCGAATCTAATGTTGCGACTGTAACAACAATAATATTAAATCTCTTTGTTTTTTACTGATTGTCTTTTGTTTTTTGTCGTTCTTCTTTTATGTTTCGTCACTTGTCTTTTGTCTTTTGTTATGACAAATATAAAAATATTCAAAAAATTAATAAAAGTATTAAAAAATTTAAAAAAAACATTAAAAACATTTTTTAAAAAAACAAAAAAAAATTAAAAAAAGAAATGAAACTCTGCCATTGCCAGTCCCAAGCTCGTATTAAAAAAGAGGAGGGTGTTTCCAAATTCGTAACTTCTTATGTAAAACTGACTTTAGATTCGTAATCGGCGACCCCAAAAACCCCCAAGAGACCATTTTCAAGCAAAGTTTAATTTTTGTCCGACATATTTGATCCACCATTTTGAATTTGCATATCTGATTTTAGATTAATATTTAGCAAACCCCGAAAATTCAAAAAACAACCATAATTTAAAGTATATGTTACTGATTTAATTTTATTACAGTCAAGTTTAACCTGAAATAATGCGTTGCCATGTATAAGTTTGTTAATAACAAAAAAACATAAATAATATAGATTAATTTGTTAAAAACTACTAAACACTATTTGTAGAAACATAAAAATAAGAAATATGCAATTATTTAAAGTTTTCCGTTTAGTTATGTTAAAGAAATCGGTGGCTTAAAAGGTGGTCGATATATCGACCACTGGGACTGAAAAAATGCTTATAACTTCCCAGTGAGAAATTGCCAATAGACTATAAACGGTCCAATATTGGTTGCCGTGCTGGGCGCCGAATGACTCCCAATATTTATTTATTTATTACACTTGTTTCAAGCCATAAGTAGGCATATACAAGAGGAATTTCGCAATATGGTTATAATATGCATAAAGTTACAAAGTAACAAACGTTCTCTTAAGGCGTGTCTTTCTGTCAGTACAGATTTCAAAATTTTTGTTTAATATATTTATTTGTTTAATTATTTATTTTTAATAATTCATGTAAATAATAAATAATTTATTATTTATAAATTATAATTATTTAAAAATGCAGCAGCTATTAGAAAATATCATTCTGCAAAAAAATTCTATCATTGAAAAATCAATGATAGGCGAGAGATATCCGTGTTATTAAACAGATTCGCAGATGATAGACAAGAGATATCCGCGTCATTAAACGGATTCGCAGATATACTCTGCTCTCGCGACGAATCTCTCGATACTTATACACTGGAGTCGCCGTGTCAGTTGTGAGAACGGTTACAGCGTCCATCTTGCGGAAGAGATAAGAATTATCACGTAAACTAGAGATGCGAAGAGGTAATATTACCCGGAGAACGGGAACGAGAACGAGAATATAACCGAGAATATAACCGACTAAAATTCTCCAAGAGGATTTTTGAGAATTTTTGTGCTTGTGTACGAAACATATAATTCGTTGGTGTACCACACTTTTGTCTGCTATTTTTATATGATTAGTATTATAATTATTAGTATTAATTAATAATAATTACTTTTAAAAGATATTAAACTATTCGATTGAAATAGAACTTAAGTTATGATTACAATATTCTTACAACAACAAAACTAATACGAAAATGTGATCCACACATAACCTAAAAATCTAAATTTATCAATCATATCTTAGAAACATTATTTATTTCATTCAAATTACTTTAAGTATTTTATACCAATTTAACTTTTATTTTATACAATATTATTGAAATTATGGTTTTTTCAGTTGCACGGGAACATAGGGTTTTTATTTTCAAAAATATTAAGTCATTTATTTATTCTAACGAAATTATATTGTTACGGAATTATTTATTTTATTTATTAATATTTTGTAATGTTAATTATTTCATTAATTATTATCAATTTTAATTTATACAATTTTTTTTATTTTAAAACAGATAAGTGTACGCATGCATTTAAATGTAGAGAAAATTCTCTTAAATTCTCCGGAAGGAGAATATTCTCGGTCATATTCTCGAGAATATAACCGGATTTTAAATTACCGAGAATTTTGCATCTCTAACGTAAACTGCTAAATCGCTTTACCGACGGCCTTATTATACACGCAGTTTACGTGATAATTCTTAACTCTGCCGCAAGAGGGACGCTGTTACCGTTCTCGAAACTGACACGGCGACTCCAGTGTATAAGTATCGAGAGATTCGTCGCGAGAGCAGAGTATATCTGCGAATCTGTTTAATGACGCGGATGTCTCTCGCCTATCATTGATTTCTCAATGATAGAATTTTTTTGCAGAATGCTATTTCCTAATAGCTGCTGCATTTTTAAATAATTATAATTTATAAATTATTTATTATTTACATGAATTATAAAAAATAAATATATTAAACAAAAATTATGAACATTAATTTTTTATTATTATTTAATTAAAAAAATTTATATAAAAAATTTTTTTCTCTTGGTTGCCAATATTCAACCAATATTGGACCAATATTAACAACCGATGCTTGGCGAACCCGTTACATCCCAAGCATCAGCCCATATTGGTCCAATATTGGGAGCCTTTACTGTACCGATGATCGGTCTCTTGGCTCCCAATATTGGACCAATATTGGACCGATGAGAAAATGAGATTTAAAAATTTTTTAAATAAAATTTCATTTTTAACAATGTATGTATCGATCAATTTTTTTTCAAAATTTTTTGTATGAAACTAGCACTAAATTAACAATTTTTAAGCCTTGTCCAATCGTGGGCAAACGATGGGATCTATTTATTTTGAAATTTTTAATTTTTATATACGCAGTGGTGGCCAAATGACTAACTAGCTAATTGACAAAATCAAACAAATTTTTCACAGCAAATGTGTTTTCAGACTGAATCTCTCTAAACTTAACCTTCTTTCTGTGTAAAATTGTGATTTGGTCAAATGGCAAGTTAGTCATTTGGCCACCACTACATAAAAATTAAAAATTTCAAAATAAATAGATCCCATCGTTTGCCCACAATCGGACAAGGCTTAAAAATTGTTAATTTAGTGCTAGTTTCTTACAAAAAATTTTAAAAAAATTGATCGATACATACATTGTTAAAAATGAAATTTTATTTAAAAAATTTTTAAATCTTATCGTAAATTATATAAAAATTTTTTAAAAATATTTTTATTAAAAAAAACTTTAAAAAAACAAAAACTTTTCATCATAAAAACGTCCAATTTAATCAATTTTTGACCGAGTTATAAGCATTTAAAGAAAAAAATGTACGTAAAAAACGTCATTTTTCAAAAATGTCTGTCTCCTGAACCGCTTTATGAAAAAATTTGAAAAAAATCGAGGTAGGTCATTTCAAAGAGTAGGGGAGACTAGGGTAAACCCGCTCACTTTTTTCAGATCGGTAAAAATCTAGGAAGTTATTCTCTAAATCCAAGTTAATTTATATCATTTGAAAGCCTATGATTTCTACTAAAAAAGTAAAAAGGAGTTTTTGATTTATCTTTTTTAGTTTTACTTAGAGAAACTTTTTAATACACATATACCAAATTTCGAAATCACAATTTTCCAGGGTAAACCCGTTCACTTTATCTTTTCAAGACGGAACAGTTTTATTTTTTAAATATTAAAATTCGTCTTATTCCCGTCTTAAGTATGATTTATTTTTGATAAAATATAAGTTCTATAAATAACAAGTTGGTTTAATAAATAATGAATATAGGTTTTATGAATTACAACTATAGATTTAAATAATGTTATATTTTATTAAAAGAAAGTGAAATGTAGTTACAATTTTGGTTTTAACAAGTCATAATTTTTGTTATTGTTATTTATTTGGTTTATACACCTGTCTTCAGCCTTACATACTTGGTTATACAAGTGTTTTGTTTACATCTCGTAAATTTCTCTTATAAATAATTCTTATATACATTTTCTTAATACTAAGTTTTGCGTCTACAGAACGGCTTGAAAATTAGGAGTACTCGCATTTGCCTGGACCCAGTCGAGTTCTAATGGTGTGTACCGGACAATAATCGACGGTGCACATCATTATACCTCGACGTCAAACCTCCCACTCAGATTGTCTCACGTGCCGGAAAAATACCAAGCCAAATGGGCGCGAACCAAGGGTACTTACCCTTGGTCCTTAAACGACCGCCAAGCGAGGCATCTATCCGACTGAGCTAATCTCTCGGTAATTTTGTTATTGTTAAAATATAATACGTGAAATTATTTTATTTTAAATTTAAAACTAAGTGAGCGGCTTTACCCCGAGTGTATTCCTCATAGTGTTTCTTTTCGATCCGAAAATTTCATTTTTTTCGAGCGATTTTGTTCGTTATCATCTTTGTTTTTCGAACTTTCATCTCGTTTATTCCTTTGTTAATTGTCAAATCGTATCGTCTAATTTTCTAATCGACCGATTAATTATCGACCGAACTTCTAAACTTTCCCATACTGACAGCTAAAAATAATATAGTAATAACCTATTTTTAAAAAAATTTAATAACCAAAAATATTCAAATTCTTTGTTGTTAATTCTTTTAAAAAATATAATTAAATTTATTTGATAATTAATTAAGATTATTATAAAAAGTTAATTTAGGTTGTCTAGAGAATTATGATTTTGAAATTCCCGGACCAAAAAATAAAATATTCCCGAATTTATTTTTTAAAACAATAATAACTATAATATTAAAATATTAATACTTTATAATAAAGAAATATTGAGAAAATCGACTTTCAAAAGTCAATAAAGGGCCGTCCATAAATTACGTAACACGTTTAGGGGGAGGGGGGTTCGAGAAAATGTTATCATATGTTACATGGGAGGGGGGGGTCAATCATCATTGTTACGTAATATTTATAAGAAACTTAATCTCTTTATAATGGATAAATTTTTGAAAAGCTATCTTTTGCCGCCACTTCAATATAAGTAAAAATCGAATCATTTCGCGAATCGATTCTTGGGAATAATATAAAATTATTGTTAAAAAATTAATGTTATATTTTTGGTTGTTCAGTATGATTAATAGAATTATTCCTTTAAATGTTTTTTATATTTAACTTAATTTTGTATTGCTATTGTACGATATAAATACTAAAAATAACAGTAATAAACAAATTTGTTTCGAAAAACGTTAGTAAAAAAATATTTTTAAAAATTACGTAACAATTGTAGGGGGGGGGGTGTAAAACAATTTTGTTACAACTTGTTACATAGGGGGAGGGGTGTTTAAAATTTCACTAAAAACGTGTTACGTACACGGAGAAAAATATAAAGTAACTTTTACTACTTTTATAGTAAAAAATTTCCAGTAAAGCATTTCTAGTAATTTTTACTACTTTTGGAGTAAATTTTGCTACATTCGAAGTATATATTTGTAAAAATTAGTAAAATTTACTTCGAACGTAGCAAAATTTACTCCAAAAGTAATAGATATTACCAGAAATGCTTTACCGGAAATTTTTTTACTATAAAAGTAGTAAAAGTTACTTTATATTTTTCTCCGTGTAATTTATGGACGGCCCCTTAGACATCTTCTTTATTTAGAGAAATATAATATTAATTATTATATTAATAACTAATAAGTCGATAACATTGGAAGTTAGATTTCAATTTAAAATTAATCTTGTTTTTTATTTTTCTATTAGGTAGACACATTTTTACATTCTCATCACATGAGAAGGTATTATTATACAAAGTGTTGTTATTATTTTTAATTATTGTGTATTAAAATAATAAAAATTAAAAATAATCATACCTAAATTGAAAAAGTTTAATTTTTCCAGGTTAAAAAATAATTCTTTAAGGGGAGGTTCTCATTGCGGAGGCCAAAATAAACACAAACGTTGACAATTTTTTGCGAGGAACGGCTATGACTTAACGATGTAATTTTTTTTCTAAATAAAGATACATTCTTGAACTTTTAAAATATATATGTGACGCGATCTGAAGAAAGGGACCTTAGAAGCAAATCATTTTGAGGTTGGGTTAGAGTTACTTTTTTCTTGTTTGAAAGTTTCTTTTTACTTATTTCGAATTAAAATCAGTGTTTATTAAATATTTTAGTTTTAATGAAGACTTAAACTTCAATGATTTATATTGACAGTTGATCCTTTTTTTGTATTTTCATTTAAAAAATTGCAAACATAACCTATAATTTTTTGCTTCTAAGGTCCCTTTCTTCAGATCGCGTCACATATTTCATTTTCAAAAAAATTCAAAATGGCGGCCAATATGGTTCATCTAGAAAATAATGTTTTTTTAAATAGGGAAAACGGTGGGCATTCTACACTGCGCAATTTTTAGTCAAAAACAAAAACTCCAAATATTTTATAAAGGTGACATCCTAAAGAATAGGTTATACCTATAAAATAGTTAAAAAGTTAATAAAATGACAAAATGGCGGACACATTTTTAAAAAAAACTGCGTTTTTGCATTATTTTTCCATATTTCACTTCTTGTAAAAATCTCTATTGTTAACAATTTTATCATATTATAGGTATAACCCCAGTAGAATTTAGTTACCTTTAATTAGCCGCAAACCCGAAGTTGATTGATTAAATAGTTTAGACGCTACGATGCCCACCAGTTTGAAAAATCTTCTTTCGAGAAAAACGCGTTTAAAGTTTGAGAAACATTTTTGTGCAATAATTGTATTCTTTGCAATTCGTTGTTCAATTTGCGTATATGATAAATATCTATAGGTATTTAGGGTCGCTCTTTACGATTCTGAGGTCAGATTTGCAAAATTTTTAAAAATTGATTCGATTTGCCTGACATTTGTTACTTAGTGCTCAGAACGGCGGTGAGTTCAAGACTCCATAAAAACGAAAATATTCTTCAGATCAAAAAATCGCTATACACACATATTCTACATACATATATATATATATATATATATATATATATATATATATAGCTTTAAAAAAATACAATAAAAAAGAAATCAATTTTTTGACTCCTGCAATGGGAACCTCCCCTTAATAAACATTAATAAAAATTTAGTTTTCTCAACATTATTCAAAAGTTGACGAATATTCAATATTCAAATTTTCCATAAATTTTAACGAAGTAGCGAATATTTTAAAAAATTCACTGTAATTTTCCGACTTTTTCCTGGTCTAACTAAATTCCCGGTTTTCCCGAAATTCCTGAACGCTAGACACTCTGTAATTATATAAAAAATTACGTAAATATAAGAAGTAAATTAATGCCTTGTACAGTGAAAAATAAGAAGTTATAAATTAATAATTAATAATAAATAATAAAATAAAAAATGAATCAAAAATTGAATTATAAAATAATAAATTAATAATATTAATAACAAGTTATAAAAAAATTAGATAAATATGTGAAGTAAATTAAGGAGTTTTAGAGTTTTAATATGAAGAAAAATTTTACGTCAATAATTTACAGGATATATATTTAGGCTTTAAATTTGTTAAAATGATTTTCATAACAAACAAGTCGCTATAAATAAAAACGTTTAAAAATAAAGAATTTTTCACAAATTAAATCTCATTATTTATAAATAATATAACATATGGGCATTTCCACGTGAGATTTTAGTCAACCTCTTAAAATCGGCCAAAAATATTTTTTTCTATTCTGTATCAAAAAAAGACAGATACGTATTTTTTATTTTTGTTTAACCCTTAAACCGCACCCTGTGTGTGCGACACCCATATTCCAGCTTTTTTTACTAATATATCGTTTATATTCGTAAAAATTAAACATGTGTCGCTATTGGACGGTACATTTTGTACTTAAGTTTATGTTCCGTGAGTAATATTAGTCTCCTATGTATCTTTGCGTATTTGATAACTTTATAAAGTTGAAAGCAAAAAATTTATGAGTGGCTGACACCCAATTTTCGGTTTGAGGTAATTATAGTAGTTTTAAAAACCTTTTTTTTAATTATTAAGATTAAATAAATTATTATATAAAACTTATTTTCCTTCAAGATAGATGTATTGAGCTACTTAAGATAATTTTTCTAAAAGATAATATCTTATTCCAGCTTAGAGAACACATTTTTAAGTTTCTGGGTTTCGCACACCCAGTGTGCGGTTTAAGGATGGATTCGTAAGTGTGCGGTTTAAGGGTTAATTGTCCAAATTTTCGAGTTATAAATTTTCGAAATTTTGGACTTTTAATTGTAGAAATGTAGACCTATATTCAGTAGCTTATAAGTCCAAAAATATTGAGTTTAGGAAAAAGTTGTCAAAGAATGAAAGTTTTAGATTTCTTTCAACTTTTAAGAAATGTAAACAAAAAAAAATTTTTTTTTTATAAATAAATTAATATTTTTTAATTTTGGGCCGGATTTTTTTTATTTTTTTTAAATTTATTTATTCCTTATAGTATAGAGAAGATTTTCCAAATAGTCCCAAAATAGGCCTGATGTATTAAATGAGTTTTAAAACATTTTCAAAAATCACTTGTAAGCATCACAGTGGGATTTTTTTTTACAATTAACTTTTTAAAACTGTCTACAGCCTATAATTTTTAATCTATTTGAGTGTTATTTGTTTTAAAGTAAAGGGTCTACGCTGTAGACAGTTTTAAAAAGTTAATTGTAAAAAAAAATCCCACTGTGATGCTTGCAAGTGATTTTTGAAAATGTTTTAAAACTCATTTAACACATCAGGCCTATTTCGGGACTATTTGGAAAATCTTCTTTAAACTATAAGGAATAAATAAATTTTTAAAAAATAAAAAAAATCCGGCCCAAAGTTAAAAAAATTAATTTGTTTATAAAAAAAAAATTTTTTTGTTTACATTTCTTAAAAGTTGAAAGGAATCTAAAACTTTCATTCTTTGATAACTTTTTCCTAATCTCAATATTTTCGGACTTATAAGCTACTGAATATAGGTCTACAATTAAAAGTCCAAAATTTCGAAAATTCATAACTCGAAAATTTGGACAATTAAACAAAAATAAAAAAATACGTATCTGTTTTTTTTCGATACAGAATAGAAAAAAAATATTTTTGGACGATTTTAAGAGGTCGACTAAATTCTCACGTGGAATTGCCCATTTGCATATATATAATTACTATTTGAGTTTACAATAATATATAATTTTATTTTTAATACAAAAAATATGATTTTAATATTGAGAACGAACTTCTCGTTTGATCGGAGAAATCGATCGGTTTAGCGAGATGTTCACTTCAATAAGACGAGCGAACATGACTGCTCCGTTATCAAAACAAAAAGAAAATCGTTTTTTGGTTCGTTTCTCGGATCGTGTCGCTCGAAAGAAACACTTGAGTAATTCCTCACATTTCAGAATAAATTTAATTAAATCTTTTTGAAATAAGTCAAAACTATATATGTATTTCGAAGAAGGACATCTAATAGCAACAAAAAAAATTTGCCAAATAAATTAAGACTTAAAAATAGTGATCGAAAAACTTAAAAATCCAAAAAACGTTTTTTTTTCTGACACCTCTAAAAACATTTGATCGCCTCTGATTCTATGTTGAATTTATGAAACTAAACGAAAGTTCGTTAATAGAAGTTAAATGTTAAGTACTATTCACAGTACCAATATCTCCATCTTAAGTTGAGTTCATAGCGTCAAATTGCTAGTGAGCGGGTTTACCCCAGTCTCCCCTACTAAAAGAAAAAAAATGTTTAAAAAAAATTTGAGATGCAAAAGGAAAATGATTTCTGATTCGGCCTGTAATGCCCCATATGTATATATGCATTTAAAATAAAATTTGCTTGTTATTAATTCACCTATTACTTCATTAACTATTTAAGTTTCTCTTTGAAAGTTTAAAATTATATTAATAATTACAATACATACAAAATTAATAAAATTTTAGAAAAAAAAATCGCTCTAATAAGCCTAAGTTTATAAAAATAATTTTTACCTAAAATGTATGTAATAAATATAAAAATTATAACCGAAAATGAGCATCAACAAAAGAGTTACAATTAACTTTTTAAATAAGATATATAATAAAAATGGTTGAATTTGCAATTTTCTTTTTTTAAAAATGAAATTACTCGCAAAACAATAAACATTTTTAACTTTCTTTGGCTTATGTTAAAGATGATTTGCCATAAAATTAAAATATCTTATTGCCATTAATGTAATAAATTAGATTTTCCAAGAAGGTGACAGTGGTTGAATTTGGTCCAAAAACGATTGAA
The DNA here is from genome assembly GCA_032872505.1 of Leptopilina syphax. Classification (NCBI taxonomy): domain Eukaryota; kingdom Metazoa; phylum Arthropoda; class Insecta; order Hymenoptera; family Figitidae; genus Leptopilina; species Leptopilina syphax. Next base: position 26,197,228 of record CM065472.1, on the reverse strand, counting down.
AACTGCTGCCAAATTGTAGTACTTTGCATAAATTTTTGAGTCATATAACTTCTTGTCATAATTTCATGAACACTTTGCTTAATCAAAGAGATGACAATTTTTTAATTTTAAATTAACCCTCACGTTTTTGCAAATTAATTCGATTTTTAAAACACCAATAACTTTGTAATATTTACTTATCAAAGTCGTATATATGTAAATAGGTTGACAAGTACATTTTAATAATTATTATAAACGTTAAACATAGATTACTATAGTATAAAAATTATACAAAGGTTTCCAAAAAAAGTAGTTTGAAAAATTTCAACAATTTTTCAACAAACAACACGATTTCAACAATTTTTTATTTCAAAAGAAAATACCATTAATGAAAGAAATATTTATTAGTTTAAAAATAATTGAAAAATTAAAATCAAAACAAGTATCTAAAAACATTTAACAAAATAAAAGAAAATTTTTTTATAGGATTTGGAACATTTTTAAATGTTATAAAGATAGACTTCATTGAACGATCTAAAAATACTCTTCTTTTATCTCCCCCTATGAGACCTTCAATTGAAAAAAAATCAAGTCTATAGCTCTTTTTGTTTCTGAGATATTGAGGGAAACGTAATGTTAGTATATACTATCCAATCCTTTTATTTTGACCTTATTTATTGTAAAATTTTAATAAATGTTTTTCTTAAAGAGAAAAAGTTCAGTATAATATATTTTTTAAGTAAATGCTCTTTTGAAATTATAAATAAAAGACGTTTATGTATTTATAAATTTAATAAATAATAATTTTTAACTATTTTATTTCTTTCAAGAAGCTTTTATTACATATGATAAGTTTGGTAAACAATACCATTTCAAAAGTTTGTTATAAAACATACTATTTCGATAAAGATCTATAAAAGCATTGCACTAAAGAATTTTTAATGATTAACAAGCAATTAATTTAAATTATTAGAAATTTTGAATTAATACATTGATAATATGAACAAGAGTATTCTTAAGAAACTTCTTTTTAAAAATGCATAACCTTATTTTATGTCTAGCAACAATGTTGACAAACTTGGAAAAAAAGCAAAAAACTTTTTTTCTCAAAATGGTATGTTCTAAAAACATCTACCGAAATGGTACAGTTTATAACAAATTCCTGAAATGGTACAGTTTATAACGAATTCCTGAAATGGTACAGTTTTTCCCACCAAGCCGACGAAATATTGAATATCATAACCAATTCTAGTAAAACTACGTGGGACTCTTTAGATGCATTAAATATATATTAACCGATTAAAAAATAAAGATTCAAATCTGCTTTGATTCATTTTTACATTCCTAGAGTAGAGATGTGGTATAGGATGAAAATTAAAAAATATTTATTTTCCAATGTATGTTTGGACCACCCTCGTGACCAGCCGGTTTTGAATAGATCACAATTCAACATGAGTCGAAAAGACCAGAGTAAAAAAGGTCGATCCCCCAGTACCGAACTAGTCTACCTACCAAAACAAAGCTATTATCTGAAGGTAAAGTGACCAGTTTTCCAGAAAATTAACATCAGAAAAATTTTTCAAAAGACTAATTATCATTTTAGAAAGCAGTTTAGAAGTCTTATTCAAGTCAGATGTAGACTATTGGAAGTCGAAGGACACATCATTCTTAAGAGTTTTTCTCTTATATTTCTGTAACTAAATATTTAATATTTGGTATACACTATTAAAAATCGGATAACATATTTTACATAAAACAAAATTACATGAACTTAGTTTCCAAACTTATCATTAATGTAACCACTAAAAAGTATAGGAAAATAATTGTCATCTATAATTCATGAGAAGCAGAATTTTATAAACTTTTTCATAAGACTTCTGTAAGCAATTAAATTCAACTCTCTACATTAGTGTTTGATATAAATAATTATCATGATTTAAAGCAGTTATATTTTATAAATAGATTTCTAGTTCATTAAAGTTATTTAACAAACATAAATAGTGTGCATTTACTGTATTGAATATTACTTTATTTGACATCAAAATATAACTCTGAATTAATGAGGAAGAATGTTTAAGGGTGTTTCTAATAAATGTTAAATGTTTCTAATAACTATATTTAAGTAAATCGACATCTTACCTTCTAAAATCAAAATAGTGGGTTCTAAGGGAAGAGGATTTCCAAAGCAGTTTGTCTCACTAGTGGACTCTAAATACACATGCGTTGAACTACTTTCCTCACTTGAGCTGTCTGAAGAATGGAGCTGATCAGTAGTAGTTTTTAAATCAATTTGTTTAGTGTATGATTCATCTAAGATTTTATCAGCCATTAATGTACTTGAAGAGTTTTGTAACATCGAATCATCATCATCATTATTATCCATACAGGGACAAGAACATTCACATTCACCACCAGCCCAAATTGGAGGTGATAAAGTATTTATTTTTAAAGGAGTAGTTAATGGTTTTTCATCATGATTAATTATCTCTCGAGTTGCATTTCTTGTTAATAATTGTTCTGGTGGATTATGGCTAATTTTAATGTTTGGTATTAGATAATTAGTGTCATCTACAGTTGGCATAGAAAGAGAGAGAGCAAACACAGGTTTTGAAATTGAAGGAAATTCTTGTTTATCTTCAATACTAATAGCTACATTAACAAGCATTTTTTGTGATGAAGAGAAACTCATACCGGGAAGAAATACATTAATCTGATTGTTTATTGATGAATTAAATGAAGTAAAATTAGATGGAAGTTCATTTTCTAACTTTTTTTCGGTTAATAGACTATTTTGATTCTGTTTCACAAGCGAATCTTCTGATAGAAATTTATTATAATTTTTTTTTAAATTGTAAACAAATTTTTCGTTACTGTCATTTCTTTTTATTGTTGGTATAATTTTTCTATCGTTGTCTTTATTTTTTATTGTTGTTTCTTCTTGCAGTTTTATAATTTCTATCTCTTCTTGTTCTATATAATACAGTGGTCGTGGTATAACATGCTGTAGTATCTTGTATTCTTTAGTCAAATTGTTTTTATCCTCGGAACTATTTGAAAAGGAGTTTGCATCTGTTTCTTTCCCTGACTCTAATGAATATTCCGAATTGAGTTGATTATCAGATTTTATAGTAAAGTTTGATGATTCAGTAGCGATAGATGAATTATCATTTAGTAATATATCTTTTACAATAGAATTTGTAATTGCGGAATGAGGAGTTTTCACATAGAAATCAATAAGTGGTGCATTTTCATTTTCGTCACTTTCGACCTTTTCTATTTTCAGATGATGATTTTTATTTTCTTCTAAGTCTGTTTTCTTGGTAAACATATTTTGCAAAAAGAATGTCCTCTTTAAATCATCTTTAATTTTTATATCAGGAGATACAGTGGAAGCAACAGTGACTAATTCTACAGACAACAAATTTTTGTGATCTTGCAAGGTATTTAAAGACAGGTCAAACGTGGTGGAAGGTGTAGGTGAATTTAAAAAACTAGAATTAGTAAAGGTGTTGCTTAAAATATTTTGAGAAACAATTGATCTTCTCGATATTTTATTTGTAGCTTTAAATTTTGTGTTCATCATAGAATTTTCTTTACTCTCACTAAATTTATTAACTTTAGTAAATCGTCCCGCATTATCATGCACAACCTTATCCAAATAATCGCCATGCAAATCAGTAAGTTGTTCCAATTGAACATCTGATTTTCCAAAGGTGACCTTAGACTCAGATGGAACAACTAGTTGGTGTGAGTCATGCTGGTTAAAAGTGTCTCTACGCTTACGAAGAATTATAGGTTCTACAAGATTATCATTAAAGGAACTCATACCTCCAGAGGTCGAAGACTGCTGCTTCGTTTTACTTAACGATGTCGATGAAGTAGATGTTGTTTTATTCGTTTCTGATGACATCAATTTTGATTCTGAATTATCGCCTACCAAGACAGTACACGCCTTTGTACCTTGATAGGACCAATTTACTATGTTAGAAGCTGAAAATTAAAAAATAAAATTAGATTTAAATTAATATAAATAATTCTTTATGATTAAAAATATTATTCACAGGATTGTGAATGATGAATTTGAATAAAATATTTACACTGAGAGAAATGGATAGTCAGATTTTGATGTTAAAAAGATGATGTTACACGATACTATCATTATGCTACTGCCAACAATCACAGATGCTAAAAAAATATAGTTATGCTACCCCGTATTACCAAGATGCTACTCCTGATGATATTGATAGTAACGGTGACTATCTAAATAGCTGTCCGTATTTGTAGCATTAAAGATGGTCACCCTAACCACAATTATGTTACCCACTACTATAAATTTCTCTCCGTGTAATAGCAATGTTTCATAATAAGGTTAATTAATTATTCACTCTAATAAATATTAAACTTAAATATTTTTCAAGTTATTGAATTCAAATGCGATGATAGAATTAAAGAATTTTAATGGCTGACTAAATAAAAAATGTTCGCATTTGCATAAAATTTCGTTCTTAAAATCGCCATATTCAAAGATCATGTGAAACTTAAAAAATTAAATTTGTAAAATCTATAACATGATTCGACTTCTGCAAATAAATTTTGTAACAGAGTAAAAAATACCACCTTTACTCAAAAAAGTATAAAAAATAAAACAGTTATAATGTACTGTTAGTGCAGATTGAAATAAATCTATTTGTAAATTTTAGCAATTGCATTAATAAGCAAAAATTCAAAATTTGGTAAAAATTTAACAATTTTTTTAATTTATACCATATTTTTTTCATGTTTGTACGTTGTGTAAATACGACTTAATATGTAAGGTCAAAATCTGGTAAAAAATTTATTTAAAAAAAATTTTTAATATTTTTTTAATAATTCTTCATATTAAAATACTTAAACATTTTTTGTCCTACAAGTTTTTTTTAAAATTGTTTTTAAATTATCAACAAATTAAAAACTAGGCTGTTTATTTAAACAAATGACCATAACTTTCTTAAAAATTAATATATAGTATCTATTAATTTTTGAAATATAATAAATAAATAAATAAGGGAGCGTTCACAAATGATGTCACGTTTTCGGGGGAAGGGGGGTCTCTACAAAACGTGACACAATGTATTTTTACATGTCACATGAAATTGCGTGACAGGGGGAGGGGGGGTCTAAAATCTCGAAAAATTGCGTGACATCATTTATGAACGCTCCCTAATAATAAATAATAATGAATAAAAAAATATTTCAATTTGAAAGGTGATAAAGTAAGCTTTTAATTGAAATGCATGAAATTTATGTGTGATGACTTGTTAAAAAACTACATTTGTTTAAAATTTACACTACCGTCGGGAATTATCGGTACGGCTGCACGCGCACGGCCCAAAAACATACCAATCTTTAAATCACGATTTTTTTGTAAATACAAATGTCAGAAAATTAACAAATATACCATTCGAAAGATTATTAAATTTTACGATTAATAGTACATAACTGGAAATTTTAATAATTTATACAAAGATTGCAGCAATTGACAAATTTGACAAAAAAATTTTAAAAATACAATTTTTTTTGAAATTTTTTTAACCCCTGCACATTTTTTTAAAATTGCAGAAAAAATTTGAAACTTATATAGGCGTGATCATTTAAGTCTCATCTTTAATTTAAGACCAAAAGAATTCAAAAATCTCAATTGGTTGGCGAGATATCATTATAAACGGCCGAGCATTTTCAGCCAAAAACCGTTCAAAATCGACTAATTCAATGCATTTGTCAAAAAACATGCTCGGACGTTCATAATGATATCTCACGAACCGAATAAGATTTTTAAACTCTTTTGGTCTTAAATGAAAGATGAGACTTGAATGATCACACTTATGTAAGTTTTAAATTTTTTCTACAATTTTTAAAAAATGTGCAGGGGTTGAAAAAAATTCCAAAAAAATTGTATTTTAAAAATTTTTTTGTCAAATTTGTCGATTGCTGCAATCTTTGTATAAATTATTAAAATTTTCAGTTATGTACCATTAATCGTAGAATTTAATAATCTTTCGAATGGTATATTTGTTAATTTTCTGACATTTGTATTTTTAAAAAAATCGTGATTTAAAGATTGGCATGTTTTTGGGCCGTGCGTGTGCAGCCGTACCGATAATTCCCGACGGTAGTGTACCAAAAAAATTAAAAATTTTGTTTATTGCTAATTGCACACGGTAATCACGAACAGATTTTAAATGAAGTGAAAATGTAGAGAAAATCTGTTTACATAGATTCATTGTATACATAACAACAAAACAGAATCACTTCAACTCACATCTTTAATAGATCATTTACAGGTTTTACAACATTTTGAAAGTTTCAAAATGATGAGACTCTAATTGAAAGAATTAATTAGCATATTTGTATGTTACGCATGCGCAAATGAAGACCAGTGAGATTTCTAGTTCAGAACACCTGGTCATGGCCGGAAATACACAGCGAAAGCAGTATAGTGCCAATGTTAACTCAACTACTACTACTATTTCTAGTTCAGTCCAAGAATTCATAATCACAAAACAGAAGAATTTTGTTTACATTCTGACGTATAGGGGAGAGAACTGCACGGAGAGAACTTTGAACCATAAAAGACAGTGTTGAGTTTCCAATCATCGTCTAAAACTCTGATCACACCGTGATTTTAGGTTACAAAACAAACAAACAAGGTTCAAACTTCTCTCCGGCCGTTTTCGGCATGGTCATGGATCGCGATGGATCGTGATCCAGATCACTTTTCCTATGCTGTGATTGGTTACATTGTGATCCGGATCGCGATCCATGACCAACCAAGTTGAAGTCCACAACGTTGATCAACGAAAAAAAATGGTTCACTAAGCAAATTAATTAAAAATAAAGCAGCAATATTCACACAAAACTATTTAGAAAGAAAAGGTTGATGTTTATATTTAGATAATAATTATTTTACAATTAAATATTATATTGAAAATAATACTTGAATGCATTAAATAAATTTTTTTCGTTGATAAACGTTGTGGACTTCAACTTCGTCATGACCATGCCGAAAACAGCCTCCGTGTGGGGCTAAACCGAACAAGTAAAATATTTCTGAAACCATGAAGAATTTCAAATAATGTTAATAATCTGTGAACGCGCTATTTCGTAAAGCATATATTTTATGAGGTTTTAGGGACCTGTCATTTTTCTTGTAATAATAGTTGCCGTTAATATATAAAAATGTCGTTTTTTCGCAATAAAAGTAAAAAAAATTTTTCATTTTTTTGTGTTTTTATCGTTATAATTAAAGTGCACATATCATATGGCCATTTTTTTATTAGCTGAAGGTGTACTGAGTTTAGTAGAAAAAAAGTTTAATGGAAAACGTTAGGAAGAAAAAATTTATTGTAGATTAATTATTAGATGACGGTGTGGGGCTAAGTCGGAAGTCCCCTGTCGAAAATATCTTGGGCAAAGCGTGTTTAAATAGTGTTTTATAGAATGTTTATTGTGTGTCGATTATGTGTTTGTGAACACAATAAAGTGTGTCTAATCCGTGTATTGTGGAACGCTTTGAGTGTTTGGAAAACACTGAATTGTGTGTCAGAAGTGTGTTTATAGAACACACAATGTTCAGGTAAAAATACTCTTAAAACACTCTTTTTACATTCATGAAACCCTGATCTACTAATTAAACACACACTTAACATTATCTTTACAACCTTTTTAAAGTTTTATGTTTTTATAGTAATCTGCCATTAAAAAAATATTTAAATTACAGTAAAAAAATATTCCATTCTGTTCTCGCATGTCATACATACTTGGAATGTTTATACCTGTCGACGAAAATTTGTTTCGCTATTTATCTAAATATTTACAATCTACAGTTTAGAATTTACATATGTAACGAAGGAACTATGAAAATGTGCTATGTAACTTGAAGAAAGGATACTGTATTTGCAACAGTAGTATAATTATTTTATGTATAATATACATTATATTTAATATGTTATGTTATTGAAGAATGTTAATTTTCAAAGTTAAAAGTATAAGGAAAGGCTTAAGGTATTAGTCGCGCTGCTGGCTCTGGCCAAAATTTTACTGGGCCGCTTACTAGAGTGGGGCATCAGTGAGAGTGAGAGAGACAGTTTAACTCCCCACTCTATTCGTTCGTATGAAATTTCATATAATTTAACTATTTTTTTACCTTTCTGTCAATATATTTATAGTTTGGTGCGGTCAAAAAATGTCATGTTTTTTTATGCATTTGTTTTATCTAATTGAATACTTTGGCAGTTTTATTTCAAAATCTGACGATTAGTTATCATATAAATAATTATTAAACAAATTTAATACATGCATTGAGTACTCTCTCCATGCAAAACGTATGAACTTTGAATTCATTTTTTGAAGCTTTGAAACGGTCAAAATTAATTAAATTGGTCTCATTCGGTAGATAAATACTTCAGGAATAAGTATGTAAAATTTGAAAAAAATCTGACGAAAACCATTTTACGCGACTAATACCTTAAAAGTTAATTTTTAAATGAAATATTAAAGCAATAAATTTAAGCTTAATTAATGAATTTATAACAAGTGTCCTATAACACTGTGACCACTTCGGTGACCACACTGTTATGGAATACTTATAGAACGTGTTTGCTGGGATAATAATATACGAATGAAACATACACACGGAAAGAAAGTTATTATCAAATTTTATAAAAGTATTTTACAAGTATAGGACAAAATGCGATAAAGGTAAATTTTGATATCAGAAACACTTAACTTTAAAAAAACTTATAAAATTTAGTAAAGTTATATTAAAATTTGTTACAAATTTATGATACTTGATATAACTTTACTAAATATCATATAAGTTTTTATAAAGTTTAATACTTCTGATATAAATATTTACCTTTGTCGCATTTTGTCCAACACTTGTAAAATATTTTTATAAAATTTGAAAATAACTTTCTTTCTGTGTTCATACTTGTTCAGATAGTGTTCTCTAAACATACTATAAACATACAACTTGAGTGATTCATTGTTTTCAAAGCATGTGAAATCATTGTTTAGTAATACTGAACAAACATACAAATGTTTGTCAAAAGATAGTTTCAAGTATGTTCATTGTAAAATATACAATAGTTTGTGAACTTAGTGTTTTCAAAACATGGTATGAACCCTGATATGTATGTCAAGAAAATGTCTTATGACTGTTTACTCTTAATGTGAGTAACATGTTTAAATAGTGTTGAATGAATGATTTATTTACTATAAAAAGTATGTCAGAAGTGTGTTCAAAATATGTTTAAATATAGAAGTGTGTTTCAAGATACTGAGATCTGTGTTTGAGCAAAATAAAACTATTTTCAAACATCATGAAACCCACATTTGTTGGTGAAATTTTCGACAGGGTCGTGATAAAAAACAATCAAATTTGCGAATACTATAATTTATTTCATATTAATCACCTATTTTATATTAAATTCTTTGCATAGAACCACTTTATCAATAAATAAATAAAGAATTTATTTTAAAATACGAATTAGCAAGCGAGCTGCTAAAAACAAACAAGTCTGAAAACTATAATTCATTTTATATTATATTAATTACATATTTTACATTTTATATTATATTCTTTGCATATAACTACCTACAAATAAATAAACAAAGAATTGATTTGACTTTTCTACAAAAATAACGGAAATTTGTCTCTCTCTCTCTCTCTCTTTAATTAATTAGCCATGTCCGATTTAGCCCCATAAGGTGTCCAGTTTAGCCCCATCAATTTTCAGATTTTCGTTTTTGAGGTAGTCACCTTCAAAGCAATATATCTCCAAAGCTATTGTAGTTTTTTAAAAACGAACAAGTGCGATTTGTAGGTGAAGGAACAAGCTTCAAAACGGTATATTACTCTTTAGCAAAAAATATTTTTTTCTATAAGTTTTCTGGTCAAAGACGAAATCCGTCCGGTTTAGACCCGGTCTCTCCTACAATGTATAACGTTGGGCACTTTTAAAAATCCAAGATTGCGTCTGAGATATAAAGCTTACAGTCGAGAAAATACAAGAATTGCTTACATTAAAAGCTAAATAATAGATACTGATTCTTCTGAACACTTCAAATTAAGCTTGCAAAGGTATTTTCGAGGTCGCAGAACAAGAATCAGAACTTACATGTCTAAAATTTAAAATGGCAGATCCAATATGGAGGCAGAATGTTACATTATCTCCGATTTGCTTAAAATTTGTTACTCAGGGGTTTTTAGGGTCGCTGATTATGAATTCAAGGCTGGATTTGAAAAATACTCAGTGGGGAGAGAGATGGGGTGGCAAAGAATTTTTCTTTGTCGCTTGGCAAAGAATGTCCCATATACATTTTAGAGTTTTTTTAATTAAATATTATTAAATAATTTTGTTAGAAATTTCTGCTAAAAGAAGTTTCTTTTTATTATTTTTGTTTTGCGGTGACCAAAATTGTAGTGAACTGGATCATGTGAAAAAAATGTCAATAGATTTAGTTAAATAACACTGTAAACTAGTCTTTAATCGAAGGATTTATAAAAGTATGCATTTTTGAGAAAATGACTGACAATCAAAATTCGTGTTTCGATTTTCACTAAAGAAACGGCTGTTGTTTTCGGCTATAAAACAACCTTTTTCTATCGAAAAAAATCGATTAATTAAAGACTACATTTATATCTATTGAATAAGCCTGACAAATTTCAAAAAGATCGGTTCAGTAGATTTCAAGTTATTTTGGTCACCGAATTAAAGAATGCCATTTCGAGAAAAACGCATTTAATATTTTAACTTCAGTTTACAGTAGTAAGAAATTTTTTTTTAAAATCTATTTCGTTTCCAGATAGTACCTCTTCACATTGTTTAAGTAAAGTTTCTTTACTCAGATCAGTGTTTATAGGTATGGATAGAGTTCAAAACATTTGTTGGTAGTGGTTTATAGTTATGCTAGGCAATCGTCAACGCAACGGATTTTGTTCTTTTAATGTTCATATCTTAGTCAATTTTTTTCGGATCGACTTGAAACTTGAAGGACGTATTATTAGATGGTTATGCTTCAAAAATAGGCAAAAAAAAATTTGTAAAATTTAAAAGTTACAAGTGGGAGTTACCCCTTAAGAATAAATAAACTTATTATGAGAAACATAAATTTAACACTCCTCAGGTTAAGTTCTAAACAGAAGAATGTCAACTTTTTAAGTTTAAAACTCCTCAGGGTGAATTTGATTATTCTTTTTCTCCGTGTGGAATAAATATAAAGTAAATTCAATAAATCATCTATCATATGCATAACTGTTGAAGAAAGATTATTATTTGAATATATTTTATTATTTAAAACACCTTGACATTGCGTCAATTTTCAAGTTTTTTAAAAATTAAAATTTTTTAAATGCTGTAAAACATGCACATGATCTAATAAACATGTGAATTAAATATGTTTAATGTTTAAATGTTTAAAATATGTTTAAAATATGTCTTAATGAGTAATGATTTAACTTTTTAGTACTGTAAAAAAATTATCAAATTATTACAAAAGGATTTCGAATCAAAGCTGTTTTTTGGAATTAAAATAAAATAGATAAAATTTTAGTATTCATAATTATTATGGTTCTTAATTAATATCATTTATTTTAATTTGCAAATTTTTTACACTAAGTACAAAAGTATGTTTTATGCACTGAAAGACTTGCAAAAAAATAGGCCTTCTATTATAAAGACATTTTTAAATAATCATTAAATTTGATGTATTATTTTAAAAGATTAAATTAGATTTGATAAAAAAAATAATAAAATTTAAAACTTCCCGTGTGGAAAAAGCCACGTTCGAGCCCCACAGCTCCGGGGACCCCGTCGGGGGCCCTCGTAGAAGATCCATGAGGAGAAATCCATGAGGGCACCAGCAGGGGCCCCGTTCTTTGCCCTTACGGTTGCCCTGCTCAAAAATTTATCTAAGTTTTAAAAAAAAATTTTTTTTGTTGAAAAACTTTAGTTCAGAATGCATTAAATTAAGTTTCAAAGCACCTGAAATAAACATTAAGTGACATTTTTCCAGAAATCCTATCACAAAGTTATGGAAATTTACGAGGGCACCAGCAGGGCCCCTGCTCTTAGCCATTATGAATGCCCTGCTCAACAATTTTTCTAAGTCCAAACGAAAAATTTTTTTTACAACAAAAAATTATTGTTTACTATCATTTTAAACAATGAAAAACACGTTTTTAACAAATATTTAATGTTACTTTTTTTGAAAATATTAAACTTACCTAAGGGAAAATCCATGAGGGCCCACGCGAGGGCCCTCATGGATTGCCCACATCATTAACTAGAAAAAATTTCTAAGTCCAAAAAAAAAAAATTTTTTTTTATCAACAAATTAATGTTTATAATGATTTTAAACAATGAAAAACACGTTTTTAACAAATATTTAATGTTACTTTTTTTAAAAATATTGAATTTACCTAAGGGCAAATCCATGAGGGCCCACGCGAGGGCCCTCATGGATTGCCCACATCATTAACTAGAAAAAATCTCCAAGTCCAAAAAAAAAAATTTTTTTTTACATAAAAAAATTAATGTTTATAATGATTTTAAACTATAAAAAACGCGTTTTTAACACAAATGTTTTGACATTTTTTTTTTTTTTTTGAAATTATAAAAATATTAATTTATGAATATTTATGGTCTATTATTATATTATTGATATTGTTATTATTATTATTAAACTATTTAATTATTTGTCATGGTGTATTAGTGTTAATGAATAATTTATTAAATCATCAAAAGCAAGTCAGCAAGTCACCTACATTAAAGCAATAATTTTCAAGTAGGTCCCGTAGCATAGTGGTAAGAGTGTTGTCTGGTAGTCAGTAGGTCGTAGGCTCAATTCCCGCGTGCGTCAGATTTTTTTTTTTTTTTTGGTCACGATTTAATTAAAAAAGTAAAAATTGTTAAATATGAATGTTATTTGTCAATAATTGGAATAATTTGTTATTAATAAATAATTAATTTATTAATTTAATTGAAAATAAAGTTGAGGGCATTTTATGAAATCCACGAGGGCACCGCGTGGAAAATCCATATGGAATCCATGAGGATTTTCCTCGAGGGCACCCATGAGGGAAAGCATGTCACGCCTTCGAGGGCTCCGCGTGGATTGCCCCTGCGGGTTCCACATGGCAAGAGGGCAATCCACGAGGGCCCCGCCGGGGGCCCTCACCATTTTTCTGCACGGGTTTTTAGCAGTTTATATTTATAAAGGATTTCCCAGGGGAGTCTTAAAAATTCTAGAGGCTTATAGTAATATTTAAACTGTATAAAGTTGTATATTCTTTGGTCTATTAAATCTAAGAAGGGAAGTAGAGTTTTGTTGCCAAAATAGTAAAAAGATCATTTGAATATACCACTAAGTCATAAAATTCTATTCATTTTGGAATCAAAACCCACAACGAGTTGCCTTTTCCTACCACGCAAATAGTTACTATCAGCTGTTTATTAAGAGCGCATGCTCACTTCTTACGATTGATCTCTCGAACTTGATTCTTTATACACTCCAACTCCACTGAAAAAATTATTTTTCGCATTGTAAATTATTTGAAACAACTTTGTCATAAATCTTTGTTTCTTTATAGTACACTGAGAAAACTGGAGTATTGGACTAAACATCTGGAGGGACAAATCGTTCCCACACAGCACATGATATTTCCTGAATACTTCCTGAATATTTCACTGAAAGATTGAAATATTTCATTGCAAGATTCAGGAAATATTTCTGCAAACAGGAAAATGTCCGCTTATGTAGGAATATTGACGCGAAAATTGAGAAAATATTTCATTGAAATATTCCTGCAATATTACACATAAAGATTCTGCAATATTGTGAAAATATTTCAAAAAATGGAAAAATTTGTTAAACACCTCAAATCAATAGGAATTTTCTGAAATATTTTAAAACCCATAGGATATACTAAGCCAAAAACTACTGCGCAACTCTACAGGCCATAGAAACTGAGTTCGACCAGTGCGCATCATTTCAGTTGAATATTTCCAAAATATTTCAATGAATTATTTTCTCAACTTTCGCGTCAATATTCCCACATAAGCGGACATTTTCCTGTTTGCAGAAATATTTCCTGAATCTTGCAATGAAATATTTCAATCTTTCAGTGAAATATTGAGGAAGTATTCAGGAAATATCATGTGCTGTGTGGGTTGATATTTGAGAGTTAGCTATTGGATAACAATCTAAATGTTCAAATACACCATTGACAGATATTCGTGCCATTTCCCACACAGCACATGATATTTCCTAAATATTTCCTGAATATTTCACTGAAAGATTGAAATATTTTAGTGCAAAGTTCTAGAAATATTTCTGCAAACAGGAAAATGTCCGCTTATGTGGGAATATTGACGCGAAAGTTGATAAAATATTTCATTGAAATATTCCTGCAATATTACACATAAAGATTCTGCAATATTGTGAAAATATTTCACAAAATGGAAAAATTTGTTAAACACCTCAAACCAATAGGAATTTTCTGAAATATTTTAAAACCCATAGGATATAGTAAGCCAAAAACTACTGCGCAGCTCTACAGACCATAGAAACTGAGTTCGACCAGTGCGCATCATTTCAGTTGAATATTTCCAAAATATTTCAATGAAATATTTTCTCAACTTTCGCGTCAATATTCCCACATAAGCGGACATTTTCCTGTTTGCAGAAATATTTCTAGAACTTTGCACTGAAATATTTCAATCTTTCAGTGAAATATTCAGGAAATATTTAGGAAATATCATGTGCTGTGTGGGTTCTCTTGGAGGGAAAATGAGTTTATAACAGAGGGACAAATTATCCATCTTGAGAAATCCCTTCCTTATCCGGGGCGAAATGAATAAATATGGCAACCTAACCCCTAAATTAAATACATAAAATGTCAGAAAAATAATTTCGCGCGCATCAGATCGTACACATTTTCTGCGCAACTTTTAACCCTCAGATATAATGGGAGAGAATATACAAGCAGATTTCCATTACCAATTCAAAATTTATTTTAGAAGGACTATTTAACTCTCTTCATAAGCAAAGGAAACATACACTTTTTGAACCTCCGAATTTGACACTCCAGTTTTCTCAGTGTATAAAATGTACTTATTCACAGTGTAGAAGTACTGTGTAAAGTTCTATGAAATCGATATTTCTTTAATAAGAAAAAATTCAGACATAGTATCAATAAAATTAATTTAAGTTAAGAGAAAAGTTATAGAAAAGGGAGAAGAAAGATAAGAAAATAGTTTTCTTAATTCTTACTCGACACCCTGATTATGTTTTTTGCTTACTAAGATTATTTAGCTATTTATTTTGATAAATTATGCAACTGAATGTTTTTTATATTTGCATGTATCACACCTTACATATCAATCTGTATCTGTTTTTTAAGATTACTTATGATAAGATTAATCCACTTATTTATATCATTTGTTTTTTAATTAAGTTTGTTTACATTTCATATATTTTTTTAATTATATGTTTAATTAAATATTATACACAAACCTGCTACATATGTAAGTGCTGCTGTCAGGCAAAGGGAAACCATTATAACAACTATTGCAATTAGCTTCCAACTGCACCATTTTATCCCTTTTCGAAACTGACAGCGTAGACTTTGTCTCCGTTGCATAGGTATCATGGATGGAGCATGAACGTAACCTGGTAAAGATACCCTAAAAAACATGTATTGATTTTTATTTCTTTGCATAATTACACAAGCCTGCAAAATTTCATTTTTTTTCAGTTTCAAGAAGGGCCTAAAGTGATTCTTTTAGTTTTCTTGTTTCTAAAAAGGAATTTTTCCTTTAAAATGCTTCATAACATAGGATTTTTAATAATTTCAATGAAAATGTTATACTTCATTTTATAATTTTCCTGAATTTCGGTACTAGAATTCTATCTGATACTAATTCTTGCAAATGAAAAATCGGGCGAAAGTATAGGTAGTTGTTATATATACACTGAATATTCTGTTAAATATAAATTTAATTCTATAAAAATGTTGTCAATTTCAAATTATTTTGATAATAGTGCTGTTATTATTAAATTATGTTACCTAAAAATTCTTATAAATATAATTTATGAGCAATTAAAATTTCTACCAATTAATTTTCTTTTCCGATAGATTTCTATTTAATAGAAATTAATACTAATTCAAATTCAGTTTTTTTTTAATTTCTTAGGTTTTTATAGATTATCTTAAATTATATGGAATTCTTCTATATAAAAAACATTCATTAAAATATTATTTGGAAGTAAATTATAATTAGAAATGGGTGATTTGCACGTAACTGTAATATTTGGCGGCGTCACAGAAAACACATAAAAAATAAAAAATTTTTGCTTGGGTATGGATACATTTCACAGGTATATATAAAACCTATTCGCAACCACAAATATGTACAAATAGATATTATATTTTTTCAGAAATTGCGTAATTCCCTCCAAAATTTCAGCTCCGTGGCGTGTCCGTTTTTTAAAATTTTAAGTTAAAATTCAGAAATTTTATTAAAAACGCCGAAACTGAAAACGAGAATTTTTGTAATATGAATTGTGTATATAGGTGAACAATTTGTACATATAATGCATCTTCTAATACTTCTTATGAAATTATAAAATGTAAAATAGTTTTGTCCACAAATTTTTTCAATTTTGTAATAAGATTTTTTTCTCTATAATTTAACTTTTTATGGCACATTTTAATGTTATCTGAGAATTGCAATCTAAAATAAGATCCATTAGCAACAAATATCAGTAAAAAAAAGGTTCAAAATTGTAAGTTGTACACTTAAAAACAATTTTTTGTGTAAAAATGTGAAGTTCACAAAAAAAGTGGTAAGTACCGTGGTATTACTTTTCTTTTAATCTAAACACTCTCTGTGGTAATTATTGCGATTTTTTTGAAGATTATATTAGAAACAAATTATCTGCCCAAAAAAAAGAATTATTTTGCAGAATTGTCGGAGTTAGGTTAGTTTAAATGTCAAATTTCAGCTCCGTGGTGTCACATAAAATATCAGCTCCGTGGCGCCTGTGGCGTACAGTGTGAAGGTGCAAATTCATGGATCAACAGTTGCTACAACAACACATATTATAGAAGAGGACAGACATAGTTGTGTCCTTTTATATTTCAGTGCTTCGGCAACCGTTGACTTATTAAAAAACACCTTAATATTCGAAAAAACACGCCTTTACAACAACCAAGCAAAAGCACAGTATAATTACTGTTGATCGTAACGCTCTTATTTGTGAATACTTTTCTACAATTAGTTTTATGCGCTAATTTCATAATGTTATGAAAATGAAATTCTCTGGTTATGCCAAGCTGATAGTAAATAGTAAATATTTTTGCTGGGGCTATTTTGTGCATCAAAATGCTTTTTTGAACTCAGTGATTTATTTAAATTCAGAATTAAAAGAAAATCAACTTTTGCATATGCTATATTTTCTTCTAAAGGTTTCCTTTGAGTTCGTCAATGAAATAAATTTTTTTGTCTGAGTTGTAGTCATTAAAAGTTGTGCACAAAATAGACCCCGGGATGGGGCTACTTTGTGCATTGAACTTTGTGTTTTTTATAATGTTACATAAACATTTTTTTGATCCTTTCTTATTCATTAAATCTTTTGTGTAGATATTTCAGAGTAAATTATAAAAGAATAAGATATTAAACAAATAATTTTGTAAATATTATACAACAAAATGTAAAATAAAACACTGAAATTTTGCTAAAATCATGATTTATTAAAAATTAACAACCTTTCTTCAAATTTTATATTACTCAGAAAATAAATAACACTTTTTCTTTTTAAATATACGTTTTACAATAATACATTATGATAATTATAAAACTATTATTTGAATACATGTAAATAACTTTGAATCATCATTTTAATAGGAGCTTTTTTAAACGTTTTGAATATGATATTTTTTAAAAACTTGAAATTAATAATTTAAGGTTAAATGAATAACAATTTAAAATCTAATACACTTTTCCAGTAATTTTAAGAGAAACGAGAGAAATAGTTTTAAGACTAATTTGAAAAACTTATAAATATTAATTAAAGTTAATTTTTGTCGTTATGTTGCTCACCGGTTGAAGTTTTAATCGTTTTAAGGATTTTAATTAACTTGTTTTTGGTTTTTTGACAAAGAAGTTCTTTTTAATAATTTTATTTATTAAATACCTCGAGTACATAAAGTAGCCCCAGTTGACGGCAGTATTATTCAATGCATAGGGTGGTCATCTCCGTGGCAGCCAATTTTCGAAAATTTGTTATATTTTTTTTATAATTATAGCTGTAGTAAAACCGTTCAAATTACAACTATATTATGCCCTAATGATGAGGAAAAGTGATATTTAACATGAAAAAAACAAAATTTTTTTCTTTTAAATCTTATCTTAAAATTGAACAGTTACGTGAAAATCACCCAAATGCATTTTTTCTGTTAAACGCTCCCTCACAACGAAAGTATATCCTAGGGATGTCTATAGCATATTGTTTGGATGTTCAGAGCCGGAACAACCATGAAGCTCATGAAGCGCGTGCTTCGGGGTCCGTACCCTCCAAGGGCCCGCTACCGAAGACAACGTAAAAAAATTTGTTAATGATTTTTAAGAAAAATTAGTCATTAGGTGTATTAGAAATGAAATTAAATGTATTTCAATAAATTTCGCATCGGTTCATTTAAATTTTTTACAAATTAACATTATATTGTATGTTACATATTATGTAATACATGGGTGATTAAATTTAAAATGTCATTTTCAACAACTACAAATGTTGACTTGGCAATGTTGAAATTTCTGGTTAAATTATTTTTTTTGGTTGACTAGCATGTATAATGAAATTAATAGTGGTCAAGCATATAATAACAAATATTTTCATAAACAGACAGATTTTTGAAGAAAAAACATATATTTTCACGAGGCACTTTTTCAGTATGTTTTCAGTAGGATAAACTGAAAATAGCCTGGCTCAGTGGACGGACCAAGGGTACTTGGTTCGCGCCCATTAGCCTGGGATTTTTCCGGCACGTGAGATAATCTGAGCGGGAGGTTTGACGTCGAAGTATAATGATGTGCACCGTCGATTATTGTCCGGTACACACCATTAGAATTCGACTGTCGATAAACCGGTTGTACTCGGAGAGGTTTTCTACAGTTTCCCTCTCCACTGGCGAGAAAACCCATTGACGGGTGGTCCAGGCAAATGCGAGTACTCCTAACCTCAAAGTCGTTCTGTAGAAACGCAAAAACAAGTTGGTATATAAGAGTGTGTGTTCTGACAGTTGGCTAAGCCTAAAGTCATTAAAAAAAAAAAAAAAATAAAAAAAAATAAACTGAAAATACAATAAGATTTTCTAATAAATCATTGTCTTTCAATACCTAAAGTAAAATCGAATTTAAAATTTATCAGTAAAGTTTTTATTAAACAAATTATTTTTATTAACATGGTTTAGACGCCAAAGAAAAATTTAAAAAATTGTTTTGATTTCTTTCACTTTTGCCTCAAATAAATTTATTTTAGTTTAAATTGTGAAAATATTTGAATATTAAAAGCTAATGGTCAAATACGAATGATAAAATAATATATATAAATTTTTACCGTAAATTATGTATAGCTGTAAATCACAAGAAGACGTAAGCAAATTAGTAGGGGATACCAGTGACACGCTGAAAGATGTCATTAAAAATTATTTTTAAATAATAAAAAGACATAAACATAATATGAGTAAAAATATAGTTTTAAATCTGGAATAATTGAACGTAATATATAGAAAATATGGGTTGAATTATAATTTATAGAAAAAATGTAGAAAACTTAAAAATTGACAGAAAAAATAAAAATATGTTGGTAAATTTTATAATCTCAAAAAACGACTCTAAAATTATTTATTATTATTTTAAAATTTTTAGCAAATTTGTTAATTCTGCCTTCGGATTCGGTTTCAGTGGCGAAAAATACATAGAAATGTAATGTTTAGATCAAAAAACTTTTTTTTTGTGCCTGTGTATTTTAGGGGACACTAGTGACAGGGGACACCAGTGACATTCTGCCTCAATTCTCATTTTAAAAAAGAATGATTATATTTCTAACTTCGGATGTGTGCGATTTCGAAAGTTTCAGTAATAAGTGAGACTATAATGAGGTATTTGAAAAAATAGCAATATTAAGTACCATTTTGTCTTTTGTCGCAGGAACACCAGTGACATTTCTTCTTCTTCTTCTTCTTCTTCTTAAATGACTTGAGGCATAGCCAACTGTCAGAACATAAACCAATTAGAAGAAGAGGTTGAATTTTCTTGCAAAATCAGTAGTTGTAGAATATAGCTGTGTTTTGGTCATAGAGTATGGTAGTTGCATGTGGCTGATCCGACTCTCGATAGTGCTGCGTACGACGGATGTAAAGTGCGATCCACAATGGTGTTGGGTACCGCCGTGAAGGAATTGTGAACTAGAGGAGGAACGAGATGCAAATCCACGAAAAATTGATCGTAATTAAGTTAGTTATGGATGTTTCATATTTTATTTATATTAATTGATTATCCCTACAGAGATAGCCTCCCAGCTCCCGAGTTAGCTCCTCATCAGGATTAAAAATTAAATTTTCAATCGCGACCATTCTCGGGTCCGTGTTCGGGAATTTTTTAAGTACGTATGCATAAAATCTATCTCTAAAAGCATCCAGCCTAGGGCAAAAATGAAGAACATGAGACAGCGTTCTTCTCTCCGCTCCACACCTGCAGCTGACATCCACCCCCCAGCCAATCCTCTCAAAATGATCGGCCGTATACATATGGAAAACGCGGAGTCTTGTGATGGTATTAATCCAATTTCTTGGTAACGAAAGACCACCAAACCAAGGTCTGGCAGACTTTAACGTCACCCTGGAGAGATATCTATGTTCCTCGTGATCCACCTCCACAAATGGCCAAAGATGGGATGACCATGAGATACGGTCCGGGGTTAGGATGATGTTATGGATATCACTCATGGGAGCGCCAAATCCAATGCGATTGCCTCGAGTATTGGCCGAACGACAAGTGGCATTGGCTCTTTCATTGCCTATAATGCCCATGTGGGCAGGTACCCACATAAAGTTAAGTTGCAAATTCATAATGGAAGGGTGCTTACTGAATATACGATCGCGAATCTTAAATATGAGTTCAGAATTGTTCCTATACTGTAGGCAATCGCGGAGTCTACTAAGTGCAGAAAGAGAATCGGATATTATTAATGTTTTTGCGTAATGTGATTTATGAGCATGTAGGACGGCCCTGAACATCGCGTATAGCTCCGCGCTGAGGACCGTTATATGGTGTTGCAGCGGGGTACCACAAGCGAAATTACTGGACTCGTCCACAAAAGCAGAGGCTGATAAATTCGTGTTTATGTTGGATGTGGCGTCAGTGTAAATGATGTGAAACTCGGGATAATTGGAGGAAATATGTCTACGGAAGTGTTGTTCAGGATTGTCGGCTGTCTGCAACAGGATACCAGTGTTAGTGTCAACATTGATAGGGGTAGATAGAGATTGCCAGCTCCAATCAAAATAGGCAGGTTTATTAGTTTTTAAATA
This sequence comes from Leptopilina syphax, assembly GCA_032872505.1. NCBI lineage: Eukaryota > Metazoa > Arthropoda > Insecta > Hymenoptera > Figitidae > Leptopilina > Leptopilina syphax. Next base: position 26,175,615 of record CM065472.1, on the reverse strand, counting down.
CGCATCTGTAATAGGTACAATGCGCCGATAGGCATTGAGCAACGTAAAATTACCCGTCCTGAAGGTAAACGATCCCTGTGATTCCCTCTCGTCTAATAGACGAATTTTGGGAATCAGAGGATTCTCTCTCCATGACAGGTTGCGTAGGAAAAAGGAATTAGAGAGATAAGATCGTCTTATTGATAGAGGAATTTCATTGGTTTCTGTAAGGAGCAAGAAGGTAGGAGTCGATCTCATTGCTCCCAAAACCGTTCTCAAAGCCGCGAATTGAACTCTGTCAAGAATTTTCAGATTGGTTGTGGCCGCGTCTGCAAACAACGGTGCCCCCCATTCAAGAATGGCTCTTATTAAATTACGATAGGCGAGAAGTGCAATATTGGGGGAAGTACCCCAAGTTGCTTTAGAGATAATTCTGAGAAGACCAAGTGCCCTAGTGGCCTTGTCTGCAATTAGACGAATGTGGGCCTCCCACGTGAGACGTTTATCAAGTAAGACTCCCAGGTGTTTCATAGATTTCTCACAAGAAATGGGCATACCCGAAACGTTGATGTGAAGGTAGTCAAAGGAAACGTTTGATCTGGTAAACACGCAGGCTGTGGTCTTTGTGGGAGACACATCCATCCCCAAAGATCTCAGCCATACAGTCAAATCTTGTAATGTGGAATTAACCCTATTCGAGATGTCCTCGTCTTTTTTGAACCTGGTATACAAAAGCAAGTCGTCAGCATACATGGTAAATTTCATGTCAGGGGGTAAAATGTTTAGTATGTAACGTAAGTATAAATTAAAAAGAATTGGTGAGAGGACGCCCTCCTGAGGGACCCCCACCCCACAAATCTGCAAGTCAGAACCGTCCGGATTAAAAGAAATAAATCTTTTAGAAGTTATAAAATTAATGAAATTTATCATGTAGGGGTTTATGTTAAGGTCTCTAAGTTGTTTGATAAGGATATCAGGACGCACATTGTTGAAAGCCCCTTTTATGTCGATGGATATAGCAAGTGTGCTCTGAGCTCTTGAGAAACCATTACAAATATCAGTGACAAACGAAGCCACGGAGTCCATACTAGAACGTTTCTTGCGAAAGCCGTATTGGTGACGGGGGATCAGTCCGCGTGATTCAACGTCATGTTCTAATCTGAATTGTACAAGTTTTTCAAAAATTTTCGAGAACACAGAGGTGAGAGCAATCGGACGATAGCCTTTGCCGCCCGGTTTGGATAAAAGAATGACACGTGTCTGGAGCCATGAGGGTGGAAAGGAAGAGAGTAACATCATTCGGCTAAATAGGGTAGAAAGAAATTCATGTGTAGCAGGTGTAAGTCCTTTGATAATTTCCCCTGTAATACCATCAAGCCCCGGTGCGGTTTTTGGTTTGCACGACTGAATGGCGGCTTTAAATTCTACGCTAGTAAAGGGGAGGAAGTTGTTGGTGCTGTAGGATTTTGGTGTGTTGATATATGGAATGTTAGAGGGAGGTATATCCTTACGTAGGAGGTCGTTTTGGAATTTTTTGACACTTGGAGATTGAGAATCGGTAGAGATATTTGTAGAAAGTTGGAATGTACGGGAAGAAAGAGCCTTCAGAGTGCGCCATAGGGTAGAGGACCCTTTATCTGGGGACATATTCTCGCAAAAATTCCTGAAAGCTAGCGTTTTCTGTTCCCTTAATTTGCGTTTTATAGCATCATTCTTTTTTTTAAATATTGCCCTATTTTCAGCCTTCTGGTTGACTTGGATCCACCTGTAATTATCTCTGCGTTCTTGCAAGGCCTTGTCGCAGTCCGCGTTCCACCATAGAGGTTTAGAGTAAGGTCTGTAGTTTCGACCCTGGGGAATAAAGGCCCCCCCGGACAGCAAGCTTCGCTTGAGACCAACCAGAAACTCCTCATATATATCATCAGGAGAGTCTGCGGTACCCAAGGACCGAGCCAAGTCAAGGGCAGTCCCCTCCACAGAAGTTCGAAACTCAGACCAGTTAAGTTCTTTTAGGCAATATTTAAGAGACACAGAAGAGACCTTTTTCGGTCTAATATCAGCAGACAAAAGAACAGGCAGGTGGTCAGAAGAAAAGGTGTCCGAGATAACAGTGGTAGTGGATGTTTGTAAGATGGATGCCGAGCAAAGGATTAGGTCGAGATTACTGCCAGAAACATTGGCATCTTGATATCTCGTAGGGAGCGTAGTGTTTGATGCAAATAAATTCTTGGATAGGGAAAAAGTAAGTAATGAGGAACCCCTGATGTTGGTGCTAATGTCTCCCCAGCAGGTGTTGCGGGCGTTAAAATCGCCGCAAAAGATATGATTGTTGGCGGATGGAAGGGAGTCAAAGATGGTGTCCCAAGTGTGAGGAGGAATATCACCTCCTGGGGGGGCATATAAACAGGAGATCTGTGTATCACCATATAGGGTAGGAACGGTTATGGAAACAAGGTCAATTTGGAGATTTGTATGTTGGAAAGTGTTGCGTTCTGTAATACGGAAAGCTATCTCCCGGCGTATCATAATCATAACACCACCACCTCTGCCGTCGGGTCGGTCTTGTCTGACTGTGATGAAATTGGGAATCTCAAAGTGGAAAGGTGTGGAAAGCCAGGTTTCCGTTATACAAACAATGTCCGGATTATGAATCCACAACAGTGCTTCCAACTCAGATCTTTTAGGAATGATGCTTCTCGCATTCCACAATAAAAGGGAGAAGGATTTGTTTAGGGATCTGGACTGTTGAGAGGACATATTAGAGACAGATATACAGTCGAAATAAACATGCAGTGTGATAAAACAATACAGTATTGATATTATTATATATAAGTCACTATGTTAAAATGATCGTACGTCATTAAGTTATATAATGTCGGGTAAAATTCACTTAGAAATTATGTAATTGTCAAATGAGCAAAGACAAAACACAAAATACAATTCAGAAAAAACAAATACTTATTTGAGGGAGACATCTTCCTCCATCTTACTATCGCTAGAGAGATCCATAGGTAAAATTTCATTATTGGGTAGCTTGTCAGTGTCAGGGTGAGTGTCAGAAGGCTGTGAGTGTATTGAAGAATTATCGAGAGGTGTTGGTGTAGGGGGATCTTCTTCGTATGTAGGTGTGGGTAAATTCTCATTGTTGTGATCTATATTACCCTCCCAAACTATCTCGTAGCCGGGTCTGGTGATGCCTTCATTTAATAATAGTTGTTCAGCTTCTTCGTATCCGACGTTACTCTCAAGTCTGCGTCTCATGACCAAGTACTCAAATTGATAAAAGGGACAGACGCGAGCGGAGGCAGCGTGCTTCCCAGTGACATTTGTGCTCGGTAAATTCAGTCTGCCAATCTGCCATGCATCGTGCATTTTGTAGATAGGTTAGAACGTTGTAGTTTTTTTTCTAGGCTTCTAGACACATAGCGCTTACTATTAACAGTCGATAAAGCAGTTTCCTACTCTTGTACAATTAAATATTAAGCGCGAGATTCAGATTTTTGTCATTTTGTATTAAATTTTAAATTATTAAATAATTTAATTTTAAAAATTTCTACAAGTTATCATTAAAGTTGAAAGGAGTAAACATCCATATATATATATTGAAACGATTATTTTTTTTTTTGAGTTGAGTATTTTGTGAGTATAAAAAGTCTGTTGTATTCGCCGATCATAAGTCATCGTGTGAAAAGTCAATTTACTGTAATAATGAAACGTGTGTGTTTATATTGTTATGGCATTGTGATAAGCCCTAATAAGTATTAGTGTAAATGTGTGTTCTGAGAATTGTTCGCTAATTCCCGAGTATTCCCGATGAATTTCGAGAAAATGAGAAGAGTTTCCGAATGAAGAGTGAGAACGGTCAGCATTTGGGACTTAATGGGGTTTGCAGGGGGGTGAAAAGAAATTCATAATCATAAAAGCGAATTTCCTGGGTTTCTCGATCTTATTGCTCGTGCTGTAGAAAGGGAAGGTGTAGGCCACTCTTGTGCGTATCGCCGATGACACGCAGGTAATGGGTTCAAATAGTCAATTTTAGTGTATTTTATTATTAAAGTTTATTGTGGGAATATTAAATTTAATTTGGGGGTTTCTTTTATTTTTGTTCTTAACGAAGGTGTGGCGTTTAAATAAGGTTGGAAATGCAAACGGTGAAATAAGGGAGGTGACTCTCATTGCTGAAACCCAGGAAAAAGGCTTCAATATATTAATTTGAGAATTTGGATGTCTTCATCGAGAATTCATCTTGTAACCAGTTTATAAAAAAATAAGGAGAATTGTTCTCATTCGATGACCAATCTACAGTTCGTCATCTGAAACAAAATATAAGCCGAGGGAATTTCATGCTGACCGTTCTCCAACTCACGCCGTACTCCATAATCAGCAATCACGAGTGATAAGTCTTTATTTAAAGTCATATTTATAATATTTACTGATATTTTTCATTGATCTTTTTCAACAACTATTTTCTTGACTTTAAATTCATTTTAACTGAAAATATATTATTAATTTTATATATCTATATAATAGAGAATGCAATTTAGAAATTTGTTATTTTATATTTTATTTGTTTACTGTATGTGACTTTGTTCTCCATTTATATAAGTGTATAATTTATGTGTGTGTATCTGTATGATTGAGACGCGTTCAATTAAAGTAAAACTAAATTCAAATTAATTGACATTGAATGATAAATCTTTTTGTACAAATATTGTTTTATTGAATAGATCTACACTGAGAAAATTTTGGGGACGCTGCGGAATTTCATAAGAGTCGCTGGCACTCTCTGTCCACGATTCGCAGCCGCTCCGCAAAAGGCAGCATGTACTCCTCACGGGGCTGATTCTGACTTTGGAAAGGTAAGGATCAGTTCCATGAGCACGGAGTAAAGTCCATGAGAACAGTTTCTTACTTTTTTTCCGGGCGGCTGCGAATCGTAGGTAAAGTTGCGCTCCAGCTCTTGATTTAACGCAGTAGTGTCACCTACCGGAGCAGCATTGTCCCCAAAATTTTCTCAGTGTATATTATTAAAATTCCTACTATATTTATTTATTTCATCTGATTTATTTATCATCATTTTGATTGTGATTATGTTTTTTATTTGCATTATTATTTAAAGATTTTTAAATTCGCTATTTTTCATGTTAAAATTTATTATTTCTTGATCTTTCTGTTTAACGAATAATTTTGTTACAAAGTAATTTTCATAAATTAATAAATTTTATTGATTTAATGTAATATAAGATTATTTGAGGGGCTGATAGTAAAAGTGGTTTAAAAAACATTGGGAGAAAAAGTGGGATAAGTGACTTGGTAGCAAAAATGGTTTAAAACAATTAAAATATTTATCAATAAGTTTATTATACGAATGACTTGCAAAATATTAAAGTTTTTCTTTACTATTTTAAATATTTTTGATCATCAATTATAATTAATTTATCCATAAATTACAAAATAATTTTAGCCCGTATTTGCTGCCAAGTTTACTTATCCCACTTTTGCTCCCAATTACCACTTTTAATATAAACCCCTCATTTCAAAGTATTACGTTTATGCCCTCACGCGTGCTACAAAATTAGCACGAGCGACAGCAAAATGTGTCTCATTGAGCAAGCACGGTGTGACTCGCACGTCATGTACCTAAACTACAACAAAATCAAAACGAGTGACAGCTAAATGCGTCTCAATATGCACGCACCGCCTGACTCGCATGTCTTGTGCCCGAAGTGCGACGCATGATTGTTATCTGGGATAGAAGTTCTACTTTACGAAATAATTTTTTCGGTAATCAAAAACATGAAGAATTACCATTTTTCTTAGTAGATAAGAATATATGGTTTCATGTTCGCGGACACGGGACACCAGTGACATTTTGCTGCCAAATTTTTTCTGAGTGCTTCTGGTGGCTAAAAATTAAAATTTGAACAAAATAAATTATATACACTACCGTCGGGAATTATCGGTACGGCTGCACGCGCAGGGCCCAAAAACATACCAATCTTCAAATCACGATTTTTTTGTAAATACAAATGTCAGAAAATTAACAAATATACCATTCGAAAGATTATTAAATTCTACGAATAATGATATGTAACTGAAAATTTGATTAATTTATACAAAGCTTGCAGCAATCTACAAAATTGACAAAAAAATTTTTAAAATAAAATTTTTTTGGAAATTATTTCAACCCCTGCACATTTTTTAAAAATTGTAGAAAAAATTTGAAACTTATATAGGTGTGATCATTCAAGTCTCATCTTTAATTTAAGACCAAAAGAGTTAAAAAATCTTATTCGGTTCGAGAGATATCATTATAAACGGCAGAGCATTTTCAAACAAAAACCGTTCAAAATCGACTAATTCAATGCATTTGTCAAAAAACATGCTCGGACGTATATAATGATATCTTACGAACCGAATAAGATTTTTTAACTCTTTTGGTCTTAAATTAAAGATGAGACTTGAATGATTACACCTATATAAGTTTTAAAATTTTCCTACAATTTTTAAAAAATGTGCAGGGGTTGAAATAATTTCTAAAAAAATTTTATTTAAAAATTTTTTTTGTCAAATTTGTAGATTGCTGCAAGCTTTGTATAAATTATTAAAATTTTCAGTTGCATATCATTAATCGTAGAATTTAATAATCTTTCGAATGGTATATTTGTTAATTTTCTGACATTTGTATTTACAAAGAAATCGTGATTTGAAGATTGGTATATTTTTGGGCCCTGCGCGTGCAGCCGTACCGATAATTCCCGACGGTAGTGTATAAAATTAATAAACCATAATTTATTCGATATATAAGTTCGAACTCGAGTTTTCTCGGCAGGACAGCAAAATGACATTTTAAATTTAATCACCCACATACATCTGGGTGTGTATCATTTTGACCCAATTTTTTTTTAAGATTGTTTTATTGTACAATCGGAGATGCTGTTAGTTTGTACAACTAGTAAAATAAAAATTATTACTTTTTTCAAACAATAGGTATAACTAAATTTACAGAGTAATTGTTTAGAGAATGTCACGTATTTTCATTTAAGGAAAATGAAATAATTAAAACACAGAAATACACCAAAATATTCTTAGTTTATTATTGTTTAATAAAGGATAACATCACTGATTTTCGATGATAACACAATAAAGAGCGAGATAACTTAGAACAAGGTGACCACACGTTTAATAGATTGATAACTTTCAAGAGAATGATAACTTCGTTTTAGAATAACCTTTATAGACAATGATAACTTTGTTAGAGAATGATAACCTTGTTAGACAATGATAACTGTGTTAGAGAATAGTTGTTTTTGAGAATGATATCTTTGAGAAAATGATAACACTTTGGAAGGTCGATAAGAGTCTCTTGCAGGGATAACTCAACTCATAAAGGCCTGCAAGAGAGAGAATGAGCTTTGATAAGAGACTTTACACAAGGACTTATCCAGAATGTTATCCACCTTTTTAAGAGAGTAGCTCTAAATGAATATGGTATAAACTAACAAATACTTTAGAAATCTATTGCGTGAGTTTTATTATGCGTTTAGAAGTTAACACTTTTTCAAGTTCTCGACGAAAGCGTAGGCAAAAGCGAACTAACTAACCGATTTGAGAAAATAGGGCCTCATCCTTTTCCCGAAGTACCGTTACCAGAAAAGAAAGGAGAAAAGCGATGTTTTTCAATTAAGGAAGATTTCGACTATATCAGCAATTAGTGACATCTATTAGACGTCAATTGAACTCTTTGGTTTAGAGTCAGGTGTTATTCTTAAGATAATTATTCCGATATGGTTGTCGGTAAATAATTATATTTTTGAATTTAATTTTTGATCTGAAAAAATAAGCTGCGTGAACGACTGCACTGTGCCTTTCGCGGGACTAACGCCTACCAATGCACCATGCCAACACAGCCTGGACGTTCACGTTTCTTATAATCTCAGATCAAGCCCATACACTAGTCGAAGAGCTGTATAGTTAATGTAGGAAATTATTTGCTGATTAAGAATTTTAATTAAGGAAGATTTCGACTATATCAGCAATTAGTGACATCTATTAGACGTCAATTGAACTCTTTGGTTTAGAGTCAGGTGTTATTCTTAAGATAATTATTCCGATGTTGGCATGGTGCATTGGTAGGCGTTAGTCCCGCGAAAGGCAGCTATTAACTGGGGTTCGAGTCCTCACAGATGCACAGTGCAGTCGTTCACGCAGCTTATTTTTTCAGATCAAAAATTAAATTCAAAAATATAATTATTTACCGACAACCATATCGGAATAATTATCTTAAGAATAACACCTGACTCTAAACCAAAGAGTTCAATTGACGTCTAATAGATGTCACTAATTGCTGATATAGTCGAAATCTTCCTTAATTAAAATTCTTAATCAGCAAATAATTTCCTACATTAGCGATGTTTTTCTTTAAAAAAATAATAAATAATGCGATTCGCTAGCCAGGGTTGAGCGCAGGCAATGTCATTATAAAAAAAGGATGGACTCGACTCTGGCTAGCACATGTTAGCACATGTTTTGCAGTTTTCAATTGCTTTTGTAAATACGTTTATAAAAAAAGTGAAAGTTGGAAGGATTTGAGAAAACCGTGAGAAAATAAGTTTTTACTTAAATTTTGAACTTATCTTTAAACAGTAATTAAAGAAAATATTTTCGTTATACATAGAATATTCTAAAATAAATTTTTACATATTTTATTACTTCTAGAAAATATATGAATAGAGAATCCCTGGTAAAAATTTCGGACTAATTCCGGATTAAATACGGACAGATTAGTACGTATTAGTCCGAAAATTGTACGAAAAAGGTCCTAAAATGATCCGCGCTAGTCTCATATCAATCCAAACGAAAACCTGAATCCGAAAACACTCCGGAGTAATCCTGAATATCTACGAATTCAGTCCGCAACAATCCAAATTTATGACCGGTGAAGAATTCTTCTAAAATGAGTACGGAATTTTCCGATATCAATATGTAAAGAATACGGAATCAGTCCGCAACAATCCGAGTTTAATCTAGTTAAAAAAACTTAATCCACAAAATGTCCGGAGCAATCCGAACTCTGTAAGCTGGAAATCCGGTATTAGTACGCAACAATTTGAAATTAAATGTGGTAAAATCCTATTCCGAAAGAAGTACGAAACAATCCGAAATCTGTATGCTAAGAATCCGAAAATTGTCTGCAACAATCCGGATTTAATCCAACTAAAAGTTATAATCCAAAACAAATACGAAATAATACGAAATCTGTATGCAAAGAATCCGGCAATAGTTAGCGTCAATCCGAATAATACCCTATCAAAACACCCCTGTCCGAAAATAAGTCTTATTATTATAAGAATTTGTAAATATCTCAGGCGGAAATGTCGGACGAATGCCGGATCGTCCAACCGTCTAGAATCCGCGCCGGTTGAATTGGAGAGTCAATGCCAGTGCAGGCAGTTTGTACCGATTCGGATGAGAATTTCTGCTGGCGCGGTACAAAGTCGGATGCGACTTTCGGTACAGTCTTTCTACTGTCGGCACTACAGGTGCGGTAAAAGATTTGATCCAACTGCCGGATCAAAATTTATACCGCATCGCAACCGGCGTTGTACTGGCATTCGTCCGTCTAACGACCCGAGCGGTCGTCTTAAAAATCTTACCACAAATATCTTTTAAAATCTGACAAGTTTTGCTATTTTTATTTTTTATAATAAAAATTAATAATAATAATAAATTTAATCCATCATGCTTTAAACATTTTTTGTATTATTAATTTTTAAAGAGCCGAAAGTACATTCGCACAGTCATTCTATTGCAAAATGCGTCCGGCTCGGTGCAGGTTTCAGCCCGCCAAACACCCGGCGTTGTACTGGCATTCGTCCGTCTAGCAACCAGCGCGGGTCAAATTTTATTCTTTATTAAAAATTAAAATAAAAGAAATGTTTAATTAACTATGCAAGGTGAATGTTAATTAATATTTAATATTTCTTTCAAATTAATTACATTCATCTTTTTCTCTTTTTTAAAAACATTTATAAAGTATGAATGAAACGCAGTAAGTTACAAATGTCTATTTTAGTTAATTTTGTATTAATTTCGAATAGTTATAAAGTGAAGTATTCAACTAATTATTCCTAAATAATAAAATAAAGATAAATATTAAAAACATTGAAGATTAAATAAAAATATAATAAAACTTAAAATTTATTTGCATAATATAAATAAAATGCAAAAACATTGAAAAATATTTGAGTAAAAATTATTATTTACTTTATACATATAAGTTGTTGTTTCCCGGCGGTATTGTATATTGGCGTTGTTTTGCTCTCATCCGCAAGCGAGCGAACAGCGTAGTGGTTAGCATATTAGACTTCGGTGCGTAGATTAGGATAGGCTTGGGCTTCGTATCCCACTGCGAGTGCTTAGAATTTTAATGTGTAAAAAATGTAAAATGTGTAAAAAAATGCTTCAAATGGTCTATAAATGTTAATTAACATGCACCATGCATAGTTAATTAAATATTTTTTTTTTTATTTTTCAATGGAGAATATAATTTGGCCCGCATCGCTTGCTAGGCGGACGAATGCCAGTAGAACGCCAGTAGAAAGTCATGTTTCGGAACAAAATTTAGCCCGTCCTGGTTGCCAGACGGATGAATGCCGGTACAACGCCGGATGTTTAGCAGCATCAAATCTGTACCGAGCCAGCGGCGCAGCCACTACAATACATTGTCAGGTTCCAGTACAAAGTCTGCACCGCTCCGGTCGTCAGGCGAACCCATGCCAGTACAGTCTTACCGACGTATGTACTGGCGCGGTACCATGCCAGTGGGAAATTTCCGCCTGGGTATATACAATCCATAGACAGTTCAATACAATCCATATTCAATCCAATTCAAAGACTTAATCTGGAATGATTTTAGAACAGAAACCTGTCCATAAGCAGACTGTTTCGGATTAGCTGCGGATTCACTGGTTAAACCAACCGGATTACTTCTGCATTTAATAGTTGCATTATGCAACTTGCATATGATCTGACTAACTACAGACTAAACCGGGCTAATTACGGATTCAATAGTTAAAATTAACTGATATTAATTTCGGACTTCATCGGACCAACTCCGGATTCACTAGTTGTTTACAAACCGTACAGAGTTCGGATTTTTCCGGATTAACTGCGGGTGATAAAAATCTGACCATAAACCGCATTGTTTCGGACAAATTTTGGATTAGTCCGAAATCTGTTCGGTTTTTTTAACCAGATAATATTCTAAAATTAAAATTAATATTTAAATTCATAGTATTAGGTCAGCTTGCAGATAAACAATTTGACAGCTTCAGTAATTTGATTGCTCTATATATAATAATTTTCTAATAATTATCTTTAAAAGTTATACTTACATGAAATCTTTTTCATTGAAAATATAATTTTAAGAATATGAAAAATAAATTAAAATTAAAAAAAATTAAGAATACCTTGTGTGAGAATTTTATGTTAAGGGGACCGTACACCACTTTTGCGTATTTTTCAACATTTATTTTTTCATAGTAAAATGTACCGAAACACTGGGCTCTTTTTACACATATTAACACACATATTGAGGATTAAGTAAAATAGTACATTGTACAACTAGTGGCAATCACTCTTGAAAAATCATTCTTTTACCACGAGTTGTGCACTACGTTTTCTCCAACGCATTGCGAGGAAAACGTGAGTTTCGTATAATTTTAATTTAACGTGTGCTTATGTTTAATATAATAAAAGACGAATGTTTTGAGTGAGGAAGAAGTTAGATACAAAATAAATCTCGGTCAAAGAACAAGAAAAAAGAATAAATTAATGATTTACTTTCGCCACGCTCTTCAGAGCAGTTGAGAAAAGTTCTACTTTCGCCACACTTTTCTACCAAGAAAAGTACTCCTTTCAGAACAAGTGTTAGAGAAAATATTTTTTCTTAATCCTCAATATGTGTGTTAATATGTGTGAAAAGAGCCCAGTGTTTCGATACATTTTACTATGAAAAAATAAATGTTGAAAAAACACGCAAAAGTGGTGTACGGTCCCCTTAACATAAAATTCTCACACAAGATATTCTTAAATTTTTTTAGTTTTAATTTATTTTTCAAATTCTTAAAATTATATTTTCAATGAAAAAGATTTCATGTAAGTATAACTTTTAAAGATAATTATTAGAAAATTATTATATATAGAGCAATCAAATTACTGAAGCTGTCAAATTGTTTATCTGCAAGCTAACCTGATACTATGAATTTAATAGTATATTAAGCAACAAGAGGGTAAAGGCAGCCATTCCTTTACGATGATTTTTGTGACACGAGTGGAGGTCGAGGGCGCCCTCGACCTCCACTCGTGTCACAAAAATCATCGTAAAGAAATTGGCTGCCTTTATTCTCGTGTTACTTACGATATTTTTTATTCCTAATGCACAAAAACGGCGATTTCAGATAGCAGACGACAGAGAGTAAAAGTCATTTACTTGTTCGACTTGTATGAAAATGGCGGCCGTTTTCTCCCATGGGCAAGAAAAATGCATGTGAACAGCTAAATTTCTTGCCCTTGGGAGAACACGGCCGCCATTTTCATACGGTCGAAGAAATGAATGACTTTCCTTTTTGTCGTCTGCTATCAGAAAGCGCCATTTTTGTGCAAGTGGGATAAAAATATTAATTTCAATTTTAGAATATTATTCTCTATTCATATATTTTTTAGAACTAATAAAATATGTAAAAACTTATTTTAGAATATTCTATGTATAACGAAAATATTTTCTTTAATTACTCTGTAAGTTTAGTTATACCTATTGTTTGAAAATAATAATAATTTTTATTTTACCAGTTATACAAACTAACAGCATCTCCGATTGTACAATAAAACAATCTTAAAAAAAAAATTGGGTCAAAATGATACACACCCAGATGTATGTATTACATAATATGTAGCCGAGGGGGTATTTTCTAAGAAAAATGGTGTACACAGTAATCCCTATTACGCACATTACGGCTAATACATGACTAAACCCCTATTACGCTAGTATTACGCCAATACGTTATATTACCCAAATATTAAGCTATATTACAGGAATATTACACAATATTACAGGTGTAATTCTGATGAATCACAAGTTTTGAACGTTCAAATGAACGAAATATTTTGTATTAAAAATATTTTCATAAATTATTGATTTGAATAAAAATTTAAAACTAAGATTCTACATTTTAAAACTTTAAAAATTAATTTTTTTGATAGTAACTCAAAATTATTGTCATAAAAATTGAATTTGAGGAAGAAATAAATAAATTTCGTTCATTTGAACGTTCAGAACTTTAGGATCATTAATTCTGAGTATTTTGGATGAAATAAATAATAAAATTCAGTTATAAGTACATAGGGTACTGACTATTACGTACCATTACGCACTATTACGGGTATTACATAGCTATTACCAGGAATGTGTACACTCCAATACGCAAGAAAATACCCCCTCGTATGTAGCATACAATATAATGTTAATTTGTAAAAAATTTAAATGAACCGATGCGAAATTTATTGAAATACATTTAACTTTATTTCTAATACACCTAATGACTAATTTTTCTTAAAAATCATTAACAAATTTTTTTTATGTTGTCTTCAGTAGCGGGCCCCTGGAGGGTACGGGCCACGCGCTTCATGTGCTTCATGGTTGTTTCGGCTCTGATTTTCCTTAGTAAAATAAAAAAAATTTTTGCTAAGAAGATACAGTTTCAGGGCATATATGATTAATTGTGTTATATAATGCCGTTTAGGAATTATAGTCGTTCAAAAGATGAGTGGCCACCTTGGGGCCCCTTACCCTATATATTTTGCGTGTTTATGATGTTTTTTAATTTAATAGTTATTATTTTGTTAACAGTTTCTAATATTGAGAATATTTATGTAAATGGGATAAATAGAATAAAAGTTATTACAATTTTTTGTATATAAAATTAAAACTAATACTTATTTAACAACAGAATTACATTTCATTAAAAATTCTCACCTGTCCATGTTGTTTTGAAGCTCAACCTTTATTGGACTATTGCCTGTCGATTGGTTTTTATTGTACTCATTTTTTGGTATATCTGAAAGCAGAAAAAGTTTACAATAATTGTATTTTACAAGAAATTGTACGAAATTCAAAGGCTTCTGCTGTCAATAAAATATTATTTAAGAAAAGCGGACGAAATTGTCAAAAACAATAAAGTAAACAATACAAAAAATAAATAATAAAATTAAACAACAAAATTTTGATAATGACAATAATAATTCTTGAACTTATTATACGAGAAATATTAAAAAGAAGAAAAAGTATTGATATGTTCAACAATTTGAAAATGATTTTAATTTGTATATTTAATCTCTTCAATAATTAATATTTCTATTTCAACTTCATGCTGACGATCCAAAAATTTACTTTCAACTTGATAGATGTAATACAGTTTACTTGCTGGATTATAAGAAAAATATTGGTTTTCAAACTGCAGCAAGCAAGTTTTATTAGATCAATAGATATTCGTATAAAAGTTAATGACAAACAAATCAATGAGGAAGGCTTTGATTTAAATACTAACGAGATATGTAGAACACAGTAGCTAGAGAATGTAATTAAAATAGTAAATGAACTTAGAATCTATTCAACTTGTATTTCATTAATTATGACATGAATCTTTTCCTGTATTTTCTTCAACCTATATCGTATAAAAACGATTTTTACAAAAAAATTACATTTTGCCTTTGCGTCGAGTGTAATTTAGACTAAAAAGTTCTGTTTAAAAAAAAGAACCGATTTAAATATAAACAGCATAATCATAAATGCCATTGTAAACTGAATTAAGGAATTAACTGAACTAAATAAATTGACATAATCTATTTATAAATAAAATCAGACTTTCATTTCTACATTACTTGAAAATTTTTGCATAATATATATTTTTAATTGTAGGTAGGTATATTAAATATTTCAAATATGCTATATATAAATAAGAATTCTGTCTATCTGTAGGAGATATTTTGTACTCTCCTGAGTACAACCAGTTTATCGACAGTCGAGTTCTAATGGTGTGTACCGGACAATAATCGACGGTGCACATCATTATACCTCGACGTCAAACCTCCCGCTCAGATTGTCTCACGTGCCGGAAAAATACCAAGCCAAGTGGGCGCGAACCAAGGATACTTATACCCTTGG
This sequence comes from Leptopilina syphax, assembly GCA_032872505.1. Taxonomy (NCBI): domain Eukaryota; kingdom Metazoa; phylum Arthropoda; class Insecta; order Hymenoptera; family Figitidae; genus Leptopilina; species Leptopilina syphax. The sequence continues at coordinate 26,160,413 of CM065472.1, read as the reverse complement.
TCGTTAAACGACCGCCAATGTGAGGCATCTATCCGACTGAACCAATCTGCCGGTAATTACAAACAACTTTTCTCTACAATATTTTTTAATAAAAATTCAATTTTTTTTAAGTTTTTGGGTCAGACCACCTCAATTGTGTTAAAAAAATTTTATTGATATTCTAAAATGTTAAAACTTTTATAAAAATCTGTAGTTTATAACAAAATAAAAAAAAAACACGTTCAACCGATTTTTAAAATTAAAATTTTTTTTTTGAATTAACAAAATATCACATGTTTATTTATTTATTTTACAAATTAACGAGCAGTGCCCTTTCGTACAAAAGTACTTAATATACGGTATTCAATTAAATTGACAATATGCGAAGAATTGACACTTAACTATCTAAACTGTAGATCACTTTACGCAAGCTCGCATGTTCTATTAATAATCAGACAATATTGGTTTCCTTAATAGAAAAACTGCTATTTTTTTGGCTGGCGTTGAAGGGTGACGGTCGTGTTTGGTTGCGAAAATGACATGGTGACGGTCCCGAATGGTTGAAAATAATTTCAAATTTTTTATTATTAGGGTTGAACTATCACATCCCTTGTAATCGTATTTAAAAGTTTGTAGCTTCGTCTCACACAGTGCTGAATATTTTCTAAAAACTATTTAAAGATTTACATGCAAACTTCGTAGTATTATCCCATCTTAAAATCCCTGTACAGGATCCTTAAAGGATTCTCTCGGAATCCCGTACAAGATCCCGTACCCGTCCTGTACAGGATCCCGACCGGATCCCGTACGGGTATTTGGGACAGGGTTCCTGTGCAGGTTCCGATGCAGGAACCTTAGCTATCAAAGGTTCCTGTACAGGAACACTTGCAGGATCCTGTACAGGAAACTTTTAAATTTTTAAAATTCTTATATGTTAAGCAACATTTGACATATATAGACTTCATATTTCAATATGTTAGGCTCGTATAACAATGTTGGACAGAAAAATGTATTGCGCATTAGAGAAACTCATAGAAAACTACTGCGCAGGAGTTAAACATATAAATAAATTAGTTGAGGAAACTGTGTAGGATCCTTTACGGGTTCCTTACAGGTTCTTTTATACTTAAGTACCTGCAGTTTACAAAACCTCGCAACAAGTAGATAGGGTTCAGCAACACTTGGGTAACCTTGCCCTTAATGGCAAGAGACTAAGTGGGGCTGCAGTAAGGAGGAGAAGGCGGGAGCGAGCTCGGGACTCTCTGAGAACCGAATCGCATACCGCTGGCTCTTCTCAGAACACTTCTGGAGTGGGGGGGAGAGCGTCGGGGTCCGGGTCGGGGAAAAGACGGCAGGACTCGGAGGAGGCTTCCCCTAGCAATAGAATGCCGCCAAAGAAGATAACGGGCCCACAAGGGGGAACCTTATCGTTTGCGGAGATCACTAGATCGTCATTAGCCGGGGCGATCGTCGCGGAAGGCTATCCTAGGGTCCAGATGACGTTGGCTAATCTGGACCAATTAAGGGTAGCAATTCATGAGGAGATTGGGGGGGACGAAGTCGGACCCTATCCTCATTTTGGAGAGGTTCGCCTCACTAGGGGAGCGATCCTAGTAGAGTGCCTGGACTCAGAATCTAGGGAATGGCTATATAGCCGTATACCTAGGTTCAGTCAGGCGTTAGAGGGTCTTGCCATCAAAGTGGTGGATCCGGCTGAGCTAATCAAGCTGGTAAGGGTTGTGGCGTGGGTACCCGGTCCTAGGGTGAACTAGGCTTCAATCCTTAAAAACCTCGGTAGACAAAATACCGGGGTGGATACATCCGCGTGGAGGGTGTATTCGGGAGGCGAGGGGAGAGCAGACCAAGCCCGGCAGTTGAAACTGTGTTTTGGGCTAGGTCAAATCACTCTAAGAGTGGCGAGGCAAGGTACTGACACAGCTGCTGGGCAGGGTACCCAGGGAGGGGAAGCGACTGAGGAAACCGTGAATCAGCATTAAAAATGGCTGCTTCCGGGATTCATTGTGTGCAGATTAATTTGCATCATTGTAAGGGCGCTTCGGCGATTTTAGCCAAGAGCTTGACAAAGATGCAGACAAAATTAACTACTATTAAGCTGCCTAATGGGCAGTATGCCCAGGATAAAAGGGAGTGTCTAAAGCACTTGATGGAGGTAAACTTCCCGGACTTTAGAGAAGGTCTGGAGAACAGCCATGGCATAGGACCAGGTAGGAACCGAGGAAATCGGGAACACTGGAAACTAGCAGCCAGGGTTGTAACTCCGGAAGGGATTGATTGGGCAATAAGCACTTTCAAACCATTTAAAGCTTTAGGGGGGACGGTATATATCCGGTTCTTTTGCAAAAGGGATTGGATTGTATTAGAGTACCCCTGTGTAAAATTATGAGAGCTTGTATAGCTCTAAGTTATACACCGGAGTCTTGGAAAAAGACGAGGGTTGTGTTTATTCCGAAGGCCGGTCGGTCAGGGTATACTGCGGCGAAGGACTTCAGGCCAATTAGCCTAACCTCTTTTATATTAAAGACGTTAGAGAAATTGGTGGATAATTTTATTAGACAGGAATGTCTTAGAGATTTTCCCCTGCATCAGGGACAGCATGCATATAGAGCAGGCTTCTCAGTAGAAACAGCCCTCCATTCGGCAGTAGGCAGAATAGAGGGACAAATTAGCAGCGGGGGTTATGCGGTTGGCACCTTTCTTGATATCGAAGGTGCCTTCCCTAACACTTCTAGTAAAGCCATTTGTAGGGCAGCCAGGATGCGAGGTGTGCCCGAGCCGCTAGTTAAGTGGATCGATAGCATGCTTCGAGAAAGGGCCCTGGAAGCGGAATACGGTGAGGCTAAGGTAACAGGCCTGGTCTTAAAAGGGTGCCCACAGGGTGGAGTCCTTTCTCCTTTATTGTGGTGCTTGGTGGCAGATGAGTTAATTAGGAACCTCAATAGCCAGGGTTATTATACGCAAAGTTATGCGGATGATTTCCTTATAATTATAAGAGGGCACGCAATCGAGACCCTCTTAGAACTTACGGAACGTGCACTTAAGATTGTCAGGGATTGGTGCAATCTGACTGGACTTTCTGTAAACCCGGAGAAAACGAACATAGTAGTTTTCACAAGAAAATATAAGGTACCGAGTTTGAAAAAACCGATATTTTATGGAAAAGAGATTTCCTTTTCTGAATCGGCTAAGTATCTGGGAGTAATACTGGATAAAAAGCTGGTTTGGAGGGAACATTTCGAATATCAGTATGGCAGGTTTTGTACCGCGTTTTGGGCGTGTAGAAGGGCGATAGGGTCATCGTGGGGACTAAGGCCTAATATGGTCAACTGGCTCTATCAGATGATCTTAAACCCAAGGTTTCTTCACGCGGTGGTTGTCTGGTGGTCTAGGACTCAACTGATAACGGTTAAAGAGAAACTAGGCCAACTGCAGGCAATGATTTTCAGGGGTATTACGGGGGCAATGGGGACCACGCCAACAGCTGCGTTGGGATTCATGCTTGCCGAGGTACCTCTGCATATTGCCGCGGTGAAAAAGGCGGCTCTTACTAAGAGCAGGTTAACTGCGCAGGGAAGGTGGAGGGTTGGTGGTTTACACACCAAGCTTCCACGCTCAATTCTATCAATACCAGAATTAAGTATGGTGCAAGATAGAATGATCAAGAGGGTGAAATTTAAACCCCGCTTTAAGATCATTACACCTTCCAGAATAGACTGGAAGAAAGGTTTTCCACTTGGGGACGAAGTCTGGTATACAGATGGCTCCAAGATGGACTGCGGTGCAGGATTCGGAATTTATCGGAAAACTGGCCGCATTAAAGTGGCTGAGTCATTAGGACAATATGCCACGGTCTGGCAGGCAGAGGTCTGTGCGATTTTAACTTGCGCCCAGATATCCATTCGAAATGGAACAAAGGGCAAGAGGATTAGTATTTGTGTGGATAGTCAAGCGGCCTTAGGGGCTCTAAAAAATCCCACAATAGAATCAAAACTCGTCTGGGAATGCCGCAGCGTACTAGATGAGTTGGGTTCAGTAAATAGACTTTCATTGATTTGGGTACCGGGACACTCGGGAATCAAGGGTAATGAAAGAGTAGACGTCTTGGCGAAAACCGGTTCCGAGACGAAATTTATAGGTCCTGAACCAGCAGTGGCAATAATGCCATGCTTGGTTAAGGGAGCCATAGAAAGATGGGGCGAAAAGGAACATGAAAAGTATTGGGCGAGCGTTGGGGTGGGAAGGCAAGCGAAAACTCTGTTGGGGTTAGCACTCAACGGGAGGCGAGCGAGCGACCTCCTAAAACTCGATAAGATCAGAGTTAGAACCGTAGTTCGTCTACTTACGGGTCATGGACTATTGAACTACCATCAGCATAAAATAGGCAGACAAGTTTCACCTATGTGCAGACTGTGTGGGGAAAGTAACGAAACTTCGACTCACATATTATCTGAATGCCCAGCGTTAGCTAGGTTCAGGCTATCTAGCTGGGGTCAAGCAATTATTGACCCTAAGCGGGTGAGCAACCTATCGATAGAAGAGATACTGGACTTCTGGAGAAGAACAGGACTCTAAGAAGTTGCTACAAACGAGCGAACTGGAGTTTGGTACAATGGGTTCTATAACCTAGGTGCTTACTTTCCCCTCTTGAGGAAAATACTACGTAGTATTTATGTAGCCTTAAAATCGACCTTCTATGTAGGCCAAGTTATGTACATTCTATGTAGAGTGTACGTAGATTTTCCTATGAAGGCCTATAAGATGTAGTATCTATGTAGGATATACGTAGGCCTTTCTTTAGTCAATTGATGTAAACCTTACAATGTAGTGTCTACATATGTTTTGTGTAGACATATCTATGTAGGCCTGCAATTTCTAAATCTATGTATAGGATCTACATCAACATTCCTATGTCTGTCTATAGGTCATCCAACATAGTATTGAGGTAATATTTGGGTAGGTTTTTCTATGTAGGCCCATATATATTAAATTTATTTAGGATCTACATTAGTATTCGTACATAGGAAAGATATAGGCCACCCTACGTAATGTTGAGGTAAGTTTTGTATAGGCTTTTCTATGTAGGCCTTTAATTCGTAAAATCTATGTAGGATCTACATCTACATTCGTATGCAGAAAAGACACAGGCCACCCAACGTAGTATCGAGATAAGGTATGAGTAGGTCTTACTATATAGGCCTAGAGATGTAATATCTGTATAGGATATACGAACACAATATGATATTCATTAATATAATTTAGGAAAAACCCTGATTACATATGAGCAATCAAAAATCAAATACCTCCTATGAGTTTCATTGCAATTATCGAGGGGTAGAACACATAAATAATTCAAATTATTTATAAAATTGTTATTAAAAATATGAAATTTTTAAATTTACAATCATGCTAATATTTTCTTGTAAGAGAGTCAACAATTTTGTGTAATCAGTGTAAGTTTTATTAATTTATGGTAAAAGGTTTTTGAGTTATTAATTATTTTAATATTTTGTAATATTTTGTTAATGCAAAAAAAACAAAAATTTAAAATTTCAAAAAACGGTTAAGAGTGTTTTATTGTTTTGTTGTGAACTACAGATTTTCATAAAAGTTTTAACATTTTAGAAAATCAATGAAATTTTTTCACACAGTTGAGCTGGTCTGGCCCAGTCATTTTGGGAATTTTAATTTTTACGAATTTTCTATTTTTTACTTCGCTTAATGTTATTTTTTGCAAATATTTGCAAAAAATTACAAAGCGGTCAAATGACATTTGAGCAAAAATGTATTAAATATTTAATTAATATTTTTTACATAATATCATATATTTGCAAATCTCTATAAATATTTTAATTTCTGCTTGTATTTTTATAGGTAGTTACAAAAATTATAATATTTTACATAAACTTATTACGTTTTCCAAAGTTGCAGTTTATATAGACAGGTCGAAAAATATTTCTCACGTCGATTCGATAGCCGCGGTCGTTAAGCGTTTAGATAGATAGGTCATAGGTACGGGGTTCGATTCCCATAGGGTACAAGTTTTAATTTAATACTTCCAGTTTAATTAAAATGTTTGTATGTCTGGAGCGTACTAAGAATATAAAGTTATTAATGGTCATAAGAATCTTTTATTATTTTTTCCACAAATATTTTTTCAAAAATATCTGCTCAATTGTTACCACCTTGGATTTCCAATTGTGAATCGATATCCAAGTTGAAACAAGTTCATGTTGTACAATGTAACCTATTTGGAATTTCCTGTTGACTGTAATGTTCAAACTGAGACCAGTTCATTTTGAACTTGACATTCCAAATTCAAACCAGCTGAAAATACTTATCTACTGGTTTGAAATTGGAACTTACGTGACAATAACCAACTTAAAGCAAGTAGGCTCCTGATTCTACCCGGTTCTACTGGTTCTTAAATATAGGGATGGAACCGGTGGAACTATTAAAGGGCTATGTGATCGAGCGGTTGCGCTCGGTAAAGATATTCTAACAGCAAAGGACATGATAAACGAAATTCACACTTCAACGAAGGTTAAAGCATTCATAATTTTAGAGAATGACTTTAAAATTATTGATAAAATGACAAATTCTCAAATAGCAGCAGCCCCTGGAACAACGAAAATTTACCAATTAATACAACAGGAAATACATCCAAAAAAATCAGAATGCTCTATTGCTTAATGAGCTGTCCTGCTCCTACTGTTACGCTATGGGGTTGTACGAATCGCCCTGCCAACATTTTGCTTTGTCACCACATACATGGATACCTGCCGAAAAAACTACCACTAATAAGAAACGAACTGCTCAAAAGTCTAGCGAAAAAGTTAAAAACAAAACATCGACCACTGAAATAGTTGTCGAAAATCAAGTCACATCTACAGTAGACGGAAAGAAAAATAAGGATAAGGGTGCAATAACTAAACGTGTGTATAACACAAGGCAAAGAAAACATTAAAATTAATTGTTTAAAAATAATTATTATAAAAATTTGTTAATAAGTAGTAATACAAATCAAATTTCGATTATTTTTTGTTACTTATATGGAATAACTAAACGAGGAGCAGAAAATGTTTAAGTTAATTTTAATAAATGATTATTAATGAAATTTATAATATTAATAAAAAATAGTATAATTTGAATTTTGTTTATTTATTGTTTAATATTTCACACGTCAGGTCGTTTGTAACTGTGATATAGCATACCCGAAAATTTGTTTTCGGTCTAACTTTTGAAGCAATTTATGAATATTAATTACATTGATATTTTCTGATTTATTGAATAATTAAGAGTAAAATGATATAAACAATGCGTGAGTGCTCACAAATTAAAAAATTTTCCATTTTTTTGTCGAAGTGAGCATATTTTTTAGATTTGCCCATATAATTGAATATCATGTCTTAATTTTATTCCGTAGTTTGTTTGTTTATTAGAACTACATTAATTAAATTCCCGCATGTAATGTGAAAACCAAAACTAGATTAAATATAAATCCCTACTTAATTTCCTTTTAATTTAAATTGTATAATTTTTACCAAGTGATAAATTCATAAAAATATAATTTCCTACTTTTTGCAAAGAAAACATTGCAGTTTAGAATTTTTTGTCAACAATTACTATCTAATAAAATTATAGAATTTCAAATTTATTTATATATATATATATATATATATATATATCTTGTGTGAATTTAAATCTATGAAGAAAGTACTTATTAGCACTACATAGATCTTATAACAATTGGCCTATATAAATATTACAGAAAAAAAAAAAAAAAAAACTACGTAGATTCTATATAGCGTGGCCTACGTAGAACATATGCACTTCTACTATTCGTGGGCTCTACATATTCTGCCATACATAGAGTAGATATAACCAAGTGTTTGTACACCGAAAAAAATCTCGATTTTATTATTAACTATGACTCTATAGTTAATCTGAACCTAGTAAAAGTAATAAAGATTCCTAATCATTATGGTTAGGATCGCTAGGTTGATTCAACAAATTCAAGCCTGCGGCAAAAACAACCCTGCAAATTCTAGACAAATTGACTAGGATTTTAGTAATTTTGCCTATTTTCATAATGCGCACGCGTCTGCTTCTGTTCTGACAGTGTTTACCTCTATATCTTTCGCGTCATTTATCGTGATTTCGTAAAACGAGTTTTTATCATTACTCGCGTCTATTTTTTGTACATAAAATGGAGTTCTTACATACATCAAAATTGCTGGTTTCTCGGAACCTCTGGAAATATAGATAGTCCATGTTTTAGAAAGTAAACTTTTTAATTATATTAGTCAATTCTTTCAGACTTTTTTGGTTAGGTTTCAATATAAATCGTCGAAATTTTTACGCACGTGGGACAACATTTTTACTGTTTTAATCGCGCAGTGTGTTTGAAAATTTACCTTTTCGATAATTTGTGTCTTTTAATTTATTTCCATTTAAATGGCATAAATAATTAAAAATAAATAGTTTTTGACAAGTGTATAAAATTGTGTACTTGAAATTTTTAAAACATCATCTGATTAAGTATTGTATTTTGACTCGAAAATCTAGTGTCTATTAAAAAATTAAAATACCAAGTCGTGTTTAGTGTAGTGGTTATCGTTCCGGGTTTCAAAGTGCGTATTCGTTAGGATTAGGTGTTCGCGTCCCCCCTTATTTCATAAGTTTAAATTAATTCTAAGGTATATAAATACAAAGTCAAATATAAATATGTTCAAATCGGTTCAAATACAATAATTAATTTTTTTCTTTTTTCTTTTAATTAGTTTTTCTCTTTTATTTGATAATAAGAATTTGATTAGCAATTTCAAATAATTATGATACACAGTGTAAATCTAATATTATTCTCCTAGTCAATTTGACTATTTTTTCCTGATTACATCGACTAATTTTCCTGGTCACTTTAACTATGCTTGAATCTTATTACTTTGACCAGGATTCTATAGTTGGCTCCTCTCGTAACTAGGAAACCTAGTCAATTCCTGGTATACGGGTCCTAGGCATTTTTTTCGGTGTAGATCCTACATAATGTTACGTCAAAACGAGAAACCTTTTTAAATATACCTAGCGTTCCTCGTTTTAAATTAGTTTCATAAATGAATCTAATTTGGGATGAGGATAAGTCAATGAGCCTACTAAATGTGAGAGAATAATTTATTTAAAAACCAACAAGAAAGAAAAGAGTTGACAAAATTACAATGAGTACAAAAATTATGAATCTTACTTAAAGAATAACGATTACTGGTGGTGTGATGATAATCTCCTGTCTAATCTCAATGGTGTTGAGCGCTAGACGAAAAGGGGCCTTCCGTTTGTTGTCCTTAATGGTTGGGTATTAATCCTCTTGTTTACACTAATGAGATAGTGTATTGTATTTTGAAAATATCTGCTTTCTTCCAGACGGTTGTCGCCTCTTGAGCAAATTTCGATGGTTCGAAATTTGGAATGTGTTGTTTCAATATTAGATCTTTGATTGTTGAGATTATTTCCAATTTAATAATTTTGGAAATTGTTTAAAATTTATATTTTTCAAATTGGTGTATAATAAAAGGTTGATTTACAGTTCACTTCAATTTTAACACTTGGGGATATATTGTTCACTTTCGAACAATGCACTTTGAAAAGAATACTTGAAGATATACTGTTCACTTTCAAAGATGTACTTTAAATTCACTTGTAAACTATGTGATGTGTTAACGTTGACTGCACGATGTAAACTGGTTGATTCCCAAAAAAATTACTCTCTTCTACTAAGCGATGTGTTCAAGTTGATTTCTAAAAAACTACTCTCTTCTACTAAGCGATGTGTTCAAGTTGATTTCTAAAAAACTACTCTCTGATCTGAGTAGAACTCATATCCCCTTTTATATAAAACTGTCTTCATCAATTCTTTGGAATCATACACGTGTCGATGTTGCTTGTATTTTAAGGGGGGGTTGGAGCGACTGGCTGCAATGCCGTGAAGACTGTCTAAGAGGCGTGAGGAGTGATTATTTTCTCTCTCAGTTGTGACTGCTAGGCGACTGTTGTCTCTCTCTTTTGTGGCTGGTAGGTTGCAATCCAGAGCGATAGTTTAAGGGGAGTTGAGGGGCGACCGTTGTACCTCTCAGTTCAGATTCCAGAAATTAGACACCTGCCTGCTTGTTTTATACACTCCAATGATTATGGGATTATATTAATCTGCCTGATGGATTATCGTTATTCTTTTTACATGAAAAGTATTACCCATCTTTCTTGGATTTGTTATAATTTATAAGTTTGTTTAAATACATATAAAATTTATAATAACAATTACCTTCTTATAAAATATATTGAATATAATGCAATAATATGAAGAGATTGTATGAATACGTATTTCAAATACGTTAGTATAATATATTGTATAATTCAATATGTTTAAAAGAAATACACACCTAAATATTATAGATAATTTAAGTATATTAAGAAGTTACGGACGTAACAATAATGTGGCCTATGTACTACCTACAGTAAAACTGATACGTAGGTTCTAGCTTGTTGGCCTACGTAGAATTTAAAGGGACGAGCGTTACATTCTTACGTAGGCATTACGTCCGATTTGACTCGCAGGCCTATGTCGCCAGGTAGGCCAGCCAACATAGATCCTACATACTGACGACTTTAATTTTTATTCGGGCTGTCCTAAAACCCCGTACGGGATCCGGTCGGGATCCTGCACAGGACCTGCACAGGATCCCGAGAGGATCCTGCACGGGGATTTTAAGCTGGGATATATTTTCAAATTTCAAAGAAAATTGTGTAAAGGTTTACATATCCCACTTCAATAAATGTTTAGCGTGAAACTTTTCTAAAAATTGAAGTTACTTTTTCATGTAAATCTATTATTGACGAAAATTCAGCAAACCATTTTTCTGCGAAGAAAGTTAGAAACTAAAAATATTTTCACTTTTAATTTGCAGATGGGCGGCGGACCGCGTGCCGTCCATTACGCACCGTTCTTGCCGTTCATTATTTTTAAGACCAAGTGTGCCTGCAATATGCCAGAATGTTTTCAACACTCTATAATTTGCTATTTATTAATTATTTTTTTTTGTTATTAAGTAATTACATTTAATATATTTTAATTATTATAACTTAAAATAATTATTAACAGAATTAATAGTTACATTGTTCCTTTTGAATTAATGTCGAATTATCATATTATCTGCTCTTAGGCCAGTCGGTGAGTGCAAAAACTGCCCATAAATGCAAACAGCAAAGTCTCAATGGTTTCTGGTAGTTTGGGGGCTCCTTATAAGAGCCCCACAGTTTGCTCTCGATTTCCGGGTGCGAAAAACAATGTAAACAATTGCCAAAGTTTGGAAAACATGGTTTTTCGATGCTCGTTGCTTCCGGTTAAGTTTTAGGGGAAAAAGTTGTTATTGAAAGTTATAGAGCTTGGAAATACCTTTCAAATGATGGGTCATATGTTAAAAAAGGTTAATTAGTTTAGTTGCAAATGAATTTAAACCACTAAAAATAGCACTTCTTTAATTGTTTATTAACTTTGTTAATAATTATCGAATTTGTTCATAACTTGCCAGGAATGTTCTTCTTGCGTAGCTGAATAAATCCCAAAAAAATTAACTAGATCGGAGAAATAGTTTATGCATAATTCCATTTGTTAACTAAAAACATGTAATTTTTCAACGGAATTTCCCCACTTTTGGTACAACGAATTTCGATTTTTTTTTTTGGAAAGTACACTTAAGAAGTCAAACTTTAATCCTATTTAAATGGCCAATTGATTTTTTTTATCTAAGTGCATAATAAAAAGGGTTAAAAAAGGGTGTGTTTTTTTGTCATAAACAAATGGAATTACTCAGCCAATTTTCACTTTATCAATTAGCTATAAACGGCATATAATTCCATTTGTTTCCACAAAACTTTTAAAAAAAAAAATCGGACCTAACTTGAAGGGGAGGGGGAGTTAACTTTTTTTTTAAAAAAAATTCCTGACAAGTTAATTATTGATATTTTTTATTAAAACTCGCACGACTTTTAGTTCAAAACATGTATTTTATGAAAAAAAATTAAACTTAACATATTGTGCTTTTATTTTTCATTTATATCAAGTGAAAGTACTTGAATATTTTTTTCAACCCTTGGACGGCGGAGTGGGGGAACTCGGTAGGCGGGAATTTCGCCCGCCACAAACAGAATTCAGCCGTCAAATCCACAAAAATGGTCATAACTTCGTTAATTATTGACCGATTTTAATCTTTTTTTTTTTAATTCCATGTATTTTTTTATGCTGAATCCAAATATGAATTTATATATTTTTTAAATAAAATATTTTTTGTAGAAATAAAAAATTTTTTTTTAACAACAAATTTTTATTATTATTTATTATATTTAACAAAGATTTTTCTTCATACATCTTATTTCATTCAATTTAAAATAATGTTATTTAAAAAAAAAACTAAAATTATTTACCAATAAGCGTGTAGCATCGAGTTTAAGTGTTGTTTAAGCGTATTTTGCCACTACAACGCTTAAACTCGATGCTACACGCTTATTGGTAAACAATTTTAGTTTTTTTTTTAAATAACATTATTTTAAATTGAATGAAATAAGATGTATGAAGAAAAATCTTTGTTAAATATAATAAATAATAATAAAAATTTGTTGTTAAAAAAAAAATTTTTTATTTCTACAAAAAATATTTTATTTAAAAAATATATAAATTCATATTTGGATTCAGCATAAAAAAATACATGGAATTAAAAAAAAAAGATTAAAATCGGTCAATAATTAACGAAGTTATGACCATTTTTGTGGATTTGACGGCTGAATTCTGTTTGTGGCGGGCGAAATTCCCGCCTACCGAGTTCCCCCACTCCGCCGTCCAAGGGTTGAAAAAAATATTCAAGTACTTTCACTTGATATAAATGAAAAATAAAAGCACAATATGTTAAGTTTAATTTTTTTTCATAAAATACATGTTTTGAACTAAAAGTCGTGCGAGTTTTAATAAAAAATATCAATAATTAACTTGTCAGGAATTTTTTTTAAAAAAAAAGTTAACTCCCCCTCCCCTTCAAGTTAGGTCCGATTTTTTTTTTGAAAAGTTTTGTGGAAACAAATGGAATTATATGCCGTTTATAGCTAATTGATAAAGTGAAAATTGGCTGAGTAATTCCATTTGTTTATGACAAAAAAACACACCCTTTTTTAACCCTTTTTATTATGCACTTAGATAAAAAAAATCAATTGGCCATTTAAATAGGATTAAAGTTTGACTTCTTAAGTGTACTTTCCAAAAAAAAAAAATCGAAATTCGTTGTACCAAAAGTGGGGAAATTCCGTTGAAAAATTACATGTTTTTAGTTAACAAATGGAATTATGCATAAACTATTTCTCCGATCTAGTTAATTTTTTTTGGGATTTATTCAGCTACGCAAGGAGAACATTCCTGGTAAGTTATGAACAAATTCGATAATTATTAACAAAGTTATTAAACAATTTAAGAAGTGCTATTTTTAATGGTTTAAATTCATTTGCAACTAAACTAATTAACCTTTTTTAACGTATGACCCATCATTTGAAAGGTATTTGCAAGCTCTATAACTTTCAATAACAACTTTTTCCCCTTAAACTTAACCGGAAGCAACGAGCATCGAAAAACCATGTTTTCCAAACTTTGGCGATTGTTTACATTGTTTTTCGCACCCGGAAATCGAGAGCAAACTGTGGGGCTCTTATAAGGAGCCCCCAAACTACCAGAAACCGATGAGACTTTGCTGTTTGCATTTATGGGCAGTTTTTGCACTCACCGACTGGCCTATCTGGTATAATATATTAATTAAAAAAATGAATGTCATTCTTCTTAAAAATTTATATTTATATATAATATATAAAATTATATAATATAAAAAATTATTATAGATTATTAAAATAATAATAATAATAATTTTGTATTATTACGAATAATAAAAATATTTTTTTATAAAAATTAAATCCTTATAATTAATATATGTACTAGTAAATGGTACGCGCGAAATATTTTGTTGAATTTATTATTATTATGCAAATTACAAAACATTTTATTTTCAAATATGAATTTTTGAAAAGTTTCAGATTCAAACTTTCAAAAAATTAAATTTTTAAATAATCTACTAATTAATTATTCTTGTTTATTAATTCCTAAATTTTCAATAAAATTCTTTCCGCAAAAATTCAATTACCCAGGGGGAAATTTCCCACTGGCATGGTACCGCGCCAGTACAAACGTCGGTAAGACTGTACTGGCATGGATCCGCCTGACGACCAGATCGGTGCAAATAATGTACTGGAACCTGACAATGTGTTGTAGTGGCTACACGCCTGGCTCGGTACAGATTTAATACCGCTAAACATCCGGCGTTGTACCGGCATTCGTCCGCCAAACATCCGGCGTTGTACCAGCATTCGTCCGTCTGGCAACTAGGACGGGCCAAATTTTGTTCCGAAAGATGACTTTCTACTGGCGTTCTACTGGCATTCGTCCGCCTAGCAAGCGACGCGGGCCAAATTATATTCTCTATTGAAAAATAAAATAAAAAAAATATTTAATTAACTATGCATGGTGCATGTTAATTAACATTTATTTATAGATCATTTGAAGCTTTTTTTACACATTTTACATTTTTTTTACACATTAAAATTCTAAACGCTCGCAGGGGGATACGAAACCCAAGCCTATCCTAATCTACGCACCGAAGTCTAATACGCTAACCACTACGCTATTCGCTCGCTTGCGGATGAGAGCAAAACAAAACCCATATACAGTACCGCTAGGGAGCAAACAATTTTAGCAACTTATATACAACAATAAATAATAATTTAAAAACAAATTGAATATTTTAGCATTTTATGAATATTATGTAAATAAATCTAGTGTTTTATATTTATAAATAATTAGCTGTATACTTTATTTAAATTCAAAATTTTTAGTAAAAATCCTTAATGAGTAACGGAATTTGGACTTGAGTCAAACTAAAATCAGTAACTATTAAGGAAAACTTAATATAATTTACCAGCTATTTTTTGATCAAATTTATTTATTTATTTATTTATGTGAAGCTAACTTCACTATGAAAAAATTAATACAGGACTGTATATAATTTTAATATAATAAACCTGAAATTTTATATTAAAAAAACAATTTAATACTATTCTTTTTAAGTTTTCATTGATTGAACATAATTTTTTTTAAATTCAGTTAAATTTAATTAATTTATAATAATTATTATAGAAACTTGAATATAACAAAAAAAATTAAATATTTAATTTATTAATTCTTATTAATTAATAAATAAATAATAAATATTATTAAAAAATATCATTATAACCTATTTTTCAAATTCATTCATTTTTACAATTAAATTTTATATTCTTGCATTATTAATTCCTTCTTTAGTATTTAAACTTCAAAAAATTCTCCTATACAAAAATTTTTACAACGTAAAGGATTTAAAATTTTTATTACTTTAATTATTATCTTATCCATTTTATTTAATCAATTTTTATTGGAAACAATAAAAATATAGCTAAATTTCCACTTTGTAAAAAATCTATTTTAGACGATTCTAAATAATGTGTTGATTAAAAAAATAATTATCCTATGAAAGCATTAAATTGTTTTGAAAGAATAGATAACAATTACCATATTCTTAGCTTATTATTATTAATTAAAATCTTATTAATAATAATATAAATTATTTAGTTCTCAGTCGGTAGAATGCCTGTACCGCTCGGGTCGTTAGACGGACGAATGCCAGTACAACGCCGGTTGTTAGTTGGTATAAATTTTGATCCGGCGGCCGGATCAAATCCTGTACCGCTCGGGTCGTTAAACGGACGAACGCCAGTACAACGCCGATTGTTAGTTGGTATAAATTTTGATCCGGCGTCGGATCAAATCTTGTACCGCGCCTGTAGTGCCGACAGTAGAAAGAGTGTATCGAAAGTCGCATCCGCCTTTGTACCGCGCCAGCAGAAATTCGCATCCGAATCGGTACAAACTGCCTGTACTGGCATTGACTCTCCAATTCAACCGGCGCGGGCGTTAGACGGTTGGACGATCCGGCATTCGCCCGACTTTTCCCCCTGGGTATTTTCATAAAGAACAATATTCTTTGTATGAATTAAATTATTTTTATAAATAAAATATTTTAAAAATTAAATTCACTTATTTTTAGAAATAATAAAATTTTTCGCAAAAATTACCAATAATTTTCAATAAAATTAATTTGATTTTAATAAAATTTCACGAAAGAATTCATTTTTTTTTAATTTTTAAAAAAATTTTCGATAGAATTAAATTATTTTCTAAAATTTTAATAAGTCCTTGGAAGCAATTTTATTATTTTTAAGTGTTGCAGTTAAATTGATTGCTAAATTAAATTATTTTTGTAAATAATAAAATTGTTCTGAAGAAATTTTATTTTCAAATTGAATTTTGAAAATAATTGAATAACTCTGAAGAAATCTATTATTTATGGACAATATTGTATTATTAAGAAGAAACACAAATCAATAATTATTTCTTTAAAGAATTTTATTAATATTTGAAAATAATTGAACTCCTGTGAAGAATTTCATTAATTTTAGAAAATAATTGCATTTTTGTGAGGAATTTTATTAATTGTTGAAAATAATTGCATTCTTTCCAAGAAATTTATTATATTTGTGAAAATGTAATTGAATTCTTGAATAAAAAAAATTAGTAAAATCTTCACAGAAATTCAATTAATTTCAAAAATAAAAAATTATTCCAATTTTTCGAAAGACTTCAATTATTTTCTAAAATTAGTAAAATTATTCGTAGGAATTCAAATATTTGCTTAAATCATAAAAATTCTTCACAGAAATTCAATTATTTTTCTAAAATCTGTAAAATTCTTCTCAGGAATTCAATTATTTATAAAAATTAGTTAATGTTTTCACAGGAATTGAATTATTTAAAAAAATTGAAAATAATTCTTAAAAAAAATTTAATTAGGGTTTTGAAATATTTTTTTATAATTCTTAGCGAGAATTTAATTATTTTCATAAATAATAAAATTCTTCGAAGGAATTCAATTATTCTTAAATTTTTTGCAAGAATTCAATGATTTTCAATACATTAATTTTAAAATTAAAAATATTGAAAAAGAAAATTATGAAAAATGTTAGGAAACAACAGTTGTTGTTTCACACTGCGAACAGAACGAATGAAAAATCACAAAGATTAATATAGTTAATTAATTAATTAATTCCTTATAATTAATAAAATAATAATTAAAATTAATAAAAATATAATTTTATCGGTTTACAAATAGCAGGCACGTTCGTGCCGGACCATTTCTGGCACGACTGTGCCAGACTGACGGGCTGGCAATATTGCTAGCTATGGCGTGCATATTCAGCTGCTTATGTGCCGGCATTTCGCTCCGATTAATCGGCCCGAGGTCCGGCAAATACGCACCCTATAAGCGGACATTTTGTTATCGAGGTCTAGTTATTTTCGCAATTATCGGCAAACAAAAATATGTGATGAGAATGTTATCCTTAAAGTCGTAGTAACTTTAAGAAAAAAAGTTTTATAAAACATATAATAGGAACAAGAACGGAAGTAATGCACAATCTTCGCGGACGACTGCGAGCGAAGCGCGCAACAACACTCGGAGCGCGACGAACAATAGTCGCGCGCCCTCCGCGCGAGGCGCGGATGAGAATGTGTCCGCCCGAAGGGCGGGCAGATTTTTTAAATAACTTTTGTTTTCCTGATTGCAAAATAAAATTAGTTTCTATACCTTTCGACGGTTCCCTCCTCAACACATTTCTAAAAAAACAATTAGTTTAAACATAATTAATCTTCAATTATGTGGCTTCAAATCTAAAAAAATCTTGAAAAAGTGAGGAAATTTTAAGTAAAAAAATCAAGTTTTCAAAACATTTTTTGTTCCACTGTTGGTTATTGGCAAAATTAGATTATCTTACATTATATTAATTTGATGTTTCGTTCGTCGTTCGTCGCTAGAACATATACAATAAAAAAAATATATATTATAGGGGAAACTGGGGCGAAAGGTTAAATTTTGCATAAATGATTTTTTTAGAGAATATAATCCGCTTTGATGTAAATATTTATATATTAATTTTGTAGGGCAACTTGTCCTCTACAACTTTCAATAAAAACGTTTCTGATATTTTTGCATAAAACACATGTTTTGTCCTTTTTTGAAAATTTTGTTTGTCCAACGCCTGCAGTGGAATTAAACTATTGTACGCTAGGCACCAGTGGACGAAAGTGCTACTTTCCTCCACTGGTGGTTCGCCAGTGGAGGAAAGTACTACTTTCCTCCACTGGTGGTTTGGCCAGTGGAGAAATGAGTTTAATGACTGGAAGAAAAATAGAATTATTTGTGTTTTCCTTTTAAATTGTTAATATTAATGTAACTTACTAAACTAAGGGTATGACTTACATAGTTTACGCAAGGTACGCAATTTACGTAAGTATCGTAACATACTCAAATACGTAAGTTATGTTCTTGCGTAAAATACGTAAGTTATGTTCTTGCGTAAAATACGTAAGTTATGTTCTTGCGTAAATTACGTAAGTTATGTTCTTACGTAAAGTACGTAAGTTATATTCTTACGTAATTTACGTAAATTATGTTCTTGAATTACGTAAATTATGTTCTTACGTAACAATAACCAAATCATAAAGAGTTTTTTCGCTTTGAATTATTAAAAATGTAATACATTAGTGAGTTACACATTTTGAAATATTATTTATAAACATTGTTATAAGGCTTCGTCCATAAATTACGTCACACGTTTTTAGCCCATTTTTGACCCCCTCCCCCCCTTTCTCACACTACGTAACATCTGAAGGAACCCCCTCCCTTTAAATTACGTCACAATTCGTAAACCCCCCTTTAAACAATTTGACTTTTTTTGAAAATTTGGGGGGGTAGAGGAAGGCCAATTTTACCAATTTTGGTAACACCGCCTACTTTGTGAATTTTTTTTTTAACATACTTGCAATAATTTATTTTTAAATAAAACGGACTGATTTTTGGGAAATTGAAAATTAAATATTAATTATCAAAAATTAGGGTAAATTTTTAAAATATTAAAAAATAAAATTCACCATTGGAAAAGGGACGAAAAAACCTTTCAGAAACATATTCTAAAAAAATTGTTCCATTACAAGTATGTTCAGAAAAAATTCACAAAGTAGCCGGTGTTATCAAAATTCGTAAAATTGGCTACAAATTTTCGAAAAAGTCAAAAATATTTTTTGGGTCATTTCTACTTGATAGAACAACAAATTCCCCGAGTTTCAATTTTTTTCAAGAAGTTGAAATTTCAACTTAGGACATTTCATGTAAAATGCCTTATAATAATTAGTACACTTTTTAATATTTTAAAAACAAGAAATATATTTGATATTTTTATTTATTACAATTTTCTCATTATAATAAATAGAGTATAAGTGTGACATAACAAAATAAAAAATTCCCACCCCCTTTTTTGTCACAATTAGTCACATTTTTATAGACCCCCTCCCCCCCTAAAAAGTGTGACGTAATTTATGGACGAAGCCTAACCACAAAAATCTTATAAATAAAAATTGAGTTAAATAAAATAAGTTTTGCAGTTGTTGGACAAAGTATCGTGTACAATTCGTGGAGAAAAACGATTTTCGCTCGCTTAATTGCTGCACTCGCTACGCTTGAGCAGCAAACTTCAGCTCGCGAGAAATCGCCCTTTTTCTCCACTTGTTGCACAATATACTATTTTTTTAACTTTTCGCCCCATGCTGGGGCTAAATGTTAAATTCTATTTTTAGCCTACTAAAACTATTTTCTGATAGGTATTAAGTAGTAGATAAGTTAAAGTATACGTAAACAAGTAATTTAGTTAATAAAAGATCTGTGTTTATTTAACAGAAGATTTAGAACAGTTATAAAGTTAATAAACTAAAATTTCAAAAAAAAAATTTCTTTTGGTTTATTTCACGTGAGCGGTCTTGTTTTTTGACAGAGTACTTGCCTAATGTCAATTAAATAATTTTTTAACAAATAAACTCATAAAAACGAAAAAAAAAATTTTAAAAACATGTAAAAATATATTTAACTTTTCGCCCCAGGGTGCATTTCTGGCTTTCACAACAAATATAAAAATCTGACTAAAGATATTTAGCAAATACCTTTAGGTATCTCTTCAGCGGACCAAAAAAAGGACCAAAAAAAATCGCGATGAGAATAAATTCAAAAAATATACTTAAAAGTTGATATTTTCTTTTTCGAAAAAATTTTCAAAAGTAGGTTAAAAAAAAACTTTCAATATAGACACCACAAAAATTAACAGAATTGCACACAACTCCGGACATTTATTTAGGGTGACAACACCTTTCTATAATTAAAATTGCAAAGCTCTAACTATTTCCGTTTGAAAAATAATGAATTTAAACTGTTTTGACAGTTTAACCTTTTGCCCCAGTCTCCCCTATATTTATATATTATATTATATATGTTACCGGCAAAACCTGAAGACCAGGCTTTTTGCGAAATGCCCAGTGAGAAATTGCCAATAGACTTTAATCGGTCCAATATCGGTCCAATATTGGTTGCCGTGCTGGGCGCCGATTGACTCCCAATATTGGACCAATATGGGCTGATGCTTGGGATGTAACGGGTTCGCCAAGCATCGGTTGTTAATATTGGTCCAATATTGGCCGAATATTGGCAACCAAGAGAAAAAAATTTTTTTAAATAAATTTTTTTTAATTAAATAATAATAATAAAAAATTAATGTTTATAATTTTTTTGTTTAATATATTTATTTGTTTAATTATTTATTTTTAATAATTCATGTAAATAATAAATGATTTATTATTTATAAATTATAATTATTTAAAAATGCAGCAGCTATTAGAAAATAGCATTCTGCAAAAAAATTCTATCATTGAAAAATCAATGATAGGCGAGAGAAATCCGCGTCTTTAAATAGATTCGCAGATGATAGACAAGAGATATCCGCGTCATTAAACGGATTCGCAGATATACTCTGGTTTCGCGACGAATTTCTCGATACACTGAACTCTTGCTGTTATGGACTCGAATGTGCTGTGGTCCATTACAGCAAGAGTACCCTTGAAGCAAGGTCATCAAAACATTCAGGGCCGTATGAAGATTTAAAACATAGATTCTAAATAATTTTTTTTTATTTTCTTTAAATGCACAAATTTTTAACTAAAAGCAAGTAATTAAGGAATGGAAACATAATTTTGGAAAATATTTTTTTTTTAAATGACTGAACAGCTCATAAAATAATAAAAAATTGAAAATAAGATTTTAGTGGGGAGACTGTGCACCCGCAAAATTTAAAAAATAGTACTTTGTTGGTGGCGCTAGTCGCCGAGCTCAGCGACCCCGTTTCACCGCTCACCACTTCATCAACAAACTAGTCCATTACAGCAACGTCCATTACAGCAAGAGTTCAGTGTACTTATATACACTGGAGTCGCCGTGTCAGTTGTAAGAACGGTTACAGCGTCCCTCTTGCGGCATAGTTAAAAATTATCACGTAAACTGCTAAATCGCTTTACCGACCGCCTTATTATACCCGCAGTTTACGTGACAATTCTTATCTCCGCCGAAAGAGGGACGCTGTAACCGTTCTCGCAACTGACACGGCGACTCCAGTGTATATAAGTATTGAGAGATTCGTCGCGAGACCAGAGTATATCTGCGAATCCGTTTAATGACGCGGATATCTCTTGTCTATCATCTGCGAATCTATTTAAAGACGCGGATTTCTCTCGCCTATCATTGATTTTTCAATGATAGAATTTTCTTGCAGAATGTTATTTTCTAATAGCTGCTGCATTTTTAAATAATTATAATTTATAAATAATAAATTATTTATTATTCACATGCATTATTAAAAATAAATAATTAAACATATAAATATATTAAACAAAAAAATTATAAACATTAATTTTTTATTATTACTAGCTCCTCCGACGGCCGCAAGCGGCCGTCTACGGTGCTAGTTTTTATATGTCCATTGTCCAAGTCCATTATTTCAATAATAATAATATTCAAATTTTTTCAGTTAATAATTTGCTTATTTATATTTGAAATGTTGACTTTTTTTTGACAATGCAAAATAAGATTTATTATGAGTACTTTCTTTTAACAAAAATAAAATTTATATATTCGCGCTCTTTTTAAATAACATACGACTGCAGCGCCACCTTGACATGTACAAACAATTTTAAAAACACCCTTCTATTAAGATTTTACATTCTCATTGCCCATTCTTTACTTCGATACTTTTCGATACATTCGACCTTTCCACTCCATGTCTTTTTTAAGAAAGGATTTAATTAAAAAAATTTAATTAAAAAAATTTATTTAAAAAATTTTTTTTCTTGGTTGCCAATATTCGGCCAATATTGGACCAATATTAACAACCGATGCTTGGCGAACCCGTTACATCCAAAGCATCAGCCCATATTGGTCCAATATTGGGAGCCTTTATTGGACCGATGATCGGTCTCTTGGCTCCCAATATTGGACCGATATTGGACCGGTGAGAAATTTCTCACTGGGTGCCTAAGATTTTAGGAAATACCCGAATTTCCTAGAGATTTACAGGCAGTTCTCGAATTGACTAGGCATTTCGAGAATTGACTAAACGATTCGCGAAATGCCGAGGCTGTTTTAGTCAAATTGGCAATTTGCCTAAAAAGAATTCGTCATTTTAGGCAAATTGAGAAATGGATTATCTGAGCCATTTATAGACAAAAGAAATAATCCAAATTTCCTTCATTACTCAATTATATTTCTTACTATTATTAGTATCAGTGTGACCAGACAGCAGACTCAGATCCTCCCCACCATAGCGCCCAACTTACCCTTTCCATTCTCCACTAACACAAAGACTCACGGTGCGTTTTAACTCGTACGTGAGCCTCTTTTTCGTTTTTCTCTAATTTCTCGACAAATGTGGCGCGAAATTTAAAAATAATAATTCTCCGAGAATTATTACAAAAATAATATTAATTTAAAATTTACTTGAAAATATATTATTATTAATTAATATTAATAATATTAATTATTAATACATTTAATATTAGTTGACTAACCTAAAAATAGTAATTTTTTAATTTTTAATATTTAAATTTTTTTTGTTCGGATTAGTTAAAATAATTAGAGAAATGCGTGCTATTAAAGAATATTCTCGAAGTTTACAAGTAATTTAGAAAACAAGTATTGAAAAACAAAATTAAAAATTTTCGTTTTTGGCGAAAGTGACAGTCAATATGCCGGCAAGCACACAGACAAGTGGATCCGTGGATCTATGTGTCAGTGGTCAAGGAGGTGGCGCCAATTCATGCTATCGTGGCCGCGGCTGAAGTAGCTTTGCAAAATTATTGTAAAAACGGAGAATGACTGCTTTTTACTGTAATTTAATTAATTAAAAAATTAATTATTTTTACTTTGTAAAATAAAAAATAATTTCCATTCAATCTTTTAAACGAAATAAAAGATTATGGTCTAATTAAAATTGAAAGTCATGGATTTTTCAATAAAAAGAAAACAAAATATTAATATTTTATTTTCTTAATTTTTACAGTTCAATTTATAATTTTTATGCAAATTACAAAATTATTTTTTATTTTCAAATATAGATTTTAAAATAATTTCATAATCAACATTTTTTAAATTATTAGGTATTGTTTATATTATCAAAATTTTAATATTCTTCGCAAGAACTCGATTATTTTTATATAAATAATAAAATTCTTTGGAAGAAATCAATTATTTTTATAAATAGTAAAATTTTTTGCAAAAATTCAATTAGTTTTAACAAAATTTTAATAAAATTTCACGAAAAAATTAAATTAATTTTTAAAAATAGTAAAATTTTTTACAAGAATTCAAATATTTTTACAAATATAGTAAAATTCTTTGCAGGAATTCAATTATTTTCAAAACAATTTTAATTGAATTCCTCGGCACAATTAAAATATTTTCAATTATTTCCTAAAATTTAAATAAATTCTTCAAAACAATTCAACTCTTTTAATAAATACTAAAAATTATTTTTAATCTAATTTAAATAAAATTACACGAAAGAATTTAATTATTTTCAAGAACTTCCATGAAATTCAATTTCAACAAGAATTTAAAATTCTCTAAAAAACAATTCAATATCTCAAAATATTTTTTAAAAATTCTATATAAAAATTAAATTACTTTTAATGCAATTTTTAAATATATTCGTCAAAAAAATTGAATGAATTTAATTACTTTCAAAAAGTAATAAAATTATTCTGATGAATACAATTATTTTGAAAATGCTTAATTTTAATAAAATTCTTTACAGAAATTCAATTATTTTCGAAACAATTCAATTTTTACTAAAATTTTAATAAATTCTTCGATCATTTCAATTAGTTTTATAAATAGTGAAATTCTTTGAAAAAATTCAATTCTTTTAAAAAAAATTTTAATATAA
The DNA here is from genome assembly GCA_032872505.1 of Leptopilina syphax. NCBI lineage: Eukaryota > Metazoa > Arthropoda > Insecta > Hymenoptera > Figitidae > Leptopilina > Leptopilina syphax. Next base: position 26,135,879 of record CM065472.1, on the reverse strand, counting down.
TTCCTCAAAAGAATTTAATTATTTTTAAATATTTAGGGGAGACTGGGGTAAACACGCTCACTAGCGATTTTACGCCATGAACTTAACTTAAGATGAAGATATTGGTACTGTGAATAGTACTTGACATTCAACTTATATTAACGAACTTTCGTTTAGTTTCATGAACTCAACATAGAATCAGAGACGATCAAATGTTTTTAGAGGTGTCAGAAAAAAAAAACGTATTTTGGATTTTTAAGTTTTTCGATCATTATTTTTGAGTCTTAATTTATCTGGCAAATTTTTTTTGTTGATATTGGATGTCCTTCTTCGAAGTACATATATAGTTTTGTCTTATTTTGAAAAGATTTAATTAAATTTATTCTGAAATGTGAGGAATACACTCGGGGTAAAGTCGCTCACGTGAAGTCGGGGTAAAGCCGCTCACTTCCCTCACAGCATGGGATATCCCGTGGATATCTCATTTCCATCCCGCGACATCCCTTGGATATCCCAGGGAGATCCCATGGGATATCTCACGGGACGGAAATTTGGATAGCCCAGGGATATCCCTGGGATGTCCCTGAGATATCCACGGGATATGCAAATTTTTGTTTTGTGGGTATCCCGCGTGGAATATCCCTGGGATATCTCGCGTAGGATATAGTCCACTATCGATCGTTCCAAGTGTCAAAAGATTGTGTGGAATTATATTTACAAATTAAAGTCAAAAAAGTTTCATTCAATATTTGTTGCATCAAATATTGGTAGATAATATATTAAATTATTCAAATATTTATTCTAACTACATTCTAAACAAATAATGCATGAATTACTAGATTAATTACTGAAAATCCAGTATATTTTTCCCTTTAAACAAGAAAGAAATAAAATTTTATATGTGTGTACTCATATAATCTTACACGCGCAGGCGTCGACCTTCCCAGCTGTTGAGTGTCATGGCGACCATGGCGTCGCGTCATTAAATCAGAAGCGTGTGTTTTGCAGTGTGTGATTATAAGTGTTGCTGTTTAATATGTTTAACTTTCACATTTTTTTAGTTTCTTGTAAATATCTTTAACCAATAAATATTTATCAGTAATAGACAAAATGAATTGACCAAAATTAGTTTAAACCCACACACAATAAATGTTTAGCGTTAAAAAGACATTTTATTGAATTCAACTAATGTTTATTAAATCACAAAAAAATAACTTTGATATTAGTCAAATAATCTTTTATTTTTGAAATAATTTTTTTCTCATTCTGGTTATAATTTAATAATGGTTTTTCAACTCTTTAAAGCTCTAATTATTTTTCAACATATTACTATTTCTCACGTAGTATATCCCGCGTGGATAATATTAGGATATCCCGCGCGAGTCTCCCATGGGATGGAAATTTGGATATCCCAGGGATATCTCTGAGACGTCACAGATATCCCAGGGATGTCCCTGGGATATCCCAATATCCCGCGAGATATCTCAGGGATATCCCTGGGATATCCTTTTGCTCAGAGGGTTAGTTTTAAATTTAAAATTTAGAATAAAATAATTTCACGTATTATATTTCAACAATAACACAATTTATAACTTATTAAAACCAAAATTGTAACTACATTTCACTTTCTCTTAATAAAATATAACACTATTTAAATCCATAGTTGTAATTCATGAAATCTATGTTCATTATTTATTAAACCAATTTGTTGTTTATAGAATTGTTTATAAAACTCATAAATTATCAATAATAATTCATACTTAAGACGGGAATAAGACGAACTTTAATATTTAAAAAATAAAACTCTTCCGTCTTGAAAAGATAAGGTGAGCGGGTTTACCCTGGAAAATTGTTATTTCGAAATTTGGTATATGTTTATTAAAAAGTTTCTCTAAGTAAAACTAAAAAATATAAATCAAAAACTCTTTTTAATTTCTTTAGTAGAAATCATAAGCTTTCAAATGATATAAATTAACTTGGATTTAGAGAATAATTTCCTAGATTTTAGCCGATCTGAAAAAAAGTGAGCGGGTTTACCCCAGTCTCCCCTACATAAAATTAATTAATTTCCTAAAATTTTTAATAAATTCTTCGGTACAATTAAATTATTTTTATAAACAGTAAAATTCTTCGCAAGAATTATTTATTTTATTTACAAAAAAAAATTAATAATTAATAAAGAAATTCCATTATTTTTAAAAAAATTCAAAGAAATTCTTTAAAAGAATTTAATTAGGATTTTTCAAAATTTTAATAAAATTCATAGTGAGAATTCAATTATTTTCATAAATAAACAAATTCTTCGAAGGAATTTAATTCTTTTCTTGAATTTTTTTTTATAAGATTCTTTGCAAGAATTCAATGATTTTCAATTTTCAAGTAAATTTTAAATTAATAATATTTTTGTAGTAAAAAAAAAACTATTATCTAATTTACTGTTGAGTTTAATTATACTATAGGTAACATTTTGATCAGAAAATTTTTAGCAGATCGAAATAATTACGTTGTATATATTTTATTATGTATATTTATTTTATTAAATAAAAAAAATTTATAAAATACTTAAAAAAGGAATTACTTTAAAGATTTTGATGAAACCCGTGTGGAAAAAGCCCCCATCAAGCCCACACGACGTGAGGGCCCCCGGCGGGGGCCGACGAGGGCTGATCCATTTGGGCAAATCCATGAGGGCCACACCGAGGGCCCGCATGAATTGCCCACATCATTGACTTGCAAAAATTTCTAAGTCGAAACCTCAAATAATTTTTTATTACTTTAAACTTAATGTTTAGAATGATTATAAATAATAAAAAACACATATTTCACAAAAAGTTATTTACACTTTTTTGAAAATATCGAACTCACATAAGGGCAAATCCTTGAGGGCCCACACAAGGGGCCCGCATGGATCGCCCACATCATTTACCAGCAAAAATTTCTAAGTCCAAACAAAAAATTTTTTTACAACAAAAAATTAATGTTTATATTGATTTTAAACAATGAAAAACACGTTTCTAACAAATATTTAATGGTACTTTTAAAAAAATATAGAACTCACATGAGGGCAAATCCTTAAGGGCCCACGCGAGGGGCCCGCATGGATCGCCCACATCATTGCAAAAATTGCAAAAAAATTGCAAAAATTTCTAAGTCCAAACAAAAAATATTTTTTTACATAACAAAAATTAATGATTGTAATGATTTTAAACAATGAAAAACACCTTTCTTGTTATGGTGTATTAGTGTCAACAATGTTTTATTGAATCATCAAAAGCAAGTCAGCAAGTCACCTACAATAGATAAATAATTTTCAAGTAGGTCCCGTAGCACAGTGGTGAAGCGTTTGTCTGATAGTCCGTAGGTCGTAGGTTCTATACCCGCGTGCGTCAGATTTTTTTTTTGTCACGATTTAATTAAAAAAAGTAAAAATCGTTAAGTAACAATGTTATTTATTAATAATTGAACTTGTTTATTATTAATAAATAATTAATTTATTAAGTTAATTTTGAAAAATAAAGGTGAGGGTAAGTTGAGGGCAAAGATGAGGGCAAACGCGAGGGCCACGCCGGGGCCGACGAGGGCGCCCGCGTGGATCGCCCATGCGGGCGCCCTCATCGATCAGCATGTCGTTTCCATGAGGAGCCTCGCCTGGATCACCCACGTGGGCCCCTCATGGATGTGGGCGATCCATGCGGGCCCCCGGCGTGGTCCAACACCACTTTTCCACACGGGAACGTGCAATATTTATTATAATTATCTATGAAATAATAATTCTCGGAGAATTATTATTTTTAAATTTCGCGCCACATTTGTCGAGAAATTAGAGAAAAACGAAAAAGAGGCTCACGTACGAGTTAAAAACGCACCGTGAGTCTTTGTGTTAGTGGAGAATGGAAAGGGTAAGTTGGGCGCTATGGTGGGGAGGATCAGAGTCTGCAGTCTAGTCACACTGATTAGTATCTATACTGCGTCAAAACGCGTCAACCGTAAATAATTTTTTTTAGATTTTTGGAAAAGTCAAAACATTTATAAAAATCTGTAATTCACAACAAATCAAAAAACACTTTAAACCGTTTTTTAAAATTTTTAATTTTAATACCTTTTTTATAATAACAAATTCTTGCATCATTTAAGAAAAAAAATTAATAACAAGAAAAATCTCATTGCAGTTGGATTTTTTACAATTTACTGTTAAAAAATATCTACAGCTTACACGGAAAAAAAAGTACGTGAATCCTTCCTTGAAAGTGCTTGAATTTTGGATAGGACACAAAATACAAGGCTGTTCCATATACTTTTTATTAGAAAATATAGAAAAGTCCTAGAGTTATTCTAGTACTAGTATGGGCAACAGTGTTTTTTATATTTTAACGAAAAGTCATTTGTTTAGTTTTATAAAGTACGTAAAAGATTAGTTGACTGCGCTTGAAAATTCTGTAGAGCATGCGCAGTGTGCGTTGCGCGTTTCTACCCAAGGTAAATGCCAGCTGATCGTCTGTTTCCGTTTGTGTTAATTTCAGATGTGAATATACTATTATTTTATGAAAAACAAATAGTGTTAATATATATTTGTCTTCAAGAATTGACTTTCAAAAAAATATTTTTTGTTTTGTGTTTCTCACAAAACAGAATGTTATGTAAGTCTCAGTTTTCAGTGAAATAGCATGTCTCAGAAGTCGTGAAAAATTTCACCATGTGGTATATAAGAACAATTCGATACGTACTTTTAAGTGTTAAGTGTGTGTTTATATTTAAGTTATACGCGAATATATGTGTGTGTTATAGGTTAGTTCATAAGTGTTGACGAACGTCGAAAAGTGATACAATAATTGTTCTTTGTTTGTGTGATTAATTATCCAAATATGTGAATGAATGAGTGAATTTCAGAAAAACGGTGTGAACAAGTGGAAATTATTTTTTTTATTTTACAGTTTTTTTGAAAGTCAATGAAATTCTCAAGCAAGGTACTAGAAATTTTCATTGACTGCTTTTGAAACTCTCATGCAAAAGTACTAGACTGTTTTTAGTATTTTGTGTCGTATCCAAAAGTCAAGTACCGAGTCAATGAAAATTTCACGTACTTTTTTTTTCCGTGTAGAATTTTTAATCGATTTCAGTGTTCTTTGTTTTAAATTAAAGAGGAATAAATTCTTAAGACTCAAATAGAAAAGAATGCCTCTTGGACCATTAAAATCGGTTAACAAGTTTTTTTTCAATTAATTTTAAAAAAAAAGTCAAAAATTTAATTGTTTATAATAACAAAAAATTTTTTTTTGGTCAAATCCTTTGTTATAGTGTTTTTTTTATATAAAACACTATAGGAAAAACAACATTTTAGCGAAAAATAAATTTTTTTAATATTAGGTGGCACGAAGCCTTTTTTAGGCAAATTGATAATTTGCCTAAAACGGTCCCGGCATTTCGCGAATTGTCGGGGCCGTTTTGGCAAATTATTAATTTGCCTAAAAACGTTTCTTTATTTTGCGAAATGCCTAGTCAATTCGAGAAATTGACTAAAGAATGGAGTGTATAGGTAGAGTTAACTTATTTTATTGTTACGCAAATATAAAAAAGTAAAAAACTATTATTTGTTGCAACACGTCGAATAGTTATGGCATTTTGAGTTGCATAGAAGATTTTTTTTTCTACAAAGGCATCTTTTTGTATTGCACGATTTTGTGCAATTACATCGAAAATATCCTTGTCTAGACGTATTAGACTGTTCTGTTGCAACAGAGCGCAGGGAAATACCTAAAATTACGAAGCCTTTTTGGCAAATTGATAATTTGCCTAAAACGGCCCCGTCAATTCGCGAAATTCCTAGGCAATTCGAGAACTGCCTGCAAATCTATTCTAATCTATCTAAAAAAACAGAGACGTATTTTTTTATTTTTGTTTAATTGTCCAAATTTTTGAGTTATGAATTTTCGAAATTTTTGACTTGTAATTGTAGACCTATATTCAGTAGCTTAGAAGTCCGAAAATATTGAGTTTAGGAAAAAGTTGTCAAAGAATAAAAGTTTTAGTTTTCTTTCGACTTTTAAGAAATAAAAACAAAAAAATTTTTTTTTATAATAGTACATTATGCAACATGGGAGGTAAGTCGGGTTTATGAACCTAGCACAATTTCCAAGTAGAAATGTCCGGAGTTAGGACGGAGTTAAACACCGGCATGGTACTGACTCAGTACTGACTTTCGGAACCCGTTCAGTACTGGGAGTAAACTGACTCCAAAACCGAATCAGTTATACGTCGGAGTTAAAAAAGTATTAAAATCAGTACTGGCAGAAAACTGGCATAACACCAAATCAGTACTGCGAAGAAGTTAAAAAACAAACAAAATTTGTTATAATGGCATTAAACCGGCCACTATTAATAACAACATCGTTTGATTTATTAACTATTAAAATATTTTCCAAGATTTTTAAAAACATTATTCATCAACAATAACATCAAACACTTAATTAATATATTATTAATTATTTATTAATAGGTATATCATAATAATAATAAATTATTATTTATTAATTATTTTTACTATTATGTATTATTAATAATAAAATTTTTTTTATTTTCGTTTTAGAGAACGCGTTACAGCATTTTCCAAATTTGTTAAATTTTACTTGCGAATCAGTAATTAGGCGGTGTTCTGCCAGTGATATTTTAATACTGACTAGTAGTACTGACTGCCGGTAAAAAATCAGTACTGGACAGCGTTACCAGCCAGGGATTTCCCAGTACTGATTTAGTACTGGAGTCAGTACTGCTATACTGGCAGTCAGTACTGGGTCGCTCGTGCTACGATTCGTTTTTCAATATTGTGCGAGGTCATAAACGAGGTTACCTCCCTTGTTTCATACTTTGCTTTATACAACAAAGGCCGTATTATGGTTACACTATGCTACCTATACTGGTGCATGCTAAGTTCTCCCATATAACCCAGCTGGTCAATAAAGTAACCATTATTGCCCTAGGGAGATAAAGGGTACTTTATTGACCTGTGAGCGGTCAATAATCTCCTATAATATTAAGATATTCGTTGTCGTTTTGTCGTCCGTCGTTCGTGTATTTCCGTACTTCATCGTTCGGTCGTTCGACTTTTATCATTTATTCATAGTATCGTATACATATACTCATTGTACATACATATACACATGCGCAGTAGTGTTCCTTGAATATCAGGCATGCGCAGTAGTGTTCTGTCAATATTACGCATGCGCAGTAGTGTTTTATCACTATAACGCATGCGCAGTAGTGTTCCTTGAATATCAGGCATTCGCAGTAGAGTTCTGTCAATATTACGCATGCGCAGTAGTGTTCTGTCACTATAACGCATGCGCAGTAGTGTTCTGTTAATATAACGCATGCGCAGTAGTGTTATGTCAATATTACGCATGCGCAGTAGGGGGCCGTTCAAAAAATACGTAACGCTATTTTTCGGAAATTTGGACCCCCCCTCCCCCATGTAACGCAATGTTGTATACATTAGCGCCATTTTTTCTGCTGACCGTAACAAATAGCTTGACCCCCCCTCCCCCTAAAGCGTTACGTATTTTTTGAACGGCCCCTAGTGTTCTGTTAATATAAGGCATGCGCAGTAGTGTTCTATCACTATAACGCATGCGCAGTAGTGTTCTGTTAATATTACGCATGCGCAGTAGTTTTCTGTTAATAGAACACATGCGCAGTAGTGTTCTATCACTATAACGCATGCGCAGTAGTGTTCTGTCAATATTACGCATGCGCAGTAGTGTTCTATCACTATAAAGCATGCGCAGTAGTGTTCTGTCACTATAACGCATGCGCAGTAGTGTTCTGTCAATATTACGCATGCGCAGTAGTGTTCTGTTAATATTACGCATGCGCAGTAGTGTTCTGTTAATATTACGCATGCGCAGTAGTGTTCTGTTAATATTCCGCATGCACAGTAGTGTTCTATCACTATAACGCATGCGCAGTAGTGTTCTATTACTATAAAGCATGCGAAGAACATTCAGAACTTTAAAATTGAATTTTTTAATTCATACACAATCTAAAAATTATTTTTCTACAATACAAAATTCCCAAAACCCAAAATGTCCAAAATATGAAATTTCCAGGGACGCATGATTATTCCCCAAATGTCATTTTTCCGAAATGTCATTTTACCGAACTGCACTTTTGCGAATAGTCATTTTTGCGAAAAGCCATTGTTGCGAAATGTCATTTTTTCGAATAGTCATTTTTGCGAAAAGCCATTTTGCGAATAGTAATTGAGGAGCCGGGAAAAAGAACTCGCCGAGCGCTCCACTGCACACGCTATTGCCAGTCAAGCGACCCAAAATGTTCAAAAAATCGAAATTCGAAATTTTGATTTTTAAATTATACTTCCTTGTAGAAAACAGAAATGCGCATCTTTTTTTCCTTTGACTTTTTTATAGAATAAAAACTGTAGATAATAAATGGAAAAAACTAAAAAAATTTTTTTTACCAATTTAATTAAATTTTGAAACATAAATCGTCGTATCTTTGACAAATATTAATGAAATCACTTTATATTTGGTATGCACACTAATTAGGGTACATAGAAGACTACGAAATAAAAAAAATTGAAAAATCATTAATTTGTTAATAACAATTAATTGTAAATAGTGAACGGTCGGTAATAGGGTTTTTTACCTTTGACGAAAAAAAGTCTGTGGGGAACTTTTAAGTTGAAAAAACTTTCAGTGAGACATTTGTTTATTGTAATATAGGGAAGTTTTCTGGAAATTTGCAAACTAATTCATTCACAAGTTTCGAAAATATAAGCGTTTTTCGAAAAAGCGGGTGACGCACTACCGCGTCTACACGTGGAGAATGATTCAAAGCATCTCGAATGAACGTGAAACGATGTTTTATTACTTATTGCTTCAATTTAAAACAAAAGTTTAAATATACATATATAATTAATATTATTATTATTTTAATTTAAAATTCAAAATTTTAGAAGAACAATAATTTTTAAAAAAGTGACAATTCGCATAAATGACATTTCTCAAAAATGAAATTTCTCAAAAATGACAATTCGCAAAAATAGCTTTTCGAAAAAATGCCAATTCGCAAAAACGACAATTCGTAAAAATTACTTTTCGCAAAAATGGCTATTCGCAAAAATGGCTTTTCGCAAAAATGACTATTCGTAAAAATGACATTTCGCAAAAATGGCTTTTCGCAAAAATGACTATTCGCAAAAGTGCAGTTCGGTAAAATGACATTTCGGAAAAATGACATTTGGGGAATAATCATGCGTCCCAAATTTCCTAAATAAGAAGTGTTGAATTCTTCTGTAAGTGAAAAGAATTAGATTATTGAGTATTGAGATTTAACAATTCTATTTCTGTGTAAGATATTTTGAAAAAATCATTATTGTCAATGTTTTACAAAAATTTAAATAACTTCTAAAAACATAAACACTTTTAATCATCTTAAGCTTACTTTAAAGGTTATTTTCTACAGAATGGGAATTACTTGTAGACATTAACATGTAATTTTTTCTTAGAAATTGCAGGTCAGCAAAGTTATATACACAAAAATTTCAATTTGAAATAATTTTTTTGTACAAAAACCTATTCTTCAAAAAATATAAAACATAATATGATGTAGGGGAGGGTAGGCTACATTGAACCGGGTATTTTATAAAGTCCAAGAACTAATTAAATTTTACTCATTTCGATCAGGTTTTTGTATCAAAATTAAGCTGAAGTACTCCTTTAGTTAATACACACGTTACAAACACAAATTATTATGATTAAATAATTAAATTTAATTTTGTTCTAACAAGTCACACTTTTCTTATTTTGAAGGATGTGTGTCTACATTGAACCACCTTTAATAAAACACTACAATTTACTTCAAAAATAACATTTCCACTTACACATTGTGAAAAATCTTATTTTTTACTCAAAAAAATAGAAAATTGTTGTTAAAGAGTTATTATTTGTTAATATAGGAGATTAATATATTTTTATGTCAGGTTAGGTAGGTAAAGTGACAGTTTGAGTTTATCTCGTTCACAATTGTGATGAAAGCATGTCTTCCAGTATTTTTCTTACTAATTAGTAGAGCAGATAACTTCACAACTCTTAAAATTGAAAATTCTTTGCTTTTTCGGGTGGTTCAATGATGCCGCACTCACTGTATTCACATGACATTCACAAAAAAATTTTTTTTTTTAAATTTATGTAAGAGTTAAAATTCTTTATCATATCGGAATATTGAAGTTGATACCCTAAGCGATATAAATCACAAGTTTACTAATTTTTAAAACTTCCTATTTCAAAAAAAAACTTGATTATATTTCCACAAAATTTTTTGTTTTGTACGTGAAAAACAGTTTTTTTAGTTTTTCTTCATAAATAATAAACCTACGTGCCCGAAATTTTTGGACATAGTTTGTTTCAGTAAAACTCACTTATATATTAAATAAGAAAAAATTCCACTCAGTCATTTCTCAGAAAATTGAAGTGGTTCACTGTTGACGCTGGTTCAATGTAGCCTATTCTCCCCTAGATTTTTCAAGAAAATTTAGTAAAAAAATATGTTTGAATTTTAAAAATTATTTTTCTGTTAACCCGTTGCCTATTAACGACCTTTGGGTAGTAAACTTCTTAGCGCAAAATAAATGCAATTTTTTATGTAAATTATAAAATAAATTGTTTTATATCATTATTAACAAACTATTGATTGCAATGATCCTAAATGAAGTAATAAATAAATAATTATTTATTATTTTTATATAATATAACAATTTAAAAACAAGTAAAATTTATAAAAATTTATTTTTAATTTAAGTCACATTTAGTGTATAAGGGTTTTTGGAGTCGGTGAATTCGAATTTGACCTTAATTTTAAAAAATTCAAAATGGCAGACATCATTTTTGAAATTCATTTGGATTTTTATCAATTTCAGTACCTAAGAGTTTTTCAGGACGCTGAATTCGAGTTTGACCATCATTTTTAAAACTTCAAAATGCAGGATCCAAATTGGCGGACATACTTTTTGAAATTCATTTGGATTTTTATTAATTTCAGTATCTAGGGGTTTTTCGGGTAGCTAAATTCAAATTTGACCTTCATTTTTAAAAATTCAAAATAGTGGACATAATTTTTAAAATTCATTTGGATTTTTAACAATTTCAGTATCTAGGGATATTTTGGGTCGCTGAATTTAAATTTGTCTTTCAAAATAAAAAATTATGAATTCAAAATGAGGGACGTAATTTTTTTAATTCATCCCGATTTTTATCAAATTTTGTACTCTATTCTATATCCTTTGCATTAGCTGATAAAACGAATCATGACCCCAGAATGTGCCGTGTGGAGGCTGCAATGGTTTTACATTACACTTTCTGTTCTTTGTTTTTTTTGTTCATAATATCTGTTTAAAATTTAAAAATTTTGTCCGACATATTGGATCCACCATTTTGAATTTTTTTTGACGTCATATTTATATTCAGCGACCCCAAAAACCCTTGTATACTAAGTTTCATAAAAATTCATCTAACAGATTTTGCTGAACATTTTGGGCCAATCATATGATTATTATTTTTTCAAACAGCGAAAGGGTTTATAAGATTGTTTTAAATTTTTTAAATTCTTTTGGTCTAAGTTTGCCAACCTGCATTTTCTAAGAAAAAAGTTTTGTATATTCGCACAATTCAAGTTATTTGAATCAAATAAATATATAGATAAAAAAAATTATTTGAATGAGATAATTTTTTTTTTAAATTAAAAAAAATTTTTTTTTTTGTAATTTTTTTAGTGTGCTAATACTTTTACGTATGCAAATGGAAGAACATTAATTTATTTATTATAAATTTAGTATAAGGACTACATAAATAATTATTTGACGCAATTAAAGAGATATTGGTCTAAATTAAAATAATTAATTATGAAAAATAATTGCATATTTGATATAAATAAGGGAAATTCCACGTCAACACGGACAGAGCTCTAAACAAAAATTGCTTTGATGGATTTAAACGTTCTAGGGCTTAAAAGTTTTCTACATTCATGTACTTTAAGATGCCGATGGGCGTTTTTTGCAAATTTTCATTTCCGATGCCAATAGAGCTGTCAAAAGTCAAAAGGTCCAAAAATCTCAAAATACTTTTATGAATTAAAAGAAAGCATTTTCAGTCGAATGAAAATCGTTTTAAAACATAAAATTTATTGAAACTAAAATTTTTTTCTGCTAATTTTTTTAAAGATGATAAAATTTTGAACAGAAGAAGATATTTCAGAAGTCGTTTGGCCAATAATTAATTTAGATATTTTTAAAAAAATCGCCATTTTCAATGTTTTACAAAAAATTTGAATAACTTCTAAAATAAAAACTTGAACCAAAAAAATATAAAAAATTTGAAACATTCTTATTTCCAGAAAAATAATTTTTAAAATTCAAACGTATTTTTTTATTAAATTTTCTTATAAAATCTACACCATATAAAGTTTTATATATTTTTTAAAATAGTTTTTAGTACAGAAAGATTGTTCCAAATTTTTTGGATTTTTTTGGTCCAAGTTTGACGGCCTGCATTTTATAAGAAAAAAATTACACGTTAATGCCTATAAGTAATTCTTATAGTGTAGCAAATGACCTTTAAAATAAGCTTAAGATCATTAAAAACCGTTTATTATTTTAAAAGTTATTCAAATTTTTGTAAGACATTGAAAATGACGATTTTTTAAAAATATCAAAATAAAATATTGGCCAAATGACTTCTGAAAGATCTTGTTCTTTTCAAAATTTTATCATCTTTCAAAAAATAAAAAGCAAAATATTTTAGTTTCCATACATTTTATGTTTTAAAATGTTTTTCAATCACCTGAAAATGGATGGTCTCTCAATTTTGACCGGTAGTGTAGATTCGTAATCAGCGACCCTAAAAACCACCGAGAAACAAGTTTTAATCGAATCTGATAAAATTTGAATTTTGTCCGCCATATTGGATCCGACATTTTAGATTTAAAATAAAAACTTTAGATTTATATTCGGGGACCTTCTTAAAGTTTGTAATTTTGTAGTATTTGGGGTACTAAATAAATGTGCCAAACAGTTTTGCAAAAAAAAAATTTTTTTGCAAGATATTTAGATTTGAAAAATCAGAAACTGAAAATAAATAAATTTTTATAATATTAAAAAAAAGTTAAGAAAAATTAAATTTTCAATAATTTTTTATTGTTAAAAAAATATGCTGAGGACATCATGGAGTTTCCTAAAAAATTATTTTCTCAAAATTTAAACCTTCCTTAATAAGTGGTTAAATTTTTAAAGAAGTGCTTTTTGATGTTTTTGAGAAAAAAATTTTTGAAGTTTGCGCTACGAGTTTTTGTGCGTTGCGCTAACTATGTAGCGCCTATATCAGTGTATTTTAAATGATGATATGACCCTTACTGCTCGCCTCTAATACATTTATTAATTATATACGTATATATTATTATTATAACCAGTTTAACTATATATTTTAAACTTTTTTATAAAAATTATTTTCCTTTTTTATTGTAAAAAATCTTTTCCTCCACACTTTATCCAGGCTTATATTTCTAATTTTTAGGGTTCCGTACACCATAGGTGTACTGACGGAACCCTTATGAAATCACTCGTGTGTCCGTCCCAGCCACGCAAAATGGGCTGTCCCCCCCCTTAACTTTTACAAATCTTAACCTAATGAGCTGAAATTCGGCAGGGATCTTCAGTTTTAAGTGCAGATTACAGGAAAAATATAGCGAACACAATTGACGGACATATTTGCGAACTAGGAGGAAAAGAAATAGAATTTTTCCGAGAAAATTACAAAAAATGACTCTGTCCCCCCCCTTAACTTTTACAAATCTCAACCTGGTGAGCTGAAATTCGGTAAGGATCTTCAGTTTTAAGTGCAAATTACAGGAAAAATATAGCGAACCCAATTGACGGATATATTTGCAAACTAGGAGGGAAAGAAATTCAATTTTTTCGAAAAAATTGAAAAAATTACCCTGTCCCCCTTTAACTTTTACAAATCTTAACTTGATGAGCTGAAATTCGGTAGCGATCATCAGTTTTAAGTGCAGATTACAGGAAAAATATAACGAACCCGATTGACAAACATATTTGCGAACTAGGAGGGAAAGAAATTTAATTTTTTCGAAAAAATTGCAAAAAATGACCCTGTCCCCCCCCCTTAACTTTTATAAATCTCAACCTGGTGAGTTGAAATTCGGTAGCGATCATCAGTTTTAAGTGCAGATTACAGGAAAAATATAACGAACCCGATTGACAAACATATTTGCGAACTAGGAGGGAAAGAAATTTAATTTTTTCGAAAAAATTGCAAAAAATGACCCTGTCCCCCCCCTTAACTTTTATAAATCTCAACCTGGTGAGTTGAAATTCGGTAGGGATCTTCAGTTTTAAGTGTAAATTACAGGAAAAATATAACGAACCCGATTGGCAAACATATTTGCGAACTAGGAGGGAAAGAAATTTAATATTTTCGAAAAAATTGCAAAAAATGACCCTGTCCCCCCCCCCTTAACTTTTATAAATCTCAAAATGGTGAGCTGAAATTCTGTAAGGATCTTCAGTTTTAAGTGCAAATTACAGGAAAAATATAGCGAACCTGATTGGTGGAGATATTTGGGAACTAGAAGGGAAAGAAATGGAATTTTTTTAACAAAATTACAAAAAATAACCCTGTCCCCCCCCTTAACTTTTACAAATCTCAACCTGGTAAGTTAAAATTCGGTAGGGATCTTCAGTTTCAAGTGTAGATTACAGGAAAAATATAGCGAACTCGATTGACGGACATATTTGCGAACTAGGAGGGAAAGAAATTCAATTTTTTCGTAAAAATAGCAAAAAATGACCCTGTCCCCCCCCTTTAATTTTATAAATCTCAAAATGGTGAGCTGAAATTCTGTAAGGATGTTCAGTTTTAAGTGCAGATTACAGGAAAAATATAGCGAACTTGATTGGTGGAGATATTTGGGAACTAGAAGGGAAAGAAATTCAATTTTTTTGGAAAAATTGCAAAAAATGACCCTGTCAATATGGATTTTTATAGTTTTTTCTTGTAATTTACATGTAATAAAAATACATATGTATACCGAATTTCAGGTCAATAAGTTTATATATGTTAATTTTAATCAATTATATTTCTTATATATATATTTTTTTATAAAAAATAAGTTTTATTTTGGTGTACGGAACCCTAAATCTTAATGCGAGTGCAACTCGCACTTGCCCGATTTTTTTATTTTTATGGTCTTCAGTGGAACAAAAGTCAAACGTTATTGTATCAAATTTATTTTCTACTACACTGAGAAAATTTTGGGGACAATGCTGCTCCGGTATAGGTGACACTACTGCGTTAAATCAAGAGCTGGAGCGCAACTTTACCTACGATTCGCAGCCGCCCGGAAAAAAAGTAAGAAACTGTTCTCATGGACTTTACTCCGTGCTCATGGAACTGATCCTTACCTTTGGGTAGCTCCATGCCTAAAAAATCAAAGTTGTCCCCTACTTCTTCGATTTTGTTGAAACTTCGAAATTTTGAAGTGGAATAGATGCCAGTAAAAAACCCTAAATCGATTTCGAAAAATTTTCAAAAATTTTGGATTTACGAGGTTTTTAAAATTTTTTTTGAAATTTTGAAAATGGTATATCTCAAAGGAAAATGAATAAAATTTAATGAAATTTTCAGGGAATGCTTATTGTTTACAGACAATTGAAGAAAATATTTTATAAACAATTTTTATTTTTTTTTTAACAAATTATTTAAAAAATAATTTTTAAATAAACAATTTTTTGAAAAGTGCCATTTTTTTTGCTTTTAATAACAATGATTCGATTCCCACTTATTTCACGAGTATTTTCCAAAAAAAAAATCGATGGAGGGTCTGAAACTTTAGGAGATATTGAATTTTTTGTCCTGGCGCGCAACCGTAAGAAGCGCATTTTCAGGCTATACTGTACATACAAACTAATGTTCAAAATCACCTATAAGTCGTAAATTTTAACCGAATTAAATTTTTCTTTTTGGAGAATGTCAGGCAATAAATTTGTAAGAATACTGTGCATTTTTTAAATTTATATTTGTTTAAACAAATTATTATTATTGTTGTTAATTACTAACTTTTTACATATTGTACCTAGAGAGGTGTATTTTTTTCCAATTTTGTAATTTACCGGACTTTACATAAATACAGATGCAGATTTAAAACATAATTATTAATATTTAAGCAAGATTTAAACAAATTATTATTGTTTATTTCTAATTATTTACGGAATAGTATACTAGAAAGATGCAGTTTTTTCTAATCATGCAAATTTACCAAACTTTTTCAAATTCCGATTTACATTGAAAATAAAATTATAATTTAAACAAAAATAAGAATAATAATAATTTGTTTAAAAATTGTTTAAATAATATTTGTACTTTTAATTTTAATCTGGGTATGTCCATGTCAAATAAATTAAAGTTGTCCCCTAGTTCTTTGATTTCTATGAAATCAGAAGTTTATTATTATAGCTCTGGAATAAAAGCTTAACAAACATAGTTTTTTAAAACAATTATTGTTATAATCATTTTTCGCAACAAAAATTTAATAAATTTTATGAAATATTTTTGACGAAGTAAATAATGATATTGCATACCTACTAACGATAGGATAAGTGTGTTAGTTGTGTTGCGGTTTATTGTTATAAAAATTTTTTATTATCAAAAAATTAATAAATTTTCTTAAATTTATATGACAACTTAAATAATAATATCATTATTTACTTCAGTTAAAACTTCAGTTAATACCCAGATTAAAATTAAAAGTACAAATATTATTTAAACAATTTTTAAACAAATTATTATTATTCTTATTTTTGTTTAAATTATAATTTTATTTTCAATGTAAATCGGAATTTGAAAAAGTTTGGTAAATTTGCATGATTAGAAAAAACTGCATCTTTCTAGTATACTATTCCGTAAATAATTAGAAATAAACAATAATAATTTGTTTAAATCTTGCTTAAATATTAATAATTATGTTTTAAATCTGCATCTGTATTTATGTAAAGTCTGGTAAATTACAAAATTGGAAAAAATACACCTCTCTAGGTACAATATGTAAAAAGTTAGTAATTAACAACAATAATAATAATTTGTTTAAACAAATATAAATTTAAAAAATGCACAGTATTCTTACAAATTTATTGCCTGACATTCTCCAAAAAGAAAAATTTAATTCGGTTAAAATTTACGACTTATAGGTGATTTTGAACATTAGTTTGTATGTACAGTATAGCCTGAAAATGCGCTTCTTACGGTTGCGCGCCAGGACAAAAAATTCAATATCTCCTAAAGTTTCAGACCCTCCATCGATTTTTTTTTTGGAAAATACTCGTGAAATAAGTGGGAATCGAATCATTGTTATTAAAAGCAAAAAAAAATGGCACTTTTCAAAAAATTGTTTATTTAAAAATTATTTTTTAAATAATTTGTTAAAAAAAAAAATAAAATTGTTTATAAAATATTTTCTTCAATTGTCTGTAAACAATAAGCATTCCCTGAAAATTTCATTAAATTTTATTCATTTTCCTTTGAGATATACCATTTTCAAAATTTCAAAAAAAATTTTAAAAACCTCGTAAATCCAAAATTTTTGAAAATTTTTCGAAATCGATTTAGGGTTTTTTACTGGCATCTATTCCACTTCAAAATTTCGAAGTTTCAACAAAATCGAAGAAGTAGGGGACAACTTTGATTTTTTAGGCATGGAGCTACCCCTTTTCAAAGTCAGAATCAGCTCCGTGAGGAGTACATGCTGCCTTTTGCGGAGCGGCTGCGAATCGTGGACAGAGAGTGCCAGCGACTCTTATGAAATTCCGCAGCGTCCCCAAAATTTTCTCAGTGTAACTGAAAAAATTCTTTAAGGAAAAGATTTTTTACATTAACCCATTGATGCCTACAGGCAAAGGAATGAAGATATTATAAAAGTAACTATTGAAATCCTGGCATGGGATCTAATGATAATTTTTGTCGTTGAATGTTAAAAAAATATTTTTTTAACAATTTTTTTTTATAAACAAATGAAGAAAAACGATTTTTATAATAAACTTATAGCGCTATTTGATTCTACGTTAAAAACCACTACGAAAACATATATTACATAATTTTTTAAAAAAGACCTATTGGTGTAAAAATGTTATAAACAATTAGCCTGCATTCATATTGTATAAGGTATAAGGATCGTTTTTGAAGTTAAAGATTTTTTAAACAAAATAAGCTTAATGAAGAGAGTTTTTGAAGTTAAAAAATTTTTTAACCAAATTTTTACCTCAAAAACTATTTATGTAAGTAGAAATAAATAAGAAAATGTCTTCTGAGCGAGCGAGGAGTATGACCCTAGTTTTAAATTAAGATAAGCAAAGAATCTTATACTGAACATAAATAATTAACAAGAAGGAATAAAAACTATTAAAGAATAAAAGAAATAAAAGAAACAAGGAAGAGAAAATCTTGATAAGGAATATATTACAGGTATGAATCTGAGTGATTCACTTATATAGAGTAACAGGAGACTTTTCTGTCTCTAGTATAAATAAAAGATTTATAAGTTGGTGAGTTGATTATTAATTATTACATACTTTACACATTTATACACTTTCACACATTACGATTTATATTAAGACAAAACAATTATTATTTTATAAACAAAAAAATAACTATTGGATATCATTATTGATATATTATGATTACGCATAAAAAAGTATTTTTTATTAAATTTTATAAAAGGAATATTTCACAATACTAACTATTATACATTAATAAACACAAAGAATTTAGAATCTAGTAAAATTCTTGGCAGTTGTATAATTTTTTTTAATGAATATTTTAATCATTTAGAATTGAATAAACGAGAGCATTCTATATTGAATCATATTGCAAGTAGTGTTTTATTACAGTTTTCTAACTGTTGCCACCTAATCCTTTTTACATTCTCATCATATCAGAAAGTATTAGTTTTGGTCGAAAATTGACTTTCGCTAATTTAATGAAATCTCGACGTTTTAGGGTCCCCTGAACCCAAAAAACATGGTCCGGCGATGGTGTCTGTCTGTTCGTCTGTCTGTCTGTCTGTAGACCAAAAATTTTGTTCCCACGATAACTCTTGAAAAACATATCCGATCGTTCTTAAATTTAACACACTTAAAGTTGGTGCAGAAATGAAGGGCAAGTTCGTTAACCAGACATTTTCGTTAAAAAATGCAAAAACTACAGTACTTTCAAAATTTTAAAAAATCAATTTTTCAAATTTTCAAATTTTTATTTGCATATTACGATACCGTCAACTGGGGCTATTTTGTGCATCCGGGGGCTATTTTGTGCACGCGAGTTTTTTAATGAAAAAAATTATTAAAATGAATTATTTTAATCTGCTATTTTGTTAAATGAAAGTTTGATTACATGACAATAGAGAGCACTAAATTTTATTATTTAATTCTTTGTCAATTAAGAGAAAAAAATTCCTAAAAACGGAAAATTTGTTTAAAAAATTTGAAAGTTCGGAAAAATTATACCAGATCTTCTAGAGTTTTAATGTGTCTCATTAACTGAGTTACATATTTGTTGTCAATTGTGTTGTGATGATACATACGTAATGCGCTAATTTTTTATTCATTATTTTAAGAGAAAAGTGGAAAAAACTGAAAAACCAGGATTCCATGGGGCTATTTTGTGCACTTAAAAAAATCAAATATTTTTCATAAATGTTTTATTTAGTAAGTAAAGAAAATTCTGTTTATCATTTTAATACATTTTTGTCTTACTTTTCTGTCAAAAAACTGTAAATACGTTAATTAAAATCATTAAAACGATTAAAAGCTCAACCAGTGCACAACGTAACCTCAAAAAATGAACATTAATTAATATTTATAAGTTTTTCAAATTAGTTTTAAAACTATTTTCTCGTTTCTCTTAAAATAACTTGAAAAGCATATTAGATATTAAATTGTTATCTATTTAACCTTAAAAATATTTATTTCAAGTTTTTTAAAAATATCATTCAAAACTATTAAAAAAGCTCCTATTGAAATGATGTTTTAAAGTTATTTATAAGTGTTTAAACGATCATTTTATAATTATATTAGTATATTATTATAAAATATATATTAAAAAAGAAAAAAATGTTATTTACTATCTGCGTAATATACAATTTAAAGAAAGATTGTTAATTTTTAGTAAATTCAGATTTTAGCAAAAATTTAGTGCTTTATTTTACATTTTTTGTATAATATATCTACAAAAAAAATTTTACTAGGTCATTCTTTTTTTTAACTTACTCTCAAATATATACACAAAAGATTTTATGAAGCAGAAACGATTAAAAAAATGTTTACGCAACATTATAGGAAAACAAAGTTCGATGCACAAAATAGCCCCATCCAGGGAGTTATTGTGTGCACGACTTTTAATGACTATAACTAAGACAAAAAAATTTTTTTCTTTGCCAAATTTATAGGAAAGCTTCAGAAGGATGTCCACAACATATATCAAAAGTTGATTTTCTTTATTCTCTTAATTCTGAATTTAAATAAATCTTTGAATAAAAAAAATCTATTTGGTGCACAAAATAGCCCCGGTTGACGGTAGCTTAGGAAAATACAAACAACTTTTCTTTACAAGATTTTTTCATAAAAAGTCAAATTTCGGAGTTATAGGCTCTAAAATGGTAAAAAAAAACTAAAAATTCCAAAATAACTCTAAAAAATCAAAATATTTTCAAAGAATTAAAAGTAACTTCAACTATTTTTACATAATCTCACCCGAATACACCCATAAAACATATTTATAGACATAAAACTCTCAATTTCTCAAAAAACCACTGTATATATGTGACTGTCCACGAGAAAACAGGGCTTAGCTCCCAAAAGTGAATTTCACAGGGCGAGCGATTGAAATACTACGATTGAAGTTAACTACGCTTGACATACCCATCTCTAAGACGATACATTGTCGAAAGTAGTTGATATTTTTAACTTTTGACTTTTGCATCTGAAAAAGCAACATAAAATCTGTCGATTACCATAAAAAACTCAAATTGATTTTTTGGACCTAAGCCGTGTTTTGTCGTGGACAGTCGACGATTGAAGATAACTACGCTTGACATACCCATCTTTAAAACAATATATTGTCGAAAGTAATTGATATTTTTAACTTTTGACTTTTGCATTTGAAAAAGCAACATAAAATCTGTCGATTACCATAAAAAACTCAAAATT
Organism: Leptopilina syphax; assembly: GCA_032872505.1. Lineage (NCBI taxonomy): Eukaryota > Metazoa > Arthropoda > Insecta > Hymenoptera > Figitidae > Leptopilina > Leptopilina syphax. The sequence goes on along the minus strand of CM065472.1, from coordinate 26,114,623 downwards.
TATTTTTTGGACCTAAGCCCTGTTTTCTCGTGGACAGTCACATATACGAGGGGGTATTTTCTAAGAAAAATGGTGTACACAGTAATCCCTATTACGCACATTACGGCTAATACATGACTAAACCCCTATTACGCTAGTATTACGCCAATACGTTATATTACCCGAATATTACGCTATATTACAGGAATATTACACAATATTACAGGTGTAATTCTGATGAATCACAAGTTTTGAACGTTCAAATGAACGAAATATTTTGTATTAAAAATATTTTCATAAATTATTGATTTGAATAAAAATTTAAAACTTAGATTCTACATTTTAAAACTTTAAAAATTAATTTTTTTGATAGTAACTCAAAATTATTGTCATAAAAATTGAATTTGAGGAAGAAATAAATAAATTTCGTTCATTTGAACGTTCAGAACTTTAGGATCATTAATTCTGAGTATTTTGGATTAAATAAATAATAAAATTCAGTTATAAGTACATAGGGTAAATGTGGGTATTACCGTGATTTGAAATCTAATGCAGACTTAGTCAATAGATTGTGAACAAACCTCACAAGATATTTGTATAATTTTTTTTAAATTGATCTTTGACTTTATTTGATATAATAAAAAATTTAGAATGTCGTAGTGCGTATATTTTATTAAATAATAAATATTTTTGAAAGTAATGCAAGTGCTGGTATTACCGTGGTGCACAAAGCTTCATGATCGGAATACCGTGTGCCTTATACCGCGAAAATTTCAACTTGTAGAATTCGCAAACGGTTGAATGAAATTAAGCAAATTTGAAACAATGGTTTATTAATTTAACAATAAATATTCTTATATTTTAGCAGATACTAATAATAATCACAGAATTCGTTATAAATCTATTAATAACTTTATTTAGTGCCTTTATTTAGTACATACATTCCTAATAATATTTAATTAAATATTTTTTATGAAAATAGTAATTATTATTAAAATAACAATAGTATTTGGTCTAAATCATTTTAAAATTATTTTTTAATTCCTGCAGTTCTCCTTTAGCTTGAAAAGCACGATTTGTTACTTTACATATTATTTTTAATGATAATAACGACCCACGGTATTTGGCGCACAAGTTCAAAACGTTATCCAATTACCGTGTTGATAAAATAAAAATAAAAATACGTTAAATCATAATTTACCACGAAGTTTTGACTTTAAAAATACATTAATTAATCGAATATACAAAAATTAACAAGTTTAAAAGTAATAATAATGAAAAAAGCGATTTATATAAAACTGTATTTTTGCATTAGAATGAGCAATAATTTATCAAACTTCCGCACCTACAAAATTTAGAATTTTTTAAAACGAGAAATGTAAGTTGAATAACAATAATTTTTTATTTATTAAACACATACAATATGAAAGTAACTATCTGAATTTTTTTGATTAACAAATTGGAATATAAATGGTAAAATTTGACAAAAATAGCGAAACCACGGTAACTCACGCACCCACGGTAATACCCACACTTACCCTAATATTTACTTTAAATAAATAAATAATGCACATGAAACGAAATGAAAAATTTTCATTAATTTACAAGAATAAAAAATTATAAAGCAAACGAGAACATTGTTTTAAATCATGAAACACTTGAAGCATTTAAAATCGAGTTTAATGTACATAGTAACTTAAAATTATTTTCTTCTATTTGAGTGCGTGGTATACTGTACAAATATAATTTTTAATATCATAGTACCCATGAACATCCATATTTATAAGAGTCAAATTTCTGTGTTTGACAATCTAGTTAATTAATTATTTGATAAATTGAACTATGCAAATAACAATACTATTACGCGACTATTACACGATATTACTTACTATTACACAGCTATTACTCGGTAATACGCTATATTACTGACTATTACGTACCATTACGCACTATTACGGGTATTACATAGCTATTACCAGGAATGTGTACACTCCAATACGCAAGAAAATACCCCCTCGCATATATATATATATATATATATATATATATATATATATATATATATATATATATATATATATATATATATATAAAATTTAAAGAGAAACGAAAGGCCTGCTCGAGTACCTGGCCTATTGTTTGAAGGGTTTCTTTCAACCAGTAGGCAGTCTATTGAGTGACCAGTGACCAGAGAGAGAGAGAGAGTTGCATTGGTAGTCTATTTTATACTTGAGTATATATACACTGTAAAAAATTTAGGGAGTTAACGGACTCGGGAGTTTGGAGTGAAATTTTTCGAGATAAAAATCAACTCCAAAAGAGAGTTAATTTCTAACTCCCTTCATTCAACACCCGCGCGAGTTATTTTTTCTTTGGGGAGTTAGCATTTGGGTGTGAAGTTTTAACTCTCTTTATTTAACTCCCCTGGCATTAACTCCCCAATGGGTGTGACTTTTATAGAATCCCCTGGGGAGTTAAAATTTAACTCTCTTTTTTTACAGTGTAGTTATAGTTTATTAACAGATTTTTGCATTATATAATACAGAAAAATAAAAGTGCAATGTGAAGAACACTTTTTTTCTCTTTTCAAAATTAAAAGACGAAAAAAATTTTTGTGATTAAAAATAAGGATAAGGAGGTAAGTTTTTAAAAATTGTGTAAAATACTACTTTTTAGTGATATAAAATGATTTTTCTTTTTTGTAATTAAGAAATGCAAGTAATAAATTAACAACTTTCCCGTTTAAGTCACTAACATTGTCTACTTTTTCAACAATTAAACTTGTAAAGAAATTTAAATAACTTTCTAGAATCATTTTAAAAATGCTTGATCTCGTTCTTGAGATTGCCTTGTTTTATTAAAAAATTAATATAATTTCAGAAATACTTTACATGGTTTAATATTTTTTTAATAAATCTTAAACAAGTACCCAGTTTTTTGTTATAAAAAAGTTTATGTTGTCTTAAACAAAAAAAGGATATTTTTTATTTCAGTTCAAAATTAGAGTCTTGAAGGTTATAAACAGGTGCCATAATAATAAGGTGCCAGTTACAGAATCATGTTTTTGACTTATTTTGAAAGTACTTTTGATTAGTGATTTTTAACTTTAAATTCTTAAAAATTGGTAAAAATTTAAAGCTTAGAGTGGCCATCTGTACTGTTAATTTCAAAGTATTTTTATAATAGTATTTAATGTTAAAATACTTGAATAAAACTAAAAATTACTTAAGGGGGGAAACCACATTAGACGTCTGAAAAAATCGATTTTTTTCTTTTTTGCATAAATTGTTAGTTAAGGTATTCAAAAATAGGCTAACAAAGTTTTTAGAGCAAAATTCGAAGTCCTCGCTATACTAGCGATGAACGGAGCGCACTCCAGGTTACCGTAGATTATTAGAATAAGCGTAGCACTTTTGAGACTAAGGAGAGCAGAAAGTCACGAAAAGAGGAATTATTAGACTTACATGCTACTTATGAAGCAAATGAAAGGATATATGAGGCATTTTACGTGAAATGTCCTAAGTTAAAATTTCAACTTCTTGAAAAAAGTTGAAACTCGAGGAATTTGTTGTTCTATCAAGTAGAAATGTGACCCAAAAAATATTTTTGATTTTTTCAAAAAATTGGAGGGGGTAGAGGGGGGTAAATTTGACCAATTTTGCCAACACCGTCTACTTTAGAATAGGTTTCTGATAGGTTTTTTCGTCTTCTTTCCAATGGTATAATTTATTTTTTAATATTTTAAAATTTTACCCTAAATTTTGATAATTAATAATTAATTTTCAATTTCCCAAAAATCGGTCCGTTTTTTAAAAATTAATTATTGCAAACGAAAGCTGAGGTTTTTTCCTATCGGCATGTAAATTTTCAGAATGCCTTTTTTTGTTTTTGAGTTATTAAATTTCAAAGAATAAATTGCGTCCCGGGCGCCTCGTCTCACGCCGGTTACCACGTGCAACCGCGACGCAGCGCGCTGCAATTTATTCTTTAAAATTTAATAACTCAAAAACAAAAAAAGGGCATACTGAAAATTTACATGCCGATAGGAAAAAACCTCAGCTTTCGTTTACAATAATTTATTAAAAAAAAACGGACCGATTTTTGAGAAATTGAAAATTAATTATTAATTATTAGAGGTGTGCAAAAAGCTCGAATATCATGGTCGAGCTCGAGCCGAGCTCGATACTCGAGCCAGGCTCGAGTTTTAGTTACTCAAAAATATTTGAGTGCTCGAAAAATGCAAGTGATCAAAATTATTTTAGGTTTAATACTGCACGTGTCGGATGGAATTTTGTTCAAGTTCGGATTGATTCTGCTCAGCTCTGCTAGAAAAACGAAAAGCTTGAAATACTCGATCGAGCTTTTTGCACAACTCTATTAATTATCAAAAATTAGGGTAAATTTTTAAAATATTAAAAAATAAAATACACCATTGGAAAGAGGACGAAAAAACCTTTCAGAAACATATTCTAAAAAAAATTTCCCATTACAAGTATGTTCAGAAAAAATACACAAAGTAGCCGGTGTTGTCAAAATTGGTCAAATTGACCCCCCTCTGCCCCCTCCAATTTTTCGAAAAAATCAAGAATATTTTTTGGGTCACATTTCTACTTGATAGAACAACAAATTCCTCGAGTTTCAATTTTTTTTCAAGAAGTTGAAATTTCAACTTAGGGCATTTCACGTAAAATGCCTCATATATAGTGTTGGAATAGCCGATTAAAGTGTAATTACTTTAAAAAAATTTTTTGTATAAATATCAATTTTTGATACTATTTTTTTTAAATGCGTTTTTCTCAAAAGTAGTGTCAATTTTTAATATTTTCACTTAAAACTTAGTTCACTTAATGATAAAATATTTATAAAATATGAATAAACTTGATTTTTTGCTTTTGGACAAAATTTGTGGGCTCAGGACTGCACGGCAGTCATGAACTCCGGCGGAGCAGCTCTATATGCAATAGCTCCCAATTTGAAAGATTTTTGATATAAACGCTTATAAAAAATATGAGTTACAGTTAAATATATGAACAACATAGTGGAAATGTTTTATTTCATTCAAAAAAAATTCTTACTTTAAAAAAAAAATTAGCGAAAAACGGCAAAAAACATTTTATATTGTAAATGTTTTGAAACAGAAAATTTTTGTTTTAGCTTGATACTTTTTTAACTAGAAATGGCCAAGCATTGAAGTTAGGATAATACATAAAATTCTCTCATGTTTGGCTTTTTTATTTACATATTTACTTGTAGATTTTAATGTTAAATACTATTAGCATAAATTAATACTATTAACATTAATTGTATTAACCCTAGAAGGAGTACGTTAATTTACTAACCCTCTAAGGAGTAACTGGGGTGTCCCGACACCCCACGCTTTAAACTTGTTTTATAAGGTTTCTATTTGACGTAAAAAAATTTATTATAATGAATTGATTGGTTTTTTTAGTAAGGAATACTATACTATTATTCATATTTTGATAAATTAAAAAAATTTTGAAAAAAAACCATAAAAACCCAAAAAAAAACACCAAAAAATTGCAAAATTGACTTTTTTCACAAAAAACGTTGTAGTTTCTTAAAAATTTGACTAATTTAAAAACTATTTTAGGTTTTTAAAGTTAAATAGATACACTTTTAGAGGAAAAAATTAGTTTTTGTATTACTTCCAAAAAACATAATTATTTGAACATCTGAAGTGAAAGAAATTAAAGACAATTGACGAATAGTGAAAATCATAAAAATGAACTATAAAATGGACTTAAACAATTAATATTTACTAAAAATGGTGTTATAAATTTAAAATTTTACAAACTTAATATATCTGAATATATTTACATTAAAATTAATAACTTATTAAATGATTCTGTAAATTAATATTTAATCAAAGTTTTAATTAACAATTCTTAGTACCTCTAATATATGTTAAAATATTATTAACAATATAGAATTTATAATTTAAATTTGACTGTCATATATTACATTTTTCTGTATTAGAATTTAATTTTTGACTGTAGAGAGAGCACAGAAATTTTTAATAAATCTTAACTCAATCAAATTTCATAAGTTGTTACAAATACAGAATGTCTATTTTTCATAAAAATATAATTTTTGTATAAAAATGTTTTTTTTTTATAAAATACAACTTTTTCATGCATAACCTATCAATTTATACTTTATCAGATGATTTTAACTGATTAAAAACGAGTTTTAAAAAAAATTTGAATTTACTTATCTTGACAATTTTTCTAACGTTAGGGAGTAACTGGGGTGTCCAGACACCCCAGACGTCTTTTAACAGGAGATAAAGCTCTTCCTAGAGCAAAACTTTTGGCGGCACATACTGGTGTCAAAAGATAGAGGTTCAAACTAAATTATCAACGAGTTTTGAGCGTAAAAGAATTATTAGTTAAGCCATGGGAATACTTTGAATTTTGCTTGGGGTGTCCAGACACCCCAGTTACTCCTTCTAGAGTTAAAATAAACTGAATGCTTATTTCAGCTTTATCCAAAGAACATTAAAACATGTAAAGTATTTCCAAAATTATATTAATTTTATCAAACAAGACAAAGTCAAGAAATTTTTTAATAATTTTGGAAAGTTAATTAAATTTTACTTTTAAGTTTAATTTTTGAATACTTATTATATTGAGTTTTAGTGTCTTAGACGGGAAAAATGTTAATTAATACATTTTGCAAAATGAAAAAATTATTTATAGCACTAAAATGTAACATTTACATAATTTTTGCAGATAGTGTACAATTAATTAAAATTGATTTAATAAATGGTAATAAATCATTAATTAGAGAATAATTTAATCCCAACAAAAACATCTTTGATGTTTTAATATAATGGGCTTTGACCCAATAAGGTTATTGTTAAAGTAATTTGGTGTTAAAGTTTTAGATCATTTTATTTTCATGTTATTATTACTTTGAAACATATAAAGAAACCGCTGCTAAGTTGTATATTTTTTTATAATTTTGGTGCGCTCATTTCATGAACACTTTGCTTCCTCATAGAGATAATAATAATAATAGGAAAATACACTGAAAAAAAAATTCGGCAGAATGTGCTTTTTACTCAGGCAATTTTTGCCTAAGAATAAAAGCAATACATGTAAAGCAATTGTTTCTTTTAAAAAAAGGCAATTTTTGCTTTTAAAAAAGGCAAAAATTTTAACTAAGGCAATTTTTACCTTTTTTAAAAGCAAAAATTGCCTTTTTTAAAAGAAACAATTGCTTTACGTGTATTGCTTTTGTTCTTAGGCAAAAATTGACTGAGTAAAAAGCACATTCTGCCGAATATTTTTTTCAGTGTATATGAATAACTTTTTCTAAATATGGTAAAAGTGATTGAATCTTGGGTTAATCAATGTATTTTTAAATACTCTACAATATAGTTATAATAGTTTAATAGTTAAACAAAAATTTTCAAACAAAAAAGTTGAGAAAATGTCATTTTCCACAATTTTTGGTTTTGAAAATACCAATAATTTCGAAATTTATTATCGAATTAGGTTCAAAAATAGGTCAATTTAATCGTTTTATTTTCTACAAGTTGGTAACGATAATTTTAAGATTACTTCTACATTTTTTAACAAAATTTTCAAAAAAATATTTTTTTTTAAAATTTATGATTTTTAAAACTATAATATCTCCGGTTAATATGGACGAAAAATGTTCAATTAGGACTCAATAGATGCGTTTAAAAAAACTCTACAAAATTATGGAAAAACATTTATAGGTGTCCTAACATTTTTTTAAAGTTATGGGCAAAAAACGTGTTTTTGGAAAATTAAAAATCCAAAAAAAATTTAGTTAAACTTTATTAATCTATCACAAAGTACGCTCACTTTATGTCCGCAACTCCTGAAGTCAAATAACATAAAGATATATCAAAAAATCGAATTCAAAAAATTTTGGTATTACAATACTTCCTCTATGAGGAAGTAATATAATTAAGTAATTTTTTTTAATTAAAGCTTAAAGTCTATACTTTAATGATAAAATAAAGGGATTGTTAAAAAATGAAATTTTAAAATTGTTATTAACAATTCTTTAAAACAATTGCAAATTCAAGAATGTTCTCAATATTTTGGGAAAATTAAATTACCCTGTATTAATGTGCAAAACTCCAAGTATTAATTTGAAAAAAATTTCGCCTGTATTTTGGCAGAAAAATCTAAACAATTTCTATAATATAGAAGGTTACTGATTTTTCTCTTTTTAAATTAATCCTTGGAGTTTGTACATAATTTTTTCAAGTCATTTAAACAATATTTTATTTAGACATTTTTAAAAAATGATAATTTTCAATGTTTTACAAAAATTTTAATGACTTCTAAAATACTGAATGCTTTTTAATGATTTTAGGCTTATTTTAAAGGTGATTTTCTCCAGAATGAGAATTTTTTATAGGCATTAACGTGTAATTTTTTATAGAAAATTCAATTCGTCAAACTTAGATTAAAAAAATTAAAAAATTTTTAAACAATCTTATTAACAGAAAAACAATTATTAAAATATAAACATATGTTTTTATTAAATTAGGATTTAATGTAAGGTTACATTAAGGTTGTATTTTGTGTGTCAAAGGACCAGGAGTGGGCGCGCAACGCGCGCCCTTTTGCTTCTAGTAGACATAAAACTCTCAATTTCTCGAAAAACCACTGTATATATATATATATATATATTATTTTTTTGTCAAAAAATCGATATTCCGACTCAATTATCTCCGAATCTATTCCATATGGAATCTTGCTACTAGAGACTTTCTTTCTCGTCTCATCCTCAGCTACAACTTTGCTGTAGACACCATTTCGCCAAACCCTATACTTTTCGAGTTATTTTCAAAAAAAGTAATTTTTATTACATTCTCATCATATGAGAAAGTATTATAGGCCAGTCGGTGAGTGCAAAAAGTGCACATAAGTGCAACCTGAAAAGTCGAAGCAGTTTCTTTTAGTTTGAGGGCCCCAAATAAGAGCCCCATAGTTTGCACCACATTTCCGGTTGCGAAAAATGGTGTAAACAATCGTCCAAGTTCGAAAAACATGGTTTTTCGATTACTGTTGCTTCCGGTTAAATTTTAGGGGAAAAAGTTGTGATAGAAAGTTATAGAGCTTGGAAATAGCTTTCAAATGATTGGTCGCAAGTTAAAAAACCTTAATTAGTTGAGTTGCAAATGAATTTAAACCATTAAAAATAGCACTTTTTTAATTGTTTAATAACTTTGTTAATGATTATCGAATTTGTTTCTAACTTTCCAGAAGTATTCCCCTTGCGAGGCTGAATAAATACCAAAAAAAATCAACTTGATCGGGTAAATAGTTTATGAATAATTCCATTTGTTAACTAAAAACATGTAATTTTTCAACGGAATTTCCCCACTTTTGGACCTGCGAATTTCGTTTTTTTTTCTTGGAGAGTACAGTTAAGGAGTCTAACTTTAATTCCATTTAAATGGGAAATTGATTTTTTTTATTTAAGTGCATAGTAATAGACGTTAAAAAAGGGTATGTTTTTTTGACATAAACAAATGGAATAACTCGGCCAATTTCCACTTTATCGATTTCTTAAAAAGGGTATTTGATTTCATTTGTTTTCACAAAACTTTTCCAAAAAAAAAATCCGATCTAACTTCAAGAGGTGGAGAGTTAACTTTTTTTTAAAAAAAAATTCCTGACAAGTTAATTATTAATGTTTTTTATTGAAATTTGCACCACTTACAGTTTGATACATGTATTTTATGTAAAAAAATTAAACATAAGGTTTTGTGCATTTATTTTTAATTTATAACAAGTAAAAGTAAATGTATCCATTTTTCAACCTCTGAACGGCGGAGTGGGGGTACTCGAAGGAGCGTGATTCTCGCCGCCACAACTAAATTCAGCCGTTTAAGTTTGCAAAAATAGTCATAACTTCGTTAATTATTTACCGATTTTAATCTTTCTTTTTTTAATTTGATGTATTTTTTTACGCTGAATCCAAAAAAGGTTTTTTTTATGTTTTCAAATTACAATATTTTTAATAATAAAAAAAAATTTTTTTTAACAACAAATTTTTAATTATTATTTAACATATTTGACAAAAAATTCTTTTTGTACATATAATTCCATTGAATTTAAAATAATATTATGACATAAAAAAATTCAAATTAATTATATATAAGCTTGTAGCATCAGGTTCACATATGCACGCCTGTTCAACTATCAATACAACAATGCTACACACTCATGAGTAAATAATTTGAATTTTTTTATGTCATAATATTATTTTAAATTCAATGGAGTTATATGTACGAAAAGAATTTTTTGTCAAATATGATAAATAATAATTAAAAATTTGTTGTTAAAAAAAAATTTCTTTTTTATTATTAAAAATATTGTATTTTGAAAACATATAAAATCATTTTTGAATTCAGCATAAAAAAATACATCAAACTAAAAAAAGAAAGATAAAAATCGGTAAATAATTAACGAAGTTATGACTATTTTTGCAAACTTAAACGGCTGAATTTAGTTGTGGCGGCGAGAATCACGCTCCTTCGAGTACCCCCACTCCGCCGTTCAGAGGTTGAAAAATGGATACATTTACTTTTACTTGTTATAAATTAAAAATAAATGCACAAAACCTTATGTTTAATTTTTTTACATAAAATACATGTATCAAACTGTAAGTGGTGCAAATTTCAATAAAAAACATTAATAATTAACTTGTCAGGAATTTTTTTTTAAAAAAAAGTTAACTCTCCACCTCTTGAAGTTAGATCGGATTTTTTTTTTGGAAAAGTTTTGTGAAAACAAATGAAATCAAATACCCTTTTTAAGAAATCGATAAAGTGGAAATTGGCCGAGTTATTCCATTTGTTTATGTCAAAAAAACATACCCTTTTTTAACGTCTATTACTATGCACTTAAATAAAAAAATCAATTTCCCATTTAAATGGAATTAAAGTTAGACTCCTTAACTGTACTCTCCAAGAAAAAAAAAACGAAATTCGCAGGTCCAAAAGTGGGGAAATTCCGTTGAAAAATTACATGTTTTTAGTTAACAAATGGAATTATTCATAAACTATTTACCCGATCAAGTTGATTTTTTTTGGTATTTATTCAGCCTCGCAAGGGGAATACTTCTGGAAAGTTAGAAACAAATTCGATAATCATTAACAAAGTTATTAAACAATTAAAAAAGTGCTATTTTTAATGGTTTAAATTCATTTGCAACTCAACTAATTAAGGTTTTTTAACTTGCGACCAATCATTTGAAAGCTATTTCCAAGCTCTATAACTTTCTATCACAACTTTTTCCCCTAAAATTTAACCGGAAGCAACAGTAATCGAAAAACCATGTTTTTCGAACTTTGACGATTGTTTACACCATTTTTCGCAACCGGAAATGTGGTGCAAACTATGGGGCTCTTATTTGGGGCCCTCAAACTACAAGAAACTGCTTCGACTTTTCAGGTTGCACTTATGTGCACTTTTTGCACTCACCGACTGGCCTATTAGTTTTGGTCGAAAATTGACTTTCGCTAATTTCATAAAATCTTGACGTTTTGGGGTCCCCTGAACCCAAAAAACATGGTCCGGCGATGATGTCTGTCTGTTCGTCTGTCTGTCTGTCTGTCTGTCTGTCTGTAGACCAAATATTTTGTTTCCACGATAACTCTTGAAAAACATATCCGATCGTTTTTTAAATTTAACACACTTAAAGTTGGTGCAAAAATAAAGGCCAAGTTCGTTAACCAGCCATTTTCATTAAAAAATGCAGAAACTACAGTACTTTCAAAATTTTGAAAAATCAATTTCTTCAAATTTTCAAATTTTTATTTGCATATTACGATAGCTAAGGGAAATACAAACAACTTTTCTTTACAAGATTTTTTCATAAAAAGTCAAATTTCGGAGTTATAGGCTTTTAAATGGTCAAGAAAACTAAAAAATCCCAAAATAACTCTAAAAATCAAAATATTTTTAAAGAATTAAAAGTAACTTCAACTATTTTTACATAATCTTACACGAATACACCCAAAAAACATATTTATAGACATAAAACTCTCAATTTCTCGAATAACCACTAATGTATTTATCTTCAAATACGTTTGAATTTCATTGCAGTCAGATAATTAGTAAATGTTTTTTATATGTACACAATTTTTTTAATTATATTCGTCAAAAGAAATGACATAAGAATCATCTTTTAATTCGCGAAATAAAGTTTTGGCAGGTGAGGTTATGTTCATTCTAGCACTGCGAGCAGAATGCGAGAAAGGCGCTAGACTAAAAAAGTGTTTCAAATGCTTTCAGCGCCACTACAGCGCAATGGAACGCAAGAGTGGCACCATGCTAGCGCCACCAAATTTTTCTACTAGGGATTATATTATATATTGTCAACGGCTTTTATATTTTTATTATTATTTGTACTGAAATGACCAAAAATTGTTTAAAAATATACGTACTTGGTATGTTGTAGAAATTTCCAGATGGTGAGCGTATTAAGCAAGATGGTTCTAAATCAGGATCACGTTCATGATCACTGGTAGTTTGATTTCCTGGTAACCTTCCATTAAGACGGCTCATTGTCGGATTTCGGGGGGGTACGTTGGGTGGTCCTCGTGACGCCGTACTGTCCAACATACACCCTGTATTGCAGAAAATTATATAATTATATTAGTTTTTTATATAAATAATTAAATTTTCAAAAGTTTGTTTGATGTTTTGTCCCATATAATAAATTTAATAATAGTTTAGTGATTGCCATTTTTTTAGGACATCAAATGTGTATTTTTATACATTTACGTATAATTTATACATTTTATACATTTACGTTTCGAAACCGGTACCGGTCTCCTCATCAGAATTTATTTAATCTATAAAATAATACATATTCTCAATATTACTCACTAGCTGTCGTACCCGTCTTCGACGGGTTTTAGTTTCTGCAAATACATTCAATAGTGTGTCTACCAGTCTCGAAAAATGGAAAATAGCGAGGAATTTAATTTGACCGGAAAAAATAATAATTAGCTCCCGTGTGGAAAAATATTGTGGCAGTCTAGAGTCCAATGATTTCCCGATTAGCAATCATCAAGTCTGTCTAATTCTAGACGGTCCATCAAGTCCCGAATCAGTGACTTAACAGATGGGCTTATTAGAAAAAATCTAAGTCAAATATGTCCGTCTAGTACGGTGTTATTAAGACCGTCTAGATTTGGTCTAGGATTTTATATGCGCATGCGTCGATGTATGCCCAGCTGTTAATCATCATGGCGCCTAATGGCGTCGCGTCGTTTGGCGTCGTTAGATCAGTCAGCGTATGGTGCATTTTCTTTGTGAATTTTAGTATTCGTTGTGGTTTCTGTTTTATGTGAATAATAATGTGCTATGTTGTTGCTGTTTTCTGTATAATTTAATTTTAAATGTGCACTGAAAAAAATAGATTTTGATGTGTTTCTATGTGTTTTGATTAGTCGGCTGAAGCTAGCAGTTGTACTCAGCATCAATGTTTAGGCGTCATCTACCAATATGCCTCTCCTTCAAATTTAGAAATACTTAATGATTTAAAAAACCATCGAGTATTGTTATTTGAGAATCAATATCCACTAAATAGCAAATTTAGTAAGTTTTTATTTATTAATTTCATTAATTAGCGGTTGACGCCTAAAGATTGGTGCTGAGTACGACTGCTAGTTTCATCCGGCTGTTTTGATTTGCAGTAAATTTTATTTTACAAAAAGACTACTATATCTCCAATGCCAAAGATTGGGAGGGACACAAAGCCTTTCGCTTAAAGAAAGTTGAAGTGAAAAATACAGAAAGTTAAAATATTTTTTTATACTTTTTATGTAAAAAAAGTCATTAAAATTATTTCAAATATAATTAAGTCTTATCATTTTAAGAATAGTTGTCATAACATATAATGATAAATTTTGAATAGACGTAGATTAGAATTTACTAGCACTGCTGATCAGACCAGAAACGCTGGTCTATTCTAGACGATAGCGTGGAAGTTTCGTTTCAATTCTGAACAGCCGCTCGACAAGACCGTCTGCCCTGGGTCTAGAAAGACGTTAGACAGTCTATTAAGCGCTTGATCAGCGCCCTAAAATTTTTCCACACGGGCTACCATTAACTATTTCATTAGAAAAATATTACTATTTTAAATCAGTGATTGACTTTTTATTATTAAATAATTTATTTTTAATTAATTAAAATACAGAGAACAATGTTTGTCAATTATTTGTAGAAATTTAATTATTGTATTATAAGTTAACCCAAAATTTCCACCAGTTTTTGGAGTTATAGTAAAGTCAAATTCGAACTATAATTGTATCATAATTGCTAAAATCTAAAATAAGACCTATATTGCAGGCTGAATTCACAGTTTTTCCGGATTAAATTAAACTCCTGCATATTTCCCGTTTTTTTTCCATTTGGTAGAACCCATGTTAAAAGTATTAGTAGAAAAAAAACCCGTCGAAGAGTATTTTCATAAAATAAGTGAATTTTTGTAGCCATTTGTAGTTTTATTTATTGTTAATACTTATCAAGAAAATTTATATTTAATGAGAAAAGATACACCTGGAAAAATTTGGACAAAGCTTGGAAAAACCCAGATACTAATGCAAGTATCGCATATCGTATCACAAGTATTCTTGAATTCTTGCGAATTTTATCATAAAAAATCTCCATGTTTAATATTTTCGAAGTTTTTACAATTGAACATTTTTTGATTAATTGGATAAACAAATAATTCTAAATTCCATTATTTTGACGTCAAAAGTTTATCAGAGACCCCAAAAATACTACTGAATTAAGCTTGATAGTAATTGTTCCGTCAATTATAATTTTCCAATTTTTTGATATTAAAAACATTTTTATACTTACTTCCATCTTATAGTTAAAGGACAGTATTTCTTTCAAAATTATGCTAAAATATGACTTAATAACATGTAATATTTAATTACAGAAAGTTTAATAGATATAGGGGAAGGTAGGCTACATTGAACCGGGTATTTTATAAAGTCCAAGAACTAATTAAATTTTACTCATTTCGATCAGGTTTTTGTATCAAAATTAAGCTGAAGTACTCCTTTAGTTAATACACACGTTACAAACACAAATTATTATGATTAAATAATTAAATTTAATTTTGTTCTAACAAGTCACACTTTTCTTATTTTGAAGGATGTGTGTCTACATTGAACCACCTTTAATAAAACACTACAATTTACTTTAAAAATAACATTTCCACTTACACATTGTGAAAAATCTTATTTTTTACTCAAAAAAAATAGAAAATTGTTGTTAAAGAGTTATTATTTGTTAATATAGGAGATTAATATATTTTGATGTCAGGTTAGGTAGGTAAAGTGACAGTTTGAGTTTATCTCGTTCACAATTGTGATGAAAGCATGTCTTCCAGTATTTTTCTTACTAATTAGTAGAGCAGATAGTTATCTGCTATACTAATTAGTAAGAAAGAAATTACAACTCTTAAAATTAAAAATTCTTTGCTTTTTCGGGTGGTTCAATGATGCCGCACTCACTGTATTCACATGACATTCAGAAAAAAAATTTTTTTAAAAAAAATTATGTAAGAGTTAAAATTCTTTATCACATCGGAATATTGAAGTTGATACCCTAAGCGATATAAATCACAAGTTTACTAATTTTTAAAACTTCCTATTTCAAAAAAAAACTTGATTATATTTCCACAAAATTTTTTGATTTGTACGTGAAAAACAGTTTTTTTAGTTTTTCTTCATAAATAATAAACCTACGTGCCCGAAATTTCCGGACATAGTTTGTTTCAGTAAAACTCACTTATATATTAAATAAGAAAAAATTTCACTCAGTCATTTCTCAGAAAATTGAAGTGGTTCACTGTTGACGCTGGTTCAATGTAGCCTATTCTCCCCTACATTAAAAAAATATAAAATGTAGAAATTTTCCATTTTTTTAATTTTTTGAAAAAATTGAATACTTTCCGTTCTAATTAATATGTTTAAAATCTGTAAATTTATTGTTTATATATATCTTACAAAAGTCATAACTGATTAATTTACAGCAATTTGTCAAAATTTTTTAAAAAATTTCGATTTTTTTGGAAAATCCATAATTTTTTTCGTATTAATATTATTTTTTAATTCAATTTATTGTTATATATCTTAAAAATCATTTATATTATCAATAAATTAAAAAATTTATGCCAATCTGCAAAAATTAAAAAAAAAATTTTTTTTGAATTTTTTGAAAAATTTATAACTTTTGTTCAGCTCAATATTTTTTCATCAAATATAGCTAATATTTTAAGTTCGACTAATACCTAAAAGATTGCCAAATTTTACTTCAATCGGTCAAGACGTTTTCAAGTTATACGCGAACAAAATTTTGCGGACATACATACATACATGCATACATACATACATACATACATACATACATACACACATACATACCTACATGCATACATATAGACAGGAAATTTTTTATTACCATTTTTGGATTCTCCGTTGTTCAAGTAAATAAATTATGCTAGAAAAAATTAATTTTGTGCAATGTACAGACAACAGTCTGATTTTATTAATATAGATATACTTAACTTTTAATTTTTAACATAGCTATTTTAATTTTTAGTTTTTTAAAAAAATTTTAATATTATTACATACCATAGAATATGACATAATTTAAATTTGGGTATGAATGTAAATGAATCTCAATGCAAAAAATGCAACCTTATTGTTATTACAATTTGGCCTGGCAATCCAGGCCAAATCGAAAATTATTTTGCTTTTGCATCTCAAAATTTTTTTTTAAACATTTTTTTCTTTTAGTACTCTTTGAAATGAGCTACCTTGATTTTTTCAAATTTTTTCATAAAGCGGTTCAGGAGATACAGATTTTTAAAAAATGATGATTTTACCCACACAGCACCAAAACTTTCCTGAAAATTTATTAAAGATTTACTTGCAAACTTCGAAAAATTTACTTGCAAAGTTTAGTGGAAATTGTGTAAAGATTCATATGTCCCATTTAAATAAATGTTTATAGTCAAATTTTCCTAAAAATTTGACTTAAAACTTTCCTGAACATTTAAATTAAATTTTCGACTTCTCTCTTATAAGCGAAAATGTAACCTAAAACTTTCCTGAAAATTTAAATTAAATTTTCGCCTATTTTTTAAATTTTTAGGAAAGTTTCATGCTAAACATTTATTGAAGTGGGACATTTAAATGTTTACAACATTTTCACTAAACTTTTCAAGTAAATACTTCGAAGTTTGCAAGTGAATCTTTAATAAATTTTTAGGAAAGTTTCGGTGCTGTGTGGGTAAGGAAATTTTTTCTTTAAATGCTTATAACTCGGTCAAAAATTGATCAAATTGGACGTTTTTATAATAAAAAGTTTTGTTTTCACGCGTAGTTTTTAATAAAAATATTTTTAAATAATTTACGATAAGATTTTTAAATTTTTAAAATAAAATTTAATTTTTAACAATGTATGTATTGATCAATTTTTTTCAAAATTTTTTGTAAGAAACTAGCACTAAATTAACAATTTTCCAGCCTTGTCCGATCGTGGGAAAAATATGGGATCTATTTATTTTGTAATTTTTAATTTTTATATACACAGTGGTGGCCAAATGACTAACTTGCCATTTCACAAAATCACACAAATTTTTCACAGCAAATGTGTTTTCAGACTGAGTCTCTCTAAACTTAACCTTCTTTCTGTGTAAAATTGTGATTTCGTCAAATGGTAAGTTAGGTCTACCGTTTTCACTGTGTATATAAAAATTAAAGAAATTTAAATAAAGAGATCCCATCGTTTGCCCACGATCGGACAAGGCTTAAAAATTGTAAATTTAGTGCTAGTTTCTTACCAAAAATTTTGAAAAAAATTGACCGATACATACATTGTGAAAAATGAAATTTTATTTAAAAAATTTTAAAATCTTATCGTAAATTACCCAGTAAAAAGAAGTTGATTGGAAGGCATTAAATTGAATCAATGCCGTTTAATTCCGTTTTTAAAATCTTCAAGTAAATTCCATTGAATGTTAAAAAGAAGTATTGTAAGGCATTAAAATGACAATCCTTAGATGTAGCATTGAATGGCATTAATACAAATCTCCTTTAAAACAACAGCATTCAATGGCATTAAAATGTAATAATGTAATTTAATTTTTATAAGATATAAGCATTCCAATAGGGTTTCTCAAAAATAATAATTAATATACAGAAAAATATTTTAAAATAATTTATTTTATCCATATATCTTTTATATAAATTAACAAACTTTATAATGTAATCAATTTTAGACTTTGATAATATACCTTTGTTCATTACAGAAATAAATTTTATGGAATTATTACCAAAGGCATACTATTTATATTTTCATTATTATTTTCTAACCTTCCCAATTTTATGATTTCGTCGTACCGTTCTAAGTCGTCATACTCATCTTGGAGCAGATTCTGTTCCAAATCTAGGACATTGAAATTATTTTCGATTTCTTCCTCTTCGATGTTAGAATCAGTATTGTTTTCCAACGGGCATAATAGTTCGCACACCTTTCTCCCGCTGTACGCTTTTTTTTGTTTGTTTTATTTGAGCAATTTTATGGAAATTAGTTTTTGGTAGGTACAATCTGCCTCTAGTTCAGCTTTTTTTGGTTCAAAACCTCTCTCATTTGTCAGCCAATATTTATATATGTCTGTAACACATTGATAATACATGATTTTATTTTTAATATATAGTACATTATGAAATAAATTTGTTGAAAAATAAAAAGGCCTAATTACGGTTTAAAAGACGTAATTAGGCCTTTTCATTTTTCAACAAATTAATTTATACGATCTACAAAACGGGAAAGTATAGTTGCATTGGAAAAAATAATAGGCAGAATGTGCTTTTTACTGGGGCAATTTTTGCCTTAATAGCTTTGCGTGTATTGCTTTTGTTCTTAGGAAAAAAATTTCTGAGTAAAAAGGAGATTCTGCCCAATTGTTTTGTAAGTGTGATAAAAATTAAATAAATGAAAATTAAACAATTTTTCACCTTTCACAGCTAAGACAATGTTAGGATCTATCTTTTCGGTGGGATTCTTACTCCTCTGATTTCGATTGCTCCCATTGCCAGTGATTGTTGATGTCGACAATTTTTCATAACCTAAAATTGCTACTAATATATTTTTAGCGAATGTTTGGTGTCTTCTTTTTGGAACCATGCACTGAGCTAATGCATAAGCCTGCATTGGCAACCAGATATTACGACCCAAATGAATCTAAAATGAAATTGTAGGTTAAATATTCAAAAACTATTCTTGAAAAGATATCTCACAAACAAAAATTTTATGTTTATATATTGTAGTTTTATTTGACAAGTTCATTTTTTTAATTTTGTAAAATCATAAATATGTTTTGAGTATTATAGATGTAAGTTTATCTTACGGATTAACATTTTCAAAGTATAGGCCTCGGATCGACTTTAAAGCCCAAAAAATTCGATTTAATCGATTACTGATTTAATGAAAGTAAAAAAAATTGAACCCTTCTTCAATTTAATTATTTGCAAAAAATTTTAACTAAATCTCTTCTTTAAATTATTTATTATATAAATAATAATAATTTTAAGAAATGTTAAAAAATTATTAGAATTACATTTTTACAATAATTTCTTAATATGCGTTTTTCAAAACTATATTTTTTACTTTAATTTCTCATTAAAACTTTTCTAAATTTTGTTTTTAGAAATTTCAAAGAAACACTTAAATCAACTATTTTTAAAATTTTTTTATAAAATTTCAATTATTTAAAAACTTTTTAATTGTATATTTTAAAAATTAAATTATCTGGGTAAAATTAATCAAAAATATATTTTGAAATATTTGACTAAAATTATTTTTTTACAACAAAAAATAAAACTAATTTGTATTTTATATAAAAAAATTGTTAAGAAAGTGCAAAATGTCCACATTATTTGAAAATAAATAGATAAAACTCGATTTTTCTGAAAATTATCAAAAAGAGTTAAAAATTTTAATTATCCGAGGCATGAAATTTAAAATTTTTCAATAATGAGGATAACGTATTACCTGACTACCATCGCCATTCGTGGCTCCTACAGGTGGTGAATTATTGTTAAGACAGTTCATTTCTTCTGTATGTGTTGCTATAAAATAAAATCACAACTTTCAATTCTGTTCTAATTTCTGAAACTATAATATAATTCTTAAAATATATTTTGAAATTATTATATTATTATAATAATGAAAAATGCCTCACAAATCACATTACGTATTTTGTTTATACCAGCTCGTTGCCATTCTTCATTTAAATGTTTTATATTCTTGAGTTCACAGTCTTTAATGGAGATTTCATCTCGAAGACTTTTTATTAGGATTTCTGATTCTTCTAAATCCGTTTTACATTTTCGAATAGAAGCTTTTGCCTCTGCAAGTTCTTCTGAAACTTTTTGTAATCTATCTTCCAATTCTTTAAAGGACTGTTCCGTTAATTCTCTTGCATTAAAATTAATGCCTCTTAAGTGACTATTATTTTGAATTGAGTTAGACTGCAAAATATAAATTATAAATTAATGTAAAATAATGGAATTAAAATTTTTTTTACTGCATATACTACCTCATCAGATAAATTTTCAAAAGAAAAGTTTTCACTTCTGCTTGTGCTCAAACACAATTTCTTAATAGGTGGTTCTTTACTGACTAAAGATATACCCTGTAAGAAAATAATTGTTTTTAGTAAATACTTTTTACAAATATATCGTTTAATGAAAGAATATGTAATTATGTAATATATTTAAGAAAAATATCTACCTCTCTGAGTTGTTTTGCTTTCAACATTTCAACCCTTTTTTTTAAAATTGGCCCATATCTATCAATTTTTGACTGAAATAAATTTTTTATAACAGATATTAATTATATAATATTTTTAATAATATTAAAGAAAAGTCTAAGTTAAATTTTAAAAAAATAAAAAAATTTCTTTTACTTGATTATCCATTCTAATGTTATTTGTTTTTGAAATTTCGTCATCTGTTGATTCATTTGCGGACATCAAAACTTTTAGTAAAGGTCGCTTTGACCTCTTGGATGCAATAAGTCTATCTAATTCTAATTCAGTTTCTAAAAAAAAAAATAATGTATATCCAAAATCTTATTTACTGTCTTAGCGATAAGGTACTGAAAATATCTAGATATAAAAGAAAAAGTTTTTATTTGATTTTTTGATCCTAAAGCTTATCGTTTAATTAATTTATAAATTATGAATTAATTTTAATTAAAAACATTGTAATTCTAACCAAAACTTTTATTTATTCACACTATTTTTGTGAGGTAAGTTTATTGTAAATTAGTAAATGATAGTAGAATAGTTTGTATAAGAGAAAGGTTATATTTATCAACAATTAAGTGATATTCTAAATATTTAGTATTGAGAAAATAAAAATAAACCTATTTTTCAGTTGCAGAAACCGTGTGTTTCCTAATATTGGGAAATAATATTAGTTTAAATTTTATTATTTGAATTGAAAAATGTAAATTAAATTATCAACTTTCGTATTTCGTTAAGCATAACCTTCAAAACAAGGCACAAAAAAATATTTGTAGATTATTAATTTCTTGAGATTTTTAAACTAAAAAGTTTAGAAAGTCATTAAAAATATATTTTGTATTTAAAATTAAATGAAACTTACCAGATAAATTTAATATTACTCCTTCAACTTCTTTCTCAAAGCCATCTTGAGAAAATGTAATTTTATATTTTTGATTTGGAGTGTGACTTTTTATATTAAATTTTTTTATTCGCGACACATGCACCTTCACATCTTGTTTACTAACAAGTAAATGTACATAAGCGTACATTTTTTTTATTAAACAAAATTTCAAAACGAGAACACTATTCGACAAATTACAATTTCACTGACTAGCAGAAGACTAGAGTAGTGGGCCTTGTGTGGTGAAACTCTAGCCCTTGCATCCCTTCTTCTTCGTAAGTAGGGTAGGGGTGCGACATGAAGGTGGGAGAGAAAACACATTTGAACTAAAATGCTCTTTCTCGCGAACCGTTTGGTTTATAAATTCTAATGTGATAAAACAAGTGTATTATAAAATTTTTTGAAGGATAATAATTTTCAGTAATTTGTGAGTACATCATATTTATATTTTATCAATAGTAGATACACTGAGGTCAAAAAGTTTCAGTACATTTGTACTGATTACTATTAAATGTTCGCTTCACATCAAATTCAAATATTTCTGAAAAAATAGATGAAAGAACTATCAAACTAGGATCATTTTAAAGTTTAATAAATGTGTAATAAAATTGGCTAAGATGTGACCAATTTAATAATATAAATATTGAAAATATAATTATTTAAAGTTATAAATTTTTTGTGAAAATTGCGATCTTGAAATCTGGTGTTTAAGCGAATGCTAATTTAAGAAATTTTTTTTTGAGATTTGACAGTTGTAGAATATCAACTACAAATCCTATTCCTTAATTCTAGACCAAAATCATTTACATATATTAAATATTTTCTGCAAATTCTATGCAAATAAATTCTCTTGCTCTAAATTTTTCGAAGAATAAAAATTGCAATTAATTGGCGTTCGCTTGGACTCCAGATTTCGAAATCGCAATTTTCACCAAAAATTTATAACTTTAAATAATTATATTTTCAATATTTATATTATTAAATTGGTCATATCTATGGCTATTTGATTCAAAATTTATTGAACTTTAAATGATCTTAGTTTGATAGCTCTTTCATCTATTTTTACAGAAATATTTGAATTTGAAGTGAAGCGAGCATTAAAAAGCAATCAGTACAAATGTACTGAAACTTTTTGACCCCAATGTACAATAAGTTTTTAATTAATTTTTAAGGAAAGTCTCTATTTTACCGTTTAAATTTTTTCATACTGTTAATCAATTTTAAAAATTTTTTTGAAATTTTATAGTGAATATGGAGGAGAAGGCTCACAATAAGCCAAAGTATTATAAAAAGCGTTTGGATCCACATTATGAAAAAAATATGGTCAGTAAAAAAACTCACATATCATGGGAAGAAGCATATAAAAATATATTGCCAGAAATCCACTCATGCGGTAAGTGCTGTTTACCTACAACATTGTTCTATTCTAAAAAATAATATATCCTAAAGATGTAGCTACCTGCTCATCGAATTATAATTGTGAAGTATTTATGAAATTGATATATTACCTTTTTTTATTATTATATTCATAGAAAAATAATACTAATATACATAGATTCAACAATTTCTGGTATAAATGATGACCAACACTGTTCCAATCATGTGTTTTCTGAAGTTTTTGAAGACTGCGACGAATTCTAACATATTTCTGACATGTCTGAGAATGTTTATCAGCAATACGATGCAATAAATGATTGCAATTATTACGAATCATCAGACGAGGAAGATAATAACTCATTAGAATATATTGAAGAAGAGGAATCTCTACCACCGAAAAGTAAAAAATACAAGGAGGAGAATTATTCTTCCTCATCATTTTCTAATATTGACGAAGACATGATTATGTTTGAAAAGTCCAAGATGACTGTGCGTGATGTACTAGAAATGATTATTGTTTTTTGCGTGAAATTTGGTATAATTCGAGAAGGACGAGAATGTTTGATGGAGATGTTAAAAATTTGTGCGGGTCCTTTATTTAAGGATTTCAAACTTTCAAATTATAAATTATCGAAAATGTTTGATCCTTCACCTGATAAAGTAGATTTTCATTTTTATTGTGTCAATTGCACAGAAAGAGATAAATTACTACATTCCTCAAACAAACTCAATATTAAAGGGCAAATAAAAATATGTGATAATTGTAAGACAGAGCATATCATTAAACTTAGTAATCCATTTTACTTCGTTACCATAAATTTACAACATCAACTAGAACTTTTATTTCAAAACAAAGAAATTTTGCATTTCTTTGTTTCTCAAAGCAGTGTTGATACAAATCATCATACACTTGGTAATGCTATTCGAGATACATACGATTCCAAATTACATAAAAAAATTATTGAGTCTGATTCGAAAATGTTGACTTACAATATTAGCACTGATGGTGCACCTGTTTTTAATGTTTCAAAACGTGGCTTCTGGCCGATACAAATTTTATTGAATTGTTTACCAACAAATATTAGATTCAAATATGTATTACTGGGTGGAATTATGATAGTTCGTTCTGAACCAAAACCAGATTTAATGTATATTTTTATGAATGAATTTATAAAACAAGTTAAACAGCTACAAGCTAATGGGATTATAATAAAACTACCTAATGGTAAAGAAATTAATTTGAAGTTTACTCCTTTGTGTGTCATAGCAGATTCTGTTGCTCATGCACTTTTGCAATATCGATATCAATATAATTCTTACTGTAGCTGTTGCTATTGTTATCATGCAGGTAAATACCTTGAAAATTGTATGCGATTTCCCTTTTTGGAAAAAGAGCCCGAAATGCGATCTCATACTTCTCATATGTCTGATGTAAATTTTATTCTAAAAAACCATAAACATGTTCGAGGTGTTAAAGGAAAATCCGCTTTCTGTTCAATCATTGATATGGTGTGGGGTTTTCCTATTGATTATATGCATAATTCTATTTTGGGGGTTACTGAGCAATTATGGAATATCTGGAATAGGATGGTCTTAGTTCCCTCTCAGCGAAAAGAAATTGACGATTTAATTGTTAACATAAAACCTCCGAGAGATTTGCGTAGGTTGCTAGAAAAAATTTCTAACAAAAGTGTGTGGAAAGCTACACATTGGAAGTCATGGTTGTTATATTATAGCCATCCTATATTGTCGAAGTATTTACCTCCTGATATGTTAGAACATTACATTCTGTTTGTTAATGCAATTTATACTTTGTTAAAAACTGAAATTTTTGTTGATGATTTGAATAAATGTGAGGAAGAATTGCTAATTTTTGTTGCTAAGTATGAAATATTTTATGGCGCTGGAAAAATGACATTTAACGTCCACATTCTTTTACATCTCGTAGAATCTGTGCGAATGTCTGGTCCTCTTTGGGCAACGTCTGCATTTCCATTTGAAAATAATATATATAATTTAAAAAAAAACAATAAATAGCCCTAAAAGCGTGGAGCAGCAAATGGCAAACAAGTCAATGATTCAGTTAGAATACAAATTAAAAACAAAAAACTCAAACATATCAACAGAAGCAAAAATTTATTGTGAAAATCTTTTCTATAAAAAAACATTAACAAAAAGTTCTCTTAAAATTGACAATGTAACACTGCTTGGACCACATTTAAAAAACAGATTTCAAGATGAAAAAGAATTTGAACGGTGCATTATAAATCATTATGTTCTAAGTAGCGTGACATATATTCGATCGAAGAAGTTCAACGACACTGTGGTACTTTTACAAAATAATAAAATTTGTCAAATTACGAAAATTACTGTTTCAGATAATAAGATTTACGTGAGTTTAAATGAAATAATTGTAGAAACATTTTCAGCTAACGGTTTTGTAGTGCCCCACATTTTTAAAGTTGTCAAAAGTGTTAATCATCAAACTGTATCAATTTCAGAGATAAAATGCAAATTAGCCGTAATTGACTTAAAGAAAGATAAATTTGTATGCACTATGGCTAATAATATTCAGGCGCAATAATTGTAAATGTAAATAAGAGATGTATTTACAGATAAACTATTTTTTTTGTATTTTTGTATAAATTTTTTTGTATTTTTAATAACTTTTTGTAAAATATGAATAAAGGACATATTTTATTTTAAAAGTATATTTAACTATATTTATGTTTGAACTACTTTAAAATTTATTCCTACTTGCATTAATAACATTATTTATTAAATTGTGAACAGGAATTGACGTATTTAATTTTTCTGTATTTTAAAAGGCATTTCATTCAATAATACAGAGGCAGTATTCAATTGTATTCACTTCAATTTATATTTAGTATGAGAAAAGTCATTGTTTGGCATTCATTTGATACATTCGTTCAATCGCATTAAATGGCATTCAACTTCTTTTCTTTTTTGCTTATTAAATAGCATTGTATGGCATTAAACATATATATACTTTAAACGGCATTAAATTGCATTCAGTACACCCCACACATAAGCTCTGTAATAATATTAATTGGCATTGGCTTGCACTCCACTTGCGCGCGCATTCTATGGCACGGAAAAATGCATTAAAAGGAATAGAATTGAAACAAATTTAATTCACTGCAGAGTATTAAATGGCATTCAGGACAAAAACAGAATTGTTTAGCATTATAAAGCATTCAAACAACCAGTATTTCTAATGCCATTATATGCTTTTCAATCAACCTCTTTTTACTTTGTATTTAAAAATATTTTTATTAAAAACTACGCGTGAAAACAAAACTTTTCATTATAAAAACGTCCAATTTGATCAATTTTTGACCGAGTTATAAGCATTTAAAGAAAAAATTTACGTAAAAAACGTCATTTTTCAAAAATCTGTATCTCCTGAACCGCTTTATGAAAAAATTTGAAAAAAATCAAGGTAGCTCATTTCAAAGAGTAGGTACTAAGAGAAAAAATTTTTTTTTAAAAATTTGAGATGCAAAAGCAAAATAATTTCCGATTTGGCCTAGAATGCCTCATATATTGGTCATACATTTTTTTATTGTTTATACTCCTGCCCTATTGGCCTTACGCACTTCGACAAGAGTCCCCGAGAAATACTTTTTAAATTAAGCATAACCATTCTACTTATGAAATTTTCTTTATATTAACCTAATTTGCGTCTACAACCGACTTTTATTAGGAGTACTCGCATTCCGCCTGGACCACCCGTCAATAGGTTTTCTCGCCAGAGAAGAGGGATACTGTAGAAAACTTCTCCTGAGTACAACCGGTTTATCGACAGTCGAGTTCTAATGGCGTGTACTCTCACTTTATCTCCGCAGGTGAGATCTACAAATTTAAAACAAATTCAACCCAAAAGCTTTTCATGATTTCGAGATATTTATAAAAATGTGATGTTTACACACACACACACATACGGAATGACATTTTCTAAAAATGTCATTTTTGAACTCCTGAGGTCAAATAACATAAAGATATGTCAAAAAATCGAACTCGAAAAATTTTGGTATTACAATACTTCCTGTATGAACGAAGTTGAAGTCCACAACGTTTATCAACGAAAAAAATTTATTTAATGCATTCAAGTATTATTTTCAATATAATATTTAATTGTAAAATAATTATTATCTAAATATAAACATCAACCTTTTCTTTCTAAATAGTTTTGTGTGAATATTGCTGCTTTATTTTTAATTAATTTGCTTAGTGAACCATTTTTTTTCGTTGATCAACGTTGTGGACTTCAACTTGGTCCTGTATGAGGAAGTAATAGTGTCACTTCATTGGAAATTTAATAAGCTTTCCGATGCAATTTAAAAAAGCATCTAGCTTTATTTTTACGGAATTATCACTGTTTCTGTGCGAGTGTGTTTTTTAATAGCTCGAGGTGTTAGCGGTCGCACAATTTCCGCCGGTAGTGTAGCTATGTTAAAAATTAAAAGTTAAGTACCCAGGTAGAAATTTGTCAAATATTACTTATTTCCTTCCAGTAGTTGTAGAGCCGAGAGCGAGTTTTACTTGCCAAGACAATCTGGCCAGTCCTGAATAAATGACTGGCCAGTTTCACTGGATAAAAACAATTCCTCTTTGTG
Organism: Leptopilina syphax; assembly: GCA_032872505.1. NCBI lineage: Eukaryota > Metazoa > Arthropoda > Insecta > Hymenoptera > Figitidae > Leptopilina > Leptopilina syphax. Next base: position 26,086,885 of record CM065472.1, on the reverse strand, counting down.
AACAGTACTTTTGTCAAGTCACTGACCAGAAAATCTGATCATAATCATGATAAGAATTTTTTTCCAGACACTGGCCAGTCACAGATTTGAAGAATTATTTAAGATTCCACCTAGAAAAACTGGTCCACCACTGATCAGAAAAACTTGCCGAATCCTATTACCCAGTAGGAAATTTACAACCGGCGCGGATCCTCGCCCGTACCGACGTCGGAGTAGCGGTACTGGCTGGGAACCGTCTGCCTACCGCCCGAGAACTGGTATTCTACCAAAAGATGATTTGGCCAGGAGCTGGCTGGCCATCCGTCTCGGAACTGGCATTCTACCGCCCGGTAACCGGCCGCGAAGAGCCTTTCCGTGTATAATTCAACCGGCTGGGACTCTACCCGGCACTGTACCGACTGTGGATCTTTAATTTCCTAGCCAGATGTGCGCTGGCAATGCTGGCATTCTACCGGCTGACAACCGGCTCGGATCAAAATGATAATTTTAACAAATATCAATAAAAAATAATAATTAATTGCAAAACATAAATACTGATAACAATTCATTGATAGTTCACTTTACACATTTTTTTAAAACACTTAACGGTATTTTTTTTATATTTACATTTGAAAAATCCTAACGCTTGGGGGTACGAACCTACGCCTAACCGAATATTTACGCACTCTCAAATCTTAAATGCTTTCAAGTCTCACTAGCTGAAATAAAAATTGTAAAATTACTACGCGGCAATAAACAATTTTCAAATACGGACTGATGTTATACCGGTATTTATGAATATTTCAATATTTCGTTTAAAAAGAAACTTGTTATAATTTTATTATTATATTTTTTAATATTTTATTACGTAATTATTAATAATTGAATGAAATTTGAATGCACAACACATTTTTTTTAATTAGTTAATTTGCAGAAAAGTGTCAATAAATAATTACTTAACATATTATTTAAATTAAAAAGAGATTATTAATTAATTAATAATCTTAATAATAAATTAATTAATAATCTGTTTTTTATATATTTATTTAATGTGTTATTTATTGTAGGTATAATTATATATTGAACACATTTTCTTTCAAGTTAATATATTATTTATTAAAAATTATTTATTTAATTGCACATTAATAAAGTTGGATTTTTATAAATATAATGAAAAAATTAAGTTTCTTATATTCTTCCTTTGCATCAAAACAATTAATTTATTTATTGGTTAAATAATAATAATAATAATAATAATAATAATAATAATAATATGATAATAAATGCAATTAGTCGGATCCGCCCCAGCACCGAGCCAGTACAGACCTAACATCCGTCATTCTTCCAAAGCCCGTAGAAGAATGAAATCCGCAGGCGGAACAAATCCAGTACCACGCCAATACTAACGAAAGTAGAAAGTCGGAGCCTAATCTGTTCCGCGCCGGTTGAATATTGGGATCCGAATCGGTACAAAACATCGGTACTGGCGGTCCGCACGGGCGCGGATCCCATGCGGTTGTAAACTCTGACATTCGTCCGACTTTTCCTCCTGGGTAAAAGAATTATTCTAGATTTTTTCAAATCTCTAGCCAGAAAATCTTGCACTATCATAAAAAGAAACTGCGGACACAGAAACTGACCAGTTACTAAGGAAAAAAACAAAGTACCAGTTCTGACAAGTCACTTCAGTTCTTAAACTTGTAGTTATGATAAGTTACTATCTAGTCACCGTGGCCGCGTGGTAACGCACATGCGTTGTGTCTCCAGGGTCTAGGGTTCGTTCCCCCATGCGTGCAAATTTTTCATTCTTAGATTCAAGTGTTATTGGTAAAGTAATTTTTCATTATTCATCTTAAATATTTAAATAAACACAAAAATATAAATAAATATGTAATTATGAACAAATAAAAAGAGCCAGAAAAATTCTATTTTATTCTAGATTTTGAGCAGAAAACTGTCCAGTTACTGGTCAGTTACTTGTCAGTCACTGGCCAGATAATCTAACCAGTGACTGCTAAAGCAGTGCGTTACATTTCTAATCAATCACTTGCCAGATTTTCTGGTCAATCACTGGCCAGAATCTTGAAAAACTTTCCAGTGACTGGTCATTACAGAGTTGAAATTTCTACCTGAGTATATGAGTAATAATGAGAATATGTATTAGGGTAGATCCATGCCTAAAAAATTAAAGTTGTCCCCTAGTTCTACGATTTTGTTCAAACTTCAAAATTTTGAAGTGAAATACATGCCAGTAGAAAACCCAAAATTGATTTCGAAAAATTTTGGACTTACGAGGTTTTTAAAATTTTTTTTGAAATTTTGAAAATGATATATCTCAAAGAAAAATGAATAAAATTTTCAGGAAATACTTATTGTTTACTTACAATTTAGAAAAATATTTCGTAAGAAAAAAATTTTTTTTTAAAACAAATTATTATTTAAAAAATAATTTTTAAATAAACAATTTTTTGAAAAGTGTAATTTTTTTGCTTTTAATAACAATGAATCGATTCCACGAGTATTTTCCAAAAAAAATTGACGGAGGGTCAATTGAGATATTAAATTTTTTGTCTTTGCGCGCAACCGTAAAAAGCGCATTTTCAGGATATACTCTACATACAAACTAATGTTCAAAATCACCTATAATTCGTAAATTTTAACCTAATTCAATTTTTCTTTTTAGAAAATGACAGACTATAAATTTTTAAGAATACTGAATATTAAATTAGGGTCAATTGGGGTAAATGTAAACGGAATATCTATTTTTCACCAAAAACATTAGTTTTTTTTGTTAAAAGGTAAAACGAACGAATTTTTTTTTGCATGAACTTGTTACTAGAGTTCCCTAGAAAAATTTTATGAGGTACAAAAAAATATTGATGCACCTGAATCGCCTAAAACTAACTGTTTACATTTACTCCGAGATTTTGAAATTTTCCTAAAATTCGCGGTAAATGTAAACACCACTGTAGTTAAGCGAGGTTTAAGAAACAAGTTATTTCAAGTATACTACTGGTTTAAGGGATGGAAAAACTGAAAAAAAATTCTTCGTAGATGTATAGTTAACCAGTTGACTGATAATATATCATATAAAATAAACAATCAACCATTACAAAATTAGTAATGTAAAAACTTGAATAACTTGAACAAATTTTAATAGATTTTCATTCAACTTGGTAAAAAGAAGTTTTCAAGGTTGCTGAATAAGAATCTAAAATCGAATTTTTAAATTTCAAAATGGTGGATCCAATATGGCGGATGAACCTAAAAATAATATTTTTAAAAATTGATCAAATTTGCTTGAATCTGGCTACTAGGGGGTTTTTGAGGTCGCTGAATACGAATTTGAAGTCAAATTTTAAATTTTCAAAATGGCAGATGAACCTAAAAATATTTTTAAAAATTGATCAAATTTTCAAAAAAAAAATTTTTTTTTTATTAAATTTTTTTTTTCAAAGAGGACCTAATTTCCTTTTCTATGTAATTTTACATTGCCAAATTAATGAAATTGTGAAGTAAAAGCAAATTTATTCAATTATTTTCTTTTAAAATGTAGTTGAAGTTCTGTTTACATTTACCCCGAGTTTTCGAACTATCGGGGTAAATGTAAACACTTAATTATTTATTAACTAAATTGACGAATATCAAAAATCTAAGTCAATTTTTGTTAGGGCATTAATAAGGAAGAATTACATACTTTTGTTTGATTTTTAAATTTATTTTTAGGCAAATGCGAGACAAAATACTGAAAAAGTAAAATTTTAATTTTCAATTTTTTTTGTATTAAAAGATAACTTACACTATGGCATTGCCAATTGTCAAAATAAAATATTGGCAATACTCAGAACGTCTTGTAGGTGAGCTGAGGTAAAAATATTGACATCGTACTTATTTTTTAATTTGTAAATTTAGCTGAAACATCTACTGTTTACATTTACCCCTTGTTCACATTTACCCCAAATGACCCTACTAACTTTTTATATATTGTATCTAGAGAGGTGTATTTTTCTCTAATTTTGAAAGTTACCGGGCCTTACATAAATACCGATGCAGATTTAAAAAATAATAATTATTATTATTATTATTATTTAAGCAAGATTTAAACAAATTATTATTGTTAATTACTAACTATTTACAGAATATTCCTTTCTTAAAAAAGACATGGAGTGGAAAGGTCGAATGTATCGAAAAGTATCAAAGTAAAGAATGGGCAATGAGAATGTAAAATTTTAATAGAAGGGTGTTTTTAAAATTGTTTATACATGTGAAGGTGGCGCTGCAGTCGTATGTTATTTAAAAAGAGCGCGAATATATAAATTTTATTTTTGTTAAGAGAAAGTACACATAATAAATCTTATTTTGCATTGTCAAAAAAAACGTCAACATTTCACCAAGTTGAAGTCCACAACGTTGATCAACGAAAAAAAATGGTTCACTAAGCAAATTAATTAAAAATAAAGCAGCAATATTCACACAAAACTATTTAGAAAGAAAAGGTTGATGTTTATATTTAGATAATAATTATTTTACAATTAAATATTATATTGAAAATAATACTTGAATGCATTAAATAAATTTTTTTCGTTGATAAACGTTGTGGACTTCAACTTCGTAACATTTCAAATATAAATAAGCAAATTATTAACTGAAAAAATTTGAATATTATTATTAATAAAATAATGGACTTGGACAATGGACATATAAAAACTAGCACCGTAGACGGCCGCTTGCGGCCGTCGGAGGAGCTAGTATACTGAAAAGATGCAGTTTTTTCTAATCATGCAAAACCAAACTTTTTTGAAATGCCGATGTACATTAAAAATAAAATTATAATTTAAACAAAAAAAAGAATAATAATTTGTTTAAAAATTTATTAAATAATAATTTAACTTTTAATTTTAATCTCTGTAGGTCCATGCATAAAAAATCAAAGTTGCCCCTTGTTTTTCAATTTCTATGAAACTTTGAGAAATTGTCACAGAACACATGCAAATGAGAAGTGTGAAAACGATTTTATAATTATTTGTTAATCATGATTATAATATTAAATAAAAAACAAATTGCCTATATTGAAGGCTTTTGAAATTTAAATACTTTCGGAGACATTCACAACAAAAGCACTTTATTGAGTTTACAAAATTAAGTAAAATTAACTTTTGGAAAGCAAAATAACACTATTAATATTAAATTTAATTGTTATAAACAATTATTTAAACAATTTTTTGACCAAGTTTGCTTTTTTTGGAAAATTTTTTTTCTTTATAGAATTAGAAGTTTATTAGTAGCTCTGAAATAAAAGCTTAAAAAATATAGTTCTTTAAAATAATTATTTTTATAAACATTTTTCTTAACAAAAATTTAATAAATTTTATAAAATATTTTTGCGTAAGTAAATAATGATATCACATACCTTCTGACGATAGGATAAGTGCGCACGTGTTAATTATTGTGGTGTGGTTGTTTTGGTTATTGTTTTGAATTATTATTAAATAATAATAATTATTATATTATTTATTATTTAATAATAATTAAATAATTAATGTTATAAAAATTTTTTATTAATAAATTTTCTAAAATTTGTATGACAAATCAAATAATGTTTTTTAAGCTTATTCCAGAGCTACTAATAAACTTCTGATTCTATAAAGAAAAAAACTTTTCCAAAAAAGCAAACTTGGTTAAAAAATTGTTTAAATAATTGTTAATAACAATTAAATTCAATATTAATTTTGATATTTTGCTTTCCAAAATAATAATTATGTTTTAAATCTGCATCGGTATTTATGTAAGGTCCGGTAACTTGCAAAATTACAGAAGAATACACCTCTCTATAGGTACAATATGTAAAAAGTTAGTAATTAACAATAATAACAATTTGTTTAAACAAATAAAAATTTTAAAAATGCACAGTATTCTTACAAATTTATAGCCTGTCATTTTTCAAAAAGAAAAATTGAATTTGGTTAAAATTTACGAATTATAGGTGATCTCCTAAAGTTTAAGACCCTCCATCAATTTTGTTTTTAGAAAATACTCGTGAAATAAGTGGGAATCAAATCATTGTTATTAAAAGCAAAAAAAATTGCACTTTTCAAAAAATTGTTTATTTAAAAATTATTTTTTAAATAATTTGTTTTAGAAAAAATTTGTTTCTTACGAAATATTTTTCTAAATTGTAAGTAAACAATAAGCATTTCCTGAAAATTTCATTCATTTTTCTTTGAGATATATCATTTTCAAAATTTTAAAAACCTCGTAAATCCAAAATTTTTCGAAATCGATTTTGGGATTATTTATAGATTAAATAAATTTTGATGAGGAGACCGGTACCGGTTTCGAAACGTAAATGTTTTATACACATTTTATGTCCTAAAAAAATGCCAATCTCTAAACTATTATATAAATTAAATTTATTTGAAAACTTCCCTGGTTAAAAAACCGGACAGATTTCGGACTAATCCGAAATTTGTCCGAAACAGTGCGGTTTATGGTCAGGTTTTTGTCACCCGAAATTAATCCGAATAAATCCGAACTATATACGGTTTGTGAACAACTAGTAAATCCGGAGTTGGTCCGATGAAGTCTGACATTAATTAGTTAATTTTAACTAGTGAATCTGGAATTAGTCCGAAACAGTCAAAATTTAGTCCGGACAATTTAGTGAATGTTAATAAAAAATAATTATACAAGTTACACAAATTAATTATTATTACTTTATGGTACATTCAACATATTTTTCGATTTACCTATCGCAATTTTATTTACATTAACTTAAGATTTCTAACGCTTGGGGATTCGAACCTACACCTATCTAACATTATAACGCACTGAAATCGAATACACTAACCACTATACCACGCTCGCATGGAAGTTCAAATTCATAATAATTCATTCATATCAAGTGCCACGAAAAGAAATGACAAAAAACTAACGCATCAGTGTTATTTATAATATTAAAAAAGATAACTAATAATACTAGTGTAAAATCAAATTGACTGCAAAAGTAAATATTTTATTTACCATAAGTAAATACCCTGAATAAAAAGTCGGACCGATTTCAGACTAATCCGGAATTTGTCCGCAACAGTACGATTTATTGTAGAGTTTTTCACCCTGAATTAAGTTTAAAATCAATACCATTTTTTATAACTATTGAATCCGTAATTAGTCCTATTTAGTCCGAAGTTAGTCAGATTATATGCAACTAGTAAATGCAGAAGTAATCCGATTGGTTTAACCAGTGAATCCGCAGCTAATCCGAAACAGTCTGCTTATGGATAGGTTTTTGTCGCTCGGAATTTGTCCGGATAGATTTAAACCAAATGCGGTTTGTGTATAACCAGTGAATCCGGAATTATTCGGATCTATTCCGAAGTTAGTCTGATAATACGCAACTTGCAAATAGTCCGATTAAGTCCGGAATTAATCTGGTTATGGTCAGGTATTTGTCATACGAAATTATAATTAGAGTTTGAATTTATCTGACCAAAATCATTCCGGATAAAGTCTTTGAATTGGATTAAATATGAATTGTTTAGGACTTACTGTGGATTGTATATATATATATATTTACAAATTCCATATTATTATAAGACTTCTTTTCGGACTGGGGTGTTTTGATCGGATATTATTCGGATTGCCGCTGACAAGGCGCATGAAAAGTCTCCAATTTTCATTTTCCGAATCTTTATTTTATCGAAATTCTTTTTATCTAATAAGAATTAATTATAATTTCTTTTAATCGAAAGAATAATTATCAAACACATTATTTTTTTGAATAACTAATTAACAGAATGTTTAATACTGCGAAAGAAAATTTTTTATAATCTTCAAATAACTGAATTATCATTTCTAAAAATTATTATTTTTTATATTTCTTATTTACACTAATATTTTTATTTTCGAAATGTCAATTTTGATAAATATTATTTTATAGATTTGTTAATAACTATAATAATTATATTCCCGAATTGTTATTCAATATAATTCAAATATTACCGAATTACCAATTCTTAAAAAATTTATTGTTCCTACTAATATTTTTTTAAAATGTGTAAATATTCTAAATTCTAAAGTCTCTAAATTTTGTTTTATCGAAATATCATTTGTTATAAAACTTTTTTCTTATAAATGTTTTTCAAAATAATTTTAATTTTTTCGAATTAACATTACTCATAATTTTCTTTACTCCTAATCATTCTTCTTTATAATTACTACATTTTCTAACTTGTATTTCTTCTAACTATAACTTTACCGAATTGTCACTTCTCATAATTATTATTATATCGAAATAGTATTTTCAAAATTTTTGTAATATCTAATAATTTTTTAAACAAATATTTTTATTGTATAATAACCAGTTTTTATAATTTTATTATATTCGAATAATCTCTCTGTCAGTTTTTAGAACCTCATTGCGCCGATTGTTATTGTCTATGGACAGCACTAGATAGATGTGTTATTGGTGTGCGGTGTGTTGTGTATGAGCGAAGGAGTATGTACTTTTAGGATTAAGTCATCACTGTATTCTTTTTTATATATATTACTCTTCAAAGGGCCTTTGAGCCCGTATATACATTAAATAAATAAATAATTATTTCGTATAATTTTTTTCTTACCGAAATTATATTTTAAATAATTTACTTTAATCAATTTTTTATTTTTCCTAATATTCATTTTTCCAAATAATTCTTTTTCATAATTGCTTCCTCGTGAGGAAGCTTTGTAGTCGTTTAATTTACAAAATTTTTAAAAATCCTTTTAACAAATTTTCTTCTATATGGGACTATGTTATATAAGACCCTGAACAATTGTATGTATGTATGTGTGTGTGTGTGTGTGGATCCCGATTTTTGTGAACACGATAACTCGAAGAGGTTTTAACGAATTTGGCTAAAATTTACCAGGTATATTTATCATAAAAATATCTCGAAATGGATTGATAGACTTTAAAAAATTTTAAAAAAAAATTTTTTTTGACTTTTTTCTAAAAAAAATTTTTTTTCAAAAAAATTTCTTTAATATAGAAGATGTAAGAATTTATTGTTGATCAGAGTCAAATTATTGTCAAAGATGTTTATTAATTGTCAAAGAACTGATCAATATAATCATTATTTTCAAATCGAGCTTTCGCCTCTACGAAGTAGGGCCTTTTCAAGAATAAATTACACTGAAAATTATAGATATAAATATTTAAAATAAAATTGTACCAAAAAGAAAAGACGCATACAAATATGAATCCTAACCTGTTAATAACACGTGTTGACATTCTTAGTATTCTCCTAAAATTTGGAGTAATACATTTATGAAAACATTAAAACAAAAAATAATACAAAATAATAAAACAACATACGAAAATTACAAATACATCATGAACATATAAAAAGAAACATACTCTCTCCATAAAAACAAGTGCCAGAATTTTCTCATGTCAAAACAAAATATATAAAATAATTTCTAACCTAACCCGATCTAGCACATTCAAAACCCGCTCACAATCATACATCCTACAGCCTCGTTCATTACACATCATTGATACTCACGAATTCACACTCATCGAGTCATGCTCATTCATTTGAAAATTTAAAAAACTTTTAATAGTAGTATAAATAAAATTTTTTTTTTTTTTTTTTTTTTTAAAACACATTTATAATTTTAAAATAATTAAAATATATAAAATTAATTATAGTTTAATAGAAGAAATAAAATTATAATAAAAATCACTCAGACCACTTATATCTGATCTGACATTAACAGAATTATCAAATTTTAAAATGTTAAACATTTCCTTAAAAAGTCTCTGTTTTAAATTATCTTCCACACACAAAATCTTAGTTTCCTTAAAATTGAATAAATGGTCATGATCGTGAGAATGTGTTACAAGACTTGATGCCCGCTTGTCATTTTTACAATCTCGCTTATGTTCATTCAATCTATCCTTCAAATGTCTAGAAGTCTGGCCAATATATACACAATTACAATTACACGGAATACAATAAACAACATTTTTTCGCAGGTCAAACGAAGTCAAATCCTTGTTCTTTGAAAAACATTTGAAAGGATCATTATAATAATGAAAAACAACCTTAATACCGAATTTTCTATAGTTCTTATCCAAAAACATATAAAGTTCTTCAACATAAGGCAAAGAAATGACTTTCTCGATGTCAAAGTTAGAAGTCATGAGACCGTGCGAAGAATTAGAAACCAAGTCAGTTATTTTTTTATATCTAGCTTTAATATATTTATTTAAAAACCATGATGGAAAGTTATTAGTACTCAGAATATCAAAAATAATCTTCAAATTATCCTCAATATAATCAATCTCCGACAATTTTACAGCCCTATCCACAAGCCCATTGACAATAGAAATTTTATCCTTAATATGCATGCATGATTTGAAATCTCTATATCTACCGGAAAACGTTTCCTTTCTAAACCAGTTGGTTTTAAGGTTATTACCCACCCTAGAAATAAGAACGTCCAAAAAGCTAATACTACAATCTTTTTCTACTTCTATGGTGAACTGAAGCTTTTTATGATGGTGATTAAAAATTGCAAGAATATGATCAATTTTATCTACTGGCACACACATTATAATATCATCAACATATCTGAAATAAAAAATAAACCGAAAATCAAGTTTCTTCAAAACCTCAACTTCAAAACTCTCCATAACCAAATCCGCAATCGCACCTGACAGTGGTGACCCCATAGGAGTACCAAAAATCTGCCTGTAATATTTACCCTGAAAAACACAGTAAGCGTTGTCAAGACAAAATTCCAAAAGTTCCAAAAACTCTTTATCCGGTATATCCGTGTAATTTCTAATATCCTTCCATCTTAGTTTTATATTTCTTAGAACTAACTCTTTTGGTATGTTTGTGAATAAGGATTTAACATCAAGAGATATCAGTCTATAATTGATTGGAACATCAAAACTTCTAATCTTTTTTACAAAATCAAAACTATTTTTAATATAAAAGTTGTTTTTTCTAATAACATTGTTAATAATCGAACACATAAACTTAGATAAATTATACAATTTTTATTTATAATTTTTTATTATTTATTTTTTATTTATAATTTTTATTTATAGATAAATTATACAATTTTTATTTAACAAAACAAAAATTTAGTGGTCCGTGATATGTTGTCAACAATAGAAGAAAAAATAAATCTTGTTCCAGATAATCATAAGTCGGAATTTCGTAGTAGTATATCTAATAAGTTCTAGAACTATTTAAATGTAAATTATCATAATATGTGTCTTTCGGAATTTGAGATTTTAGGGGAAAAAACAAGAAGGTTTCTTAAAGTAAATAGTGATATTAAGATCTGTAATGCGGATAAGGGTAATGTCACTGTGATTTTGGATTCTCAGGAATATATCAGTAAATGTTTGAATTTGCTTAATGATGTTGACGTTTATATAGAAGTTAAAAGAGATCCGACTAATAATATTCAAATGAAAATAAATAAAATGATTGACTTTATTTTGCATAAGGGTTATATTAACTGCCCAATTTCTAAAAGGTTAAAAAGTTACAATGGGGTATCTCCAAAATTCTATGGTTTGCCCAAAATACACAAGGATGGGATACCTGTTAGACCGGTCACTTCTTTTTGTGGTTCTCCATTGTATAATTTATCTAAGTTTATGTGTTCGATTATTAACAATGTTATTAGAAAAAACAACTTTTATATTAAAAATAGTTTTGATTTTGTAAAAAAGATTAGAAGTTTTGATGTTCCAATCAATTATAGACTGATATCTCTTGATGTTAAATCCTTATTCACAAACATACCAAAAGAGTTAGTTCTAAGAAACATAAAACTAAGATGGAAGGATATTAGAAATTACACGGATATACCGGATAAAGAGATTTTGGAACTTTTGGAATTTTGTCTTGACAACGCTTACTGTGTTTTTCAGGGTAAATATTACAGGCAGATTTTTGGTACTCCTATGGGGTCACTGTCAGGTGCGATTGCGGATTTGGTTATGGAGAGTTTTGAAGTTGAGGTTTTGAAGAAACTTGATTTTCGGTTTATTTTTTATTTCAGATATGTTGATGATATTATAATGTGTGTGCCAGTAGATAAAATTGATCATATTCTTGCAATTTTTAATCACCATCATAAAAAGCTTCAGTTCACCATAGAAGTAGAAAAAGATTGTAGTATTAGCTTTTTGGACGTTCTTATTTCTAGGGTGGGTAATAACCTTAAAACTAACTGGTTTAGAAAGGAAACGTTTTCCGGTAGATATAGAGATTTCAAATCATGCATGCATATTAAGGATAAAATTTCTATTGTCAATGGGCTTGTGGATAGGGCTGTAAAATTGTCGGAGATTGATTATATTGAGGATAATTTGAAGATTATTTTTGATATTCTGAGTACTAATAACTTTCCATCATGGTTTTTAAATAAATATATTAAAGCTAGATATAAAAAAATAACTGACTTGGTTTCTAATTCTTCGCACGGTCTCATGACTTCTAACTTTGACATCGAGAAAGTCATTTCTTTGCCTTATGTTGAAGAACTTTATATGTTTTTGGATAAGAACTATAGAAAATTCGGTATTAAGGTTGTTTTTCATTATTATAATGATCCTTTCAAATGTTTTTCAAAGAACAAGGATTTGACTTCGTTTGACCTGCGAAAAAATGTTGTTTATTGTATTCCGTGTAATTGTAATTGTGTATATATTGGCCAGACTTCTAGACATTTAAAGGATAGATTGAATGAACATAAGCGAGATTGTAAAAATGACAAGCGGGCATCAAGTCTTGTAACACATTCTCACGATCATGACCATTTATTCAATTTTAAGGAAACTAAGATTTTGTGTGTGGAAGATAATTTAAAACAGAGACTTTTTAAGGAAATGTTTAACATTTTAAAATTTGATAATTCTGTTAATGTCAGATCAGATATAAGTGGTCTGAGTGATTTTTGTTATAATTTTATTTCTTCTATTAAACTATAATTAATTTTATATATTTTAATTATTTTAAAATTATAAATGTGTTTAAAAAAAAAAAAAAAAAAAAAAAAATTTTATTTATACTACTATTAAAAGTTTTTTAAATTTTCAAATGAATGAGCATGACTCGATGAGTGTGAATTCGTGAGTATCAATGATGTGTAATGAACGAGGCTGTAGGATGTATGATTGTGAGCGGGTTTTGAATGTGCTAGATCGGGTTAGGTTAGAAATTATTTTATATATTTTGTTTTGACATGAGAAAATTCTGGCACTTGTTTTTATGGAGAGAGTATGTTTCTTTTTATATGTTCATGATGTATTTGTAATTTTCGTATGTTGTTTTATTATTTTGTATTATTTTTTGTTTTAATGTTTTCATAAATGTATTACTCCAAATTTTAGGAGAATACTAAGAATGTCAACACGTGTTATTAACAGGTTAGGATTCATATTTGTATGCGTCTTTTCTTTTTGGTACAATTTTATTTTAAATATTTATATCTATAATTTTCAGTGTAATTTATTCTTGAAAAGGCCCTACTTCGTAGAGGCGAAAGCTCGATTTGAAAATAATGATTATATTGATCAGTTCTTTGACAATTAATAAACATCTTTGACAAAATTTCTTTAAGTTGTTTATTAAAGTTAATATATAATAAAATCTTATTCTTTGCATCAAGACGAATCGATTGGTATATAAGAAGTATAAATTGTATGAGAATTTATAGAGTTAATCACAATTAAAGCTGAAAAAATCGCATTTTTATCAAAAAAATAAGTTCTTTCCGCAAAATTATGTTGCTGTGTAAGAAAATCTTACTCATTTATTTCTAAAATCTTATTCATTACACCAAGACGGATCGATTGGTATATATAAAGTATATTTTTTACTTAAATTTACAGAATTATAGACAAAAAATTTGCACTTTTAATAAAAATTCATTTTTTCTTAAAAATCATGTTGCTGTACAATAGAATGTTATTATTTATTAAAAAATAAATCAAAAATCTTATTCTTTGCATCAAGACGAATCGATTGATGTATATAAAGTATATATTCTATTGAAAATTATAGAATTAATTACAATTAAAGTTGAAAAATTCACTTTTTAACTAAAAATTTTTTTGTTTATTTAGATTCATATTACTGTATAAGAAAATTTTATTCTTTCTATTAAGACGAATGAACTTTATTTTATAAATGTTAAATTGTATTAAAAATGATTTAAAAATGAAATATATTTATCGTTAATGCTTCCTTCACGAGAAAGCAAATTTTTTTTGCTGATCGCAAAAAGGAAGCAAAATGTTCATGTAATGAACATCTGGATTTACAACTTGTTTTTATATTTCCTAATTCGTATTTTACATAACATCAACTTTTTCTAGCATTTAAATTCTCTAATTTATTATTTTCATAACCTATAAATTGTTATAAGAATAAGAATTGCACAGAATAGTTATTTCACCTACAAAATATACGGTTTCGATGTTTCCCATCTCTGAAGAATTTGGCGCCAAATTTGAAAAAAGTTTATTATTTTATTATTTAAAAATTATTAATTATTACAAATATTGTTTAAACCACTTAAATATCATTAGGGAAATGGTTTTAAACCATATTTGTAATAATTAATAATTTTTAAATAATAAAATAATAAACTTTTTTCAAATTTGGCGCCATATTCTTCAGGGATGAGAAAAGTCGAAACCGTATATTTTGTAGGTGAAATAACTATTCGGTGCAATTCTTATTATGACATTTATAGGTTAGAAAAATAATAAATTAGAGAATTTAAATATTAGAAAAAATGGATGTTATGTAAAATACAAATTAGGAAATATAAAAATTATGAAAAAGAATTATTTGGAAAAATGAATATTAGGAAAAATAAAAATTCGATTAAAAAAAATTATTTAAAATATAATTTCGGTAAGAAAAAAATTATACGAAATAATTATTCGAATATATAAAAATTATTAAAACTGGTTATTATACAATAAAAAAATTTGTATAAAAAATTATTAGATATTACAAAAATTTTGAAAAATACTATTTCGATATAATAATAATAATAATTATGAGAAGTGACAATTCGGTAAAGTTATAGTTAGAAGAAATACATGTTAGAAAATATAGTAATTATAAAGAAGAATTTTTAGAAGTAAAGAAAATTATGAGTAATGTTAATTAGAAAAAGTTAAAATTATTTTGAAAAACATTTATAAAAACTGTGACGTATAATTTTAACTAAATTTAATTTAAGTCAAAACTTCTGCTTACGTCAGGCAAAATCTAACGCTTTCCAATAATACTAGTTTGAAATTTAAGTAAATAAATCTCGCCGTCAGGCGCCAATTAATTTTAAAGCTAAATTAATAAACTTTTACTCGGCTCGACTAACAACAAATTCAACTCCTCTGAGTTTACTCTCTCACTCAGAGGGAATTCTGCTCGAGCGATTGGCAAGCAGAAAATGCCAACGACGAGACACGACTGGCACAATATCGGCAAAACGACTCACCCACGGTGATGACTCCCTTTTCGGCTTCCTGGTTTCCCTTCTTTCTCTCGGCTTTTCGGCGTTGTTTTTTCGAAAGGTGTTCGGCTTAATCCAAGGGGAAAAAGGGAGGTTGACACAAAAGAAAAACTATTATTTCACTCTCAATTTACAAGTCTCACACTTATGAATTTTATTACTCTTTTTACTTGAAGGATACTACTCCACTCTACACTAAGTTCGACACACTCAATTGTTATTTCACTACAGGAAAACGATTTTATTCACTCGGTGAAAACTTTGACAGTATTGCACGGCGGAAATCAAAATCATTATTGCGGCGAAAGTATTAGACACCTGTTGTCTCGGCGTTTCTCCGCACATGGTTCGTCTTCTTCTTCCCGTTCTCCGAAAATAGTACTGGCCCCGCCATCTATCACTTTCTCCGGTAGCCAGCCGCGCGACCCACTTTCGTTACTTCTAGTAGGTCAGCCGGCGGTACTGGCTTTCTCTAATTACCATGATAACTGGGCCTGTTGATTCGGGGCTTTTTCCGACGGATGGCGTGACGATTCAGAATTTTCGGCAATTAAATGACAAGATCGAAAATTCACTTCGTCACAAAACATGTTTCATAACAAATGATATTTCGAAAAAATAAAATTTAGAAACTTTAAAATATAGAACATTTACACATTATAAAAAAATATTATTAGGAACAATAAATTTTTTAAGAATTTGTAATACAGTAATATTTGAATTATATTGAATAATAATTCAATTTTATAATAATAATAATAACAAATCTATAAAATAATATTTATCAAAATTGATATTTCGAAAATAAAAATATTAGTGTAAATAAGAAATGTAAAAAATAAAAATTTTTTAAAAGATAATTCAGTTATTTAAAGATTATAAAAAATTTTCTTTTGCAGTATTAAACATTCTGTTAATTAGTCATTCAAAAGAATAATGTTTTTGACAATTATTCTTTGGATTGAAATAAATTATAATTAATTCTTATTAGGTAAAAAGAATTTCGATAAAATAAAGATTCGGAAAATAAACATTGGAGACTTTTCATGCGCCTTCTGCTGACTATTACCGGATTCTTTGCATACATATTTCGGATTGTTTAGTATTTGTTTCGGATTATGCCTTTTAATTGAATTAAATCCGGATTATTTCAGACAATTTTCGGATACTTAGTTTACAGATTTCGGATTGTTTCGGATTATGTCTTTCAATTGGATTAAATCTCAATCGTTGCAGACAATTTCCGAATTCGTTGCATACAGTTTTCGTACTTGTTTCGGAATAGGATTTTGCAACACTTATTTTTAAATTGTTGCGGACTAATATCGGATTAAGTTTTTTTAACTATATATTTAATTCGGATTATTGCGGACTGATTCCGTATTCTTTACATATTGATTTCTGATAATTCCGTACTTATTTTAGAAGAATTCTTCACCGGTCATAAATTCGGATTGTTGCGGACTAATTACAGACTCAATTTGTAGAAATTTAGGATTACATCGGAGTGTTTTCAGATTCAGGTTTTCGTTCCGATTAATATCAGACTAACGCGGATCATTTTCGGACCTTTTTCGTACAATTTTCGGACTAATCCGTAATATTCTGTCCGTATTTAAACCGGAATTAGTCCGAAATTTTTACCAGGGTTTAAGACTTTTATTTGTCAGATGTAGATTATATATAAAGTATATTTTTAAGTTTTTTTGCTTTATTTTAAATAAACTCTTTAAATTTCAGGCAGCTTTACTTAACAATTGATTAAAAAATATTAAACAGGAATCTATGTAAAAATGATTTAATATTTTATCTATCAATGACGTATTTTACTAAAATATCACATTGATAGCATACATACACTAAAGTGGGGACATGATAGTAAAACTGATTTTAACATTTCCTGCATCCCACAGTGATGTATTAAATTTTTTATAAAATTGATAACACTCAAAGTTTTAATAAGTATAAATTATTTCTGAATAAATATTTCTGAAACTTAACGCCTAAACGTAATAATTATCTAAAAAACAATAAAAAATACAATTCTTAATAATAAAATATGATTTTTAATATTGATATAAAAATCACTATTTTTAACAAATAATAAAATTGTTCAAGTTTTGTGTGGCACTTTTTGAAAACACTCCTTTAAATTAAATAATAAATAAATAATATTTTCTTCTTGTTAAGGATGATATTTGTTAACTATGTTGGAATAAATAAATAAAAATAAAAGTTTAAGATCAAATACAATTTATTATTATCCAGCTGATAAAATTAAATTTTTTATATATTAACAGAAAGCATTTTGAAGTACATTTTATTTAAAATTTTTTTTTTAAATATATAGTAAAAAGAAGCGTTAATACAGAGGCCTGTTAATACACTGATAAAAAAGAGGGCGCGACTCAACCCTGAATTCTTCTACACACTTTCTGGGGCGTGCAGCACGCCCCAAAGAGCGTGTAAAGTTGAGTCTCCAATGTGAGAGAAGGTGAGCATCGATGTTCACAGCTATAGATATACCACAGCATACTTTAGTATATCTATAGCTATGAACATCGATGCGCACCTTGTCTTATTGGAGATTCAACTTAATACGCTTCAAATACAGCTCGCCTCGACTCAGGGGTCCGCTGCACGCCCCAAAAAAGTGTCTAGCACACTGATCTCTATATACCTCTGGATTGGAAATGCTGTGAGGAAAACTTTTACCAAGGCGGCCATCTTTTATTGTAGTAAAAGTACAAAATTATGGCGCGAAAGCCTTGTTTCATGTTACAAAGTAAATTTCTTTTTTATTTTAAGTAGATGTATAAATAAACAACTTATGTATAAAAAATAAAATGTTAAAATTGATTATTATTATTATTATTATTACTTCAAATATAAAATTTTCAAATTACTTTTCAGGGAGAAATATAAATAAGACAATTTTTATAAAGCATTTATTTTTGGCATTTCTAAAATAAATATCTTAAATATATAAATAAATCTATATAAATTATGTAAAATTACATAACACTATTTTTAATTTCACAAGATTAACATTTATCCAAAATGTTTGCTCCATGTCACAATTTCAAAATTTCTATTTCTTTCAAATGAGATTAATTATTCAAATGATTTTAAAAAATACTTTACAGTAAAGTATAGGATATTTTATATACATTTAGAAAAAACTAAAAACTATATTTTATGGTTTAATATCATTAAAACTTATTTTTTTTAATTAATATTTTTTATTACTGTATAATTTAATTTAAATCAAATTTTAATTTTTTTAATTATGTAACACTTATCTTACTTATAAAAAGTTAATTTTCTTTCTACACTGGAACTTGCACCATAATAGAAACAGGCGAAAACCACACCGAAAAAAATCTCGATGGTATTATTAACTATGACCCTATAGTTAATCTTAATCTAGTAAAAGTAATAAGGATTCCTAATCATTATGGTTAGGATCGCTAGGTTGATTCAACAAATTCAAGCCTGACAAAAACAACCCTGCAAATCCTAGTCAAATTGACTAGGATTTTAGTAATTTTGACTATTTCCATAATGCGCACGCGTCTGCTTCTGTTTTGACAGTGTTTACCTCTATATCTTTCGCGTCATTTATCGTGATTTCGTAAAACGATTTTTCATCATTACTCGCGTCTATTTTTTGTACATAAAATGGAGTTGATGTAAATACATCAAAATTGCTGGTTTCTCGGAACCTCTGGAAATATAGATAGTCCATGTTTTAGAAAGTAAACTAATAATTATATTAGTGAATTCTTTCAGACTTTTTTGGTTAGGTTTCAATATAAATCGTCGAAATTTTTACGCACGTGGTGACAACATTTTTACTATTTTAATCGCGCAGTGTGTTTGAAAATTTACCTTTGCAATAATTTGTGTATTTAAATTTATTTTCATTTGAATGTCATAAGTAGTTAAAAATAAATAGTTTTTGACAAGTGTATAAAAGTAGTACCCTGTTAAGGCCCGATTGTCCCTCGACACGGGACAAAGAAATAAAAAACGAATGAAATGGACAAAATTTTAAACGAAATACTCCAAGTGGGTACCTCGAAAGAGGGTAATCCCACCACCGATTCTGATCAGGTGCAAGCCCCGATAGTCGGTGCAGATGGCTTCAAGGATTTTGGAGGGAGCCAAATAGATAGCCAGGTGACATGCTACGAATCAAATGTCGCAAATCAGTTCCTGGCTATTCCGGGAATTTTTAAAAGCTTGCGACAAGGATTCAAGCGCCAAAAAAACGTCAGTCGTGAAATCCAGGATAGCGTGACGGTTTTGAAAAGTGCGTTCGACATAATCTGTAAAAATTTACGGTTTATCCCCGAGCTTTTCAAAGACCAAGAGCCGCAACATCCAACTGTGGAAACTCCGCAGCGGACGAAAAGTGCTATTGCAACCCGGGATAGCGCGGCTGCAGACACAAATAAGACGAAAAAGGTTAGTAAGCGCCCTAGGGAAAGAGTAAGCCCGGATGTGAGTCCACATCAAGCGTTGCGACTCAACGTGAAAAGAGGATTAAGCGAAAGGATGCTCCACAGCTTAATCCTGAGTCGCTAGTTGAAGCAAAAAAGGCGTCCTCAAGTAGTCCTGGTAAGACGTATGCCGAGACCGTCTTGAAAGACGGAGCGGACAATGAGGACGGCTTTAAGGTTGTTGGAAAGAGAAGAGAACGGGCTCCAAGAAAAAAGCCACCAGGCGAGAAAAAAGAGCTCTCAAAAAACCCTTTGAAGCTTAAAACCACGAAAGCGGTAAAAATCACGGCAAGAGACCCAAAATCTTATGAGGGTATCTTGCCGCTGATAAAATCAAAGGTTAAACCTGAAGATACAGGTACCGTGATCCAGAAAATCAAAAGAACTTTTAAACAGGAGGTTCTCCTGATAGTGAAAAAGGGTGGAGAGACCTTAAAATTTGTGGACAGTCTGTCCTCGGCCCTGCATGGCGTGGCTGAGGTCATACCTCTAGTAAATAAGAGGTCTCTAGAAATTAAAGACCTGGATGAAGCCACTACAGAGAGTAAGGTGACTTCAGCATTGAAGGAAAAGCTGGGAAAATCCGACCTGATTATGGAGTGCAAATTATTGCCGCGCTACAGAGGAACTAAGGTTGCTCTAATCCGCTTAGCAGAAACAAAAAGTGATATTCTGCTTAAACTTGGCCGAATCAAAATCGGCTGGATAAATGCTCCAATTCGCGAGCATGTTAAAGTAGCTAGGTGCCAAAAGTGCCTAGGTTACGGACAAAGAACCCTATCCTGCAAAGGCCCCGACAGAAGTAAAAACTGTCGGAGATGCGGCGGAGAGGGACACCTCGCGAAGAGCTGTAACGTTAAGCCGAAGAAAAACATGCCGCCCTACTTGTTGCGGATAATGGATAATTATCTGAGCGACAGGTGGGTTATATATGAGGGAGACACCTGCACTCTGAGGAAAGAGATGCAGCGTGGGGCTCCTCAAGGCTCGAGGGTGGGTCCGTTTATATGGAATGTATCTTACGATGATTTTCTGCGAATGGCTCTGCCCGAAGGTGCGGTGATCATCGGCTTTACGGACGACGCGTTGTTCGTGTGCACTGCCGAAAGTGAGGAGGCTCTTGGGACATTGGTGAACGAATGTCTGCGACTAGCAAAAAGCTGGCTGGATACCAGAGGTCTTAAAATGGCCCTGGAAAAGACCCAGGCACTGCTGGTCACAGACAGACGTGGTTATGAGCTCCCACGAATCGTGATAGACGGATTCGAGGTCAAGTGGAGTAAACAAATTAAATATCTTGGTGTGGAGTTGGATGGAAGGTTAAAATTCCACCACCACATGGCTACGGAGTCAAATAAGGCGATCGAGTGTGCAGCTAAACTTTCACGGCTAATGCCAAATGTTGGCGTACCCCGTAAACAAAAAAGAAGACTGGTGGCGAGTGTCGCCCACGCTAAAATGCTCTATGCAGCACCAGCGTGGGCCCCATCCCTGAGGAGTAAAAGACGTGTGACCATCTGTGAAAAGATACTGTCGGCGCAGAGATCGATAACAACGCGTATCATCTCTGCATATAAGACAGTATCTACGAGTGCTGTGCAGGTCCTTGCAAGTGTCCCGCCAGCAGATCTTTTGGCGAGGGAAAGGGAAGAAATGTTTCTCTTTTCTAAAGAAAGCAGTTCCTTAGATGAGGAAATAAGACCATGCAAGGGCCTGTTCCGCAAAGAAGCGAGGCACAGGCTCATTGAAAGATGGCAGGAAAGATGGGATGGTGAGGAAAAAGGTCGATGGACTTATCGCCTTATCCCGGCACTCGCCACCTGGATAAATAGGAAACACGGTCAGGTTTCCTATTACTTGACTCAGGCGTTCACAGGTCACGGGTGTTTTAACTCGTACCTGTGTCGCTTTAAATTACGCGAGAACGAGGTGTGTGCATATTGCCAGTTCCCTGAGGACAACGCGGAGGACACCCTCTTCTCATGCAAGAAATGGGACTTGGAGAGGCGGGCCATTTTCGAAGGTGTAAACAGTCAAGTTACACCGGAGAACATGGTATCGCTGATGACCCAGTCAGAAGAGAATTGGTGGCAAGTCGAGAACTTCATAATCTCGGTTATGTCGAGGAAAGATCTCGACGGCCGCCAAAAAAGCGTAATTCAAACAGCTTTTAATTTGTTTTGTTTGTTTTTTATTATTTTATTTTGTGATTTATTTGTCCTTATACAATTTTAATTTATTCCGTTTTATGTTTTTAATATTATATACGCGTTTATTTTTTTTCTTTTTTTATATATCCGTTTGCAATTTTATCTTTTGACTGTTTACACTTAATTAAACTTTTTTTTTATTATTGTTGTGCTGTTAATTTCGCTTTTATATTGAAATAGTTTAAAATTTTTAACTATTAACGCAGGATAACCGCAGAGAAAAGCAGAAAGTCACATTAGCGACAGAGTTGGAGCGCCACCCTCGAAGGCTAAAGTCTTACGACAGTTTCGAGGGAGGGTAAAGGGCTCCAAAAGAAGGGTTACGGGTTTTAGTGGGTCGGGCTGGTAGTAGGTCGCCAGTTTGTTAAATTTATTATAACATTTATTTATTTTTCTTTTTTTTATATTTCCTTTTGTTTTTTTATCATACCAACCCCACATAACCTTAGAGTGCGGAATCCAAGGTATCTGTAGGCAGATTTCCCAAAAGTCCCTAAGCAAAAAAAAAATAAATAAATAATAATAATAATAATAATAATCATCATCTCTCCTGCTATCTCTCCTGCTATCTTGGAGAGACACATCGACCTCCACGTGCCCTTGAATATCATAGACGTCGCATCAATGCTCTGGCAATGCTATAACGTCTATGTAACTAACGGAGGCGGTTCAGGGTCTATCTTGGCTAGATGGTAGTACCCTGTTTAGGCTCGATCGTTCCCTCGATACGGGGCAAAGAATAAAAAAAATAAAATGGATAAAGAATCAAATAAATTACTCCAAGTGGGTACCTCTGTAGAGGGTAATCCCACCACCGATTCTGATCGGGTTGAAGCCCCGGTAGTCGGTGCAGACGGCTCCAAGGGTTTTGGAGGGAGCCAAAGCAAAAATTCTGAGGATGTGGGACTTAGCAGATTCGAAGGTAATGTTTTAGAACAGGTCGATCTGATCCCTAAAATACTGGAAAGTATGTGGCGTGCTTGCAAAAAGCAAATAAACTTTAGCAAGGATGTTCAGGATGAAATGGTGGGATTGGGGAAGGTGCACGAGGTGCTTTGCAGTAACCTGCGCTTTATACCTAAGCCCTTTATTAGCCCATGCAAACCAAGGTCGAATTCTGAAACTCCTGGATCGTTGTCGCACGCCACATCCAGCGAGAGCAAGTCCATCGACGTAAGGAAGCGCCCTAGAGAGTTTAAAGGTCCGGAGACTGATTCTACAGACCACTCCCAAGGGTAAGAGGGTTAAGAGCAAAGAGACCAAGGCAAACCCTACTGCTATGGAGACGGAGGTGAGTAAGGCTGCTTTGGCCAGGGTTGCTTCTTATTCGGAGGCAACTGTGGAAAATAAGCCTGAAAACGAAAAAGACTTCGAAACCGTCTCCAATAGGAAACGGGAGGCCCGTAAGAGAAAGGCCTTGAAGAAAGCAGAAGAGAGGGAGAGACTTCAGAAGCGCCCTCCTCCCAAAATTAGAACCACGGAGGCAATAAAAATTTCGGCCCGGAATCTAGAGACCTACTATGATCTTATAAAACTGAAAACAACTTCGGTAAAGCCAGAGGAAACTGTCACCGAGATTGTGAAAATTAGAAGAACTCTTAAAAAGGAGGTTCTTGTTGTGGTCAAAAAGGGGTATGAATCTTCAAAGTTCGCTGAGAATCTTACCTCCGTCCTTCAGGACAAGGCCGAGGTTACGGCTCTTGTCAGTAAAAAGACCCTCGAAATTCGGGAACTCGACGAAACAACTTCAGAGGCGGACGTTTTAACCGTCTTAAAGCAGAAGTTGCAAAAGCTCGAATTAGATGTGACTTGCTGACTTCTAAAACGTTTTGGTAGTACGAAAGTAGCACCAGTACGCTTGAGTGAAACAGACAGCGAGAGTCTGCTTAAGCTAGGCAAAGTGCGTATTAGTTAGATAAACGCATCCATCCGAACGCACTTAGAAGTGACAAGATGTCAAAAGTGCCTAGCCTATGGACACGTGACCCGAATTTGCAAGGGCCCCGACAGAACAAAAAACTGTCGGAGATGCGGCGAAGCGGGACATTTCGCCAAGAGTTGTACTAGCGACAAGCCAAAGTGCATTACGTGTACAGATTTGGGAAAAACGGAAGTCAACCATATCCCTGGAAGAATTTCCTGCCCGGTTTACAAGGAGAAACTAGAGAAACTTAAAAGGGCAAATCCCTTAAGCTTCTTCAAGTCAACCTGCATACAAGTAAGGATGCACAGGTGCTTCTGATGCAAACAGCTAGGGAAAATAAGGTCGATATCCTGTTCTGCAGTGAGCAGCATCAAGGAAGCGACCTCGCACCTTGGTATCAGGAAAAGGCGAAGAGAGCCGCCATCAAGCTGTGCAACCCAGAATTGCGGGTTGACAAGTTCTTGGAGACAAGCAGCGGGTTTGTGTGGATAGAGGTGGCTAATATACGTATGTATAGCTGCTACTTCTCACCCAACGACCCACTGACCACCTTCGAAGCCAATATAGAAGACCTAGAATCGAGCCTCATAGAATCCAAGCTGGATGTCATCATCACTGGCGATTTTAAAGCAAAGTCGCCAGAGTGGGGTGAGACGAGGCTCGACAAGAGAGGAATTCTGATTGGAGAAATGATCTCCAAGAACGATTTATTAGTTGTAAACCGGGGAAAAACATGGACGTTTAGACGAGGTGCAATCGGATCGATTATAGATCTAGCGATCGCATCGTCTAATATATTTAGCCACATAAGCGACTGGCGAGTCTCTGAGGAATATACAGCAAGTGACCACCAGTACATTGAGTTCTCAGTCTTAATGGGAGACACACGAGGAGGAAAAAGACAGGAAGCTCCTAGTCGCAAAACCTTCTCGTGGAACATTAAGAAACTCAACAAGAAGAAGTTCGGCCGGTCCCTAGAAGAATCTATCTTAATTGAGGATTCTGGTTGGGTGAGGCGGCCGAAAAGTCTAAATGGAGAGGTGCGAGCGGTGCGAAATATAATCGTCACCGCTTGCAATGCGTCGATGCCACGTCGCAAAGGCGCCTTTCCAAGGAAAAAATCCTTACATTGGTGGTCAGATAAGCTGGCCTCCTTGATCACCAATTTGGTTTCCGTAAAGGCAAGTCCACAGTTGATGCCATCCAGGCAGTTGTGGACATAGCCAAAGCAGGAAAAAACAAGTTGGGACCCGGAAAAAAGAAGAGCTTCTGCGCGTTGGTAGCAATTGACATACGCAACGCGTTTAATTCCGCTAGATGGAAAGATCTCATCGAGTCGATAGAAAAGAAAAACATGCCGCCCTACTTGTTGCGGATAATAAATAATTATCTTAGCGACAGGTGGGTTATATATGAGGGAGAAGACCGAGGCACTGCTGGTCACAGACAGACGTGGTTATGAGCTCCCACGAATTATGATAGACGGATTCGAGGTCAAGTGGAGTAAACAAATTAAATACTTTGGTGTGGAGTTGGATGGAAGGTTAAACTTCCACCACCACATAGCTACGGCGTCAAATAAGGCGATCGAGTGTGCGGCTAATCTTTCACGGTTAATGCCAAATGTAAGCGGCCCCCGTGAGCAAAAACGGAGACTGGTGGCGAGTGTCGCCCATGCTAAAATGCTCTATGCAGCACCAGCGTGGGCCCCATCCCTGAGGAATAAAAGATGTGTGACCATCTGTGAAAAGATACTGTCGGCGCAGAGATCGATAACAACGCGTATCATCTCTGCATATAAGACGGTATCTACGAGTGCTGTGCAGGTCCTTGCAAGTGCCCCGCCAGCAGATCTTTTGGCGAGGGAAAGGGAAGAAATGTTTCTCTTTTCTAAAGAAAGCAGTTCCTTGAATGAGGAAATAAGACCATGCGAAGGCCTGATCCGCAAAGAAGCGAGGCACAGGCTCATAGAAAGATGGCAAGAAAGATGGGATGGTGAGGAAAAACGTCGATGGACTTATCGCCTTATCCCGGCACTCGACACCTGGATAAATAGGAAACAAGGTCAGGTTTCCTATTATATGACTCAGGCGCTCACAGGTCACGGGTGTTTTAACTCGTACCTGTGTCGCTTTAAATTACGCGAGGACGACCTCGTGTGCATATTGCCAGTTGCCTGAGGACAACGCGAAGCACACCCTCTTCTCATGCAAGAAATGGGACTTGGAGAGGCGTGTCATGTTTAAAGGTGTAAACAGTCAAGTTACACCGGAGAACATGGTATCGCAGATGACCCAGTCAGAAGAGAATTTGCGGCAAGTCGAGAACTTCATAATCTCGGTTATGTCGAGGAAGGATCTCGACGGCCGCCAAAAAGCGTAATTTAAACAGCTTTTAATTTGTTTTGTTTGTTTTTTATTAATTTATTTTGTGATTTATTTGTCCTTATACATTTTTTTATTTGTTTTGTGTTTTTTATTCGTCTTTGTACAGTTTTGTCTTCTCAACATTATATACGTGTTTACTTTTTTTCTTTTCTTTTTTATATCCGTTTGCAATTTTATCTTTCGACTTTTTAAACTTCTTAAAATTTTTTTTATTATTGTTGTGCTGTAAATTCCGCTTAGACTATAAAATAGTTTTAATCATTTTTTTAACTACGGACGCAGGAATACCGCAGAGAGAAGAAGAAGGTCGCATTAGCGGCAGAGTTGGAGCGCCACCCTCGAAGGCTAAAGTCTTACGACAGTTCCGAGGGAGGGTAAAGGGCTCCAATTTAAGGGTTACGGGTTTTAGTGGTTCGGGCTGGCAGTAGGTCGCCAGTTTATTAAATTTACTATTTTATATATTTACTAGCTGTCTTACCCGTCTTCGACGGGTTTTAGTTTTTACAAATACATTCAATAGTGTGTCGACCAGTCTCGAAAAATGGGAAATAGCGGGGAATTTAATTTGACCGGAAAAAATAATATTTAGCTACCATTAACTATTTTATTAGAAAAATATTACTATTTTAAATCAGTGATTGACTTTTTACCATCAAATAATTTATTTTTAATTAATTAAAATGCAGAGAACAATGAATGTCAATTATTTGTAGAAATTTAATTATTGTATTATAAGTTAATCCAAAATTTCCACCAGTTTTTAGAGTAAAGTAAAATTCGAACTAATTGTATCATAATTGCTAAAATCTAAAATAAGACCTATATTGCAGGCTGAATTCACAGTTTTTTCCGATTAAATTAAATTCTTGCATATTTCCCGTTTTTTCCAGTTGGTAGAACCCCTGTTAAAAGTATTAGTAAAAACAAAAACCCGTCGAAGAGTATTTTCATAAAATAAGTGAATTTTTGTAGCCATTTGTAGTTTTATTTATTGTTAATTCTTATCAAGAAAATTTATATTTGATGAGAAAAGATACACCTGGAAAAATTTGGACAAAGCTGGGAAAAACTGGATAGTTTGTTAAACAAAAATAATAATAGACACCCTGTTTAACTTTTGCCTATACAATGCTCAAAACATCCCTAAAAGTTAAATCTAGAATTAAAATAACCAAACTTTTTACTATCTAAGTTTTTTCCCAGTAGCATAATGCAAGTATCGTATCACATATTCTCTAATTCCTGCAGTATCAATTTTATCATAAGAATCTCCATTTTTAATATTTTCAAAATTTTTGCAATTGAGTACTCCTAATAAAGTCGGCTGTAGACGCAAATTAGGTTAATATATAGAAAATTTCTAAAGTAGAATGGTTATGCTTAATCCAAAAAAGTATTTCTCGGGGACTCTTGTCGAAGTGCATAAGGCCAATAGGGCAGGAGTATAAACAATAAAAATATTTAATTACAGAAAGTTTAAAAAATATACATTAAAAAATATAAAATTTGGAAATTTTCCATTTTTTTAATTTTTTGAAAAAATTGAATACCTTCCGTTCTAATTAATATATTTAAAATCTGCAAATTTATTGCTTATATATATCTTACAAAAGTCATAACTGATTAATTTACAGCAATCTGTCAAAATTTAAAAAAAACTTTGAATTTTTTGGAAAATTCATAATTTTTTTCATATTAATATTATTTTTTATTCAATTTATTTTTATATATCTTTAAAATCATTTATATTATTAATAAATTAAAAAATTTATTCCAATCTGCAAAAATTAAAAAAAAAAATTTTTTTGAATTTTTTGAAAAATTCATAACTTTTGTTCAGCTCAATATTTTTTCATCAAATATAGCTAATATTTTAAGTTAGACCAATACCTGAAAGATCGCCAAATTTTACTTCAATCGGTAAAGACGTTTTCAAGTTATACGCGAACAAAATTTTGCAGACATACATACATACATACAGACAGGAAATTTTCTATTACCATTTTTGGATTCTCCGTTGTTCAAATAAATAAATTATGCTAGAAAAAATTAATTTCGTGCGATGTACAGACAAAAGTCTGATTTTATTAATATAGATTTTTCTTTTTTATATTTATTTTTGTTTTATCACACCAACCCCACATAACCTTGGAGTGCGGAGTCCAAGGTATCTGTCGGCAGATTTCCCAAAATTCCCTAAGCAAAAAAAAAAATAATAATAATAATACCTAATAATAATAATAATAATAATAATAATAATAATAATAATAATAATAATAATTAATTTTAACATTTTATTTTCTATACATAAGTTGTTTATTCATACATCTACATAAAATAAAAAAGAAATTTACTTTGTAATATGAAACAAGGCTTTCGCGCCATAATTTTGTACTTTTACTACAATCAAAGATGGCCGCTGTGGTAAAAGTTTTCCTCACAGCATTTCCAATTCAAGCTGAGTCTCCAATAGGTGCCAATGTAGGTGCAAGTGCCAGTGCCAGTGCCAATCCCCAATACATTTTAAATAGGTTTGGCACTTGCACATGCATATTGGCACCTATTGGAGACTCAGCTTCAGAGGTATATAGAGATCAGTGGTCTATCAGAACACAGGGTTGAGTCGCGCAACATGAATCGAAAATGTGCTGCAACGCGCCCTCTTTTTTCTCAGTGTAGATTTAATAAAAATATCAAAAAAAATTTATTATAATAATAAATTTTAGAATGTTTTCTTTGTTTTATTCTTGTATTTCCGGGTGTATTCTTATCATGAAAACGGAAATTTGATGCATCCGGTAAGAGGATACATTATTTCCAGGATATCTCCAGCATATTTCCTTTTAGAATTAAAAATAAGATTTTGTATTTTTTAGAAGAAAGTAATTAATTTTTTGAAATATAAAAATGTTATAATGTTCAAAATAAATTAAAATCTTAAATTTCTTTAATTTTATAAAATGTATCGATAAATATCAATGCAAAAATTGTTCCTTGTTTTAGATTTGATTTCGCCTGAAACCACACTTAGCTATATTAATACAAATATTGTATTAGTCGTTTTCGTTTTATAAGACAAGATTTTCATTAGACGAGCGAGAAATTTATAATAATTAAATAATTCAACTATCTGTAAGGCAAAGAATTGCGTGGCGTTTGTGGATTTATCATAGAATTCGATAATTATAAATTTATTGTGTGGAATCTATTGCTTTTACATTATCATAATTATTATAATTACCTTTTTTATTATAAAAATTAATAATAAAAATAATAGTTATATTTTTTTGCGGCAAAAACTTTTAAACAAATTATATTATGATGGATTGTAAAAAATAAATAATAATAATAATAATAATAATAATTGTAAAAAATACATTAATTAAAAATGGATTTCCATTAAATTTGCTTGTGGAAAAGATAAATTTACGTTATCAAAAAATTTTAAAACTTCAGAATACAGGCTTATCTTCACATAATTATAACACTAAACGTTCTTTTGATTTCAAACATTCTAAACTTTTAGAAATAGAAAGTAATGAAGTCAAAAGGAAAAATTTAGAAATGATCCATATTCAAAATAATATTCAGAATCATGTTAATTTTCATTCTGATATAGATAAATTAAGTAAAATTAATTTTTTATTACCTAATTCCAAATTCTAAATTTATTTGAAATTTGAAACTTCCGCGTTAATTTTCTCTTTTTTCATTATTTGAAATTTTGATAAAATGGGAAACTACTTTATCATAAAATATAGTGATTTACCTGATTTACTTACCATTAAATTATAACCTCTTTATAACCTCTTTATAAGCTCTTTAAATTCTATGGTTTTACCATGTAGACATTTTATTTTTTAAAATTTACGGTAATTACATTTTATTAAAATTTTTTAAAAATTAATTTTGTGAACGGTGAGTCTGTGAATATTTGATTTTTTGATATTTAGTATTTAATGTTTCTTAATATTTTTCTTAATAGCATATTTGAAATCTTTTTATTTCAGACATGTGTTCGTTCAGTTTGTCGAAATGTGGTCTCTTTTTTTGTAAATAATTTTCTCGATTTTTGCCTGATGAGGGCTTTTTAAGCCGAAACATGTAGCAAACAATTATAATATTTATGACAAATAAACATCTTTAACCGTACAAGGCCTCTTAAATAATGAAACAATTAAGTTATGACGGTTCAATTATAACAATAAATTATATTATAATTAAAATGATTGATAAACAATATATTTCAGTATTAAACTGTAATAAATGGATATTTTTATTATTTTTAAACTAAAACTTAAAATGAAGTATATAATTTAAGTTTATAAAAAATCTTACTTTTTATTGTGCTTTAAGTCAATTAAAGATGCTTTTTTACGAACAAAATATTTATTTATAACTTTTAACATATGAACAATGTGACAATTTAGTTGTTAACTTATATATTAATATTTTCTTAGTAAGTACATTTAAGAAATTAACATTATTTTTGGCTATTCGATTTCAATCGTATTAGTAGGAACAGAATATTTTGCCCAAGAATTAAGACACATTAGATTTCTTATTAATTGGTCACTTAATCGGTTTCTCCTTTCGGTAATGGTTAAAGAACTCCGAGAAAACAAACGTTCCGATGGCACGTATGTAGCTGATATGGCTAAATAATCTCGGGCCCTTGCAGAAAGAGTTGGGTACACTTTTTGGTGACATTTCCACCATTCTAAAACATCTGTACAGCTGTCGGCCCTTTCTTTAGAACAATACAAATTAAACTCACGCTGCCAATCATTAGAAACATTAGAAGTGGGTATTTTCTTGAAAAATGCATTTAAATCAATTTCATCACTCTTATTCGTATCATTATCAGAGTTCGTCAAAGTTACTTCTTTGGCAGTCTAAAGGATTACATTTATTTTATTATAAAATATTTAGCTTGATAAAATTCTAATATATAAATAACATAATAATAATAATAATAATAATAATAAATTAATATAAATAAATATTAAATAAATAAATAATAAAATAAATAAACAATCGACTTTGATATAAATTTTCAAAAAAGAATATATTTAAAATAATTTTTGCTTGCATTGAAATATAATAGTTACAAAATTAAAAAAAAGTTTCTTTTTATAGTTAAACTATACCTGCTTTTTGACATAATCTTTTTTCAAAATTTGTTTAAATTTAAGTCTTAAGTGTTTTGTAAATTCTTGTAAAAAATTCCAGTCTCCAGTCATATTCAGTAATTCGAAATTTTTCTAATTTCTTGTTATGTTCGCACAATAATTCTATTGCTGGTTGCATTCGAAAAGCGAGAACAATCATGTCATGAGTGGAGTTCCAGCGTGTACTCACGTCGATGTTGGGCGATAACATTTTAATATTTGTTGTCTTACAACAATCGTCCATTGCTATTCTTCCATTGCTCAGATCTCTTCAATGTTTTAAATAAATTTCTTAATTTTACAATGGGTGATGTGCCTAAATTAGATTCTGATTCCATTTCTTCTTCGTCTTCCTCCTCTGCTTCTCCTTCTGATTCGTCTTCAATGTTTTCCTCGCAGTTTTGATTTTGGTCACTTTCCTTTATTTCAATTTTCAGAATTTTAAGCATATCTTGAACAGCAAGATGAAAAATATGCGCCACACACCTACACTACAGTCGGGAATTATCGGTACGGCTGCACGCGCACGGCCCATAAACATACCAATCTTTAAATCATGATTTTTTTGTAAATACAAATGATGATTTTTTTGTCAGAAATTTAACAAATATACCATTCGAAAGATTATTAAATTCTACGATTAATGATACATAACTAAAAATTTTAATAATTTATACAAAGATTGCAGAAATCGACAAATTTGACAAAAAAATTTTAAAAATACAATTTTTTTTGAAATTTTTTCAACTCTTGCACATTTTTTAAAAATTGCAGAAAAAATTTGAAACTTATATAGGTGTGAACATTCAAGTCTCATCTTTAATTTAAGACCAAAAGAATTCAAAAATCTCAATTGGTTGGCGAGATATCATTATAAACGGCCGAGCATTTTCAGCCAAAAACCGTTCAAAATCGACTAATTCAATGCATTTGTCAAAAAACATGCTCGGACGTTTATAATGATATCTCACGAACCGAATAAGATTTTTAAACTCTTTGGGTCTTAAATTAAAGATGAAATTTGAATGATCACACTTATGTAAGTTTCAAATTTTTTCTACAATTTTTAAAAAATGTGCAGGGGTTGAAAAAATTTCCAAAAAAATTGTATTTTTAAAATTTTTTTGTCAAATTTGTCGATTGCTACAATCTTTGTATAAATTATTAAAATTTTCAGTTATGTACCATTAATTGTAGAAATTAATAATCTTTCGAATAGTATATTTGTTAATTTTCTGACATTTTTATTTACAAAAAAATCGTGATTTAAAAATTGGTATGTTTTTGGGCCATGCGTGTGCAGCCGTACCGATAATTCCCGACGGTAGTGTATAATGCTGATTTTCAGAATCAAACTTGGGTAACAATTTTTTCAGTTCAGTCATGAATGTTAGCTGAAGCGTTGTCAACTGTTATTCCCATTATTTTCAGGTCAATTTTATTTTCCTCAAGAATATTAAAGAAACAAGTCGCAATATCTTTCCCTTTATGCTCGCCATGAGACGGGCAAAAATCCAAGACAAGAGATTAAAGTTTCCAGTTATCATCAAGAAAATGGGCTGTAATTCCATAATAACTCCGATTCGCGAGAGAAGTCCAACCATCCAATGTGAAAAATATTTTCGACGAATTCGATTGCATCATATATGACGCTCCACGAGAAAAGGGACCTTATTTACTCTTGTCATAAGGTCCCTTTTCTCGTGAAGCGTCACATATATTAAATTGCTTGTTGCTTTACATTAAAATCCTTTTCGATAAGGGATTTTAGCTGACTTCTTTTTGGAACTTTGGCCAAAGGATTCAAATACTTAAATAAATCTTGGGAAATTTTATCATCAAAGAAATTGAATGATAAATATTTCGAAACAACCAGCTTTATTAATTTTTCCAAAAACTCTTCTTGTTTGAATTCCTAATAAATATATTTAATTTAAAATAAGAAATAGTTATAAGAATAAAAAAATAGAGTTTTTTAAATTCAAAAATATTGAAGAAAAAAACAAAAAATATATAAAAACAAAACTTGGTACAAAAAAGTTTTTAAGGTTGCTGAATAAGAATCTAAAATCGAATTTTTAAATTTCAAAATGGTGGATCCAATATGGCGGTCAAACATAAAATATTGTTAAAAATTGATCATATTTGCTTGAATCTGGCTACTCGGGGGTTTTTGAGGTCGCTGAATACGAATTTGAAGTCAAATTTTAAATTTTTAAAATGGCGGATAAACCTAAAAATATTTTTAAAAATTGATCTCAAAAAAAAAATTTTTTTTTATCAAATTTTTTTTAAAGAGGACCTAATTTCCTTTTTTATGTAATTTTACATTGCCAAATTAATGAAATTGTGAAATAGAAGCAAATTTATTCAATTATTTTCTTTTAAAATGTAGTTCAAGTTCTGTTTACATTTACCCCGAGTTTTCGAATTCTCGGGGTAAATGGAAACACTTAATTATTTATTAACTAAATTAACGAAAATCAAAAATCAAAGTCAATTTTTGTTAGGGCATTAATAAGGAAAAATTACATATTTTTGTTTGATTTTTTAATTTATTTTTATGCAAATGCGAGACAAAATACTGAAACAGTAAAATTTTGATTTTGATTTTCTTTTTTGCATTAAAAGATAACTTACACTATGGCATTGCCAATTGTCAAAATAAAATATTGGCAATACTCAGAACATCTTGTAGGTGAGCTGATATAAAAATATTGACGTCGTACTTATTTTTTAATTTGTAAATTTAGCTGAAACATCTACTGTTTACATTTACCCCTTGTTTACATTTACCTCAAATAACCCTAAATAGTCATAAATAGAGAAATAATACAAAATAATAAATAAATAAATAATGAAATATAAAAATAAAATTTTAATAGTGAAATAAAATCAATTTTAACTTTTGATTTTGATAATTTGAAATAAATTTCATCGTATTTATTTTTGTGGTTTCTTAGATGACGCTTTACACCGGCAGAATTACAGTCAGTCATTTTGAGAATGTTCGTAATCGGCGGTTCTTTTTGTAAGCAAATTTTACACTTCGCCTGCTTTAATTCACCTTCATAATAAATATCGAAATATTTGGATAGTGATGGTGCGTCAGATTTTCTTCGCTTAGATAATTTTTCCATTGTATCAGCAGAATTTTTTCTGCAAAATGTTTATATTTATGTGCGGGCGATGTTATTTGTTATAAATAAAAATAAATTAAAAAGGAAAATTTTAAACATTTTAGCTATATTATTTTTGAACAATTGTTTAGTTTAATAAAATTAGAAAAAATATGAAGTAAATAATAAATAAAATAAAATAAACTATCTGGGTCAGAATTTCTCAAACGGATCACCTAAAACTAAAAAATTTTCTTTTTGAACCAAAATATTTTTTTTTACTCTTAATATGGTTAAGAAGAATCCCTAAAAATATTAGGCCAAAAAAAATTTTTTTGTAAAAGTTATTAAAAATAGAATTTTTTATATGGGTTTTTTCGTCTTGAATTGCACTATTCGAATACATTTTTTGTTTTTAAATTTTTTTATTTTTTATAATTTTTTATATAATTTGTTTA
The DNA here is from genome assembly GCA_032872505.1 of Leptopilina syphax. Lineage (NCBI taxonomy): Eukaryota > Metazoa > Arthropoda > Insecta > Hymenoptera > Figitidae > Leptopilina > Leptopilina syphax. Next base: position 26,051,595 of record CM065472.1, on the reverse strand, counting down.
TAAAATGTTAATAAACAAATATGTTCTTTACGTCCTAACAAAAAAATAAAAATTGTATTATATTCCTTAAACGTCTCCAAGTGTAAAACTGCCCAAGTGCGAAATTAAAAACGGCCCAAAACTGGCCCAGTGACGGCATAGTCAGTGCCTACTCTTGGCAGACAATAGTGGCCCGACTGTCGGGAGGTTAACCGCGGTAGGCCGTCGGCAGCTAATCATCGGCCGATTCTCGGTAAACATTAATGGCCCATTATTGGCTGCCATTACTCCCCAGTGTTGAAAAAATTTAAAAAAAATATATTTTTTATTTAATTAACTAATTAATTCTTAATATTTATACAGTTTATTTCCCTAAATTAATCGCAAACTTACAAATATTTGAAAAATTCTTACCGCTCGCGGGGATCAATACCTGAACCTGACGCACCACAGCCTAACACTCTGACCACTCTGCTACTCTGACGTGAAGTCGATAATGCAAAAGGGTTCTTATAAGCTACACTACACTGGCCGATACTGTGCCATTATTGGGCTGAGCTACGTCCCAATATTGGCAATTATAATTTGCCATCATAGATACAAAATGATAGACATTAATGTGCCATTATTGAGCCAAGCTACACCCCAATTCTGGAAAATACAATTTGTCATCAAAGATACAAAATGTTTGCCATTAAAGTGCCACTAATGTGTCATTAATGGGCCGATCTTCGTCACATCACTGGCAATTGAATTTTTCCTTTAAGGATTTATCAACTTTGCCAATAATGTGCCGTTATTGGGCCAAGCTACGTTCCAATTCTGGCAATTATAATTTGCCATCAAAGATACAAAATTTTTTCCATTAAAGTGCCATTAATGGGCCGATGGTCGGCACATCACTGGCAATTGCTTTTTGACATTAAAGATTGATCAACTTTGCCATGAATGTGCCATTATTGAGTAAGAGAGCTGGCCCAGTCTTAAAAAATTTGAAAATCTGACTTAAACTCGCGCACATTGGCATTTTTTACAATTGAAGCGTTTTATGCAGAAACAGCATAAGTCCATAATTCAAAATTGTTCGGGAATCAATAAAAACTGTTTTTCTTATAAAGGTTAAGATTTTCTTTGATTCTGATTTTTGCATTTTATTCTACTAACCTATAAGCTAAAAAATCCAATGTGGTTAATTAATTATCTACTTAATATGAAAAATTAAAAAATAAATTAACATTTGGATTTATGCTGTTTCTGCAGAAAATGAAATGAAAAACACAGAAAATTTATTGAATCGAGTAAAATATCAAAGTTTTATTAAATATTTAATAATATTTATTAAAAATATTGAATTTGGATAATTTTTAGAAACATTTTATAAATAATAAAATTGTTTTAAGAATAAATTTAACCAATTTTAAATATTTACTAATTTTAAAATATTTCAGTTACCACTATCACTTTTTGCTTTTCCTTGAGTGTTTTTTATTTATAGTATAAACTGTTTTATATATATTATTAAGATACGTCAAGAATATCACAAGTAAATATAAAACTTATCATGGACTTGATGTTTCTGCACGAAATGATATTTTAATTATTTTTAAGGGTTTATAGTTTAGTGTCACCTATGTAATATTTTACCAGATTAAAAATCTTTATTTAAAGATAAATTTTAAATAAAAAAGTGATTTTCGATTAAAAATGGACTTATGCGGTTTCTGCACAAAGCGCTTCAATTTAATGTTCAAAATTGTCTGGAGCCTACAAATTTTATCAAATTTTGATGGTTTTGGTCTTAAATTAAAGGGGATTAAATTTCTAAGAGATCCCTCTAAACCAATTTTTAAATTTTGAATTGTTTATATTTTTTTGTTATTTAAAGTTAACAATTTACAATATTTTTTTAAAAAATCATGTTTATTTTTTTATTTTTCCATTGCAAATGATTGAAATCAATTTGAATTAGTCTAGCATGACCACCAGACAAATAATAATGCATAATACAATTTATTTAAATTGTTGCAAACAATCTTAATTTATTTGTTTAAAAAGTAAATAATTTGTTTATAACAAATGTAATTGTTTGTGCTAATAAAGTTTTTGAAAATATGTTTTTCTTTTTTTTATAGGCCTCAGGCCTTAAAAGCTTCTATTTAACATTTTAACGATAAAAATAGTAGAAAAAACCCTGATAAAAAATCAACATTTTTGATATTTTTTCGAAATACTAAAAGTCGCGTACTAAATTTAAATAATTATTGTAGGCAAAAATTATATTTTTCTTCTTAAATTTTTTCTACATGTGTGTAAATGATATCTGTATGAAGTAATTTATTATTTATTGTTAAGGAGAACTTAATTTTATAACCCTAAAAGTTTATTCAAAAAACAGTGATTTTTAATATTTTTTATTTTTACTCTCTAAATCTGAATTAGTAAGATTCTACTAATTCTTAGTAAAATATTACTAATTGAAATAGGGAAAAGTCGTCCACCTAGAATTAGTAGAAAACTACTAATTCAAATAGTCATTACGTCATTACTAATTGAATTAGTAAAAGGATAAATGCAAAAGGTGCAGGTTTGCGCATGCTCATATTTAGACGCCATTATAGTTCTTACTAAATGAATTAGTAAAATATTTATTCTTAGAAATTTTAACCAATATTTAGAATTAAGTATTTTTTAAAGACACATTATTAATTTACACTAAGAAAATAAAGAATAAATAGATAAAATTAAATATTAAACGACAATTTAGTTCATTTTAAAATAGATTAAAAAATTATCACAATTACACACAGACAACACTATCAAAATAGTATTATTAGCACTTCCAGAGTTTTTCAAGAAATACAAATTTCTCTAAATATCACCAAAATCTAAACGATCTTAGGAGATTTATCACAAGAATTCTTTTCTAGCACTTAACACTTACAAAAAGTATTCAAAATTATACGACTCACTTGATATATGTATTTTTTTCAGTGTATACACTGATGTATTTATGGAAAATGTCTACATAACACTATTCAGTTGCTGGACTGACAGTAGCGCTAACGCCACGACAAACTTTGAAACATAATTTTACGGAACGCCTAGACAGTACCATGAAAATAACTGGACACACAGAACTTTTGTACAGTAATAATCAATAAGTTCAACTTTAGAGTGTTATGCAGTAGCTGTCCAGTAATTCGCCAATTTTCCGGAATCGTCCATCGACTAGAACGGCCGTGATGCGTAAGAGTGCGTTTAGGTATTTCGTCCCAGTGTGACCCGAGTTCGCTCCCCTATACCGCTAGATATTTTTCGTTTGAATTGAATTAGTTCTTCATATTAGGGTTTACTTAAGGTAGGTAAACCTACAAGTACCACTTTCACAAAAAAATTTTTCTTCTATACCAGAATTCATAACTAATTTAGTGCTAATTTAGTACCATATTTAAAAATTTAGAGCTGCTAAACTTTTTAAAAAAAAATATGGTACTGCCAGCTTGACGTATAGCTACAAGTACCATACCCTAAAAAATAACAATTTTTAAAAAACTTTTCCACAGGAATTTAGAACTAATTTAGTGCTCTAACATAGCATTAAAAAGAATTTTCCAAAAACTACCCTTAATCTTAAAAACTACCTAACGAAAAAAAAATATTTTTTCAAAATTTTTTTCATTAAAATTTAGAATTAATTTAGTGCTCTCACATAGAATTAAAATGAGTATTTTAAAAAAAACTACACTTAACCTCAAAAACTACCTAATAAAAATTAAGAAACAAATTTTAAAAAAAATTTTTTTCGATAGAATTTTAAAGCTAATAAAGTTCTCAAACTTAGTACTGACAGATATTTTCTAAAAAATAATTTTAACCTGAGCTAATTTAGTGCTCAAACAATGCACAAGAAAAATTTTCAACAAAACTACCTTTTACCTCAAACACTACAAGAAAATAAAGACATAATTATTTCTTAAAAATTTTTTCAGAGCAATTTAGAGATAATTTTGTGCTCAAGAATAGAAATTAAAAGTAATTCACAAAAACTACCTTTTACCTCAAAAACTATCTACAGAAATTAAAAAGGCACATATTTCCAAAATTCTTTTCATAGGATTTTAGAACTAATTTAGTGCTCTAACATAGCATTAAAAAGAATTTTCCAAAAACTACCCTTAATCTCAAAAACTACCTAACGAAAAAAAAATATTTTTTCATAATTTTTTTCATAGAAATTTAGAACTAATTTAGTGCTCTCACATAGAATTAAAAGGAGTATTTTACAAAAATTAAACCCTTAACCCTTTACCCTTAACCTCAAAAACTACCTAGCAAACATAAAAATGTATATTTTTTCAAAACTTTTTTCAAAGGAATTTAGAGCTAATTTAGTGCTTTAACAGAGCATTAAAAAGAATTTTCTAAAAAATACCCCTAACCTAAAAAAGTAGACAAAGGAAATAAAAAGGCATTTTTTAAAATTCTTTCTTCACAACAATTTAGAACTAATTAAGTGCTAATTTAGTACCATATATAAAAATTAAGAGCTGTTAAACTTCTTAAGGAAACGTATGGTACTACATATGCTTGACGTATAGCTCCAAGTACCATACCCTAAAAAATAAGAATTTTTAAAAAACGCTTTCACAGGAATTTAGAACTAATTTTATGCTAATCTAGTACCATATATAAAAATTTAAAGCAGTTAAACTATTTAAGAAAACGTATGGTACTACAGGCTTCACGAATAGCTACAAGTACCATACCCTAAAAAATAACAATTTTTAAAAAACTTTTCCACAGGAATTTAGAACTAATTTAGTGCTTATCTAGTACCATATATAAAAATTTAGAGCTGTTAAACTTCTTAAGGAAACGTATGGTACTACAGGCTTGACGTATATAGCTATAAGTTCCTTACACTAAAAAGTAAGAATTTTTAAAAATCTCTTTCACCGGAATTGAGAATTAATTTAGTGCTTATTTAGTACCATATAAAAATTTAAAGCAGTTAAACTATTTAAGAAAACGTATGGTACACTAAAAAGTAAGAATTTTTAAAAATCTCTTTTACAGGAATTGAGGATTAATTTAGTGCTCTACACGGAAAAAATTAATTTAGTACATTTTACGAAACTAATTTTGGAATAGCGGATACGGAGAAGAGTTTAGTATAAGATAAAACAGAATCAATAGTAATATATGATGACTGCGTTTCTCGAAAACTCAAAAAAAATTCTATGGAATTCACAAATGATCGGTTGGACGTTCTAATTCAAGAGTTTTGTAAAATGTTTAGCCTGAAGCGCATGCGCCACGGAAAAAAACTATTCACGGAGAAAAAAACGAATAAAGCAGAAAAAAGAATTTCTTAATGTACCAATGAGCTCTCAAGACCATTTTTTCTCGTCTTCTATAGGAGATAGATGATTGGTTCGACACATGTGACTGCACTCTACAACGCAATGGTTCGCTTGGATTGGCTTATTTTATTCTGACACTAACTTAACGGAAATACGCATACATATAAACGAATTCTGACGCAACGCACATACAATATAACTCGCACTTGTAGATGAAAGAATTGAGTTTCTTTATATACTAACTGAGGAGATTAAAACTGCACTTGTGAGAAATGTCAATATACTGAATATTAATTTTAAAAAAAATCATTTTTTTAAAAGTTATACAAAATATTTTATGGTTTTTAAAATAACATTTTTTGATTATAATTAGTTATAAAATCTCTATAAAATTTTTCAATTTTTAGAAAATAATTTTATTCTTAATTTTAAATTATAAATAAATTGACAAAAAATTTTCAAAATTAAATTCAAACTCAAAAAATGTTTATATTAAATTGTCTAAAATTTGAAGTAATAACAGTTAAAACTTGAGAAATTAATATATATATTGTCATCGGTAAATATTATGATAAACTATAAAATTTATTGGAATGTAAATTAAAAGAAATTAATAATAATTAAAAGTTTGGATTACAAAAGCACATAAAAAATGTTACGAATTTGGAACAATGAAATGTGAAATACGTAAAAGAAAACAATTATCCAAATGTTACCGGCAGGTGAAGCAGTTCTCTTTTTCCTTCCACATATTATCTCTATATACAGCAGACAAGATAATACCGACGCGACGAGACAAGCTTCAACATATCTATTTATAACGCGACTTTTGGTACACCCCGTATAGAATTTTACGAAACTTTGTGTTCGAGAATTCACGATAGACAGCGAAGTGGAAACTCAAACCACGCGTTTTTAGATTGCACGAAACATTTTTACCATTTTCTGATAAAATGTTCACCAGAAAATACGAAACATTTCTACATTCAAGCTTGTTTTATAAATTACAACACTGGTTGCAGTTTCTCGACAATTGTTCTGCTGAAAGTAGTGAAAGTTTCTGGGTTTTTGAAAAACTTCGTCAAGGAATCTTAAATATCCGCTAGTGCGAAATTAGTTTCGTAAAATCTGCTGAACTTATTTTTTCCGTGTAACATATCATTAAGAAGAATTTTGCAAAAAACTATCCTTAACCTCAAAAACTACCTAACACAAATAAAAAGGCATATTTTTCAAAAACTTTTTCCATAGGAAAAATATTTTTTGCAACACTAACCTGTAAAATTGAATTTTACAAACTGAAAACAGTGTGTAAAGTGATTTTCAGTGCGTAAAATGATTACTTTACGCATTCTAGTGACTGTTTGATGTGAAACAATGACATAAAGCTTTGAAACAACAATTTACAATCACATTTTTTTATTTTAGCTTCAAGAAAACTTAATTCACAGTTCCCCCAGTAATTATTTGTTTCGAAAATTCTCAATAATTAAATAAACGAAATATTATTTAAATATAAATATTTTTAATAATTCTGAAGTGTAGTAAAAGTTATAAACGTTAGTTAAATATGTAGAAAAGCAAAAATTATTTTTTAATACAGAACATAATATTACACAGAATTAGAAATTTCTATACTAAATAGAAAATATGGAAACGTTTACTAATTCAATAGAACAATTTGCTAATTTCTAGTATAAACCTACTCAATTAACACTAGAAACTTAGTAATTTTATAGATTAAAACCAATTATACGTATACCATACAATAAACTGCATACAAGCAAATTTTAATAATAAAATTATTAAATTTAATATGAAAACTGTATAAATCTAAACTGCATACCGTTAAACTGCACATAGGTAAACTGCACAAAAGTCTAATTTTCTATTAAATTTATAAATAATTAATATTAAAAAAACTCTACACAGTTAAAGTGTACATTGGTAAACTGCATACAAACTAAATTTAAAAAATTAAATTAAAAATTTATTTATTGTTCAATTGCACACCGTTAAACTAAACATTGCTGAACTGCATACAAAATAAATAAACAAATTTAAAAAATTTAATGTATCCTCAAATTGCACATCGGTAAACTGCATACATATCGAATATATTCATAGAAGAGAACTTAGCTGTATACAGTTGATATGTATGCAGTTTACCGATGTGCAATTTGACGATACATTAAATTTTTTAAATTTTTTTGTTTATTTTGTATGCAGTTCAGCAATGTTCAGTTTAACGGTGTGCAGTTGAACAATAAATAAATTTTTAATTTAATTTTTTAAATTTAGTTTGTATGCAGTTTACCAATGTACACACAAAAAAAATATGGTAAATTTGACTACTTTTTTACTATTTCCTGTAGTTCCTATAGGCGCCCGTAACATTATTTAGTAAAATGAACTATGACAGAATAGTTAGTCTAACTGTAAAATGTAGTAATAAATACCATTTTTACAGTAAATTTAACTACTAAAACAGTTATCTTAACTATTTGTTGTTAGTCATACTAACTGCTTCATTTAGTTGCAGTTACTAAATTTTCATAGTTCCTATAGGCGCCCGTAACAAATTGTAGTTGTAACAACTGTAAAAAATAGTTAAATTAACTATTTAAAGTAGTAAAATGAAATTATTTATTTGTTTTTTATTATTATTGAGGTCCATTTTTTTATATTTTCTCTTACCTATTTTTGTTCATATATAATGCATATATTAAATTCTTATGCACCTAACAGAGAAAAATCCCCAAACGCCGGGGATTGAACGCACGACTCTAACATTCGCAAACCGATAACCTAACCACCTAACCACGCTCGCACGCTACGATGACTGGCATTGTACTTGAGGACATTCTTCTTAGATTCAGTCATAATAACTACTCCGTTTAGTTGCAGTAACTAATTTTTTAAGCTCAAGGACTTAGTTGAAATGTAGCCAGCATATGATTTTAAATGACTCAACGATAGTGCAGTAGTTAAAAGTACTGTTGAAAATAGTTATTTTCAGAATTTCTGTAGTAAAATTATTCACTTTTTACTAGTTATAAAAAAATTAAACTTACTATTTTCATATAGTAAAAATAACATAGAAATTGTTACTTTTATGACTTTTGTAGTTATAAAAATAAATGTTTCTTACCACCATAGAGATAAATTATTAAAAGCTAGTAAGAATTGGTTCTTTTAACTACATTAAACACAAAAATAACAAATTCCAGCGGTTGTTTTTACTCTTTGGAACAGTAAATTTTAATTTATTTTGCAAATAGCAAGAAATGGATATTTTTACTACTGCACTATTGTTGAGTTATTCACAATCATAACGTGTAGTAGTAATTTTAACTACATAAAACCTACTATTCAATTTTAGTTCCACTAACTATGGAAGTTTAGTTAAAATGCTGCTGAATATGGTAGTTTTAACTACATTTTTTTAACTGCACATATGTGGATGTTTTTACCACTCACGTTTTTTCTCTGTAGAAAAAAATGATCTTTTCAACTGCATAAATAGTAAAAATAACTATTTTCAACAATTGATTTTACTATATGAAAACAGTAAATTTCTTTCTTTCTCTGCAACTAGTAAGAAATAGTTGTTTTAACTACATAAATCATAAAAGTAACAACTTTCAGAGGTTGTATTTACTATATAAAAACAGTAAGTCTCATTTTGTTTGCAACTAATACAAAATAGTTATTTTTGCTACCACAATAGTAAAATTAACTATTTTTAACAATAGTTTTTACTACTACACTATAGTTGAACCATTTACAAGCATCTGTTAGTTATTTCAACTACGTAAAGTAGTTATTTTAACTACATAAAACCAACTACTTCATTTTGGTTCCACTAACTGAGGAAGTGTAGTTAAAATGCTGCTGGAATATGGTAGTTTTAACTACTTTTTTTCTAACTACACAAATGTGGTTGTTTTTACCATTCGCATTTTTTTCTGTGTATCTTTATAGTAGATCATTGTATCACGTATTGATCAAAATAATTTTTCCAAACATTTTTAGACATAATTATTTTGTTAAATTATAAATAATTACACATTTCACAAACGCGCAGCAATTGAAGCATCCGCAGCAAATTGGAAGTTGTAAATAATTAATCTTTTTATTATCTTAGCTTACTAAAAAAACGAAATTCTTCTATTAATTACATTTTTCAACATTTATTTGGACAGTTTTTTTTTCTTGAGAACAAGTGTAAAACGGTTGCAAAAACCCAATTTTTTTTGACAAAATCTTAACCCTGTCATAAATAATACTACGAACTTCTCCAAAATCAACTCAGAACAAAGCTTAGAATTTTTTTCACATAGGCTAAACAGTGCATGCCAGATTTTTATTTATGACAGGGTTAAAATTTTGTCGAAAAAAATTGTGTTTTCGCAATCGTTTTACACTTGTTCTCAAGAAAAAAAAACTGTCCAAATAAATGTTGAAAAATGTAATTAATAGAAGAATTTCGTTTTTCTTAATGAGCTAAGATAATAAAAAGATTAATTATTTACAACTTCCATTTTGATTTATTTCAATTAGACTATTAGAACCAGAGATAACATTGTCTCCTATTATTGTTAATAAATACAATAATAATTAAGATTTTTTAATAATTATAAAGCAAATTCGTTTAGACAGATTCAGTTAATAAATAGTTCTTTTTTCGAATTTTTTTAATAATCGCTTCCGTGTAAAATCTTGTACCAAAGTCGACCATTTTTGAAAATGTCGAAAAATGGGGTACACTGTGATGTAATTCTGCACCTGTACGGTGCAAAATTTTTTTTCCAATATTGGCCTTTGTATACAAACATATAAGATTCCACGCTTTCCAAAAATATTTCTCATTTTTTTCAAATAATTTTTTAACAGAGATATTTCAAGTCAAATTCGAACATTTTTCAGGGGCCTATCATTTTCTCGCGGATAGTATAGGTAGTTTTTGAGGATGAGAATAGTTTTTGGAAAATTCTTCTTAATGCTATGTTAGAGCACTAAATTAATTCTCAATTCCGGTAAAAGAGATTTTTAAAAATTCTTACTTTTTAGTGTAAGGAACTTATAGCCTGTAGTACCATACGTTTTCTTAAATAGTTTAACTGCTTTAAATTTTTATATATGGTACTAAATTAGCATTAAATTAGTTCTAAATTCCTGTGAAAAAGTTTTTTAAAAATTCATATTTTTGAGGGTATGGTACTTGTAGCTATACGTCAAGCATATGTAGTACCATACGTTTTCTTAAGAAATTTAACAGCTCTAAATTTTTATATATGGTACTAAATTAGCACTAAATTAGTTCTAAATTCCTGTGAAAGCGTTTTTTAAAAATTCTTATTTTTTAGGGTATGGTACTTGGAGCTATACGTCAAGCATATGTAGTACCATACGTTTCCTTAAGAAGTTTAACAGCTCTTAATTTTTATATATGGTACTAAATTAGCACTTAATTAGTTCTAAATTGTTGTGAAGAAAGAATTTTAAAAAATGCCTTTTTATTTCCTTTGTCTACTTTTTTAGGTTAGGGGTATTTTTTAGAAAATTCTTTTTAATGCTCTGTTAAAGCACTAAATTAGCTCTAAATTCCTTTGAAAAAAGTTTTGAAAAAATATACATTTTTATGTTTGCTAGGTAGTTTTTGAGGTTAAGGGTAAAGGGATAAGGGTTTAATTTTTGTAAAATACTCCTTTTAATTCTATGTGAGAGCACTAAATTAGTTCTAAATTTCTATGAAAAAAATTTTGAAAAAATATTTTTTTTTCGTTAGGTAGTTTTTGAGATTAAGGGTAGTTTTTGGGAAATTCTTTTTAATGCTATGTTAGAGCACTAAATTAGTTCTAAAATCCTATGAAAAGAATTTTGGAAATATGTGCCTTTTTAATTTCTGTAGAAAGTTTTTGAGGTAATATAGTTTTTGAGGTAAAAGGTAGTTTTTGTGAATTACTTTTAATTTCTATTCTTGAGCACAAAATTATCTCTAAATTGCTCTGAAAAAATTTTTAAGAAATAATTATGTCTTTATTTTCTTGTAGTGTTTGAGGTAAAAGGTAGTTTTGTTGAAAATTTTTCTTGTGCATTGTTTGAGCACTAAATTAGCTCAGGTTAAAATTAGTTTTTGGAAAATATCTTTCAGTACTAAGTTTGAGAACTTTATTAGCTTTAAAATTCTATCGAAAAAATTTTTTTTTTAAATTTGTTTCTTAATTTTTATTAGGTAGTTTTTGAGGTTAAGGGTAGTTTTTTTTTAAAATACTGCTTTTCATTCTATGTGAGAGCACTAAATTAATTCTAAATTTCTATGAAAAAAATTTTGAAAAAATATTTTTTTTTATGTTAGGTAGTTTTTGAGATTAAGGGTAGTTTTTGGAAAATTCTTTTTAATGCTATGTTAGAGCACTAAATTAGTTCTAAATTCCTGTGGAAAAGTTTTTTGAAAATTGTTATTTTTTAGGGTATGGTACTTGTAGCTATACGTCAAGCTGGCAGTACCATATGTTTTTTTAAAAAGTTTAGCAGCTCTAAATTTTTAAATATGGTACTAAATTAGCACTAAATTAGTTCTAAATTCTGGTATAGAAGAAAATTTTTTTTGTAAAAGTGGTACTTGTAGGTTGACCTACCTCAACTATTTAAACTTAAAAATAATTAATAATAATCTTAATGTTTAAAAAATCTTAATGTTTTAAAATTTACGGTTTATAAATAAATTTGATCAAAAAATATCTGGTAAATTATATTAATTTTTCCTTAATGAAAGTTAAACAAATTAAAAAAAATTATTTTGAATATAATTGCAAAAAAATTTTTTAATTATAAATAAAGTATACAACTAATTATTTATAAATATAAAACACTAGATTTATTTACATAATATTCATAAAATGCTAAAATATTCAATTTGTTTTTAAATTATTATTTATTGTTGTACATAAGTTGCTAAAATTGTTTGCTCCCTAGCGGTACTGTATATGGGTTTTGTTATGCTCACATCCGCAAGCGAGCGAATAGCGTAGTGGTTAGCGTATTAGACTTCGGTGCGTAGATTAGGATAGGCTTGGGCTTCGTATCCCACTGCGAGCGTTTAGAATTTTAATGTGTGAAAAAAATGTAAAATGTGTAAAAAATGCTTCAAATGATCTATAAATAAATGTTAATTAACATGCACCATGCATATTTAATTGAATATTTTTTTTATTTTATTTTTCAATAGAGAATATTATTTGGCCCGCATCGCTTGCTAGGCGGACGAATGCCAGTAGAACGCCAGTAGAAAGTCAGTCATCTTTCGGAACAAAATTTGTCCCGTCCTGGTTGCCAGACGGACGAATGCCGGTACAACGCCAAACGGATGTTTCGCGGCATTAAATCTGTACCGAGCCAGGCGCGCAGCCACTACAAAACATTGTCAGGTTCCAGTACAATGTTTGCACCGATCCGGTCGTCAGGCGGACCCATGCCAGTACAGTCTTACCGACGTTTGTACTGGCGCGGTACCCTGCCAGTGGGAAATTTCCCCCTGGGAATAAACGAAAACAGAAAATTTCTTATCATTTCTGCCTATCGTTTTTCACCTGGTGAAAATTAAAATTTGCTTCCACCTGCTCGACCACTATTATTTTTGTCCATCATATATTCTAGTCAACCAGAAAAGAATATCGTTAAGTTCAAAATCCAACATCGAAAAATCAAAGTTAGTAGGATCAAAAATGACAATTTAAATTTAATCACCCATATATTCTTTAATATTTAAAGTAATTGATTTATTATATAGTTTTGTTAATTACTGCATATTAACAAGAAAAACGTAAATTAAAGTAATAATTTTGTATTCTATTATAAAGTGAAAGTGTCGATAACAGAGGTGTGCAGAAAAATAGCCGCGCTCAAAACACGGTAGGTGGCACTACTTAGTAACAATTTCTCTATACTTAGAGTAGTTGTAATTTAATTATTAAATTTCATTAAAATAGAATATACTGTGAAATAAACTAAAGTTTCAACTATTGAATATATTTATTTAATATTCGTAATTAACATTTATCTGCAATTTATTGTAAAACAAATTAAAACAATCAAAATTCTCTGTATATGCACTGACATCAATGCTTTTCGGATAGTCAATATACAGTGGCAATAGCAGAATTGATTTCCGAAAAATAAATTCATCCTATTTTTGTTTGTCATTTTTCTTGAATAATTAAATAAATAATAATAATAATAACAATTATTATTATTATTAATATTATTATTATTATGTTGAATTTTAAGAAATTCGGATTTTTGAATTTTTGATAATTTTCTATTTTTTACCAAAGGGTGGAGACTATTAAATAAGTAAAGTATTTTCCAAAAGCACAAAAATAATGAAGCTAAATCCCACAAAAGAGAGGAAAAAATGTTGAATTTTAAAAAAATCGGTTTTTCGAATTTTTAATAAATTTAGATTTTTACCAAAGAGTCGAGACTATTTAATAAGTAAAGTATTTTCCAAAAGCACAAAAATAATGAAGATAAATCCCATAAAAGAGAAGAAAAAATTGTAAATTTTAAAAAAATTCGGATTTTTGAATTTTTGATAATTTTTGATAATTTTCTATTTTTTACCAAAGGGTGGAGACTATTAAATAAGTAAAGTATTTTCCAAAAGCACAAAAATAATGAAGCTAAGTCCCATAAAAGAGAGGAAAAAATTTTAAATTTTAAGAAATTCGGATTTTTGAATTTTTGATAATTTTCTATAATTTTAGATTTTTTACCAAAGGGTGGAGACTATTAAATAAGTAAAGTATTTTCCAAGAGCTCAAAAATAATGAAGCTAAATACTATTAAAGAGAAGAAAAACTGTTAAATTTAAAAAAAAAACCGGTTTTTCGAATTTTTGATAAATTTTGATAATTTTAGATTTTTTACCAAAGAGTCGAGACTATATAATAAGTAAAGTATTTTCTAAAAGCACAAAAATAATTATGCTAAATCTCATAAAAGAGAGGAAAAAATGTTGAATTTTAAGAAATTTGGATTTTTGAATTTTTGATAATTTTCTATTTTTTACCAAAGGGTGGAGACTATTAAATAAGTAAAGTATTTTTAAAGAGCCCAAAAATATTGAAATTAGATTTAAAATTGCACTGGAACTTCGTAAAAATTTGACCTGGAAATCATGGAAAAGGTATGGAATTTTAATTTCGGATTTCTGTAGGAATCCTGTAATAATTTTTCAATTAAGAAAATTTGTAAATAAAAGTAATATAGGATTTTTTTGTGTGTACCTATCTAATAATTTTTAGAGTGAATCAGAATATTCTTTATGGTCAGGAAAAAAGTCAAAATTCTTCCTAGGAATCAGAGAAAGACAAAATTAAATATTTGTGGCAACCCAGATTTAGCAAGTATTGAAAAAATTCAAAATTATTTAAAAATGAAAAATCTTTTATTTTTATTCGCAAATATTTTGAAAGTGTAACACTTTTAGTATTTAGTTTTGTTGCAAATTGTTTATTAATGTTTAAAGAATACAGAAAAAAATTAGGAAAAGAAATTAAAATTTTTTTAAAGTTATAAACTGGTGAAGTGCCCAGGGGGAAATTTCCCACTGGCAGGGTACCGCGCCAGTACAAACGTCGGTAAGACTGTACTGGCATGGGTCCGCCTGACGACCGGATCGGTGCAAACATTGTACTGGAACCTGACAATGTGTTGTACAGGCCGCGCGTCCGGCTCGGTACAGGTTTAATGCCGCCAAACATCCGGCGTTGTACCGGCATTCGTCCGTCTGGCAACCAGGACGGGCCAAATTTTGTTCCGAAACATGACTTTCTACTGGCGTTCTACTGGCATTCGTCCGCCTAGCAAGCGATGCGGGCCAAATAATATTCTCTATTGAAAAATAAAATAAAAAAAATATTCAATTAAATATGCATGGTGCATGTTAATTAACATTTATTTATAGATCATTTGAAGCATTTTTTACACATTTTACATTTTTTTCACACATTAAAATTCTAAAACGCTCGCAGTGGGATACGAAGCCCAAGCCTATCCTAATCTACGCACCGAAGTCTAATACGCTAACCACTACGCTATTCGCTCGCTTGCGGATGTGAGCATAACAAAACCCATATACAGTACCGCTAGGGAGCAAACAATTTTAGCAACTTATGTACAACAATAAATAATAATTTAAAAACAAATTGAATATTTTAGCATTTTATGAATATTATGTAAATAAATCTAGTGTTTTATATTTATAAATAATTAGTTGTATACTTTATTTATAATTAAAAAATTTTTTTGCAATTATATTCAAAATAATTTTTTTTAATTTGTTTAACTTTCATTAAGGAAAAATTAATATAATTTACCAGATATTTTTTGATCAAATTTATTTATAAACCGTAAATTTTAAAACATTAAGATTTTTTAAACATTAAGATTATTATTAATTATTTTTAAGTTTAAATAGTTGAGTGTAATTGAAAATATTTCATTAAAATAATCTGTTATCGGAATTTCCTTATATTTTTCTAGGTGAATTTCTATAATTATTATAGAAACTTGAATATAACAAAAAAATTAAGTCTTTAATATTTATTAATTATTATCAATTAATAAATAAATAATCATTATTATTAAAAAATATAATTATAACCTATTTTTCAAATTCATTCATTTTTACAATTAAATTTTATATTCTTGCATTATTAATTCCTTTTTTAGTATTTAAACTTCAAAAAATTCTCCTATACAAAAGTTTTTACAACGTAAAGAATTTAAAATTTTTATTACTTTAATTATTATCTTATCCATTTTATTTCATCAATTTTTATTGGAAACAATAAAAATATAGCTAAATTTTCACTTTGTAAAAAATCTATTTTAGAAGATTATAAATAGTGTGTTGATTAAAAAAATAATTATCCTATGAAAAGCATTAAATTGTTTTGAAAGAATAGATAACAATAACCATATTCTTAGCTTATTATTATTAATTAAAATCTTATTAATAATAATATAAATTATTTAGTTCTCAGTCGGTAGAATGCCTGTACCGCTCGGGTCGTTAGACGGACGAACGCCAGTACAACGCCGGTTGTTAGTTGGTATAAATTTTGATCCGGCGTCGGATCAAATCTTGTACCGCGCCTGTAGTGCCGACAGTAGAAAGAGTGTACCGAAAGTCGCATCCGACTTTGTACTGCGCCAGCAGAAATTCTCATCCGAATCGGTACAAACTGCCTGTACTGGCATTGACTCTCCAATTCAACCGGCGCGGACGCTAGACGGTTGGACGATCCGGCATTCGCCCGACTTTTCCCCCTGGGTTCTTTTCTCAAATAAATTCTTACAACTTTAAAAAGTTAAAACATTTTAAATTACAATAATGAATGTTACAACATGACTTAAAAAATATTTGTAATGAGTTCTACCATAAATTAATATACTTTTAAAGACCAAAAAGACACATGATTTAGAAAAAAGTTGTGTTTTTTGACATTTTTGAATTTTTTAATAATAAAATAAAATATATTTTTCAAAATCCAAAGTTCCGATCGTAAAGGGATATACAAAGAACATTTCTGCAAAATTTGAAGTAAATCGGTTGAGTAGATTTTGAATTATCGTGTCAACCAGAATTTTTTCAGTTACAAACAAAAATTTTCTATAGAAAACAAACTTTTTATCATATATAAATTATTTAAAATGAAAAATAAATAAATATTTTGATTAGGAAAAATTTTTAATTTATTTCACAAGAATTAGATGACACACCTGTAGAAAGAGAATATTTTTTTTTATTTATATTTTTCAAATAATAAAATATTAACTTTACCAAAATATTAATAAACGTAAAATATACTCATTATATGACAGGCGAAATAATTTAGTTCTTTTATTCCACCAGTCCTATTAAAAGTTATTGACGGACGGAATAATCAGAAATAATACTATCTTTTTTTAGTTTTCTTATTTCGCCCGTCTTTTATTTCCATGAACTAGCAAACTTTGCGCGCATATCATATTTCTTATTTCACAATGAAAAACTTATTACGATATGTGTATTAAACCATTAAAGATATGATATTCACGTATCCGATATATTTTATTATGGAAAAATATATCACATTAAATAACATGACTTTAATTCTGATGCGAACATGAATCAGAATTCAGAAAGTAAATGTTTTAATTTTAGCCTGATGACTAGTAATAATTTTTTATGCTAATTTTTTTGAAAAATTAGGATAAAAAAAAAGTTTAATATTTTTAATATTAATTTTTCTCCAAATTGTTTAATTATATTTAAAGAATACAGAAAAAAATAATACAAAATTTTAAAAGTTATAAACTGTTGAAGTTTGTAACTGAAAAAATTCTGGTTGACACGATAATGCAAAATCTACTCAACCGATTTACTTTAAATTTTGCAGAAATGTTTATTGTATATCCCTTTACGATCGGAACTTTGGATTTTGAAAAATATATTTTATTTTATTTTTAAAAAATTCAAAAATGTCAAAAAACACAACTTTTTTCTAAATCGTCGCCATTTTGCTAAAAAAAATTTTCTCTTTTTCAATGTACCGATCATAGCGAAGCCTGTAATAATCAAGAATTTTTTTGGGTTTTTTGTTTTAGAGCATTACAAAAGTCTCCACAGTGTCAACCAGTTCGCACTTTCTTTTTTTCAGTCCCCACTTCACCAGTTTATAACTTTAAAAAAATTTTAATTTCTTTTCCTAATTTTTTTCTGTATTCTTTAAACATTAATAAGCAATTTGCAACAAAACTAAATACTAAAAGTGTTACACTTTCTTTTTTATCCTACACGGAAAAACAGACCAGAATACTACTCCAAGAGGTATATTATTTCGGTTGCATTGTATAAACAAATTTCTACTTAATAAAATTTCAAAATATTTGCGAATAAAAATAAAAGATTTTTCATTTTTAAATAATTTTGAATTTTTCAATACTTGCTAAAACTGGGTTGCCACAAATATTTAATTTTGTCTTTCTCTGATTCCTAGAAAGAATTTTGACTTTTTTCCTGATCATAAAGAATATTCTGATTCACTCTAAAAATTATTAGATAGGTACACACAAAAAAATCCTATATTACTTTTATTTACAAATTTTCTTAATTGAAAAATTATTACAGGATTCCTACAGAAATCCGAAATTAAAATTCCATACCTTTTCCATGATTTCCAGGTCAAATTTTTACGAAGTTCCAGTGGAATTTTAAATCTAATTTCAATATTTTTGGGCTCTTTAAAAACACTTTACATATTTAATAGTCTCCACCCTTTGGTAAAAATTCTAAAATTATCAAAATTTATTAAAAATTCGAAAAACCGATTTTTTTAAAATTCAACATTTTTTCCTCTCTTTTATGGGATTTAGCTTCATTATTTTTCGGCTCTTAGAAAATACTTTACTTATTAAATAGTCTCCACCCTTTGGTAAAAAATCTAAAAATATCAAAAATTCAAAAATCCGAATTTCTTAAAATTCAACAATTTTTTCTCTCTTTTATGGGATTTAGCTTCATTATTTTTGTGCTTTTGGAAAATACTTTACTTATTTAATAGTCTCGATTCTTTGGTAAAAAATCTAAAATTATAGAAAATTATCAAAAATTCAAAAATCCGAATTTCTTAAAATTTTAAATTTTTTCTCCTCTTTTATGGGATTTAGCTTCATTATTTTTGTGCTTTTGGAAAATACTTTACTTATTAAATAGTCTCGACTCTTTGGTAAAAATCTAAAATTATCAAAAATTCAAAAATCCGAATTTCTTAAAATTCAACATTTTTTCCTCTCTTTTATGGGATTTAGCTTCATTATTTTTGTGCTTTTGGAAAATACTTTACTTATAGAATAATCTGGACTCTTTGGTAAAAATCTAAATTTATCAAAAATTTGAAAAACCGATTTTTTTATAATTCAACATTTTTCCTCTCTTTTATGGGATTTAGCTTCATTATTTTTGTGCTTTTAAAAAATACTTTACTTATTTAATAGTCTCGACTCTTTGGTAAAAAATCTAAAATTATAGAAAATTATCAAAAAGTCAAAAATCCTAATTTCGTAAAATTTAAAATTTTTTCTCCTATTTTATGGGATTTAGCTTCATTATTTTTGTGCTTTTGTAAAATACTTTACTTATTTAATAGTCTCTACCCTTTAGTAAAAAATAGAAAATTATCAAAAATGCAAAAATCCGAATTTCTTAAAATTCATCAATTTTTCCTCTTTTTTATGAGATTCAGCATCATTATTTTTGTGCTTTTAGAAAATACTTTACTTATTAAATAGTCTCGACTCTTTGGTAAAAAATCTAAAATTATCAAAATTTATAAAAAATTGGAAAAAACCGTTTTTTTTTAAAATTCAACCGTTTTTCTTCTCTTTTATGGGATTTAGCTTCATTATTTTTGTGCTTTTGGAAAATACTTTACTTATTTAATAGTCTCCACCCTTTGGTAAAAAATAGAAAATTATCAAAAATTCAAAAATCCGAATTTCTTAAAATTCAACATAATAATAATAATAATATTAATAATAATAAATAAACTAATTTTCATCGACAATTTGTGAATTTTGCACACTATTTCAACTGACAGATTAACACAAAATATTTTAAATCTTAATTATTCCATAATTACTGTTTCATTAAACATAATTTTTAGCCGAATCAAATAAATAATGCCTATTTTGACATTATTTATTATTTTTACATCATATTTCACTAAATATTTGCATTATTTTGCCCCAAACCAAACTCTGACCAAACTTGGTCAGAGTTCGGTTTACCAAACCCGCCAGGGAGGAGTGTCAAACTTGAAAAAGGTTAGGAAAAAATTAATGTTTTTTATTTATTTATTATTAAATTCTAATAACCGTTTCAAATTTAAACTAGTTGACAATATTATTTATTCAATATTATGAATATTGTTGACATCCATACTTACATTAATTACAAAGTAAAATCAACGCATGATCTAATTTATTTCATTGGTAAGGGATGTTTCTTAAATAGGAAATTTCCCCCATCGATTGCGTAGCCGAGAGGCTTAATGTAAAAGCGTACGATTTATAATTATGCGTATATTTAGTTGTGTGGTTAAGTAGGCGTTCAATCCCGTATGATTGTAAGATTTTCCGATGCATTTAGTTGTTAATTGTAAGTATGAAGATGTGGGAAGAATAAAACTTGTGAATTAAGGAATATGAATATATAAAGAGTGAATTTAACATATTTTTCTTTTTTTTAATGATTGGTTATTGTTTTTTTTATATAAAATTGACGAAGTGAATAAAAGGAAACACTCGTTTCGCGTCGCGTCGGCCATTTATTTTGACAGGTTCCGCGCCTGCGTTCCCTTATTGTGAAAATTTCGAAGTAGGGGACTGAGTCCAGTTTCTCTACTATGCACACTGCAGCGCGCCTTATAATCTTCGCCTGTGTTTCAATGCTCTTTACAGCGACATTTGGAACTAAGGCCCTCTATACACTATACGCAATACCCTAAGATGCTTGATGGAAATGAATTAATGTACTTTTACTGGACTGAGTCCTGTTTTTTCAATATTGACTCCCAGTTTTTCAAACTCCATTTTTCTCCGTGTACCTTACAAGCTATTGATGATAATATGATGGTGTTACTTTCATACAGCGCGAATTGAGAAAAATGTAAAATACAAAAAACTGTTGTCCAAGGTCTAGACAATACGTTCCATACATTTACCTGACTCAAATTTCAAAAAATCTTCACTTTGTCACTGTTAACACACATATCCAATAAAACTTTTTATTTTTTTTCACTACTTTTTAATTCGAAATCACTTAGAGTACAAAGCACGCGTTTGGTCATAAATACTGAATATAAAATGTCATCACGATAAAAGACATCGACCATAGTGATAAGGCGCTTCAGATGTGACGTTACATGCCAGATATGACAAGTCCGCCACCATACCTTACACGCCACGATACCTTACATTCCCCTAATTAAATCTTTTTGAAATAAGACAAAACTATATAATATGTACTTCGAAGAAGGACATCCAATAGCAACAAAAAATTTTGCCAAATAAATTAAGACTCAAAAGTAATGATCGAAAAACTTAAAAATCTAACCCAAAAATATCTCCATCTTAAGTTGAGTTCATACCCGTGCAGAAAAATGGTGGATTGCCCTCTTGCCATGTGGAATCCATAATGGCAATCCACGCGGAGCCCTCGAAGGCGTGACATGCTTTCCCTCATAGGTGCCCTCGAGGAAAATCCTCATGGATTCCATATGGATTTTCCACGCGGTGCCCTCGTGGATTTCATAAAATGCCCTCAACTTTATTTTCAATTAAATTAATAAATTAATTATTTATTAATAACAAATTAGTCCAATTATTGATAAATAACATTCTTATTTAACAATTTTTACTTTTTTTAATTAAATCGTGACCAAAAGAAAAGAAAAAAAATCTGACGCACGTGGGAATTGAGCCTACGACCTAATGATTACCAGACAACACTCTTACCACTATGCTACGGGACCTACTTGAAAATTATTGCTTTAATGTAGGTGACTTACTGACTTGCTTTTGATGATTCAATAAATTATTTATTAACACTAATACACCATGACAAATAATTAAATAGTTTAATAATAATAATAACAATATCAATAATATAATAATAGACCATAAATATTCATAAATTAATATTTTTATAATTTAAAAAAAAAAATGTCAAAACATATGTGTTAAAAACGCGTTTTTCATTGTTTAAAATCATTATAAACATTAATTTGTTGATAAAAAAAAAATTTTTTTTTGGACTTAGAAATTTTTTCTAGTTAATGATGTGAGCAATCCATGAGGGCCCTCGCGTGGGCCCTCATGGATTTGCCCTTAGGTAAGTTCAATATTTTCAAAAAAAGTAACATTAAATATTTGTTAAAAACGTGTTCTTCTTTTTTTAAAATGATAGTAAACAATAATTTTTTGTTGTAAAAAAATTTTTCGTTTGGACTTAGAAAAATTGTTGAGCAGGGCATTCATAATGGCTAAGATCAGGGGCCCTGCTGGTGCCCTCGTAAATTTCCATAACTTTGTGATAGGATTTCTGGAAAAATGTCACTTAATGTTTATTTCAGGTGCTTTGAAACGTAATTTAATGCATTCTGAACTAAAGTTTTTCAACAAAAAAATTTTGTTTTTAAAACTTAGATAAATTTTTGAGCAGGGCAACCGTAAGGGCAAAGAACGGGGCCCCTGCTGGTGCCCTCGTGGATTTCTCCTCATGGATCTTTCACGAGGGCCCCCGACAGGGGCCCCGGAGCTGTGGGGCTCGAACGTGGCTTTTTCCACACGGGTAGCGTCAAATCGCTATGCGAGTTTACCCTGTGAGCGGGCTTACCCCAGTCTCCCCTATATAAAATAAAATATTGAGTCCAATGAACTCTAGAAATTAGAGTATATCCTAAATATGCTTTAATTTTTTAATCTACTTTAGTCTAATAGTTTGTTATTGTACTTTCAATATTGCAATCAATTGTTGTATAAAGGTAGACAATTAATATATATATATATATATATATATATATATATATATATATATATATATATATATATATATATATATATATATATATATAGGACGTTTCACGTCAAACGGCCCAAAGCTGTGCCCAAAATTGTATGCAATCAAAATACAAGTTATGCACATGAAAATACTCGTCATGACATCCCCTTTCAATTGCAATGTGGCAGAATTGAAAATTCAAAATGGCGTTCTTACTACGTCAATTAGAAGAGGCTAAACTCGAAAATAAGTAAATATATTTATTAATTACTTTTAAAAAACGATGCATAAATATTAGGTCAAAATAGATTTTAATGTTTTTGGGGTCGCTGATTACGAATCTGAAGTCAGATTTTCAAAATTCAAAATGTCGGATCCAATATGGCGGACGAATTTAAAAAAAAAATTTGAATTTGCTTAAAACTTTATACTCGGGAGTTTTTGGTGTCGCTTATTACGTATCTAAAGTCAGATTTTTAAAATTTAAAATGGCGGATCCAATATGGCGGGAAAATTTGAAAAAATTTCTTGAATTCGCTTGACACTTTTTACTCGGGGGTTTTCGAGGTCACTGATTACGAATCTGAAGTCCAATTTGCAAAATTCAAAATGGAGGACCCAATATGGCGGACAAATTTAAACAAACTTATTGAATTCGCTTGAAACTTTTTACTCGGAGGTTTTGGAAACCAGAAATAACAATTTTCAAGTGAATTGCATATGATTTTCAAAAAGTCGTCTGCCATTATAAGTCCGCCACTTCAAATTTTAAAAATCTGACAAAATATTCGAATTCAACAACACCGGAAACCCGTGAGAAAATTCTTTTATGAAAATCCATTAATCTTTTACGAAATTTCTTAAGAATAACGAATTTCTACAACATTCGTACGCCATATTGGATCCGCCATTTTCAATTTTGCAAATTGGACTTCAGATTCGAAATCGGCGACCTCGAAAACCCCCGAGTAAAAAGTTTTATATAAATCGTGTTCATTTAATGAAAATTTCAATTTACATTCTATTTATTTTTTAAGTTTTATTAATTAAATAATAAAACAATATTGATTATTTTGCATGAAATATTATTTAAATTATATAGACTCAATTTTTTTGAGCTGATTGATCTTAATTTTGCTCTGTATTATTTACAAAGCCTACATCATTTTCAAAAATTTGCGCGTTTTACATTACAGTTCTTTGTTTATCCGCAAGGCGGCGAAGTGGAAGTTGCAGTAGGTTCGTTCAGAAGCGAGATGCATACTGAAATTGCCCATTGCAATATAATATCAATCGGCCTTTTTCAAGGCCACTTAATCATTGCACATTGCAATATTATATCAATCGTCCTTTTTCAAGGTCACCCAATCTTTGCACATTGCAATAATATATCAATCGGCCTTTTTCAAGGCCACTCAATAATTGCATATTGCAATATTATATCAATCGGCTTTTTGAAAGACCACTTAATAATTGCGCATTGCAATATTATATCGATCGGTCTTTTGCAAGGCCACCCAATCGTCCCGCATTGCAAAATTATTTTTATCGGACTTTTTCAAGGCCATATTATACTTGCCATTTTGAATTTTGCAAATTAAACTTCAGATTTGTAATCAGCGACACCAAAAACCCCCAAGTAAAAAGTGTCAAGCGCATTCAAGAAATTTTTCTAAAATCGTCCGCCATATTGGATCCGCCATTTTGAATTTTAAAAATCTGACTTCAGATTCGTAATTAGCGACCCCAAAAACATTAAAATATATTTTGACCCAATATTTATGCATCGTTTTTTAAAAGTAATTCATAAATATATTTACTTATTTTCGAGTTTAGCCTCTTCTGATTGACGTAGTAAGGACGCCGTTTTGAATTTTCAATTCTGACACTTTGCAATTGAAAGGGGATGTCATGACGAGTATTTTCATGTGCATAACTTGTATTTTGATTGCATACAATTTTGGGCACAGCTTTGGGCTGTTTGACGTGAAACGTCCCATATATATATATCCTTATTAATAAAATCAGATGTCTGTCTGTACATTGCTTAAAACTTCAAAATGTTAACATGATTAGTTATTATGGACATCAGAGATTCCAAAAATGTTCTTAAAAAATTTAATGTATGTATGTATGTATGTATGTATGTATGTATGTATGTATGTATGTATGTATGTATGTATGTATGTTTGTCTGTCACAAAAACTTTGTACCCCAATCACACAAAAACATGTGAATCGATTTAAGTCCAACTTGGTAGGTTATTAGGTATTGACCCAAGGAAGGTTTATAAATTTACAGATTTAAAAAATATTAATTAGAACGGGAGATATTCAATTTTTTCAAAAAATTCAAAAAATCGAAAATTTCAAAATTTTTTATTTTTCATGGATTGCTTTTGAAGTTTATATACTTGAGTATTATATGTTATTTAGTCACATTATAGCATAACTTTGCAAAAAATAAAGTCCTATAACTAATATGTAAGTATAAAAATGTTTTCAAAAAATCGAAAATTTCAAAATTTTACATTTTTTTATGGATTGCTTTTAAACTTTCTATATTTGAGTATTACATGTTATTTGGTCACATTTTAGCATAATTTTTCAAAAAATACTATTCTACAACTAAGATGTAAATATAAAAATATTTTCAAAAACTTGAAAAATGGAAAATTTCCAAATTTCACAATTTTTAATGGATAGCTTTTAAACTTTCTAAAAATGAATATTATATGTTATTTAGTCAGATTTTATCATAATTTTGCAAAAAATACTATCCTACAAGAAATATAAAAAAATTTTCAATATATCAAAAAATCGATACTAATTACTATATGAAGTATAATTCAGTAGTATTTTTGGAGTCTCTGATTAATATTTTGATGTCAAAATAGTGCAATTCAAAATTATTTATCAAATCAATCTAATATTTTCAAGAAGTTCAGAAATATTGAAAATGGAAATTTTTTATGATTAAAATGATTTCGCAGGATGTCAAGAATTGTAAGTCACCTGTGATACAATACAAGCATATTATGCCACTAGGCAAAAACTTACATGTTAAAACGTTTTTTCATTTTAACTCTAGATTTAACTTTAAGAGATGTTTTGAGCAATGTAAAGACAAAAGTTAACACGGTGTCTATTTTTGTTTAACAAAATTCCCTGCTTTGTCCAAACTTTTCACGGTTTATCTCTTTTTTGTCAAATTTAAATTTACTTGATTTTATCCATAAATAAATCTACAAATGGCTATAAAAATTTACTTATTTTATGAAAATACTGTTTCTTAAGTTCATATAAATATAGATTGTATTACTTGCTGTCGTACAGTTTTCTGTTTATACTAATACATTTAACTGGGTATCTACCAAACGGGAAAAACTGTAAAAAGCTGGGAATATGCCGAACCGGGAATTTTCCTATCAAATTAAGAAAAAGTTTCATTATATTAATTCGCTTTTAAAAAATTGCTTTTTACTTCAATTTTTATTGATGTATAATATTTATGAAAACAGACCCGAGTCAAAATTTAAGCCCTACTTTCAGCCTAAAATTTAGGTCTTATGTTAGGTTTTAGCAGTCGTAACGTAGGGTCTACTTGCGATACAATTAGTTCCAATTAGACTCTACTATAACTCCAAAAACTGTATGGAAAATTTAATTTTTTTAATACATTAATTAAAGTACTACAAATTGATAAATATTGTTCTCTGCATTTGAATTGGTTAAAATAACTAATTTGATAACAAAAAGTCAATCACTGATTCAAATAGTAATATTTTCCTACTAAAATAGCTATAATGGTAACTAATTATTATTTTTTTCCGGTCAAATTAAATTCCCTAGCTATTTCCTGATTTTCCAGATTAGTAGAAACTTAAATGTATTGGTAGAAACTAAAACCCGTCGAAGACGGGTACGACAGCTAGTATATATATATATATATATATATATATATATATATATATTTAATTCGGTTTGAATTATGCCGATTGAGATTCCTTTTTATTAAAATTATAATTAGGATAAAAAAAATTTTTTTTATTTAAATTTTACTACAAAATGGCGGTAACAAATCAACAATTTTTTTATTACCAAAACGGGAGGACTGTTTTCTTGAAAAGTATAATACCTGGAACCGAAAACCAAGGAATTTCATAATCTATACACTATTACCTTTGTTAGTACGTAGGGGATTTTTTATATTAATTTTTTAAAAATTATAAACAATTTACTGTTTATTTTTTGTTAAAAAATCGTTTATTTTTCTCAAAAAGTGCGCCATTTTTACAAAAATTAATATAAAAAAATCCCTTACGTACTACCAAAGGTAGGGGAGACTAGGTGCAGTTGTTACAAATAGAATATCTCAGAAACAGTTAGTTATAGAGATGGGGTTCCAAAGAGAAAAATGTTTAGTTTTTATGTACGAACTTACTGCAATATGTTTAAAAATTATATGCAAGCTTTACAAGTAAAAAAATAGGCACATTGGTTTTTAGAGGCCGAAAGTAAATATTTATCTGCCTGATATTTTTTAAATAATTAATAGACCTTTATACTTAACGAAGTAAATTTTTTTAATACCAATTCTATAAGGATTAAGCTTTAAAAAACTGCCTTGGCTGTCCACATTTAGTGTATACTTTTTTAATAAAGTGTTTTATTGTAAAAATGTACCTGTTGTGTAGTTGTTACAAGTGATAATGAGAACGGATGTTTTTTCCAAAATTCAGCAGATTCGTTTGAAATGTAAAATATTTATCAAAAATGTAATCACATCATTTTTTATGAAAAATCTCATGGTTTTCCTAAATTCGTCTTCAAAATTAATAAAAAAAAAACTTTTTTAAGTTTCTTTCATTTCGAAACAACATTAATGCTGCCATCTCTATGGAACTGTCACGTTCTATTACGTTGAGTCAAAAATTATAAATAATTAATAAAAAATGGTTATAAAAATTAATTGTCTTCAATTTATAAATTTTATAGATAATTTTTGGTATTGTAACAACCGACATTCACTTTGTGCAGTTGTTACAATTTACACGCTGTCACTCAAATGATTCTAGTTAATTAAGTATAGATATACAGCTAAATCAATTATGGCCTTTCAAAACTAGATAATATACCTTTCATTTAATCGTTTGACCAAACAAATTGGAGTAGTTAAACTCTAATCACAGTAACTGTTTTCATAAACATTGTAACAACTGCACCTAGTCTCCCCTAATTATATATAGATTATGAAATTTTTTGGTTTTCTTTTCCAGGTATTATACTTTTCAAGAAAATAGTCCTCCCGTTTTAGTAATAAAAAAATTGTCTATTTGAATATGGCATTTGTCGCCGCCATTTTGTAGTAAAATTTACATAAAAAAATTTATTTTGGCACTTCAATATGTATTTAATAAACTCTCTAAAAGGAAATCCTATTCCTTTTCTCATTTTTCCAAAATAAATCATCAAATTTAGGTCTTTTTTCTGCCTTTAGAGTGGTGTTGCCCCTTAAAAATCAATCAAGATAAATAATTGATAAACTTTCTCTCTTTTAAAAAAAAAATTACTCATTTAAACTAAAGTACTGTGTTTGTTACTGCCAACAAACATTTAACAATTGTGTGATAGTGACACATGGTAATAATGATAGTAATAATTTATGCCTTGTTAAATTAAAAAATAGTTCATAATTTTCATAAAAGATTTATTTTTTGTACAATTTTGAAGAAATTTTCTTTAACTTTGAATAAAATTTTACGATCACTGCTGGACACTCCACTATGATATATTTTGGAGAAATGTTCAGTTTAAGGGGATGTCAAAGTCGATGCGATTTTCCCATTGAAGCTCAATGCAAAAATCCAATCGACTTTGACATCCCCTTAAGCGACCCAAAGTTTCTTATAAAAAAAGTTGTTATAATTATTTTCATTATGTTTATAAACAAATACTACACAGAGAATTAAACTTACCCTGAGGAGTGTAAAAGTTGACAAATATTTCAGTGTCAACTATAGGACAACACAGTTGTTTGTAGATTACTCTATTTATATAGTGCGTAAACAAACAAATAAACTTTGTTTTCATAAAAACGATGCTATTTTTTAACTTTTCTTATTTCTATAAATAAATAAGAATAGAAATTGTTCATTTAATTTGTATATAAATATATGAAAATTCATCATGAAACATTGACTTAATAAGAATGAACTTAGATCGCCATAATCGAACTAAATTAAACAAAAGTTGTTTTTTGAGCATATATACTTGTAAAAAAGTTTAATTACTTGTTTAGTATTTTATATTATCTCTAAAAATTTATATTTAAAAAAAATAAAAAATCTATCCTCACAGACTTTTAAAAAATTTTAAACTATATAATAAAAATCAATTTGCATCATTTTTTTATTTCTTCCTACTGTACATTCTATATGGATATCCTTATTTTTGGAACCCGTTGAAATATTTCTAGGACGTTCGTAGGATAACCTAAATATCACAATGTTATCAGAGGCTGTTTTCAGCACTCACTCAGGGTTAACCCCGAGTTAACTATTATCCAATCATCAAAAACATTCTGTTGGTCTAACCAATCACCATTAACCCGGAGTTAACTCGGGGCGAGTGCCGAAAACAGCCAGAGAGGATAAGATTCAGTGCTTTCATATTGTAAATGCAGCATGCGACTTATTTTAAAATTCCTTAGTATAAACAATTAAAAAGCAACGAGTCATTAAAACACGTGCCATATTGTTGTATGCTAATACTGTCAAAACGAAAGTTAAAAATCTATTGTATACATTTAATTGAATATTTTCAATCTGACAACATGAAAAAAATGATCTCTTATATATTTAATCAAGTCAATACTTAAAAAACTGATAAATTCTAGGAATCTTGTGAAAATGCCAAAATGATCTTTACAAACTGTTACTTAAAAGTATTGATTTTGAAGGAACGTTTATATAAAGACTAAACTGAAGCACGTAAAAGTTTGTATATTGATAAAAAATTGTAATCTTAAATAAAAAATTTGATTAAGATCATTTTTCAAAATATTCTCAGAAATGTCTATAAATAATATTAAAATAAAATTCAAATATTTTATATAAGATGTCTGTATTTTAAAATAAAAAATACTTAAGAAAAAATGAGAAAAATGAGCTTAATTCAAATTTTAATGAATGAAAATCGGAAATTACATGCTATTATTATCTTTAGCATTATATACCAAATATGTAGTTAATTCCTTGAAATCAAATGGAACCCGAGATTTTATTTCATAAAGAAAAGTGCTCGACATGCTATTAAAAGTCTGATTCAGTATCAATAACAACAAGAATAATAATTTTTATGAAAACTTTTTATTGCCCTTGTAGACAAACAATAACAAAACATGATTTTTTCTAAAATTGTTAAACATTTATGAAATCAATGTCATTTACCAGAGCTGTAATAGTCGGAAAGGGTGCTATGGGTAAAATGTTCTGAAATGGCGCTAGTGTTCCAACAAATTCACATAGATTGAAGATGAATACAAATAATCAGGTCCCCTGTCTAAATGAAGTGGTACTGTTAATATACAAGTATTTCAAAAATGTCCTTTAATTCTAAACTAAACAGTAGTCTATATTCTTATTCTATTCAGTAGTCTGCCTACTGTCAGTGCTAAGAAGCACAAACATTGGGCGTGGTGGGGAGGCAAGTATGAGTCCAACAACCTAGGACTACAATATCACTCACCTGGTTGGTACATTGGTCGTCAGTTCCTGTAAATAGGCCAGCGGAATCTCTCATTGCACAAAACCACTACACATTCATTGAAATTTTTACCACTGCACTTAACTTGCTTTCGATAAAAAAAATGTCCCTACAGTAACCTTATTGCTTCAAGCAAATAAAGGTACTTATAAAGCTAACCGCGGTAAACTTAAACTGTACATAAAACACTGATAACAATAATAAGATTCATTAATAATCATCAGGGATGTATATCAGGATGTGAATTTTTATTATGGAATTATTAGAAACATATATTTTCCTGTGTAATTTAGTAGTGACACAAGTGAGATGAGAGAAGTGAGGAATTTCTCTTTTTCAACGCATGACAAAGTTCTCGAGGAGGAAACGATCAGTGTACTAACTGCTGGTTCGCAGGCTAGCTATTCGTTCGACCCAAGTAGTAAACTTACCGTAAACGCATGCGCTCGGTTATGTAGTGGTAATGCGCCGTCGCTATCAACCCCTTGTTCACCCGCACCATACTTACGACCGTATTTCATTCCCTAAATCGGTACCCTGTAGATTTCTGTATATCTATATAATACACGGGGATGAAAGAACAAGAGCTGATACTGTTGGATAATTTCTACCAATAGATGAAAAAATCAGAATTTTACAGAGATTCTAAGTTACGAATGTTGTATCATTAAAATATTTATCGTGTTATACTGCCGAATAGCGAATTAACTAAACATATATAAAAACGGACGAGCAGAATACATAACAGATAAACAAATTTTTATACATAAAATTAGTAAAATAATGTAACTTTATAAATCGTAATTATTCATAAATATGTATGTAAGTAGTCACGTAAAACAACGTTTAAATTTGCAGCAATATTGGCAACATTTATTTCAATAGCTTAACATTTCTGCAATATATTATTGCGCAACATTAGACTAGTGAGATAATATTGCCAATATTATAATATATAATATAATATTGTGTAGTAATGAGACATCTCTAATTCAACTAGTCATTCACTAATTCAAATTAGTAATTAGTTTGTCTAATTTATACCTAGTATGCCAGCTAAATAAAAAAGTCTGTAAGTGACATTTATTTTAAAGTTGTATTTCTCGTAATTACCCTAGTAGAAATTTGTCCTAGTTATTATAAAGGAACTGTCCAGTCGCGCTTGAAATTGTCTAGTTACTTTACTAGCCAACTAGCTAACAACTGGAATGGAGTGTCACGCTTTTTTCATCAAGTTATTATCTAGCCCAACTTTATAAATTCTGGTCAACGGTTCTGTAGAAAAACTAGACAAATTAATTCTTTTAAAATAATGAAAAATTGTTTAATATTAAGATTTAATGTAGTTAACACATTTATTCCATGCAATTAATATAAAACTTCTATTTAGCACCAAAAAAATTCAAACAAAAATATTTTTGGAAAATTTCTTTATCCATTATCTATCTATATTAATAAAGTCAGACTTCTGTCTGTACAATGCTCCAAGCTTGAAAATTTTTATATATTTTTTCGTTTTGAGACATGAGAATTCGAAAAATGTAAAAATAAAATTTCTGTCTGTCTGTCTGTATGCAAAACTTTGTTCGCGCATCACTTCAAAACGGTTTAACCGATTAAAGTGAAACTTGGCAGTCTATTAGGTATTAACGTAACTTAAAATCATAGCCTTATCCGATTAAAAAATATTAACTTGAACGAAAGTTACGACATTTTTTCAAAAAATTCGAAAAATCAAAAAAATAAAAAATTTTTATTTTTTATAAAATGGATGCAAAACTATCCTTGGCTTCGTCCATAAATTATGTCACACGTTTTTAGCCCATTTTTGACCCCATTCCCCCCTTTGTCACACTACGTAACATCTGAAGGAACCCCCTCCCTCTAAATTACGTCACAATTCGTAAACCCCCCTTTAAAAAATTTTTCCAAAATGAATCACTGTCAATATCTAATTTTACATAAATAAAGTTGCTTAGGATATAATTACCCAAGCAGCACGGAATATAACCTTAAAATGAAGGGAATATTACATTTCATATTCGGAATATTCTAGTGGAATGTTCCAGGGATCTTAAAGTAATATTAAAATGTCCGCCCCACAGGAATATTCCAAAATAACACTGAGGGAATGTTCCACAGTATAATTTCAAAGTAATATGCCAGGATGATGTTGAGGGAATGTTCCACCGTAATATTAATGGAATATTCCAAGGTAATGTTGAAGGAATATTCCCAGAATATTCCCTGAAAATATTCAAAAATTTCATACTTTAAAAAAATTTGACTTTTTTTCTCTTTTTCTTTTTCCTTTAGTAAAAACGAGACTCAACGGTATTTTCAACATATTTAATATTATCTGGCAACATTCCCTCAACATCACCCTGGAATATTCCATTAATATTATGGTGGAACATTCCTTCAACATCATCCTGGAATATTACTCCGATATTACCGTGGAACATTCCCTAAATGTTATCTTGGAATATTCCTGTGGGGCGGACATTTTAATATTACTTTAAGATCTCTGGAACATTCCACTGGAATGTTCCGAATATGAAATGTAATATTCCCTTCAATTTAAGGTTATATTCCGTGCTGCTTGGGTAGTAAATTTAAAAAAATTTTAAAACAAGAAATTTATTTGATATTACTTCCTCATAGAGGAAGTATTGTAATACCAAAATTTTTCGAGTTCGATTTTTTGACATATCTTTATGTTATTTGACCTCAGGAGTTCAAAAATGACATTTTTATAAAATGTCATTCCGTATGTGTGTGTGTGTGTGTGTGTGTGTAAACATCACATTTTCATAAATATCTCGAAATCACAAAGAGCTTTTGGGTTGCATTTTTTTTTAAATTGTAGATCTCACCTGCGGACATAAAGTGAGAGTACTTTCTTATATATTGATAAAGTTTAACTAAATTTTTTTTTATTTTTAATTTTGCAAATAAACGTTTTTTGCCCATAACTTTAAAAAAATGTTAGAACACCTATAAATGTTTTTCTATAATTTTGTAGAGTTTTCTTAGACGCATCTTTTGAGCCCTAATTGAACATTTTTCGTCCATATTAACCGGAGTTATTAAACTTTTAAAAATCAAAAATTTTGGAAAATAAGACTTTTTTGAAAATTTTCTTGAAAAACGTAGAAGTAACTTTAAAATTATCGTTATCAACTTGTAAAGCATTAAAAAACGCTTCGATTGACCTATTTTTGAACCTACTTTAATAATAAATTTCGAAATTATTATGGTATTTTAAAAACCAAAAATTGTGAAAAATGAGATTTTCTCAACTTTTTTGTTTGAAAATTTTTGTTTAACTATTAAATTATTGTAACTATCTTGTAGGGTATTTAAAAATACATTGATTGACTCAAAATTCAATCACTTTTACCATATTTATAAAAAGTTATTCATATACATATTTCTATTATTTTTATCTCTATGAGGAAGTAAAGTGTTCATGAAATGAGCACCAAAATTATAAAAAAATATACAACTTGGCAGCGGTTTTTTTTATTTATTACAATTTTCTCATTATAATAAATAGAGTATAAAGTGTGACATAACAAAATAAAAGGTCCCTACCCCCCCCCCCTTTGTCACAATTAATCACATTTTCATAGACCCCCTCCCCCCTAAAAAGTGTGACGTAATTTATGGACGAAGCCTAGCTAACTTTTTTAGATAAATACAACCCATTTCTATACTAAAAAAAAGACATATTTTGAAATTTTTTTCGTTTTTTCTGCACGGAGAAAAATGGAAAAATGATTTATGCAGTCAGTGTAGTACTCCTTTATAGAATAATATGTGACAGGTACACACTATAGTATTAGAAGTTTCATAGCTGAACAGTTTGGGACTCAACACAAGTTATCCCATTCATCAGCTTAAACAAGACTGTTTATATAGTCTAAGAGGGAATAAGACCCAATGGGAAATGAACCACGGGCGCAGTACTATACCAGCGTTGGCAGTATCGGGGCTACAATGAATTTCAGTACTGATGCAATACAGATATAACGTCGGCATGTAGACAATGTTCTGTACTGACAATCGGTACTAATTCAGTACTGGCGTCAATGCAGAATGTTAGTGTTGCGGTAGTACAGGTGAATACGTATTTTTAGTGTCACGCCGATGTTACATTTATTTTTATAAAAAAAATTTATAAATTAAAAAAAAAGAATTTCATGCTATTCTCATGTCATGTATGCTTGGAATGTTAATACCTGTCGAAGAAAATTTGTTTTTCTATTTACCTGAATATTTACCATCATGAGGTCTCGAACGCAAGACGCTGCTAGGAGCGGATGCTCTACCAACTGCGCCACGGAGGCTCATGAATGGAAAGTTAGAATATACATACATACAAAGGAAGTATGAAAATATGCTCTGTAACTTGAAAATGGGATATTGTAATTGCAACAATAGTATATTGTAATATACATTATATTTAATATATATTACAGAAGAATATTAAAATATAAGGAATCATTTAAAAATTAATTTTTAATATAAATGAAAGATTAGTGCAATAAATTTAAGCTTAATGAATAAAATTCCTAAACATATTTACAGTACTAAGCCGAAGTATTATTGCCAAGATTTGACATTACTATGGCGAAAACATTTATTCTGTACTGCGCCAAGATTTACCTGACAAGGTTTGGCATAACTATGGCGGAACCATTTATTCTGTCTTGCGCCAAGATTACCCTGCCAAGACTTGGGCAAAATGCTGGAAGAACAAATGGTTCTGTACTGCGCCATTTGTCACTGTTGGCATTGTACAGAGATTTACCATTGGGGAGTATAAAAAATTGGAATGAGAAATTACGTTCTCATGTAATTGTTAAAAGAACGCGGCAGTGTACAAAACACAAGTCAATAATAGAAGCGAATATTGAACAAATAGTACTCAGTCCAGTTCTTTCGAAAAATGAACGCCGTGCACATAAAGTAGATACCTATTCGAAAACCACAAGTTATTCTCTCTCTCTCTCTCTCTCTCTCTCTCTCTCTCTCTCTCTCTCTCTCTCTCTCTCTCTCTCTCTCTCTCTCTCTCTCTCTCTCTCTCTCTCTCTCTCTCTCTCTCTCTCTCTCTCTCTCTCTCTCTCTCTCTCTCTCTCTCTCTCTCTCTCTCTCTCTCTCTCTCTCTCTCTCTCTCTCTCTCTCTCTCTCTCTCTCTCTCTCTCTCTCTCTCTCACACACACTAATGGTCGTTCACTTATCTTACCGTTTCACTTACTCTTACTATACTCTCAACTATTATGCAGTGCAGTTGAGTTAATTAAATTATTAAATATTGCTTTGATAATAATTAATTATACATTTCATTTAAGGTCAATTCACTATTTTGTACACGAAAAAAAAGAATAATCAAATTTACCATGAGGAGTGTCGAACTTAAAAAAGGTTAGAAAAAAATTAATGTTTTTTATTTATTTATTATTAAATTCTAATAACCGTATCAAATTTAAACTAGTTGACAATTTTATTATTTATTCAATATTATGAAATCTTCCGTTTTGGGGTCCCCTGAACCCAAAAAACATGGTTTTGCGATGGTGTCTGTCTGTGTGTCTGTCTGTCTCTAGACACAAAATGTTGTAGAGTCGTTTAATTTACAAAATTTTTAAAAATCCTTTTAACAAATTTTCTTCTATATGGGACTATGTTATATAAGACCCTGAACAATTGTCCGGATGTATGTATGTGTGTGTGTATGTGTGTGTGTGTGTGTGTGGATCCCGATTTTTGTGAACACGATAACTCGAAGAGGTTTTAACGAATTTGGCTAAAATTTACCAGGTATATTTATCATAAAAATATCTCGAAATGGATTAATAGACTTTAAAAAATTCTCAAATAAAAATTTTTTTTTGACTTTTTTCTAAAAAATTTTTTTTTTCAAAAAAATTTCTTTAAGTTGTTTATTGAAGTTAATATATAATAAAATCTTATTCTTTGCATCAAGACGAATCGATTGGTATATAAGAAGTATAAATTGTATGAGAATTTATAGAGTTAATCACAATTAAAGCTGAAAAAATCGCATTTTTATCAAAAAAATGAGTTCTTTCCGCAAAATTATGTTGCTGTGTAAGAAAATCTTACTCATTTATTTCCAAAATCTTATTCATTTCACCAAGACGGATCGATTGGTATATATAAAGTATATGTTTTACTTAAATTTATAGAATTAAAACCAATTATAGACAAAAAATTTGCACTTTTAATAAAAATTCATTTTTTCTTAAAAATTATGTTGCTGTACAATAGAATGTTATTATTTATTAAAAAATAAATCAAAAATATTATTCCTTGCATCAAGACGAATCGATTGATGTATATAAAGTATATATTCTATTGAAAATTATACAATTAATTACAATTAAAGTTGAAAAATTCACTTTTTAACTAAAAATTTTTTTTGTTTATTTAGATTCACATTACTGTATAAGAAAATTTTATTTTTTCTATTAAGACGAATGAACTTTATTTTATAAATGTTAAATTGTATTAAAAATGATTTAAAAATGAAATATATTTATCGTTAATGCTTCCTTTACGAGGAAGCAAATTTTTTTTGCTGATCGTAAAGAGGAAGCAAAATGTTCATGTAATGAACATCTGGATTTACAACTTGTTTTTATTTTAGGGGTTTGACTAGAATTCCTAGCCAGAACCCCAGGTAGGGTGTTCATTAGATTTTAGATAGGGTACTTATCAGGGCCTCGACAGTTTTCCAGTTTAAATAAAGTGTAAAAAATTAAATCTCTAAAATTACTTTTAATAAAAAATAATTAACAATTGAAGAATACAATTAAAGGGAGTAATTATACTATCGTTTTAATAATTTTTTTATTTGGTGGGTTTGACCAGAATTTCTGGCCAAAACCTCAAGTGAGGTGTTCACTAGATATTAAATAGGGCTCTGATCAGGGCCTCGACAGTTTTCCTCGTTTGAATAAAGTGTAAATGAATTGAGTTTTTTAAATTAGTTCCCATCATAAAATTATAAACAATTGAAGAAATTAATTAAACGGAGTAATTATACTACATTTTTAAGAATTTTTTTATCTTATGGGTTTGACCAGAAATTCTGGCCAAAACCCTAAGTGGGGTGTTCACTAGATATGAAATAGGGCTCTGATCAGGGCCTCGACAGTTTTCCTCGTTTTAAAAGCATGTAAATAAATTTAATTTTTTAAAATTAACTTTTTTAAAACAGTTATTTTAGTTAAAAAAGCGTGTTCTTTTAAAACACTTTATAAAATAATTATGGTAATATATTTAAAAAACGAAAATACATATAATTTTTTTTTCTTTAAGTACAATATTGTAATAAAGTTTATTTATTAATAATAACAACTAAATTATAAATAACGAATAATAATAGTTATTAAATGATTAATTATTATACATTTATTTAAAAATAAAAATTATAAATTAAAAAAAAATTAATAAACAATTATTAATAAATTATACTTAATGAATTTTAATAATTATTAATTTATAGAAAGAATTTATCATTTTGTTTGTATATATTATATTATTTTAATAATAATAATTATTTTATATTATATTAGGTTAATGTGAAAAAATGATTCGGAGAGATTGTTAAATTTAACAACTTCAATATTTAATAACTATTTTTTAAACATAATTAATAAATTTGAATAAAATATTTATTAAATAAATATTAATTATTACTTATACATTTGAAAACAAAAATTATAACCTTTATTAATATTATAAAATTAAGGAGGCAGAAAGGAGCGACAACCTCCAAAAGAAAAATGAATTAATCATAAAACCAAAAATTATATTTTTCAAAAATTTTTAAGTTTTTCTATTCTTGAAATTATATTATTTTTATCATTTTCACTTTTAAATTAGTCAAAATGACTACAATACCTCATTATGTTATGTATAAATATGTTGTATATATATATATAATAATGAATATGTTCATTATGTTTCTAATATAATAATATTTTTAATTACAGCAATTTTATTGTAATTTCTTTTGAATATAATTAACCTCACAAAATAGGGCAATTTTAAGAAAAACTGACGAGGCCCTGACCAGTTTTTCCCTAAGTAGGGCATTGGTCGGGAACAGTGTCACACACTAGTCGGGCACTGGTCAGTTTCTCTACCCAGAGCCACACCAGAGATCGGGAAAACTGTCCAGTACCCTATCAGGCCCACATTTTAATTTCTACACGGGTATGATAACTTTTGAAAAACTTATCGGATCGTTTTTAAATTTAACTTACTTAAAGTTAGTGTAAAAATGAAGGCTAAGTTCGTTAACCAGCCATTTTCGTTGAAAAATACAAAAACTAGAGTAGTTTCAAAATTTTGAAAACTCAATTTTTCAAATTTTTAACTTTATATTATTTTAGGTTAGGAAAATACAAACAACTTTTCTCTATAACATTCTCTCTAAATCTGAATATGTGAAATTTCACTTATTGTACGTTATAAGTCGTCCTCTCGATCAATAAGTGCATATACACTTATAAATAAGTGAATTTTTCACTTATTCTGAGTGAAATTTCACTTATTACCAGTGTATATGCACTTATTGATCGAGAAGACGACTTATAACGTACAAATATGTGAATTTTCACATATTCAGATTTAGAAAGTTCTTTGATAAAAACTCATTTTTTTTAAGTTATTGGGTCAGACCACTTCAACTGTGTTAAAAAAATTTTATTGATATTCTAAAATTTAAAACTTTTATAAAAATCTGTAGTTTACAACAAAATAAAGAAAATACTTTCAACCGTTTTTTAAAATTAAATTTTTTTTTTGCATTAACAAAATATCACATGTTTTGTCAATAATCAGAAAATAATTGGTTTCCCTAATTGAAAAACTGATATTGTTTTAGATGAAGTTTAAGAGTGACGGTCGTGTTTGGTTGTGAAAATGACATGGTGACGCTCCAGATTGGTTGAAAATAATTTCAAATTTTTTTATTATAAGGGTTGAACTACCACATCCCTTGTAAGCAGATTTAAAAGTTTGTATAGCTTCGTCTCACACAGTGCTGAATCTTACCTAATTAATTATTTAAAGATTTACATGCAAACTTCGTAGTATTATTTATTTTCAAATTTTAAAGAAAATTGTGTAAAGGTTTACATGTCCCACTTCAATAATTGTTTTGCAACGTTAACAATTAATAAATAAATTGATTACTGTAATTCAATTTTTAATTAATTTTATTATTTAATATTATTAATAATTGATTATTAATTAATTACATTTTTAATTAATAGAAAATTAAAATTAAACTAAAATGAAATTGAAAAAAATTAATTTTTAATTAATTTTATTAATTTATTATTTATTACAAATGAGTATAAATATTTATTAATTAATTTTATTAATTAATATTATTATTGTATTATTAATTCATTAATAATTAATTAATAATAATAAATTAATTACATTTTTAATTAAACAGTACCGACTGAGTTGTGACGGACGCTTTTT
Source organism: Leptopilina syphax (assembly GCA_032872505.1). Lineage (NCBI taxonomy): Eukaryota > Metazoa > Arthropoda > Insecta > Hymenoptera > Figitidae > Leptopilina > Leptopilina syphax. Next base: position 26,011,342 of record CM065472.1, on the reverse strand, counting down.
TAAGTGCTTTTATTAAGTTTGCTTATATATTTTTATAGTTTCTCTTTTTGGGATATTTCAATTGTTTGACATGGACATCTGCATCTCTGTTGTTTGCTGGAGTGTTTTTGTGCATTTCACCCTTGGAATATTGCTGGAATATGGATATTTGTGATATCTGTCAATGAACTTGTGTATGCTGTCTCTGTGTACTTAGTGCAACTCGTTTTAACATTATTGTTTTTAGAGAGGTTATTTTATATAATCTTAATTTGTCTCTATGGTCTGGTAGAAGTGTTTTGTACACTGTTTTAATAATTTTAGTTATTTATTCTATCAGTGTTTGCTGTTTTATTTTATTATTGCCAAGAGACCCGTGACGTCACAATAATATTTGCTGATAACACCATCTTTGAATATTTAAAAACACTGCTTAGTGGATCTTGAGTTATCATTAGAACATTACAGTTGCAGTCTACTTTATCAAATTTTCAGTGTTGTATATTGGGTTGCCTATTAATAGGATTAAGTGTATATTTGCTTTCAAGCAATTTTGGTTGCCTAATCAATGGGGCTAAATATTTTGTTGTGTTTCCTTGTTTGTTGTGAAGATGCCAGAACTGTGTATGTTCTGCAAAAAGGACATTATAAAAATTGCAGCTTATTGTCGAAGATGTGACAAATATTTTCATCAAAATGTAACATGTCATACACATAAAGTTTATAATAAAAGGAACGAACTTGTAGTTTGTAGTGAACGGTTAGTGAAAGTTAATTTAAAAGACTTATCGGTATATCAGGAGGAACAAATGGATACCACAGAGAACGCTGAGTCAAATTCTCAATCGCAGTTTGAACAGATTATGCATGCTATTTCAAGTTGCAATTCTCAGGTCATGGCTCTTCGTAAAGATCAGGAAAATTTAAATACTAATCTTTCGGACATTAAATTGAAAGTTGAGTGTCTTCCTGAGTTGCAGAGAAAAATGGATGAGAATTCTGAGAAACTGAATGACATTGCTCATCAAACGAAAGAATTAAGCACTAAAGTTATGCAGATCTCTGAAGTAAATGAATCTTTAAAAGTGCAGGTGTCACAGCTCCAGAGTGAACGGGAAAAGTTTAATTTGCGCTTAATGAAGACTGAGGTTAAGCAATGTGCGGACTCATTTATAATTTCGGGTTTACCTGAAAGCAGTGATGAGGATTTGAGGGAGCTTATTTGTTCGATTGCTTCTGTTTTGAAAGTCGCGCTTTCTCCGGTTGAGATTACTGATATTTTTAGAATAAATGCCAAAAGCAATGCAGGAACATCGGCAGAACCTCCGGTAGTTGGTTGTCGTTCTGTGTTGACTCGTTTTTCTTCATCTAGACCTGGTAGTGAATTTATATCAGCTATGAAGGTTAAGAAGTCCCTTTTATCTACCGAAATTAGCTCATCTTTACAGAAGAGTCGTCTCTATATAAATGCCTACTTGCCATCTGATTTTTATAATTTACTTAAAAAAGTTAGAAGTAAGGCAAAACTTTTGCAATATAGGTATGTTTGGCATAAGGAGAGTACGATATTTGTAAGAAGGGCTGATAAGGAGGAAGTTATTAAGATTAACTCAATGGAGGATCTGGACTTATTGAAAGAATGACTATCGCCTGAGCCTTCCCAATCTTTCTCTACAAATGTGACATCATTAGGCTCTGGTTCTTCAGGATCTACAGAGATTTCATCTTTAAGGATTTGCCATATCAACATAAATTCACTTAGATCGAATATTAATCTTTTAAGGGCTCATTTATCGTCGAATGAATTTCATGTTGTGGCTCTAAGTGAAACATGGTTAACTGAGAAAGTTAGAGATGGTATGATAAACATTAACAATTATAACTTAATACGTAGAGATAGAGAGGAGAAGCGTGGTGGTGGTGTTGCGGCATATGTTAGAAGTGATCTCAATTTTAAGGTTCTTTACTTATCTCCGGGTAAATTTGATAATAAGCCAGAGTATATTATTATAGAAATTTATAATCAGGGTGTTAAACCAATTCTGTTCAGTGTAGTTTATCGAAGGCCTAGGGGTAATAATCTTGATAGTTTTGAATACCATTTTGGAAGGTTTATTAATGGATATGATAATATCATAATATGTGGTGATTTTAATTATGATCTGAACAAAAACTCACCTGAAACTAATTATCTTAAGTCCTTTTTTGAATCTTTTAATTTTTTTGTTGTTCCGTATGCTGCTACTCACCATACTGGCAATTCTAATACATGGCTTGATTTATGTGTGGTTGATGATGAGAATAAATTAATGTCTTTTTCTCAATCTCATGTTCCTTTTGTCGCAGGGCATGAACTCATTGAAATAATTTACAAATGGAAACCTAATGTACAGGAGTGTTCTGTAAGGTTTTGTCGAAATTTAAGGGGAATTAATGATGAGGATTTCTTAACGACTCTTAGTAATGTTGACTGGAATGATTTTTTACAATTGTGTACAGTTGATGATAAATTAACTTTTATTTGTAATGTAATTGATATAGCTTTAGATGAGCATGCCCCTTTATGTGCCTACAAGAGAAAGAAACCTAATTTGTGTCCTTGGATGAGTTTGGAGATTAGGGATCTTATAAGACAAAGAGACTCTACTTTTCGAGCATGGAAGAGAGTAGGAAATATTTTAATTAAGAATAAATATAAAATGCTGCGAAATAAAGTAAAGTTTTTAGTAAGAGAAGCACGTGACAGTTATAATGCAAATAGGCTGCAGGGAATAACGGATCAGGGGGAGCTCTGGAGGGAACTGAGGCGTCTTGGAATTATTAGCAATAAAATTGATGATTCTCCTCTCACGTTTTCTGTGAATGAAATCAATGATTACTTTTTAACTATTTGTGGAAATCCATCCTTTAATATAACGCCTTAGTTCCTCTCTGAGCTTCTTCATGATGTTGGATTTAATGATAGTCTTTTTTATTTTGAAGACATTGGTCCTTCTGACATATTAAAGGCCTTAGAAGGCATAAAGACTGAAGCACAGGGATTTGATGGTATTTCTATAAGTGTTATTAAAAAGTCAATGCCTGTTTTATTACCGTATGTGTTACATCTTTTTAACCTGTCTTTGCAAACCTCAGTTTTTCCTGATGAGTGGAGAAGTGTTCTTATTAAACCAGTTAATAAAGTTAAAATTCCTCAACACCCTGGGGATCATAGACCGGTTGCCATTTTGTGTGGTCTGTCAAAGGTTCTTGAGAAATGTGTGTGTAATCAGTTGAATAAATATGTTGAGTCTAATAATATTCTCGATCCTTTTCAATCTGGCTATAGAAAAGGATTCAGTACTCAAACTCTTTTACTTAAAATTACTGATGACATACTTAATGCTATTGACAACAAGAAGGTAACTATAATTGTTTTCTTTGATTTTAGCAAAGCTTTTGACATGGTTCCCCATAATCTCTTATTATTAAAATTAAAGTCGTTTGGTTTGTCAGCATCTGCTTTGACATGGATTGCATCTTACTTGTCTTGCAGAAGGCAATCTGTTTATGGTCCACATGGTGAGGGATCTGAGTGGGGTCCTGTTGGAACAGGTGTCCCTCAGGGTTCGGTATTGGGTCCTTTTTTGTTCACAGTTTTTACAAATGATTTGAGGAGTTCTCTTCAATATTCTAAGTATATGTATTATGTTGATGATCTGCAGATCTACATACACACAAGTCTTAATGAATTAAATAATAGTTTAGAACTAATTAATAGGGATGTTATGGCTGTTCACAAATGGGCGGAGGAAAATCAACTTAAAATTAATCTTAATAAAAGCTATGCAATGATTATTGGTTCCTCATGGAACATAAATAATTTGGATTTAAATAAGTGCCCTCCAATTAAAATAAATAATATTGTGATACCTTATGTGCAATCTGTTAAGAACTTGGGAGTTACTTTTAATCCAATTCTTTCTTGGGAAAAACATGTTGGACAAATTTGTAGAAATGTGTATGCAACATTGCAACAGTTTAAATCAAATAGAAAGGCTCTCTCGGTTAAGTTAAAAACACAGCTTGTCTCCTCGTTAATATTGCCTCATTTTGACTATTGTTGTGCTGTTTATAATGATCTTACAGATGAACTCAACTATAAACTGGAGAAGCTCCTCAATTCGTGTATAAGATTTATATTTAATTTAAAAAGGGACGAACATATATCTCCTTATCGTCAGAGACTGGGATGGCTGAATGTTAAAAATAGACGTCTATTGTTCATTGGATGTTTGACATATGTTACACTGAATACAAGAAGGCCTCTTTATCTGTATAACAAGTTTACTTTTAGAAGTGAAATTACTTTGAGAGAAGTAAGAAGCCCTGATTTGTTCAGGGTACCTTTTTGTAGAACTGAACAATATAGGAATTCTTTTATTGTCACTGCTGTAACATTTTGGAACTCTCTTCCTAGTTCAATAACGAATGCAGAAAGTATTGGTATTTTTAAATTAAAACTTTTTAGATATTTGTTAGCACTTAATAATTAAATGTTTGTAAGGTTCTTCTATTATAGTTTAATTTTGTCATTGCTTAATATATTTATTAACATTTTGTTCTATTGTATGATTGTGACAAAATGCATATATACTATTTTGTACTACACTGAGCGTATGAAGTTGTAGAGTCTCTTTTATAGATATATTTTTTAATTATTTGTTCATTATTTTGATTATACTTTATACTTCAATTTAATTATTGTTAAAAAACTCTTAATTGAATTGTATCATGAATTTGTATATTTTATATTATGTATATTTTTGAATTTATTGTATTTTTGTGGTTGTTCTCATGGTTTCCTGGAACAAAATAAAGAAATCTAATCTAATCTAAAATGTAAAGTTTTAAAATATTGAAAAGAATAAGAACAAATTTATCTCTAGCAAATAATCAGTCGAGCTGTCCAGTTATTATAGAAATTATTGCAGTGCCATCGACACGACAAACTTAGAAATATTTAATGTACTTTAAAGTAACATTAAAAAAACTATACAGAAGTTATGTCTAGCAAATATCAAATTCAACTTGAATCTTTGACGAAGAGCGCAGGTCAGTAACTTCACACACTGAGAAAACTGGAGAGTCAAATTCAGAGGTTCAAAAAGTGTATGTTTCCTTTGCTTATGAAGAGAGTTAAATAGTCCTTCTAAAATAAATTTTGAATTGATAATGGAAATCTACTTCTATGTTCTCTCCCATTATATCTGAGGGTTAAAAGTTGCGCAGAAAATGTGTACGATCTGATGCGCGCGAAATTATTTTTCTGACATTTTATGTATTCAATTTAGGGGTTAGGTTGCCATATTTATTCATTTCGCGCCAGATAAGAAAGGGATTTCTCAAGATGGTTAATTTGTCCCTCTGTTATAAACTCATTTTCTCTCCAAGAGAAATGGCACGAATATCTGTCAATGGTGTATTTGACCATTTAGATTGTTATCCAATAGCTAACTCTCAAATATGAACGATTTGTCCCTCCAGATGTTTAGTCCAATACTCCAGTTTTCTCAGTGCAGTTATTTACCAGTTCGCCTAGAATCAGCGTCCGTGACAAAAAATTGTAGACTTTTTTATTTTATGCAGCCCGTGCAGAAATTAAAATGTGGGCCTGATAGGGTACTGGACAGTTTTCCCGATCTCTGGTGTGACTCTGGGTAGAGAAACCGACCAGTGCCCGACTAGTGTGTGACGCTGTTCCCGACCAATGCCCTACTTAGGGAATAACTGGTCAGGGCCTCGTCGGTTTTTCTTAAAATTGCCCTATTTTGTGAGGTTAATTTTATTCAAAAGATATTACAATAAAATTGCTGTAATTAAAAATATTATTATATTAGAAACATAATGAACATATTCATTATATATACAACATATTTATACATAACATAATGAGGTATTGTTGTCATTTTGACTAATTTAAAAGTAAAAATGATAAAAATAATATAATTTCAAGAATAGAAAAACTTAAAAATTTTTGAAAAATATAATTTTTGGTTTTATGATTAATTCATTTTTTTTTGGAGGTTGTCGCTCCTTTCTGCCTCCTTAATTTTATAATATTAATAAAGATTATAATTTTTGTTTTCAAATGTATAAGTAATAATTAATATTTATTTAATAAATATTTTATTCGAATTTATTAATTATGTTTAAAAAATAGTTATTAAATATTGAAGGTGTTAAATTTAACAATCTCTCCGAATTATTTTCTCACTTTAACCTTATATAATATATAATAATTATTATTATTAAAATAATATAATATATATACAAACCAAATGATAAATTCATCCTATAAATTAATAATTATTAAAATTCATTAAGTATAATTTATTAATAATTGTTTATTGATTTTTTTTTAAATTCATAATTTTTATTTTTAAATAAATGTATAATAATTAATTATTTAATAACTATTATTATTCGTTATTTATAATTTAGTTGTTATTATTAATATATAAACTTTATTATAATATTGTACTTAAAGAAAAAAAAATTATATGTATTTTCGTTTTTTAAATGTATTACCATAATTATTTTATAAAGTGTTTTAAAAGAACACGCTTTTTTAACTTAAATAACTGTTTTAAAAAAGTAAATTTTAAAAAATTAAATTTATTTACATGCTTTTAAAACGAGGAAAACTGTCGAGGCCCTGATCAGAGCCCTATTTCATATCTAGTGAACACCCCACTTAGGGTTTTGGCCAGAATTTCTAGTCAAACCCATAAGGTAAAAAAATTCTTAAAATGATAGTATAATTACTTCGTTTAATTAATTTCTTCAATTGTTTATAATTTTATTATGGGAACTAATTTAAAAAGTTAATTTATTTACACTCTATTCAAACGAGGAAAACTGTCGAGGTCCTGATCAGAGCCCTATTTAATATCTAGTGAACACCTCACTTAGGGTTTTGGCCAGAAATTCTGGTCAAACCCACAAAATAAAAAAATTATTAAAACGATAGTATAATTACTCCCTTTAATTTTATTCTTCAATTGTTCATTATTTTTTATTAAAAGTAATTTTAGAGATTTAATTTTTTTACACTTTATTTAAACAAGGAAAACTTTCCAGGCCTTGATCAGTACCCTATCTAAAATCTAATGAACACCCTACCTGGGGTTCTGGCTAGGAATTCTAGTCAAATCCCTAAAATAAAAAAATTATTAAATAACTAAAATAATGATTGCCTTTCATTGTTAATAGCTTCTACAACAAAAAGTAATTCTAAAAACTTTATTAAAAAAAAAAATATTTTAATAGGGAAAACTGTCGAGGCCCCGACCAGAACCCTGTTTCAAATAGGGCAAAGTGGGGCATTTTCTGCACGGGAGAAGGAGTGTTAATTAAATATTAAGTAAGAAAAATTATTGCAATAAGGAAATTTTTTAATTTTTCAAATTAATATTTTTTCATTTTAATTACTTTTAATAAAAAAAAAATTATAATTAGTTTTATTTAATTAAAATTTTAATTAAATAAAACAGTAAAATTTGAATAGTTTATAAAAATATTGTTAAACTAATTTTAAAGAGTAGAGGGATTTTTGTTAATAGAGATTTAGGGTAAATTTCTCTTAATATTTACATAGTTTTGTAATGAAAGAGATTTTAATAAAAATGTATATACAATATGTAGTTTTGCAACGACCGATTTAACTGTACTATAATCTGATTCAATATGGCCATATACATTAGTATATGTATATACAAGGTATGCTTATGACATTAATGGATCACTGGTATCGATTTCCTCTCTTTGAGCTAATTTAAAGTCTAGCTAAGAATCGAATCACAGCCACTTATAGCAGCGATACGTTCATATATGTATATGTAATTATAATCATCTTGAAAAATTTCGTTTTGATGTAAAATATTTCCCCACACTCATATGGTATATCACAGAAAAAAGGGTGATAAAATTTGAAAAGGTACAGGGTAAAAACGACTTAAGTATATAGAGGGTAAATTTTTAGATATAATTAAAAACTTACCGGAATATAACTTCACTCAAAACAAAATGCAAAAGTATCAAAACGTGATTAAATTTTATTTAATTATTTATACCTACTGTAGATTATTTCAATATTAATAATTCAATTCAATTTTCACAAAAAATTAAAGCGGTTCATTCATTTAGGAAAAATAAAATTTTGTTTATATAAAGTTGAAAAAAAATTAATTTTGCAATAGCTCTTATAAAAATTTTTTTTTCTGTTCTTCCGTGGACACATTCTTAACGCCAAATATAAATGTTTTTCAACATTTGGATTTAAAAAAGATACTTTTTATTTTCTGTGAAAATTTCACGAATTCTGGCCCTGATAAAAGTTTACACTTACGAAAATTTGTTCTAAAAATTCAACTGCTAGTTGAATATTAAATTAAAAAGTATATAGTTAAGAGTTTCAATTTTTTAATTAAACTATTGTATATAGTTAATTTTACTACTTATGCATTAATATTATTAAATATATTATTATAATTATATAGTTAATAATAAATAATTATGCAATTAAAATTATATCGATGTAAGTTCACAATGATCTAACTATTTGTTCCCGATACCCTGCCAGATTTAGATTTACTATAATTATATCCACTTTTAAAGTAGACAAATGGTAGACATATATAGTAGACATACGGTAAAAGTGGAAATAAACTATTTAGAAGGTGTTTGATAGCAAAAGGAAGTGTTAAATATGTAAAATGGATGTTTAGAGTATAGATTTTAGCAAATATTGCAATAAATAAATCTCTAAATAATTAATAATTACTTAAAATTCCTGACAGATTCAATAAACATAAATGTATAGGTGGTTAGACTTTAAATAGTAGAAAAAAGTTCATCAAAAAAACTAAAAATGTTAGAAAAAGCTCTTATAATTAATAAATTAACTATTCTACAGTCGATTTATCCATTATTTAGGTTAAATTAAATCGTAAATTGTTTAATTATTAATGATAAATATGCGAACTGTGAGACCTGTCAATGTATTGGTAACATCCCTACTGAAAGTAAAAAGATAGAAAGAGATAGAATTTTAGGGATAGAAAGAGATAAAGTTTTTTCTATCCCTTTGAAATAGCCACTTTGCATACCCGAAATATTATACCTTTTTATCTCCAAATTTCTATCTCTCTTTATACCCTATTATCCCCTATCTATCTATTTTTATACCTATGTACTTTTATCTCTTTTTATTTCTCTTTGCTGCAAGTTTTTATCCTTTTTAATATATAAAGAATTAATTAACCAATATTATTAACAATATTAAAGACTTTATGAAGTATTACAATTTCAATTGAATTTACTTTTTTAAAAAAATATTTTTAGAGTTTTCGTACTTCGATTTATTACCTATTTTTAACAAATCAAGTTATTTATTTGTTATTAAATTATTATTTATTGTTTAAATCTATATTTCATTTCACATTATTAACCAACATTATACACATAACACTTAAAACCAAATTTGAAAAATCTTGCACGCAGAAGGGCTCGAACTCTGAACCTTAGGGACGCAAGTCGAATACACATGTCACTCAGCCACGCTAGCTTGGAAGATATTTTTCTTGAACTACCTTTTAAATTTTGGGACTGTATTGATCTCTTTTTATCTCTTACTCTATCACTCTTTATCTCTCAGTTGATCTCCTTTTTAAAGTTTTAATTTCTCTTTATTTATCATGAAATCGCCACATTCAAAAGCGTATAAAAAGTTATCTTTGGGAATTGAAAAAGGATTCAATGAGATATAATAAGGGTTATTGAAAAAGATTAAGAAAAAACAAAAAATGAGATTTAAATAGGGATAGAAAGGGAAAAAAGTGAATAGTAAGAGGATAAAAGGCGATAAAGTAAGGGTTATTAAAAGAGATTGAATAAAAAGGGAAGATAGAAAGAGATTGAGGGGAATAAAAAAGGGATAGCCTGGGATAAAAACAAGATTATTAAAAAAGATAAGTATATTCTTAGATAAAATTAGGGATAGAAAGAGATAGGTGTGGATATTGAAAGTATTAACAGAGATGAAATAAAGGTTATTGAAAAAGATTTATACAGAAGGAGAGATAAAAAGTGATTGAAGTGATAAAGTGGGAATAGACTAAAATAGAGAAACTTTATCTCTTTCTATCTCAGAGATAAAAAAATATTCAAAGAGATAGGATTTCTATCCCTTTACTTCCAGCAGGGATGCGTGATACTTACGTGGGTAAGAATTCCTGAAGTGGGCAACGGATTTTTCAAGGTTTTCAATTTCTATAATAAACTTTATAAAAATAAAGTACTAATAGAGGGACAAACAGTCACCAAGTTTTATTTGAAAATATTTATTTGTTTATTTTTAATAAACAATTTAATTTTAATGTAACATTTTTTTTAAACATTTATATCTTAGAACTGGATTATCGGATTTTGATGAAAATTTTTGGACACAATTAATGAAGATTTTAGCTTTTTAAGAAAAATTATTTCAATGTTAAAAAAAATTATTTATTGCAAAAAATAATTGTTAATAATAAACAAATGAATAATTAATTGTGTTCTGGACCTTTTTCGTAAATTTTTTTTCAGAACCTTAAACTATATAAATCAAGGATTAAATAACTGAAAGAAAAAGTTGGTAGATCGAAATAGTTTATTAACCCCAGGCGAAAATTTCCCACTGACATGGTACCGCGCCAGTACAAACGTCGGTAAGACTGTACTGGCATGGGTCCGCCTGACGACCGGAGCGGTGTAGACTTTGTACTGGAACCTGACAATGTATTGTAGTGGCTGCGCGCCTGGCTCGGTACAGATTTGATGCCGCCAAACATCCGGCGTTGTACAGGCATTCGTCCGTCTGGCAACCAGGACGGGCCAAATTTTGTTCCGAAAGATGACTTTCTACTGGCGTTCTACTGGCATTCGTCCGCCTAGCAAGCGACGCGGGCCAAATTATATTCTCTATTGAATAATAAAATAAAATATTTAATTAACTATGCATGGTGCATGTTAATTAACAGTTATTTATAGATCATTTGAAGCATTTTTTACACATTTTACATTTTTTTACACATTAAAATTCTAAACGCTCGCAGTGGGATACGAAGCCCAAGCCTATCCTAATCTACGCACTGAAGTCTAATACGCTAACCACTACGCTATTCGCTCGCTTGCGGATAAGAGCAAAACAACGCCAATATACAATACCGCTAAACAAAAACTTATATATAAAGTGAATAATAATTTTTACTCAAATATTTTTCAATATTTTTGCATTTTATTTATATTATGCAAATAAATTTAAAAATTTTATTATATTTTTATTTAATCTTCAATGTTTTTAATATTTATCTTTATTTTATTATTTAGGAATAATTAGTTGAATACTTCACTTTACAACTATTCGAAATTAATACAAAATAAACTAAAATAAACATTTGTAACTTACTGCGTTTCATTCATACTTTATAAATGTTTTTAAAAAAGAGAAAAAGATGAATGTAATTAATTTGAAAGAAATATTAAATATTAATTAACATTCACCTTGCATAGTTAATTAAACATTTCTTTTATTTTAATTTTTAATAAAGAATAATATTTGGCCCGCGCTGGTTGCTAGACGGACGAATGCCAGTACAACGCCGGGTGTTTGGCGGGCTGAAACCTGCACCGAGCCGGACGCATTTTGCAATAGAATGACAGTGCGAATGTACTTTCGGCTCTTTAAAAATTAATAATACAAAAAATGTTTAAAGCATGATGGATTAAATTTATTATTATTATTTATTTTTATTATAAAAAATAAAAATATCAAAACTTGTCAGATTTTAAAAGATATTTGTGGTAAGATTTTTAAAAGCGAATTTATAAAAAAATTATCCCATATAAAAATAAAACTAATTTGAAAACTAGTAACAATTACTATATTCTAAGCATATTCTTATTAATAAATTAATTAATTAATAATTTTTAATTTACTTATTTATTGATTTATTATCAATAAATAAACAAATAAGTAATATTAAATAAATCCAATCAAATTTATTTAATATTACTTATAATTTATTCATAATAAATCAATAAGTAAGTAAATTAAATTAATATATTAATAATAAAATAAATTATATAGTTCTCAGTCGGTAGAATGCCTGTACCGCTCGGGTCGTTAGAAGGACGAATGCCAGTACAACGCCGGTTGTTAGTTGGTATAAATTTTGATCCGGCGGTCGGATCAAATCCTGTACCGCTCAGGTCGTTAGACGGACGAATGCCAGTACAACGCCGGTTGCGATGCGGTATAAATTTTGATCCGGCAGTTGGATCAAATCTTGTACCGCGCCTGTAGTGCCGACAGTAGAAAGAGTGTACCGAAAGTCGCATCCGACTTTGTACTGCGCCAGCAGAAATTCTCATCCGAATCGGTACAAACTGCCTGCAATGGCATTGACTCTCTAATTCAACCGGCGCGGATTCTAGACGGTTGGACGATCCGGCATTCGTCCGACTTTTCCGCCTGGGACTGTGAATTTTTTTGTGAGCGCGGTCGCGTTGTTCTGTGCGTCGCGGCTTGACGTGGAGCTCCATAAGTTCATTATTGCACACTCACCATGAACACCAAGTATTCTTAAAAACTAAAATACAGAATAAGTATCTAAAATTTAAGATTATTAGTAGAATTATTTTACCACATTATTGTTTATATTAGTGACAATAATATGTAAAAATAATTTTTTTATTCAGGTATTTTTAAGTAATGTAATTTACTTTCAATTAAATAAATTTTACTTTGTTGGTGTTTAACTAGTATTTTTGTTTTACACTGTTAGAAATTTTTGTTGGAATTTTTAGAAAAAAGCAACTGAAGTTTTCTGCAGTTACGTTTTACATAAAATTTTGAAACGTTTTATAATTTTCAGAAACATGCGACTGCATAAATCTTTAATCACAAGTCACTGAAAATTTTGTTACAGTTTCGTAATTTTACGAAACACGATACTGCATAAAACTTCAGTTGCTTATTTTGAAAATTTTGTTACAGTTTCGTAAATTTCTGGAACACGTAACTGCAGAAAACTTCAGTTGCTTATTTCGGAAATTATGTTACAATTTCGTAAATTTCTGCAACACGTAACTGTAGAAAACTTCAGTTGCTTATCTTGAAAAATATGTTACCCAGTAAAAAAAATTCGATACACGGTCCGCGGAGTTCGTATACGAGCTCGGTAGCTCGTATGAGAAATATGAGAAAACTCTCATACGAGCCTTTTCCGTAATGAGAAGTGTATAGATGCTTGTATGCGAGGTGACTTTTAAAGCATTTTTCTTAATATAACACTATTTTAAAGTAAATGTAAATAATAGAAATGAATTTTCAAAGTAAAACAAAGCTAAATTTGTAAAGGAAATGAAGTTTTAAGAAAAAAAGGATAATTTTGTTCAAAAAATTTATTAAAACTGAAAAAGGTTAGAATTTGATAATTCCTTGTTACTCTAACTTACCGACATTAGATATTTCTCGGATGCGGTAAGCACGATTTTGTATTGGAGGTAGAATAAATAAGTTTTTTTCATTACTAATTAATAATATATTATTATTTATTTATTATATAAATGTTCTTATATAAAATAATTAAATTTAATACAAAATCTGCTTACCGTATACGAGAAATATCTAATGTCGGTTAGTTAGAGTAACAAGGAATTATCAAATTCTAACCTTTTTTCAGTGTGAATAAATTTTTTGAATAAAATTATCCTTTCTTTCTTAAAACTTTATTTCCCTTATAAATTTAGCTTTGTTTTACTTTGAAAATTCATTTCTATTATCTATACTTTAAAATAGTGTTATATTAAGAAAAATGCTTTAAAAGTCACCTCGTATACAAGCCTCTATACAATTCTCATTACGGAAAAGGCTCGTATGAGAGTTTTCTCATATTTCTCATACGAGCTACCGAGCTCGTATACAAACTCCGCGGTCCGTGTATCGAATTTTTTTTACTGGGTACAGATTTGTAATTTTATGTGACACGTTACAGTACAAAATTCCCGTTGCTATTTACTGAAAATTACCTTACATATTCTTAAATTTCATAATAGTTACAGAATTTAAGTTTAGTTACATTTATCTCAAAATTGAGTACCGTAACAATACTTTCAATAATTTTTCAGTAACTTTCACAAAATTTACATTACAAAAAGTAATGTAAATTTTGTAAAAGTTACTGAAAAATTATTGAAAGTAAAAGATTTCTTACATAATTTTTATTAGAGCTTTTTGCATAACTATTCTACTTTAGAAATTTTCTATATATTAACCTAATTTGCGTCTACAGCCGACTTTATTAGGAGTACTCAATAAAATTATGTGAGAAATCTGTAAAAATAACAAAAATGGAATAGGATTAAAAACTGAAATAATATTTAATTGCAATTATTTATTACTTACACGAAGAAGAGATATAAATGGAACATAAAAAATTGTTTGCTATTAATAGTGCATAAAATCTGAATTTTTTTTTGATAATTTTATTACGGAAGAACTTATGGATGTGCGTCACCGTTTTGCACCTACTGCTCTTTTATCGTGTTGGTGTTCAGACGGATTGATTTTACAAATGATTCTGAAAAATATATTTAAATATTTTTAATCATAATAGTTTTTAAAATTATTTCAATTAATTTTTTTTTTCAAAAAACTGGGTCCCAATTAATAGTTACTTCAATAAAATATAATTTAAAAGTCATTTTACCTTTGAATGTATTCTAAAGTTTCTGCTGCTTGTAATGGATATGAATATCCAAAGATGTAATAAGTAGAAAATGTTACCAGTAATCCGTGGAGAACATTATTTACTGGCACAATAACTTTCTTTTCCAAAACTACGTAGCATTTTGCATTCTCATCATAAATTGATTGTCCTGAAAAAAAAACAAAATTAATTAAAGACTTATTCAAAACAAATTTGTACTGCATAAAAATTTTTATTTATTTACCTTCAACTATTAAGGTTGGGTGAAGATTAGACTTTTCTTTAATTTCCTCATCACAAGCTCCAGTCTGTAAATATATATATATATATATATATATCTATATTAATAAAATCAGACTTTTGTCTGTACATTGCACAAAATTAATTTTTTCTAGCATAATTTATTTATTTGAACAACGGAGAATCCAAAAATGGTAATAGAAAATTTCCTGTCTGTATGTATGTATGTATGTGTGTATGTATGTATGTATGTTTGTATGTATGTATGTATGTATGTCCGCAAAATTTTGTTCGCGTATAACTTGAAAACGTCTTGACCGATTGAAGTAAAATTTGGCAATCTTTCAGGTATTGGTCTAACTTAAAATATTAGCTATATTTGATGAAAAAATATTGAGCTGAACAAAAGTTATGAATTTTTCAAAAAATTCAAAAAAAATTTTTTTTTTTAATTTTTGCAGATTGGCATACATTTTTTTATTTATTAATAACATAAATGATTTTAAAGATATATAAAAATAAATTGAATAAAAAATAATATTAATATGAAAAAAAATTATAAATTTTCCAAAAAATTCAAATTTTTTTTTAAATTTTGACAGATTGCTGTAAATTAATCAGTTATGACTTTTGTAAGATATATATAAGCAATAAATTTGCAGATTTTAAATATATTAATTAGAACGGAAGGTATTCAATTTTTTCAAAAAATTAAAAAAATTGAAAATTTCCAAATTTTATATTTTTTAATGTATATTTTTTAAACTTTCTGTAATTAAATATTTTTATTGTTTATACTCCTGCCCTATTGGCCTTACGCACTTCGACAAGAGTCCCCGAGAAATACTTTTTTGGATTAAGCATAACTATTCTACTTTAGAAATTTTCTATATATTAACCTAATTTGCGTCTACAGCCGACTTTATTAGGAGTACTCAATTGCAAAAATTTCGAAAATATTAAAAATAGAGATTCTTATGATAAAATTGATACTGCAGGAATTCAAGAATATGTGATACGATACTTGCATTATGCTACTGGGAAAAAACTTAGATAGTAAAAAGTTTGGTTATTTTAATACTAGATTTAACTTTTAGGGATGTTTTGAGCATTGTAATGGCAAAAGTTAAACAGGGTGTCTATTATTATTTTTGTTTAACAAACTATCCAGTTTTTCGCAGCTTTGTCCAAATTTTTTCAGGTGTAACTTTTCTCATCAAATATAAATTTTCTTGATAAGAATTAACAATAAATAAAACTACAAATGGCTGCAAAAATTCACTTATTTTATGAAAATACTCTTTGTTAGAGCCGAATTTGAAAAATTAAATAAATTAATTTAATAATATCAAATTTTTAAAGAAACTTTAACTAAACGTGTCCTTCGGACAAAATAATTTGTAAAGGGTAGTGGATTCTTCCCTCTACTTGGTTATTGGTTCAACCAAGGGGTGAGAATCCTATCCCTTGAATTTGGAGAAGATAGGATAGTTTTAGGAATAATTAAATTATCATCAAAATTAAGATTAAACAATATAAGATATATATTTTCCCAATGAGTCCCTAATACAAATAAAACTAATCTTTACGTGTGTAAAAAGTACGTGTGAATCTGTACGTGTGAATGAGATAATCGTGTGTGTCGTAAAATGTAAGATGTTTTTACTCACTACTTGGTATTCTGTACTTCGAAATTCGAATCCAATGACGAATCTTGTTTTTATCCTCTTTACTATGAACTTTAATATTCCTTAGATAATGCACAATGCTGAGACTTCAATTCTTTTACTCTTTAATATAATTTATGATTTCTTTAAATTTATTTTCACTTCTTTTATTTTAATATTTCTTTTCAATTCCCTATATTTAATTTTTATTACGTAAATTCTCTCTATTTATTTTCTTTCACTATATTTCAATATTTTTCTTATATTTCTTTGATTCCTTTAATTACACACTTTAATTATTTATATTCAAATATATATATATATTTTCAATTCAATCTTCTTTAACTTTTATTTATTTATATTATTCTCAATTGTATTCACTTTCTTTAAACAAACTTTTTATTCAACCGTTAGACTTTCGATACGATTAACACGGCTAAATGCCGGACTTAGAACTTCAGGCTACAATGGCCTGGACTAAAACTGCGGGCCTAAAACTGCCCGGGCTAACTGCCGGCTACAACGGCCTGGCTTAAACTGCCTAGATTTCCCAGTGTCAATCAATTTTATTGAAAGACGATTTAGTGGGGAAATCGTTTGTTAAGTTTATTGCACTTGACTGTTGTCAAGCCAATTCTGCAAGCTTGCAGATTTAGGCAGTGGCGTGATCCGAGTTCAGTGACTTGGATGCACCACTCCTTATATTGGGCAATTGACATATTTTAGTATTTCTTAACTATTTCTCAAAAGCAAAGTTAATAAACTCTTCAGAATAGAAAAAGAATAAATAAAGGAATTTTACAATTTATTTTAGATTTCTATCCTTGAATTGTGCATTATTATAAAATATTATTTTATTACTTTGGATGTTTGTTTTTGACAACTTGTTTCAAAGTACCAAAATAAAAGAATGTTCCTTTTGTGAGTTTACAAAGGGTTATTTGTGTAAATGTTTAAGATGTGTTAACAAAATCTCATGTTGCGTGTAATTGTTGTATGTAATTTTAGTTTTAAATATAATTAAAAAGGTTATTAACAATATAAAAAGTTACGGAGTTCGGCCGTAACACTCTTCGACGGGTTTTTGTTTTTACTAATACTTTTAACAGGGGTTCTACTAACTGGAAAAAACAGAAAATATGCAGGAATTTAATTTAATCGGGAAAAACTGTGAATTCAGCCTGCAATATAGGTCTTATTTTAGATTTTAGCAATTATGATACAATTAGTTCGAATTTTACTTTACTATAAAAACTGGTGGAAATTTTGGATTAACTTATAATACAATAATTAAATTTCTACAAATAATTGACAAAACATTGTTCTCTGCATTTTAATTAATTAAAAATAAATTATTTGATGGTAAAAAGTCAATCACTGATTTAAAATAGTAATATTTTTCTAATGAAATAGTTCATGGTAGCTAAATATTATTTTTTCCGGTCAAATTAAATTCCCCGCTATTTCCCATTTTTCGAGACTGGTCGACACACTATTGAATGTATTTGTAGAAACTAAAACCCGTCGAAGACGGGTACGACAGCTAGTATATATATAATAATAATAATAATAATAATAATAATAATAATAATATTAATAATAATATTATAATTATTATAATATTATTATTATATATAATATAATAATATAAATATATATATTATTTCCTTAGATAATTAAAAAAAGTTAAATTAAATTTGAATATGTTTAATTGTTTAGTAAAATTATTTTAAATTTAATTTTAACAGAATATGTTTGAATCAACTATACTGTTGTATCAGTGTAATGATTCATTAGAAAAACATATATGTAAGGTTATTGTCATTGATGATAATTTTTGTAACACAATAAAAAAATTGATACTATTAATAATGAATTAATAAATTCATTTTTAAAACTTATTATGAAATGAAATAGAATGTTAAATAATTATATATATATATATATATATATATATATTATTGATTATTACAAAAAAAATCGACAATCAATTTGATACTGTTTCAGTATTTTGACTCCCACTTGAAAGAAAAATTAGAAACTGCACAAAAAGTTTTTACGACTCATTATTATTAGTCTTGAAAGAGAAATAAACTTTAATATTTAATGTTTTTTAATTCACTTAATAATTGATACGGCTTATGTAGGTTCAAATTTAAATAAAAACGTACACAAATATATTCAAATTACCAAATTTATTGTGTTTAATCATTTTTTGCAGCTTTTAATATAGCAGAAAATATCATTTTTATATTGTTTTCAATTCTTTTCTTATTTTCCTTTCTACCTGCATATTTCATGCCACCTCTCACACCACGATAATTACCTATAACAGCATCAATACAGTTATAAATATTGTCGAAAAAATTATATTAAAAAAAGAAAAAATAATTTATATTAAAAATAATATTTACTTTTTCTCCATTTAGTAGAAAAAAATTGTTGCGGAAACTGCTTTTCTTGATACCATTTCTTTTTGAATTTTTGTTGAGGATTTTGATATCTCATCTGATTGTTGACATATCTATGATTTTGATGCTGTGCATATGGCTTGTGATAATTTCCACCTATGAATGAAATTAAACAACTAGTATTTTATTTTTTTTATATTTGAAAGTAGGAATTTATCCTTTGAAAAATGCGTATATTGAGAAGAAAACAAATTATCTTTCAATTTAAGTCAGGTTTAATTTTAAAAAATACTAAAAAACAAAACATTAAAAAGTGATAATTTTTTAAACTAGAAAATGTTGAAAGATAAAAATATATGTTGCACTAGATTAATTTACATATGTCCTTGAACTTAATTATAATTATTTACAACTTTTAAATTAATGTTTAAAAAAATCGATAAAAATATTTTCTCTTTAAATAGTAACAACTTGATATTTTATAATAATTTAAACTTTTGGCTTAACAATAAATTAATTTGAGGGTTGCATATTTTAAGACAATAATTGAAAACAAAACTAGAACACCTACCAAATATGAAAAGGATTTTAAAAATAAATTAGTAAATTCATAAAAACATTCGCAACACATTAAATTTAATTTAAAAATTATATTTTAATTTGTTTTGAAAATTACCCATATTCTTTACAATTAGGAAATTATCTAAATATTATATAAAAAATAGTTAACTTCATTTGATTCGAAATCTATTTTGTATATATACATGAAATTTTGTATTAATGTTTAACATTTATATTAAATTAAAAATAATATTAATTAAACACAGGAAAACTATTACTTACAATTAATATTATCATCAGAAATAATTCCATTCACATGTCTGTCATTTTTATGTCTCATCTTGATTGTTGACATATCTGTGATAGTGATGTTGTGAATATGGCTTGTGATAATTTACACCTATAAATGAAATTAAACAACTAGTATTTTATTTTTTTATATTTGAAAGTAGGAATTTATCCCTTGAAAAATGCGTATATTGAGAAGAAAACAAATTATCTTTCAATTTAAGTCAGGTTTAATTTTAAAAAACTTTAAAAAACAAAACATTAAAAAGTGATAATTTTTTAAACTGAAAAATTAAAATTAAAAAAAATTAAATTAAATTAAAAATACTATTAATTAAACACAGAAAAACTTTTACTTACAATTATTATTATCATCATCGGAAATAATTTCATTCACATGTCTATCATTGTGCCCATCTCCATCTGCAATAGTAATTAATTATTTACATCTTTTAAATTAATGTGTCAAAAAAACGATAAACATATTTTCCCTTTAAATATTAACTTCATATTTTCTAATAATTTACACTTTTAACTTAACAATTAATTAATTGGTGGGTTACATATTTTAATACAATAATTGAAAACGAAACTAGAACACCTATCACATATGAAAAGAATTTTAAAAATAAATTATTAAATTCACAAAAAATTCTCATTACATTAAATTTAATTTAAAAAATATATTTTAATTTATTTTTAAAATTACCCATATATATCTATCTTTACAATTAAGAAAATATCTAAATATTATATAAAAAATAGTAAACTTTATTTGATTTGAAATCTATTTTGTATATATACATGAAACTTTATATTAACGATTAACATTTATATTAAATTAAAAATACTATTAAATAAACACAGAAAAACTTTTACTTACAATTATTATTATCATCATCGGAAATAATTTCATTCACATGTCTATCATTGTGCCCATCTCCATCTGCAATGGTAATTAATTATTTACAACTTTTAAATTAATGTGTCAAAAAAACAATAAAAATATTTTCCCTTTAAATATTAACTTGATATTTTCTAATAATTTACACTTTTAACTTAACTATACATTAATATGAGGATTACATATGATAAGACAATAATTGGAAACAAAACTAGAACACCTATCAAATATCAAAAGGGTGTTAAAAATAAATTAATAAATTCACAAAAAATTCTCATTACATTAAATATAATTTAAAAATTATATTTTAATTTATTTTGAAAATTACCCATATTCAAATATCTTTAAAATTAGGAATTTATCTGAATATTATATAAAAAAATAGTATGCTCAATTTGATTCGAAATCTATTTTGTATATAAATGAAACTTTGAATTAACGATTAACATTTATATTAAATTAAAAATAGTATTAATTAAACAAAAAAAATCTTTTACTTACAAGTATTATTATCAGCAGAAATAATTTCATTCACATGTCTGTCATCGTGGTGCCCATCTCCAACTTCATTTTGAATGGTCATGTTTTTGACACATGGGTTAATCAAATTTTGATTATAATTTTTGTTATAAAAATAACGTGTATTTGTCGTAGATTTATGACTGTCATCTAATAAAAGATAATTTATTATAGTTATGTTAAATTTAGTTAAAATAAATTAATTTTATTATATACAATTGATAAATTGCAATGTACATGGTATAAAATTTAAAATTATTATTAAATATCAAAACATAATCAAATTTATAACTTACCCAATGGACAATATCTATGAGACATTGTAACTCTTCAATTGATAGTTAAGTAATGACACAATTCACATTATAGTATATGATTAAATATCAATATTATTCAATATAGTGTCAAAGAACTTAATTGTTTACATGAAAGTACATTAATTTCATAACCTTGATTTACAATTATGATGTTTATAATGATCAAGTTTGATAACAAATAAAACTAAAATACATACACTGAAATTATTATTTCTTTACTTAACTATTACAAATAATTTCCAAAGAGGAAATAGGTCATCATTTTAATTCCTTCAAGTTGATAAAGAAATAATACAATATTAAATAAACTACTTACTTAATAATTATTATTTTTAAATTACAGTACTTAGTAAAAATTAAATTTATATTCAAATGGAGCATATAAAATAAACATTGATTTTAAATAAAATTTTTTTTTTAATTAAATAAAATATTTCTTAGTAAATTCATTCACACTCCAAAAAAAGATAATAAATAAAACAATAATAAATTAATAATAAAATAATAAATAGAATAATAAATAAAACACAAATAAAGGCCCAATGCAACTTTTTGCAGTCTTGGTATTTCATACTTTGAATTTTTAAAAACGGAAAATTTTTAAATTAAATATTAGAAATTAGAATTATTCTGAAAACAAAATTAATCTAATACTTTGTTAATTTTATTCATTACTAAATTTTATATATTCTGTAATAATTGTACACAAGAGAGACTAGATTGATGATTCATATTGTCAACAACAATACGTTTATTATATATCCCACTTAAATAGAAAATATAATGAGAACCAACAGGACTTACAAATTTTCTTTCAATTTAAAAGTAAGTTTAAAAGTGAAAGCATCAAAATGGGCAAAAAAAATCTAAAAAGAAAAAATAGTACAGAGGATGATATTAATTCTGAAAAAATTGCTAATAAATGTTTAAAAACAAATTGTGAGTTACCAAATAATTCAACATTAACAACATTTGAGGAAATGGAAAAAACCATAAAAAAGTAAGTAATTGCTATCTTTAAATTTATATTCAGTTTTATAATTTATAATAAAAATTTAGGGTCAAAATTCGTGAAGTGGGCAACTAATTTTCAGTTGGTCAATATTTTTCATGAAATTTATTTTTTTCTGTTTGAAATAATAAATAAAAAATACAAGTTGAACAGTTTTGCAAAATTCGTTTTTTTGTTGTACATATTGTTAAACAAACTTTTTTGCATGACTTTAGAAAAGTTTTTCTTTTTAATAAAGTAATAGGTAAAATTTAATGATTTTTGGTATGATTATATAAAAATAAGACGATTTTTGATTAAAATTTTTCATTTTATAATTACAAAATATTTTATAATTCATGAAAAATATTGACCAACTGAAAATTAGTTGCTCACTTCACGAATTTTGACCCATTAATCAATCAATAAAAATACAATAATTTATTATTAAAAAACAAAAAAATGTTAAAAAATTATTTTCAAACATTCAATTAATATAAAAAATATTAAAATTTTTCCTAAGAATTCAATTATTTCCAAAAATAATAAAATTCTTTACAAAATTTCAATTATTTCAAAGATTTTAATCAAAATTCTTGTAAAAAATGCAATTTTTTTATAAATAATTAAATTTTTCTAGGTAATTAAATTTTTCTAGGTAATTCAATTTTTTTTTAAATTTTAACAAAATTCTTTACAATAATTCAATTATTTTCAAAAATAATAAAATTTTTCTGACGAATTTAATTATTTTAAAAAATAATAAAATTCTTGTAAAGAATTCAATTATTTTTATAAATAAGTAAATTTTTTTTAAGGGATTTCAATTTTTTTTATAAATAATTCAAATTTTCAGGGGAATTAAATTATTTTTTAAAATTTTAACAAAATTCTTCATAAAAATTCAGTTATTTTCAGTTATTTTTTTTTATTTTATTTAAGTAAGAAAATTCTTGTGAGGAATTCAATTATTTCAAAGATCTTAATCAATTTTTTTTGAAAAGAATTCAATTAATTTCATAAAAAATAATAAAATTCTTCTGAGAAATTAAATTATTTTCAAAAATAATAAAATTGTTTGCAAAATTTGCATGATTTAAAAGATTTTAATCAATTTTTTGGGCAAGAATTCAATTAATTTTCTAAATAATAACATTTTTCTAAAAAATTTAATTTTTTTTCAATTAAAATCGATGGAAAAATTCAATTATTTCTATAAAAATAATAAAATACAATGTAGAATTACAATTATTTTTTCATACAATTTTAACTGAATTCCGCGAAAAGTGCAATTATTTTAAAAAAAATTTATTAAAATATAATTATAAAATAAAAAATCTGATTTAAAAACAAAATTCATTTTTTCGAAAAAATTTTTGAATAAAAATAATAGAATTTTCAAGTAATTGCAGAAATTCAATTATTTGAAGAAAAAATTCTTTTCCTAATTTCAATAATTTTTAACAAATTTTCTAATTTTAATGATTTTCAATATCTACTATTTTAATAAAATTTCCCAAAAATAATTCAATTATTTTGAAAAATTTTTGACTTCAATGTTCAAGTTATCTATGATTTTTGAAAGATATATGAGTACACTTTTTCCCCCTAAAATATTTTTCAAAAAAAAATTTTACTTTTGAAGTAATCAGGTATTGAAGTTTTAGGTCATTTTATTTTCATTTTATTATTTTATAGATAACTTGAAAATTGAAGATAAAAATTTTCCAAGTGGCCGGTTTCACTTATTTTGACCCTATGTATACAATCTATCTAATGTTTAATAAGAAAAAACAAAAGGATAAATAAAAAACAACTTCAGAGTGTGAGGGACAGAAAAAGTGAAAGAATGAAAGAACATTCAAATTAATATAGTTAATTCCATTAATTAAATTTTTTATTTTTTAATGAGTTAGAATAAAATCTATTGAATATTCTTATATAGAAAATAAACCATTTTTTTCTATATATTATATATATACCTACAATTTTTTGATTTTATTATTTAAAAAAAAATTAATTTTTTTATAGAGTAGTTTTATAATTTAAATATATAAAACTGTAAAGAATTTTTAATATTTTAATAATATAAATTATTATTTAATCAAATATTTTTAGTAATTAAAATTATTTTTTTATTTATTAATTTTTATTTATTTTTTCATTTTTTTCCTTGCAGTTGGAGCTTTGAAGCACGAGTAATAAATAAATCTGAAATTAAAAATTTTGCCTCGGGAAAATTGTTTACGGCAAATTTTTTAGATACATCTGGAGAAATAAAGTGCACCATTTTCAACGAAAATGTAGAAAAATTCTTTTCTATTTTAGAGGTATTAATTAAAGTAAAAATGACAAAAAATAATAATATAACATAACACAAATTTACAATAATAATTTTTAATATCAAACAGGTTGGAAAGTTATACAGATTTTCAAATGTTTTCATCTTACCAGCCAATAAGAAATACAACAAATTGCCCAATGACTATGAAATTCAACTCAATGAAAACAGTACAGTTGAGTCTTCAACAAAAGAAAGTGAAATACCACTAAATAATTTCAATTTTGTTTCAATAAAAGAAATAAATTTGATGAATGCAAATAAAATAGTGGGTAAGTATATGTGTATATATGTATGAATGTATATTTTTTAATTCAATTTAAAAAATATTATATTTTGTAGACACTTTTGGAATTATAAGATCGATACATGAAATTGGTGAAAATACCACGAAAGCAGGAATTAAATTTACAAAACGAAGTGTTACAATCGAGGATAAAAACAAAGATACAGTAAGAATTATTATTATTATTATAAAAATATAAAATTTCTTATTTATCTTAAATTATTTTTCTTAAATATAATTAGTAATTTTAAAAATAATATAATTTAAAAATTTTCTAATTTAAATTCATGTTGAAAACACTAAAAAAAATTAATTTTGAAATAATTACAAATAATAATTAAAAAAAAATAATAAAATTCTTCTTACAAAATTTAACTATGTTCAAAATTTAAAAAAATTCTCGTAAAAATCCCAATTGACTTTATAAATAACAAAATTCTTCTCCAAAATTCAATTATTTTCATAAACGTCAAAAAAATTATTGTCCTAATTTTAATAATTTTCAAAAAATTTTCTAATTTTAATGATTTTCAATATCTACTATTTTAATAAAATTTCCCAAAAATAATTCAAATTTTAATTACTATTTCACTAAAATTTCACAAAAAAATTCTATTATTAAAAAAAAAATGTTAAAAAATTCTTCTCAAACATTCAATCAATTAATATAAAAAATATTAAAATTTTTCCTAAGAATTCAATTATTTCCAAAAATAATAAAATTCTTTACAAAATTTCAATTACTTCAAAGATTTTAATCAAAATTCTTTACAAAATTTCAATTATTTCAAAGATTTTAATCAAAATTCTTTACAAAATTTCAATTATTTCAAAGATTTTAATCAAGATTCTTGTAAATAATGCAATTTTTTTTGTAAATAATTAAATTTTTCTAGATAATTCAATTACTTTTTTTTAAATTTTAACAAAATTCTTCACAAAAATTCAATTATTTTCATAAATAATAAAATTCTTCTGACGAATTCAAATATTTTAAAAAATAATAAAATTCTTGTAAACAATTCAATTATTTTTATAAATAAGTAAATTTTTTTTGGAGATTTCAATTTTTTTTTATAAATAATTAAATTTTTCAGGGGAATTAAATTATTTTTTAAAATTTTAACAAAATTCTTCATAAAAATTCAATTATTTTCATAAGTAAGAAAATTCTTGTGAGAAATTCAATTATTCCAAAGATCTTAATCAATTTTTTGGAAAGAATTCAATTAATTTCATAAAAGTAATAAAATTCTTCTCAGAAATTAAATTATTTTTAAAAATAATAAAACTGTTTGCAAAATTTATATGATTTAAAAGATTTTTTAATCAATTTTTTGGGCAAGAATTCAATTAATTTTCTAAATAATAACATTTTTCTGAAGAATTTAATTTTTTTTTCAATTAATATCGACGCAAAAATTCAATTATTTCTATAAATAATAAAATACAATGTAGAATTTCAATTATTTTTTCATAGAATTTTAAATGAATTTTGCGAAAAGTGCAATTATTTTTAAAAAAAATTTTATTAAAATATGGGACGTTTCACGTCAACCGGCCCAGAGCTCTGCCCAAAATTCAAAGCAACTAAAATAAACAAAAAAAAGTGCAAAATACTCGTAAACTAATGCCCTTTCAATTGCAAAGTGGCAAAATTCAAAATTCAAGATGGCGTCATTACTGTGTCACCTTAAAGACACTAAATTCCAAAATAATCAAATATATTTATCAATTACTTTTAAAATATAATACGAAAATGATAAGTCACATCATATTTTAATGTTTTTGGGGTCGCTGATTACGAATCTGAAGTCAGTTTTTCAAAATTCAAAATGGCGGATCCAATATGGCGGACATTTAAAAAAATTTTTTTTGATTCGCTTAAAACTTGTCACTTGGGGGTTTTCGGGGTCGCTGATCACGAATCCGATGTCAGTTTTTTAAAATTCAAAATGGCGGATCCAATATGGCGGACATTTAAAAAAAAAAAAACTTTGGATTCGCTTGAAACTTGTCACCCAGGGGTTTTTGGGGTCGCTGATTACAAATCTGAAGTCAGTTTTTCAAAATTCAAAATGGCGGATCCAATATGGCGGACATTTTCAAAAAAAATATGGATTCGCTTGAAACTTGACACTCGGGGGGTTTTCGGGGTCGCTGATGACGATTCCGATGTCAGTTTTTTAAAATTCAAAATGGCGGATCCAATATAATAAAATGGTGGACTTTAAAAAGGCCGATTGATATAATTTATAAACCATAAGACGTATTTTGTAGCTTTGACGAAGGCTGTTTGTTATAATTTTCAAATTTGTAATAATTTGGTGGCCCTGAAAAGGGCCGATTGAATTAAATTTACAAAATACTTCCCAACCTATGAAATTGTATTTTAATACTGCATAACTGCAATAGGTTGAGGTGCATTTGAATATCTGAATATTTTCAACTGTCTTTCTGGTGTTACAATAAAAGAGTGCGCAGATTGAATTAATAAACTTTTGAAATTTCAGTCGCAATATTGGATCAGCAACTTTAAATTTTGAAAAACTGACATCGGATTCGTCATCAGCGACGGCGAAAACCTCCAAGTGACAAGATTCAAGCGAATACAAATTTTTTTTTAAAAAGTGGCCGGCATATTGAATCCGCCATTTTGAATTTTTAAAAACTGCCATTGGAATCGTCATCAGCGACCCCGAAAACCCCCCGAGTGTCAAGTTTCAAGCGAATCCAAATTTTTTTTTTAAAATGTCCGCCATATTGGATCCGCCATTTTGAATTTTGAAAAACTGACTTCAGATTTGTAATCAGCGACCCTAAAAACCCCTGGGTGACAAGTTTCAAGCGAATCCAAAGTTTTTTTTTTTAAATGTCTGCCATATTGGATCCGCCATTTTGAATTTTAAAAAACTGACATCGGATTCGTGATCAGCGACCCCGAAAACCCCCAAGTGACAAGTTTTAAGCGAATCAAAAAAAATTTTTTTTAATGTCCGCCATATTGGATCCGCCATTTTGAATTTTGAAAAACTGACTTCAGATTCGTAATCAGCGACCCCAAAAACATTAAAATATGATGTGACTTATCATTTTCGTATTATATTTTAAAAGTAATTGATAAATATATTTGATTATTTTGGAATTTAGTGTCTTTAAGGTGACACAGTAATGACGCCATCTTGAATTTTGAATTTTGCCACTTTGCAATTGAAAGGGCATTAGTTTACGAGTATTTTGCACTTTTTTTTGTTTATTTTAGTTGCTTTGAATTTTGGGCAGAGCTCTGGGCCGGTTGACGTGAAACGTCCCATATATATATATATATATATATGTTTGTACAACGCATAGTTTGGGACACCCGAATTTTTCAGCGTCTATGGCTTCGTAGAGTCTCTAGTAGTACCCCCATAAAGTTTTTTTTGATAGATATTTATAAATAAACAATTTAGAGGGAAAAAACCATAAGACCACATACTTTGAGGACATGAGTCACATAGCATACTTTAAGGACGTCCCTAAACTATGCTATAGATCTAGTAAAAAGTTTACGACGGTCTGGTCTTCAAACTATGCTTTAGACATTTACGCTGTTCATATATAGAAGGCATAGTTTGAAGACCAGACAATCGTAAACTTAATAGATCTATAGCATAGTTTGGGGACGTCCCTAAAATATGCAATGTGGCTCATGTTCTCGAAGTATGCCGTCTATTGGATTTTTCCCCAATGTACGGTGAGCAAAATTTGAATAGAGAAAAGTAATTTCTTTTTACAAAATTACAAAAGTCAAGTCGCAAAGTTACTTTATGTTTTACAACAAAGTACACAATTTGAAGACGAAACAAGTAAATTTTTTATTACATAACTGCAAAGGATAAGACCTCAAAATATATGTTGGGCACAAAAATCCTTCATATAATCGTAAAAAGTGATATATAAAACACAATATTTATATACATTGCGCATAATTTGAGTACAGAAAAAAAACATTTCATTTACAAAATTACAAAGGCCATGTCCACAAAGTATGCGTTAAACCGGAAGACCATAAAAAATAAAAATTATGTTACTTTATGTTTTGCAACAAAGTACATAATTTAATGACGAAACAAGTCAATTTTTCAATACATAACTACGAAGGATATGTTAAGCACAAAAGTCCTTCATATAATCGTAAAAAGTGATATATAAAACACAATATTTATATACATTGCGCATAATTTGAGTACAGAAAAATACTTTTCTTTTACAAAATTACAAAAGCAATGTCCACAAAGTATGCGTTAAACCGGAAGACCATAAAAAATAAAAATTACGTTACTTTATGTTTTGCAACAAAGTACATAATTTAATGACGAAACAAGTCAATTTTTCAATACATAACTACGAAGGATATGTTAAGCACAAAAGTCCTTCATATAATCGTAAAAAGTGATATATAAAACACAATATTTATATACATTGCGCATAATTTGAGTACAAAAAAATACTTTTCTTTTACGAAATTACAAAAGCAATGTCCACAAAGTATGCGTTAAACCGGAAGACTATAGAAAATAAAAATTGTGTTACTTTATGTTTTGCAACAAAGTACATAATTTGAAGACGAAACAAGTTTCGAGAAAAAAAATTTCATTTAAGACGTAAGCAGGTAGATACTCTCAAAAGCTCAAAATATCGCGTCCATGGACCCTCAGCTACAAAACCCTGAAGCGACCAATTTTTTTTCAAAATGGCGGACGCTAATATGGCGGTAAAACAAAAAAAAATTGCTCACATGTAAAACATAGTGCTCCAACTTTTTCAAGTCACTGAAACCACCTGAAACTCTTAATTTGGGGGTTCTTGGGGTCGCTGTTTACGAATATGATGCTAGTTTTCAAAAATTTTAAATGACGGATCCAATATGGCGGATGTGTTTTGTAAAATTTAATTGGATTCACCTAAAACTCTACTCGGGGGTTCTTGGGGTCGCTGATTACGAATATGATGTCAGTTTTCGGTGTTCCAATTAACCTAAAACTTTTTTCTTGTAGGTTTTCAAGCTCGCTGATTACAAATATAATGTCAGTTTGAAAATCAGCGACCCCGAAAGCCTCCAAGTAAAAAGTTTCAGGTTAATAAGATTATTTATAAAAGTCATCCGCGATATTGGATCCGCTATCTGGAATTTTAAAAAACTGACATAAGATTTGTAATCAGTGACCCCAAAAACCCTCGAGTAACGAGTTTTGATCAAATTCGACATTTTAATCCTCCTTTAAAGCGCACACTTACAAATCCATTAACGACCAAATGTGCTGATTTTTAACTTCTATTTCAAGCTCTATTAGAAGAAGAAAATTATTAAAAATTCTGCAATCACATATCCATATGTGATTTTTAAACTAGAACTATCGAAATAGAAACATCAATAGATGTTTCTACTTCGATAGTTCTAGTTTAAAAATATGCTTCGCGTTTTAAAATTTTTTGTTTTTTAAATTCAAAATTGCGCCTGAAAATAATTTTTTTTTCAAAATTTAACACAGGATAGATAAAATTTTTAAAAGTTGTTGAATTCGCTTCAGAACTTGTTACTCTGGGGTTTTTGGGGTCGCTGATTACAAATCCTAAGTCAGATTTTCAAAATTTAAAATGGCGGATCCAATATTGCCGAAGACAAAATTAAAACTTCATCGTATTCGCTTAAAACTTTTTACTCAGGGGTTTTTGGGGTCTCTGATTACGAATCTAAAGTCAGATTTTCAAAATTTAAAATGGTGGATTCAATATGATGGACATAAAATCTAAAAAACGACAGAATTCGCTTAAAAATCGGTACTCGTGTGATTTTGGGGTCGAAGATTACGACTCTAAAGTCAGATTTTCAAAATTTAAAATTGCTGAACCAATGTAGTGTACACATTGAGATATAAATGATAAAATATAAATGGTTGATTCCATTTCAATTCAGACAGGCTATATGTACGTAAGTCTAATTATCGTTATTTTTGGAAATATAATATTTTTCACACAATTTTAGACGACACGTATTTTGCCGTTTTGCAAAAAAAATTATTTAACGAAGTTAGGCGCATTTTAATTTTTAAAACTGCGAAGTCTGATTTCAAGAAAATTACGATAAAAAATATTAAAATTATTGTATCTTTCTTGTATCTGCCTATAATGTAAAGATTCTTTTTGTCCCTAGTTTCGGATTAAATGTTCTTTGAAATCCCACAGGTTTAATTAAAATTTAACAAAATGGCGGCTACTTTTCGAAAAAAATTAAAATCAAATTTTCTTATAAACCCCAGCATTTTTTTCCTCTCGATTTTTTATTACTTTTTGGAAGTCTAACGATTATTTTCCAACAGAATTTATCGGGGTCCCGCGAGTTAAACAGGAATAAAATTTTTTTTTCAAAAATGAGAATTCGAAGTTTTTTCGCTATCTTTACAATATACAACAAAATTTCAAAAAGAAAAAACGTTCGTCTTGTAAAATTAAGTAAATATTTATTACAACTGACATTTTCACTTTTCAGAAAATTTAAATTATTATTAACTGTCACACGCATTAACCCATTATAGCCTGCAACCACTGAAACTTTGTGTTTAATTTATTTAAAATATAATTCATAATAGAACTTAGAATTTATATGTTTTTGAGGTCGTTCATGACGAATCTTTAAACGAAGTTTTAAAATACAAAATGGCTAAAAATTTGTTCGATTCGCTTGAAAATTGTTACTTAGATGTTTTTGTTTTAGGATTATCAAAATACAAAATGTGCCTCTTGTTACGAATATATCATTAGATTTTCTAATTCAAACGTGGGGATCCAATATAGAGGAACAAATGTCTTCATTATTTGTTGAAATCGCTTAAAACTTGTTACTTGTCATTTAAACTATTCCTATTTAATGTCAGAATGTGTCGTTTACGAAGGAGTTTTCAGTGGTTTTGTAGTTTGATATATAATTAATTTTTGAAAATTCAATATATATTATTTGGATTATTGTGAATAGCACTTCTTAAAATTGATCGATCTGCATGCAACTTGATTCTCTAACATCTTATTTTTGAATTTAATTTTTGAGTGTTCGTATAGTCAATCTGATACCATTTTGTACTAAGAAAATTAGAATTACATTTGACAAAGGTACTTCTTTTATTTTAATATCAATCACTGCAAAAAGAGGTGTCTTATTTTGAGACGTTTTAAATTAAGACGTTTTTGGTGTCTGAGACACTGAAAACGTCTCAAAATAAGACACCTCTTTTTCCAGTGAATGTAAATAATATTGTGTTTGGTGAACATTCCAGGTAATTCCTAATAATAATCTAGTCAGCGGCTAGATTTGATTTTTAACCATTTTGTCTGACATACTGGATCCGCCATTTTGAATTTAAAAAATCTGATTATAGTTTCGTAATTAGAGACGCAAAAAACTCCTGAGTAACAAGTTTTAAACAAATCGAGTAAATCTCTTAAATGTTTGTTCGCCATATTGGATCCGACATTTTGAATTTTGAAAATCTGACTTCAGATTCGTAATCAGCGACTCCAAAAACCCCCGAGTAACAAGTTTCAAGCTAATTCAACAACTTTTAAAAATGTTATCCATCCTGTGTTAAATTTTGAAAAAAAAAATTTTTCAGGCGCCATTTTAAATTAAAAAATAAAAAATTTTAAAACGCGAAACATATTTTTAAACAAGAACTATCGGCAACACGTTTTGTATACTTTAGGTGACCTAGAAAAATCAATATCACAACTAACATTGGATTTGAAAAAAATACTTTCAAAAATTTTGTATTTTTTTAGTATTTTGGAAAAAAGGGGTAAATGTCACTTTTTAGAGATTTTAAAAAAGCCATTCGAAAGAGCGACCCCAAAAACATATGGATACAAAATGTACCGTCCAATAGCGATACATGTTCAATTTTTAAGAATTTAAATGAGATATTAGAATAAAAAGCTAGAATATGGGTGTCGCACACCCAGGGCGCGCTTTAAGGGTTAAGTTTTTAAAAACTGACATCATATTCGTAATCAGCGACCCCAAGAACTCCCGAGTATAGAGTTTTAGATGAATCCAATTAATTTTTACAAAACTCATTCTCCATATTAGATCCACTATTTTAAATTCTTGAAAACTAGCCTCATATTCGTAATCAGCGACCTCAAAAACCTCCGAGTAGCGAGTTTCAAGTAAATCCAATAAATTTTTACAAAAATTGTCCACCATATTGGATCCGCCATTTTGATTTTTTAAAAACTAGCATCATATTCGTAAACAGCGACCCCAAGAACCCCCAAGTTAAAAGTTTCAGGTGGTTTCAGTGACTTAAAAAAGTTGGAGCACTATGTTTCATATGTGAGCAATTTTTTTAGTTTTACCGCCATATTAGCGTCCGCCATTTTGAAAAAAAAAATTGGTCGCTTCAGGGTTTTGTAGCTGAGGGTCCATAGACGCGATATTTTGAGCTTTTGAGAGTATCTACCTACTTTTTCCGGTGAAAATACGAAATAAAAATTTTTTCTCGAAAAATCGTGTTTTTTTGAAAAAAATTGTTTATAACTTTTTAACAATTTAGTATAAACAATTTTTAACAGCAAAATCTGAAAGAGGAGTAAATTTTACATTAAAAATGGTATGTGCTAATTTTTTTATATGCATTTTAGTAAAAATGAGAAAAATAAAAAACGTGGTCCTCAAAGTCAATTTAAATTTTTCGTCCGTCTGGTCCTTAATGGGTTAAAACATTAATATTTTCCACATTTAAACTTGGAATTTTCCAAAAAACTTCCTTATTTAGAAGTAACCAATCTCTTACTGGAAATCCTTTAAATTTTGAAATTCCACTGAGACTTTTTATTGGTGAAAGTAATAAAATTTTTAATTGCCTTAAACATGTTTAACCCTTAAACCGCACACTGCCGAATCCATCCTTAAACCGCACACTGGGTGTGCGACACCCGGGGACTTTTAAGTGTTTTTCTCCAAGCTGGAATAGGATATTATCTTTTGGAAAAATTATCTTATATAGCTCAGTACATCTATTTTGAAGGAAAATAGGTTTCATAATGATTTATTTAATTTTAATAATAAAAAAAGAGTTTTTTAAAACTACTGAAATTACCTTAAACCAAAAACTGGGTGTCAGACAGGCAGAAATTTTTCGCCGACAACTTCATAAAGTTATCAAATACACAAAGACACTTGGCAGACTAATGTCACTCACGAAACATAAATTTAAGTACAAAATGTACCGTCCAATATCAACACATGTTCAATTTTTACGAATTTAACCGAAATATTGGAGTAAAAAGCTAGAATATGGGTGTCGCACACCCAGGGTGCGGTTTAAGGGTTAAGGTCTCTATTTACAATAATACATTTCGGAACAATTAACTTTTTTTATCATCGCACAGTGGGGCAAAATGACAAAATTTGACAAAATTTGTT
The DNA here is from genome assembly GCA_032872505.1 of Leptopilina syphax. NCBI lineage: Eukaryota > Metazoa > Arthropoda > Insecta > Hymenoptera > Figitidae > Leptopilina > Leptopilina syphax. Next base: position 25,976,586 of record CM065472.1, on the reverse strand, counting down.
TCAAATTGACTTCTAGACCACAATTTAAAACCAAATTAAAAAAAAAATTTCTCTAACGCAGAACTAAATTCTGAAGAGATCTTCAAGAGTCGATTTTTTAATTTTTATTTTATAAATTTTTAATGTTTATGCAAAGTGTAAAAAATTTTTTTTTTACATTTTTCGATTTCTTTTGCTCAAAAAAATTCTTGCATACTTAAAATTGTATACATTTAATGACTGGCGGTGTGTAAGTAGTAAAAAAAAAGTTTTTGCATTTAAAAATTGTTATAAACAATTTTTATAAACAATTACACTTTATAGGAAGTTATGTTTAAAAATAAATTTATTTAAAAAGAAATTTGCTTTACATTATTGTAATTAAACTTTCTTTTTGTTAATCTGATATTTTGAAATAATTTTTCTTAATTGTTTAAACAAGTTTTATAAACAATAGTACTGTAAGGACATTTTTGGGAAGAAATAAATCGAATTTTTTAATAATAATGTTTCATCTAAGCCGCCTAGAGATTATCTTTGTAAAAAACACATTTTTCAACTAATGTTATCATTGTTATTAACAAATTATATAAACAATTACATTTTTCGGGAAACTATGTCTAAAAAAAATTTTTTTAAATTAAATTTCCTTTAGATTATTGCAATTAAATTTTCTTTTTGTTATACTAATCTGTTGTAATAAATTTTCTTAATTGTTTAAACAAATTTTATAAACAATTGTACTGTACAGACATTTTTGGGAAAAAATAAATCGAATTTTTTAATAATAATGTTTCATCTAAGCCGCTCAGAGATTTTCTTTGTAAAAAAACCATTTTTCAATTATTGTTATCATTGTTATAAACAAATTATATAAACAATTACATTTTTCGGCAAGTTATGTTTGAAAAAAATTTTTTCCGACTTTCTCGTTAACCCTTTAACGCCCAAATGGACAAAATTTTGTCATGAAGTTTGAGGACTTATTTCGGTACTTAAAAATCAATAGAAAAATTCACAAATCATCATTTCTTATGTTTTCATATGCACTCTATCGAATGGCGTTAAAAGAAAGTAAAAAATTTATAAACAAAAAAGTTATTAATGTTTTTTATAAAAAAAGTCCGATTTTTTTTCCAATTTTTGTTTAATTTTCAATTTTTTCTACTATTAAATAGCGAAAAAATAATTCCAAATGTTACAAATAACGTGACATAGATATATAACCTAGAAGATAGGACTATAGAGAAAATTAAAAATTAAAATGGCGGCTCAAAAATGGAGTTTGAAGTTCAAATTTTTTTCAAAATTTGATTCGAAAGTACGAAATTGTTAAAAGTGTTTAGATCAGCTTAAAATTTGTTACTTGGCGGTTTTAGGGGTCGCTGATCACGAATCAGAAGTCCAATTTTCAAAATTCAAAATGGCGGATCTAATATGGCGGCTAATTTTTTTTAAAAACTAATTAAATTTGCTTGAAACTTGTTACTCGGGGGTTTTTGGGGTCGCTGATTATGAATATGAAATCCAATTTTTAAAATTCAAAATGGCGGATCTAATATGGCCGACAAATTTTTTAAAAATTCATTAGATTAGCTTGAAATTTGTTACTCTGGGGTTTTAGGGGTCGATGATCACGAATATAATATCCAATTTTTAAAATTTTAAATGGGGATCCAATATGGCCGACAAATTTTCAGTTGAAATTTGATAATCACGTTCTTTAGCCATTGAAATACTTAAAATATTTTTAATGTTTTCCAACTTTCACCACGTGGAGGTAAACGTGAACTGGAAAATCTTTTTTCTTATTTTTAAATTTTATATATTTTTTTTACTGTTTTATTTTTTTATGTATTTTTCTTTTTTTTATTTGTTATTATAATATTTTTGAATTTGAAGGTAAAAAAATAGAAATGCATGCTTTATTTTAATCATTACTTATTTCAGGGTCAAAATGAAAAAAACAATTTTTTTTATTTCCAGCTTGAAGCTCTTGTAAAACCTTTCAAAAATCATTCTTTATAGTTTTAATTCGATTAAATTTACTTATCAATATATTAAATCGAAAGAAAAAATAATTTAAAAAAAGACTTATCAGTTCACGTTTACCTCTACGCGGTGAAAGTTGGAAAACATTAAAAATATTTTTAAAATTTTAATGGCTAAAGATTGTGATTATCAAATTTCAACTGAAAATTTGTGTGTCATATTGAAGCGGCCATGTTTAATTTTAAAAATTGGACATTATAATCGTAATCAGCGACACCAAAAGCCCTCGAGTAACAAGTTTCAAGCGAATCTAATGATTTTTTAGAAAAATTGTCAGCCATATTGGATCCGCCACTTCAAATTTTGAAAATTGGACTCCAGATTCGTGATCAGCGACCCCTAAAATCCCCGAGTAACACATTTTAAGCTAATATAATGAGTTTTTGAAAATTTGTCGGACAAATTAGATCCGCCATTTAAAATTTTAAAAATTGGATATTATATTTGTAATAAGCGACCCCAAAACCCCCGAGTAACAAGTTTCAAGCAAATTTAATGAGTTTTTAGAAAAATTGTCCGCCATATTGGATCCGCCATTTTAAATTTTGAAAATTGGACTTCTGATTCGTGATCATCGACCCCTAAAACCCCAGAGTAACAAATTTCAAGCTAATCTAATGAATTTTTGAAAAATTTGTCGGCCATATTAGATCCGCCATTTTGATTTTTAAAAATTGGATTTCATATTCATAATCAGCGACCCCAAGAACCCCCGAGTAACAAGTTCCAAGCAAATTTAATTAGTTTCTAAAAAAAATTAGCCGCCATATTGGATCCGCCATTTTGAATTTTGAAAATTGGAATTCTGTTTCGTGATCAGCGACCCCTAAAACCCCCAAGTAACAAATTTCAAGCTGATCTAAACACTTTTAACAATTTCGTATTTTCGAATCAAATTTTGAAAAAAATTTGAACTTCAAACTCCATTTTTGAGCCGCCATTTTAATTTTTAATTTTCTCTATAGTCCTATCTTCTAGGTTATATATCTATGTCACGTTATTTGTAACATTTGGAATTATTTTTTCGCTATTTCATAGTAGAAAAAATTGAAAATTAAACAAAAATTGGAAAAAAATCGGACTTTTTTCATAAAAAACATTAATAACTTTTTTGTTTATAAATTTTTGACTTTTTTTTTGCCATTCGATAGAGTGCATATGAAAACATAAGAAATAATTATTCGTGGATTTTTCTATTGATTTTTAAGTACCGAAATAAGTCCTCAAACTTCATGCCAAAATTTTGTCCATTTGGGCGTTAAAGGGTTAATAAAGAAACGTACAACAGTTCTTCGTAGCCCAAAAAATAATTTAGAAATTAATTTGAATTACTTCTGTTAGTTCTGAAAATACATCAATTGATTATTTTTATTATTTTGACTTTTCCTGAGTATTCATAGATTTTCACACATTTTCCGGACATTAGGGAAAATCTATATTTTGAAATTAATCATTTTAACGAAAACAAAGTTTAATTGCAATAATCCAAAACAAATTTCATTTTAAAAAAATTTTTTCAGACATAACTTCCCGAAAATTGTAATTGTTTATATAATTTGTTTATACCAATGATAACATTAATTTAAAAATGACTTTTTTACAAAGAAAATCTCTAGGCGGCTTAGATGAAACATTATTCGTAAAAAATTCGATTCATTTCTGCCCAAAAATGTCCTTACAGTACAATTGTTTATAAAAATTGTTTAAACAAATAAGAAAAATTATTTCAAAATATCGGATTAACAAAAAGAAAGTTTAATTGCAATAATCTAAAGGAAATTTAATTTAAAAAAAATTTTTTTAGACATAACTTCCAAAAAAATGTTATTGTTTATATAATTTGTTTATAAAAATGATAACATTAATTGAAAAATGACTTTTTTACAAAAAAATCTCTAGACGGCTTAGATGAAACATTATTTGTAAAAAATTCGATTCATTTCTGCCCAAAAATGTCCTTACAGTACAATTGTTTATAAAAATTGTTTAAACAATTAAGATAAATTATTTCAAAATATGAGATTAACAATTAGAAAGATTAAGTACAATAATCTAAAGCAAATTTCTTTTTTAAAAAATTTATTTTTAAACATAACTTCCTATAAACTGTAATTGTTTATAAAACTTGTTTATAACAATTTTTAAATGCAAAAACTTTTTTTTTACTACTTACACACCGCCAGACATTAAATGTATACAATTTTAAGTATGCAAGAATTTTTTTGAGCAAAAGAAATCGAAAAATGTAAAAAAAAAAATTTTTTTACACTTTGCATAAACATTAAAAATTTATAAAACAAAAATTAAAAAATCGACTCTCACAGATCTCTTCAGAATTTTGTTCTGCGTTAGAGAAAATTTTTTTTTTAATTTGGTTTTAAATTGTGATCTAGAAGTAAATTTTAACCAAATTTTGTCATTTTGCCCCACTGTGCATCGATACTATTTTATCGCATTCTGTAGACCCGATTACGTATGCATACTAAATTTTATAATATTTCATTAATACTAGCACAACTTTTGCGCGCTACGCGCGCCTATTCGTTGTTTTTTAACTATAAAAGACTATGCTTCTTTTAAACAAAACGCTTTAAATGAACAGTTTAATTTTTTTAATATGTAAATCATTTAAAAATATCATACGAATCCCATAATACATTTAAGTAATTTTCAAATGCTTCAATATCTTGAAAATGTTCACATAAAATATTTCGAATATCAAGTAGAGCGAAGAATACTAATATCCTACAGATATCGTAGAATATTTTAGATATCTCCTGTAGACATCTTCAGATTATTCATTAGTCTTTGGAAATTAAGATATAAATTAGATGTAATAATGTTATTTGTGGACGTCCTACAAATATCCTAGGGATACCCTAATTTTATAGAAATGGGGAACATCCAGGGTATTCTTAAATATCACCTTCGTAACACACGACATTACAGTAATGTGACCGTAATGTTCCATGTAATGTTATTAATATACCAATGTAACATCAAATTGAAATTTCAATAACATTAACTATGTCCACCCCAATGTGATATTTTAAGATATTGCAGTTACATTACATGGTAATATTACCGCAATATTGCAGTAATGTGACAGTATTATCGCAAAGAAAGATAAAAACAATTATTCTTAAATGGAATTCGGTGATATTTCTTCGTATCATTACTGTGACATTACTGTAACACTACTGTAATAATACTTAGTATATATATTTTATATATACAAGAAATCTTACCCGACAGTACTACGAACGCTACCAAGAAAGGAATAAAAATGGCGTAGCATGACTGCGCGCGCACAAAGATGTATTTTCGTGATAATTATTTAATTTAAAATGAAAAAAATTTATAAATAAACAAAAACTTTTTTTTTAATTAAACTGTATTTCAATGTTTTTTCTCTAACTTTAAATTAACATTCATGTTCTAATCTAATTAAATTAACACAACAATGTACCAATAGCAAGCGTTGTCGCCGATACTTTTAACCAAAAGCGAGGGTTATCATCGAATTCTAACCAAAGACGAGCGTTATCATCTTAAAATTAGCAAGAACCAACAACAAGCATTTTCATTAAATTTTAGCCAATGCCAAGCGTTATCATCGAATCTAGACCAATAGCAAGCGTAATCATATCATAAAAATAGCAGATTTCTTATATAGGATTTGTTTAAAATATGACAATTTATGTTTTAAAATTCAATGAAATTTGAGAACTAAAATTTTTCGGTTGAATAATTTATGTAAATTATTCATTCTATTAAAAAACATTAATTTTTTTACGTCTATCTACATTTAACGATCATTCATTATTATTAATATTATTTAACCTTCGCGCTATCAACGATTTTTGTATGCGCGGACTCCGATACGGTCACCCGGGGTGACCAAATGCTTGTCTACTTTTATGTTCTAAAAACAACTAAAATTCATCAAAATTTTTCCATATAATTTAGTGTTAATACAAAACTGTATTTTAATAATGTTTTTATGCATATTGCAAATAAAAATTAACTTAAAATCGCGATTTGATTGATGCAAATTCGAGTATATTTACAACATTTTATTGTCTGTTTTCCCCTGGTGACCGTTCTGGAGCGCGAAGGTTAATAATATAATAATAAGTATAAAACAAAAAAAATTTTATTTCAAATTCTTACAATTAGTTAAAAAATATAAATTAGGTACAGTTTTTGTCAATTATGCACGAAGTGACCGAGCATCTCGGAAACAAATTAATATTTTTTAACTTGACACAAGATTACGTACTATCTGGCAGAAATGGATTTTTTGGAGAATGTATTTTTAGTTTATGGCATTAATTTTATCATTAATTTTTGTTTGATGCAAAAAAGCTCTAAATTGACATAATGGTGTTTTGGTCATTATAGTTTATAAATTAAAAAAATTATTTACAAAACAAGTAATTTTTTAAGCCCTAATCCGGTAATTACAGTTTCATGTCCCCACACTATATATCACGTATACGTCCTTCAAGTGTTAGGCTCTAACGCTGTTCTTGAATTCTTCGATAACCCTTCTAAAAAAAATTTATTTAGATTAAAATTTTGCAGTTCGGACCAAAACTTTTTAAAATTTATAATTTTCATTTTTGTCAGAAATGGATTTTTTAGAGAATGTATTTTTAGTTTATGGCTTTAATTTTATCATTAATTTTTATGTTTGATGCAAAAAAGCTCTAAATTGACATAATGGTGTTTTAGGCATTATAGTTTATAAATTAAAAAAATTATTTACAAAACAAGTAATTTTTTAAGCTCTAATCCGGTAATTATAGTTTCATGTCCCCAAACTATATATCACGTATACGTCCTTTAAGTGTTAGGCTCTAACGCTGTTCTTAATTTTTTCGATAACCCTTCTGAAAACAATTTATTTAGTTAAAAATTTTGCAGTTCGGACCAAAAGTTTCTAAATTTTATAATTATCATTTTTGGCAGAAATAGATATTTTTGGAGAATGTAATCTTAGTTTTTGGCTATAATTTTATCATTAATTTTTATGTTTACAGAAAGAAAGCTCTAAATTGACATAATGGTGTTTTGGGCATTAAAGTTTGTAAATTGAAGAAATTATTTACTAAACAAATAATTTTTTAAGCCCTAATCCGGTAATTTAATTTTTATGTCCTCAAACAATATATTACGTATACGTCCTTCAAGTGTTAGGGTCTAACGCTGTCCTTGAATTATTCGATAACCCTTCTGAAAAGAATTTATTTAGTTTAAAATTTTGCAGTTCGGACCAAAACTTTTTAAAATTTATAATTTTCATTTTTGTCAGAAATGGGTTTGTTGGAGAATGTATTTTTAGTTTTTGGCTTTAATTTTATCATTAATTTTGATGTTTGATGCAAAAAACTCTAAATTGACATAATGGAGTTTTAGGCATTATAGTTTATAAATTAAAAAAATTATTTACTAAACAAATAATTTTTTAAGCTCTAATCTGGTAATTACAGTTTCATGTCCCCAAACTATATTTCACGTATACGTCCTTCAAGTCTTAGGCTCTAACGCTGTTCTTGAATTTTTCGATAACCCTTCTGAAAACAATTTATTTAGTTTAAAATTTTGCAGTTCGGACCAAAACTTTTTAAAATTTTTTAATTTTTATTTTTAGCAGAAATGGATTTTTTGGAGAATGTATTTTTAGTTTTTTGCTTTAATTTTATCATTAATTTTTTTGTTTAATGCAAGAAAGCTCTAAATTGACATAATGGTGTTTTGGGCATTATAGTTTATTAATTTAAAAAAATTATTTACAAAACAAATAATTTTTTAAGCTCTAATCCGGTAATTACATTTTCATGTCCCCAAACTATATATAACCTATACGTCCTTCAAGTGTTAGGCTCTAACGCTGTTCTTAAATGTTTCGATAACCCTTCTGAAAACAAATTATTTAGTTTAAATTTTTGCAGTTCGCACCAAAACTTTTTAAAATTTATAATTTTCATTTTTGGCAGAAATGGATTTTTTGGAGAATGTATTTTTAGTTTTTAGCTTTAATTTATCATTAATTTTTATGGTTGATGCAAGAAAGCTCTAAATTGACATAATGGTGTTTTGGGCATTATAGTTTATAAATTTAAAAAATTATTTACTAAACAAATAATTTTTTAAGCTCTAATCCGGTAATTACAGTTTCATGTCCCCAAACTATATATAACGTATACGTCCTTCAAGTGTTAGGCTCTAACGCTGTTCTTAAATGTTTCAAAAACCCTTCTGAAAACAGTTTATTTAGTTTAACCCTTTAACGCCCGACTTTTTTGTAGCAGTGAAATTCACATCATTGCTCGTATATAAAGGTTTTCGGGGTCGCTGAACACGAATTTGAGGTCAGATTTTAAAAATTCAAAATGGCGGATCAAATATGGCGGCCATCTTCTCTAAAAATAAATTTAATTTGCCTGAAAATTGTTACTCGGGAGATTTTGGAAGCGCTAATTACAAATCCGATGTCCTTTTTTCAAAATTCAAAATGGCGTATCCAATATGGCGGACATCTTTTCTAAAAACTGATTCAATTTGCTTGAAAATTGTTACTCGGGGGTTTTCGGGGTCGCTGATTACGAATTTGATGGCAGATTTTAAAAATTCAAAATGGCGGATCCAATATGGCGGACATCTTTTTTAATAATTGATTTAATTTGCCTAAAAATTGTTAGTAGGGGGTTTTCGGGGTTGCTCTTTACTAATCCAATGTTAGAGTCTGTGTTAGGCAATTGTTTTTTTATAGTCACGAATGAAAACGAACATTTAATTTTGACATCGTTTTCTCATTAGGCATTTGTTTATCGGATGGTCACAAATGTAGATTCATATTTTATTCGGATCACGTTGTCATGTTAGGCTTTTGTTTTCCGATTTTTACAAATATAGTTAATCATTTTAGATTGATTTCGTCGTTGCGTTAGGCATTTGTTTTTCTGATTATTACGAATATAGTAATGAATATTTCATTAATCATTATGATGCTGGTTTTGCGTTAGGCATTTGTTTTTCACATTGTCACGAATGTAGGCGAACATTTTATTCTGATCTCGTTTTTATTTAGACATTCTATACACTAAATTAAAACCGCTATTTCACATTTTAAAAAATTAAAATTAAAATCGTAATCAGCAACCCCGAAAACCCCCGAGTAACAATTTTCAGGCAAATTGAATCAATTTTTAGAAAAGATGGCCGACATTTTGAATTTTATTAAATCTGATATCAAATTCGCAATCAGCGACCCTGAAAACCCCCGAGTAACAATTTTCAGGTAAATTGCATCAGTTTTTAGAAATGATGTCCGCCATATTAGATCCGCCATTTTGAATTTTCAAAACCTGACATCAAATTCGTAATCAGCGACCCCGAAAACCCCCGAGTAACAATTTTCAGGCAAATTGAATCAATTTTTAGAAAAGATGTCCGCCATTTTGAATTTTTTAAATCTCATATCAAATTCGCAATCAGCGACCCCGGAAACCCCCAAGTAACAATTTTCAGGCAAATTGAATCAGTTTTTAAAAATAATGTCCGCCATATTGGATTCGCCATTTTGCATTTTTAAAATCTGATATCAAATTCGTAATCAGCGAACGCAAAAAACCCCCGAGTAACAATTTTCCGTAGCTTTGTTTCCTTTCATTTCCGAATTTGTAAGTTTGTTGCAAATTTTGCAACAAATTTTTTTTTTTATTATTGTTGTAATTACTAAATTGTTAATTATTTTTTAAAATCTAAATTTTTTTTCATAAAGGTTAATAAATTTGTGGGACGTGAGCGTTTAGAAATCAAAAATATCTTAATTTTTGTCGAAGTTATAAATTTTAGAAATCAAAAGTGGTTTCGATCGAAACCGCTGGGCGTTAAAGGGTTAAAATTTTGCAGTTCGGACCAAAACTTTTTAAAATTTATAATTTTCATTTTTGGCAGAAATGGATTTTTTGGAGAATGTATTTTTAGTTTTTAAGTTTAATTTTATCATTAATTTTTATGTTTGATGCAAAAAAGCTCTAAATTGACATAATGGTGTTTTGGGCATTATAGTTTATAAATTAAAAAAAATATTTACTAAACAAATAATTTTTTAAGCTCTAATCCAGTAATGACAGTTTCATGTCCCCAAACTATATATCACGTATATGTCCTTCAAGTGTTAGGCTCTAACGCTGTTCTTGAATTTTTCGATAACCCTTCTGAAAACAAATTATTTAGTTTAAAATTTTGCAGTTTGGACCAAAACTTTTTAAATTTTATAATTTTCATTTTTGGCAGAAATAGATATTTTTGGAGAATGTAATCTTAGTTTTTGGCTATAATTTTATCATTAATTTTTATGTTTAATGGAAGAAAGCTCTAAATTGACATAATGGTGTTTTGGGCATTATAGTTTATAAATTAAAAAAATTATTTACAAAACAAATAATTTTTTAAGCTCTAATCTGGTAATTATAGTTTCATGTCCCCAAACTATTCATCACGTATACGTTTTTCAAGTCTTAGGCTCTAATGCTGTTCTTGAATTTTTCGATAACCCTTCTGAAAACAATTTATTTAGTGTAAATTTATGCAGTTCGCACAAAAACTTTTTAAAATTTATAATTTTAATTTTTGAAAGAAATGGATTTTTTGGAGAATGTATTTTTAGTTTTTGGCTTTAATTTATCATTAATTTTTATGGTTGATGCAAAAAAGCTCTAAATTGACATAATAGTTTTTTAGGCATTATAGTTTATAAATTAAAAAAATTGTTTACTAAACAAATAATTTTTTAAGCTCTAATCCGGTAATTACAGTTTCATGTCCCCAAACTATATATAACGTATACGTCCTTCAAGTGTTAGGCTCTAACGCTGTTCTTAAATGTTTCGATAACCCTTCTGAAAACAAATTATTTATTTTAAAATTTTGCAGATCGGACCAAAACTTTTTAAATTTTATAATTTTCATTTTTGGCAGAAATAGATATTTTTGGAGAATGTAATCTTAGTTTTTGGCTATAATTTTATCATTAATTTTTATGTTTGATGCAAAAAAGCTCTAAATTGACTTAATGGTGTTTTGGGCATTATAGTTTATAAATTAAAAAAATTATTTACTAAACAAATAATTTTTTAAGCTATAATCTGGTAATTACAGTTTCATGTCCCCAAACTATATATCACGTATACGTCCTTCAAGTCTTAGGCTCTAACGCTGTTCTTGAATTTTTCTATAACCCTTTTAAAACAATTTATTTAGTGTAAATTTTTGCAGTTCGGACCAAAACTTTTTAAAATTTATAATTTTCATTTTTGGCAGAAATGGGTTTTTTGGAGAATGTATTTTTAGTTTTTGGCTTTAATTTTGTCATAAATTTTGATGTTTGATGCAAAAAAGCTCTAAGTTGACATAATGGAGTTTTGGGCATTATAGTTTATAAATTAAAAAAATTATTTACTAAACAAATAATTTTTTAAGCTCTAATCTGGTAATTACAGTTTCATGTCCCCAAACTATATATCACGTATACGTCCTTCAAGTCTTAGGCTCTAACGCTGTTCTTGAATTTTTCTATAACCCTTTTAAAACAATTTATTTAGTGTAAATTTTTGCAGTTCAGACCAAAACTTTTTAAAATTTATAATATTCATTTTTGGCAGAAATGGGTTTTTTAGAGAATGTATTTTTAGTTTTTGGCTTTAATTTTGTCATAAATTTTGATGTTTGATGCAAAAAAGCTCTAAGTTGACATAATGGAGTTTTGGGCATTATAGTTTATAAATTAAAAAAATTATTTACTAAACAAATAATTTTTTAAGCTCTAATCTGGTAATTACAGTTTCATGTCCCCAAACTATATATAACGTATACGTTTTTCAAGTCTTAGGCTCTAATGCTGTTCTTGAATTTTTCGATAACCCTTCTGAAAACAATTTATTTAGTGTAAATTTTTGCAGTTCGCACCAAAACTTTTTAAAATTTATAATTTTCATTTTTGACAGAAATGGATTTTTTGGAGAATGTATTTTTAGTTTTTGGCTTTAATTTATTATTAATTTTTATGGTTGATGCAAGAAAGCTCTAAATTGACATATTGGTTTTTTAGGCATTATAGTTTATAAATTAAAAAAATTGTTTACTAAACAAATAATTTTTTAAGCTCTAATCCGGTAATTACAGTTTCATGTCCCCAAACTATACATCACGTATACGTCCTTCAAGTGTAAGGCTCTAACGCTCTTCTTGGATTTTTCGATAACCCTTCTGAAAACAAATTATTTAGTTAAAAATTTTGCAGTTCGGACCAAAACTTTTTAAATTTTATAATTTTCATTTTTGGCAGAAATGGATTTCTTGGAGAATGTATTTTTAGTTTTTGGCTTCAATTTTATCATCAATTTTTATGTTTGATGCAAAAAAGCTCTAAATTGACATAATGGTGTTTTGGGCATTATAGTTTATAAATTAAAAAAATTATTTACAAAACAAATAATTTTTTAAGCTCTAATCCGGTAATTACAGTTTCATGTCCCTAAACTATATATAACGTATACGTCCTTCAAGTGTTAGGGTCTACCGCTGTTCTAAAATTTTTTGATAACCCTTCTGAAAACAAATTATTTAGTTTGAAATTTTGCAGATCAGACCAAAACTTTTTAAAATTTATAATTTACATTTTTGGCAGAAATGGGTTTTTTGGAGAATGTATTTTTAGTTTTTGGCTTTAATTTTATCATTATTTTTGATGTTTAATGCAAAAAACTCTAAATTGACATAATGGAGTTTTGGGCATTATAGTTTATAAATTAAAAAAATTATTTACTAAACAAATAATTTTTTAAGCTCTAATCCAGTAATGAAAGTTTCATGTCCCCAAGCTATATATTACGTATATGTCCTTCAAGTGTAAGGCTCTAACGCTCTTCTTGGATTTTTCGATAACCCTTCTGAAAACAAATTATTTAGTTAAAAATTTTGCAGTTCGGACCAAAACTTTTTAAATTTTATAATTTTCATTTTTGGCAGAAATAGATATTTTTGGAGAATGTAATCTTAGTTTTTGGCTATAATTTTATCATTAATTTTTATGTTTAATGGAAGAACGCTCTAAATTGACATAATGGTGTTTTGGGCATTATAGTTTATAAATTAAAAAAATTATTTACTAAACAAATAATTTTTCAAGCTCTAATCTGGTAATTACAGTTTCATGTTTCCAAACTATATATCACGTATACGTCCTTCAAGTCTTAGGCTCTAACGCTGTTCTTGAATTTTTCGATAACCCTTCTAAAAACAATTTATTTAGTGTAAATTTTTGCAGTTCGCACCAAAACTTTTTAAAATCTATAAATTTCATTTTTGGCAGAAATGGATTTTTTTGAGAATGTATTTTTAGTTTTCGGCTTTAATTTATCGTTTATTTTTATGGTTGATGCAAGAAAGCTCTAAATTGACATAATGGTGTTTTGGGCATTATAGTTTATAAATTAAAAAAATTATTTACAAAACAAATAATTTTTTAAGCTCTAATCCGGTAATTACAGTTTCATGTCCCCAAACTATACATCACGTATACGTCCTTCAAGTGTAAGGCTCTAACGCTGTTCTTGAATTTTTCGATAACCCTTCTGAAAACAATTTATTTAGTGTGAATTTTTGCAGTTCGCACAAAAACTTTTTAAAATTTATAATTTTTATTTTTAGCAGAAATAGATTTTTTGGAGAATGTATTTTTAGTTTTTGGCTTTAATTTATTATTAATTCTTATGGTTGATGCAAGAAAGCTCTAAATTGACATATTGGTTTTTTAGGCATTATAGTTTATAAATTAAAAAAATTGTTTACTAAACAAATAATTTTTTAAGCTCTAATCCGGTAATTACAGTTTCATGTCCCCAAACTATACATCACGTATACGTCCTTCAAGTGTAAGGCTCTAACGCTGATCTTTAATTTTTCAAAAACCCTTCTGAAAAAAATTAATTTAGTTTAAAATTTTGCAGTTCGGACCAAAACTTTTTAAAATTTATAATTTTCATTTTTAGCAGAAATGGATTTTTTGGAGAATGTATTTTTAGTTTTTGGCTTTAATTTTTTCATTAATTTTTTATGTTTGATGCAAAAAAGCTCTAAATTGACTTAATGGTGTTTTGGGCATTATAGTTTATAAATTAAAAAAATTATTTACAAAACAAATAATTTTTTAAGCTCTAATCTGGTAATTACAGTTTCATGTCCCCAAACTATATATCACGTATACGTTTTTCAAGTCTTAGGCTCTAATGCTGTTCTTGAATTTTTTGATAACCCTTCTAAAAACAATTTATTTAGTGTAAATTTTTGCAGTTCGCACAAAAACTTTTTAAAATTTATAATTTTCATTTTTGACAGAAATGGATTTTTTGGAGAATGTATTTTTAGTTTTTGGCTTTAATTTATCATTAATTTTTATGGTTGATGCAAGAAAGCTCTAAGTTGACATAATGGAGTTTTGGGCATTATAGTTTATAATTTAAAAAAAATTATTTACTAAACAAATAATTTTTTAAGCTCTAATCCGGTAATTACAGTTTTATGTCCCCAAACTATATATCACGTATACGTTTTTCAAGTGTTAAGCTCTAACGCTGTCCATGAATTTTTCGATAACACTTCTGAAAACAATTTATTTAGTTTAAAATTTTGCAGTTCGCACTAAAACTTTTTAAAATTTATAATTTTCATTTTTGACAGAAATGGATTTTTTGGAGATTGTATTTTTAGTTTTTGGCTTTAATTTATTATTAATTTTTATGGTTGATGCAAGAAAGCTCTAAATTGACATATTGGTTTTTTGGGCATTATAGTTTATAAATTAAAAAAATTGTTTACTAAACAAATAATTTTTTAAGCTCTAATCCGGTAATTACAGTTTTATGTCCCCAAACTATACATCACGTATACGTCCTTCAAGTGTAAGGCTCTAACGCTGTTCTTGAATTTTTCAAAAACCCTTCTGAAAAAAATTATTTAGTTTAAAATTTTGCAGTTCGGACCAAAACTTTTTAAAATTTATAATTTTCATTTTTAGCAGAAATGGATTTTTTGGAGAATGTATTTTTAGTTTTTGGCTTTAATTTTTTCATTAATTTTTATGTTTGATGCAAAAAAGCTCTAAATTGACTTAATGGTGTTTTGGGCATTATAGTTTATAAATTAAAAAAATTATTTACTAAACAAATAATTTTTTAAGCTCTAATCCAGTAATGACAGTTTCATGTCCCCAAACTATATATTACGTATATGTCCTTCAAGTGTTAGGCTCTAACGCTCTTCTTGGATTTTTCGATAACCCTTCTGAAAACAAATTATTTAGTTTAAAATTTTGCAGTTCGGACCAAAACTTTTTAAATTTTATAATTTTCATTTTTGGCAGAAATAGATATTTTTGGAGAATGTAATCTTAGTTTTTGGCTATAATTTTATCATTAATTTTTATGTTTGATGCAAAAAAGCTCTAAATTGACATAATGGTGTTTTGGGCATTATAGTTTATAAATTAAAAAAATTATTTACTAAACAAATAATTTTTTAAGCTCTAATCTGGTAATTACAGTTTCATGTCCCCAAACTATATATCACGTATACGTTTTTCAAGTCTTAGGCTCTAATGCTGTTCTTTAATTTTTCGATAACCCTTCTGAAAACAATTTATTTAGTGTAAATTTTTGCAGTTCGCACAAAACTTTTTAAAATTTATAATTTTCATTTTTGACAGAAATGGATTTTTTGGAGAATGTATTTTTAGTTTTTGGCTTTAATTTATCATTAATTTTTATGGTTGATGCAAGAAAGCTCTAAATTGACATAATGGTTTTTTAGGCATTATAGTTTATAAATTAAAAAAATTATTTACTAAACAAATAATTTTTTAAGCTCTAATCCGGTAATTACAGTTTCATGTCCCCAAACTATATATCACGTATACGTCCTTCAAGTGTTAGGGTCTACCGCTGTCCTTGAATTTTTTGATAACCCTTCTGAAAACAAATTATTTAGTTTAAAATTTTGCAGTTCGGACCAAAACTTTTTAAAATTTATAATTTTCTTTTTTGGTAGAAATGGGTTTTTTGGAGAATGTATTTTTAGGTTTTGGCTTTAATTTTATCATAAATTTTTATGTTTAATGGAAGAAAGCTCTAAATTGACATAATGGTGTTTTGGGCATTATAGTTTATAAATTAAAAAAATTATTTACTAAACAAATAATTTTTTAAGCTCTAATCCAGTAATGACAGTTTCATGTCCCCAAACTATATATTACGTATATGTCCTTCAAGTGTTAGGCTCTAACGCTCTTCTTGGATTTTTCGATAACCCTTCTGAAAACAAATTATTTAGTTTAAAATTTTGCAGTTTGGACCAAAACTTTTTAAATTTTATAATTTTCATTTTTGGCAGAAATAGATATTTTTGGAGAATGTAATCTTAGTTTTTGGCTATAATTTTATCATTAATTTTTATGTTTGAGGCAAAAAAGCTCTAAATTGACTTAATGGTGTTTTGGGCATTATAATTTATAAATTAAAAAAATTATTTACTAAACAAATAATTTTTTAAGCTCTAATCCAGTAATGACAGTTTCGTGTTCCCAAACTATATATTACGTATATGTCCTTCAAGTGTTAGGCTCTAACGCTCTTCTTGATTTTTTGATAACCCTTCTGAAAACAAATTATTTAGTTTAAAATTTTGCAGTTCGGACCAAAACTTTTTAAATTTTATAATTTTCATTTTTGACAGAAATGGATATTTTTGGAGAATGTAATCTTAGTTTTTGGCTATAATTTTATCATTAATTTTTATGTTTGATGCAAGAAAGCTCTAAATTGACATAATGGTGTTTTGGGCATTATAGTTTATAAATTAAAAAAATTATTTACTAAACAAATAATTTTTTAAGCTCTAATCCGGTAATTACAGTTTCATGTCCCCAAACTATATATCACGTATACGTCCTTCAAGTGTTAGGGTCTACCGCTGTCCTTGAATTTTTTGATAACCCTTCTGAAAACAAATTATTTAGTTTAAAATTTTGCAGTTCGGACCAAAACTTTTTAAAATTTATAATTTTCATTTTTGGCAGAAATGGATTTTTTGGAGAATGTATTTTTAGTTTTTGGCTTTAATTTATCGTTTATTTTTATGGTTGATGCAAGAAAGCTCTAAATTGACATAATGGTGTTTTGGGCATTATAGTTTATAAATTAAAAAAATTATTTACTAAACAAATAATTTTTTAAGCTCTAATCCAGTAATGACAGTTTCATGTCCCCAAACTATATATTACGTATATGTCCTTCAAGTGTTAGGCTCTAACG
Organism: Leptopilina syphax; assembly: GCA_032872505.1. Lineage (NCBI taxonomy): Eukaryota > Metazoa > Arthropoda > Insecta > Hymenoptera > Figitidae > Leptopilina > Leptopilina syphax. Next base: position 25,959,178 of record CM065472.1, on the reverse strand, counting down.
CTCTTCTTGGATTTTTCGATAACCCTTCTGAAAACAAATTATTTAGTTTAAAATTTTGCAGTTTGGACCAAAACTTTTTAAATTTTATAATTTTCATTTTTGGCAGAAATAGATATTTTTGGAGAATGTAATCTTAGTTTTTGGCTATAATTTTATCATTAATTTTTATGTTTGAGGCAAAAAAGCTCTAAATTGACTTAATGGTGTTTTGGGCATTATAATTTATAAATTAAAAAAATTATTTACTAAACAAATAATTTTTTAAGCTCTAATCCAGTAATGACAGTTTCGTGTCCCCAAACTATATATTACGTATATGTCCTTCAAGTGTTAGGCTCTAACGCTCTTCTTGGATTTTTTGATAACCCTTCTGAAAACAAATTATTTAGTTTAAAATTTTGCAGTTCGGACCAAAACTTTTTAAATTTTATAATTTTCATTTTTGACAGAAATGGATATTTTTGGAGAATGTAATCTTAGTTTTTGGCTATAATTTTATCATTAATTTTTATGTTTAATGCAAGAAAGCTCTAAATTGACATAATGGTGTTTTGGGCATTATAGTTTATAAATTAAAAAAATTATTTACTAAACAAATAATTTTTTAAGCTCTAATCCGGTAATTACAGTTTCATGTCCCCAAACTATATATCACGTATACGTCCTTCAAGTGTTAGGGTCTACCGCTGTCCTTGAATTTTTTGATAACCCTTCTGAAAACAAATTATTTAGTTTAAAATTTTGCAGTTCGGACCAAAACTTTTTAAAATTTATAATTTTCATTTTTGGCAGAAATGGATTTTTTGGAGAATGTATTTTTAGTTTTTGGCTTTAATTTATCGTTTATTTTTATGGTTGATGCAAGAAAGCTCTAAATTGACATAATGGTGTTTTGGGCATTATAGTTTATAAATTAAAAAAATTATTTACAAAACAAATAATTTTTTAAGCTCTAATCCGGTAATTACAGTTTCATGTCCCCAAACTATATATCACGTATACGTCCTTCAAGTGTTAGGGTCTACCGCTGTCCTTGAATTTTTTGATAACCCTTCTAAAAACAAATTATTTAGTTTAAAATTTTGCAGTTCGGACCAAAACTTTTTAAAATTTATAATTTTCATTTTTGGTAGAAATGGGTTTTTTGGAGAATGTATTTTTAGGTTTTGGCTTTAATTTTATCATAAATTTTGATGTTTGATGCAAAAAAGCTCTAAGTTGACATAATGGAGTTTTGGGCATTATAGTTTATAAATTAAAAAAATTATTTACTAAACAAATAATTTTTTAAGCTCTAATCCGGTAATTACAGTTTTATGTCCCCAAACTATATATCACGTATACGTTTTTCAAGTGTTAAGCTCTAACGCTGTCCATGAATTTTTCGATAACACTTCTGAAAACAATTTATTTAGTTTAAAATTTTGCAGTTCGCACCAAAACTTTTTAAAATTTATAATTTTCATTTTTGACAGAAATGGATTTTTTGGAGAATGTATTTTTAGTTTTTGGCTTTAATTTATTATTAATTTTTATGGTTGATGCAAGAAAGCTCTAAATTGACATATTGGTTTTTTAGGCATTATAGTTTATAAATTAAAAAAATTGTTTACTAAACAAATAATTTTTTAAGCTCTAATCCGGTAATTACAGTTTCATGTCCCCAAACTATATATCACGTATACGTCCTTCAAGTGTTAGGGTCTAACGCTGTCCTTGGATTTTTCGATAACCCTTCTGAAAACAAATTATTTAGTTTAAAATTTTGCAGTTCGGACCAAAACTTTTTAAATTTTATAATTTTCATTTTTGGCAGAAATAGATATTTTTGGAGAATGTAATCTTAGTTTTTGGCTATAATTTTATCATTAATTTTTATGTTTGATGCAAAAAAGCTCTAAATTGACATAATGGTGTTTTGGGCATTATAGTTTATAAATTAAAAAAATTATTTACAAAACAAATAATTTTTTAAGCTCTAATCTGGTAATTACAGTTTCATGTCCCCAAACTATATATCACGTATACGTCTTTCAAGTCTTAGGCTCTAACGCTGTTCTTGAATTTTTCGATAACCCTTCTGAAAACAATTTATTTAGTGTAAAATTTTGCAGTTCGCACCAAAACTTTTAAAAATTTATAATTTTCATTTTTGACAGAAATGGATTTTTTGGAGAATGTATTTTTAGTTTTTGGCTTTAATTTTATCATTAATTTTTATGGTTGATGCAAGAAAGCTCTAAATTGACATAATGGTGTTTTGGGCATTATAGTTTATAAATTAAAAAAATTATTTACTAAACAAATAATTTTTTAAGCTCTAATCCAGTAATGACAGTTTCATGTCCCCAAACTATATATTACGTATATGTCCTTCAAGTGTTAGGCTCTAACGCTCATCTTGGATTTTTCGATAACCCTTCTGAAAACAAATTATTTAGTTTAAAATTTTGCAGTTCGGACCAAAACTTTTTAAATTTTATAATTTTCATTTTTGGCAGAAATAGATATTTTTGGAGAATGTAATCTTAGTTTTTGGCTATAATTTTAACATTAATTTTTATGTTTGAGGCAAAAAAGCTCTAAATTGACTTAATGGTGTTTTGGGCATTATAATTTATAAATTAAAAAAATTATTTACTAAACAAATAATTTTTTAAGCTCTAATCCAGTAATGACAGTTTCGTGTTCCCAAACTATATATTACGTATATGTCCTTCAAGTGTTAGGCTCTAACGCTCTTCTTGGATTTTTCGATAACCCTTCTGAAAACAAATTATTTAGTTTAAAATTTTGCAGTTCGGACCAAAACTTTTTAAATTTTATAATTTTCATTTTTGGCAGAAATGGATATTTTTGGAGAATGTAATCTTAGTTTTTGGCTATAATTTTATCATTAATTTTTATGTTTAATGGAAGAACGCTCTAAATTGACATAATGGTGTTTTGGGCATTATAGTTTATAAATTAAAAAAATTATTTACTAAACAAATAATTTTTTAAGCTCTAATCCGGTAATTACAGTTTCATGTCCCCAAACTATATATCACGTATACGTCCTTCAAGTGTTAGGGTCTACCGCTGTCCTTGAATTTTTTGATAACCCTTCTGAAAACAAATTATTTAGTTTAAAATTTTGCAGTTCGGACCAAAACTTTTTAAAATTTATAATTTTCATTTTTGGCAGAAATGGGTTTTTTGGAGAATGTATTTTTAGTTTTTGGCTTTAATTTTATCATAAATTTTGATGTTTGATGCAAAAAAGCTCTAAGTTGACATAATGGAGTTTTGGGCATTATAGTTTATAAATTAAAAAAATTATTTACTAAACAAATAATTTTTTAAGCTCTAATCCGGTAATTACAGTTTTATGTCCCCAAACTATATATCACGTATACGTTTTTCAAGTGTTAAGCTCTAACGCTGTCCATGAATTTTTCGATAACACTTCTGAAAACAATTTATTTAGTTTAAAATTTTGCAGTTCGCACCAAAACTTTTTAAAATTTATAATTTTCATTTTTGACAGAAATGGATTTTTTGGAGAATGTATTTTTAGTTTTTGGCTTTAAATTTATTATTAATTTTTATGGTTGATGCAAGAAAGCTCTAAATTGACATATTGGTTTTTTAGGCATTATAGTTTATAAATTAAAAAAATTGTTTACTAAACAAATAATTTTTTAAGCTCTAATCCGGTAATTACAGTTTTATGTCCCCAAACTATACATCACGTATACGTCCTTCAAGTGTAAGGCTCTAACGCTGTTCTTGAATTTTTCAAAAACCCTTCTGAAAAAAATTAATTTAGTTTAAATTTTTGCAGTTCGCACAAAACTTTTTAAAATTTATAATTTTCATTTTTGACAGAAATGGATTTTTTGGAGAATGTATTTTTAGTTTTTGGCTTTAATTTTATCATTAATTTTTATGGTTGATGCAAGAAAGCTCTAAATTGACATAATGGTTTTTTAGGCATTATAGTTTATAAATTAAAAAAATTATTTACTAAACAAATAATTTTTTAAGCTCTAATCCGGTAATTACAGTTTCATGTCCCCAAACTATATATCACGTATACGTCCTTCAAGTGTTAGGGTCTAACGCTGTCCTTGAATTTTTTGATAACCCTTCTGAAAACAAATTATTTAGTTTAAAATTTTGCAGTTCGCACCAAAACTTTTTAAAATTTATAATTTTCATTTTTGGTAGAAATGGGTTTTTTGGAGAATGTATTTTTAGGTTTTTGGCTTTAATTTTATCATAAATTTTTATGTTTGATGCAAAAAAGCTCTAAGTTGACATAATGGTGTTTTGGGCATTATAGTTTATAAATTAAAAAAATTATTTACTAAACAAATAATTTTTTAAGCTCTAATCCGGTAATTACAGTTTTATGTCCCCAAACTATATATCACGTATACGTTTTTCAAGTGTTAGGCTCTAACGCTGTCCATGAATTTTTCGATAACCCTTCTGAAAACAATTTATTTAGTGTAAATTTTTGCAGTTCGCACCAAAACTTTTTAAAATTTATAATTTTTATTTTTAGCAGAAATGGATTTTTTGGAGAATGTATTTTTAGTTTTTGGCTATAATTTTATCATTAATTTTTATGTTTAATGGAAGAAAGCTCTAAATTGACATAATGGTGTTTTGGGCATTATAGTTTATAAATTAAAAAAATTATTTACTAAACAAATAATTTTTTAAGCTCTAATCCAGTAATGACAGTTTCATGTCCCCAAACTATATATTACGTATATGTCCTTCAAGTGTTAGGCTCTAACGCTCTTCTTGGATTTTTCGATAACCCTTCTGAAAACAAATTATTTAGTTTAAAATTTTGCAGTTCGGACCAAAACTTTTTAAATTTTATAATTTTCATTTTTGGCAGAAATAGATATTTTTGGAGAATGTAATCTTAGTTTTTGGCTATAATTTTATCATTAATTTTTATGTTTGAGGCAAAAAAGCTCTAAATTGACTTAATGGTGTTTTGGGCATTATAATTTATAAATTAAAAAAATTATTTACTAAACAAATAATTTTTTAAGCTCTAATCCAGTAATGACAGTTTCGTGTCCCCAAACTATATATTACGTATATGTCCTTCAAGTGTTAGGCTCTAACGCTCTTCTTGGATTTTTCGATAACCCTTCTGAAAACAAATTATTTAGTTTAAAATTTTGCAGTTCGGACCAAAACTTTTTAAATTTTATAATTTTCATTTTTGGCAGAAATGGATATTTTTGGAGAATGTAATCTTAGTTTTTGGCTATAATTTTATCATTAATTTTTATGTTTAATGGAAGAACGCTCTAAATTGACATAATGGTGTTTTGGGCATTATAGTTTATAAATTAAAAAAATTATTTACTAAACAAATAATTTTTTAAGCTCTAATCCGGTAATTACAGTTTCATGTCCCCAAACTATATATCACGTATACGTCCTTCAAGTGTTAGGGTCTACCGCTGTCCTTGAATTTTTTGATAACCCTTCTAAAAACAAATTATTTAGTTTAAAATTTTGCAGTTCGGACCAAAACTTTTTAAAATTTATAATTTTTCATTTTTGGTAGAAATGGGTTTTTTGGAGAATGTATTTTTAGGTTTTGGCTTTAATTTTATCATAAATTTTGATGTTTGATGCAAAAAAGCTCTAAGTTGACATAATGGAGTTTTGGGCATTATAGTTTATAAATTAAAAAAATTATTTACTAAACAAATAATTTTTTAAGCTCTAATCCGGTAATTACAGTTTTATGTCCCCAAACTATATATCACGTATACGTTTTTCAAGTGTTAAGCTCTAACGCTGTCCATGAATTTTTCGATAACACTTCTGAAAACAATTTATTTAGTTTAAAATTTTGCAGTTCGCACCAAAACTTTTTAAAATTTATAATTTTCATTTTTGACAGAAATGGATTTTTTGGAGAATGTATTTTTAGTTTTTGGCTTTAATTTATTATTAATTTTTATGGTTGATGCAAGAAAGCTCTAAATTGACATATTGGTTTTTTAGGCATTATAGTTTATAAATTAAAAAAATTGTTTACTAAACAAATAATTTTTTAAGCTCTAATCCGGTAATTACAGTTTCATGTCCCCAAACTATATATCACGTATACGTCCTTCAAGTGTTAGGGTCTAACGCTCTTCTTGAATTTTTCGATAACCCTTCTGAAAACAAATTAATTTAGTTTAAAATTTTGCAGTTCGGACCAAAACTTTTTAAATTTTATAATTTTCATTTTTTGACAGAAATGGATATTTTTGGAGAATGTATTTTTAGTTTTTGGCTTTAATTTATTATTAATTTTTTATGGTTGATGCAAGAAAGCTCTAAATTGACATAATGGTTTTTTAGGCATTATAGTTTATAAATTAAAAAAATTGTTTACTAAACAAATAATTTTTTAAGCTCTAATCCGGTAATTACAGTTTCATGTCCCCAAACTATATATCACGTATACGTCCTTCAAGTGTTAGGGTCTAACGCTCTTCTTGAATTTTTCGATAACCCTTCTGAAAACAATTTATTTAGTGTAAATTTTTGCAGTTCGCACAAAAACTTTTTAAAATTTATAATTTTCATTTTTGACAGAAATGGATTTTTTGGAGAATGTATTTTTAGTTTTTGGCTTTAATTTATCATTAATTTTTATGGTTGATGCAAGAAAGCTCTAAATTGACATAAAGGTTTTTTAGGCATTATAGTTTATAAATTAAAAAAATTATTTACTAAACAAATAATTTTTTAAGCTCTAATCTGGTAATTACAGTTTCATGTTTCCAAACTATATATCACGTATACGTCCTTCAAGTCTTAGACTCTAACGCTGTTCTTGAATTTTTCGATAACCCTTCTGAAAACAATTTATTTAGTGTAAATTTTTGCAGTTCGCACCAAAACTTTTTAAAATTTATAATTTTTTTTTTTAGCAGAAATGGTTTTTTTGGAGAATGTATTTTTAGTTTTTGGCTATAATTTTATCATTAATTTTTATGTTTAATGGAAGAAAGCTCTAAATTGACATAATGGTGTTTTGGGCATTATAGTTTATAAATTAAAAAAATTATTTACTAAACAAATAATTTTTTAAGCTCTAATCCAGTAATGACAGTTTCATGTCCCCAAACTATATATTATGTATATGTCCTTCAAGTGTTAGGCTCTAACGCTCTTCTTGGATTTTTCGATAACCCTTCTGAAAACAAATTATTTAGTTTAAAATTTTGCAGTTCGGACCAAAACTTTTTAAATTTTATAATTTTCATTTTTGGCAGAAATAGATATTTTTGGAGAATGTAATCTTAGTTTTTGGCTATAATTTTATCATTAATTTTTATGTTTGAGGCAAAAAAGCTCTAAATTGACTTAATGGTGTTTTGGACATTATAATTTATAAATTAAAAAAATTATTTACTAAACAAATAATTTTTTAAGCTCTAATCCAGTAATGACAGTTTCGTGTTCCCAAACTATATATTACGTATATGTCCTTCAAGTGTTAGGCTCTAACGCTCTTCTTGGATTTTTCGATAACCCTTCTGAAAACAAATTATTTAGTTTAAAATTTTGCAGTTCGGACCAAAACTTTTTAAATTTTATAATTTTCATTTTTGGCAGAAATAGATATTTTTGGAGAATGTAATCTTAGTTTTTGGCTATAATTTTATCATTAATTTTTATGTTTGATGCCAAAAAGCTCTAAATTGACATAATGGTGTTTTGGGCATTATAGTTTATAAATTAAAAAAATTATTTACTAAACAAATAATTTTTTAAGCTCTAATCCGGTAATTACAGTTTCATGTCCCCAAACTATATATCACGTATACGTCCTTCAAGTGTTAGGGTCTACCGCTGTCCTTGAATTTTTTGATAACCCTTCTGAAAACAAATTATTTAGTTTAAAATTTTTGCAGTTCGGACCAAAACTTTTTAAAATTTATAATTTTCATTTTTTGGAGAAATGGATTTTTTGGAGAATGTATTTTTAGTTTTTGGCTTTAATTTATCGTTTATTTTTATGGTTGATGCAAGAAAGCTCTCAATTGACATAATGGTGTTTTGGGCATTATAGTTTATAAATTAAAAAAATTATTTACAAAACAAATAATTTTTTAAGCTCTAATCCGGTAATTACAGTTTCATGTCCCCAAACTATATATCACGTATACGTCCTTCAAGTGTTAGGGTCTACCGCTGTCCTTGAATTTTTTGATAACCCTTCTAAAAACAAATTATTTAGTTTAAAATTTTGCAGTTCGGACCAAAACTTTTTAAAATTTATAATTTTCATTTTTGACAGAAATGGATTTTTTGGAGAATGTAATCTTAGTTTTTGGCTATAATTTTATCATTAATTTTTATGTTTGATGCAAAAAAGCTCTAAGTTGACATAATGGAGTTTTGGGCATTATAGTTTATAAATTAAAAAAATTATTTACTAAACAAATAATTTTTTAAGCTCTAATCCGGTAATTACAGTTTTATGTCCCCAAACTATATATCACGTATACGTTTTTTAAGTGTTAAGCTCTAACGCTGTCCATGAATTTTTCGATAACACTTCTGAAAACAATTTATTTAGTTTAAAATTTTGCAGTTCGCACCAAAACTTTTTAAAATTTATAATTTTCATTTTTGACAAAAATGGATTTTTTGGAGAATGTATTTTTAGTTTTTGGCTTTAATTTATTATTAATTTTTATGGTTGATGCAAGAAAGCTCTAAATTGACATATTGGTTTTTTAGGCATTATAGTTTATAAATTAAAAAAATTGTTTACTAAACAAATAATTTTTTAAGCTCTAATCCGGTAATTACAGTTTCATGTCCCCAAATTATACATCACGTATACGTCCTTCAAGTGTAAGGCTCTAACGCTGTTCTTGAATTTTTCAAAAACCCTTCTGAAAAAAATTAATTTAGTTTAAAATTTTGCAGTAGGGACCAAAACTTTTTAAAATTTATAATTTTCATTTTTAGCAGAAATGGATTTTTTGGAGAATGTATTTTTAGTTTTTGGCTTTAATTTTTTCATTAATTTTTATGTTTGATGCAAAAAAGCTCTAAATTGACTTAATGGTGTTTTGGGCATTATAGTTTATAAATTAAAAAAATTATTTACTAAACAAATAATTTTTTAAGCTCTAATTTAGTAATGACAGTTTCATGTCCCCAAACTATATATTACGTATATGTCCTTCAAGTGTTAGGCTCTAACGCTCTTCTTGGATTTTTCGATAACCCTTCTGAAAACAAATTATTTAGTTTTAAAATTTTGCAGTTCGGACCAAAACTTTTTAAATTTTATAATTTTCATTTTTGGCAGAAATAGATATTTTTGGAGAATGTAATCTTAGTTTTTGGCTATAATTTTATCATTAATTTTTATGTTTGATGCAAAAAAGCTCTAAATTGACTTAATGGTGTTTTGGGCATTATAGTTTATAAATTAAAAAAATTATTTACTAAACAAATAATTTTTTAAGCTCTAATTCAGTAATGACAGTTTCGTGTCCCCAAACTATATATTACGTATATGTCTTCAAGTGTTAGGCTCTAACGCTCTTCTTGGATTTTTCGATAACCCTTCTGAAAACAAATTATTTAGTTTAAAATTTTGCAGTTCGGACCAAAACTTTTTAAATTTTATAATTTTCATTTTTGGCAGAAATGGATATTTTTGGAGAATGTAATCTTAGTTTTTGGCTATAATTTTATTATTAATTTTGATGTTTCATGCAAGAAAGCTCTAAATTGACATAATGGTGTTTTGGACATTATAGTTTATAAATTAAAAAAATTATTTACTAAACAAATAATTTTTTAAGCTCTAATCCGGTAATTACAGTTTCATGTCCCCAAACTATATATCACGTATACGTCCTTCAAGTGTTAGGTTTTAACGCTCTTCTTGGATTTTTCAATAACCCTTCTGAAAACAAATTATTTAGTTTAAAATTTTGCAGTTCGGACCAAAACTTTTTAAATTTTATAATTTTCATTTTTGGCAGAAATAGATATTTTTGGAGAATGTAATCTTAGTTGTTGGCTATAATTTTATCATTAATTTTTATGTTTGATGCCAAAAAGCTCTAAATTGACATAATGGTGTTTTGGGCATTATAGTTTATAAATTAAAAAAATTATTTACAAAACAAATAATTTTTTAAGCTCTAATCTGGTAATTACAGTTTCATGTCCCCAAACTATATATGACGTATACGTTTTTCAAGTCTTAGGCTCTAATGCTGTTCTTGAATTTTTCGATAACCCTTCTGAAAACAATTTATTTATTGTAAATTTTTGCAGTTCGCACAAAAACTTTTTAAAATTTATAATTTTCATTTTTGACAGAAATGGATTTTTTGGAGAATGTATTTTTAGTTTTTGGCTTTAATTTATCATTAATTTTTATGGTTGATGCAAGAAAGCGGTAAATTGACATAATGGTTTTTTAGGCATTATAGTTTATAAATTAAAAAAATTATTTACTAAACAAATAATTTTTTAAGCTCTAATCTGGTAATTACAGTTTCATGTTTCCCAAACTATATATCACGTATACGTCCTTCAAGTCTTAGGCTCTAACGCTGTTCTTGAATTTTTCGATAACCCTTCTGAAAACAATTTATTTAGTGTAAATTTTTGCAGTTCGCACCAAAACTTTTTAAAATTTATAATTTTTATTTTTAGCAGAAATGGATTTTTTGGAGAATGTATTTTTAGTTTTTGGCTATAATTTTATCATTAATTTTTATGTTTAATGGAAGAAAGCTCTAAATTGACATAATGGTGTTTTGGGCATTATAGTTTATAAATTAAAAAAATTATTTACAAAACAAATAATTTTTTAAGCTCTAATCCGGTAATTACAGTTTCATGTCCCCAAACTATATATCACGTATACGTCCTTTAAGTGTTAGGGTCTACCGCTGTCCTTGAATTTTTTGATAACCCTTCTAAAAACAAATTATTTAGTTTAAAATTTTGCAGTTCGGACCAAAACTTTTTAAAATTTATAATTTTCATTTTTGGCAGAAATGGATTTTTTGGAGAATGTATTTTTAGTTTTTGGCTTTAATTTATCGTTAATTTTTATGATTAATGGAAGAACGCTCTAAATTGACATAATGGTGTTTTGGGCATTATAGTTTATAAATTAAAAAAATTATTTACTAAACAAATAATTTTTTAAGCTCTAATCCGGTAATTACAGTTTCATGTCCCCAAACTATATATCACGTATACGTCCTTCAAGTGTTAGGGTCTACCGCTGTCCTTGAATTTTTTGATAACCCTTCTGAAAACAAATTATTTAGTTTAAAATTTTGCAGTTCGGACCAAAACTTTTTAAAAATTTACAATTTTTATTTTTGGCAGAAATGGATTTTTTGGAGAATGTATTTTTAGTTTTTGGCTTTAATTTATCGTTTATTTTTATGGTTGATGCAAGAAAGCTCTAAATTGACATAATGGTGTTTTGGGCATTATAGTTTATAAATTAAAAAAATTATTTACAAAACAAATAATTTTTTAAGCTCTAATCCGGTAATTACAGTTTCATGTCCCCAAACTATATATCACGTATACGTCCTTTAAGTGTTAGGGTCTACCGCTGTCCTTGAATTTTTTGATAACCCTTCTAAAAACAAATTATTTAGTTTAAAATTTTGCAGTTCGGACCAAAACTTTTTAAAATTTATAATTTTCATTTTTGGCAGAAATGGATTTTTTGGAGAATGTATTTTTAGTTTTTGGCTTTAATTTATCGTTAATTTTTATGGTTGATGCAAGAAAGCTTTAAATTGACATAATGGTGTTTTGGGCATTATAGTTTATAAATTAAAAAAATTATTCACTAAACAAATAATTTTTTAAGCTCTAATCCGGTAATTACAGTTTCATGTCCCCAAACTATATATCACGTATACGTCCTTCAAGTGTTAGGGTCTACCGCTGTCCTTGAATTTTTTGATAACCCTTCTGAAAACAAATTATTTAGTTTAAAATTTTGCAGTTCGGACCAAAACTTTTTAAAATTTATAATTTTCATTTTTGGCAGAAATGGATTTTTTGGAGAATGTATTTTTAGTTTTTGGCTTTAATTTATCGTTAATTTTTATAGTTGATGCAAGAAAGCTCTAAATTGACATAATGGTGTTTTGGGCATTATAGTTTATAAATTAAAAAAATTATTTACAAAACAAATATTTTTTTAAGCTCTAGTCCGGTAATTACAGTTTCATGTCCCCAAACTATATATCACGTATACGTCCTTCAAGTGTTAGGGTCTACCGCTGTCCTTGAATTTTTTGATAACCCTTCTAAAAACAAATTATTTAGTTTAAAATTTTGCAGTTCGGACCAAAACTTTTTAAAATTTATAATTTTCATTTTTGGTAGAAATGGGGTTTTTTGGAGAATGTATTTTTAGTTTTTGGCTTTAATTTTATCATAAATTTTGATGTTTGATGCAAAAAAGCTCTAAGTTGACATAATGGAGTTTTGGGCATTATAGTTTATAAATTAAAAAAATTATTTACTAAACAAATAATTTTTGAAGCTCTAATCCGGTAATTACAGTTTTATGTCCCCAAACTATATATCACGTATACGTTTTTCAAGTGTTAAGCTCTAACGCTGTCCATGAATTTTTCGATAACACTTCTAAAAACAATTTATTTAGTTTAAAATTTTGCAGTTCGCACCAAAACTTTTTAAAATTTATAATTTTTATTTTTGACAGAAATAGATTTTTTAGAGAATGTATTTTTAGTTTTTGGCTTTAATTTATTATTAAGTTTTTATGGTTGATGCAAGAAAGCTCTAAATTGACATATTGGTTTTTTAGGCATTATAGTTTATAAATTAAAAAAAATTGTTTACTAAACAAATAATTTTTTAAGCTCTAATCCGGTAATTACAGTTTCATGTCCCCAAAACTATACATCACGTATACGTCCTTCAAGTGTAAGGCTCTAACGCTGTTCTTGAATTTTTCAAAAACCCTTCTGAAAAAAAATTAATTTAGTTTAAAATTTTGCAGTTCGGACCAAAACTTTTTAAAATTTATAATTTTCATTTTTAGCAGAAATGGATTTTTTGGAGAATGTATTTTTAGTTTTTGGCTTTAATATATCGTTTATTTTTATGGTTGATGCAAAAAAGCTCTAAATTGACATAATGGTGTTTTGGGCATTATAGTTTATAAATTAAAAAAATTATTTACTAAACAAATAATTTTTTAAGCTCTAATCCGGTAATTACAGTTTTATGTCCCCAAACTATATATCACGTATACGTTTTTCAAGTCTTAGGCTCTAATGCTGTTCTTGAATTTTTCGATAACCCTTCTGAAAACAATTTATTTAGTGTAAATTTTTGCAGTTCGCACAAAAACTTTTTAAAATTTATAATTTTCATTTTTGACAGAAATGGATTTTTTGGAGAATGTATTTTTAGTTTTTGGCTTTAATTTATCATTAATTTTTATGGTTGATGCAAGAAAGCTCTAAATTGACATAAAGGTTTTTTAGGCATTATAGTTTATAAATTAAAAAAATTATTTACTAAACAAATAATTTTTTTAAGCTCTAATCTGGTAATTACAGTTTCATGTTTCCAAAACTATATATCACGTATACGTCCTTCAAGTCTTAGACTCTAACGCTGTTCTTGAATTTTTCGATAACCCTTCTGAAAACAATTTATTTAGTGTAAATTTTTGCAGTTCGCACCAAAACTTTTTAAAATTTATAATTTTATTTTTTAGCAGAAATGGTTTTTTTGGAGAATGTATTTTTAGTTTTTGGCTATAATTTTATCATTAATTTTTATGTTTAATGGAAGAAAGCTCTAAATTGACATAATGGTGTTTTGGGCATTATAGTTTATAAATTAAAAAAATTATTTACTAAACAAATAATTTTTTAAGCTCTAATCCAGTAATGACAGTTTCATGTCCCCAAACTATATATTACGTATATGTCCTTCAAGTGTTAGGCTCTAACGCTCTTCTTGGATTTTTCGATAACCCTTCTGAAAACAAATTATTTAGTTTAAAATTTTGCAGTTCGGACCAAAACTTTTTAAATTTTATAATTTTCATTTTTGGCAGAAATAGATATTTTTGGAGAATGTAATCTTAGTTTTTTGGCTATAATTTTATCATTAATTTTTATGTTTGAGGCCAAAAAGCTCTAAATTGACTTAATGGTGTTTTGGACATTATAATTTATAAATTAAAAAAAATTATTTACTAAACAAATAATTTTTTAAGCTCTAATCCAGTAATGACAGTTTCGTGTTCCCAAACTATATATTACGTATATGTCCTTCAAGTGTTAGGCTCTAACGCTCTTCTTGGATTTTTCGATAACCCTTCTGAAAACAAATTATTTAGTTTAAAAATTTTGCAGTTCGGACCAAAACTTTTTAAATTTTATAATTTTCATTTTTGGCAGAAATAGATATTTTTGGAGAATGTAATCTTAGTTTTTGGCTATAATTTTATCATTAATTTTTATGTTTGATGCCAAAAAGCTCTAAATTGACATAATGGTGTTTTGGGCATTATAGTTTATAAATTAAAAAAATTATTTACTAAACAAATAATTTTTTAAGCTCTAATCCGGTAATTACAGTTTCATGTCCCCAAACTATATATCACGTATACGTCCTTCAAGTGTTAGGGTCTACCGCTGTCCTTGAATTTTTTGATAACCCTTCTGAAAACAAATTATTTAGTTTAAAATTTTGCAGTTCGGACCAAAACTTTTTAAAATTTATAATTTTCATTTTTTGGGAGAAATGGATTTTTTGGAGAATGTATTTTTAGTTTTTGGCTTTAATTTATCGTTTAATTTTTATGGTTGATGCAAGAAAGCTCTCAATTGACATAATGGTGTTTTGGGCATTATAGTTTATAAATTAAAAAAATTATTTACAAAACAAATAATTTTTTAAGCTCTAATCCGGTAATTACAGTTTCATGTCCCCAAACTATATATCACGTATACGTCCTTCAAGTGTTAGGGTTCTACCGCTGTCCTTGAATTTTTTTAATAACCCTTCTAAAAACAAATTATTTAGTTTAAAATTTTGCAGTTCGGACCAAAACTTTTTAAAATTTATAATTTTCATTTTTGACAGAAATGGATTTTTTGGAGAATGTATTTTTAGTTTTTGGCTTTAATTTTATCATAAATTTTGATGTTTGATGCAAAAAAGCTCTAAGTTGACATAATGGAGTTTTGGGCATTATAGTTTATAAATTAAAAAAAATTATTTACTAAACAAATAATTTTTTAAGCTCTAATCCGGTAATTACAGTTTTATGTCCCCAAACTATATATCACGTATACGTTTTTTAAGTGTTAAGCTCTAACGCTGTCCATGAATTTTTCGATAACACTTCTGAAAACAATTTATTTAGTTTAAAATTTTGCAGTTCGCACCAAAACTTTTTAAAATTTATAATTTTCATTTTTGACAAAAATGGATTTTTTGGAGAATGTATTTTTAGTTTTTGGCTTTAATTTATTATTAATTTTTTATGGTTGATGCAAGAAAGCTCTAAATTGACATATTGGTTTTTTAGGCATTATAGTTTATAAATTAAAAAAATTGTTTACTAAACAAATAAATTTTTTAAGCTCTAATCCGGTAATTACAGTTTCATGTCCCCAAACTATACATCACGTATACGTCCTTCAAGTGTAAGGCTCTAACGCTGTTCTTGAATTTTTCAAAAACCCTTCTGAAAAAAATTAATTTAGTTTAAAATTTTGCAGTAGGGACCAAAACTTTTTAAAATTTATAATTTTCATTTTTAGCAGAAATGGATTTTTCGGAGAATGTATTTTTAGTTTTTGGCTTTAATTTTTTCATTAATTTTTATGTTTGATGCAAAAAAGCTCTAAATTGACTTAATGGTGTTTTGGGCATTATAGTTTATAAATTAAAAAAATTATTTACTAAACAAATAATTTTTTAAGCTTTAATCCAGTAATGACTGTTTCATGTCCCCAAACTATATATTACGTATATGTCCTTCAAGTGTTAGGCTCTAACGCTCTTCTTGGATTTTTCGATAACCCTTCTGAAAACAAATTATTTAGTTTAAAATTTTGCAGTTCGGACCAAAACTTTTTAAATTTTATAATTTTTCATTTTTGGCAGAAATAGATATTTTTGGAGAATGTAATCTTAGTTTTTGGCTATAATTTTATCATTAATTTTTATGTTTGATGCAAAAAAGCACTAAATTGACTTAATGGTGTTTTGGGCATTATAGTTTATAAATTAAAAAAATTATTTACTAAACAAATAATTTTTTTAAGCTCTAATTAAGTAATGACAGTTTCGTGTCCCCAAACTATATATTACGTATATGTCTTCAAGTGTTAGGCTCTAACGCTCTTCTTGGATTTTTCGATAACCCTTCTGAAACAAAATTATTTAGTTTAAAATTTTGCAGTTCGGACCAAAACTTTTTTAAATTTTATAATTTTCATTTTTGGCAGAAATGGATATTTTTGGAGAATGTAATCTTAGTTTTTGGCTATAATTTTATTATTAATTTTGATGTTTCATGCAAGAAAGCTCTTAATTGACATAATG
This sequence comes from Leptopilina syphax, assembly GCA_032872505.1. NCBI lineage: Eukaryota > Metazoa > Arthropoda > Insecta > Hymenoptera > Figitidae > Leptopilina > Leptopilina syphax. The sequence goes on along the minus strand of CM065472.1, from coordinate 25,942,534 downwards.
GTGTTTTGGGCATTAAAGTTTATAAATTAAAAAAATTATTTACAAAACAAATAATTTTTTAAGCTCTAATCCGGTAATTACAGTTTCATGTCCCCAAACTATATATCACGTATACGTCCTTCAAGTGTTAGGGTCTACCGCTGTCCTTGAATTTTTTGATAACCCTTCTAAAAACAAATTATTTAGTTTAAAATTTTGCAGTTCGGACCAAAACTTTTTAAAATTTATAATTTTCATTTTTGGCAGAAGAAATGGATTTTTGGAGAATGTATTTTTAGTTTTTGGCTTTAATTTATCGTTTATTTTTATGGTTGATGCAAGAAAGCTCTAAATTGACATAATGGTGTTTTGGGCATTATAGTTTATAAATTAAAAAAATTATTTACAAAACAAATAATTTTTTAAGCTCTAATCCGGTAATTACAGTTTCATGTGCCCAAACTATATATCACGTATACGTCCTTCAAGTGTTAGGGTCTACCGCTGTCCTTGAATTTTTTGATAACCCTTCTAAAAACAAATTATTTAGTTTAAAATTTTGCAGTTCGGACCAAAAACTTTTTAAAATTTATAATTTTCATTTTTGACAGAAATGGATTTTTTGGAGAATGTATTTTTAGTTTTTGGCTTTAATTTTATCATAAATTTTGATGTTTGATGCAAAAAAGCTCTAAGTTGACATAATGGAGTTTTGGGCATTATAGTTTATAAATTAAAAAAATTATTTACTAAACAAATAATTTTTTAAGCTCTAATCCGGTAATTACAGTTTTATGTCCCCAAACTATATATCACGTATACGTTTTTTAAGTGTTAAGCTCTAACGCTGTCCATGAATTTTTCGATAACACTTCTGAAAACAATTTATTTAGTTTAAAATTTTGCAGTTCGCACCAAAACTTTTTAAAATTTATAATTTTCATTTTTGACAAAAATGGATTTTTTGGAGAATGTATTTTTAGTTTTTGGCTTTAATTTATTGTTAATTTTTATGGTTGATGCAAGAAAGCTCTAAATTGACATATTGGTTTTTTAGGCATTAAAGTTTATAAATTAAAAAATTGTTTACTAAACAAATAATTTTTTAAGCTCTAATCCCGGTAATTACAGTTTCATGTCCCCAAACTATACATCACGTATACGTCCTTCAAGTGTAAGGCTCTAACGCTGTTCTTGAATTTTCAAAAACCCTTCTGAAAAAAATTAATTTAGTTTAAATTTTTGCAGTAGGGACCAAAACTTTTTAAAAATTTATAATTTCATTTTTAGCAGAAATGGATTTTTTGAAGAATGTATTTTTAGTTTTTGGCTTTTAATTTATCGTTTATTTTTATGGTTGATGCAAGAAAGCTCTCAATTGACATAATGGTGTTTTGGGCATTTATAGTTTATAAATTAAAAAAAATTATTTACAAAACAAATAATTTTTTAAGCTCTAATCCGGTAATTACAGTTTCATGTCCCCAAACTATATATCACGTATACGTCCTTCAAGTGTTAGGGTCTACCGCTGTCCTTGAATTTTTTGATAACCCTTCTAAAAACAAATTATTTAGTTTAAAATTTTGCACTTCGGACCAAAACTTTTTAAAATTTATAATTTTCATTTTTTGACAGAAATGGATTTTTTGGAGAATGTATTTTTAGTTTTTGGCTTTAATTTTATCATAAATTTTGATGTTTGATGCAAAAAAGCTCTAAGTTGACATAATGGAGTTTTGGGCATTATAGTTTATAAATTTAAAAAAATTATTTACTAAACAAATAATTTTTTAAGCTCTAATCCGGTAATTACAGTTTTATGTCCCCCAAACTATATATCACGTATACGTTTTTTAAGTGTTAAGCTCTAACGCTGTCCATGAATTTTTCGATAACACTTCTGAAAACAATTTATTTAGTTTAAAATTTTGCAGTTCGCACCAAAACTTTTTAAAATTTATAATTTTCATTTTTGACAGAAATGGATTTTTTTGGAGAATGTATTTTTAGTTTTTGGCTTTAATTTATTATTAATTTTTATGGTTGATGCAAGAAAGCTCTAAATTGACATATTGGTTTTTTAGGCATTATAGTTTATAAATTAAAAAAATTGTTTACTAAACAAATAATTCTTTAAGCTCTAATCCGGTAATTACAGTTTCATGTCCCCAAAATATACATCACGTATACGTCCTTCAAGTGTTAGGCTCTAACGCTGTTCTTGAATTTTTCAAAAACCCTTCTGAAAAAAATTAATTTAGTTTAAAATTTTGCAGTAGGGACCAAAACTTTTTAAATTTTATAATTTTCATTTTTTAGCAGAAATGGATTTTTTGGAGAATGTATTTTTAGTTTTTGGCTTTAATTTTTTCATTAATTTTTATGTTTGATGCAAAAAAAAGCTCTAAATTGACTTAATGGTGTTTTGGGCATTATAGTTTATAAATTAAAAAAATTATTTACTAAACAAATAATTTTTTAAGCTCTAATTTAGTAATGACAGTTTCATGTCCCCAAACTATATATTACGTATATGTCCTTCAAGTGTTAGGCTCTAACGCTCTTCTTGGATTTTTTCGATAACCCTTCTGAAAACAAATTATTTAGTTTAAAATTTTGCAGTTCGGACCAAAACTTTTTAAATTTTATAATTTTCATTTTTTGGCAGAAATAGATATTTTTGGAGAATGTAATCTTAGTTTTTGGCTATAATTTTATCATTAATTTTTATGTTTGATGCAAAAAAGCTCTAAATTGACTTAATGGTGTTTTGGGCATTATAGTTTATAAATTAAAAAATTATTTACTAAACAAATAATTTTTTAAGCTCTAATTCAGTAATGACAGTTTCGTGTCCCCAAACTATATATTACGTATATGTCCTTCAAGTGTTAGGCTCTAACGCTCTTCTTGGATTTTTCGATAACCCTTCTGAAAACAAATTATTTAGTTTAAAATTTTGCAGTTCGGACCAAAACTTTTTAAATTTTATAATTTTCATTTTTGGCAGAAATAGATATTTTTGGAGAATGTAATCTTAGTTTTTGGCTATAATTTTATTATTAATTTTGATGTTTCATGCAAGAAAGCTCTAAATTGACATAATGTTGTTTTGGACATTATAGTTTATAAATTAAAAAAATTATTTACTAAACAAATAATTTTTTTAAGCTCTAATCCGGTAATTACAGTTTCATGTCCCCAAACTATATCTCACGTATACGTCCTTCAAGTGTTAGGGTCTAACGCTCTTCTTGGATTTTTCGATAACCCTTCTGAAAACAAATTATTTAGTTTAAAATTTTGCAGTTCGGACCAAAACTTTTTAAAATTTATAATTTTCATTTTTGACAGAAATGGATTTTTTGGAGAATGTATTTTTAGTTTTTGGCTTTAATTTATCATTAATTTTTATGGTTGATGCAAGAAAGCTCTAAATTGACATAATGGTTTTTTAGGCATTATAGTTTATAAATTAAAAAAATTATTTACTAAACAAATAATTTTTTAAGCTCTAATCCGGTAATTACAGTTTCATGTCCCCAAACTATATATCACGTATACGTCCTTCAAGTGTTAGGGTCTACCGCTGTCCTTGAATTTTTTGATAACCCTTCTGAAAACAATTTATTTATTGTAAATTTTTGCAGTTCGCACAAAAACTTTTTAAAATTTATAATTTTCATTTTTGACAGAAATGGATTTTTTGGAGAATGTATTTTTAGTTTTTGGCTTTAATTTTATCATTAATTTTTATGGTTGATGCAAGAAAGCGGTAAATTGACATAATGGTTTTTTAGGCATTATAGTTTATAAATTAAAAAAATTATTTACTAAACAAATAATTTTTTAAGCTCTAATCTGGTAATTACAGTTTCATGTTTCCAAACTATATATCACGTATACGTCCTTCAAGTCTTAGGCTCTAACGCTGTTCTTGAATTTTTCGATAACCCTTCTGAAAACAATTTATTTAGTGTAAATTTTTGCAGTTCGCACCAAAACTTTTTAAAATTTATAATTTTTATTTTTAGCAGAAATGGATTTTTTGGAGAATGTATTTTTAGTTTTTGGCTATAATTTTATCATTAATTTTTATGTTTAATGGAAGAAAGCTCTAAATTGACATAATGGTGTTTTGGGCATTATAGTTTATAAATTAAAAAAATTATTTACTAAACAAATAATTTTTTAAGCTCTAATCCAGTAATGACAGTTTCATGTCCCCAAACTATATATTACGTATATGTCCTTCAAGTGTTAGGCTCTAACGCTCTTCTTGGATTTTTCGATAACCCTTCTGAAAACAAATTATTTAGTTTAAAATTTTGCAGTTCGGACCAAAACTTTTTAAATTTTATAATTTTCATTTTTGGCAGAAATAGATAATTTTGGAGATTGTAATCTTAGTTTTTGGCTATAATTTTATCATTAATTTTTATGTTTGAGGCAAAAAAGCTCTAAATTGACTTAATGGTGTTTTGGGCATTATAATTTATAAATTAAAAAAATTATTTACTAAACAAATAATTTTTTAAGCTCTAATCCAGTAATGACAGTTTCGTGTCCCCAAACTATATATTACGTATATGTCCTTCAAGTGTTAGGCTCTAACGCTCTTCTTGGATTTTTCGAAAACCCTTCTGAAAACAAATTATTTAGTTTAAAATTTTGCAGTTCGGACCAAAACTTTTTAAATTTTATATTTTTCATTTTTGGCAGAAATGGATATTTTTGGAGAATGTAATCTTAGTTTTTGGCTATAATTTTATCATTAATTTTTATGTTTAATGGAAGAACGCTCTAAATTGACATAATGGTGTTTTGGGCATTATAGTTTATAAATTAAAAAAATTATTTACTAAACAAATAATTTTTTAAGCTCTAATCCGGTAATTACAGTTTCATGTCCCCAAACTATATATCACGTATACGTCCTTCAAGTGTTAGGGTCTACCGCTGTCCTTAAATTTTTTGATAACCCTTCTGAAAACAAATTATTTAGTTTAAAATTTTGCAGTTCGGACCAAAACTTTTTAAAATTTATAATTTTCATTTTTGGCAGAAATGGATTTTTTGGAGAATGTATTTTTAGTTTTTGGCTTTAATTTATCGTTTATTTTTATGGTTGATGCAAGAAAGCTCTAAATTGACATAATGGTGTTTTGGGCATTATAGTTTATAAATTAAAAAAAATTATTTACAAAACAAATAATTTTTTAAGCTCTAATCCGGTAATTACAGTTTCATGTCCCCAAACTATATATAACGTATACGTCCTTTAAGTGTTAGGGTCTACCGCTGTCCTTGAATTTTTTGATAACCCTTCTAAAAACAAATTATTTAGTTTAAAATTTTGCAGTTCGGACCAAAACTTTTTAAAATTTATAATTTTCATTTTTGGCAGAAATGGATTTTTTGGAGAATGTATTTTTAGTTTTTGGCTTTAATTTATCGTTAATTTTTATGTTTAATGGAAGAACGCTCTAAATTGACATAATGGTGTTTTGGGCATTATAGTTTATAAATTAAAAAAATTATTTACTAAACAAATAATTTTTTAAGCTCTAATCCGGTAATTACAGTTTCATGTCCCCAAACTATATATCACGTATACGTCCTTCAAGTGTTAGGGTCTACCGCTGTCCTTGAATTTTTTGATAACCCTTCTGAAAACAAATTATTTAGTTTAAAATTTTGCAGTTCGGACCAAAACTTTTTAAAATTTACAATTTTTATTTTTGGCAGAAATGGATTTTTTGGAGAATGTATTTTTAGTTTTTGGCTTTAATTTATCGTTTATTTTTATGGTTGATGCAAGAAAGCTCTAAATTGACATAATGGTGTTTTGGGCATTATAGTTTATAAATTAAAAAAATTATTTACAAAACAAATAATTTTTTAAGCTCTAATCCGGTAATTACAGTTTCATGTCCCCAAACTATATATCACGTATACGTCCTTTAAGTGTTAGGGTCTACCGCTGTCCTTGAATTTTTTGATAACCCTTCTAAAAACAAATTATTTAGTTTAAAATTTTGCAGTTCGGACCAAAACTTTTTAAAATTTATAATTTTCATTTTTGGCAGAAAATGGATTTTTTGGAGAATGTATTTTTAGTTTTTGGCTTTAATTTATCGTTAATTTTTATGGTTGATGCAAGAAAGCTTTAAATTGACATAATGGTGTTTTGGGCATTATAGTTTATAAATTAAAAAAATTATTCACTAAACAAATAATTTTTTAAGCTCTAATCCGGTAATTACAGTTTCATGTCCCCAAACTATATATCACGTATACGTCCTTCAAGTGTTAGGGTCTACCGCTGTCCTTGAATTTTTTGATAACCCTTCTGAAAACAAATTATTTAGTTTAAAATTTTGCAGTTCGGACCAAAACTTTTTAAAATTTATAATTTTCATTTTTGGCAGAAATGGATTTTTTGGAGAATGTATTTTTAGTTTTTGGCTTTAATTTATCGTTAATTTTTATAGTTGATGCAAGAAAGCTCTAAAATTGACATAATGGTGTTTTGGGCATTATAGTTTTATAAATTAAAAAAATTATTTACAAAACAAATAATTTTTTAAGCTCTAGTCCGGTAATTACAGTTTCATGTCCCCAAACTATACATCACGTATACGTCCTTCAAGTGTAAGGCTCTAACGCTGTTCTTGAATTTTTCAAAAACCCTTCTGAAAAAAAATTAATTTAGTTTAAAATTTTGCAGTAGGGACCAAAACTTTTTAAAATTTATAATTTTCATTTTTAGCAGAAATGGATTTTTTGGAGAATGTATTTTTAGTTTTTGGCTTTAATTTATCGTTTATTTTTATGGTGATGCAAGAAAGCTCTCAATTGACATAATGGTGTTTTGGGCATTATAGTTTATAAATTAAAAAAAATTATTTACAAAACAAATAATTTTTTAAGCTCTAATCCGGTAATTACAGTTTCATGTCCCCAAACTATATATCACGTATACGTCCTTCAAGTGTTAGGGTCTAACGCTGTTCTTGAATTTTTTGATAACCCTTCTAAAAACAAATTATTTAGTTTAAAATTTTGCAATTCGGACCAAAACTTTTTAAAATTTATAATTTTCATTTTTGAAAGAAATGGATTTTTTGGAGAATGTATTTTTAGTTTTTGGCTTTAATTTTATCATAAATTTTGATGTTTGATGCAAAAAAGCTCTAAGTTGACATAATGGAGTTTTGGGCATTATAGTTTATAAATTAAAAAAATTATTTACTAAACAAATAATTTTTTAAGCTCTAATCCGGTAATTACAGTTTCGTGTCCCCAAACTATATATCACGTATACGTTTTTTAAGTGTTAAGCTCTAACGCTGTCCATGAATTTTTCGATAACACTTCTGAAAACAATTTATTTAGTTTAAAATTTTGCAGTTCGCACCAAAACTTTTTAAAATTTATAATTTTCATTTTTGCAGAAATGGATTTTTTGGAGAATGTAATTTTAGTTTTTGGCTTTAATTTATTATTAATTTTTATGGTTTGATGCAAGAAAGCTCTAAATTGACCTATTGGTGTTTTAGGCATTATAGTTTATAAATTAAAAAAATTATTTACTAAACAAATAATTCTTTAAGCTCTAATCCGGTAATTACAGTTTCATGTCCCCAAACTATATATCACGTATACGTCCTTCAAGTGTTAGGCTCTAACGCTGTTCTTGAATTTTTCAATAACCCTTCTGAAAACAATTAATTTAGTTTAAAATTTTGCAGTAGGGACCAAAACTTTTTAAAATTTATAATTTTCATTTTTGGCAGAAATGGATTTTTTGGAGAATGTATTTTTAGTTTTTGGCTTTAATTTTTTCATTAATTTTTATGTTTGATGCAAAAAGCTCTAAATTGACTTAATGGTGTTTTGGGCATTATAGTTTATAAATTAAAAAAATTATTTACTAAACAAATAATTTTTTAAGCTCTAATCCGGTAATTACAGTTTCATGTCCCCAAACTATATATTACGTATACGTCCTTCAAGTGTTAGGCTATAACGCTCTTCTTGAATTTTTCGATAACCCTTCTGAAAACAAATTATTTAGTTTAAAATTTTGCAGTTCGGACCAAAACTTTTTAAATTTTATAATTTTCATTTTTGGCAGAAATAGATATTTTTGGAGAATGTAATCTTAGTTTTTGGCTATAATTTTATCATTAATTTTTATGTTTGATGCAAAAAAGCTCTAAATTGACTTAATGGAGTTTTGGGCATTATAGTTTATAAATTAAAAAAATTATTTACTAAACAAATAATTTTTTAAGCTCTAATCCGGTAATTACAGTTTCGTGTCCCCAAACTATATATTACGTATACGTCCTTCAAGTGTTAGGCTCTACGCTGTTCTTGGATTTTTCGATAACCCTTCTGAAAACAAATTATTAGTTTAAAATTTTGCAGTTCGGACCAAAACTTTTTAAAATTTAGAATTTTCATTTTTGGCAGAAATAGATTTTTTGGAGAATGTAATCTTAGTTTTTGGCTATAATTTTATTATTAATTTTGATGTTTCATGCAAGAAAGCTCTAAATTGACATAATGGTGTTTTGGGCATTATAGTTTATAAATTTAAAAAATTATTTACTAAACAAATAATTTTTTAAGCTCTAATCCGGTAATTACAGTTTCATGTCCCCAAACTATATATCACGTATACGTCCTTTAAGTGTAAGGCTCTAACGCTCTTCTTGATTTTTTCAATAACCCTTCTGAAAACAAATTATTTAGTTTAAAATTTTGCAGTTCGGACCAAAACTTTTTAAATTTTATAATTTTCATTTTTGGCAGAAATGGATATTTTTGGAGAATGTAATCTTAGTTTTTGGCTATAATTTTATCATTAATTTTTATGTTTGATGCAAAAAGCTCTTAATTGACATAATGGTGTTTTGGGCATTATTGTTTATAAATTAAAAAAATTATTTACAAAACAAATAATTTTTTAAGCTCTAATCTGGGTAATTACAATTTCATGTCCCCAAACTATATATGACGTATACGTTTTTCAAGTCTTAGGCTCTAACGCTGTTCTTGAATTTTTCGATAACCCTTCTGAAAACAATTTATTTAGTTGTAAATTTTTGCAGTTCGCACCAAAACTTTTTAAAATTTATTATTTTCATTTTTGACAGAAATGGATTTTTTGGAGAATGTATTTTTAGTTTTTGGCTTTAATTTATCATTAATTTTTATGGTTGATGAAAGAAAGCTCTAAATTGACATAATGGTGTTTTAGGCATTATAGTTTATAAATTAAAAAAATTATTTACTAAACAAATAATTTTTTAAGGCTCTAATCTGGTAATTACGTTTCATGTTTTCCAAACTATTATATCTACGTACTACGTCCTTCAAGTCTTTGGGCTCTAACGCTGTTCTTGGAATTTTTCGATAAACCCTTCTGAAAACAATTTATTTATGTTGTAAATTTTTGCAGTTCGCACCACAAACTTTTTAAAATTTGTATAATTTTGAATTTTTAGCAGAAATGGATGTTTTTGTAGAGAATGTTATTTTTAGTTTTTGGCTATAATTTTATCATGTAATTTTTATGTTTAATGGAAGAAAAGCTCTAAATTGACATAATGGTGTTTTGGGCATGTATAGTTTATAAATTTAAAATATAAAATTATTTACGAAACAAATTTAATTTTTTAAGCTCTAATCCAGTAATGACAGTTTCATGTCCCCAAACTATATATTACGTATATGTCCTTCAAGTGTTAGGCTCTTAATCGCTCTTCTTGGATTTTTCGATAACCCTTCTGAACAACAATTTATTTAGTTTTTAAAATTTTGCAGTTCGGACCAAAACTTTTTAAAATTTTATAAATTTTACATTTTTGGCAGAAATAGAATTATTTTGGAGATTGTAATCTTTAGTTTTTAGGCTATAATTCATTATCATTAATTTTTATTGTTTGAGAGCAAAAAAATGCTCTAAATTGACTTATAATGGTGTTTTGGGGCATTATAATTTTTAAAATTAATAAAATTACTTTACCTAAACGCAAAATTATTTAAGCTCTAATCCTGTAATGACAGGGTTTCGGGTCCACCAAACTATATATTCGTTATATGTCCTTCAAGTGTTTGGGCTCTAACGCGCTCTTCTGGATTTTATCGAAAAACCCTTCTGAAAACAAATTATTTAGTTTTAAAATTTTTGCAGTTTCGGACCAAAAACTTTTTTAATTTTATAATTTTTATTTTTGGCAGAAATGGATATTTTTGGAGAATGTAATCTTAGTTTTAGGCTATAATTTTTTCATTAATTTTTTTATGTTTTAATGGGAAGAAACGCTCTAAAAAATTGACATAATGGTGTTTTCGGGCGCATTATAGTTTATAAATTAAAAAAATTTTTTACTTATGAACATATAAATTTTTTAAGCTCTAAGTCGGGTAATTACACAGTTTCATTGTCACCAAACTATTTATCACGTATACGTGCCTTACTAGTCGTTAGGGTCTATCCGCTGTTCTTATTTTTTTTGATTAACCATTTTCGCTGATAAGAACAAATGTTTTGTGTGTTTAAAATTAGTGCTCAGTTCGGAGCGCAAAAATCTTTGCTCTAAGAATTTATAAATTTTCATTTTTGCAGAAAATGGATTTTTTGGAGAATGTATTTTTTAGTTTTTGGCATTAATTTTATCGTTTTATTTTTTGGTTTGATGCAAGAAGAAAGCTCTAAATTGACCATATAATAGTGTTTTGGGCATTATAGTTTATAAATTAAAAAAATTATATTACAAAGCAAAATTAAATTTTTAAGCTCGAATCCGGTGTAATTAACTAAAGTTTTTTTCATGTCCCCAAAAATATATATCAAGTATACGTCATTTTAGTGTCTAGGGTGTTTGTCTAACGAATGTCCTTGAATTTTTTTGATAAACTTCTAAAAACAAATTATGTTAGTTTTAAAAATTTTTGCAGTTCGGACCAAAACTTTTTTAAAAGTTTACTAATTTTCATTTTTGGCAGAAATGGTATTTTTGGAGAAGAAGAAATAGTGATTTTTCAGTTTTTCGGCTTATATTTATCGTTAATTTATTATGTTATTGCAAGAGATCGCTTAATTGAAATAATGGTGTTTTGGGCATATATAGTTTATAAATTAAAAAAATTTATTTACTAAACAAATAATTTTTTAAGCTCTTAATCAGGTAATTACAGTTTTCATGTCCCCAAACTATATATCACGTATACGTCCTTCAAAGTGTGTAGGCTCTACCGCTGTCCTTGTATTTTTTGATAATACCTTCTGAAAACAAATTATTTAGGTTAAAAAATTTTGCAGTTCGGACCCAAACTTTTTAAAATTTACAATTTTTATTTTTTGGCCGAATTGGATTTTTTGAGAGAATGTATTTTTTGTTTTTGGCTTCTTTAAATTTATGTTTATTTTTATGGTTGATGCAAAGAAAGCTCTAAACGTGACATAATGGTGTTTTTGGGCATTATTGTTTTTAAATTAAAAAAATTATTTACAAAACAAATAATTTTTTAAGCTCTAATCCGGTAATTACAGTTTCTTTGTCCCAAAACTATATATCACGTATACGTCCTTTAAGTGTTAGGCTCTACCGCTTGTCCTTGAATTTTTTTTGATAACCCTTCTAAAAACAAATTATTTAAGTTTAAAATTTTGCTGCAGTTTCGGACCAAAACTTTTTAAAATTTATAATTTTCATTTTTGGCAGAAAATGGATTTTTTTGGAGAATGTGATTTTTAGTTTTTGGCTTTAATTTAATCGTTAATTTTTATGGTTGATGCAAGAAAGCTCTAATTTGACATAATGGTGTTTAGGGTATTATAGTTTATAAATTAAAAAAATTATTCACTAAAACAAATAATTTTTTAAGCTATAATCCGGTAATGACAGTTTCATGTCCCCAAACTTATATCACGTATACGTCCTTCATGTGTTTAGGGTCTACCGCTGTTCCTTGAATTTTTTTTGATAACCCTTCTGAAAACAAATTATTTAGTTTACAATTTTGCAGTTCGTACCCAAAACTTTTTTAAAATTTATAATTTTCAATTTTTGTGCCAGAACTGGATTTTTTGGAGAATGTATTTTTAGTTTTTGCTTCTTTAATTTTTATCGTTAATTTTTATAGTAGATGCAAGAAAGCACTAATTTTGACATAATGGTGTTTTGGGCATTATAGTTTATAATTAAAAAAAATTATTTACAAAAACAAATATTTTTTTTAGCTATAGTCCGGTAATTACAGTATCATGTCCCCAAACTATATATCACGTATACGTTCCTTCATGTGTTAGGGTCTACCGCTGTTCTTGAATTTTTGTATAACCCTTCTAAAAATCATATTATTTAGTTTAAAATTTTGACTGTTCGGGTCCAAAACTTGTTTAATATATATATAATTTTCATTTTTGGTTAGAAATGGGTTTTTTGGAGAATGTATTTTTGTTTTTGGGGCTTTAATTTTATCATAGAGAATTTTGATGTTGGATGCTAAAAAGCTTCTAAGTTGACATAATGGAGTTTTTTTGCGGAATTTTAGTTTATAAATTAAAAAAAATTATTTACTAAACAAATAATTTTTGAAGCTCTATTCCGGTAATTACAGTTTCATGTCCCCATATACTATTTATCACGTATACGTTTTTCAAGTGTTAAGCTCTAACGCTGTCCATTAAATTTTTCGATAAACACTTCTAATAACAATTTATTTTAGTTTAAAATTTTGCGAGTTCGCACCAAAATACTTTTTAATATTTATAATTGGTATTTTTGACAGAAATAGAATTTTTTTAGAGAATGTATTTTTAGTTTTGGGCTTTAATTTATTATTAGTTTTTATGGTTGATGCAAGAAAGCTCTAAATTGACATAATGGTTTTTTTAGGCATTATAGTTTATAAATTAAAAA